>SRSE01001311.1:0-1352831 GCA_005024645.1 Planiliza haematocheilus
CTGGAATTCCTTTCTTTCAGTCCTCTCCTCTGTTTGTAAACTTAAGTGAAATTACACTTTGCTGAACTGACCCCGTGTCTTCAAACTGAAGATCAAAGCTACGCTATTACACAAATCATCTCTATTGGACATTGATATTTGCAGTTATGGCAGAATGATTCTTATCAGACTGTGCACAATTACAAACAAAGCTTTTCCAGGCTAAATGCTATAATTCACAAGCATCTGATAGCATTTTCTCCTCTTCACAGATTTCCTCCTCCTGGAAGCATGAATCCATGAGTCACTGAAGCAAAGGATTTCAATAAACAAGCCTCTCTGAAAATATCAAGACAATGAAAAATTCAGATAACACAGTGAAAGAGAAAGTCAATACTTGGAGGGTGTGAGGGAACAGAAGATAATCACACATGCATTAACACCAAGGTCATTTATTAAGCCCATGGTTCGGAGTCTACCACAACAAAATTCAGAGGGAAACTGGAAATCGAATTTTCTATGCATCTCATAAGTGCCAGAGCGACCACACTCACTTATCATTCTCTGTTGTGTTTTCTTACTTTTTCTTTTTTTGTCTTTTTCTCTGCCAGTTTCAGTAATTTCAGCCAATGTCTCTGGCATAAAGTACATTAAGACATCATCTGGAGCTGTTGAGCTTTTTTCTGTAGCTATATTCTTTGAAAAGCTACTGTGCACTGCTGATGCATAGTCATATGATTAGAATATCTGTATATGAATACATGCTTTTTCTAAAGAAATGTCCCGATGTTAAGTTCAATGTACAGGAACAACAGTGTCCATACCATTAACATGAGTTCAGGAACCATGTTGAACATAGCACATTCCATATACTTAATGAACTTAAAGAACCTTTACAAATAGTCTTACGTTTCTGCATTTTGCACACAAATACCAAGCTGCAGGCCAGATTAGATCCTATGGTGGGCTGGCTTTTGTATGCTTGACACCCTTTTAGGGCCTTTTGTAAGGAGTAGGTCTCGAAAACGAGATGGTCCATCTCAAGGGGTTATCCTCCCAACACTAATAAAATTCGAAGCAGGAGCAATATGATCTCTCTTGCTAATTCTTATCCATGTTCTTGTTAAATGCACAGATCAAACCTAGTTTAAATAAAAATACTAGTACCACACCGCAAACATACCCTTAGATTAGTATTATTACTGCGTCAGGACAGAAGCACATGACTTGTATTCTTGAACCAATAGCAAATAAAGTGATTGTAATCATTGTAAATCCTCATATTAGTGAGCCTGGAATCATGAAACATTTTTACATGTACAATCCAGGTGACTGGACAGGAGATGTGATTGTTTATACACCATGGCAAGTTTATTTAGATGTCATACAGTTTGTCATATATGTATATATATATATATATATATGTGTGTGTTGACCTATAGGATGGCAAGGGAGATCCTCAACTACTGAAAGTGAACACACATTTTTAACCATTCTGTTTCATGCGCAACTTGACAAATTGGTCACTGTGTGTTCAGATAAATGTTTGTTCAAGACTTAGTTAAATTTTCCTGGCATTAGTTCATTGCATGCCTTTGTGAAAATCCAAGCCGCTCAAACAGATACTGTGGTGATGTATGCTCTAATAGTGAACCTGTCTAGATTCCCAAAGAATATTGAGCCAGTAATCAGAGCTGAATGATGCTGAACTTGTGAGGTCCACAGACTCATCATTCTCAGCTGACCCCTGGCTTACCTCCAGCACACATACACGCAGCCATGGATCATGAATGAAAGCACACACAAATCGTCACTGACGCACTGTGAAGGTAATATTCAATGGTAAGAGTTGAGAGAAATAAAAGGGAATGAGAGACAATACTTAGCAGAAATAGATGGCTGGTACAAGAGCTAAGTACTTACCATAGACAGATCATAAAATACTCCCCTATGTCTTCACACACATAACTAGAGGATCAGGTATGTCTGACTCGGTGACGGTAGCTACTGTAGGTTATATACTAGTATCTACATCCTCATTCATCCTCATTAAGTTGTGTGTCTTCCTGCTGCTACTAATGATAAGAAAGGTCGACCTGGAGGCTGCATCCCATCAAACACATCAGTAGCAGACAGAGTGTGTGTCTGGCCGTGTAATACTAGATGCAGAATGAGATACTGCTGATACATACAGAAGGAGCACCTTCTGTTGAGTTAGTTACACTTATTATAAAATAATTAAAAAACATTTATTTTTAGTAGGAAAAGTTGTATTCTTTTCCATGTAAAATAAAGCAGGAAATTAACTAGCTCTGATACATTTAATTCTGAAAAGAAAAATGTAATTATTCATCCAAAGGCAGCAGGGAGTTTGCTATCCAGTGGCAGTAGGATTAGTCTAATAAATAAAAGCTGTCCGTCCTTGTTCACCACAGTGTTTCTGGACATTGATGAAGCCCTATGTTTCATTCTTTCTGCACTTATAAATCACTTAAAGTTGAAAAAAAAAGATATTAAAAAAAAAAGAAAAAAAAAACACTTCAGCATTAATGACACAAGATTATTGAATTGTTCTTTCATACTGACATAATAAGATCATTACATATCTACAGTAATTTCTTTCATAATTTCTTTCAAACTAGCACTCAACTCCACTTAAAGCCATAAATTGCTATTTTTACTTTTCTTTTAGTGTACAGATTAACCTGACTGAGCTTTAGATACATTACATTATATTATTTTTTTAACTTACCGTATTTTCACGACCATAACATAACGTCTTAGATTTTTTTCAAAATGTGCGGCGCGCCCTATAGTACAGTGCGCCCTATGTTTGTGTTGTAAGGCGGACGTATTAGAGACCACCACGAGGAGGACGTGGTAGAGAACATGAGAACGTTAAAGGGGGATGTGTGGGCGTGGATTGTGTATAAAAGAACAGGTATGTGCTTTATGTAGAACATTGCTGTTTTAACAACCCTGAAAATGGCAAGGAGACAGGCTTATGAAGCTCAGTTTAAACTGAAGGCTATCAGCTACGCCGAGGAACATGGGAATCGAGCCGCCGCGAGAGAATATAAAATTAACGAGTCGATGGTTCGCAAGTGGAGGAAGCTGGAGAACGAGCTCCGACAGGTGAAGAAGACTCAGCTGAGTTTCCGCGGACATAAGGCGAGGTGGCCGGAGTTGGAGGAAAGACTCGAGCAATGGATCGTCGAGCAAAGAGCGAGTGGGAGGAGCGTTTCGACTGTCACCATCCGACTCAGAGCAGTAACGCTAGCGGAGGAAATGAAAATTGAACATGGGCTAACGTGTCTGCTGGCACGGTGGTTCGAGCTTTCGGAAAAGCCGGCATCATTTCCGAGGAGCCGCACGGCACAGAAAGTGACTCTGATAGTGAGGAAAGCGAACCTGCCATGTTGGATTTAGCGCAGCTGTTCGATTCTGATACAGAGGATGAGGACTTCGATGGATTTGATTAATGACTGTTACCGGTAATGTGCTTGTTTTTACCATGCCGACGCCCTTTGGTTGTGAAAATACGGTACTTTGTAATTAATACTTAAATAAAGCACAGCCAAACTCAGTTTTGTTCCCGATCTATTTTTTAAATACGCACACTTGTATGCGTGTGTGTTGTTGTAAGGCGGACGTCCGTATGGTAGTAGAGAATATGTATATAAAACTTGCGCCCTATCATCAGGTGCGCCCTATGTGTGTGTTAAATACAGAAATAGCACACATAAATTAGACTGCGCCTTTTCATACGGTGCGCCATATGGTCGTGAAAATACGGTATATAAAATTCTGAGGGTTTCATTTGTGATACACTTATGTGAGCGCATAAGAAAATTTGTTATTTACAGAATATTATTCTACATACTGTTTTTTATTACTGCCAGCATTAACCAGTTCAGTGTTTAACAAAAATAATAAATGTTTTATTGGGAAGATCGGTATTAGTGTAGGAAGGATATGAACAGGTGGAACCAAAGTGCAGGTATTGTTGCACCGCGGTACCTAAGGTGAGAGACTCCTCCCTCTCCCTCCAGACAGAGTTTCGGAGCAGAAGATGGCGGCTCGTTCTTTCACGCACTAACGACTTTGGTTTGGTTTTCCAGGGAAGCTGAGAGCGGTGGATCCCAGCAACCAAAAGGAAGAGAGAAAAAAAAAATAATTTGTTACTCCAGTTTCCACGTTGAAACCGGTAACAAATTGTGGGGGCTCGTCCGGGATCTCTCCTCATCATCGCTATTGTAGGAGTAGATCCAGAGATACCAGAACCACGTGACCAAGGAGACAAGACGCTGCTGCAGGCCAGGAGTCAACCCGTGGGTGTCCAAGGAGGGAAACCAAGGAGATAAGGGGTCTTCACCTCACAAGGAGCCACTCCACACCAGTCATAGCTGAGCCACTTTGCTGTTCCTGGGGCCAGCGTACGCTACTTACCTGAGGACCACACCACCAATCCTGTGGCCATCGTACATCTGTGATCAGGAGGTCAATACACACACACACACATTGCTTGCCAAGTCACCACGCTGCTGATTTACTGAACTAACAAAATATAAGGTGACATCAGGACTACACACACCATGTCAGCAGCTCGAAAAGAACTAGTGTGGAGTATCAAGAAACAATTATTCAGACTCTCGAGTAATGACATCTATCAGGTTGCAAAAGACATTGCAATCGACAGCCAGCACAAAAGGGAGCTGAAAGAGAAGCAGGAGCAGGTTGTATGGAGTATATTGTCTCTTACATGCAGTCTGACAGTTTGCTAGAACTTGAGGATGAAGGTATGGGTCAATTGTTGGTTTTAAATGATTTGATATCTAAAGTAATGAATGGTGATGCTTCTGTCAATTTTCCCGTTAATGCATTGAGTGATGGTAGTACATGTGTTATGTCTAGTCACAGTCCATCCACTACAATCCCAAACTCGGCATTACAACCTGGTTCCCACCCTAACAGCGGATTTATGCAACCACAACCCCACCCCAACACCCATACCAATGCAATGATACAGTAAGTAGAAGAACTTAGACAGGTGTATGCAGAGCTGGGTGGGAAACTCCAACAGTGTGCCTCTACGGCAACCCCGCCAACCGCAACTTACCCCCACCACGGTGAGTCAGAGTCATACTGTATGCCACTGATGATCTCAGAGAGACCACTAGTGCTGAAGGACCTCCCCTACCTGCAGCGCAGAGACTTAAAAGTACATGGTGGTCAGATTGGCGATCAAAACTCTGATTTAAATTTCAACAATATCAGTAAACAAATCGACGAGGGAGTGAGAGAGGGCTTTGCAGAGGCAGAGGTTGTCAGAGGGGTGTTGAGGATCATTAAACCAGGGGCCTTTAAGGATATGCTTGTAAATAAAGATTCATTGACAGTATCTGAACTCAAAGGCTTCCTCAGGTCCCACCTCGGTGAGAAAGCAACGACTGAGATGTTCCAGGAATTGATGTGCGCCAGACAATCAGACCAAGAATCACCCCAGCAGTTTCTATACCGCATGATTGGGCTCAAGCAGAAACTCCTTTTCCAGTCCCGACAGGCCAGTTCAGACATCTCATATGATCCTAAGACCATCCAAGAAGTCTTCCTCCACACTATTTACCAGGGCTTGGGGACAAAACATGCAGACCTCCGGCAGAGGCTGAGGCCTCTAATCTCAAATAGTCATGTCACAGACGAGGAAATTCTTTGCCAGGTCATGAAAATAATTAGCGATGAGAGCGAACACCAGCGCCGACTTGGCCAACCGCCCCGACAGAAAACAACACAAGCACACAGTGCCAAGGTTGAGACGGGAGACTGTCACAACAACGACCAGTCATGGGGTACAGCAGTAAACAATAAAAATCTCCAGACAATACAACAGCTCAGTGCTCAGGTGGAGACCCTGACACACATGGTGGCTGCTTTGATTGACCAGCAGACAGCAAATGCGCCTCACCCTCTAACTATGCCAGCCCAGATCCAGTCACACCGCCCCTCTCAACTACCCACCAGCAGGTCTACCCAACCACAGCAGATCTACCCAACCACACCCACAACCCAGGTGAGAGGCAGAACAGCTCGTTGCCCAAAATGTACTGAGCAGAATTTACAGGAATGTAACCACTGCTTCGCATGTGGAGAGGCAGGACACCGAGCAGTGGGGTGTTTGAAACGAGCCAAGGTTCAGGGAAACGGGGCTCGGTCTCTGTGGAGGGATGCCCAGAGACCGGTGAGCAGCTTCAGTCCCAAGCAGTAGGCCACATCCCCAACCAAATAACAAGAAACCCCAAGCAAAACAAACAACAAAAGCCACACGCACTTGCCTGCCAGAGTAATGTCACCTGCAAGGTACCCTTAGTTGGAAAGAAAAGTCTGCTGAAATGTCTGATTGGTGGTTACCCAGCGACAGTCCTGTTTGATTCAGGCTCACAGGTGAGCATGATTGACCAAGAATGGGCTGACACTCACATCCCCAGTTATACAGTAATACCCCTCTCTGAGCTGGTAGAGGAAGAACTGGGCATCTATGCAGTCACTGGCGATGCCGTCCCGTACAGTGGATGGGTTGAGCTCACTGTCAACCTTGCAGGGAATGACGACCCCAATCTTACCATACAGGCCCCTTTCCTAGTCAGTCAGTCACCATTGTCCCAGCCCCTGTTAGGAGCCAATGTATTGGTGGGGATTATAAAAAGGAAGGAGTCTTCCGGTGGGGCAGTGGCAACAGTTATCAGTCTTCTCCGCAGTGCATTTGGGATAGAGGAAGAACAGGCAGAGGCCATTGTGAGTTTTATCCAGGTGCCGCCTAGGACATACTGTGATCCAGTCACAATAAGGATGGGAAAAGACCACGCCACCATTCCCCCTGGCGGAACTGTTCATGTGTGGTGTAGGGTACCCCCAAACTTTGATGCCTCTAACCCCCTTGTTCTATATGAACCTGTTGAGGAAAGTGCTGCCTTAGGACAGTTGAGTGTAGGAGAAGGCCTCTTGGAGATCGATAACACTCGGCAGCCTTATGTTAAGGTTCCCATCTCCAATCACTCGAAACATGAGATCACTGTGCCAAAGAGAACCTCTCTGGGAACCATCCAGCATGTCATGAAGGTTATTGAGACCAGTGTACCAGAGTCACACCAGGCTGATTACACACCAAGAAAGACGACAACGGTCGAGGTTAATGGCCTTGCTTCTTCCAACACCTCTCCACCGGAGCCCTGGCTTCCTCCTGTTGATATCAGTCACCCGAGCCCCGAACAACAACAGGTGGTGAAGGAAGTGCTCTATGAGGAATGCGGAGCCTTCTCCCGTAGTAGCGACGACATAGGATGCATCCCCTCCCTACAGATGGAGATCAGGACCAAGGATGACATCCCAGTTCAGAGGGCCTACGCATCCATCCCGAAACCACTCTACAGGGAAGTTGAGGAGTACATCCAGGAGCTGTTGGTTAAAGGGTGGATCGTGAAGTCTCAGTCGCCTTATGCAGCTCCTGTCATCTGTGTGAGGAAGAAGGATGGGTCCTTACGCCTGTGTGTCGACTACCGCCTCCTCAACAACAAAACCGTGCCAGACCGTCACCCTCTCCCCAGAATCCAGGACCTCACTGACTCCATGGGAGGGTATGCATGGTTTTCGATCCTGGATCAGGGGAAAGCCTACCATCAGGGCTTTATTGCCGAAGGATCAAGGTACCTGACTGCATTCATAACCCCATGGGGACTCTACAAGTGGGTCCGAATACCTTTTGGGTTATCCAACGCACCAGCAGCCTTTCAAAGGAGCATGGAAGGGATGCTTGATGAGTTGAGAGATGAATGCTGTATCCCTTACCTCGACGACGTGTTGTGCTTCTCCAGGTCCTTTGATGAGCATGTGCAGGTCTTACGCCGAGTCCTCCAAGCCCTGCAACGCCACGGGGTAAAGCTAAAACCGGAGAAATGTGAGCTCTTCCGCAAAGAGGTTCGATATGTAGGCCGGTTGGTGTCAGAGGAAGGGGTGAAAATGGACCCCAAAGACCTAGAAGCAGTGGGGGCACTGAAACACAAGACACCACAGACAGTCGGGAACGTCAGACAGCTGCTTGGGTTTCTGAGCTATTATCGAACATACGTGCAGGACTTCTCACGTATAGCCAAGCCCCTTTACGATCTACTCCAGTCAAAGCCCGACACCCCTCAGCCCAAGCCACCACAAGGAAGAATAAAATGCCACCAGCAGTCTTCTCGAACCCCGATAGAGTGGACCTCACAGCACCAACAGGTCCTTGAACAACTGGTGGACGGACTGACCGAACCCCCAGTGCTGGCGTACCCCGATTTCAATCGCCCCTTCACACTCCACACAGATGCCTCCCAGAAGGGCCTTGGTGCAGTTCTGTATCAGAACCAGGATGGCAGGATGAGGGTGATTGGATATGGGTCACGCACACTAACGCCAGCGGAACAGAATTATCACCTACACAGCGGAAAGCTTGACTTCCTGGCGTTGAAGTGGGCGATATGTGACAAGTTCTGGGATTATTTGTTCTATGCTCCGTCTTCACAGACAATAACCCCCTCACATATGTTCTGAGTACTGCCAAGCTCAACGCAGTGGGTCATCGGCGGGTGGGGCAGTTGGCCGATTTTCACTTTGACATCAAATACCGGCCAGGCAAAACCAACATCGATGCAGACACCTTATCACGCTGCCCCCTGGACATCGACACCTTCATGGCGGAGTGTACGGAAGAGCTGTCGGAGGAGGCAGTGTGTGCTGTATGGGAAGGAGGCCGGAGGGCACAACAGGGAGATGTAGCCTGGGTGGCAGCCCTCAACTTAACATCTCAGGGCCAACCTCATGTTGAGCCTCTGCAGGCAATCAGTCATGATGAGCTGGTGAGGGAACAAAGAAAAGACCCCGCTGTCGGGAAAATTATGGAGCTGAAGGCAAACGGGACACGACTAACAGAAGATGACATGGGCAGAATCGACACGCATACAAGGAGGCTGTTAAGAGAGTGGAACAGATTGCACATAGAGGACGACCTTCTCTACAGGAAGAGTGCCACCTACAAGCAAACAGTACTCACGCAGTTACATAACAACATGAGTCATGTTGGTGTGGAGAAGGTTCTGAGCCTAGTGAGGGAGCGATTTTACTGGCCTTTCATGAAAAAAGAGATAGAGGAGTATGTGACCAGAAAGTGCCCCTGCATTAAACAAAGGAAGCCAGTCACACATGAAAGGGCACCCATGGGCAGTATTACCTCAAGTTCGCCCCTCGAGCTGGTATGCATCGACTTTCTTCACTTGGAGGCATGCAGAGGTGGATGTGAGTATATTCTGGTCGTGGTTGACCACTTCACCAGATTTGCACAAGCCTACCCCACCCGGAACAAGGCTGGAAAAACAGCAGCAGATCGGCTTTTCAACGATTTCATCCCCAGATTCGGGTACCCAGCCAAACTCCATCATGACCAGGGTCGAGAATTTGAGAATGAACTGTTCAAAGCTCTCAGGCGGTTAGCTGGTGTCGCCCACTTGAGAACCTCCCCATACCACCCCCAGGGCAATCCTGCAGAGAGACTCAACCGCACACTATTGCAGATGCTCCGGACCCTGGGAGAGAAAGAGAAGGAGAATTGGAAGGACCACCTGCCCCATGTACTCCATGCATACAATTGTACGAAGCACAAGGCCACAGGTTTCTCCCCGTACAATTTGTTGTATGGCCAACATCCTCACCTGGAAATGGGCAGGAAAAATGACTGAGGCATATCGAATAGCAAACGCAAACAGCCGCCAGTCCAGCTCAAAAGGAAAGACACAAAAGAAGCAGAGAAGTGGTTCTGCAGCCGGGGGACAGAGTCCTGGTACGCAACCTCAGTGAACGAGGGGGCCCTGTGTGGCGGCACGAGGTATGGGGATAGAAAATGCCCTTTAAGGCAGTACTGATATTTTATTTTTGTTGCCAGACAACGCCACCCTGGGAATTTCACCCAGGGATTACTTTTTTACTTTCTTACCTCAGAAACAGATCTTTCTCTGTTATGATTGGGGACCTCACATCTTCCCATGCCCCCCTCTCATGTGGGGTCCCTCAAGGATCCATTCTCGGACCTCTTCTTTTTACCCTCTATTTATTGCCTCTTGGTAAGATAATTTCCACCCATAATCTCCACTTTCACTGCTATGCTGATGACATTCAGGTTTACCCCCAATGCTCCAGCTGCACTAAATTCCCTCTCTAAGTGCCTTAAGGACATTGACCGGTGGTTAACACAAAATTTTCTACACTTGAACCAGTCTAAAATGGAATGCATTGTTTTTGGAACCACTGATGTATGTGAAAATGTGATTAGTAACTGTGATTCTTCTTCCTTTGCCTCTCTTTTTAAACCGACTGTACGGAACTTAGGAGTTATTTTGGACCCTGGTCTCTGTTTTGACCAGCAAATCGACGCTGTAGTGAAGCTGAGTTTCTTCCAGCTACGTCTTTTAACTAAAGTGAAGCCCTTCCTTAGCAGGAACGACCTTGAAATGGCTATCCATGCTTTTATCAGTTCTAGGTTAGATTACTGCAATTCTCTGTACTTTGGCATCAAGCAATCCTCCCTCTCCCGCCTTCAATTGGTACAAAATGCAGCAGCACGCCTTCTAACCAATACCCCCCGTTACAGTCACATCACTCCCATTCTTCTTTCACTACATTGGCTCCCTGTTAGATATAGGATCATTTTTAAACTGATAATATTTGTTTTTAAAGCGATCCACGGTCTTGCTCCAGTGTATCTGTCCGATTGTATAAACCTTAGACGACACTGTAGAGCCCTCCGGTCCTCAGAACAGCCCCTGTTGGAAGTTCCTTTTTCTAATTTTAAACAGTGGGGGGATCGTGCTTTTTCATTAGCGGCCCCGAAATTGTGGAACTCCCTACCCCCTGAATTGCATTTCATTAATGACCTGGCACTTTTTAAATCACATCTTAAAACTCATTTATTTAGATTGGCTTTTAATACTGAGTAACTCTTACTTTGTGATATGCATTTTATTGTTGTGTTTCTTGCTTTGTATGTTGTGACATTTCTTTCTTTTTGTAAAGCACTTTGAGCATCTTTCTGATGTCGTAAGGTGCTATATAAATAAACTTTATTATATTATTATTTTAAGGGAACCAAATCACGTGAAGAGAAGGCACTAAGGTCCGTTATGCAACGAGGCAGAGACGGCAGTTCAAGGATACAAAATACTTTATTGATACCAATTTATTTAAAACAACTACTATAAGAAAAACCATTCATGAAGGGGACATAAAAGGAAGGGCCAATCAGGGCTGAGAACTACTGTGATGGGACTGCATCCAAAAGAAAGGGGAATCCCAGGAACACCACACAAAGCAAAATAAAAGGTAAAACAAAAGGATCAACCCAATACAAAAGCAAAATAAGGGGACACCGTGAGGAGGACACCAATCCACCACCGTAGACTCAGCACCTGAATGGGGGGAAACCAGAGAGGTTAGGGAAGAAAATAAATCAAAACAATAATGAAATAAATCAAAACAAATATACAGAATCTTATAATAACTCAACAAAACGGCAAACCAGGAAAACCTTATAAATGCAACCCATCATAACTCAAAAATAAACACGAACATAAAATAATGAACTAATTGGTTGCAACAGAGAAAAACTATTACAAAACCAAGAAAATAAAGTAAAGAAATTATCACAAAATCAATAATACATTCCCACTCTCTCACAAGCACGCACGCACACACACACACATTTGAGAAATGTGGCTACACTAAAATTAACAAGGCCGCGTAAACGTCAGTAAACGGTAGACGCACGAACAATATATCGCCACCGAATGAACGGGTATGGCGATCCAAAGAACCGAATCGGCCCTGGCGGAGCGGGGAGTGTCCGTCAAACGTCGGAGAAAACAAACGATAATCCAACTGCCAGCGTTGGGACAGAAAGGAAATACAGCCGAGGCAAAGCAGCAGTGGTTACCAGTAGTAGGCACCCTAGAATAAAACAGATTAAACAATAAACATGCCATAGCTGGAGGAGGAAGCTAGGCCACTGCACTATACATACCGATCAGGCAATCCAGCCAACACGGCGTGGAACGAGGGACGGCTAAATGGGAGCGACCAGCCTAGCGCAGTGAGTATGATGTGGAGCGGTGAGCATCGCGCAGCTGGCAGCAACACCCAAGCAAAAAAACCTTTACAGAACAATAATATTAGGACTGGATGGGAACAATTTAGAGGAAAAATGCAGCCGCTGCCGGCAGCCTACCTGCTACCGCACTGAAGTGGAAATGGAGGAATCACCGGGGTGACGTAGCCCGGCTTCCGGCAATCGAAAAGACTGATAGGTGCTTTACGGCCGCCTTTATGGAGCAGTCTCGCACCGTAATTGGTTGGACCTGCGGCAACAGCTGACCGTTACCATGGCGATTAACCAATGTTGCCACACCTGGAAAGCTTAGACCATACTGGGAGCAGGTTATCTACATCGTGAGAGAACAGATTGGAGAAAACCCAGTCTACAAAGTAAGCCCTGAGGCAGGAGGTCGGCCAGTTCGTACTCTGTACAGGAACCTCCTCTTACAAGTGAATGACCTACCTGTAGAGCCTCACCAGAACCCAACCACCAGCAACGCTTAGTCACAAAAGAGAACTAAGAGAGTTTCAGATAACCCTAAATTCCCACATGAGAGACAGAGCTCAGACATAAGCGACTCTGAGGAAGAGGAATGTGTGCCTCGTTACTGGTTGCGAATACCGATGGAGAAACCAAGGTCTGAGAGTCACTTACCTGACGCACCTACTACTTCTGACTCCCAAAACAGATCAGAGCAGGCTGAGACCTATCTGGAAGAAGCAGCTCATACAGAGCCTGAACAGGAAGGAGGAAGTGTTAGAGGTGAGGAACGGGAGGTATCCAGTGAGGATGAACTAGACGTGGAGAAGCTCCAAGAGGAAGTGCACCCTGTCCATCAAGAGAACAATGTCCCCACACCACAACCTGAGCGTCAGGTCCCCCTGAGACAGTCCACCAGAGAAAGACGGCCAGGTTATGTGTTCACTTACCCATCCCTGGGTCAACCAGCTTATCAGCCACGTCCCATGGTGAGCGCAGTTGGAGTCCAGCCAGTAAGATGTACTCACCAGTGTCTCTGTCCATCATACTTCCACCCCTTCCAGCCCCCATCAATCACCCCATTCCCATACCTACCTGTCGTATACCCAGCCCATTGTGGATGAAACACCATGAAAGACAATTACATACATTACTGCCGGCATTAACCAGTTCAGTGTTTAACAAAAATAATAAATGTTTTATTGGGAAGATCGGTATTAGTGTAGGAAGGATATGAACAGGTGGAACCAAAGTGCGGGTATTGTTGCACCGCGGTACCTAAGGTGAGAGACTCCTCCCTCTCCCTCCAGACAGAGTTTCGGAGCAGAAGATGGCGGCTCGTTTTTTTCACGCACTAACGACTTTGGTTCGGTTTTCCAGGGAAGCTGAGAGCGGTGGATCCCAGCAACCAAAAGGACGAGAGAAAAAAAATAATAATAATTTGTTACTCCAGTTTCCACGTTGAAACCGGTAACACATGCTCTCAGTTCTGTAAACACTGTATATACTGTATAAAATGTGTGATATAAATTCAATTTGCATACGTATTGGTTTAAATAAAATGTACAAAGACATCCACATCAGTATTAAATCCGTAGTTTCTGCCAAGAACATATAATAGCCACAATTTGCCTATTGTTTTAAACAATATATACAATGATATGTGCTGTATGTGCATGGTCTAAATGCTTTCATAAGCATTATAGCCACATTCATCCTCCTATCCATGAATACTTCTCCCACTGAAACGTCCAAATCCTTTATTTGCTGGTGTGCTGGCTCTGCAGATGGACAGGCCGCTATCAGCTGAATCCTAGTATCTAAAGGGAGACATTAAATGTGTACATCAACATGGTTTTCCGCTTTCAGATAAACAGATGCCGCATTAAGCTGTTCCATTGAAGCACTGGCTGTCAGGTCCTTATCAGCAGAGCAGCAGAGCTCTCCTCATCCTCACATCATTGACAGCTTCACTACAGAAGTGCAATGTAGACAATATGTGACACGGTGTGTTTACAGACCACATGTATGCAAACAGCTTGCGCTGAGAAAGATGACTGCTCTATAGTGATCAATAAGGTCTTAACAGCATGGTTCTCTGGTAATTGTGGGATAGTTAGATTTCTTTGATAGTACAAGAAATGGCCTGTTCCTAGCCTTTTTGGGGCTTAGTTTCTAGTAGTTGCTCAGAACTTTATTCAGAAAAATATCCATAAACCAGCATCCTGACAGCATGGAGAAAAGGGCTATTTGGGCACTATATTTGACAAACTCCAATGCATGTGCATGTGTTGTTATTGATGTTAATCTGAGTAAATTCATATACTCCAAATTAACAGTTCATTTTTTTCTTTATTTTTTTTTAATAAGCACCACAGCACTGATCTGAGATTATGAGTATCCGTAAACATTCGGGTTTGAGGTTTATTAACATTTTGGATTGACCAAGAACACTGTTGTTGTTAAATAATAAATCTAATCCTCAAAAGTGTAACTTGCCTAATAAATGTGCACCATTGTAAATCTCTACTCGTAGTCAGTTAGTCAAAGGCTTTTTTTTATCCTGAGGAATTTCAAAGATAATATTTGATTTTCTCAGTTTTCTATTTCTAATGTCACATAATATTACTATTATAATATACATATATACAAATAATATTATAGCCCAAAACTGAAGTAGAACCTAGAGAAAATGTAGCTATAAAGACTAGCATGCAAAGACAAAGTGAAAGTGTTTGCAAGTGACTTACATAGAGAGGACAAGACATGAATAAAACATCCCCAGCAGATTGACTGCCAGGCAGAGCAAAAAGTGGCTCCCAAATAGAGTCTCTGAGAGTGAAGAAGCCAAAGGCTTGATTCACATGCAAGGGCCCTCTTCCTCTTATAGCCATCTATTATGCCTTGCATCACATCCATCTACCCCCATGTCAGAGCTGGCTGCTCACACAAACAGACAGGCACATTTGTATACATAAATAATTACTGAGGCTACATAGTCAAGCTGTTAACTTCCTCACTGCTATCTCCCCTGTCAATCATGAGACAAATGCAAAAGAGAAAAAGAAGAAGAAATGGTTTAATTGTTGAGGGTGGTTTTGCAAAAGTATGGAAACATATGATTTTATGTGTCTTTAGGTGAAGAGAAACAAAAAATAACTGGGTTATCACATGTAATGTAAACTGGTAAACTGAAAACTGAGTCACGGAGTAGTAGTAGCAAACAGTTTACGGAACATGGCTTAACTTATTATATACAGCTAACATAAAGGCAGAGTTACAGGCTCTCAGTGGCATTTTCCATAACCAATCTTTTTCTTCCTACCTTCTTTTTAACCCCAACATTCAACATCCTCGTCTGTAGTGCCACTTTGTCACTTTTCCTCTCTCTGTAAAGAAACAGTGACCTAAACATGCAGTAAGGAGTGTACCATAGTAAGTATTCAAACAGAGGTGTAATACAAATAAACTACTACTTTAGCACAGAAAAGTTCTATACGGGAAGTGAACATTTAAATCAAGTTTTATCCACTGAATGACAAACTAAATAATCACAGTTACCACATACCACAAAACAGTGAAGTTTATGTTATCACTGAGTCCTTGTGCCAGCTCTGACGTTTTGGGGAAGAGATTGTTGTGTGGCAGTTTAAGTGTTATAGTCTTGTTCAGCCACTAGGGGAAAGTGTGCAAGGTGGGACGCATTCCAAATCATCCCAACACTCAGCAAGTAAGAGTTTGAACCTACACTCTTTCTGACAGTTTCTGGAGGGATGAATCTGTTGCGTGCTTTAGGAACATGATGTGGTTTCCTAATCCTCACCCTTTGTCCTAGCTGGAACGAAGGCATCAGTGTAATCCCACATGCTTGCCTGATGTCTCTCTGTATGTTGAGCAAAACTGTCTGATGAAGATATGAAGGCAGGGCAAGAACGTCCAGTTTAGTGTTCAGTTCTGCCATGTAGGAGTTCATAAGGTGAGGTGGAAGTAGTTGCATGTGGTATTGCACGATATATTTAAATTCAGTTCATAACAGTCGCTGTGACTGTTGGATTGCAGTTTGAATGCAGCTTCTGCGGGCATGATGAAATCTTTCAACAGCACCATTAGCAGCTGGATAGTACACAGATGTTCAGCTATGGCTCTGGTTTGGAGGAATGAGGCAAAAACGGCAGAGGTGAACTGTGAACCAGTGGCTGTAACAATGCTCTCAGGGTCGCCATGTTGACTGACAACAGAAGATAGGAAGTTGATAACACTGTCAGTAGTATCAGTATGAGAAAAAGCAAGTTTAGGGCATTTGGAATAGTAGTCAATCAGCGTGATGGCAAATCTGCAGGCAGGAACCACTTTGTCAAAGGGTCCAACAATATCAAGGCCAAGTGTTTTTCCATGGTCCATCAGACAATGGAACAAGTTGTCAAGGGCAGGGTGTGTACAGGTAGTTGTATCATTAGATATTAGATGGCATAGGATGAAGCAATAGCAGACTTGCAGTTGTGAATCTATTTTTGGCCACCAGTGGAGGTCTTCCAAACGTTGTTTTGTGCAGACAATTCCTTGGTAACTCTCATGTGCCAATGTGATCAGTGGGTGTAGTAAGGAGAGTGGTACAATGAGTCTTGTCCATCTTGCAGTATGGTGAAAGTGTGCCAGAAACCGATTTGATAGAGGCAGGCCACCCACTTTCTATTTGTATGCGCAAGGCTGACAATTCCAGAAGAACAAGCAGAGTCAAAGTCAGCAGCTGGGAGAGAGGTCAGAATAGTGGAAATTTGTGCCATCATTTCAGGTTCTGCACCCAGAGTGGAGTCAGTAGACACAGGTATGGGGAGGCATGAAAGACAATCAGCTATGTAGTTGTGAGAATGGTAGACAACATTATAGTCAAAACACAGCTGGCATGCAGACAAGCGGGCAACACCTATTCCAGCACAACCAAGTCCGTTTGTGCTGTGTAGTGTTGTTAGTGTGTGATGATCAGTACAGAGAGTAAAACGTTTGTCCCCACAAATATGTTCTCCATTTCTCTGCATCGCGCACACAAGCAAGTGCTTCTTTTTCAACAGTAGAGTACTTTCTCTCCAATACATTCAGTGTACAGAAAACAAAAGTCACAGGCTTTTCCAAGCCATCGAACTGTCCATAATCACTTGCGTCTAGAGAAGGTTTGAACAGTGTGGGACTGGCCACAAGGAGTCGTTTGATTTCTTCAAAACTGCTTTGTGCTGCAGGAGTCCATGTGAAGGTGCCTTCGACACTGCCACATGCACATCTCAGGGGCAGAAGTAGGTGTAGTAACTGTGGTCATCACAGGAGCAGGGAAAACAGTGGGTGGAGGAAGGACAGTATTGCCTTTAATGTAGACATCCAAGGATTTCACCAGGTCTCTGCCAAGAATTGGAGTACCCTTTTTTCCACAACAAATAAAGTAGCTAAAGCAGTTAAGTTCCCTCTACTCACAGTGGCGTCAAAGCAGCCCAGCACAGGATTTCTTTTTCTCGTGTAGGTCACTAGCTGTAGAGCAGGTGGGAGAAGAGTACTTTTCATAGATGTGTTGAGGCAAAATGGGCAATGCAGAGCCTATGTCCACAATCAGCACAAACTCACTGGTAAGGGAAGCAGATGTACTGACACTGATCCTGGATTTCAGTTTCTTGACATTTGCATGACAAGAGTCTTTCAAGTACAGGACAGTCATTTTAGATAAGTGCATTTCACTTACACTTGTGCTTGTGGGCCAATGACAGACATGAGCACAATGTCTAGATGTGCATGTTGCCAGCAGGGTGCTGCGGCTGCTGAGCCACACCTGTAACAGGTGGAGGTGGTCAAGGATTCTGTTTATAATTCTTTTTAGAACAGGATGGCTGTATAGCTTGCACTGGAGTACTGCTGCCTGCTGCCATTGTTTTAGCTTAGTCTACTGCAGATTCCATCTGAGTTGCAATTGTGACTTCTTTATCGAGTGTCAAATCAGTGTTGAAACATCTTTCCCTAATGCTAGATCTAGTCAAATGTTCAATTAGTTGGTCACGGATCATTTCATTTGCTTTATCATCAAAGTCACATTTTGATGCAAGATTGGCCTCGTCCACACGTACGAAAACGATCTTTTCCCTGTCCGTTTTCCCTGGCATCGTTTCAAGAATATCTGCGTCCAGACGGATCCGTCTTAACACGACTCAAAACGCTACTTCATACTCCAGGCCTATAGGTGGCGCTGTTTCGGTTTCAGAAATTCACCAAAAACGGAGAGGAAGAGGCGCATGCACATAAAGCTTGAGTGCTGTTTACAAATCGACTTTAGAAGAAACCAAACTCAAGGAAAAATTAGATTTTGCCCTAGTAACCATAATAGGCTCAATATCTTCTCCAGTAGTAACGCAAGCATGTAGTCCGCCATTGTTGTTGATGTTGTTATGAGACGTTTCGCGGGATATAAGAGGTGGAAGGCTGCTCCTGGGGTGTGGCGATGGTGGCGATGACATCATCGTTTGCCAAAATCTCCGGTTTCCCCTATCCACACCGATCCACAAAAAGTGCGTTTACGAATTTTTCCACCCTGGGACCCGGTTTCAAAAAAGTGCGTTTTAGTGCTATGCGTTAACGGGATTTGTCTGGACGATCAGCCAAAACGATGCAAAACATCTGCGTTTACGCCAAAATGCGTTTTCATGTGGATGGCCCCATAGTCTTATGCGGGGCCTGCGCTCGTTTTCTGGAAGAATGCCTCTCCACAATGACTGACTTGGAGTGAAGTTTCTCTAAGGCTGCAACGGCAGAGAGAAAAGTATCACCTGTATTGGGCAATGAGTAAAATATCTGCTGTCCCTCTGTTCCTAAGCAATAGAGAAAAGTTGCTCTCCTGCGTACTTCAGACCAGGTATTCCCTGTTGTCCCTGAGTAGTAGTAGCACGTAATAGGACACGACACCGCTTAAAATATTATGATGTGAAACTTTTTTATTCCGTTTGAGAGTGTGAAACTTTGTGACCACGAACATCTAATACACTGTTATTACTTCTTTCCTTCATGTACCTTCAAAATGGTTTCAGCTCAATGGTGAATGACTTTACCTGGTACTAGATAACACAGGACATTTAAGGTTCCACTACAAACCATACTTATTTAAACTGAATAGCCAATAAACTGACTTGCCTAAGCCTCTCTTCACTCCTCTGCTGGTAGATTAGGAAATTCCTAACTAATCAACCCCAGACGTGTTTCTCACCCCAGAGGCTCTATTTCTTGAGGATTCTCAAGGGAAAACAACTCATCCGTCTCCACTTAATAACAGGTAAGTATGTAGCCTTTGGTTGACACTAATTGTGCAGGTATCTGGTTGTTAACAGACACTAGTAAAACAAGTTTCTGATGTGTCAATACCCACAGATGTTCCTATTTAAACCTCAACTCCCCATTAGTCCCTTTGAACTGAAAAAGGTAGTCAGATGAGTCGCAAAACGTCTTTGGGGGTAACTCATCTCTGCCATGCTGGTGTGAACTCACACTTTAGCTAGCAATGTGGTGTGAGATCTGTCAGCTCTTTCTATACTTGAATGTAGGCACTTTACTTTATACTGGATGATTCTATATAACTGTGACAGTTCTCTTAAAACCAATTCTCTTAGGCCTCGTCCACACGTACGAAAACAATCTTTTTCCTATCCGTTTTCGCTGGCACGGTTTCCAAAATATCCGCGTCCAGACTGATCCGTCTTTACACGACTGAAAACGCTACTTCATATCCCAGGTCTATAGGAGGCGCTATTTCAGTTTCGGAAATTCACCAAAAACGGAGAGGAAGAGGTGGCGCATGCGCATGAAGCTTGAGCGCTGTTTACAAATCGGCTTTCAGCACTGGACGGGCCCTCGCAATCCACGCTTGTCGGCAATCGGCAAGGACGGGGTCACTGCGTAAATTCTCTCCTCCCTGAATCTCCTAAAGCCCTTTTAGAAATGCTTGTTTTAACAGACTAAATGGCACTATCTGCTGGACAAAGTAGCATACTACGTGAAAAGATGAGGGAATCAGTCAGACAGGGGCAGGTGTCACTTTCGCTGCCGTAGAACGCCCAAAGGTTAACGAAAAGTCACAATTTTCGCAGTGAACGACCAAACCCCTTATAAATACATCCTGACAAAATTAGAAGAGAATCCAAAGACACTGAAAGGAACGGCAGCTCATACAACAAACATCAGATATTTTCTAACATTTCCTGTCCAAAGTAGGTGGCGCGACAATAATTGTATGAATATTGTCATATGGATGTGTTCAGATAGGGACCAGCAACAATACTGTAAAGTTTGATGCACTTTGGACCACATTGGACTGAATTAAAGCACATTTAACACTACTCCCTGGTACATCCCGCGTCATCAAATTTTTGAGGGGCCAGAACACCCACGCCACTTCAACGAAAAGTCAATTTTTCTCAGGACACTGCCTATACTTGTAACTATCTATTTCCAAATTTTGAAGTCAATCTGACAAGGTCAAATGCCTCTGCCCCCCACATTCCAAAGCCAAGATTTTTCAATTTCAAGGTGTTTTTTCAAGTTTGCGGACAAAATAGCAGACTTCCTGTTGGGTTTAGACTATGGCGCCTTTGATGTGTTTGTGCATCCTGGGATGTTACATAAATGTGACATATCTCCAGATTTTTAGACGCAACGGGCTTCCGGGCCAGGTCCGTTGAAAATTTCTAGGTGGCGCTAAAGAGCCATTTTGCCACGCCCGTGCTGGGGGCACTTACTCAGATCATTATTACAGGCAAATGAATCTGTCTGCACATTTTCAGGACTTTTCGTGCATGACGACGTAATGATTTTCCGTTTCGGCTGAAAAATCGGCTCAAGTACGAAAACAATAGGGTCCTTGCAACTCCGTTGCATGGCCCCGTTGGGCCCCTGCACTTCATTGCTCGGGCCCTAATTAGATTTAGCCCTAGTAACCATAATAGGCTCAATATCTTCTCCAGCAGTAACGCAAGCATGTAGTCCGCCATTGTTGTTGATGTTGTTATGAGACGTTTTGCGAGATATAAGAGGTGTAAGGCTGCTCGAGGGGTGTGGCCATGGTGGCGATGGTGGCGGTGACATCGTTTTCCAAAAACTCCGGATTCCCCTGTCCAGACGGATTCACAAGAAGTGCGTTCTCAAATTTATCCACCCTGGGAAAGTGCGTTTTAGGGCTATGCGTTTACGGGATTCGTCTGGACGATAGGCCAAAACGAATAAAAACATCTGCGTTTACGCAAAAATGCGTTTTCGTGTGGACAGGGCCTTGGAGACATATGTCAGCATTTGTACCATGGCTTCTTCTTCTGTCTACAGATCAAATCACATAGTTCCATGTGTCTTTGGAAAAGACAACATAGCCAGCATACATATTTGAGCCACAACAATATAGCCACATCTACCTAATATGTTTTTTGTTCTTCAAGATTCATGAGGGGTACCCTGGAGTGTCTGGTCCTAAGATGTTTGCTGCTGGAATCCTGCCAACATGGCAGAGAGGGTGAGGATCCCGTGATATTGAGGGGAGGGGCTCTTTAGTATCCCGGTTTTGATCGGGTTTTTGATTTTGTGTTTGTCCATGTAAACACCATATCCCGAATTCAGAAATCGGGATATGCCCATTTCCCGATTTCAAGAAACCCGGCTTTGCTATCTGGAGTACTCCGACACTGGAGTATCTATCTATCTGGAGTTTGTCCATGTAAACACCATATCCCGAATTCAGAAATCGGGATATGCCCATTTCCCGATTTCAAGAAACCCGGCTTTGCTATCTGGAGTACTCCGACACTGGAGTATCTATACACCTTATTTTTTTCTGCTTTCTGACGGCTGCCCACTGTCTGCGCGACGCACTAGAAATACAAACAACATGGCGGCAACAAGAACTTCTCACTTTTGGAGTGACGAAGAGACTGTTTTTTTACCTTAAAGTAATGAAAGAACTAAACATAACGACGTGTTTAGATGGCAGAAAACACCAAAATGTGATTCATTCAAATTCAAATTCAAATCTGTTGCGGAAAAGCTACGTGACGCTGGTTTTCCACCTCGCTCCGCTGAACAAGTTAGGTCGCGTTGGAAAATATTCAAAAAGACGTAAAACACGCATGCGCAGATAGGATGCAGCGATTGGAACACGCGATACTGGTATTTATCATGTATACGAGGATATGAATAACTGGGTTTCTCCGTGTGCCATGTAAACAGCCTTTCTCCCGGATATGCTCAAAGCCAAGATAAGCCTAAAAATCGGGATACTAAAGACCATGTAAACGCAGTCAGTAGCAATTTCAAAACCCATCTGCCACACTAATAGACAAATTCTGCAGTCATATAAAGATATCTGTTTGAAGACTAGGCGACTGTGCCTCAGGTGGTAGAGCTGGTTGTCCACTCACATTTCTTCCTGTGTGAGTGAGTGGCTGAATGAGGCTTAAAAGTATTGAAATCCTGCAGAAATTTCTACATTTTTGCCAGTCCTGAAAGTAGACAAGGAGAATACAATTACACCAAAAATGAACCATTATGCTTCATTATTTGTTTTTTGTTTATTCATTATGCAAAACTAGAATTACAAATTAATTTCAAGGCCAGGTGAGAGTCCATCTCTTCAGTGTTTCCAATCAATGTAATGAGACTCGGGTATTGTTCAGTGCCCTGTTTGTTTGTTTTTTTGTTGTTTTGGGTTTTTTTTTTTGCCCAGCATTTGTGTAAATGTGTTCAGATTCAAATTCAGAAAACTTTATTTGGGGAAGGTATGAGGATTTAAGGTTTGAGGAAAGTTGTTGTTGATCATCAGGCTGGAAAAGATTACAAAACCATCTGTTAAGAGTTCGAAATCCAGAATGAAATGGGTGTGGTAATGTTGGACATTGCAACAAGACAACAAGTCCAAGCACAAAAGTCATTCTGCAGTTCATGTGGGGAAATCCACCAACATCTCAGAACTTTAGCTAATGGGCTTAATTACCCCCAAGCCACTGTAGATGAGTCATTATTATGCAGAAATGTAGACATTTTTAAAGGGCGCAAAAGTTTTATACGGCACTGTATATACAGAAGCAGTATAAAGGGTTGTACAGACTAGTCATCTAGTTGGTTTGTCCACTTTACTGCTGTACTGTGACGCTTTAAGCATCATGTCAACTAGTCAGTGCCACATGACAATAACATCATGTACACCTAAGAGAAGACAGATGAGGAGCCCAATGGACCATCTCATGACAATGCAATGTTCTGCTGGGAAATCTTTAGACCTAACATTCATGTGGATGCTATTTAGGCATTGTGGAGGGGGCGTGGTGCATCAGCCGCAGGAGAGAGGTGTGGAGAGGGCTCGGGAGAGCAGCACCAGGTGAGAGTGATTGGCACACCTGCATCCTGTTAGTCTAAACCAGGGATGCCAGGGTGAAATTGGACAGGGGGCCAGATTTTTTTCAAGTGAGACCTCAGGGGGCCGGATTATACTTTTGGACTGAAAAGGCCAAACACTGACGCAACACATGGATAGGTAGGCTATTTGAAATTGTCCTACACATCAAAAATAGCCTCACAATGAGGCCTACAATTACATAGCCTAAAGCAGGAGACAGTTACCATCTGAAAACCTAACATTTCCCTATCCATGCAAGTAGCCTACATTTATAAATTAGAAATGCAACAAAAAAGTCTAGCTGCCAACAAAACACATGTCCTATAAATAACTGGACATAACTGGTTTACTAAGTGTAAACTGTCAATTACTTTTCTTATATTTATTGAAGGCTTGCACAGGGTGAAAACACGTCAATGCATAATTAGGCCAATTAAAAGAAGGCCAGGCCAAGTAGGTCTCAATGAGTAACAGAAAGTGCCATGTGATCCAGTATGAATTAGTAAAATAAAAAGGTTCTTAAAAAGGTTCTTGAGAAAAATAGCCAAATATGAGCTATCTAAAAACATTAAGCTTAAATTTGCTCAACAAGAGATGAGGCACACTAACTTTGCTAATCACACACACACTACACAGGCTATCAGTCAAGCCAACCACTTTTGTTCCCTCCATCACACTTAGGGCTGCACGATTATAGCCAAAATGATAATCACAATTATTTTGATCAATATTGAGATCACGATTAATTATCACGATTATTTGTTTATTTCAACCAAAGCAAATTTAATTGTCACGTAGTCTATTTTAACTGCTTTCACATCCATATTTTGCACGCTAAACCCAAAATGCTTCCACACAATGGATGACGATCCGACCTCGGGACAAGCCCCTCGGCTGGCCACTGCTACGTTAGACATTTTTTGTTTTCTTTGTTAACATTGCCTTATATACGGGACAAACAGGTCTGCTGTCCCGGGCCCAGGGTAGAGGTGGGGCCCAGAACTGGACTCTCATTATATATATTAAAATAGACCTATTTGTGGGAAAAAAATATGTAATATCTGAGTTACATAAAAGCTTTTTATTTGTTTTCTTCCTAATTGTCCTTGAAATAGTGGTCAAGAACCCCCCATTCCTAACACAAAAATGGTTTGGCCACTGATCAAAATTTGATGTTGCTGTTTGGTTCCGTACGCTCAAAATGTCCGGTCAGCACAAGTCCGATTCTCAGAAAAGAGAAGAAGAAACTAGAGGCCTTAAAGATTTTCTTAACAAATATTTAAATAAAGGCGGTGACGGTGAAGCTGGGACTAGTAAAGTGAACTAAGAGCAATGTAAGAAACAGCGCAGCCAACGTTTACCAGCCTCGTAACGTATTGTAGCGCTAATTAGCGTTAACGTCCATTCGCTTGTAGCCTATAAAAGCTTGAGACAACACGTAAAAGATTATCTTGTCCTGGGCCCAGGCAAGACTGTCAGCCGGTCTGGCCTTATGACCGACTGCTATCTGTTGCGAAATTTCCCCCACGTTACTCTGGTCTCTGTCACTGTCCACATCTAGAAACTACGCTGCGCAGTGCAGGGATCCACTCTGACTGGCTCAAGGAGGCACGTGATCAGACCGTGGTTTACGGAGCGCTCACTGGGAGCGCTAGATTGGCTTTGCAAAAACAAACAAACAACAACAAAAAAAAAAAACGTTGACCTGGAGCATTCTATGAACGCAATAACGCATTATAAATATTGCTCGATCACGCAAATTTGATCACGGGAAGGCAAAATCGTGATCGTGATTAAAATTCGATTAACTGTGCAGCCCTATATCACACTGAATTATAAATGGGGAGACCATGCCTACTTCAGCTACATATTCAGCTCATATTACTCGTTGAAGCTAGACACCTTTTAACTTTCACCAGCTTGTCCATATCGGGTACAGTTTCTGGGCAGTGGCAATTTTCATAACATCGTTCAGATGTCCGTGCGTCAAGCGATTGCGCACTTTCGATTTATTAATATTCATGACGGAAAATGCCTGCTCACATAAATACGCTGTCCCAATACAAAGTATTTTACCTGCAAAGGCCGTGAGCCTTTGGGTACTGCGGTGGCAAGGATTGATAAAATGATTCATTGCAACAGATGCGTAGTTATCCTTCAACCGTGCGCAACACTGCAGTTCTATCAGTTCCATTTGAATCCATCAACAGTAGGCTTACCGCCGGCTCTGCTGTAGCTAAGGCGGGCAGCATCAACAAACCAAGTGATGAATTCCACAGAAAATTAAATAAAAAATAAAATTAAAATAAAAAAAAACTAATAAATAATATAAAAATATAAAAAATAATATGTATACTGTATATATATATATATATATATATATATATATTAGGGATGTCCGATAATATCGGCCGATATTGAGTTAAAAATGTAATATCGGAAAATATCGGTATCGGGTTTTTATAACCGATATTTGTTCTGTAGGCTTCAGCATTTCCGAGTCTGCATGAACGCAGCATGGGACGTTAACAGGCGCGTGCTTGATGACATATAACAACAACAACACACTAGGTTGCTAACCGTGGCTAACAAGATTGCGCGTCCGGTGAGATGTCCGTGGTTTGGAAATATTTCAAAGTGTCACCTTCGAACAGCAAATTTGCAATTTGCAATGACTGTAAAGCGGTAGTTATGAGAGGAGGAAACAAGGCATCTTCCTTTAATACGTCAAATTTGATCACCCACCTGAAGAAAAACCATGCAGAGTTATATGCTACATTTGTGCAGCAAAGTGATGAAAAGAAGCAACAGCCGACACCGAGAAAAACCACACAGTTGTCGCTTAAAGAGTCAACTGAGAAAAAACAAAAATACGACAAGGACCACCCCAGACAAAAAGCCATCGATCTAAAAATCATGGAGTGTATCGCAGTGGATAATCAGCCTTTTTCTATCGTTCACGATGCCGGTTTTACCAAACTTGTGGAGTTCCTCGAGCCACGTTATGTCATGCCCAGTCGCAAGTATTTCTCAGACCAGTGCTTACCCGAATTGTACAGCATTGTTTACAGTCATGTCGAGAAGCTAATTTCTGGTGCTGTATCTATTAGCTTCACTACAGATATCTGGTCTTCAACTGTTAACCAGGTTAGCATGTTGAGTTTGACTGCACAATGGCTAGATGAGGACTTTATGTTGAAAAAGGCTGTACTTCATTCTCAAGAGTGCCGTGGGTCTCACACGGCAGACCGAATTGCATCGACTTGCAAGGGATGTTTGAGAAATGGAATATCCCCAAGGCGAAAGTGCACGTAGTAGTGAGAGACATTGCGCGTAACATGGCTAAAGCTGCGGTGGAGTTTGGTGTGTTAAGTCTGCCCTGCATGGCGCACACCTTGCAGCTTGTAGTGAATGGAGGTGCCCTGTCTCAACGCAACATTTCAGATGCTCTGGCTGTGGGGAGGCGACTGGTAGGCCACTTCAAGAACTCACCACTAGCTTGCAGTAAACTTGAGGACATACAAAAGGAACTCAAAATGCCTGTTAAAAAGCTCCAACAAGATGTGCCCACCAGGTGGAATTCCACCTATTATATGATGCAGAGCCTGGTGGAGCAGAAGAGTGCTATAAGTGCATTTGCTGATGATTATGAACTCCCTGCAACCCAGAAACTAACAGTAACTCAATGGGGAATTCTGGAGAAGATGATCCCCCTACTGCAACCCTTTGAGCAGCTAACCAAGGACATGAGCTCTGCAGAGGCCACTACTGCAGATGTTATCCCTGCTGTGGTGTCCTTGACACGGCTGCTTAGTAAGGATGATGAATCTGACAAAGGTGTGAAAACAGCCAAACGTGCTCTACTGGAAGCCGTCAGTGATCGCTTTAATTATGTGCAATCTGAACCTCTTTATGCCATTGCAACCATGGTTGATGCGCGTTACAAAGATTGTTTCTTTGACGTGGATAAGAAGGAGCGAGCACGAAATATGCTTCTGAAAGTGGTGAATGAAAGGACCCATAACAGCAACAGAGAGGCTGCTGGTGGCAGTGCAGATGACCCAGGCCAGGAGGACCAGGACTGCCCACCTAAGAGGGCCCGAACTGGAAGCTTGAACCTGCGGGACATGTACCAAGAAATCCTCGCAGAAAATGAAGTTGCAGATCAAACACCTACAGGCGAGACAGCACAGGTGAGTAATTAATAAACTTTATTGTCAAACTAATTTAATCTGCTGAGTACTTCACATGAAAATGTACATACAATGAATAAAATAAACATTTGGCTGTCAGTAGAGGTCGACCGATAGTGGATTTTTGAATGCCGATATTATACCGATAGTTTGGAGCAGGAAAAAACCGATAACCGATTAATCGGCCGATAACCCCCCCCCCCCCCCCCCCCCCCCCCCCCCCCCATAGAAAAAATATCAACACTGTTGGAAGTCCTGTTCTTTATTAAAACTAAAGAATTTACAAGAAATTCCCAAATTTTAAGATTCATGGCAAACTAAGATGAAGAGACTACACACAGACAGCTTTCATTTTAGCCTGTTAACAAGCTAACTGTTGTTAGCTTAGGCTAAATCATGCCGGTGGAGATGTGGCTGTTTATGCTGAAATATGATGCACGTTTATGCTCGTTGAACTAGTGGTACTTACTGCCTCTGCGAAGGAGGTTATGTTTGTTGACTTTTAACTTGTGAAGGTTTTATTTCACTTACAATGACACTTGTTATCGTCCAGTCGACTTCTCCATAGATCACTTAACTCCTCTCTGCTGCCGCTGCACACGCTGCGTTTCTCTCTCTCTCCCATGCTCTCTCTCTCTCTCTCTCTCTCTCTCTCTCTCTCTCTCCCATGCTCTCTCTCTCGCTGAGTGTGAAGAGCAGCCCCGCCCCTCAGTGATCAGAGCGACAGAGCGGAGGTTTTTTGTTTTGTTTTTTTCAGAGGAAAAAAATGACAGCTATCGGCAACTATCAACGCCAAATTCGGCCGATGACGATAGTTTTTAAAACGTCCTATCGGCGCTAGGACGTCGACCTCTAGCTGTCAGTGTTAAAGTCAAAGAAAAGTAAATACAAATTCTATTAAAGAAAAGGAAGAATTCTATTGTGTAATTATTGCTTTTCTTAATTTTTTACCCTTTCTTTAGGTGCATGCATACCTGGGAGAGGCCATCCTCCAGAAAGGATGCCCTTTAGAGTACTGGAGACTCAACCAGGCCCGCTTCCCTGCTGTTGCTCGTGTTGCACGCAAGTACCTGACTGCACCCTGCACCAGTGTCGACAGCGAACGGCTGCACTGTTGCCCACGTCATTGATGAGAAGAGAAATCGCATACATTGTGACAATGCCGAGATGCTTGTTTTCATACAGAAAAATCTACCTCTCACACATGAGGACATGCAGAAAAAGAAATAGGCCAGTCATATGGACCGGTCAGCGTCAGTCTTCTTGGAGTTTCATTTGTTGCACTTTAAATGTTAAATGTTACACTTTTTTTTAACTTTCTTGTGCCTTTCTTGTTTTTATTTGCACTATTTTGTTACTCATACAAAAGAGTAGGGCAGATTGAGCCCAGTTTATAATTTAACGATTGTATTATTTGCTAAGTTATGGCCAGTTACTCAGTCATTGAACCTGGAAAAACAGGACTATGTTTGTTTACTACTCTGGACTGATCTTCCTTGTTTAGATATTGTCTATAGTGTTGTTTGAGGCCACAATTTCTCTCCAAAAACACACACAAAAATAAATGAATGGCACTTTTTTGGCACCTGTTTCAATACCTTATTTTGCACAGTGTTTTTACATTTGAAAAGCCATGTTGCATTTATGTTTGCTTCCAGTGGGACACTGCAGTAAAATTAGGCATAATGTGTTAATTCCATAATAGGTGATATGTTATGTTGTTACCTAACAATTTTGGTGTAAAAAGACTGCATATATCGGTATCGGGCGATATCGGTATCGGAAATTAAGAGTTGGTCAATATCGGAATATCGGATATCGGTAGAAAAGCCAATATCGAGCATCCCTAATATATATATATATATATATATATTTTTATAAATATATTAGGCTATCACCCGCGGGCCGGATGTGACGTACAGTCGGGCCGGGTCCGGCCCACGGGCCGTAACCCTGGCATCACTGGTCTAAATGCTCTCTCCTTTTAAACACAGTAGCGTGCTAGACCTGGAGATTAGATGAGACACGGGGCAAGGGAAACTATGCCTGCGAGGACACCGGCAGATGTGTAAATGTGTCGTGGTTTCGAAAATAAAGAACTACAAAAGTCTTTGCAGTCTAACTCTCTGCTGAAAGAACCCACAGTGGCATCAGGCAAAGCCAGAGGCATGTAGCACCCACCTAGACCTGACCAGGCACCCCCACCCCATAGAAATGACACTCCTTGATGGTAGCAGCCATATCTAGGATGCAGCCTGACACAGGCACACACACAAAAATGGTTTAGGAACAACTCAAAAAACATGAAGAACCGCACAAGGTGTTGACCTGGCCTCCAAATTCACTAGATCCCAAACAAGTATCTGTGATCCACAGAGGCCCCTCCCCTCAATCCATAGAACCCAAAGGTCCTTACTAACAACATTAGTGCCAGATACCACAGGACACAAGTCTCCATTCCCTGATGAGTCAGAATTGTTTTAGATGCACAAGAGAGACCTGCACAATATTAGCTAGCGCTACCAGCAGAACGGTCCAAATTCTCTAGACATTAACAACTTCACCAAATGCCAGAAAAGGCTGCTGCCAATCAACAATTTGCTGATGAATGTCACTGTCACAGTGATTAGACATTTAGTTGCAGTACACTAAGAAGGCTGAAGAGAAATACTGCATATTTTTTAATGTGGTGGAGTACATGTTGAAAGATGGTAGGATTTCATTGTTGAAAAGCATTGCTTTCTTCTGTGCTTTTATTAGTGGGGTAATCAGTGGTGTGGCTGCAACAGTGAAGTTACTGAAAAAAACTGGACAATCAAATTGCCATGGCAAAAGTACACCATGGAGCTCTAAGGTTTGCCACACCGTGTGTGAGACGGTGTGGCAACTTCCAACCATCACACCTCATGTACGAACGTTGCAGGCGTACAAAAATGTTACGTACGTACTTGCTCACGTAAAAGTTCAGATGTATCAAGAGAAAAATGTCCAGCAACAACGTAGGATTCTACAGATGTCGATTCTTTGGCGACACTTAAAAGAAACTGTCATCATAAAACTGTGAAAACTATTGTGATGAACAATTAACACACCCAGGTATCTGTAATTATATGAGTGGATATAAAAGCATGCGCAATTAGGTGCACAAAATGTCGTTAACAACAATGGCAGCCTTAGCGTTATTAGAAGAAATAGTGCAATAAGAAGAGAGCGTGCATTCAGAGACAGACAGAACTGGCTCATCAGCCGCTGTTGGGCCTGCATATTAAGGCACTCAATATTGGTGTTTGGCTATCATGAATAATTAATAATTATCAAAAATAATTATTTATTATTAAATAGTTGGATCTGAATTACAAGATCACCTCGGGGCACCACCCTTCTAGGAAGGGAAAAGATAGCCAATCAATTAAATCAGTCTCATAAATCATACTAAATTGTCAATTTCAATTTCTGATTAATAATTATCTTAATAACTATAACCAAAATTACCATTAACAACTAGTTGAAGGAATTTGGGAGTTCTTGGCAGTGTAGAGGTTGGCAGCATTCAGTCTTGTACAACATTAAACAGACAACTGGTATGTTTAAAGGACATTTATTACAAGAATAAATCAAACATACAATCTAACTAAACAGTACTCTAAACAGGTGTGTGTGTGTGTGTGTGTGTGTGTGTGTGTGTATGTGAGTGTTTGTCAAAATGGCCGCCGCTGTGGGCGTTCCAAAATGGCCGCCGCTGTGGGCGTTCCAAAATGGCCGACAATGTGGGTGTGTCAAGATGGCCGACAATGTGGGTGTGTCAAGATGGCCGCCGAGGGAACAATGGGGCCGCTCAGACCATGTGCTGGCCAGCAGATGTGTGAAATGTGATAAGGGTTTATATGAGGTGCCAGGTTAGAAAAGAGTGGTTAGTTAGCATGCAAGAGACCCTGAGTCTGTGTGTTGCAAAATCTAAACTAACATCAATTCACTATACTAAACAACTCAATAAAAACAAATATCACATCAAATCAAATGTTTTATGCTTAGCTTAGCTTAACTATGACTATGCCCAGGTCATACTACCAGTTGGTGGAAAGTCCATTTCTGGTGTGTTGCTCCTTTAGTGGGTAATTCCTGGTGGAAGGCCAAACTGGGAAAATTGTAGTCCTTGCTGTGTGTCCTGATGGCAGACGTTGGGAGGGAAACCGGCCGCTCCTTGAGTCCTTTGATGTAGCTTGTTAGCAGGTCGGTGCTAACTAGCCGCGTGGCTCCTTTTGTTTAGAAGTTTAGCCTGCAAACCTTTGTTTGTTGGCTGGAGAGCTGGTGAAGACTCCTCAGCAGGACTTCGCTTCGCTGCTGTAGGGAGAACAGGCCTGAAGTAGTGCTCTTTGTTGGCAGACTACCTGGCACCCAGCTGCAGCCGAGCAGCTGGGGGGTCTCCACATGGAGGTGTGGAGTTGAGGAAGGGTAAGAGAGGAAGAGAGTAAGAGCGGAAGAGACAGAACAAAAGCCAGACAGGGCATTTTATATGACCTGATGACCTCAGAGGTCACATGTCACTGTCAGCCAGTGAACTGCTGAGTCAGTTTTCACACCTGGAGGATTGTGGGACATGGGGTTTCCACGGCTTCTCTTTGTCTCCCAGACAAAGACAGAACATGCGGTTAACTTGGTTAGGCATGGTGAGCTTCCGTAGCTCACCGCAAGGGTCATATCCCAACACCGCTTTAGGTTCCCATGGGCAATCCTTCTGGAACTGTGCGCAGACCTTCGGCCGGCATTAGAGCGCGACACGGCAAGGAGCCATGCGTTACCTGTGTCCGTACAGGTACTGACCACACTGGGGTTCCTCGCAACCGGGGCATTCCAGAGGGAGCTGGCCAACCGATCGGGACTGAGCCAGTCGACCCTGAGCAGAGCCATACCAGCAGTGTGGGACGGAGTTATCCGCATGTCAGTCAGATTCCCATACAATGCATCTGAACAGGTCAAAATTAAAGAGCAATTTGCAGCGAGAGTCAGTTTTCCTAATGTAATCGGAGCTATCGACAGCACACACATTGCTATAAAAGCGCCATCACTTAATGTATTTGTATACGTCAATAGGAAACATTTCCATTCGATCAATGTACAGATCATATGTGATGCGCAAATGCAATTAACCAACATTGTGGCGAGGTGGCCTGGTTCAACGCACGATTCATACATTCTGAGTAACAGCATGTGTAGCCCAGGCTATAAAGTAAAATCATTTTGTTAAAACTATTCTTTAAAAATAATACATTTTATTTGTGGAAGAAACAATTTATCAGGGAGTCATTAAAAATGACTCCCTGATAAATTGAAGAAGAAAAAAGAGTTGCTGCAGAGGGCTACGTAGAATGAGCTCCCTAAATAGCCAATCAGTGAACCCCCGTAAGCCCAGGTGATCAATTCCGTAGAGTTACGGCTTCATTTCCGGGTTTTGCGGTCATGGTTGCATTTGCTGCCGCGTGGGCTATCTGATCTAAACGGAGATTGAACCTGTTGCCATCCACGGGTACAGGGTAAGAAATTGAAATAATGTTCAAACTGAGAATTATTGATGCCATCAAACACTGGTTGACCAGTATACTGTTGTCATTCAAACCTTGTACCACCATGAGACCGGATGATTTCCGCCGACCTGGCGAGGCTAAATGCTGATACGGGTTCGTAGCTTCAGATAATCAACATATCCCGGCTTAATCCCTTATCCTAGTTTTTTGCAATACCCCCCAGGACCAAAAAATTTGAACATCGACAAGTCCTCAGTCCCTCCCCCTTTTCCGCTAAAGCCCAAAACGGTCTCCCAAGCCCCTCCCCAACAAGGGAGAGCGCGAGTAAACAAACTAGCATGGACCACACCGACGTAAGAACAACAAAATAGTTTTTATAATGCCCTTCGTTATTGCTAAATAATTTGACCTAAAGTACAACGATGCAGTTGTTATACTTTAGGTCAAAATATTTAGCAATAGTCAACTTTAGGACGAAACCAAGGTTAATGTTTCTGAAAGTAGCCTACATCAGTGATGTTTGCTATCAGTAACAGTTGTGGCGTTTTATTCCACAGTTTAAATTTATCAATTTGCTATGTCGTAGATACAGTATATGACCGTGCACGACGTGCGAAGGGGGAAGGGGGAGCGGTGGGCGCTATGAAATGCATGTCCATGAGCAGTGATTGACACTCTGTGAGATACACCCCAGGGCTTGATTGGTGCATCTGAGAGTGGAGCAGTGGATGTCTTGCAAATCGCGCAACAGCCTGTAGGAGGGGCCAGAGGAGTCTTTTTTTTTTTTTTTAAATGACCTGCTTCATGCAATTATACTTAAACATAGGGTCAGTTTCAGCAAATATGACAGAAAGTTAGTTTTATAAAAGTTTCCTACTGCATCTTCAACCTGTTTAGTTGATTGTAAAGCAGCGGAAAGTCACGTTAATCTGTGCTAGCGATAGCCATGAAAAAGGTGCTAAAGGTGTTGTAGCCCCCGGAGACTGTGTTTGGTGATGCTAATGGCCCATTGATTTGAGCATAGCCACTTAGCTCATTCGGTGTCATATACACGTTATCTTTTGTTGTTTATCGTTGTTTATGTAGGGTTATTTTTCTAAGCTGTTGTATATGTTGAAAAAATAGGATGATGGTGACATTATTGATGTAAATGTGTGCTTGTGGAAATTGAAGAGGTAAATTCTTAGTGCAGTTTCTCACTGTTAACGGTGCAAGCGCAGACAATTAAGCATACTAGGCCTTAATACATCTAAGTTACCACAAGTTTCTCTGAATTTACTGCAGTTTTCTACAAAATTAAAAGGGTACTATGCAATATTTTTGTTTTTGTTAAATAATGTTTTCTTTGTTATGTATCTAGGACTATTTCTTGAACTGATGCCTCACAGCAAGAAGGTCACCAGTTCGAATCCATGGGCCGGCTGGCCTTTCTGTGTGAAGTTTGCATGTTCTCCCTGTGTCTGCGTGGGTTCTCTCCGGGTACTCCGGCTTCCTCCCACCATCCAAAGACATGCTCATTAGGTTAATTGGTGATTCTAAATTGCCCGTAGGTGTGCATGCGAGTGTGAATGTTGGCCCTGCAATGGACTGGCGACCTGTCCAGGGTGTACCCCTGCCTCTCGCCCGATGACAGCTGGGATAGGCTCCAGCAGATCCCCGTGACCCCTAACAGGACTAAACGGGTTTAGAAAATGACTGACTGACTATTTCTTGAAACAGTTATTTCTGTATTTACGGTATTGGAATATAATTGTAAGAAACACTTTGAATGTATTTATAGTTTCTCATCTATAAATTAATATTTGAACTAAGGATAGATTTTGGTTGTACAACTAAACCTTTTGAGAACCTGATTTAATCCATTTAATGCAAAGGAGTATTATTGATTGGTGATAATCAGCGTATGGTTTGGATCTCCTTTGACCTCTCTGTAGGTCAGTTTTTTTTTATTCTGCAACATCATTAGATGAGGTCCCAGCCACATCCCACTATCCAGCGGAGAGCTTCCAGCTGGGTTCGTTTCCAGAAGTTTCCAGAGATCCAGAGATTGTTCGTGCAGCGTCCTCCACAATGTGGCACACCGACACGCCATACCACTGCCAGAGCAGCATACCCCGGGGATGGAGGAATCGCCGGGGATGGAGGAATCCCCTGGGTCCATGGCACTGGAGACGCCGGGGACGGAGGAGGAATCCCTCCGGTTCGTGGCACTGGAGACGCCGGGGACGATGGAGGAATCCATCCATGTCTTCCGTCTCATTGTCTCTTTTTAAAATAAATTGAGTAATTAAGCATGAGTTAAAGTATTTGATATCCTCTTGGAATGCTGGCATGTTTAAATTTAAATTCAAAGGATTTATTACAGAGCAAATAATACCATACACACAGCATTTACGCGTGACCAGTATGAACACATTTGAGTTACACAGATAGGTATTTACCTTGGGGTAGGGCTGGGCGATAAAACGATAACGATATATATTGCGATAGACACGTGGTCGATATCAATAGAATGTTCGATAATTTCACTTGAACTCCGTTAGAGAAAAATAGGAAGAAAACCTCGAGTGATTCTGGATGTAGGCAGAGAATGGGCTTTAGCCTCTCGACCTATCACGGCCCAGCTAAGCCAACAACAAAAAAAAAAGAACGTCGTGGAGTGAAAGCGGAATATGAGTGCGACAGGGCGAGAGGAAATTTTAGATAAGCAAAGGAAAGATGACGTTTGGCAGACCGATGTTGTCTGCAAACTTGGTGGCGAGTGAGCATATTAATTGTCTCTTGTCTCTGTTGATTAGTAGTGTAAGAGTCGGTTAAGTTTCGTTTATCTGCGTATTGTTTGCTGGGCAAGTTGGGCAGTACATTTTGTTTCTCTGCTGAGTGAGATGTAAGATGTTTGAATGGTGCCGTTTATTAATTATCAATCAAATGTGGTAGGACTCAACTGAGCTGGACTTTAGATTTATTAGAGTCATCTTTGATTGGCGGTTATATGAACCTAATCTTTTTTTCCACTGCTACTGAATTCATTAAAAATAAATGCTATTGAATGTGTCATTGTTATCGTTTTTAAAAAAAATTAAAAGAACGAAAAAGTCTAGCACGCTACATCAAAGCAATATAAAGAAATAACGGATGCAGCTTAGCACAGTAGAGAAGTCTGGTTAGAATAGCGGCGAATAGCAATTGTGGCCACTCTCTGTTCAAACGGGGACAGCTCTAAATATGTTTTGCATATTTATATGACGTGTACTGGGCAGGGTCGGGTACTCGTGCGCTCAATTCCACGTATATTGGGATGTACAAAGGAAAGGTGCTTGGATTCACAACTATGCACAGATTCATGCATCTGGATATTTTTGTGCGTAGAAACGATTTAGAAGGAAATTACGCAACTGTTAGTACATTAGGCCCCTGGTGGCTTGGGGGGCAACACAGTTTTAAATGTGGAGCATTTTGGTCTTTCATTAATTGCTGTGTTTAGATCATGCTTTTCTTTAATGTATCATTCTTGACTTTGAATCATATTAAAAATGAAAGAATTGTCTTTTGCCTTGTGCCTTCTTTAAAGAATGGTACACATGTTACAAATTGTATCAGGATATGCAATGTAATGGTAATAATAATACTCTGTATATGTATTGCAGATTCTGTTTTCAGTTTTAATCTTATCTCACTGGTTATGTTTTATCACACTCTGATGAATCTTTTTTTATTTATTGCTGGTGACTCTCACTAACTAAACTAAATGCATCTACTAAACTGAACATGAATATAAGTTTATTGTAGAACTCTCTGTGCAACCCTGTGAGGACATTTGGTCCTCATGTGAATTTAATACAGAAATACACACATGTACTTCAGCCCAGGTCCCTGTGGAGACTGTGTCATGCTGCTAGCACCTCCAATATTCATCTCTGATGCTTAGAATTACTGTTGACAGGTGGGGAGCCAGGCTTAGCTGCCCACGTAAAATGTGTGTGTGTGTGTGCTGTATGCGCAAGGTGTGGATTTGCCCATCACAGTGAGAGGGTATTGATTTTAGTGCAGACGCCGGCTGGTTAAAAGTGCTGGTCTTTACTCTACATCTCAATCCTTAGTGTGTACCACTAGCTGACAGCAGCTTTTTATTTGTTTATGCCAAAAGCATCACAGCTCTTATCCCTTGGCAGCCTGTTCCACACAAATCAATGAGAGCACGTCAACTTTGATTTTGGTTTGCTCTGACAACACATACACACACACACATGCAGAAGGTGTTGTTGACATGTAGAGGTATATGCCAACGTGAGGACGGAGCAGGTCTTGATCTTTTTACAGAAGTGTATTGAGACTTGGTGGTGTCCTGCAGGGTGACATGTTTACCATTTAAACACTAGCAATATCCTCTCAGTAAAGCTTTAGTTTACTCACCATCGATTGCAGATAGAGAGGCCCCCACACACACAGAACAACATTCAGATAAATTGTGTATTTTACAAGTGTTACTTTTAAACACTTACTTGCTTGAATTAGGCGATCAAAGAGAAACGCACATACATAGGATGTGTTCTAGCTGGGCTCTGGTTCTGTCTGTCATCACATGGACATTGCTAGATGTCCTCCGTGATCATATTCTGCACATGTTTGCAGTCTAATACTATATTTTTATGGCGATAGTCCACAATTGCTTTGTTTTTGTGTTCTATATACATGGCATATTCACCTAACCTGACGTCCCTAATGATTCTGCATACAAACCATCTGGGAAGACATTCTTGGGAACTGTTTGAGAAGGTAAAGCTCTTAAACGATCCGTCTGTCTGGCTAACTTTAGCCAATTAGAGCAAAGTCAGGTGTGCTTCTGCATAGTTGGAATGAAAACCTGCAGCCACAGTGGCCCTTTCACGGATCAGTTTGACCTGTGAATTAGATCAACATACCACGTGACCAAGTAAGAGGCAAATGGAACAATACAACACATTGCAGTTTGACAAGATGGGAAGAATACAAAAAGTTAGGCAGTCTTACGACAGATATGGAAGCTGCAACACCTCAGATGTTAGTAGTCCCTCACAGGCCAGATTTCCCGCCACATAGCTAGAAACTTGAGAAAACAGAAAATAAGTACACGAGAGTACAGAAATCTTGCGAGAGTCCAGGTAAATCTTCTGCACATCTATCCATAGGGATTTCTCATTTGTGTTTCCCCATTAAGCACACATAATAATGCTTCATCAAGAGACTGTCGTCCTATCACTATCATTAAAGAAACCCACAGATTGCTCTGGCTGTTGCTTATAATAACCCACGATTAGTTTTGTTGTTAATCTACAAGTGCTTGTGGGCAGAATCATTCATTTTATCAAATGTTACTAAACAGCATGAGCATTGGTTCAATAAAGAAAGAAATACGCCGGCATAATTAAATAGTTACAAAGTCAGCATAGGGAGGATGTTGGGGTCGATTGATTAGTTGACAAATAAATGGACTAAATGGATGGTTTGGCAAATGCATCAACCAGCCTGCTCTCTAAGTTTTTTTCTGTGGAGATCCCTCAGCCCTGTTTCCCATGAGAGACATTCTCAATAGGAACCAAGAGGACCTGTAGATAACACTGCTTGACAGCCAGCACAGCAACACTATGACAGGTCTTAAGCAACACTGTGGCCAAGTAGCCTCATGATGCAACGGGATATGCCCAGTGAGGCTGCATGCGTGCAGACATAGACAGAGCATGAGTCAATGCACCTTTCTGCTGTGTGTTGGGTGACAGCTGATCAACAGAGGTCTTGTCAGTTCTGAAAAATCAGCCTTTCAGGATCTGTGTGGATACAGAATTCACTGCTACCAAAGTACAAATGTACTCTCCAGCTTGATTTCTTTCACATGATGATTTTAAGTCATTCTTTATTCTTCTCATTCAGCTGCACTTCCTTTGTTGCTGGCTGTGGCTGGTGTTATTGGACATTAACACTGCTGCACACACACCCACGCACACACACACACACACACACACACACACACACACACACACAATTCAAAAAAGGCATCTTTCCTCGAGTCTATTGTGTTAAGTGGGAATATGTAGACTGACTCTATTTGCAGCAGTTGTTACACGCTCTGTGGGAGCACTGCTTCTTGTTTCTGGTGTGTAAGTGCCCCCAAGTGGCCAAAATAAAAGGTGCATGTGAATCAGTGCAATAACAGGACATTCTAATAACAATACATATCACTTCAGGGGCACATGACAGAGCATTATATTATGTGTACATCATGTACCACCACATGTCAACATACCATACTCAGACTGCCGCACCCTCTGCCTCTCTGTGGGTGTGCATACTTGTGAGGGCGTGTTTTTTTCTTTCAGTTCAATTACGTCGGCCAGGCAAGATCAATCTTTCACAGAAGCAGAGAAAATGTCACCATATCAATCATTTAGGCAAACCAATAGTATTTCAAGATCATTTATTTACAAATCAAATTAATAGTCATCCATTATAGTGTAAAGCAACCGTAGCAAACGGGACACCACACAGGATGAAGCCACTGCCCCAGAGAGACAGAGCCATTGATTTTTTCACAGGTGATAGGCTTACCCATTTTATTTTTGACATTTTGCAGTGCATAGTACTTTGGCTCCAAGCTGGCAATCAAAAGAAAAAAAGAGTATTTTCTTGGCATTTGCTTTACTTGTGGGAATTTGCTTCTTGTGGAGATACCCGCTCCCATACAAATGTTGAATGTGACCTCTGCAGGGGAAGCGCTGTGTTGTTTGTATGGTGAGTGTTGGATACAATAAAGCATGAAAAGAAAAGATGCCTTGATCAGGTGTAGTACTTGTATATATTTGCAAATCAGCTGAAAGCGGTTTTAGATTATGCATTAGATACTGTTTGTTTAACTCAGCATTGTGTATAGCATTTTAACCTGTGGAAAATTGCAGGTTAAACTCTACATAATAGACATGGACATTCAAGCCAAAAGAGAAGTCTACTCAAGAGAGTACAGGAAAGCACAGAATGCAAAACTGGGGTGTGGTATGAAAAGGGAAAATTTTACTTGTTCAAAATCATATTTAGTTAAATTTTAATTCGGATGGTGAACATACATTAATACCATTGACTTACACCTCCTGAAGAACATCATCATCTGTGATGATGTGCATCATGAATAAGCATCCTCAGATTCATTTCAAAATGATGTGTCATCTCTATAGAATAAAATTTGCCTCTGAACTAGAATAATGGTCATCAATTTTACATTCTTCGGTTTCACAGTAATCCATAGAGCTGTCAGTACTTTCATGAGTACACAACAAGTAGGAGTTGCTAACAGTCAGTTTACAAAAAATAAGCAAACCTATTCTAAACCATGGCTGAAATGAGATCCCTGTTGCTTACTGTTATGGAGTCTGGCTTTAATTCTATATTTGTGAACATTTTCTGACAGAAGTAAATTTCACATTAAAAAGGAAGTCAATATTCCTTTAAATCAGTAAGTGTACTTGACATGATGGATGTTTGTGGGTGGTAAACAACCAAATGACAAATCAGTCAAAGAATAGAATCATTTATTTCATCAAGCGTTTATTTCTGCCCTAAAAAAAAACAAACAAAAAACACATTTACATTTGTTCACGTGATAAAAGTTATCACTCAAAATACAGTACCTCTAAACTAAAAGAAGCCAGCAGGGTTAATTTATTCGTACTTTGGACCAATGTCGAAGAGATGTGAGAGATCTAAGATTCCACGTTAAATCTGCTGCTCCGTCTTCTTTTTTCCTCCTGACAGTTCTGAGTATCTTTGTATCTTTATACTTTATACTGTGTCTCTATGCACTTTCTCCCTCTTTTTGTTAAACTTACCCCTGAATATAAAATAATCCAGGCAGAGTGCAGAGGAGCCAGTGCCATAGAAAGAGAATATTAAACAGTGCAGAGACAAAATAACTATGTTATTACTGTTTATTTGGCTGACTGTCTTCCTATTGTATTACCAAGGAAACAAATGAGCAGCTTACTTTAAAAAAAAAAGCATTCTTAAAGCATGATGATTAGGTCTGTGATTGTAATATAGAAGACAGTGTTTCTGTTTGATTGTCTAAACCTCACAACACCATGAAAACACCATACTGGTATAGTCAAGCTGCTTTCTAATCACAAGTCTTGGTCTTAACATCCAAGAACTACTTCTGAGGTCTCAAGTGAGGACCAACATATCCTTGTTGTTGTTGTTTTTTTGACTGGCTGTTGGAATAATAAACGTATTTGCACTCAGGCTTAATTAATTGTTGTTAATAAATTGGATGACACCAAAATAAATTACTCTATGTCAACTGTCTTAAATGCAAAATAAAGGATGACCCTGATGAAGGTCGCAAACTGAAACAAAAATAAAGTTGTTCCATATACTGCAAGTCTTCACTTTCTAATAGATGCTTTTCACCATCAGTCAGTCATGAGCCAACATGAAGCCAACATATCCTCCAAATCTCCAAAAATGTAAATGAATTATAATATGCTCTCAGTAAAACTCACAGCAAGACTGTGCATGACATGTATTTATAAAAGCACAAAATTACAAACCTGTGAAATTTTTGATGCTTTATATTCAATTCAGGTCAGTTTTATATACACTATATTACCAAAAGTATTCGCTCACCCATTCAAATGATCAGAATCAGGTGTTCTAATCACTTGGCCTGGCCCCAGGTGTATAAATTCAAGCACTCAGGCATGCAGACTGTGAAACAAGACATTTGTGAAAGAATGGGCCGCTCTCAGGAGCTCAGTGAATTCCAGCGTGGAACTGTCATAGGATGCCACTTGTGCAACAAATCCAGTCGTGAAATTTCCTCGCTCCTAAATATTCCACAGTCAACTGTCAGCTCTATTATAACAAAATGGAAGCGTTTGGGAACAACAGCAACTCAGCCACGAAGTGGTAGGCCACGTAAAGTGACGGAGAGGGGTCAGCGGATGCTGAAGCGCATAGTGCAAAGAGGTCGCCGACTTTCTGCACAGTCAATTGCTACAGAGCTACAAACTTCATGTGACCTTCAGATTAGCCCAAGTACAGTACGCAGAGAGCTTCATGGAATGGGTTTCCATGGCCGAGCAGCTGCAGCCAAGCCACACATCACCAAGTGCAATGCAAGGCGTCGGATGCAATGGTGTAAAGCACGCCGCCACTGGCCTCTAGAGCAGTGGAGACGCGTTCTCTGGAGTGATGAATCACGCTTTTCCATCTGGCAATCTGATGGACGAGTCTGGGTTTGGAGGTTGCCAGGAGAACGGTACATTTCAGATTGCATTGTGCCAACTGTGAAATTTGGTGGAGGAGGAATTATGGTATGGGGTTGTTTTTCAGGAGCTGGGCTTGGCCCCTTAGTTCCAGTGAAAGGAACATTGAATGCTTCAGGATACCAAAACATTTTGGACAATTCCATGCTCCCAACCTTGTGGGAACAGTTTGGAGCGGGCCCCTTCCTCTTCCAACATGACTGTGCACCTGTGCACAAAGCAAGGTCCATAAAGACGTGGATGACAGAGTCTGGTGTGGATGAACTTGACTGGCCTGCACAGAGTCCTGACCTGAACCCGATAGAACACCTTTGGGATGAATTAGAGCGGAGACTGAGAGCCAGGCCTTCTCGACCAACATCAGTGTGTGACCTCACCAATGCGCTTTTGGAAGAATGGTCAAAAATTCCTATAAACACTCTCCTCAACCTTGTGGACAGTCTTCCCAGAAGAGTTGAAGCTGTAATAGCTGCAAAAGGTGGACCGACATCATATTGAATTCTATGAGTTAGGAATGGGATGGCACTTCAGTTCATAGAATGAGTAAAGGCAGGTGAGCGAATACTTTTGGTAATATAGTGTATATATATATATATTGTCATTCATAATACAAGTCTCAAGACGCTTTACAAAACCCAGCCTTTATATGTATAACACAACTTATAATTTATTTCGACTGGACGTCAGGACAATGAAATTAGGCAGAAAATCTCCTTACACTGTACGGAATGTACAGTGTAAGGAGATTTTCTGGTGTGATTGTATATTGACTAATCACAATGGGCCCCCTCTGACAGGAAGTGGAAATTAATATTTCATTCCATAACATTGTGTGAATAGTAGGATTGGTTTTGTCAAAACAAATATTAACCCTAGATGGTGTCGCCAAACATTGCAGAAGATGACAATAATGACAATGAGTTGACAACTGAAAAGATTCCAGTTAATATGCAAACAGTGGAATAGAATGTAATAACATGATAAAAACAAGCATTTCTGTTTGTAGGTTATTTTGAGGACAATCTATATCCAAAAAGCATTTTTAAAGGGCAAATGGACTTGTAGAGCACAGTTACTCATTACGCATGCGGCTCGTCAAGCTATGACTGGCGGCTCGCATGGTAGCTTACAGTATCACACTACCACTTGCCTTTAATTGCAAATTGCAATCCACAATTTACCGGCAATGCTACTTAAATTGCCATCTCGTGGCGATAAGTTGTAATACATTTCACGCAGCTGAATCACTCAAAGCGCGAATGAAAGTGGCCATGTGGCATTGTTTACAAAACTTGACCGCAATGCACGTTTGCAGGCAGGCGAAGTAAGCTCCGCTAGCTAGCGTAAAACACAAAATGGACCGGTTTTTAATGAAAAATAAATAAATAAATAAATAAAGACAGAAACGAGCTCATTATAGTAAATCTGGTCTTTATTATAAAATAGGAATATTTGTGGGAAAAATTATGTAATATTTGAGTTACATTAAAGCTTTTAATTTGTTTTCTTCCTAATTGTCCTTGAGATAGTGGTTAAGAACTCCCCCATTCCCAACACAAAAGTGGTTTGGCCACTGATCAAAATTAATTTGATGTTGCTGTTAGCACAAGTGATGCTTATAGAAGGAAATAAAAGAGAAGAGCGGAAGAAGATAGAGACTTAAAGATTTTCTAAATAAATATTTAAAAAAGCTGTGTGTGTGTGTGTGTGGGGGGGGGGGTCGTAAAAAGTGGCTCGCCTTTTGACTTTGCACTGTCAATGTGGCTCTTGTGAAAAAAATAGTGAGGATCACTGTTGTAGAGGGTTTGAGAAGAGGTAACCATTTAAAACTGTACTGCAGCAATGAAGGTTGAATCTAATTCCTACAGGTGTTCCAACTTTTCTTGGTTATTTACAACCCCCTCTGTCTGCATAAAAGCAGTGCTGGAACACACTGTGGTACCAGACCCTCAGGAGCATCAGGTGAACAGTACTGTACTGCAGAAAGTAGTGTGTTGCTACAACAATGGTGAGAAAAAGGCAGTTAACAATGGAAGAGAGACAGACCATGATAGCACTTAAAAATGTACATCTTTCCTACAGGGGAATTGCAAAGAAAGTCTGACAGACCCAAAGTCACAACTGACTTTTGTGATAGGCAGGTCACAGGACAACAGCTTCAAGAACAGCTTGATAATTGTCATAGTAAGCAAGTCTCAGTTTCAACTGTGAAGAGAAGACTGCAAGCTCCAGGTTTGACAGGACAAGTTGCAGCAAGAAAGCCACTGCTAAGATGTCAGAATAAGACAAAGAGGCTCGCTTGGGCCATGAAACACTGCCACTGGACTACTGAAGACCGGAAGAAGGTATTATGGACTGATGAATCAAAATTTCAAATCTTCGATTCATCACGCAAGATCTTTGTACACTGTCAAGTAGGGGAGAGAATGGTTCCACAGTGTGTGACATCTGACAACATGTGATGGTCTGGGGCTGTTTGGCTGGATTCAGTGTCGGTGACTTGTACAGATTGAGATACCCTGAACCTAAACGGCTACCACAGCATTCTGCAGCGCCATGCAATACCCTCTGGTATTGGCTAATTGTTGTTTAAATTATTCTCACTAATACACATTTATTCAAACATAATCACGACACATTTGAACATGATCTATAAATGATAAACCTATTTCAAAGCTGACATTTTACCGTGTGTAATTAGTAAAGGTTTTTACTATATTCTGTAATTAATTAGCATACATAGTGTTCAGTACTTCAACGACTTGTGCAGCTATCTGGTATAGGATCACCAATTAATCTAACATATATGTCTATATGAGAGGAAGTACCTGCAGGAACAGGGAAAGCAGGCCCTGTCTACCAATCATCACATAAAATTCACTGTAATACACTAAATATTCAGCAGTTTAGCAACACTGGTGAGCAATTTCAGTGTTAGAATAAGTGTGAGACTTATTCTACTTTTGGGGTCGGGCTGTTTTTTAACTAGTGGTTGGATCATCTTGTACAGCCAAGATGAAAATTATTACAACAATAAGTGTTTCGCAAGCACCAGGTCAGTTTCCTGTCCTTTGACATTTGGGTCAGGGCTTTGTAAGTATACACTGCCACGCGTCAATGTGTTCTATGCATATCAATGTTCCTACATGCTTGTGCACAGGCATAAACCTATGCTTAGCGTCTCAATGTCCTTGAATGACCTAAAATGCGATCTGTAATATTCTATAATGGAATATCCCTCCTTGTGATGATGCTTGCTCTGAGCCTGGATAATCACCTTATACCTGATAATGTTCCTGAGTAGTTGTAATCTAATGAATGTCAGAACATGTTTCCAAACAAATGTCTGAATGGGGAAGATATCTTGCTGATGTTACTCGTTGCTGATGCTTACCATGTATAAGAAGTCAGTAAGGTATTAGACTCCGTTCTGTCTTACTGATGCTTTCTACTCTTATAGCGTGCAGATGTCAAGCATATATGACCAGACAATTGATTGAGAACAATTTTGTTGCTGCTGTCCTTCCCACTCCCTTACCTCTCTGTTTTACTCACTCTTTAACGGTGAACCTCCTCTCTGTTTTTCAGTCAAGTCAATAAAAACCTAGCTTCACTATTCAGTTTACCAGTCGAAGCAAACATAGATCAAGGAGAAAAATGCCTCTGTAATAATGTTGTGAAGGTCAATGGGAAGAATATATTTTGGTTACAATTACAATGAAATAAAGACAAATTACTATTTTATCTGTTTTAAACGCAGCAATTTTCATAAGTGCTCCATTCATACCTTGGCAAATACAGAATTATGATTTGTTTGTTAGTTATTTTGAACCCATTAACTACTACCTTAAACACAAAAATTTAAAATAGATCAAAATGGATTGAACGATGCTGTCTGCATCAGTAACAATATAAGGTGAACACATTTAAACAGTCACACTGCCCCAGCGCTTCATATTGTTCTTGTTGTAGTGTTTCTAAGATTATATATGTCTCTGAGCAGAGTTGTTCCATTTTCTATTTCTGATCTAATTATGAAGTCCACAATTTATAAAACAGTGAATTATTGTTTTTTTCTGGATCACGTCGATTAACTAATAATAAAAATTGGTAAGTTTAAATTTTTTTGATTGTGGATTCTCAACGGAATACAAAACAAACCGATTATACACTGAGTGTAAAATCCATTAACATATATTTTCCACCATCTATAAACAATAAATATGGCACTGGCAGTGGTATGCACACACGAAAAGTAAAAAGTACATATAGTTCTATAGTCAGTTTTGATGAGGCCGATGTCAGTAAGTGGCATCTGTTTTCAGGTCATTTGAGGATATGGATACTTTGTTGATGTGGTATTGTGGAGTCTGATGGATGTTGGTAATAAGTAGCCTCCTCAAAGGCTGAATGAGTCTGTGACTGAACATGTGTCCACACAGTGTGGAAGCAGACTGACTGATCCAGTGTCACCTGCCCATCAAACGACAGCACAGACTGTTAGTGCAGTCTTTGCAACCTAGTGCACACAGTAAAGAATCTGAGTAGTTCTAGAGGTGAAAAGGGTCATCAAGGATTCATTCTCTGGGTACTGTGTGTATACAGTTTTAGAGCAGTACATGAAGTATTTTTTTTATAGATATTTCAGTCTGGACCAAAATAGTGGGCCAAGTGACAGGTCTGGCATTACCATCCCTAGAGGCATTCCTCCAGCATGGCCAAAAATAGAAATGAGACTATCAGCCTTACCTTGCTGATGCTGACATACTCTTTTCCAAAGCATTTTTTTGTTGTTGATTCTTCATAAGTCATTAAAGCATATAATTTTGAAATCAGTAGGTCTCGTAGATACAGCATTAAGTTCGGTGTGTGGATTAACACAGTGAAGTTGAGCATCAACATTATTTTCTTGAGTGACTGAAAGAAGGGCTATAGTTCTGTGTTGGTGTGCTACATAACATAAGAGCACGCACACACACACACACACACACGTATAATTTGATAGTCCTTCAGTGTGAATGCTATAATTTCAGTGTGTATGTGTTTGTGTTAACATATGTTAACATACAGTACATTAACATATATTAGATAGATAGATAGATAGATAGATAGATAGATAGATAGATAGATAGATAGATAGATAGACATATTACCATATGTGTGACATGTAAAGATCTTTTTGTTGTCCTGTTTCTCCTCCATGTGACTGAATTTCCATTCACTTAGTTTGTAATTAGTTTCCACTTTGCTCTGTTTGAGCGACTCTTATCAACAACTGAGCGCTATTAGCAAATAGCTCAGGGGAAAGTCCTCTGTGTCATTGATACTGAACTTAGGTCTGGACTGTAATATGTCCCGGCACATACACTCATCAAATTATAGCATTCACACTGAAGGACTATCAAATTGTGTTGAGGGGATGCCTGACAGACTCCATCATCAGTATTATAGACCCCTGACAGCCTGTCAGACACAGCTGAAATGACACTTCCTGGGTAAATGATGTTAATAATGTTAATAATACACATCCAACATAAGAGACCATTTAAAGGACAAAACTGAGCTGCAAGACAGCCAGCAGACAGCTGTGTTTCAGTTCAAACATGTCGCAGTTTTTTAGACAACTCTGTAAAGTTAAAAGATAAAAATAATTTTAAATGGTGTGTTTTCTCCAGGTGGGTTTCAAAGTTTGAACTTACCTACAGATGTCACTTGTACCTTTTTGTCTGTGGATACAAATTCATTCAGTCTTTGTGCTTTGTACTTTATATAACATCAGTATTACAATGAAATTAATTGTAAAGAAAGGCAGTAACATGGAGTATGGTAACAAATGAAAGAGTGAATATAGGGGTACAGCAAAGTTTGGAATAGCTCACCTTAGTCTAAATTCAATCATATTAATTAAAATCTTACCAAGGCTAAAATATTGAAATTCTCCAGTCATCAGGTGCAAAGTTTTGTAAGGAACTCAAGGAAAACAGTTTTGAGATACTAGAGCAGGGGTGCCCACACTTTTTGGGCTTGTGAGCTACTTTTGCAATAACCACGTCAAAGTGATCTACCTGTATATATAAAGTCATATTAACAGCCATATTAATATTCATATTAATTGTTGTTACAGCGTTAAAGATGAATGTTTGTCTTGCTGTTTGTTTTGGAGTTGCAACGGATAAATGTTTTAGACCAGGGGTGCCCACACTTTTTTGGCTTGCGTGCTACTTTTACAATAGTATAATCTATCTATTTATCTAGATACATTAATTGTCATATTAATTGTTGCTACAGTGTTAAAAGCTCTATCCATCTTTGTTTTTATTTTTATCAAGAAAGATTGGTACTGCACCTTTAGAAAAATAGCGCTGTGTCTTTAAGAACGGTAGTCTTGAGTTGTCGTTGAGGTTGGGCGTTGCTGTGGATGTGTGCCGCTGAATTGAGGGCATGTTGCAAATATAAAGTAAAAATAAAAGATGAACGCTTGTCTTGGTGTTTGTTTTTGAGTTGCAACAGATAAATGTTTTAGACTAACATCTAAAACAAATTTCATTGGCACGCGATCGACCCGCACTACCTTCAAGATCTACCGGTCGATCGCGATCGACGTAATGGGCACCCCTGTACTAGAGCCAACTGAAGGAAAGACGCCTTGCAAACACAAAAATGTGCGCAGAAAAACAACAGAGGGAGGTGATTGTGCAATCACAACCAGCAGCATGCAGACCGCGGCAGACAAAAGTGCGACTTTACTAAGAGAATCGCAAATAAATAAAAAAAAAACATCAATACTGCAAGGCATCAAACCGTTCATCTGCTGAAATACATAATAAATCTGGGGAAAATAAGCGCAATTTAAAATAAAAGATTACTATTCCATACGAAAGGGCATACAGTAAAGTTATGATAAACATTACAAGACAAAGGAACTAACGATAGTCCATGTAAGAAGATCAAAGAGAGTTTTTCCTTGCCACCATCGCCTTTGAGCTTGCAGTGGGGGTTTCAGGCCAGATTTCAGACAGGGTTTTGTAAATTGTCTTGAGATAATTTGTATTGTTATTGATGCTATATTGTATATACAGTTTATACTAAAATTGAATTGAAAGGGCTATAGCACATGAATTTTAAGTCTTCCATCACACATGGTTGCACTACTGTAAGTTTGCTTGTTTTATTTCCATGTGATAATCAAAAGGCCCAGGTGTGCTAGTGCAGTCCGTACATACTATGTGCAAATTCATTCCAGTCCATGTCACACTTTCAGAAGTGCCAATTAATGGATCAGATCAAACCCACAGGTCGGCACTGGGATGCAGATAAAACTGTATAGAAGGAGAAATATATTTATGCATTCTCTTTTGATTTTAACACTAGTGCAGATCCACCAGTTTCCAATCATGCGATTTCTGCTCCACCAGACTGACCCAGCGATCCCCTTGGAGCTGGCTACATTACGTTCTGATTGCAACTGGCAAGCAATGCAAGCAACATCTAGCAGTCAGGTAGGGGTGCAAACAGAGGAGGCATTTAGAAGTGCACAAGTGAAGTTTGAACAGTATATAAATATTAGGAATTGGTTCACAGCTACAACTTCCTTGGTGCTATTAAACCAATTGAGTAGTCACAAGTGTATATGTCATATATTTCATCTTCATATCAGTACCATGCTAATATTAGGCATCTTGTTGGCATTTCCACTGAGAAGTTCATTTGTGGAAGTTGTACTTTCCACATGTCGGCTTTTGTGCAGATTACTATATGTTAAGTCCACAATAATAATTTGACTCTGAAAAATAAAGTCTTCAGTGAAGTTGATTTCCATTTTGCTGTGAACAGTGTTGGACACGTTACTTTTGAAAAGCTCGTCGTCCAATTGAGTAACCTACTCACTCTCTTAAACTTTATGTTGAAAGAAATTATTTGTTTGTGTTTGTCCGTGTTAGCATGATTTAGTGTGGTGAATGTAAACTCAGCTGTCGTAAGCAGCTGAAGAGCGCCTTGTTAACGTGGAATTAGGCTACTGCAGTGATCCTCACTATTTTTTTCACAAGAGCCACATTGGCAGTGCAAAATCAAAAGGCGAGCCACTTTTACGACAACATACTATACTAAGTCACCTTTGTGCATTTCTACACATAAATTGGACATCCCACAAAAAAATAAATAACACGGCCAATACATTTTCATTTAAGACCAGATTTACTTTAATGAGCTCTTCTGTCTCTTAAAAACCGGTCCACATCGCCTGCCTGCAAACGTGTTGCGGTCAAGTTTTGTAAACAATGCCACATGGCCACTTTCCGTGATTCAGCTGCGTGAAATGTATTACAACTTATTGCCACGAGATGGCAGTTTAAGTAGCATTGCCGGTAAATAGTGGATTGCATTCAAAGGCAAGTGGTAGTGTGATACTGTAAGCTACCATGCGAGCCGCCAATTATAGCTTGACGAGCCCCATGTGGCTCGCCAGCCGCGCAATGAGTAACTGTGGGCTACTGCATTCTCAAAACATCAGCTCATAGCATTGTTTATTTACTCACATGGCATTTATCTTTTTATTAACAGGCCAAAGAAAAGGGCTCACTGAGGATGAAGACTTTTTCTGTTGGACCAGGAAAACAGGTAAGATGTGTTTCAAAGAATTTAACATAAATACAGGAAATTTGTGCAGTAGAGATGGGCATGTTTTTGTAACTGAGAGTAGAGATATTAAACCATATGACCATTTGAATTCTTTAAGGTTTCAAAGATGTTCAATAAAAGACCTTTGCCAGGACAACAGTGAAACCTTTTTTTTAAAGAACCATCCAAGTGTTTTTTCTTTGTTAATGGATCAACCTACAGTATACTTACAGTATTACCATTTTCCATAGGTGACAAGAGCCTAAGAATTTGAGAGGCTTGCTGCCGTTGCACACAGATCATAGACAAGGACAGCTTCTGATCTGCATCTGATACTGATTATGCCTCATTTTAGCGATTTTTGTAATGCAGTCATCTGTTTTATTGCTTGAAAAAGTTGTAATCCACTAGAATGCTGGAAACCACATCTACCTAATCCAAAATCTCCTGGGGGTGGACCTTTACAACATCAAATTAATATTAATTATATATCTGAGCCACCAATTTGTGTGTCTGCGTGCACGGCATAACTTTGGTCACCCACGACAAAATCTCACTCCAAGGTTTTTTGAAAAGTTGGCAGGTATGAGCTGGGCCTTGCAACCCCCCGTCTGCACTTCGATTGTGGACTTCCTCACAAGTTGCCCTCTATCTGTCAAGGGTTTAGAGGTGTTTGTTGAATCCACTATTGTATTCTCTTTACCCACATAACTGGACACCTTCCAGAGTTCAGATTTGCCATCAATTCTGCTGTACAAGAAAGGTTAACACCTGCAGAACTTCAATTTGGAAGGAAGCTGAATAGCCCAATGGACAAAGAACAGAAAGGGAAGATTTACGCTCCTAATGTACCTGCTTATGATGTTGTCCATCAACTGCAACAATTTCAGACAAATGTTGAGAAAAATATAATGACATCAAGACGAAGGCAAGCAAGGGATTATAACAAAAAACGCCGTACTGTCCATTTAAAACCCAAACAGAGAGTATGGATTAGAAATGTTCCTCAGTCGCATGCCAAGGACAAATTCACAGCAAAGCTTGCCAAAAAGTGGAAAGGTCCCACCGTGTAGTTCAGCAACTTGCGAAGACCTGAGCAGCCAGTCCCTTTACCCCTAGACAGGAAGTGAAGTGAGAAGGAAGGAGATAAATGGGACACACCTGAGAAAAATCTCTCTCTCGAACAACCAAGCTGCATGGAGGAGAACAAAGAAGTGAGAGGAACAAAAAGATAACTAATGGAACATCCAGTTTTTGGAAATAATATGTTTAAAAGTAAAATAATTAATTACTTATTTCAAAGAAATAAACAAAGATTAACCCAAAACCACCTGGATGCACCTAAACTGTTTGGAGGAAAGCTGCCGGTGAATTTCCAGGAGTCTTTTGTATGACACTGAAGGATGATCTCATGGCCTGACTTGTTTCCCATGGAGGACGTTACCCTCCCTTCAGCTAAGTTTTTTTTTTCAACTTCTTCTTCTTCCAACTCTACATATCTTCATTTTCACCCACAAACACCCAACTGAACTGAACTGAGCCGTCTCAATTTAACAATGACATTCAACCATCTGAGTCACATATTCATACCTGGACATTTTAGATTTTCTTTTGAAAGTTGAAGAGGGAACGTTTGGTTTGACATATTTTCTTGTTATTAAAATTGGTTGTTATTTTGACCTGATTTTGAATTTATGGAAATTTCTGTTTATGATCTTTTTAGGTAAATATATTTGTGTTTAATGATCTGGTATATTATGGTCTTTATGTATATGAGTGTATAATTTAAATACACCTAAAATTTAATTTATTGAACTACATTGAAACTGGTCATGTTTATTTTTATCCCTTTTGTAGCAAGGGTATTGAGTTTACCAGACTTTATTAATTAAGAAAAATTATTAATGAAAACTATTAATTTAGTCTCCTGTCTGGCACCCAAGTATTTTGTTTAAGCCTATGCTACACTACAATGAACCAGCAACACAGCACAGAGGATCACTGGCATGCTACCCTCATTCCATGACACACTGTGAAGGACTTTTCTTTCCCACGACCTGTTTGACCTCCTGCCCTGTGTCGATACATGTCTACTAAAGCTCACACAAAAAGAATGCTGAACTGTTTCTACCCCAAAACCATCCAGTTCCTCAATAAACAATAAAACATCCCAGAGTATTTTAAATTCATGTGTAACATATTGGATATTTACTATGGTCTTAGTCTGTGAATCAAGTTGTTCTATTCATGTACAGGAGTACTTTTATGTATGTTTGTATTTTATTCTTTTTACAAGCACCACTCTAATATGTATCTTGCCGTTTTCTTGTACCAGGCAAACAGTGACAATAAAGCCTTTTCTAATTTCACTCAGTTTAACATTCAGGTTATGTCATTCATTACCGTATGTACTCACTAAAAGACTGACTAACTTATTGTAAGCCTGACTCAACCCACTGAATGATCATTTGTATGGCCCTCTTAATCTCACATATATTTCAATGACATTTTACTACTGTGTCTCAGTATTACTGTCACATCACATATGAACATTCTTCATGCCTTGAAAAGATTCAGGTTTTGAGTAAAACCATTCCATCAGTGTAGTATGGAAAGAAGGAAGAGAAAGAAAAAGGGAGAGATGAATTCTATCACCCTAGGCAGCAGCTTTCCTTGGATAAGAAACAGAAAACAAGCAGCAAATGATAATTATTTTGCATGAGCAAGTCCCAAAGGCTTAATGGCAAGAAATCAGCATAAAAAGATAATTAAAAAAGTTACTGTGAATGGTTGAGACACTTGTTCCGTTTATTTGTGTGATAACTGGAGTGAGGAAGCAACTGGGACTGAAAAAGAAAGAAAAAAATAGCAATCATGCCTGTGGCTAAACATATGGAGGCCATGTTACCCACAGACCCGAAAGTCAAATGATAGAGTTGAAATGTATTAAATCTGCTAAGCAGAAAGAGGCAGAATGGCCATGTCTAACTCTGGAACTTAGACATCATACTGGGAGGTCAGGACTTCAATATACGAAACACTTGATTCTTCAGCCTTTCCCATGATCATAACCATGAAAACACAGACCCCCTAACCTCGACCACTTTCAGATAGTGTGCATACACAAATGGCATATTGTCATATACATGACATATACACCTAGTAGTGTTTACAGAGAACAACTAAAATTCTCATCAACAGTGAAGACTCCTAATCTATTTACATGGGATTAGTTTTACCTGGGCTACATCATGCCGTTTAGAAATGACCCACTAACATCTGTGTTTCATGTGGTGCATTTGCATGGGACAAGCAAACTTTGTGTTTTACTCAAATGTACTATTCATAATTATGCCTCTGATACTTTCCGCTTCACTCCACTGCATGTGTGAGAACATTTTTGACAGTTTTAGTTACTTTTGCAAATTGATAATAAAAAAAAGTAAGGAAAACATGATGCAATGAGACTACTGATCCCAGGGAAGAAATTTTGAATGACCTGGCAGTATTTAAATCAGCCTTTACCTTTGCTGATGAACACATTAATACTTGACTTAATGATTCCCTCCATCTAAATGGGTGAATGGGTCAGCGACAACTTGACTTTGCATCCTAACAATCAATCAAAAGAATCTATCAAATGAAAAAATGAAAACAAACACCCAATCCACACAGGGTTAGTATTATCACAGGACTTCTGTGTTAAGAAAAATAGGGTAGGTAATTTGCGTTATAATTTTTACTACACAAATTAAAGACATTCCCGATTTGCACAGGGTGAAATTCAAGCCAAAGAAATATAATATGTTGCTCTTTAAGTGTATGTAGGTGCAATGAGGAATCTCATGAGCTATATGATGTACTCACCAGTCTCTGTGTCTTCAAGGTGTTCGGGCAAAAGACCTCGCCAGACAACGGACCCCATGTTTAAAGTTCCAGGGGTAACCAAATTTTAACAGCTTGAGTGCTGATCTGATGCTGCGTGATTCCATGTGCTCCTGAATATGGGTGAATAAAAGGCCTCATCTGTTACACACACCAAACCTGCTTGTGGATCATTTTATTGCTGTAACATCCAACTGTAATTGTGGTCCATTTTACAGACAACCTCCACTATTATTACAAATTACCAGAGGTCCCCAGGTAAAACTAGTACTGTGCAGGGCTCTACTCATTGATGAATCTGAGAGATTTGCAGCAGTGACATGGCGTGTGTAAACAGATGAAACTCGGAGTGTAACTTGTTGGTGGGAACATAAATATCTGTGTTTTGCTATCTCGGAGTTGGGCCCATGTTCTGAATTAACTGCAGTCAGACCAAGGAGAAACAGAACTCCATTCAGACATGCTACACATGCTGCATGGTGCAGAGCACTCCTGCCCTGCACTCATACTGCAGTGGAATAGTGAGCACAAACACGCTACAGAGCTTTGAAGCTTTGACACTTTGAAGCAAGAAATACTTGAAAACCAAGGAGAGCTGACTGCCATGCCGTGGACTTTCTTTCACGGTCACTTGACCTAAACCCCAGTGAACATTTATGGGAGCTGTTGAAGCATTCCTGACATCCCAAGAAGTTATTCAGAACACTGTTTAATCATGTTTGGGTGGCATGGCTCATCAGATTTTGCATGCCAGGTATAGTTTTTCTGACACTAAAGAAAAGGGCAGCAGACTACATATTAAGATATTCTGATTCATTTCATTTTCTGTTCATCATTAAACAGTTTGTGTTAAATTCAAGACTAATTCTAAACTTCTCTTGGAATTTATGGTAACACTTTACTTGAATATGTGTTCATAATACTGACATAACACTGTTATAACCATGACATTACACCTGTCATAAACATTAATGTATACTTATGACAGCTGTCATTAAGTGTCATTCGGTAAGTTATGTCACTTTTGATGTAAAGTTGACATTGTTTGAGATGTCCTTGTTATGACAACTTGACATAAACCAAGACAACAAAACCTGTCTTAAACATGTCATTGCAGACCTAATTGCCAAACAAAAAAAAATCATTTAGCTTGATGTCTTAACGTGACATTAAACCGTCATATATGGATGGTTTTGACACTGGCTAGTACAAGACCATTACAATAGCGTCATAAATGTTGTCCTTTTCATTAAGGTGTCGTTAAGTGTAACTACTCTGCCAAATGAGTTTATAACGGTCACATTTGCCTCCTACAGTGATTTAATGATCAAGTTTTCCTTACGATGTCATTAAGTGTCATTACATAGTCAAATCAGTTTATAACTGTGTCATGACTAATTTCTCTGAATTCAAGTAAAGTGGAAAGATTCTGACTTTCCATTAAGATGTCATTAAGTGTCATTACATGGTCAAATCAGTTTATAACTGTGTCATGACTAATTTCTCTGAATTCAAGTAAAGTGGAAAGATTCTGACTTTCCATTAAGATGTCATTATGTATAATTACATAGTCAAATCAGTTTATAACAGTGTCATTACGGTTTTCTCTGAATTCAAGTAAAGTGGAAAGATTCTTACTTTCCATTAAGATGTCATTACGTATAATTACATAGTCAAACCAGTTTATAACAGTGTCATTACAGTTTTCTCTGAATTCAAGTAAAGTGGAAAGATTTGAATGTTTTGTTAAAATGTCATTAAGTGTAATTACACTGTTAGATGATATGAATACCTTAACTTTTTAACCAAAGTGACAGTTTGTACAACACAAGCATGGCTCAGTGTCATGTCCCCTGTCATGCGCCCTGTCTTGTCCTCTGTGTTTTTTCAGTCTTGTTTAGTTTTCATGTTCTTGGGTTCTGTTTCCTGTTTTATTTTGTCAAGTCCTTGACTTCCTGTTTGTCATGTCTGTGTGTTCCCCTTTGATTAGATTATTGGTTTCACCTGTGTCTCGTTTCTTGATTTGCTTCACCTGTGTCTTGTCACTCTGTTCCTCGTGTGTGTATACAGTATATAGCCCTGCTCTTCCCTTTGTTCCTTGTCTCGTCATACTCGTTACTCGTCACGTTTCATGTTACTCGTTCTTGTTCCATGTTCCACGCCATAGTTTCATGCCAAGTCATAGTTTTGAGTTTTTGCCTTTCTTTTGGATTTCCTGCAATGTCTGCAGCGTTCTTGGTTTTTGTGAGTTTTGTTTTTCTTTATTAAAATACTTTTTTTTGCCTACTCCTGCCTAACCCTCCTTTTTGAGTCCTGCACTTGGGTCCAACATCCCTTCCCCGCTTACCCCGTTGTGACACAGAGAACATAAGTGCTATAATGAGTTTGACATGACATAGATGCGTAAATGCCAGCAGACATAGTAGAGAGTCAGATTTTATTTTTAGTTAACTTGTTTTTTAACATCATGGAAAAGTCTGCTCAACACACCATTGTGATGGCGTACACCCAACAAGTGATGCCACTCTATCATCTTAAGATGAAGCTTGAGTGACACCATACTTCAAAAAAACAAAAAACTTCCAAAATTATAAACAAAGTTTAAGAACAAGTTTGAACAAATGTTGAACAAATGAACATTCTGTGTATTTGTACATTATTGGGAGGAGCTTTCCATTTTTTTTCCATATGGTGATTGTTTCAGCTAGCTCCTCAGTTATAGCCTCACGGCAACGCCCTGCAAGCGCAGACATCTTTGTATTATCTTCATCACTGCTTGTCAGCAGACCTTTGAAAATTTCCGGAGAGGTAATTGCAAGCTCAGCAATAACTGCTGTGCGTGCAATAGTGTTCCGATCGACATTCATTTTCGCGAATGCTTTTTTCATCGATCCACACTTTATGAAGCTGCGAAGGACATCTTTGTACCGCCGGATCACTCCATCCGTTGTAGTCACTTAAGAAAACAACAGACAAACAAATAATATAGGTCATTTTTTTCAAGCATGCACGAGCATTGTTGATTTGGCACCCTATATGTTTTGTTTTACTAGCAGGTTAGAAAGGATCCTACTTACTTTTGCATCATTCCTCGAGGCTGGTTATATTAGACTTTCCTACCTGACTCTGTGGCTAGCAATATCTGACTTCACCAGCCTAGAAGGAGGATGCCCAGGAAGTAATGTCCCTTCTTGCCTGCCTGTCCAAAACATAACCAGCTTGGATAGAGGATGCAGTGAATGAGGATGGTACAGTAAGTACGGTAGATTTTTTTTCTTCTTCTATTTTTCTGTTTCAGAAGTTAAATATCTAACAAATCCAGAGAAGATCGTAGAACTTGAGGAGAACAAGAGAGCTATACACAGCTGTAAAGATCTCAATCACAGATTTTCAGATTACTAAAACTACATTAGCGAGACATAGATATAACATTATAGTTAGCCCCATTCAATTATTATTAACAAAGCCCATGGAAGTAGTTGCTTTTCATAAAAATGTAATCCATAAAAGGTTAAGTAGCAGTCAACTTTAGGATTGTTATAATGGTGATTATAAAGATGATCAGTGTCTCTGCTTACTTCTTGAACGACTGTATGAATCAGAGTGTTTTTTTGACTTCTTGGTCTTTTTCTTAGACTTCTTCCTTTTCTTTTTCTTCTCCTCTTCTTCTGAGGATGATGAGAAGCTGGAGTCCGAGGAGCAGTGGTGTGCAGTCAGGTGAGGCAGGGTAGGCAGTGCCTCACCTAGGCTAATGAGAAAAAAGAAAAAGAAATAAAAAAATATATATATTTTTTGATTGTTGATTTATGGTTTTAAAACTAAAAAATAAAATGTCAAATGTGTTGTTGTAACGGTATAAGGACTGCCACTACTCAGGAGAGCTTGTTTTCAAAGCTGCCGTATGTGAATACAGGAGGCTGAGGCAGACTCAACCTCTGCTTCTCTGCGCTGTGACAAACCAACGCAAATAGTTTAGGAGGTTCGCGCATGCGTAGTCCGTTCTCACGCTGTCTTCAATGGGCTTCGTTGAGGTACAGCGCTTCTCTGCCTCCACAGTCCGAGTCGGGACCTGTCGGGAATCTCCGCGGGAATTCCGAAATGTCCCGAATCCCTCCAAGGTCTCGCGATGCTGTTGTCACCGCTGTGCAGTGTTTTCGGCTAACGAAGATGCTGAGAAATGTTCAAATCTTGACTTTTGAGGGGAAAAATATAATAATTTTAACTGGGAAACCAAGCCCTGAACTAAAGGATTTAATCCAAAGGAAAAAAATTGAGGACTTTCCAAACAGACTTTTGTGCACGCTGTAATCAGCTGATGTCAGTAATTAGCTACATTTCTGACAGCGGCATTTGACTGACTTTGCAGTGGTTTTAATATTGAGTTTTACATAATATATATTTATGTATGCGATTTAAGCTCTGGCTGATCCTGCCTACCCAGCCATGGACCTCACTGCACGTTACTGCCGAGGAGAGACATGGAGATGTTGATGCTGAAGGTGAAGTTGAAGAGGAAGAACAGTCCGGAGCAGTCTCTCTGCCTGGAGGAAGCAAAGTGGGGATAGCTGGAGAAACAGAGAAAAAAGTAAACAAAGAAAAAAAGAATATACTTTTTCAATGCAGGGTCATTCTTAGTGCTGCCCTGAGTTTTGACTTTCATTATTATTTGCTTGATACTTAGTACGCACACAGTTACGTGTTTGGTGGAGAGAAAAGCAGGAGCAGAACCAGAGCACCCACAAGTCATACGGGATTGTACTCTGGTTATACTCCCAGACCAATTTATTGACAGGACAGCTCAGAGTTATTTTTTTTAGCAGGAGCAACAGTGAGTGACACATACGTTTTTTATATGTATGTGTGTGTGTGTTAACATGTTAGTAAAGTGTTAGCTGTAGCATATAGTCATGGCTGTATTCTATCTCAGTGACTAACATTACTAGTTGGGCAAAGGTTTATATCATTTTATGTGTAACTACACCATCATCAGAGACTTATCTGGTCATATGGGAAACGTTTTAGAAGAGCTTGGGAAAATAGGATTTCTCAGATGTTTAACAACAATGCAATTGTATATAATAATGTATCATTACACTCTGCGCCTGAAAACCCAGCCTATTTCAATTCCTCCTCTACAAGTTCGTTGAACATGTAGTACTGCATGAATGTTAATTGTGGTGCATTTGTACCTTTCCCAGTAGATGCCAGCGTGCTGGGGGCTGCCCTACTTTGGGCAAGCAGGAAGTCCTTATCAGCTTTAAGGTCCCTGTTTGCCTCCTCCAGGTAAGTTATGCGCTCCTCAAGGTGTTCAATCTCCTGTCTATCCAGCTTTGTTTGTTCTCTCAGTTTGGCCAACTCCAACATCCCTGTTGGAGACACTGAAACAAAGAAAGTATTTCAAGTGGATTTCTGCGGTCAGTGAATGGTGGTGGTGTACTGGAGTGTATTATATTGAGTACACCAACAAAATTCCCAGTATTTTGTGCGAATTATTTATTAAGAAGACAGGCAAAAATGGAAATATGTGCCTTAATTAGCCAACTACTACAATAGTATAAATAAAAAGTAAATTTCCAAGCCTTCTGGCGAAAGGAGGAAAAAAATCAAAAGTCAAAAAATAGAAAATAATACTTTTTTCTTTGGGGAATATTTGATTGTCTTTTTTTAGTTTGGCCGAAAAGGGACCTCTTTACATTCTTCTGCCAGGTCACCCTCCACCTCTTGTAGCAGATTAGGGTTAACGTTTGCTTCTCCATCATCGTCAGCCTTCCCACTGCGTTTTCTTGAACGGGTATCCATCGAGCAGCAGTCGTAAACAAAGAACACAACACCATGTCATAATAATAATAATAATACATTTTATTTATAAGCGCCTTTCAGGATTCCCAAAGACACTTTACAAAAACATACAGACACAAAACAAGACAGAGTCATAGCAGCTAAGTTACATTAGTTAAGACACAATAGTCAAACCTAACCTCATAGTTGTTTAGAATTAGCGACAAGAAAACTGGAGGAAATACTACTAAGTAATAATCTGTTGGCTGCAGTCGTAAGTACTTAAAGCAGGGGTGCCCAAATACTTCTCAGTGGAGGGCCAAAAATGATCAGGGTGGAGGGTCACGGGCCAAAACTAAACATTCATGTTGCAGTGCATTTAATTAAATATGACTATGATATAACTGTGCAAAATAAACAATCATACAGAGTAATTTTGAAAATGAATGACACTTCTGTTTGTTGAAACAGAAAAATAATAATAAGGCTACCAGGCCTATTTCTTCAACAAAATGGGAAAACATGCCCACAAGACTGAAATGTTACACTCTCTGCTGCCTTTAACAGTCATTTTAAAATAGTAATATAAGTGGACAACAGCTTCTGCTCTTTTTTTTGATGATTTCATATTGCAATCATGAAATCACCATGATTGCAATATGAAATCATCATAGCATTAGCCTAATAATCAGCCTGCAAGGCACTACTCTCTGCAATTAGCCTTGTGCCCTTTGTATCAATAAACAAACAAGCTAAGCTAACGCTAGCAGGAACTTGCAATAAAACATTTCTAACATAAATTAACCAGTTGATTTACAAAAATACTCTGTGATGTGAGTATTTGCATGTAATATTTTCGAACACATTTTTTATTTTTGTTTATTTATTTGATTGGGACAATGCTCATTAATCAAAAGAGAAGTTACTCGCTGTAAACAAGCCAGAGTTAGCTGCAAGTGCTAGTTTCCATCTGTTGTCCCTAGCCAGATCTTAACAGGCACCCTAAAATGCAAAAGTTGATAAGTAAAAATATAGTATAAATACAGAAAGAAAAAAGCAATAAAAGAAAAGTATATTCATGGATTCAAGTACAATAGAGCACCCTGGACATATCTGCTCTCTGCCAGTCACTTTATACACTGAAATACACATGAGTACATATTAAAACATACTACAGTGTGTTATGTCTCTGTCAGTAAGATGCTCATATCCAGGGTGCAAACAGTGGGACTGAAGGATGAAATAAAGAATATGGGCCAGCTTCATCAGTGAGTGACGAGTTATAAACATCTCTTTCCACTAGGACCACAATTATGCTTTGCCTGCTTCTCCCACTGTATTAAAGGCCAGACTTAGTGAAGCTCTGGCTCGAGTGGAGAGTCTGGAGCGGGAGAAGAGAAACAGCATGCTCCGGAAGCGAAGGGCCAAGAAAAATGTGCTCGCTCTTCTGGAGGATCTGAGAGAGAAAAACCTCATAAATGAAGAGCTGAAAGACAAGCTTGAATGCTACTCGGGTAAAATGGAAATACTGATTTGAATATTTTATATAGGTAATTTATCCTTATAGTCTGTTAAACTCTCTTTCTTCTTATTTAAAGTCTTACTAACGCGTTTATATTCACTGAATTTCAGATCTTCAGGTAGACCTCTTGGCAAGGAAAGGCCATGAGTACACCAGAGAGCAGAGGGAGTTTGCCCTCACGCTATACCTTCATGGTCCCAAGGCATATAGTTTCCTGAGAGAGTCTCAGCATCTTCCTCTGCCACATCCCCATACATTGCAACGGTATTCTGCTGCCTGATTGTTAAATACATTGTGAGGGACCAAGCTGGACTAGTGTGTGGTAAACAAGGATAACATGTAGGTGCAGAGAGTTACCAACATTGAAGTTGATTGTGTGGCTACAGGTGTGGCCATCACATACCACTTTAGTCCTACAGACTATGTTTTGTGACAATAAAAATTACCAATTTAAAAGCTCACATCACATCACACAGTGTTCTGATACATTTTGAGCTTTCAGATATGCTATTTTCTGTTTATTTTGTTTTGTTTTTTCTGAAGGGGTTGAGGCAGTCAAATGACTACATTTTATTTTTCAAAGGTGGCTGACTTCAGTGGATGCAAAACCTGGTCTCAATAAGATGATGCTGGACATGCTGGGAAGGAGATGCAAGGAAGACCAGACAAAATATGGATTGGTGACACTGATTTTAGATGCCATGGCCATAAACAAAACACGTGCAGTACAATCCACAAACGCAAAGAATGTCAGGGTTTGTGGATATGGGGGATGGATTAAATGAGACGGATGTTGCCTCTGAGGCTCTCGTGTTTATGGTGGTAGGCATACAAGGGCACTGGAAAGCTCCATTTGCTTACTATCTGACCAGTCATCTCTCGCCAGAAACTTTGACGGTCTTAGTTGTCCATGCATTAGAGGAACTTCATGCTCGTGGTCTCAGAGTGGTGTGCATGACAATGGATGGACATGCATCTAACATCAGCATGTGCAACCAACTCGGCTGTGACATCAGGGCAAACCCTCGTAAACCCCTGAAGACCTCTTTTGCACATCCAGTGACTGGTGAGAGAGTGTTCGTCATGATGGATGCCTGTCACATGCTGAAGCTTGCACGCAACATGTTGCAGGTAAATGCTAAATGTTGTTCCCGGCTTATTTTTTTTTTATTATTATTTTGTTGTTGTGTGTTTTATTTGCATATTTATGACTGCATGTGATGCATTACATTTTCCTGTCTGTACTTCAGTGAGCTGTGACTAAAAAGGATTCTAATTTTGAAGGCATACAGCCCAATAATGAACACCACTGGCCCCATCAACTGGAAATACATCGTTTGTCTCAACGATGTTCAGACCAACGATGGACTGCATGCTGCAAACAAGATCACTCACAAGCATGTCCACTTCGACAATCAGAAGATGAAGGTGTCCCTGGCTGCGCAGACACTGAGTCGCTCAGTAGCAGTGGCTCTCCGCACACTGAGGGACCTGGGCTACTCACAGTTTAAAGACTGTGAAGCAACGGTTGAATTCATTGAGGTAATATGATTAAGGATGTGCATAGGGCCATGGAGGGAGTAGAGGGAAGTTCCACATACTTGCATGTTTAACATAGTGAAATGAATAGTTTTTTAATTTTGAAGACATTAGAATTAATTTGATATGATATCTGTTGAAACACTGCTATGGAGATGGTTTTATATGCTTGAAGTTAATGCAGATATTTGTTTTTAGATGATTGACAGGCTCTTTGACACCTTGAACAGCTGCAATCCCTGTGCCAAAGGATTCAAAGCTCCCCTTGGGGCTTTGAATTGGGCAGAGAGAGTGGCTTTCTTGTTGAGAGCCAGGGAGTAGTTGATCAGTTTGTCAGTGAAAGATGGCACACCCCTTCACCGGTCAAAGAGGTCCTTTAAAATAGTGACTATACTGTTTGCATCAAATAGGTTCAGTTACTACTCAGTTACCATGTTCTGCATCAAGTTCATAAGATGCCTTGTTCTCTTGTTCTGATTCAGGTTTAAATTATGTTTTTGTTCCAGTGTTTTTTCCTCCTGTATGCAGTGTTTTCTACTGTTGGAAATAACTCGCTGTTTCTTCAGGTCTTACAGGTGTCAATATGGTATGGTATGGCCGTGTACTCCTCAACGACTGTTCTGCCAGTAAAGTTTTGTAAAGGTTGTGTAATAATAACTTCAATTTATATAAATGTATCTAAATGGCTAATTTGGAAAGGGCATGGAGAGAAGGTGAGTCTTGAGGTGAGGTTGGGGTGTGATGGATTTCAGAAGGGAGAGAGTTCCAAAGATTAGGGGCTGTGACACGGAAGGCTCTGTCAACGAAGGTCTGTAGTCTGGTACAGGTGATGGAGAGCAGAGCAGAATCAGAGGAATGCGGGGTCCGGGATGGAGATTGAGAAGGTTGGACAGGTACTGGGAGGCAAGTACATGAAGGGATTTATATATGAGGAAAAGGAGCTTGTGTGATATATATATTTATGTATGTGATATAATGTGTCTTGTTCCAATTTGTCTGCTGTCTGCATTGTTTTCTATTTGAATTGTTTAGTGTTTTTCAGGACCTACAGGTGTCAATGGTATGTATGATACCGTGTTAACATCATGCAGGTGTCATGTATTGCATGTTTTAGTTTCAAACTGTCCCTGTTCTGGTTTAATAATGTTCCTATATTTGGTTCAGTATCCTTAAAGAAAATAAGGTTTGCAAACCTGTAAGAAGCAGACAGTAATTTTGTTCCCAGTAAATTGGCAGTACAGTTTACCCACAACGGATGGCACCCAATCAAAAGATGACTGTGGCTATCCCTGTCACCCTTTGCTGTTTCACATCTGATGGATATGATGGATATGGTGGCATCAATTTACCTCTATCAATGAACAAAAATCCTAGGTGCTTCCTCCAGGTATCTTTGTTTTAATACAATTGGGGAAATAAACTTTTTTCTTTTGAAGGTACCTGTCTGTCATCGGGTTTGTGATCAACATTGACACCCTGATGCTGATGATTCCTGAGCTGCTCCAAGTCCAGCGGTATGTCTGTACGTACCGGTTCAGCCAAGATCACTTGGAGCTTCTCTTTAATTCAATCAGAGCATCAGGTAGGGTCCACATTTTACAGCCTTTAAAAAACAATAAGAAAAGATCTTTGGTGTAATTGTAGTGTGTCGGTGTGTGTTTGTTTTTTTCCTTAAGTGGGCTGGAACAACAATCCCTCAGCAGCAGAGCGGGTGATTCGCCAGGTCCACTCAGGGCAAGCTCCTAAGGTGTCGGTGATCATGCGTGTGGTCCGTGAGGAGATTGGCACAGATGATGTGTTTTTGCTCGGGGAACATACTGGAGACACACAATTTGGCATTGCCAATCACCATTCAAATCTACTGACAGACTGGTGTCTGTGTTCCTCAAAATTAGGCTGCACCACATTGCCAAATGTACCTCACTCAAATACCAGAGTGGCAGCACAAGAAAGAAACTGAGCAAAACAGTTCTCTTTCAGGGGTTTTAGCTCCAGTAATGAAAGGCTTGTAAATACTCTTGTAAATAGTTTTCTGAGGGGATTGTTAATGTTCGTGTTCTTTCCTTGAATATTCTGCCACTTAACCCTCTGGCAAATAAAGAACCAGTTTGAATGTTTGGAATCAATCAAATCACTTTATTGATAGAGATGATGATACTGATCAGGGGGTGGTGGGAGTTTAGGAGCTGGACAGCCACAAGGAGCAAAGTTGTCCTCTGTGTCCTGCAGTGTGAAACAAAGTCCTGATCCTGTAAGTTCATACAAGCTGTTCTGATGGTCTGATATTCAAAAAGAGTAGAGACAGCAGATCCTATATCTACAACAATAATAACAATAATAATGATGATGATAGTGTGAAAAGAGATGAGGAGTGACTGGTTCAGGGTTATGTGGTGGATCAACGCATTGGGTTGTCGGTCAGAACATAGCACAAACACAGGGAATCCATTTATGTTAATTTATTGTTTAAGCTGGTTGAATTCTGATGAAAAAAAGGAGAAATGAGAGAACAAATATCAATCCAAACAACTCTAACATAAGGATCAACTAACAAGTAAACAAATGAGATTCGATCTAAACAAAACACTGCTCAACTTAGTAGAAGGTAGAACTTAACATATAGTATTAATTTAACTATTAAATATGCTAAGTGTGTGCAATAAAAAAGGATAGCTTACATCAAGTACACAGCTCAAAATTGAAGATGAATGATGAGGCCAGACAGCTCCTTTGTTCTCAGGCATGGGGAAAAAGGCCTCCCACAGGTGAACTGGCTATCTAAATAGATTACAGGACTCCACCCTCCACTGATGGGAGGGGAAGGAGGTGGGGATTTTCCACATAGTGACATTTAGAAATACACAGGACAAGATGTTACAATCCCTTGTGCCGAAATCCCAGGCAAAACACGTTTAGAGGCCCTGTTCGACTAAGAGGCCCTACCAAGCCTACAGTCATATAATATGACCAATAACCTATATTCTACCTAGGCTAACTAGAGGCTGCTGGCTTGTAAGCCCATTGAGCAGCAGAGGATACCTCAAACATTGTAAAACATACCTAACTAAATGCTGCTGGCTTGTATGGCCCGCTCAGCAGCAAACCATGGCTACCAAATACCATGAGAACATGATCTGAACAACAGCAGTATGCAGCATATCATTGGGGTTTTCAAGTGGGCACCTCCCTTCACCGATGTTTCGTTAAGTTAGGCCCACGACACCTCAAGAAGGCTTAACAGTGATTTCCAGCGTCCTGGAATCACCCCCCTCCACACCGCCACTACACAACCCTCTCTTCCTCACCATTCGATGTCTATCAACAACTAGTATGGAAACTAATAGCCACAAGCCAAACAAACAAATCTACCATGCTCCGCTCCGTTGATGCGAGCTGAAGCACATAACAAACAAACAAATCCATAACAAACAAACAAATCTACCATGCTCCGCTCCGTTGATGCAAGCTGAAGCGCGTAACCACCAAATCTGTGACAAGCAACAAACAAATCAACTGGGGCCTACATGCGGCCTACATGCGGCCTACATGCGGCCTACATGCGGCCTACATCCTTACCTTAGTTAGCTCCCCAGCTAGCATGCTTCCTGCGCACCCATAACCAGTCACTGGCTCTCTCTGCTGCCCGGGACATATTGCTAACCGCAGTCCTCTGGCTTCTTCCTCGTATGCCCAGCTCACTCAGCAGAGCAATGACCGACTTTGCCACAAATCCACGGCAGCCCACTTCTACCGGGCGGACATAAGCCTTCCATCCATTTTGCTCTGCATCTGCTGCTAACTCTGCATACTTAGCTCTTTTTCTCTCATTAGCCTCCTCAACTCTATCCTCCCACGGGACAGTCAGCTCTATGAAATAGACTGCTTTCTCTGGCTCAGACCACAACAGCAGATCTGGCCGTAGTCGAGTGCTAGCTATCTCACCTGGGACAACCAGTTGGCTATTTAAGTCCGCCCTCATCTCCCAGGCTCCTCCTACCCTTAGCTGTCCCATGTTATGCCTGAAGCCTGCTCCTCTAGCCTTTTCTTGATATAACTATAGTAATATCATATTAATATAATAGCAATAACAATTAAGATAATGATAGCAATAATAATAATAATAATAATACCATAATACAAATGGCATAGTGATAATAATATTAATAATAATAATAATAATGCTGAAAAGAATAATATAAAGATAATGATAGCAATAATAATAATAATAATACCATAATACAAATGGCATAATGATAATAATAATAATAATAATAATAATGCTGAAAAGAATAATATAAAGATAATGATAGCAATAATAATAATGCTGATAAGAATAGTAATAACAATATAATTATTAATATTAATGTTATTATTATATTCAAATGAAATGGATTCAAGACAATGCATTAAAGACCTGAACACACCTGAACGTTTTCTGGGTTCTTTTTGTTCTATCTATGTCTGTCATGTCTGACGTTTGACAAACAAATAAACTCCTGAAAATAGCTTGACAACTTATCGATTTATGATGACTTTTATTGTGTAGAAACACTATCCTCCATAGATGTAATGCACTGTAGAAGCGAGTGGCCCTGTTCCAAGATGGCCGCCCTGTAGGCACACCGCTCCAGTAGGCGGCAACAGTCGATGCGGCGTCTATTTAACCGGAGCAAGATATCCCATCATGCATTGCCAGAGGCGCGGAAAGCAAATATGGCAGACGCACGGGAAAGTAAAGAAAGTACATTTGTGTACAAATGTAAGTATTTTTCTGTTTGACGTTTGATTCCGAGTTTTAAAACAGGTTGTTAATGGGTTGTTAATATGCAATACTATTTAAAAACTTACTGGAGGGTACACATCCATTACGGCACAAATCATAGCTAGCGACCGAGGTCAGTACTACAGGTAATTTAACGATGTTTTTCATGTTAAGATGGAGTAAACATGTACTACAGCCTATTATAATTAATAAGTAACGTTAGCGAAATTACATTCAAGTGTCAAATCAGCAGAGGAGAAGCTCGTTAATTTATTTTAATCTGGTAGGGACCGACGACGATGTCGCAAATTTAATACACCTGAGGAAGGAGAACGAGCGACTTTTTTCGGGCAAACGCTTCGCCTCCGCAGCCGGTTGGGAGTGAGTAAAAGTTATTCCATTCTTGTGAAACAGTGACGTTATCTTATTAAGATGAAAACTGTGAACAACTGTAAAATGACACGGACTTTTGACAAAATATCATAAGCATTTGATACTAACAGCATTAATTGTTGTTGTTTTTATCATCCCCTGATTCAGTGCCATTAGAGACAGAATGTCAGGGTGCTGAGGACTCAGATTCTGAAGAGCCAGCTCCACCAAAGAGACAGCGGCGTGACCAGGGGCGTCACTAGGTTTTAAGGACAGGGGGGGCTTAGCCCCCAGGAGATGCACAGAATGTGAGCGAACGTTTAATTTCACAAACAGCTAACAAAAACTGAGAAATTGCACGTTTTGGACAGATTTAACAGAGATACTTTACTGTGCAAATGTTTTAGGCCACCATTACATTTTTAACACAGTACAACAACAAACACAGGAAGTACTGTATGTTTACAGCATTAACAACAACAACAAAAAGAAAGAAATCCACATAGTTACAGTGCCGTATTTAACCAATGCTTCTTATTCATTAAGAGCCCACATGTATTAGCCAAAACTGTATGCAAAAAAAAGAGCATTGTGTTCTCAGAAAGTACACCATTTTAAAATAACATGGCTACAATTGGCAGTTACCTGGTGGGTGGAAGCATCAAAGAATGTCGTCTGTTTTTAAGGGTGGCAAAGGCGTCTATCACTCTATTGTGATTTAGGTGCTGAAGCTCCTCTTTTTCAATTGACATGACTGCAAGACTGTGAAGTCTTTCCTGACCCATTGGCTGAAGCCCCCCTAAAATAGGCCTAATGACGCCACTGTTTGTCAAACAGGGAGCATTTGGCAATTACGTGGGACTTTCTGCTGTTAGCTGGGGGGCTGCAGCTAACTTATTGTTACTATCAGCAGTGATACTTACTCTCTTGAAAAAATGTCGTATGTCCATTCTTGTTCACGTTCTTCTCCTAATGCTGCTCTAGTCGGTTCTGTGTGCTCCGCTCCCGGTACACACACTGCAGGTACCCAGGTACAGTGCAACCTAGGTTGCAGGGAAAACGTGGCCTGGATTTCAGTGATGTGGGCGTGCTCTATATGAACAAGTGGAATGGACTCGATAACGACGCACTGACTCTGACTCTCTACCGCTTGCATAAGGGAAACTAAGATTTATGATCACATTTAAGTTAATAATAACTGGTTATATGATTATTTATCTAAACTCAAATTCTCGCCACATTATATTGAATTTGTCAGCACTTTTTTGCAAAAAAAAAAAAAATTTTTTTTTTTATAAATGAACATAAAATGATTTAGGGGGGCTTAAGAATATTTTAGGGGGGCTGAAGCCCCCCTAAAATAGGCCTAATGACGCCACTGGGCGTGACCCAATTTTTGAACTGTTGGAGAGGCAGGAGAAGAGGGCAGAAGAGGGAGAAAAGGGAGGAGGAGAGGGAAGAGAGGCTGTTGAGCCTCCTTGAAAAAATAGTGGAAAAAATATAAATTGGATTAATAAATAACAAAAAGGAAATACATGTCTCACTCTGTTTTCAATTGAAATACAGTTCTTTATCAACATAACTACTAAATTATAATATGAACATTTGAACAAACAATTACAGAGAACATATAAAACAGTTCAAAGGCTACTGAAACTATTTACATGAATCACAACTTGAACCATGAGAAGATAAGAGGGCAGAGGAGAGTGACAGGTGAAATTAGAGAGAAGAGAATTAAATTTGTGAGAAGAGAGAGAGAGAACATCTTAATTTAACATATTAACAATTGATTGTGATTTGATTTATGTATCTTTGTCTCTTAATAAGTGTTGTCTTTCAGAGCTGGAGGATTGTTTATTGGAGCTGAAACAGCAGCAGCAATGCGACCACGCAGCCGTTCTCCACATGCCAAATCTGGCTGGACCTGATCGCCGCCATCATCTGGCTCAAGTGCCTCCTCCACAGGCTCCAGAATATCTCCATCTTGTAGGCAGAGATTGTGGAGAATGGTATAACAGGCGATGACTTTCACAGCAAACTGTGGCTTCACCTCCAAGGCCTTGAAAAAAACTGAGCGCCACCTGGCCTTCATGATGCCAAATGCCCTCTCAACCACGGAACGGGCCTTGGCGTGGTGCCTGTTGAATCTGGCCTCAACAGGGTTTCTGACAGGCTCCCTGTAAGGGGTGATGAGGGCAATAGGTTCTGAGGTGCAGGGATATCCACCATCTCCAAGAATCTGGAAGCCTTCAGGTGGGTATAACTTTTGGACATAAATGGGACTGTTCTTCAAAACTCTGGCATCATGGACAGAGCCAGGGTAGCCCACAAATATGTCCAGAAATCTGCACTGGTGGTCACACACTCCTTGGAGCTGTATGGAGTGAAAGAGTTTTCTGTTGAAATAACACTGGGCATTAGCACCTGGTGGCTTAATACGGATGTGGCAGCCGTCTATACTGCCCACAACCCTGGCAAACGCTGCAGATCCAGCCAAACGTTCAAATCCCGCACCGATTGTTTGCAGCTGATCTGCTGAGGGGAAAAAAATTAGCCTGTTCCTCAGCCTGAGGACTTTTTCTGTGACCCTGTGGACAATGTCATGGACCGTGGATCGCGGGATGGCAAATGCTCTGGACACAACACGGTAAGATGTTGCACTTGCCATCCAGAAGAGGAAGACCAAAACCTCCAGGTCATGACCCCAACCATGGTCTAGTGGAGAGCGAAGGAGCAGGTTGAGGTGGGCAACAGTTGGTCTTGAAAGACAGAAGTCTGGGCGCAGTTCATTCTCACCATCAAAGTAGCTGACCAAGACGGGGACGTGACGGTTCAGGCGACAGTATTGAGATGGGTGACCACGCTGTAAAAAATAATTGAAACTGATAACATGGTGTCATGAAATTATGTCTATTAAAGTTATGTCTGTGAAGGTTCTCAGTCATCCAGGTCATGGTAATCCACAAATCCAGAGAAGACGTTTCACCACTCATCCGAGTACCAGGAAGTCTGAGGTTTAAATAGGAACTCCTCCTGAAAAACTAGCTTGTTATGTTAATAACCAGAAACTGGTGCAGCTGATTTCCATTAACGACTGGGTACTTACCTGTTGTGGGGGGGGGGATGGTTCTCTAACGACTCTTGTCCGTCTGAGGCTCCAGTGTCAAGGTGTGAATGAGACTGAAACTTCTTGGGGACAGAAGTTAAAACTGTAAATAGATGGCAGATTAAGGCCCTATCCACACGAAAACGCATTTTTTTGTAAACGCACATGTTTTTATTCGTTTTGGCCTATCGTCCACACGAAGCCCGTAAACGCATAGCCCGAAAACGCACTTTTTTGAAACCGGGTCCCAGGGTGGATAAATTCGAAAACGCACTTCTCGCGAATCGGTGTGGACGGTTGAATCCGGACATTTCTGAAAACGATGACGTCATCGCCGCCATAGCCACCATGGCGACACCCCTCGAGCAGTCTTCCACCTCGTATATCTCGCGAAACGTCTCATAACAACATCAACAACAATGGCGGACTACATGCTTGCGTTACTACTGGAGAACATATTGAGCCTGTTATGGTTACTAGGGCAAAATCTAATTTTTGGTTTCTTCGAAAGCCGATTTGTAAACAGCGCTCAAGCTTCATGCGCATGCGCCACCTCTTCCTCTCCGTTTTTGGTGAATTTCTGAAACTGAAACAGTCCCGCCTATAGACTTGGGATATGAAGTAGCGTTTTCAGTCGTGTAAAGACGGATCAGGTGTGGACGCGGATTTTTTTGAAACCGTAGAGCGAAAACGGATAGGAAAAAGAGATCGTTTTCGTACGTGTGGACAGGGCCTAAATCTCAGTCCACCACCTCTGTTCAGTGAAGGTTTTTCCAGTCTGACATAGATGCTTCCTTAACTCCTCTTTCAAACCATCTGTCTTCTCTGGCTAAAATTTGGACGATGTTATCTTCAAAGGAGTGTCCTTTGTCCTTCAGGTGTAGGTGGACCGCTGAATCGTTTCCTGATGAGCTGGCTCTCCTGTGCTGGTACATATAGGTTGTTTAGTTTCTCTAATGTATAAGTCTGTACACTCCTCACTGCACTGAAAAGCGTACACCACATTTCTCTGTATATCTATGGACCAGTCTCTGCCTGTGTTATTTCAAACCAGAAAACACACTCATCTTTACATATCTATGATCTACGATCTATGTACATTTTCTAGCTAAAGCTGGAACCATCTCTATTAAGTTTAAATATTAATTTATCATTTATCAATGATAGTTGCATCTTTCCAAAGCCAAATGTTTATAGATGATTTACAAAACAATTATCATTGATAAACAAGAAAAGCTTTTGTCATCACTATTATCAATATAATTTAAATGATGGTTATTATAAACACTTACCCAACAGAGTGTGATTGTATTGCCATAACTTTATGCTAATTTGTGGTCAGGAGAGGAAGTGCAACAATAAATAAACATTAAAAGAGATATTCCGACTGCTGGCAGTGGAACAAATAGTAATAATTTAATTATTAAAAATATGAGCATGAGCCGCGGGCCAAAAATAATTAGTCACGGGCCAACTTTGGCCCGCGGGCCCCAAATTGGGCAGCCCTGTAGTATGTCTGAAATTACTATAAGTTTACTATAATATTTTGTCCCAGAATACTATAGTAGCTCTCTTTGTGAATATCACTAGATAACGGGAAACTAGGATAGGAGGCATGCACAATTCGGTAATCTGAACATTTAAAACTAACGTAGTTTATACGCTGTATATAAACCTTACGGTGTTTGCCGTCATTGTCAAGTTAGATTAACTTTACGTCTGATAACGTTAGCATGTATGCTAGTGGAATGTTGGATGATCGGACATTGTGCTTTTAAATAGGTATCGCCACTACGTTATCCACTGTATTATTTCTGTGTTAACTTTGCACAACAAGTTCACCTAAATTTGACGGAAAGCTATCGCAAGGCTTGTGGAAGTTGCATGGCTAAACGCATCTTTTCTGTCATATCATTAGCCAGGCATATAGTTAGGTAGGCTAATGTTAAACTGAAATATACTGTAACGTCGGTGCCGAGACGTAACATTTTCTGTCATTTAACGTCAGTCATCCTCATTAATGTATTTTAAATTGTTTTCATATTTAGATATGACAGCCAGAAAATTTTAATATTACTTTACATTTGTTAAGTTAAGTTGGTTAAGTGCCATTGACTTCCATTGTTTTTAGGCATTTTCCTCTAGTTTTCAGTCCATAATGGCGGCCGCGCTGTCACGTCATGGGTTGCATTGGAGCGTTCTATTGAGTTTCGCCTCTTGGTATTCTATGCTCTTTGGTCCTGCTTCACACCGACTACCACAGAAGCACGGAGAAATGTGGCAAAGTTCCCTTACGGTTTTACAGTATCAGTAACAGTGCATTTAGTTTTCATGTCAACATTTAACGTTAAGTTTTCAGAAATTATAGTTTTTAGAGATTTGAAGCTTATTTTTCGTGGAACGTTCAACAAAAAGGGAAAGACAGCTTGTATGTGTTTCAATGGAAAACACTTGTTTGCTCTCATTAACAAATATCTCCTTTCTTCTACGCCTGCAGTGATCTCATAAAGCATCAGTGTTTAATGGGTAAGTGGTCTTATTTGAATGCCATTTGAGTTATGTAGGTGAGTATCAGGTGTAAGATTATGGTCATGATTATTACAAGATAAGTTTTATTCTTAATTATTTTCTGCGACTGAATCCAAAGTGTAATATATATCATTCCATATGTTCAATTTATTTATTAAGTCTCCCCGTAAAACCATACTACGTGCTAATATCCTGTGATGTAAAATCACAATTTCAAGTTGTTGTTTTTTGGTTTGTGTTGTTCTGTTGTCAGTATCTTTTCAGTCATCTTCTGAATGTGGCAATGTAAAGACTGCGGTGTGACCAAATCCCGACAATCGGAACTGTTGAAGCATTACAAACTTCAGCATAGCCACTTTGGACGCCGCCGTGGTTACCCTTGCACATGTTCAACCTGTCCTTGTTCCTTCACTACCTGGAATGCCCTTAAGAGCCATTTGTCCAGAAGCCACCCTAGACTGAACCCACAAGAAAAACACCAGACAACTTTGAAATGCCTTTTGAGTGAGTGTGCGTGTGTAAGAGTGAGTGTGCGTGCTAAATGCACTACCTCACGAAATGAATAGAGCGCCAAACCCAGTATGAATGCTTTATTGTCACATCTCATTTGAAGAATGAGGAACCTGTTGCTGCTATTGTAGCTGTTTGTTGGGCTTTTGACATATTTATTTTTATATGTACATTATATTTTCATACCTAATTCTTTATTTTTATGTTTATGATTAGCCTTATTCCACCTCAATTTTGAGAAAAAGTATTTAATTTTATATTTTTGTATTTCATTTTTATACAGAATGCTCAGCTCACCTCATGTGACAAGGTTACTGTAATGTCAGAAATTGAATTAAAAAAACAAGTGAAGTTGAACTGTGTGTCTTTTCATAAGGAAACATTTTCTTATGGTTTGCCTTGTATTGTGAATTCTACATTTTCAATTCTACATTGTATTCATTTACCTTTGAATACAGACTGAGGCCTGTATTCAAATCATTTAAAAATTCAATACAGACTGAGGTCTGTATTCAAAGCTAAATGTAAAAATTGATACTTTGGATCAAATTAAAAAATTTGCGCCAACTGGTTACATCTAATTTTTTTAAACCTTTCTCAAATTACAAAAATAGATTGAAACAAAGTAAATAATGTAAGTTTAATTAAAAAATATAAGTAAACCAAGGAAAGTTTTCAAATACAATGAAATCATAATTTCAAGTTTGCATCAACTTAAATTTTCAACCTGACTTGAGCCAAAAGAATACATTGTATTCATATGACATATTACTTTGTAGTTATGTAAGATTTTGGCTCAAGCCAGGGTGAAAATGTAAGTTAATGCAAAGCATAAAACAGAATTTGTAAGTTGTAATTATGATTTCTTTGTATTTGAAAACTTTCCTTGGTTTAATTCTAATTTTTGAATTAAAATTACTACATTATTTACTTTGTTTCAAACAAATTTTTGTAATTTGAGAAAAATTAAAAATTTTAGATGTAACCAGTTGACGCAATTTTTTTAATTTGATCCAATGAATCAATTTTTACAGTGTGCAGCCCCCAGCATTATTTGCTGAACGCTAACTTTACCTAAACCGCAAAGTCCATAGACTGTAAACAAAAAAACGTAATGGTTATAATGTCCTCTTCAAAATAAAAATCCGTATGTTGTTTAAGCTTACCTCAAATAGTAAACCTTGAAGATCCACACTCCTGCACTGTACTATATCCATCTGTCGCGGACGGATCTCTCTAGAAAGTCACGTAGCGTAAACTTGAACGTTACCTTACGGGCGCATTCAGTTCAAATGCACGTAAGTAAACTTGAACGTTACGGTACCTGCGCGTTCAGTTCAAATTCATATGTAACACTTGTAAACAAGTTTTCCGCTTTACTTGATGAAATACTAACAAATATGTTTTGTTTAGTTGGTACTACATAGGGTGTGTGTTTTATTGTTTGTTATACAGATATATCCACTATTTTTTATTTATTTTTTAAAAAGCACAATTTTTGAGAGACGATTCATGAATTAAATAGTGCAATTTACTACACATCTTAAAAGAGACATTTGCTTCAGATATTATTCACAGTAGTTTTAGATTTAGAAAAGCCAACTGCGTTTGAAATCTCGTAACAGATTTTCATGAATATAGATGCAATTTGAAATTCCCTGCAGACACACGTGGTGGCGCTGTTCTGTCTTGTTAGCTGAGCACTGAGCAGCAAGAAGAAGACTAACGTACTTCTGGAATTTCAAAATCAGGCGCGGACCAGATCAGAGACGGATGACTACCAATGTTGACTACTTGTTGATGCAATGCACTAAAGGAAGAACTTTTAAAAAATACGAGGCGGTCAAATACACAGAAGAGCAGGATTAAAATTGTTAGATGGATTATCTTGAAGAGGACGATGAAGTGCGCAAAATGCAACCGTAGAATGCAATCAGAAGTCATGTAAACATGATGTCAAGCATGTCTTTTTACGGTCAGTTGTCATGGAAACATGAAGCTCTAACAGTGGTTCTGCCTTTTGACCGGAGTGACAACAAACGTGTGTGCGAGCTGAACAATGAAACACCCACTGTGACTGCACTTAGGCAGTTTTTAAATCAATTATTTATTTTTAGATTTATATTTGTTATTTTTAAGTTGTGTCTGACTGTCAGGCTAGATAATGAAATAAAGTTAAATGTCGTTCTTTTGCTGTATTCATTCATGTTTTACCATAAGGGGATAAGTTGCAGTCTATGGGTGTTTTCTTACTGAACCCAGAGTACAGATGATTGCAATAGGCTAGTCTTGAAGAGATAAAAGCATGGACACCCTTTTCTACATGTCAGCATTTTCACTTTTTTCCTTCTCTTTCCTCAGGGCCTGTAAGTATCATAAACGTTTCCCACAGTCTGTACGTAATGGCTCAATATTCGCCAAGTCTCACGTCCCTCTGACAAAATGGCTTGAGTTCATGCACAGGTACTGTATTACTATATTAAATGTATATAAATGTGTAATAATGTTTTCATTATTCAAATAACATATTTAGAAGTGATCTCTTTACGGTATGTGTAATTCATGCAGGCTCGTTTTATTGAGAAATCTGTTCCACCAGCACCTCTAATTTTATTCAAGCTATTTATGTCTTTTAGAACAATTAAATCTTAAGTTTCACCTCAGCCCAATTCATCACTTACTTTTCCTATTTTTTCCTTTCTTCAGATTTGCACAAGGTTTGCAGTTGAAGCAACTTGCAATGATCACTGACGGGATAGCAGCAAGCTCCAGGACATTGACAAGAATGGCAAAATTACTCAGAAAGGTTGTCACATTACATACCAGACTAGTCTCTAACTATAATTAGGTAAAAAACAGATACATAAGTCCCCAATCTAGGCAATTGGATTCTGCATTGCTGCACAATTATCTGGTACACTCAGTGACACATGCAATGCAACTTTATTTCTTAGTGTGTACATACATTTAGGCCCAGAAATATTTGGACAGTGACACAATCTTCATGATTTGGGCTCTACATTGGGTTTGAAACGAAACAACTACAACAGAATTAAAGTGCAGACGTTAAGGTTTAATTCAAGGGGTTGAACAAAAATGTATGATTAAACATGTATGAATTGTAGCTATTTTTATACAAATGCTCCTCATTTCAGGGGCTCAAAAGTAATTGGACAAATAAACATAACCCTAAGTAAAATGTTACTTTTCAATATTTTGTTGAGAATCGTTTGCAGGCAATGACTGTCTGAAGTCTGGAACGCATGGGCATCACCAAACGCTGGGTTTCCTCCTCTGTGATGCTTTGCCAGGCCTTTACTGCAGCTGTCTTCAGTTGTTGCTTGTTTGTGGGTCTTTCTGCCATAAGTTTTGTCCTGAGCAAGTGAAATGCATACTCGATTGGGTTGAGATCTTGTGACTGACTTAGCCATTGCAGAATATTCCACTTCTTTGCTTTAAAAAACTCCTGGATTTCTTTTGCATCATTGTTCATCTGTACTGTGAAGCACCATCCAATCAATTTGGCTGAATCTGAGCAGGAAGTATAACCCTATACACTTCAGAATTCATCCGGCTGCTTCTGTCTTTTGTCACATCATCAATAAACACAAGTGACCCAGTGTCATTGGAAGCCATGTATGCCCATGCCATCACACTGCCTCTACCATGTTCTACAGAGGATGTGATCTGCTTTATCATGAGCTGTTCCAATTCTTCTCCAAACTTTTTTCTTCCCATCATTCTGGTACAGGTCGATCTTAGTCTTATCTGCCCAAAGAATGTTGTTCCAGAACTGGGCTGGCTTTTTCAGGTGTTTTTTGGCAAAGTCAATTCTGGCCTTTCTATTTTTTAGGCTGATGAATGGTTTGCACCTTGTGGTGAATCCTTTGTATTTACTCTCATGAAGTCTTCTCTTTATGGTAGACTTAGATACTGATACACCTAGTTCCTGGACAGAGTTCTTCACTTGAGTGGATGTTGTGAAGGGGTTTTTCTTCACTGTGGAAAGGATTCTGCGATCATCCACCACTGTTGTCTTCCTTGGACGTCCAGGCCTTTTTGAGTTCCCAAGCTCACCAGTGCACTCTTTTTTTTCTCAGAATGTACCAAACAGTTGATTTGGCCTCTCCTAACATTTCTGCTCTCTCTGATGGATTTCTTCTTTTTTTTCAGCCTCAGGATGGTCTGTTTCACCTCCACTGAGAGGACCTTTGACCGAATGTTGTGTGTTCACAGCAACTTCCAAATGCAAACGCCACACCTGGAATCAACTCCAGACCTTTTAACTGCTTGATTAACGAGGGAAGAGCCCATGCAGCCTTGTTATTTTATTTTTGCAGCCTTCTGTCCATGTTAAACAACAAAAAGTTAAAAAACATTTGTTCCACAGTATTCAAGTTTAATTCAAGTCCAGTTACTTATTTGTATAACAAGCTTGAAATATACCCCTTAATGAAAGCTGTGCATTTCACTGTTTTGGTTTGTTTTTTTTTCTCTCAAAGCTATCATATACATATACAGTGGGGAAAATAAGTATATGATACACTGCCGATTTTGCAAGTTTTCTTCCTTATAAATAATGGAGAGGGCTGTAATTTTCATCATAGGTACACTTCAACTGTGAGAGACAAAATCTGAAATAAAAATCCAGAAAATCACATTGTATGATTTTTAAATAATTTGTATTTTATTGCACAAAATAAGTATTTGATCACCTACCAACCAGCGAGGATTCTGGCTCTCTCAGACCTGTTAGTTTGTCTCTAAAAAGCCCTCCTATCCTCCACTAGTTGCTTGTATTAACTGCACCAGTTTGAGGCTCCGACCCCTCCACCATGGCCAAGACCATAGAGCTGTCTAAGGACACCAGAGATAAAATCATAGTGTCAGTGAAACATAATGCTTTGGGGGTACTTTTATGCAAAGGGGACAGGACAACTACACCGTATTAAGGAGAGGATGGATGGGGCCATGTATAGCAAGATTTTGGGCAACAACAAGTAAGAGCATTGAAGATGGGTTGTGGCTGGTTCTTCCAGCATGAAAATGACCTAAAACACACAGCCAGGGCAACTAAGGAGTGAATCTGTATGAAGCACTTCAAGGTCCTGGAGTGGCCTGGCCAGTCTCTAGGCTTAAACCCAATAGAGAATATTTGGAGGGAGATGAAACTCCATGTTGCCCAGCTACAGCCTTGAAACCTGAAATATCTGGAGGAGATCTGTATGGAGGAGTGGACCAAAATCCCTGCTGCAGTGTGTGCAAACCTGGTTAAGAACTATAGGAAACGTCTGATCTCTGTAATTGGATCTGTACTATATATTAATAGTTATTTTTTCTAGTGTATCAAATACTTATTTCATGCAATATGATGCAAATTAATTATTTAAAAATCATACAATGTTATTTTCTAGATTTTTGTTTTAGATTACAGTATGTTTCTCACAGTTGAAGTGTACCTAAAATAAAAATTGCAGATCTCAACATTCTTTATAAGGGAGGAAACTTGCAAAATCTGCAGTGTATCAAATACTTATGTTCCCCACTGTAGCTACCATCATTTACCAATATTTATTTGCCAATATACCTCACCAGTGTCCCACCAGTGCTAGTTTGGACATATTGCACACATCACCCCACACACTGCATTTATATGCGTGCGTGCGTGCGTTTGTGCGTGCGTGCGTGCGTGCGTGGCTGTGTGGCTGAGTGACTGTGTGGCTGTGTGTCATGGCTCTAACTTGTGTTTGGGCAGGAGCAGCCTTGACAAAACAAACCAGATAGTTTGCATATGTGTTATTACTTGGGGCTGTGATGTGAGCATGTCATGTGTGAAGCTGACATGTGTTTTACACCCCACTGCCACAACACCTCCTAGCTCAGCAGCCCACACATTCATTTTTACACACACAGACACATACACACAATTCAGCAGACAGAATAAAAGAGAGAACGAGAATACGCCAGTCGTCAGTGCTCTTCTTTGGTGATGTGTTATTGGATTTTTGCAACTCCAACACCACTACACACACACACTGTCAGCACCAGTATTCACATCTAATGATGACTCTCAGCACCTGTAATTGTGAACACAAAGATTTGGAGAGAGGAGAGAAGAAGAGAAGAGATAGAATATCCAGTTTGTCTCTTCCTCCTCCTCTTATTCCTTCATCAACATGCATGGACTGTAGTTTCCATGTGCAGGGCTCCATTATGCATCGATCGCCAGCTGTTGGCATTTTAACACTCACTTGGAAACAAAAGAATCGGGAAGGTGCCGACAGCAGGAGATATGAAATGTCATTATGTAGATGAAGCTAGGCAGCTCTTTGGGAATCCAGCATGAGCTTTAGGAGACTTTCATACGTCATCTCTATTGTATAAGTGACCGGCCAGTCTTAGTTTACTCTGTTGATGCTGGGGGTAAGTGGTGTATAAGTGGAAAGTTCTGATGTTTTGGAGGAAATGCTTATTTTAAGCAGCAATGATTGTCTACTGTTTAACTGGAAATGCAGCATTCAAGTCATCCTCATTTCTGGCAGTGAGATTAATTACAGAAACATGCATGTGTATGATCTCTGTGCGTGATAACTAGCCACTGACTGGAAAACCAGTCATTACCAACTAACCCTTTAGAGGACACTCATTGAAATACTTTAAAAATTTCAACTCTAGAGTATTTTTTAGTACTGTGAAATTTTTCAAAATTTTTAATTTTCATGGCTAATGAATTTACCATATATACTCCCTCTCCCTTAAGTGGTAATCAAATATAAACATATGTTTATGACCATTAGAACATGCTCTGTTCATGCTGAGGTAGGCCTTAGACAGCATCTGACCCTGATCTGAGGGATGTAATTTAAAATGTGTGCTGAAGTTAACATATGGTTCCTTGCCATAGAAAAGGTTAATATGAAGGCAGTGCCACCAATTTCCCAATGCAGGGATGCAAATGTTACCAGTTATCATGACATTAGAATAAGATGATCTGGGTGGCCATTTAACAAAAATTTGATTAAAATTTCATGTCACTTGAAATAGCTCAGAAGAAATTGTTCACCCATTTAACTCCATTTCCACGCAGACTCGCCCAAACACCTAATAACCCACATGGCAGCTCTGCTGCCATTACTGTGTGAATGGGTGAATGAAGAGACACTGTCAAGTGCTTGGAGAGCAAATGTATGTGTTACATCCCGTTCTGCGGCACCTGGACATGGTTAACTGTAGCTCTGTCTTTTTCGCATTTCCTGTTTTATTTTGTTAGTTTAATTCTTTGTCATTTCAGATTTCTTCACTTCTCTCTTGAGGTCATTGCTCCTGATTTTTAGCCCCACCCTGATGTGCCTCATTGTTCCCCTTGTACTCTCTGTGTTCTTGTTAGTTTGTCTTTAGTTAGTTTGTCAGGAATGTTCTGGAGCCTCATGTACGAAGAGCTGCGTAGTTTTCTTTCTAAATTGTGACGTAAGCTCAGATTTAGAAGCGTTTCAAAGCATATTTCCTTTGTACATCCCAATCGAGCGTACCCGACCCCTCCCTGTCCATGCCCCTTTTAAATATAAAGTATATTTAAATTGACCCTGCACCTGAGATTCCCCTCTCTGCACGATCAGAAAACAAAAACATAGGAATGAATAAGACAGGAAAGAAGAACTTCACAGAAAGCGAATTGGAGACGCTACTCACTGGAGTGGAGATGCGCAAAAATGTGCTCTTTGGCACGCTACCACAATGTTTACTTGTGTTTGCGCATCACGTATGATCTGTACACTGATTGAATGAAAATGTTTCCTGTTGACATTTACAAATTGCAATGGCGCTTTTATAGCAATGTGTGTGCAGTTGGTAGCTCTGATTACATTCAGAAATCCGTCTCTGGCTGCAGATTGCTCTTTAATGTTGACCTGTTCAGATGCATGTATGGGAATCTGATATACCTGGCTGACATGCGGATAATTCCGTCCCACACGGCTTGCATGGCTCTGCACAGGGTCGACTGGCTCAGTCCCGATCAGTCGGAGTAATAGTTTTCACATTTATGACAGTTTCCAAAAGAATCAACATCTGTAGAATCCTACATACGCCAGCCACGTAGTTGGCGTTGGCACGTACAAAGTTCACGGAAATTTCACTCTTGATACATCTGAACGTGAGCGAGTACGTACATAACGTTTTTCTACACACACAACGTTCGTACATGAGGCCCCAGGTCTGTTCCTAGTGTGCTTTGTGCTTTTTTGTTCCTTGTGTTTTTTTGGACTTTGCCTACTTTTTAATGTAAAGCCATTCTATCCACCATCTGTGCCCTGAGTTGTGCGATTTACTCCCCTTCCAACCAGTTTGTTGTTACAGTATGTGTATATAGTACAGTACAATCCATTGTTTCAAGATGTGCAGGGCCTTCAGAAAGTTTTAAGACACCTTCGCTTTTTGTACACATTATTCAGTCAGTCAGTCATTTTCTAAACCCGTTTAATCCTGGGTCACGGGGGTCTGCTGGAGCCTATCCCAGCTGTCATCGGGCGAGAGGCAGGGGTACACCCTGGACAGGTCGCCAGTCCATCGCAGGGCCAACATTCACACTCACATGCACACCTACGGGCAAGTTAGAATCACCAATTAACCTAACGAGCATGTCTTTGGATGGTGGGAGGAAGCCGGAGTACCCGGAGAGAACCCACGCAGACACAGGGAGAACATGCAAACTCCACACAGAGAGGCCAGCCGGCCCATGGATTCGAACCGGTGACCTTCTTGCTATGAGGCACCAGTGCTAACCACCTCGCCACTGTGCCGCCCTGTACACATTATTTTGTTGGAATATTTTGTGGATTTAATTTTAAAATGATAACATTTAAAGAGAATAATCTATAATGACAAAGTGAAAACAGTAGTTTGCAGAAGGCCCTTTAGCAGTTTTTTCTTCAAAGTTTTGTAAGCAACTATTTATTTGTTTACTCCAACACCATACTGTATATACAGAATGTCTTTATATTTCTTGTCCTCTACATATTTTTTTTCAGAGTATTTTATTTCTTATTTTTTTAATATTATATATACACAGTAGATATATATATTTTTTTAATTCTGTATTTGTGTTTTTTTTTTTTTTGGTAACCTTTTTCCCTGTCTAAGTTGTCACTGTTTTTCTGTATATATATATATATATATATATATCTCTTTTTGCCAAACTCCATGCTACTGCGACAAGGAAATTTCCCATACATGGGATTAATAAACATATCTTATCTTATTTTATGTTATTTTAGCAGCGATTACAGATCTTTCTTTAGCAAGTCTCTACTGGGATTGTACAACTGGATTAGAGTTGTTTAACAATTTTTTCCTCTAATATCTTCTCAAGCTGCAACTGCATAGCCTCTTTGAATTGGAATCTTTACATTTTGCAGTTGTTGTGTGTTGCTTAGGTCTGAGCCTTAGTTGGACCACTTAAATACAGTCAGGGACTTGTTCTTGTGCTCAGATGTGACCTGTTGGCCTGTTCCCAGGTCACCGCACTCTGTTTTTCTTCTGGAACCTCTCTATAATTGCTGTATTCATCATTTGAATTTAATTATTTAATTTACAGGTAAAACACAATGAACTGTGCAGATACTGAAGGGGTGTTAATACTTTTTTTACCATCACCCATGCAGATAATAGAAAAAAACAACAGTCTTAGTTTTACACCTCCAGCCAGAAACCCAATTTATACAGTAGATCTCTGAGGCACACACTCTGCAGGGAGTCTGGGTGAGTGCATGTTATGTTCATTTCACACATGAGAGGAAGTCATGGTGATTTAGAACCACACAATCAATAAGCCTTAAACAAGTAGTGAGAGAGTCAGGTGTTGCAAAAGGGCAGATGTTTCAGTAAGCTAGGCTTACTAATAACTGAAAGTCCATTTTTGTAAGCCATTTCTTGTTAGCTTTTATTTTCAGACTGTCTGGTGACAATGATTTTCAGAGCCAAACTAAAAAATGAATAATGCCAATGCTGGCACCACTCCAAACTTTCTCACTATCACGCTTGTGATGGAGGTGGACGGTTACCCAGGGAGCCCCACCAAATAAAAGAGAGCTTGTGATGTTGGGATGAGAGATGTCCAGGTGGACCCAGACACAGAAAGAGAAGCAATGTCTTTGTGTTACTTGGGTTTTACATATCTCCCTCCCACTGAATAAGTGTTTTGCTTTAACTTATTGCCTTCCTCATTATCTGTGAACATTGTATTGCTTGTTCCTATTTCTCATGAAAAAAATGCCATTTAATTTAATTTTTATTGGGTTGTCAAGAAAAAAAAAATGACCATCCAGTTTTATGGATGGCTAAAAATAATTGAACAGCAATTTAAAAATCAACCAACCTCTGGAAAGAAATGTAGTCTGAAAAAGGTTTTGGCGATGTATATGAGTATGTGTGTCTCAGTCAAGGCTGTCCTTGTAGCAGCTGGTGTTGGATTAAGAGACCAATATGTTCAAAGCCTTATGTCGCACAAAGCGCTTAATACCTGATGTCACACACGCACACACACAAGAGTTTAGCTATCTTAGTGAGGACATCGAGTGACATAATGCATTCCCATAGCCCCGTACCATAACCCTAACAATCTCAGCTGAGTGCCTATCTCTAACCATTATCAAAATCCTAACCATAACCTAATTGTAACCTTTACCCTAAAAATGTGTCTTAACCCTTGAACAGCCTTGTAAAAAAGTGAGGACCAACCAAAATGTCCTCACTTTGCACAAATGTCCTCACTCCAGTGGTGTAAAATTCAAACTGGTCCTCAGAAAGATAGCTGTACAAGTGCCCACACACACACTTCCCAGCTGGCCTACCATCTCTGTTATGGCAGAGCCCGACTACATCTCACATCTCTCCAAAGCTTTCGCTCACGAAGATCCCTGCAATATGTAAAACCTCAGCTCTACACTGTGTGCACGTAGTGAAAGTGTCTGTCTGCTCTAACATTCACACATGCACTTAGCCATTTTCACCAATTTACCACCAGTCACATGTGCTTACCGACCACCCTCCAAGCAAACGTTGCTTTCCATTTAATTGACTGCACTGCTGCAGTCAGCTTGTAGCTTATCCATGATGATGAACATCATACATATATTCATTCATTCATTCTCCAAACCGTAACAGCCGGAGCAGACTTTCCCAGGCTTCCCTATCTCCAGAAATTCATTCCCAGGCCTTTTGGGAGATATGCCTCCAGCAAGTCCAGGGTAAACCTCTAAACATAGGCGCTCAAGGGACATCCTTAACTATGTTGGACTTCATAGTTTTCTCCGGACCCCTGCACAATCTGACAGAATGACGACATATCATGACTATGACATGTCGTCATTCTGTCGCGAGTTATCTAGGTGGTGTCCAGAAAACGACGTGGCCTTCATTGATAATTGGAACACTTTCTGGAGAAAGCCTGGTCTGATTAGGCGAGGTGGCATCCAGCCCACTTCAGCGGATGCTGCTCTCAGGAATATGGCTGATTTTATTAACCCCCCAAAACCAGGAGTTTCAGTCTTACACACATCTCTGCCACTTCTCTAGGACTGTCTCACACCCAAAATTCTCTCCACGGATGTTCTGTCTGCTCCCAGATTCAGTCATTCATTTATCTTCTGTACCCACTTGTCCTGTGAAGGGTTACAGATGGCAGCTGTCATTGGACAGAGGCATGGTACACCCAGGACACGTGCCTGGACAGGTCGCCAGTCACTCGCAGGGCTGACACAGGGAGACAGACAATCATTCACACCTACGGCCAATTTAGAATCACCAATAAACGTATAAGCATAACGTATAAGCATGTCTTTGGATAATGGAAGGAAGCTGGAGTACCAGGAGAGAACCCACGCAGACACAGGGAGAACATGCAAACTCCACACAGAAAAGCCCAGTCTCCCCAAGGATTTGAACCCGGAACCTTCTGTGAGGCATCAGTGCTAACTACCACGCCACTGTATTGCCCGCCTCCCGGTTCTTTCAAACCAAAAAACAACAAAAGAGGAGTCATTCATACGAACCTTATAAAAATCAATACAAAGTAATTGGTAAAACAGATAGATACCGGATCAATTTATCTTTATTAACAGAATATGTGCTTCAGTCTCTTACGATTGCTGTAATTAAATTAAACCCTTACTCAAATAAGCCACTCTAGACCCAGATGTTTTAGGCAACTGTGTGTCTGGTGACTATACTTGATTATTATTTGATGTTGACTGTCTTTATTATCTTGTGTATCATTTTAACCTTTGTTCCCATAAAAACAGCTATTTTTACACAGGAACATTAGTGCCTCTTAATGCATCTGAAGTAAAACAAGGCTTTTTGTGGCTTCAGGAGGAGATTATTTAAGCCAGAATGAACACTACAATGACCCTATGACACTACACTGTGCTATCATAAAATAATCTTGACAACCTTGTAAATTTATATAAAATCAAGATTCATTAAAAAAAACAGTAAGGAGATTTCAGACTGCAATACACCAAGATTTGTTTGGTTTGGCTGAACGTGCGTCACGTGAGTAAGCGTATTGCGTCATTTCCTGTTTCTGCACCGTGTGGTATTGCTGTTTACGGACTGTTAGCTTCGCTCTAATTTCAAAAAACGTTCGGTTTATAGTGAGAACTTTTTGGGTATCTTCAACCACCACTGCTACTTTTTGAACCACACATAATCCCTCTTCTTACCAAACGTGGTCTGCTAACTTTAGCGACTTAACCATGGCTTCTCCCTCTGCTTCCCCTTCTCTGTCCTGTGTCTCGTGCCACATGTTTAGTTACTCCTCTGCCTCCTTTAGTGGTAATGATATGTGTAATAAATTTATTCGTAGTGAAGAAGTTAATTTTGTAGAGCCATTGGAATTGACCCGTCTGTGGCAATTCCAACTATATGTTGATCTCTCCTGTCTCTGCTCCCCTGCCGATCACAACTTCCTGATTATGCTACCTTCCCCATCTCCTCTCCCCTGCTGATCAGAGCCTTGATCATGCTACCTGAGTATCACTCCTTTGTCCTTTTGCCCTTATGCTCTGGCCTTACATTCACGGTCAGTCTCTGGTCTCGGACCCACTCTGTGTCGGTAGGCTCACCATGACCTGGAACTCCAATAAACCTCCACCACTTCAGCAAACTTGGAACTAGACTCGGATAGTTTTTTTCCCTCAACAGTAGCATTGGAGGCGAGGCTTTCCAAATTGGAAGCACGGCTCCGCACCGTTGAAAAACAACCAGCAGCTAGCCAGGGCCCTGTAGCTGGTGCCGACCGAACAAGAGTAGCTCCTGTTAGCGTAGCTCCAGTTAGCTGTCCCCCGACAGCTCCCGAGCAGCCAGGAAACCAGGGCGGCTGGGTGACGGTACGAAGGAAGCATAGTCCCACTCGGCCCGTGGATCACCACCAAACCCTTCGCGTCCCCAACCGATTTTCCCCACGCAGCCACACGCCCGCTGAGAAACCAACTCTGGTGTTTGGCGACTCTATTTTACGAAACGTGAAGATAGAGAATCCAGCGACCATACTTAAATGCATTCCAGGGGCCAGAGCGGGCGACACTAAATCTGAAACTGCTGGCTAAGGCTAAGGTTAAATATGGTAAAATTGTTATTCACGTCGGCAGTAACGACACCCGGTTACGCCAATCGGAGATCACAAAACTTAATGTTGAATCGGTGTGTAAGTTTGCTAAAACCATGTCGGACACCGTAGTTTTCTCTGGTCCCCTGCCCAATCTGACCAATGATGACATGTTTAGTCGCACGTCATCATTCCATCGCTGGTTATCTAGGTGGTGTCCAGAAAACAACGTGGCCTTCATTGATAATTGGCACACTTTCTGGGGAAAACCTGGTCTGATTAGGCGAGATGGCATCCACCCCACTTTAGCGGGTGCTGCACTTATCTCTAGGAATATGGCTAATTGTATTAACTCCCCGAAACCATGACAACCCAGAGTTCAGACCAGGAGGCAGAGTTGTAGTCTTACACACTTCTCTGCCGCTCCTCTAGCACTATCTCACAACCAAAATTCTATAAACTCTATAGATGTTCTGTCTGCTCCCAGATTATTTAAATCAAAAAACAACAACAGAGGAATTATTCATTTGAACCTGGTACAAATCAGAACAACTTCATTGGCAGAGCAGAAGAATAGGAAAATTAAATGTGGTCTTTTAAACATCAGATCTCTCTCATCCAAATCTCTTTTAGTGAATGATCTGATAACTGATCATCAGATTAATCTATTTAGTTTGACTGAAACGTGGCTGCAGGATGATAAATATGTTAGTTTAAATGAGTCTACGCCACCCAGTCATAGAAATGATCACATTCCTAGAAGCACAGGTAGAGGAGGAGGAGTGGCAGCAATCTTCCACTCTGATTTATTTATTAATCCTAGACCTAAGGAGAGCTTTAATTCATTTGAAAGTCTTACCCTTACTCTTGCTCATCCAGACCGGAAGACACAAAAAACAATTCTTTTTGTTGTGGTATTCTGAATTCTCTGAGTTTCTATGTGATTTAGTTCTTAGAACACATATAGTAGGTGACTTTAACATCCTTACTAAGGGCCATTCAGTCCCTGTACCAAAGGAGTGCGAGTTTGGTCCGTGTAGCCGGTAGTAAGTCGACTTTTTCCAGTGAGGGTTGGACTCCGCCAGGGCTGCCCTTTGTCACCGGTTCTGTTCATAGTTTTTAGTTTTTATAGACAGAATTTCTAGGCGCAGCCGGGTGGGGGAGGGTATCGAGTTTGGTGGGCGGAGGATCTTGTCTCTGCTGTTTGCGGATGACGTGGTCCTTTTAGCTTCATCAAACAGCGACCTTCAGCTCTTGCTGGGGCAGTTCGCAGCCGAGTGTGAAGCGGCTGGGATGAGGATCAGCACCTCCAAGTCTGAGGCCATGGTCCTCAGTCGGAAAAGGGTGGACTACCTACTCTGGGTCGGGGAGGAGGTCCTACCTCAAGTGGAGGAGTTCAAGTATCTCGGGGTCTTGTTCACGAGTGAGGGTAGGAGGGAGCGGGAGATCGACAGGCGGATCGGGGCGGCATCTGCAGTGATGCGGATGCTTAACCGGTCTGTCGTGGTGAAGAGAGAGCTAAGCCGAAAGGCGAAGCTCTCAATTTACCGGTCGATCTACGTCCCAATCCTCACCTATGGTCATGAACTTTGGGTAATGACCGATAGAACAAGATCGCGAATACAAGCGGCCGAAATGAGTTTCCTTCGCAGGGTGGCCGGGCTCAGCCTTAGAGATAGGGTAAGGAGCTCGGACATACAGGAGGAGCTCAGAGTAGAGCTCCTTCATGTCGAGAGGAGCCAGTTGAGGTGGCTAGGGCATCTGGTAAGGATGCCTCCCGGACGCCTCCCTGGGGAGGTGTTTCGGGCATGTCCCACCGGAAGGAGACCTCGGGGACGACCTAGGACACAATGGAGGGATTATATCTCTCGTCTGGCCTGGGAACACCTGGGGGTTCCGCCGGAGGAGCTGGCTGAAGTGGCTGGGGAGAGGGCTGTCTGGGCTTCCCTTCTGAAGCTGCTGCCCCCGCGACCCGGATCCGGATAAGCGGGAGAAGACGAGAGACTTTAACATCCATGTTGATGTTGTCAGTGACAGCCTTAGCTCCTCATTAACTAGATTCAATTGGCTTTTCTCAGAATATAAATGGATCAACTCACAGTTTTAATCACACCTTAGATCTGGTCCTAACATACGGCATAGAAACTGAAGGTTTAACAATATTTAGCCATAACCCTCTTTTGTCTGACCATTTTCTCATAACCTTTGAATTTACTATAATGGATTACGCAAGAACTGAAAAGACATATCATTACCGTAGATGTCTATCTGATGATGCTGTAACTAGATATAAAGAATTAATTCCTTCTTTATATATCCGAGTGCCATGTGTCAATGATGTGGACGACAGCAACCACAATTTAACTCCTGCACTATTAGATGATTTTGTCGATGGCACTGCAGCATCGCTTAGTTCAGCTCTAAACTTAGTTGCTCCTCTGAAAAAGAAGGTCATGAATTGGAGGAGGCTAGCTCCCTGGTATAATTCGCAGTTGCGCTGTTTAAAACAGGCAGCCCGAAAGCAAGAAAGAATTTGGCATTCCACTAATTCTGAAGAAGCTCACATAGTCTGGAAAGATAGTTTAACGACTTATAAAAAAGCTCTCCGTAGTATTAGAACAGCATACTATTCATCATTAATAGAAGAAAACAAGAACAACCCCAGATTTCTTTTCAGCACTGTAGCCAGGCTGACAATGAGCCACAGCTCTGTTGATCCATCTATTCCTTTGGCCCTCAGTAGTAATGACTTCATCAGCTTCTTTACCAATAAAATTGTTGGCACTAGAGAAAACATTCAAGGCATCCTTCCAACGACTGTCAAAGATGTAAATACAGTGACTTTAGAAATTTCTGTTAGACCTTATCAACATCTGGAATCCTTCTCCCCAGTAGACCTTCTCGATCTATCTTCAATAATTAAAGCATCTAAACCATCAACCTGTCTTCTAGATCCAATCCCAATTAAATTGCTCAAAGACGTTCTTCCATTAATTAACACCTCCGTATTGAACCAGATAAATGTATCTTTATTAACAGGATATGTGCCTCAGTCTTTTAAGATTGCTGTAATTAAGCCCCTACTTAAGAAAGCCACTCTAGATCCAAATGTTTTAGCCAACTATAGACCAATCTCCAACCTTCCTTTTATTTCCAAAATTCTAGAAAAAGTTGTTGCTAATCATGTGTTGTGTGACCACTTAAACAGGAATGGTCTGTTTGAAGAGTTTCAGTCAGGTTTTAGAGTTCATCATAGTACAGAAACAGCTCTGGTTAAAGTTACCAATGATCTCCTCATGGCTTCAGATAGTGGACTTGTCTCTATACTAGTTCTGCTAGATCTTAGTGCTGCATTTGACACTATTGATCATAATATTTTACTACAGAGACTTGAAAATGAGATCCAGATTAAAGGAACTGCATTAGATTGGTTTGAATCCTATCTGTCTGACAATCCAAAAAAGGTTTCAAAAAAGGCAACTGGACTTGTAGATTTTGGAGAAGACGTTTCACCACTCATCTGAGTAGCTTCTTCAGTTCTGAGGGACTGGTGGGAAGTCTGAGGTTTAAATAGGAACTCTTCCTGAGAAACATTGCTTGTTATGCTAATAACCCGAAACTGGTGCAGCTATTCCTACTAACGACCGGGTACTTACCTTTTGTGAGGGGGGGACTGTTTTGGTCCTGTTTTGGTCTTACCTATGAATGGTTCTCCAACGACTCTTGTCCGTCTGGGGCTCCAGTGTCAAGGTGTGAAGGAGACTGAAACTTCACACCTTGACACTGGAGCCCCCTTTTTTGAAACCTTTTTTGGATTACCATGACCTGGATGACTGAGAACCTACACAGACATATCTGTCTGACAGATTCCAGTTTGTTCATGTCAACCATGATCCCTCTACTTATACAAAAGTAAGTTATGGAGTTCCTCAGGGTTCTGTGCTAGGACCAATACTCTTCACATTATACATGTTGCCATTAGGGAAGCTTATTAGAAAACATGGCATAAACATCCATTGTTACGCAGATGACACCCAGCTATATTTATCTATGAAACCAGATGAAACTAATCAGCTGGTTAAACTCCAAGCATGCCTTAAAGACATAAAGGCTTGGATGACGTGTAATTTCTTACTCTTAAACTCAGACAAAACAGAAGTTATTGTATTTGGTCCTAAGCATCTCAGAGATTCATTATCTAATCACTTGGTTTCTTTGGATGGCATTACCTTGGCCTCCAGTACTACTGTGAAAAACCTTGGTGTTATATTTGACGAGGATATGTCCTTTAAATGTCACATTAAGCAAAGGACTGCCTTCTTTCATCTACGTAATATCATCAAAATTAGGAACATCCTGTCTCAGAATGACGCTGAGAAACTAGTCCATGCATTTGTGTCTTCCAGACTGGATTACTGTAATTCATTACTGTCTGGCTGCCCAAATAACTCTTTAAAAAGCCTCCAACTGATTCAAAATGCCGCAGCAAGAGCATTGACAGGAATTAGCAAGAGAGATCATATTACTCCAGTTTTAGCTTCTCTTCACTGGCTCCCCTTAAAGTCTAGAATAGAATTTAAAATCCTCCTCCTCAAAGGCCTAGCTCCATCATATCTTAAAGACCTCATTGTACCATATCACCCCAACAGATCACTTCGGTCTGAAAGTGCAGGCCTACTTGTGGTTCCTAGAATTTCAAAAAGTAGAATGGGAGGTAGAGCTTTCAGCTATCAGGCTCCTCTCCTGTGGAACCAGCTCCCAGTTTGGGTTCGGGAAGCAGACACTCTCTATTTTTAAGGTCAGGCTTAAGACTTTCCTTTTTGATCAAGCTTATAGTTAGGGCTGGACTAAACCATCCCTTAGTTATGCTGCTATAGGCCTAGGCTGCTGGGGGACATGCAACAAACACTTGTTCTCCTTCTTTCTTCTCTCTCCACTCTCGTGTCCTCCACTTTCTTTTTCTCTGGCACAGAGCTCCTGCCCTCTAAATTCCTATCTGCTACTAGTCATGCAATTCTGTGCTATTACTATGTAGAATGTTTACTGCTGCTCTCCCTTCTTCCGAGTATCTCTGGCCTGGAGTTGAGTGTTTCCTGTGGAGCTCCATACTACATCTGTTGTCGTGGTTTCATCAGCCTGCCCAGTCTCCATGGAATCCTGCTGTTATCCACTCCTACCTGAATGAACAATTCTCCAACCTGCCGATGATTCCCCTTACATTTTCAAACTGTCATGTAACATTATTAGTTTGTATCATAGCATCCCACTTGTATGACAGATATATGTTTATCTTGCTGTTCTCTTTCTCTGTCTGTACCCTGCTGGCCTTAGGCAGATGGGTCCCTCCATATGAGCTGGGTTCTGCTCAAGGTTTCTTCCTGTTAATAGGGAGTTTTTCCTTGCCACAGTCGCCTTCAGGCTTGCTCTGGGGGTTTCAGGCCGGGTCTTGTAAAGCGTCTTGAGACGATTTGTATTGTTATTGACGCTATATAAATAAAACTGAATTGAATTGAATTGAATTGAATACAAGGACATTGACTTTGATGAGTTCATAAACCTGAAGTCCACCTCAGACATTCAAAACAGAGCTACTCTCAAATCAAAAACATGTGTGCAAATATGTGCGCGACATGCTTGCAGCCCAACATGTGTGGAATATTGACAAGGCGGAGCAGATACGCCGGGCAGTGGGGAGCTCGTTCGTAGACGAGGCTCCACCTACATTATTTTCAACTGGTTTGGTTTTAAAAGTTTGATGCGGAGCAGCAATTTACAACATGCAAGGTTTGCAAACAAATAGGTTATACAAAGGACAGTAAATTATTGGGATACATTTTTTAGTCCATATCACCCATCTCTACTCTCAAAGTGATTTACTAGCCCTTGCCTGTCTTCAGGCATGGCCAGACGTCTTCCCTGTGCCTGAGTTCGTCTATGACAGTGGTTCCCCCCATTACAATTAGTATCATTTGTCCAAAACTTGTTATATGTACAAAGAAAAAAGACATGGAATAACTTTATTAACATTGTTTCTTAGTCTCTTACAGAAAAGATTAGTGCATTAAAGTGCAATTTGCCTGAATAAAAAAATAAATCCTTATTTAAACTATTGTGTATTAAATTATTTATTTATTATTTAAACTGTTTTACCTTATATGATGCCAACAGTGCTCGCTGGTTAAATGACGTAGCAGTCACAAAACGGGATGATTGCTGGCAATATTCGGAGCGTTTTCTCTGAACAAACATACCGGTACGGTCTTTCCTCGTCCCCGACCGTAGTTACAGTGAAGCCAAACGCTACATATGTTTCGACGTTTCGTCATATTTCCTTGTCTTGGGTTTTGAGTGACTTTATTTTTGTCTTATTATCTTCCTCTCTTAACTCTCTTTCTTTTCATCCCTATCAAATATTTTTCCATGTTCCTCAGTTTGTTTACATCTCTTACCGCCGGCTCTGTTAAAAAACACCATAGAGCTAATAGTGCGCACAATGAGAGCGCCACTGCCACCTACGTTCTGGATGCGCAATTACACTTTAATCGAATACAACAAGAGCAAGCCCTCGCGCCCCCCCAGGGGGGCTCGCCCCACTATTTGAGAAGGACTGGTCTATGATGTCAAGCTCCAACTTCAGTGTGCTAATACTGACTTTCAAAATAATGGTATCCACTTCAGTCCAAGCCCAAGAATGAAGTCAGAGATTCTTGAAAGTTTGGCATCCCAGATATTCAAATATAAATGCTGAATTTGGTGCAGTAGCTGAAGTACTCGTGAAGTAACACCCATGTTTAAATGAGCATGGTGTTGTTTCTGGCTTTTATGGGTGGAAAATAAGCTTGAAATATAAAACGGCAAACTACTGCAACATTGGATGCTCCGAGATGAATGTGAATTCCTTCAGGCGTAAACAAAGTGTTTCGTACATCTCCAAATTGATGAAAGCTAGAAGAGCATAAGTGAACTAAACTGTCCAGATTATCCAACAGGGCAATCCCAAGAGAGCCTTGAGTAAGACTGGCACTATTGTCCGACGTGAGAAAGAGCAAGAACCAACAGCTGGTTAAGGAGAAAATGGAAAAGACATTTGCTTACAGGCAGCATGAAGTGATTGAAGAAAAGCCTTTAATTGCTGAATTCAAAAGACGGTGGCCAGCTCTTTTCTCTCTCTGAGCATGAGGTCAGTCATAACTAAGTTTTTTACATTTTAGGGGGTAAAGGGATGACATTAAAAGGAATATTCTCTAGGGCTGCAACAACAGATTATTTTCATCGATTTGATCAAAAAATATATATTTTTTAAAGTCTTCAAATGTCAGTTTACTCGCAACAGACACTGAAAATTGGACAACTTTGGCATTTTTTTATCTGAAAAAAAAAATCCCAAGATCACCCAAAGGTGAAAATTAGAAATTAGGTGAACTTTCTTTATTCATGTGATGTCATTTTCCAGAAAAATAACTAAGGGGTATCCTTGTTTTAGTCCTATATTGCAATAATTTAGAATGATCCACACAATACCTAATCATGAGACAGAATTTTCATCTCACAATAACATTTCTTTGGTCCAGTAATTTGGATTATTGTTTATTTTTTACCTGTACTGTGTTGATATTTTTATACTTTGTTAAATGTCGAGGTACACTACCGTTCAAAAGTTTGGGGTCACATTGAAATGTCCTTATTTTTGAAGGAAAAGCACTGTACTTTTCAATGAAGATAACTTTAAACTAGTCTTAACTTTAAAGAAATACACTCTATACATTGCTAATGTGGTAAATGACTATTCTAGCTGCAAATGTCTGGTTTTTGGTGCAATATCTACATAGGTGTATAGAGGCCTAGTTCCAGCCACTATCACTCCAGTGTTCTAATGGTGAAATGTGTTTGCTCATTGGCTCAGAAGGCTAATTGATGATTAGAAAACCCTTGTGCAATCATGTTCACACATCTGAAAACAGTTTAGCTCTTTACAGAAGCTACAAAACTGATCTTCCTTTGAGCAGATTGAGTTTCTGGAGCATTACATTTGTGGGGTCAATTAAACGCTCAAAATGGCCAGAAAAAGAGAACTTTCATCTGAAACTCGACAGTCTATTCTTGTTCTTCGAAATGAAGGCTATTCCATGCGAGAAATTGCTAAGAAATTGAAGATTTCCTACAACGGTGTGTACTACTCCCTTCAGAGGACAGCACAAACAGGCTCTAACCAGAGTAGAAAAAGAAGTGGGAGGCCGCGTAGCACAACTGTGCAAGAAGATAAGTTCATTAGAGTCTCTAGTTTGAGAAACAGACGCCTCGCAGGTCCCCAACTGGCATCTTCATTAAATAGTACCCGCAAAACACCAGTGTCAACATCTACAGTGAAGAGGCGGCTGCGGGATTCTGGGCTTCAGGGCAGAGTGGCAAAGAAAAAGCCATATCTGAGACTGGCCAATAAAAGAAAAAGATTAAGATGGGCAAAAGAACACAGACATTGGACAGAGGAAGACTGGAAAAAAGTGTTGTGGACGGACGAATCTAAGTTTGAGGTGTTTGGATCACAAAGAAGAATGTTTGTGAGACGCAGAACAAATGAAAAGATGCTGGAAGAATGCCTGACGCCATCTGTTAAGCATGGTGGAGGTAATGTGATGGTCTGGGGTTGCTTTGGTGCTGGTAAGGTGGGAGATTTGTATAGGGTAAAAGGGATTCTGAATAAGGAAGGCTATCACTCCATTTTGCAACGCCATGCCATACCCAGTGGACAGCGCTTGATTGGAGCCAATTTCATCCTACAACAGGACAATGACCCTAAACACACCTCCAAATTGTGCAAGAACTATTTAGAGCAGAAGCAGGAAGCTCATATTCTATCGGTGATGGAGTGGCCAGCGCAGTCACCAGATCTGAACCCCATTGAGCTGTTGTGGGAGCAGCTTGACCGTATGGTACGCAAGAAGTGCCCATCCAACCAATCCAACTTGTGGGAGCTGCTTCTGGAAGCGTGGGGTGCAATTTCTCCAGATTACCTCAACAAATTAACAGCTAGAATGCCAAAGATCTGCAATGCTGTAATTGCTGCAAATGGAGGATTCTTTGACGAAAGCGAAGTTTGATGTAAAATCTTATTTCAAATACAAATCATCATTATTTCTAACCTTGTCAATGTCTTGACTCTATTTTCTATTCATTTCACAACGTATGGTGGTGAATAAGTGTGACTTTTCATGGAAAACACAAAATTGTTTGGGTGACCCCAAACTTTTGAACGGTAGTGTAGAAGCAGAGTTTACTCGCATTACCACTGTACTGAGATCGACCCTGGATCTATTAGGTGTCCTCAGGCCCACCAACCACAACAATAGAACACAAAGTACCAAGCTGTCACAGCTGTAGCCCACAGGCAAGCTAGGCGATGCACAACTGGAGGATGATGGTACTCCAATCTAATTGTCTAACATGCACTGGACTTCAGACTCCAGTATCCTGCAGTTGTCTGCCGGACAACAATAAAATTGCTGCTTGATAGGAGAGGTGTCTCCCACATCAATATCATGCTCGATAAGATTGGTATGTGAATGGACATCACCGAACGGTACCAAAAACTGTCTAATCAATGCTGTCAACTCAGCTGAGATACAGTTAAATCAGCGATCCAGCTGGCCTAGTGATTTAGGATTGTTTGATCGGAAACTTCCTTCTTCCAGCAAACCTGGCCTGAAATGGTGAAACCTGGAGAGGCATGAGAGCCAGCACTTGGTCCCCTGGGCTAAATTTACGGTAGTCTGATTACCGATCATACATTCTCTTCATTTTAATTTGGGCTCCCAACATTTTTTTCCTCGCCACTTGAACAGCTATGTAAAGGCGACAACGGAACCCATTCACATAGCCCACTAGGTTTTTAGGTCGCTTCCTTTCCACCAACTCATCCTGAAGGACAGCCAGAGGACCACGTACTTCATGACCAAAAACTCAATGGCTAACCCTGTAGTCTCCTGGACAACCTCTCTAGCTACCAACAGGAGCCAGGGCAATGCCTCTTCCTCAACTGACGACACCTTATCCCACAGTGCAGAGAGAGATGGATCAGCTCTCTGGTTTTCCACCCAGTCCTCCCTCAGCACAAATGGAGGAAGATCCAGCAGTGAGACCACATGCTCCCCAACAGACATTTTACGGCTCTGTGCACGTGTCAAAGCACAAACCGGAAAAATATCCGGAAACAAATCCTTTTCACTTGGATCGCCAGAGGCCAACAGTCCAGAAACAACCACAGGTGGTGGCACAACAGCCCACACAGTACTGCTAGCTCGGTCGTTGCCCAAACTTTTATCTACTTCATCAAGTGGCAGACGTACCCCGACAGGAACAACCCCCTGCACCAGATCACAATCCAACACTAGGTAGGTACCAAACCAATCTCCATTGCTCTCATCAGGACAAAGTCCCCTATTGCCGACCAGTGGCGGCTGGTCAATAGAGGGCACTAGGGTGCCGCCCATCCTGTGAAATATTGACTGTTTAATGTATCTACCAAGATCAACCATGAATCAATCAAACCTAACAAATACGAAATAAATACACAAAAATACATCGCATTTTTACTTGTGCAATGGTGTAGTGGTACCCGCCACACTGCCAGTAACCATTAAATGCGTCTGACTTTAGGCTAAGCTGTGATTTGCCATTCGATATAAAGCCCTCCTCCAGGTCAGGGGCGCCGGTAATACTGGAGTCTATGAGAGCTATCAAACTTTTTTACTGTTTACGAGCAGAAACAGCTTTTCATTGGCGCATGAAAATTCGATTCTCGGGCACAGACCAATGGCGTTGTTTTGTCTTTTTTTTTACTCTTAGCATGATTGGACAATTCATCAATCAATCACGTCAATCAAGAAGCATTCGTGCCACAGCTGTAACTCGTTCTAAGAGCCAAGATGGCTGACGTTAATAGCGGAGACTCAGTGATGCTTAAGGAAAATTCAATTATTTCCCTCATTTTTTCGTCGGTCGGCTGTGGAGAAGAAAAAGGGTGAAGGAGTTGGGACCCGACTGTCCGGACTTAAACATTTCGCAGCAGGCTACTGATTGTGGGAGGACATACACAAGGAGCTTCACCTAAAGTTAAAACTTAATTCCTTTGTAATTGTCTTTGTAAGGAAATGTTCTAGTTTGTCTTTATTATTTTGTCAGAATGCACCAGAATGCTTAGTTTGTATGTGAAAATCACAAAAAATTTTTACCCCAGACCCCGCTAGGTGGGTTTGATTTACAAACTTTGCGCCCCCCCCTAACATAAAATTCACCAGCCGCCACTGTTGCCGACTGTGGTGAAAATGGAAACACTGACTCAACAATAAATTTGTGTGTGTCACGCAACTTGGAACACGCTTATCACTGCCAACTAGCGACACTGTAGCATTCGTGATGAATGCCTCAAACCCAGACTCAGCATTCAGGTTAGCACAAGCCACTTTCCCAGGTAAGACACCTGAACCTATACTCCAATCTGCCCCTGACATTTTTTCCTCTAACAGAGCAGAACAACACATAACTGGAGCATGAGATGAAAAATGCTGTTTGTCACTTTATTTTAACAACGGACACTTATCCTTCCAGTGAACTTCCCCACAGCAGTAATTACACACCATGGCGCCCCCAGCTTGCCCTGTCCCTGCAGGCTTACTGGAGGGACCAGAACTGACCAACTCTGCACCACCATGAGAACTTCCACCCCACTCCAGAACATGCATCCAAAAAACTTGTTTTATGCGTCAGCACAAATTCATCACCCAACTCGGCTGCCTTAAATGTAGTGGGGGGCTTCTGCTCACTCAAATACATGGCAATGTGCTGTGGAAGTGTGTTTTTAAACTGCTCTAGCACAATCAGTGCTGCAAGATCGACATAATTTCTAACCTGTGCCGCTGCGTACCACTGCCTAAAATGGGAGGTCAAATCAAACTCCAAACTCCACGTTGAACTGTTTGTCACCCTTAACCAAATTTCGGAACAGGTGCCCCGAGTTATTGCAATCAGCCTCAGAGAATGTAACCACACCCACACATGCCCACAGGGGCATCACAACCTCAAATAAATGCACATTCCATCATGCCAAAAAGCTAAAAAAAAAAAAAAAAAAGCTATCTAAAGGTGCTTGTAAACTTAAAAAAGCATTGTAAAAATTAGTAGTCTGGCCAGTTTGGCCAGTGATGATCTGTAGTGGTAATAATTGCTGCATAATGAAATAACAATATAACACTTCTTACACACTTCCACTGTTCTCTCCTGTAGAATGATGCTGTTGAAACAAGAAAAGCCTGTGTACTGAAAGTACTAATGGTTTACCTCAATGAAGACCCTGAAAATCTCGTAAGAGAGTATAGTGTAAGTATTTTGGCCTTTGGTTTCTACTGTACTTTCTCTCCAGAAACTGAAAATATGATCTATCGCAGTCTATTTCTAAAGTCTATCACACAGAAGAATAAGATATCATGCAGCCTTAGGGTATACACACAAAACGTCTTAGCAGGCAGTTCCTCAGTGTCTTGGATCCAAACATGACATTTATGGACAACAAGAAAAATGCATCAGATTGCCTGACATTTTAAGAGACAGAAAGATTCAAGCCATGCTTCCATAGTAGAAATCCCTTCATTGAAATCACATTAATAGCAGTTTGTGAACTACTGTGTCACGGGGCAGGAAGACAGCTTTTAGACTGTATTTTTTTGCTTTTATATTTTATCTTTGCATGTGTTTGTGTTGTGTTTTTAATGCATGCGCGTGATTTTAAGGACTTCCTGTACACACCTTTTTGGAGCTGCACCTGGTAGGTCCCGCCCTCTGTGCTTGCCCGGAAATAAAAGTGGCATCACGGGACTAGTGAAAACAGATTCGAACACAGCGAGGACCAAGTGAGCAGAGTTGAAGGAGGAGAGGGATGCCAGAGGGAGGCCGGACCGCCGGGCCGCCAGAGGAAGGCTGGGACGCCACGCCGAGTGAGCTGGAGAGGAGGCCAGGCAGCGGGTGCGCCGCCCGCAGGAAAGGAGAAGCCCAGAGCGTTGCAACGCGAACTACTCTCAGCGACAGAGCATAGTGCTCTGCCAGGCGGGTGAGTACCTCCTTTGGAGACTTAGCAACGCTCCGATGTGTGGGTTTGCGGCGGCGTAAGCGTTGTGCGCACCCCGTACTGGCCTCGTGTTTTATGTGTTTCCCGGACGGTCGCTGCAACCGACAGCCGAGGCACCGGAACTGGCCCCATTGGTAGGCCTCCGCCACCCCTCTGAGCCGCCGTGGCACCCGGCTTGGCGAATCCACCAAACTATTTCGTCCTCTAGGAGTGGACTGGTTTTAACGTAGTTTTTAGCTTTGGTTTTTTAGAACCTTTTTAAGGTTTTAACCTCTTGGATTTTAATAAACCATTGTTAGTACAACAGCATCGAGTGGTTTCCCGCCTTCCTTATCCCCTCGGTCGCTGTCAGCGTGCTCTCCCCCGATATTCATCATTACCTGCGTTTTTTCCCCTCCAATAACAGTAACTTTTTTATTTATCATATTGGTTAAGTTTCCACTTCTCATCCACCCACCTCCCTTACAACTGTCTTAAGGTATTATTTATGGATGGTGCTACATCCTTCCAGACAACATAAATGTAGTCTGGAACCATAGAAAATTGGGAGGCTAGATAGATAATAGTGTGTATGTTAATGTCCGGTCGAGTGAACGCTGGCGTGAATTGCTGCCGCTGCTCGCCGGTAACTTTTTTAATTTTTGAGCATCATTATGGTCTTGCAACCTAAGACTTTGGTGTATGCTAGTCCATTTCCAAAACTAAACCATCTGCTAGCTACCACCTCCACTCGTCCATCATGTGAACAGTGGATTGGCAGCATGGTTTATCTTAGTCTGGATTGTCCTATCCAGCATACTCCATCGACAGCCCTTCACCAGCAGGCTACACAGCTGCCGAGCTCCTCCAGCTGCAGATCCACCTGTCAGATCCTCCCGCCGGTGCTACATCTATACCCAGACATTGCCCGCCTCCCCCGTCGGAAATACATCCACCGCAGGTCCCGCCTGAGCCTCCACATCAACCACTCATCTGCCATCCACTCCATTTGGTCCACAACTCGCCGTCCTCACAGAAAACCCGACAGACAAGCGAACTGCGGCGTGTTGGCCAACCTAGCCAAGTCGACTAGCCATGTCTCCTCCTCTGTTTGCAGTGATGTCAACTCCGGACTAATCAACATCCGCTCACTTACGGGCAAAGAACTTCTTCTCCAGGACCTCCTCCGCGATTGCAAACTGGATTTTCTATACTTGACAGAGACATGGCAGCAACCAAACGACTTTTCCCAGCTACGCCTCACCGGTCAAGGAGGCGGTCTCGCGATAATTCACCATGAGAAATGGCATGTCTCGCCTCTCTTCCCACATACTCACGGTTTGAATCAGTAGTTCCACAAATCACTGGTCCAACACCGACTGTAGTAGCTGCTGTTTATCGTCCTCCCAAACCCAACAAGGATTTTATTAATGAATTCACCTCTCTTTTCACTCTCCTCTGCATACACTCTCCCAATGCCATTGTGCTTGCTGATTTTAATATAAACATGGACGGCATCAGTTCTCACAAAGGATTTTACATCATGCTTGGATAGTTTTGACTTTCAGCAACATAGTAATTTCCCCACCCATTCTAAGGGTCATATCCTTGACCTAGGGTGCTGCTTTGGTGTCGCCCCTTTTAAGTGCTCTTCTACTCATCTCCCCACCTCTGACCATATGTTCACGTCATTCAACCTGAATTTGTCCATTTCCAAAACTAAACCATCAGATATAATCTCTTTTCGTAACAACCATCACCACGGCCAACAAATCGCTTCCCAGCATCACCTCCCCTTCCACATCTAATGAACTCGTTCTCCAAGTCTCCACTCACTGCTGACTTCACTTGCTCCCATAAAAACCCAGACTGTATCATTCACCTGCTCTGCTCCCTGGTTTACACATCCACTCCGCCTCCTCAAAACTAAAGGACGACGACTGGAACGTCTCTACAATAAAACCGGTCTCACCGCTCATCTCCAGATCCTCCATTATAAGGACTATAAGGATTCAATCAACACAGCCAAATCACAACACTATGCAGGTGTAGTGGATCTCAGTCAGGGTGACCTCCCTTATCTCCTCCTCCTCTGCCCAGGTGCAGTATTTAAGTATTTAATTGTCCTGTCCTGAGGGGTATTGCACAAAACTAGGATAAAGAAATCCAGTATAAGTGAGCAAGCCTGCTCGGCGCATCCTGGCTTAATTGGTTGCACGTTTGCCGAGCCAGGATGAAAAGGCGCGGCTATGTTAAACCAGATGAAGATAGCTGGGATAAGTGCGTGTTCACGGCACACTTCAATAGACCTCGCAATCGCTCACAGAATCACTGATGTGGATAAAAGTCGCGCGTCATGTGTCACGGCCGCGGAACAACAGCTCCTGATGGAGTTTTACGAAGAGGTGAAAGATTCAATAAAAAAAAAGGTAATACTTTGCCATAATTAAACAACGCTTGGCAAACAATAGCGGACCGGCTTAATGCGTAAGTAGTCCAAAACTGTACAATTAATAAACAGTGCTCCATGGAAACTGTCATAATTAGGCTAAAATTAAAAAGGAATAAAGGAGTTATTTTTCAGGTTAATCAGGAAATGTAGAGTATGATTAAGTACAAACAATTATCCACTATGTGTGTGTTTAATTTTAGTTTTTCTCATGTTACGTTTTTATCTATTTTATCTTTCTATCCTTCATAAAGAACAAACTTGTCTGGCCATATAAGGACCTGGCAGTAGATAAAGTAGATAACAATGAACAAATGAGGTGAATAGATTAGGTGTCTGCTGACGTGTTGAATGTCTGTATGATTGTAGCAGTCAAAAAAAAAAAAAAAAGCCCATGGAACTGGCACAGGGGGCGGCCCACCCAGCCAGGATATGACCCCATCAGAGGAGCTGGCGCTCCATTTAAATAAAGGGAGGCCAGTGATGGAGGGGATCCGGGGGTAAATCCAGAAAATAGAAAGAGAAGTGAGTATTTCAGTGTACACAGTCACCATAACTGCAATACAATGTTTTAATCTTTGTTGCTTTTGCTCTCTCTATTCCAGGATCCAAGCAACCAAGACAAAGGAGGACTGCCTAATAAAAAAAAAAAGAAAACATTGTGATGTCCTCCCTCTTTCGTGAATGTAAAGTAGAATTTAAAAGAGAACCACTAATGCTAAACAAAATGCACACATCAAAAAGTGACATTTAAGATCTTTTATTAACTAAAGAGAGGCTAAATCCAAAAATGAAGTGAAAAAATTGCCTCATGTGTCTGCCATTAATGTTGACTGGGAAGATGGGAGCAACATCAACAGCCACTCCTTTGTCTCCCAGCAGCACACCAGAGAATTCGCCTGACTATACAAGATATCATTTAGAAAACACGGCAGAGTTACACATACGATGTCCAAGGTGCTTACAGTAACAAAGAATAGTTAGTATCCAACTGTAACTGATCAAATTAGGAAATAATGGTTGCACATTGAAACTGAGGTCACCTGAAATCATGTTAAACTGCTCCTTGATGTAGAGGGGTCTTCTATGGCCAGAGAAGGTGATGGATATGTTGCTAAATGATTTCAGTGGCAGACAAACACGTCTTATTGTGCAGCAAATGGTTCCTTTATTGAGGTACTCTGCATCATCAACAAAATAAAGGAAGCTCCCACTTGCAAACCATCTCAGTGTAACACAGACCATCTGTGGTACAGTTTGAGGATTAGGGTTTCCTCATCCAGCACATCCTCCAAAAAAGGGGCAAGCCATTATGAAGAGGGAACAGGTGAATGGGAGTTGGACATATATACTATACTGCCCTTGTCACAGATTTCATTGAAAACACCTTTGCAACTTCATCAGCTGTGTTTTGTAATCTCAATTACTACAATAAAACACATATTTATGAAACCAATTTGACAAGCAGTCTTCATTAGCATAGCAATATAACACTTGGCCTGAGTAATAATACTACCACTTTAATCAATATAAAAAGACTATTGCAATTACAAACAACCAACAGATTTAACTGTATTGATAAATTACTATAAATATGTAATATTTTAATACAGGATAATTAAAATGATGCAACATACTCAGAAAGACAATGGTCATGCTGTAAAACACATTAAATCCTCACAGGATTGACGGTGGAAATACAGGTGAATCACCAGGATTAATCTTAGCCTGGCTGTTGGCCTGGTCTGGAGCAGGCTAGCTGCAGAGAATAAATCACCATAGTAACTTAGCCGGGTTAAGTTTGAGCTACTTTCATGCAACCGACTTGAGGCTAAATTAAGCCGGTATAATCAACATATCCCGGCTTAATCCCTGATCCTAGTTTTGTGCATTACCCCTCTGTTCTGTTCTTTTGTTTTGTTTGCATTTGTTTTGTTTCTTTTCTTTTTGGACCAGCTTTTCTTTTGTTTGGCCTGATTTGCACTCTTTACTTTGAGTGTTTTTGGTGAGTTTGGTCAAATTCTTTGCTAAATTTGTGTTATTTTGATTCATTGTGGTCCAGCTTTAAGTTAGTTTAAGTATATTTCTGTTTCTTTGTTTTGGGTTTATGGTTTATTTTAATAATTGGTTGTGGTTTTTGTTTAATTGTTTTTGCCTGCATTTTCATTCCCTTTTATTTCTATGCGGCCTGGGAGTCGTGGGAGGCGGACACAGTGGTGAGCACCCCTGTCTATTGTATGTAAGTAGATACTGGAGCACCCTTTTATGCATGTGTTTGAGTGATTTTGAGTTTTGTTTTATTTTATAGTGCTGTACCAGTAGGACGGGGTGCACTCCACATAGTCTGCTCCCCCTGAGGCCCCAGCCCATGTGTGTTAGGTTTGTTTTAGTGTTATTATAGGTTTTCTTTAGATTATATTAAATATCCTTTTGTCTTATACTCACCTTGTTGTTGTTGTTTTCTCAGCAGCAGCACCAGTTTCCAGTTTTTCTTTAGTCCGGATCTGATTTTACCTTATTTTCAATAACCATTTGTTCCTTAAAGAACTACGGTCTCTGCCTCCTCAGTGGTCGAACCTGTGCCCTTATAGTTTTATTGTTGTGGGTTTTATACAGTATCTTGGGGTGTAAGTCCCCAGGTGGCGTTGTCGGATTAGTTCCCTTTACTCAAGTTTTCTCCTCATTTAGGGTAAAATACCAATTCTCGCCACAGGCTCATCAACGCCAGTGATGGGAACACTTGGATTTTGTTTTCTCTATGTAACAACTCCTTACACCCTCCGCACAACTTCCCCCAACACTTCTACTCTTGGATGTGGAGGAAGGAAGTTCACCTCGGCTTTCTTCGGTTTCTTGTATGTTTTTTGCAGGATGTCTCTCGCCAGGGGCCTCCCTTTTCAAGGAGTTGATGTGAAGCTCAGGACATGGGACATTGCGCCTTTTCAGTTTACTTTGGTAATTGGCCATCTTCATTTGAGACGATTCTGCCACCCGTGTGTGTCTGACTATGAGGTTCCACACTCCCTCATGTTCCAGGCTCCCTCAAACATTCACCAGTATCTTCCCCTTATTCTCAATTCACGTTAATTCACTAACGTAACGTTACTCCAGTGTCGCCGCCAAAAGTTTTACAGAGAACAAAACCATGTTCTATGTTGACGTCAGCTGATAAATGTTATACCGTTACATTGGTGCTTTTTATTTTTAACGGGAAAAAACTGCAGCCCTCCCACTGGCTCCCAATGGACCACTGGCTTGCTTGTATTTTTCTTGAGACAATTTGTATTATTGATACTATATAAATACAATTGAACTGAATTAAAATGACCAGTGTTCTGATTTATTCACCTATGTATGTATTTGCTCAGCTTCTTTTGAGAAGACATTAAACACACAGTTAACATTATCTTTTATTGTTGACTTTAAACTTTATGAGCTAATCTATGTGACTACAACTAAAATAAGTCTGCAACCTGATCTCATACAATGTCTCACATCTTGCAATTGGATATACATGGATATTATGGATATTACGAAAACTAAGACAGGCCAGAAACAGAGCATTTAGCAATGTCTTCTTTACCATCCAAACAAACCAAAGTAAAAGGAATGAGGACTCCAGAGTTGAAATACACAACTCCAAACACTTGATTCACTGAAACAATTTCAACATTGTTGTTATCCAGCAGCCGGGATATTCTTAGTGGTGTTGCATTTATTTGAACTGTCACACTTAGAGGAACATTTCCCCATGGATTGTTTTAATGTTAGTCTCTTCAACAGCAGGGGAGTCAATTATATTTCAAGTCACTGAAGCAGCATTTCTGTTATCAGTGACGTGTCAGCTGTGATCTAAGAGCTGTGTTTGATAAACAGGCCCATCCAGTGCTGCTGACATCCAAATGAAAATCACCACACCTTTCAGCTACAGTCAGTCTGATGTATCTGATGCTACGTCACCTCAAAGAAAGACATGAAGACATCTGGATCTCCTCAGATTGTGTCTTATAGCTTAAGAAATCATACTGTATATGAAAGAGATTCTCTTGTCTTCTCCTAGTTAGAAGTACCCAATTCACTTTTTTCATAGGGCAGTACAGCGCCATACAACAGTTTTTGAGACGTGGCCTAACAGTGTTACTATAACTTCTGCATCGGTCTCAGGGGACACTCAGGTATGAAAGTCATAGGAGCACCTGTTTGTACGGTTAATACATGTTCTTTAAGTCTTACTACACAATGATACTGCAAGATAACTAATCCACCTCATGCAATAATGAAAATTATTTTGAACGTTTAGATGATTTATGAGTATTTGAATTCCCTCCATTTTGAATGTGTGCAAATAGGACTGCATCACACTTCATAATGCATCTTGGTTAACATGCAGAAACATGGCAATTATTTTAAAGCCTGTGCTCCATTGCCAAGCGTACTCCATGGCCACACTTACAGAGAAGATGTATTATATACTGTATGTAGTTTCATGTTATTTTATAATCTTGTCTGATTTTGCTTTGGACTAGATCTTTGTAAATGTTATACTTGTACAACATATTCCCCATAGTCCATTCCTCACCTTCTCTCCATTCACTGTGACCGTGTTCAACATTAGCAAAAGTACTTTACAAGTACAAAAAAAAAAAAAAAAGGGAAGATTCTCCATGATAAACACATTTTTTACTCCATCTCTCCATTACTATGCTGGGAGGTTGTGGCTTTAACCTAACCCGGAAGCTGTTACCATATTTTGTGTTATCAGAAGTAGGAATCTCAGTAAAGATTTAGAATTTTTATCCGTCATACTTTCAGGAATCATACCCAGAATGTAAAGTGCTGGTTCCAATGAAATGAAAATGAAATTAATACCCAGAGTCTGTATAATCCCCTTTTGAACATTCTTCCAGAAATCCTGTTTGGGCAGTCCCAGAACCTATGAGTGAAGTCATCAACCACTCCACATTCCCTCCAGCATAGTTCAGATGTATTACTGTATTTCAACATAATAAATGGACTGCTAAAATAATGCATTTTACCTTCCAATCGAATTCCGACGCTGGGCTGTTAGTTGTGCTTGTGGTTTGATAATTATACCCAGGTATCAGAACCCTTCACTGGTCCATTGGAAGTGAACCTTTTCTTTTAGTTCTACTGGACAATCTCCTTGTCAGGATCTATGTTTCTTGTTCGATTTGTTCTGACTCTCTCTGAGGTTGGTCTGGAGCTGGGCGGAGCTGGAATCACCTGCAAGCACACCTGCAAGCAATGGAGCCTCATCAGCCACCTACTCTCGTCTATATAATCCTGGTTCATCCCTCCACTGGTCGCCAGATCGTCTGCTTAACTTAGTGGTACAGAGCCTTGGTTCTCTATTCTAGTTTTTCTTCGAGCATTGTGTACTCATTCCTTGTCCCTTTTGTCCCAGCTCACCAGTCCTTTTTGTCTTCGCCTTTGGATCCTCACCAGCTCCGTCTGTCCACCAGCCTTCTTCCCTGGTCACTCCGGAAAAACCTCACAACCTGCTCCATTCCAACCTGCTTCGTGTTTTCACAAATAAATTAGTTTCACTCACAACAACTACTGGCCTAGAGTTTGTGTCTGAGACTTGTGTCCAAATTATTTCGGCCGACGTGACCGCTCCTGAGAGCATAACAGCTAATGATTTGGCTTCTTTCATCAAATATTCTGATATTTCCCCATATTCTTTCAGGTTGTCCAGCAGGGCTGGTGTAGACATGGAGGGTTCTATTACATACATCAATAGACCATCCGCAAATAAAGATGTTTTGTGTTCTATGTTTAGTACTTGGAGCAAACAGCAATGGGCTCAGCCAATCTCCTTCCCTGACGCCTCATTTGAGATGTCTGAAAAAGAATCTGAGCAACAACCGCTCACTCCGATCCGTGATTTGGGATTTTTATAAACCACTTTTACCCAGTCTATAAATGTTGCATGAAACCCAAAAACCTGCAGTGTTTGATATAAGAAGTCCACTTCACACGGTCAAACGCCTGTAGTCTATGTGTGTGTGTGTAATATATATATATATATATATATATATATGACAATAAAATAAATCTGAAATAACAGCTTTATAGAATGTGTCAGAGACACTGATGTTACTGGAACCTTTCTTGACTGAATCCCTGTCGAATTTAATGCAACAGGAATAGCAGCTCAGCTTGATATCCAATATCACGTGATATCCAGTATCAGTATGTCGTTTCAGCTTGCTTGGAGCTTGGACTGTACCAGAACAGCACCAGGTACTATCCCCAAATAACTCATTGAGTCTTAAAGCCAAAATAATATTAAAATGAATATACGCTGGCATACTTTTGAGGTGTTCTTTAAAAAAAATTTCTACATCCTATTTCTGCTCCAATATATTCAAGGTGAAAAATAATAATTTGGGTTAAAAATACAGAATATCAACAAAGAAATCATGATAAATGAATAAATGCAACACTGTGATTACATGTACAGTTCATTAATGTATCAACTACGTATACTATTCAGAAAGGTAAATCTAAACTGTGTATCAGAAACATGTGCCTCTTACACAGTCTTTTGCCATGTTTGCTTTGTTATATCTCCTATCTCCCCATTTCCTTTGTCCTGCCCACTCATTTCCTTTCTCTTCTCTTTCCATTCATATCCCAGCTGATACTGTAGGTGGTAGTAAAAAAGGTAGAGAGAGGAAAAAATTGCTCTCACCTTCAATAAACATCTTGTCGTTCAGGAAGAGGAGCCCATTCATGCAGATCCATAATTCATGGGCAGGGTTCTCTGTTCTCTCTCATCGAGTATAAATATCATCTTTTATTTCTCACCTCCCTCCCTTCTACTTCTTTCCTCTCCCTCCTCTCCCCTGGCTTGTGCCCTCTGATCCCCGCATTTCACCACCTTCTCATGTCATCTATGAAGGATTTCTTCACAAAGCCATGCTGTGACAGCCTGCTGTGTTAGCATTTAAACATTTGTGCCCTGTTTTGAAGACGTAACAACACTAATCTATTCACCAGAGGCACTAGATTCCACAGGAAACACAGGCACACACATGCTGTACTCCTGGAAGCACATAGTGTACTGTTTCCTCTGTAATTTATAGATGGTTTGGTGATAAGGGTGTCTGCCAGGCAGCTATCCACCAATAGGTCTTTCTGAAGGTTGGAATCACTTGGTAATGGAAAGTGAGATGGATTTATTCCCAGAGAATATAAAACTTATACTATAAAACCTGAAGCTATAAAACCTTTCTGCCAACAATCACGTTGTATCAGCATTTTATTTTCCTTCCAACCAGACCATCTTGACAATAGCATCAAAGGATTTCAAGACTGGTGACCCTCAGTGCACTGGGATTCACATTTCAGGTCGTACCTATGCAGCTGCTAGGTACTGTTCAGGCTGGTAAACTTGATGTCTGTGTCTCATCCGTGGGTCTGCCTTACTACTGGTCTATACCTCCATTTGGGATTTTTTGGTCAAGTTTACATCAGTGCCAACTGGAAGTGGAGCTGACTATTTAGTCATTTTCTTGCACAGTGTGGGAAAAATAGCCCTGCATTTCTCCCTCTACACTTGTGGAATGTCTCTTCGCCACTAAATCAAAATCAACACACCTTACTTTGCCCTTCAATTTCATGGCCATGACAAAATGATCATAAAAACTGATTTTATTGTGATTACAACAGATTAGATCAAACAACCCACCATATCATTGGTTCGTAAATGACTTAAGATGCCATGGTTTCTGAACAGGAATTGGCTTTGTAGTATCAGTGTTATTTGTGAAGACACCTTTCACATGATGAAGGAACATGACCAATCCAATCAAACTTGTTCCGCTCTTTCTTTTCATATTTGTAGGCTAACTTTCTGGTTTAATGAAATCTAGTTTGTTTGTTGGCTGGACAGAAATATCCTGCATGCTCATTTGAAGTATTTCTTTTTTTTTTTTTCATTTATTTCTCCTGTAGTGTTTTTAGTTAACTTTACAGTTCCGATGGTCTGTTTCTTTCAATGCCCTCTTTGAAAAAATTACATATACCATAAATTCCAAATTCATGAGAGTTAGGTTTGGTCTCCAGGTTATGAAGCCTGAAGGCTGTTCGGTAAACTGATCAGCTAACTTAATCATTGGTGTATGTAAACAGTGGCAGCTGAATTTTCCAAGGAAAATGACTGGATGCTGCATGGACGTTGACCTTTTTACTGGAGACATTATTTAAAAGCCCTTTTCCCAATAATGTCTCTGAGAGGGGTAGAGGTGATTGTATTATATGATATGTATTTTTTGGTTTACAAACAGACAGAGATATACATGGCAAAGTTAGGATACTGTCAAACATGTTATGAATCTACAGGTAATCTGTGAGTTTACTTCACACATGTTTTGGTTTCCTAGCCTTTATGGCCTCTTTTTCCCCCCAGCAGCATGAGCAAGTTTAGGAGAAGCACTGCTTTACATGAGCAAAAAAGGAGCATTTGAAAGTCCATTGAAAATACCTGTTAACTATGGAGAATCAAGTTCCTAGGAGGCTGTAAGTTATCTACAAAGACTGGCAAGAGTTAAACTTAAGCTGACAGTAATAATGAATTGAATTAATACCTTTTGTTTTAATTTATTTTTACATAACCTGCTAACTGAGGATCTCCTTTGTCCCCCACGCCATCAAACTATTGAACCACCACTCACTTGGGGGGAGGAGGACAAAAAGGAAAGGGTCTTAATGATGGGGGGTGTGCTCCCAAAAGGATCAATAACAGCAATGTGACATTACAGAATATGCTTTTTGAAGCAACTGAACCATTGCTTTTGTAGTCAGTTTTATAAAATCTAATACCTCGGCACACATGACTGACCAGTTTTTGTGTCATTTCCTCAATGCGGAACAGACATTTTAAGAAGGCTACAAAACTGATCAGACTCTGGACCTGAATAACAACCTCCCACACTACATGGGAATTACACTTCCAAAAAACAGTAATCATCAAAACACACAGAGACCATTTTTAGTAATGGCTCACACTCACTTGACAGCATGTCACTCTACTCTTGGCTGTGTGCCTGTGATTCTACCTGTTTTACTGAGAATAATTGCCTGTGGTCAAGGGAAATCAGAACAGTAAGCATTTCTGTTTTGGCTGTGATCTCTCTTGGCCCCACAGGTCTGTTACATGCCTCCACATGTACCTCTGTTAATGCTTCTCATCTTCAACTGACCAATCAGGAGGCTGGACAATGCTTTGAGGGGTTAATGATTCACAATAAGCATGGTGACTCACAGATGCCTGGGGTTACTGTAGCGACTATACTCCAAGCATGTGTCATCCCCAAGCGCCAGTGATGTCAGTCATAACAGATGCTTTTAGCTGAAAGAGCAGCCGATGCCTTTCTGTTCAAATGAGCTGATTTAATGTGTGTGCCTGTGTTTGTGTGCATTTGTGTGTGCGTTTACATGGTTGAAGAAGTGGGCGTTGCAACCTGGTGTCCTTGTTTAGCTGAATTTTTTTTTATAGTGTTAAATGATTGGCCATACCAGGACTGCTACTGAATGATAATCAAGAACTTTGTCTAAATGTGTATGCGTGTGTGTGTGTTGTACGTTCTCTGAGTATCTCTAGGCAATAGCCTGATGGAGGGTTACCTGCAGTGCAACAGTGCCCCCTGCAGAAGGAAATTAATTAGGCCTCTAACATATAGGTTTTTAATGAAGGGTTGGGCTGGCACTATGGAATAGATTAAGTTAAATGTCAGTTTTCTGTTTGGAAAAACAAAACAAAAATGTTGTTTCAGGATTGTATGTAAACACACTTAAACTGTTTGAGAGTCCAAAGACAAAAAGATTTTTAGGCCCCCATTGACCATTCCACCCGCTTTGTCTTTTACTCTTACTTGGAGTACTCATTAGGTGCAGTCTTCTTGAGGATGGGCTTTTGTATATGTCATTAATGCTTGAAGTAAATAATATCATGTAGTGGACTTACACTACACTTATACCGTTCCACCTGTACTAGCAGATGCACAGCTTGTGAACAGGAAAGAAAGGAAGCTTTTTCCAGCCCGGGGGCCTAGGAGACCCCTGAGGGCAAACTTTAAATTACAACAGTGGCAAAGGCATTTTTTCAATGACAGCAGGACACTACCCAAAGGGTCCCTCACTTGACATAACTCTGCATATTAAATCCTTACTTGTTATGTGCAAGACCCCAAAAGTAACTATGGATCCCAATTCAAACTGAAGAGAAGGTATCGCTCTGAGACGAAGTACAATGTATAATCCAAATTTTCTTTGTAGCTGTTGAAGGAAGAGCAGTACTAATTAAAAGAAAATGCAAGTGAGTCTGGAGGAAGTGTGGGCGGGTAATTGATAACACGGCTCTGTATTTCTCCACTCTCGGACTATGCTGAGCAGCCTCTGGCTCCAAACTCACAAGGTGGCGCCCCCCATATCCTCAGAAAAGTAGTGTCAGTTTGGCCAGTGCAAGGGAGTGGGGATGCATTGTCCATATTTATATACAGTCTATGGTGTGAACACACCAAAACAGCTGATATTTGGAGTTGGAGTTTTGTCTGCATCTAATAAACTAGTCTGTTTTGGTCTCCACCAGCTTTCAATGAACATGTCAGACTCTTCAGATGCTGAATGCCCCATGGTAACCAGTTAATCTCAGATTAAGTCTATATTCTGTCTGCTCCTGGGCAGGCATATGTTGTACATGAAAACATGGTTGATGCTAAATTACCATTGTTATTACCATAGTAATTGGGAACCCTTGAGGAATGGGGTTTTATAATATATAGACATGGACGTAGACTAGTTTAAATGTGTGTATTGAGAAAGCCTTCCACTGCAGCCTGTAGAACTGCAGTCCTCATTTCCTGATGGATGATAATGATGGGTGCTTAGTGAGGGAGGGATATTACTCTAGTGTCTCTCACTCTCAAGGTCCACACAGTCTTAGAGGCACTAACAGCAAAGCACAGGTTAGAATATTCCATTGCAAAGCTCTGTTTGACTCTTTGTTCTCTTGTCTAATGAGTGGAACATTATTGTATTTACCATGTCATGGGTAAATCAATAGTCTGACTGTCCCATTAAGCACAGTGATTGCTAAAGGTATCAAACTATTGATCTGCCCAAGTGAGCCTTACCAGAATTTGTAAACAGAAGGAAGGGACATCATGTCTGTTCTATACACAGTTTAATCTGCAAATAATGAAGAGTATGAAAAATGAGTGGTAGTGCAGTAGAATAGGTGAATTCACTGACAAATCTCCCATTTCTTTTAGACACATACGTGTTTGTCACTTTGGAGTTAGGCAGAAGAATGACAGGGTTGGATTACTAACTGAGCAAAGCAGGTAATCAGCCATGGGCAGATGATGCTAAGGGGCCCAAACCTGCATTGTCCCACACTGACAAAATTAGTTTGGAAAAAGGCATTGGTTCCTATAGCAAATCACACTGCCTGCCTTAAGTTATTGTTAAAGTTACCCATTTGTCAAAACAGCCATATAAGACAGGTGTTTGTAAACTAGTGAATTTGGAGGCCAGGGGCCTCATGTACTAACGTTGCGTACGTACAAAAACGTTCCGTACGTACTCGCTCACGTAAAAGTTCAGATGTATCAAGAGAGAAATGTCCGTGAATTTTGTACGTGCCAATGGCAACGACGTGGCTGGCGTACGTATGATTCTACAGATGTGGATCCTTTGGCGACACTTAGAGGTCATGCCGGGAAACTGTCATTAATGTGAAAACTATTACTCCGACCGATCGGGACTGTGCCGGCGCTGTGCAGAGCCATACAAGCCGTGTGGGACGGAATTATACACATGTCAGCCAGATATATCAGATTCCCATACAATCTGAACAGGTCAACATTGAGAGCAATCTGCAGCCATAGACGGTTTTCTGAATGTAATCGGAGCTATCGACTGCATACACATTACTATAAAAGCGCCATCGCATGAATTTGTAAATGTCAACAGGACATATTTTCATTCATCAGTGCACAGACCATAGCCTACGTAATGCGCAATTGCAAGTAAACATTGTGGCTCATTCTCATGTTTTCGTTTTCTGATCGGGCAGACAGGGGAATCTCAGGTGCAGGGTCAATTTAAATATAATTTGCATATTTAAAAGAGGCGTGGACACGGAGTTGCATATTTAAAAGGGGCGTGGACGGGGAGGAGTCGGGTACGCTCGATTGGGATGTATAAAGGAAATGTGCTTCGAAATGCTCGTAAATCTGAGCTTACGTCACGATTTAGAAGGAAATCTACGCAACTGTTAGTACATGAGGCCCCAGGTCTGGTCTAGGTGGGTGATACATGTCTAAGTAACATCCATATAAATGCCAGGTCCAAAAGTTTCCCAGTAGAACATTGTATTGTCACAAGATGGTCAGTGTTATTTTCTCCTGTCAGGGGTTTTAATATTGTGGCTAATCAGTGGACATAAACCAAGTTTTATGACTGTGTGGTACTGTGCTCCCTCCTTGCTTACAGGGGTTGCTATTTTTGACTTTTTTCATTTCAGCTTCCTGTAGGCTAGCCAGTGATTGGAGGAGACTGTCTGAACTGATGTTTAAAAAGGCCATTGGAGAAGCCAGTCACTCTCCCTCTTTTCCTGTGACCAATCAAGAGCTGAACCACTCCACTCTCACTGTATTGAACACTGAATTTCAATGCTGTCAAGTAGGGGTGAGAAGTAGTGATGGCCAGAAGAAGCCCCATGAAGCCTTGAAGCTTTCCATCCAATTTGTTGGAAAAAGGTTAATTTTTTCGAGGCTTCATCTGCACACAAACCCCCTGCTGGCTAAAACCTTTCTTGCCATTTCAACCATTTGTGATGGACTCTTGGCTGTCTTGCCACAGTGTCAACATGGAAATAATCTCAAACAAAAATAGAAATGAGAATTTGCTTCGAGCAAAGAGACTGAGGTTTGGTTTGACAGTGTTGCATTCAGTACTAAAGACCCTATAATACTACTAAACCATGATACCTGGAGAAAATAAAAATAGTTTATGTTAGCGCTGTAACATAAACATTGATGGGAATTGATGAAGACTCATGGAGTGCAGCTTATGTTACGTAAACAAGTGAAGCGACCTGCAGAGATTAAAACTTGTGGTGCATCATGAGAACCACTGACTCGCAAGCTTAGCAACGTTGTTTGGGCTCGATTCCCTTTCAAAGCTGAGTTTCTCAACATGTTTAAGCTATGAGCTATTTTTATTATATTTAGACACAGCTTGAAACCATACAACCATATAGTGCTTGTATGGTTTTGAGTAATGAACAATTTTTTACAAAGTTTCAATAAAGCCTCGATTAGCCATCACTAGGTGCCATACAGGGGTAACTCTTCTCCATTTAGCAAGGCTCTAAGAAAACAGACAAATTGGCGAAACTCCAACATGAACACTCATCTTGCAGGGATCCATTGTGCTTTATTTATGTTCATAAATCACGCCAAGACTCGAACCACTTTCTGAACCAGTGAGGCTCCGGACGTCATCAGTGAAGTCACTCGCCCTTAATGAAGCAAGCCTCGATATATGCATCACAAAAGGCTTCCTGGATTTCACGACACACACCCCGAAGCCTTCACACAGAACATCCCCTTACTAGTGAGAAGCCAGTTTTGTTTTCTTGTTTTATGTATTTTATTTCATATTTGTTTGGTAGTTAGTAAGTAAGTTACATAGTCCCTGTATAAGTAATATAAGGAGCAATCATATACAGTATATTTCTGTAAAATGTCAATGTCACTTGTGGACTGGAGGAGATTATCATACTTGTTTTGGCACAAACAGATTTAGTTTTCATTTATTTATTTATTTTTTATAGTTCCCTAAGTGCATTGCTCCTCGCTTAAAATGCAAAAGAGACAGGTATTTTCAATGGACACGCTTTATCAGGAGAAACGGCAATGCAAACATTAACTGCAAATTCTGCACAGCGCTTGTTTTAGTATAAATTGTTTTGAAAGGAAACACAACAGGCAAATGAAGGACAACAGCACAGATGACATGACAAGGGCCAAGAGGAAAGACGGGGCTATATAAGCCAATCAGCCACAACATTAAAACTGGAAAAGAGGAGATCTAAATAATATTGACCATTTTGTGATGATTCAGTGTTCTGTTGCAAAACTTCTGAACCTGTCATTTGTTGTTTTTTAGACATGTACCACCCACCTAGACCAGGCCTGGCACCCCCACCCCATAGCATTGACACTCCTTTATGGCAGCAACACAAGGTGTTGACCTAACCTCCAAATTCTGATCAATCTGTGGGATGATCCACAGAGGCCCCTCCCCTCAACCCATAGGACCCAAAGGCCCCCACTAACAACATTCTGTTGCCAAACACCTCAGGACACCCTCAGAAGGCCAGTGTCCATTCTCTGATGAGTTACAACTGTTTTGGAGGCTCAAGGGAGACCTCCACAATATACAGACAAGGGCTGATGAGGTAAGAAGAAATAGAAGAGAGAAGAGAACCTAAGGACAAATTACATTAAATGACTCATCTTAAAGTGTCTGAGACCCTGCAGGAAACATATTAACACAAGTTGCCCACAAACCAGTGAGTTAGTGGTTCAATTCCCAGTTCATGGAACACAGAGTGAAGTGTCCTTGAGGAAGACACTGAATCCCCAAATTCTCCCATTGCTTAGCACTGGAGTATAAATGTGTGTGCTGGCGTGAATGAATGGGTTGGTACTGTAACCGTAAAATGCTTTCAGTACCAGTAGGTAGAAAGGTGCTACAAATACCAGGCCATTTACCATATTGCATCTTTCTTAACAGTGTTGATTTATGACCTTATGGTAAATGGTAAATGGCCTTGCTTTTATATAGCGCTTTTCTACCTATTGGTACTCAAAGCGCTTTTACAGTCAGAGACACATCTACCCATTCACTCACACAAGCACGCACACATTCACACACCAGTGCCACGCACTGGGAGCAACTGGGGGTTCAGTGTCTTGCTCAAGGACACTTCGACATGTGGCACATTCCGGGGATCGAACCGCTAACCCTCTGGTTCGTGGACAACCCGCTCTACCTACTGAGCCACAGTCGCCCTTATCTTGCCCTAACCTTTACTCAAACAGTAATTATTAGATATGGATGGTGAATGTTATGAATGTTATAAGATTTTTTTGAGCTTATTATGTGATAGTAAGTTATTATTATACTGGACCTCAGGTTTTTTATTTTTTTTTATTTTTCGTCTGGCAAATGCAGTGGGATTGTGTACAATAAAACCATGTTTCATTGTTGTTTTCCGTTGCTCTTTTGTACTTTTCTCTCTTTCCACTATACTTCCTCTCATTTTTCCTCATAAGGCACATTATATGCCCTCATCTGCCTCACCCCAAAAAATGCAATCATCTGTCCTTATCAGTGGTGCCACATGCTCTCCATTTTCCTCTCTCCCTTCTCTAGCTCAGCTCTTCTCTTCTCTGAAAGCCAGTCTCACTCAAATCGCTCCTTTACAATATGCAAGTTTCTCGTTCCGTGAATCAATAGTGCAGGTTAGCTTTTGGTGAGCCTGTAGCCACTGTTGTTGATCACTGTGGGGTTTAGGAAATGCATATACTTACAGAGTTTGTCAGTCATGACCAATTAGGTCACTGGAATAGACCTGGAGCGCAGGTGGCTTCAGCCATGTTTTCATGTTTTTACAGGACAAAGAGTGCAAAATGCTCCATCGCAGGACCAACACAGAGACGCCCGCCCGCCATTCAGGTGCTGCTTCTCCAGGAAATAAGCAGTATCACTGTTAGTTTTTCAGTTATCTGTTGCAGTAATCAATCACGACGATGATGGATGATAATTAAAATTTGAAACAGTAGTACTAACCGTCTGGAATTTTCGGTTTATCGTCATAATATAAATATCGTAATCATTACATCCCTAGTACAATATGAAGGAAAATCATGGGATTGAACAGCTGTGTAGCCTTAAGAAAACCACTAATTCAATTCAATACAAATCGTCTCAAGACGCTTTACAAGACCCGGCCTGAAACCCCCAGAGCAAGCCTGAAGGCGACGGTGGCAAGGAAAAACTCCCTTTTAACAGGAAGAAACCTTGAGCAGAACCCAGCTCATATGGAGGGACCCATCTGCCTAAGGCCAGCCGGGTACAGACAGAGAAAGAGAACAGCAAGATAAACATACATCTGTCATAAATACACATATCTGACTAAAGCATACAAGTTGGATGCTATGATTCAAACTAATGATGTTACATGACAGTTTGAAAATGTAAGAGGAATCATAGGCAGGCTAGAGAATTGTTCATTCAGGTAGGAGTGGATAACAGCAGGATTCCATGGAGACTGGGCAGGTTGATGAGACCACGACAACAGATGTAGTATGGCGCTCCACAGGAAACACTCAACTCCAGGCCAGAGATACTCGGAAGAAGGGAGAGCAGCAGTAAACATTCTACATAGTAATAGCACAGAATTGCATGACTAGTAGCAGATAGGAATTTAGAGGGCAGGAGCTCTGTGCCAGAGAAAAAGAAAGTGTAGGACACGAGAGTGGAGAGAGAAGAACGAAGGAGAACATGTGTTTGGTGCATTGTCCCCCAGCAGCCTAGGCCTATAGCAGCATAACTAAGGTTGGTTTAGTCCAGCCCTAATCAATGAAGTTAACCAGAAACAAAGGCTTCAATTTACTAGGGAGCATAAGAATTTGAAATCTGGAGCAGTGGATGAATATCATGTGGTCTGATGAGTCCAGATTTATCCTGCTCAAATTGTGAAAGAGTGGCTCAGGGAGCATGAGACATCATTTTCACACAAGGATTGGGCCACCACATAGTCCAGACTTTAACCCCATTGAGAATCTTTGGGATGTGCTGGAGAAGGCTTTGCACAGTGGTCAGACTCTGACATCATCAGTACAAGATCTTGGTGAAAATTTAATGCAATACTGCCTCTCCATCCATGTACTGTATCTGTGCCAGTCTCAGGACACTGAGACATCACAGTTAAACAAATGCATGCGGATAGAGTACTAGAGATTAAAGGTTATTTAAGAGAGACAAAGCAAATATTGCAGTCTTACATGTGATATACTGTCAGATGGAATAAAGCTAAATGTCCTACAGCTGTTGCCACAACCATTAAGTGGCAACAGCTATTTAACCTATTTAAGCTGTACTTTACTAGAGAGAAAAGTTACCGGAGTCAAATTCCTTGTATGTGTACATACTTGGCCATTAAAGCTGATTCTGATTCTTCATTACCATAAAAATATGCTTCATATACTATACTATACTATACTATACTATATGAAAACACCATTAAAATGTTGTTGGTTTTAGTATGTTTCCTTCTTACAGAACCAGTATGGGATGACTTTATGAATCTATCAGCACAATGTTCCAGAAATGATATTGACTTTGTTCATCACAGTAAATTATCACCAACAGCTTCAAATCACTGAGTCATCACTGTAGTCTGTAGCACTGCTTGAGTCAAATGTTTATTTCAACAATGATCGTACTGCATGTTTGCAACATTTCAATTTTACCTCCTCTCATTCATAATTCTTAAAACAGATAACACATACCTGCTTTCTCAAGCTTTTCTTTGTGACAGGAATATTACCTTTTGTCTTTTACTTTACAGGTTTTCTTAGGAAATACATTGTCACGGATGGTTCCTGTTCTATCCAATGGTTATGTTGTTTACAACCTGAAGTCCCTTAGAGGTTTCACCCATAATGGGTGGCTATCTCTCCACTTTGCTTATGAAAGCTGTGAGAGGTAAGGGTTGCTATGGTAATGACGTAGGCGTCAGCAACTACATAAGCTGGTGGCACATATTTAAAGTCTTGGTAAATGGTAAATGGCCTTGCTTTTATATAGCGCTTTTCTATCTATTGGTACTCAAAGCGCTTTTACAGATCTCTGTGGTGTCCTTTTAGTTAGTAGGACTTTGACTAAGCTAGTAGCAGGGTAGCTATCATGGGCAGAACCTGGATATCACCACAAGTACAAGGACAACTGATGACACAAACTATACACATGTTTACAAACAAAGCTATATTTCATTACACTATAAAATCAGGTTTGAGTCACCAGTGTGTCCTATGAGTTATTACTATCCAGACTTTCTAAAATCAGTCTATACAGCATCTGGAGAATATTGTTTAGAAAGGTGAACAGCAAATCCATGATGGATGTAACACAGAAAACAGAGGAGAATGTCAACAACTCCTGTGTTGCCTAGCAACATGTGTTATCGATTTAAAAATCATTGTACAGCTAGAATGCAATGCCTGACTGAAAAATAATAATAATAATAACTATACATTAAAGTATTGTTACTAGCTAACTATTCTTAAATCTAAATGAGAAGAATGAATGAAAATGCTGTGGTCTTTATTTGCACAGCTATCCTTCTATTCATGGTAAACTGCCTAACCCAAACCATAACCCCATGATGCTGTGCCTCATTTGGGCTAGGCTTTGGTTCCCATGAGTGTTAGTGGTCCTTACGAGATCAGTGCTGATGGCAGAAAAGGTCTCGGAAAGAGCACACACACACGCAGGCAGAGACTGTAACACACCTAGCGTAAAAAAAAAAAATCCTTTCCCCTAAAATAAAATGAGAATCCCACACGTAACGACAACAGCAGGATTAAAAGAAGCAAGAGGGCAGATGTAGGCTTCATAAAGTTGAAAGCAGGCACACTGATGGTCCAAACTGATCAGTTTATATCTAGCCATAAAGTTGTCCAAATCAAATCACAGGCTGGCAGAAATGTTTTCTCTTTCACTTTCTGGGAGCTGAGCCCAAAGATGAATTTCAGTAAATATCTCAACTGTTCTCTCTCTTGCCTTATCATTTCACAAAACACACACGAACTGCAGGCCCACAGCAACATGATAATTAATTTGTCTCTGTCTTCTCTGTCTGTCAGTCATACAGTCATTATGGCCAAACTCTGTCATTACAAAGCTGGAATAGAACTGTATTTCCACATTTTTTTTTGATTTTTTTTTTTTTTACTCCAGGGGTGATGGAAACGATAAATGACATGGGCACCCAGTGTTTAATACTGGAGTTCCAAAAATTAAGTGTGAAGGAACAGATAATTATGAAATTTTGAATTTGAACGATCATGTGACGTTTTTAGCTGTGTTATGTGTTCTTTCTTTACTTAGTTTCATTTTATTTCCCCCCTGGAAACACAAATAAGTCATAAACACAACACAGAATAAATATATATGTTATGTTGATTTGTGTTTGCTAATGCTGTTTACACATCAGTGTTGGGTCTCACTAAGGCAGTAACAATTAATATTGGATTGCAGAATGAATGGACAAACCCGATAAGCACATGTGGACAGTAGATAAGCAGATCTATGCTAAGCCATGTGTGCATAATTATCTATCTAGCTGTGTATGCCCAGTTCTATATCAATCTATGAAAAAAAAATGAGTTGGATCAGTGTGTGTTGTTCCGTCTGTTGTTGTGAGCAGTATTCATTTAATTAATGAAGACAATGATAAAAAATATTTGCCATTGACCATGCCATTAACAATGATGAACTAAAACTAATATATGATAAAACTATTTTGAAATGTGAGCCTTTTCTATTAACGAGATGGGACTAGAATGATTTCATAAGATTTTATTTGAATATCAGATATTGCAAATACATGATCTCTTCTTACAGGCTGACTATCTTCGCTGTCATTGGATTGGATAAGGGGCGTTTGCACCTGAACACAGGCAGCTGATGGTAATCTACCAGAACTAGCAATCTGCCTAGTTACAAATTAGGTGGGATGAATCAGGGGTTGTACCGACTACTCGACAAGTCGATTGAGTGGAAATACTTCACTAAAGATGAAGCCCATTCTACCGTGACATGCAGAAGTCAGTCCTGAATTCAACTTAAGAACTACTGTATTGCACACTCTTTTGAAAAGGCAGAGTGCATGTGTTTAGTTCATCTTTTTGTTTTGTTTTTTGTTTTTTGCAGTGCAAGAGCTGCATAAGTGTCAGACTGATGGTGTTCATGGTGTTTACATGGTCTACGGTGGACAGTAGCCCCTGTCAAAGCTTCAATTGACAGGAATTACCAAGAGAGATCATATTACTCCAGTTTTAGCTTCTCTTCATTGGCTCCCTTTAAAATCTAGAATACAGTTGTCATACAAGGCCCTTAAAGGCCTAGGTCCATCGTATCTGAAAGACCTCATTGTACCATATCATCCCAACATTCCTTCATTCATCTTCTATACCCACTTATTCCTGTTAAGGGTCATGGGGTCTGCTGGAGCTTATCCCAGCTGTCGGGCAAGAGGCAGGGGTACTCCCATGACAGGTCTCCAGTCCATCGCAGGACCAACACAGAGACAGACAACCATTCACACTCACGCACACTTACGGTCAATTTAGAATCACCAATTAACCTAACGAGCATGTCTTTGGATGGTGGGAGGAAGCCGGAGTACCCGGAGAAAACCCACACAGACACAGGGAGAACATGAAAACTCCACACAGAAAGGCCAGCTGGCCCATGGATCCGAACCGGTGACCTTCTTGCTGTGAGACTGTGCCGCCCACCATCCCAACAGATCGCTTTAATTTCAAAAAGTAGAATGGGAGGGAGAGCTATCCAGACTTTCTAAAATCAATCTATACAGCATCTGGAGAATATTGTTTAGAAAGGTGAACAGCAAATCCATGATGGATGTAACACAGAAAACAGAGGAGAATGTCAACAACCCCTGTGTTGCCTAGCAACGTGACGTGCTATGGACTTGAAAATCACTGTACAGCTAGAATGCAATGCCTGACTGAAAAAATAAATAAATAACTGTACTCACAGTACACTCCCCATGAGTGTTAGTGGTCCTTACAAAATCAGTGTTGACAGAAAAGGTCTCAAAGAGAGCACACACACACGCAGGCAGAGACTCATGTGGTTCGTGTTCATCTGTTGCGAGCTGCACAAGTGAATCATCCCTGTTAATGTTTTGATGGATATTTCTTGAACCCAATTTGTTCTCTGCATTTAACCTATACATTTACACACACACAGTAGATAGCTATGCATGCAGCACTCAGGGAGCAGTTTGTTGGGTTTAAGTCGGTCATTAAGCCACCTCAAAAGAACTACTGGCACCACATCAAAGCCTAAATAATAACATAACAACACAAACCAACAGATTGTTAGAATGTCACCGATGTTAATTCCTCCTGTTGAAATAAGCAGTTTAAGCAGAGGTGCAACATTGCCATTTCCTTCCCAAGTAATGTGCAATCACTTAATGCAAATTCACTATAGAAAAGAATATTTCTTAAATGTCTACTGTGATAAATTCTTGATTATCCAATGGGTTTCACATATACAATAACTCGGTTTGAAAAAATATTATAGTCCTCTACCATGTTAAGCGAATTACCCTGATTGAGTTTTAATTAAGATCAATGTGACAGAGTACCTGAGTTATTGGCATTTACTGTATATAACTTCCTTATGGTCACTATGTCACAGTGATCACTGTCACACTAATAACTGTCACTGTCATCTAATAACTATGACATGTGTGTCAGTAATCATCCACCAATGTGATCCCTTTAATACTACTTACACACCAATTACAACATTTTTAAATATTCTCAAGTCTTAGTTTTTGTTTTAATTTTGCACACTTGACAAGTGTTTTAGGTCTAACTTATTTTGGTAGCTTTACTTTACACGTTTTCATGTCTCAGTGAGTTAGTTTCTCTGAGCTGATATCAATGCAAGGGAAAAGAGTACTTCTTTCTTCACTCTTTCCGTTCATCACTTTCTTCTTTTCTCCCATAAGTGAAATATGAAATACAGAAATGCTGTCCCATCAGGCTTAGACTTTCAAAATATAGGTGGTACAGTGGGGTGGTGGTTAGCACTGATGCCTCACGTCAAGAAGAGTCCTGGTTGATAGATAGATGGATAGATAGATAGATAGATAGATAGATAGATAGATAGATAGATAGATAGATAGATAGATAGATAGATAGATAGATAGGTTTTATTTGTCACATGCACAGTTATACATAGTACAATGCACAGTGAAATGTATTTTTGTACCTGCAACCAGTAGTAAAAAAAAAAAAAAAAATGTAAGTACTACAGTAAACAGTAGTAATGTAAGTGTAATAAATCTACTATTTATAAGCTTCTAATTATTTAACCAAGCAGTTTAGCTGATATGGACATCAGTAAATATTAGTGCCCCACCACTGTGCTGATGCTCCATTTTCATTTCTGTCATTTCATGCTGGGGTGATCCTGGATCAGCAATGTTGATGATTACATCTATTCATTATTAATGAGAGCTTTTTAAAATATTCTGTCCCTTAATGCATGTTAGTGCTAGGTCTGAACACATGTGCACATGTGGCCACTTGTGAAAGGATAGCTCAGATTGGATCTTTAGGTAAGGGCTGAATAGGGCCAAAGAGAAAGGAGGAACTTCAAAAAACAGGAAATATTCTGGGTTTATCCAAATTGGGAAAGACCAAGACACAAACATGGAATGCAAGTTCCTGGCTCTGAAAGTCTCAGTAGGAGCTGAACAATGTGACAGTGGAAAGGATGCTGTCAACAGAAGGATATATAGGTTGAATACACTGTCTACTGCAAGTCAAATTCATTTAGTGGTCCTTTTTATTTCTCCATCAGCCAAAGGTCAATGTGTTGTTCTGTTTACCACTTCAGATTTGTGAGACCAATACAATAATTCTCTGCGCTTGCTCACATTTTCTGTCTCTCCTCCCTATTTTTCCTTTGCCTTCATCACTTTCTCCACTGTTTGACTATATATTTCCAGAATGAGGCAGAACCAGCTCTGCTGACTCATGGGTTCTGTACGCCTGTAGTGTATTGATATTCCTTCCTTTTCCAAATGTCTCCCTAGTGATAGATGACAGTGATTCCCAGTGGACAGTATAAAGCCACATTTATTGACATTAATCCATTTTTTGACTTGCAAATACAGTCCAGGTCCCAGATGTACAGTGATGATTCACTGTAAAATGTGTCTTTTTGTCAGTGTTCATCCCCATAGTAAATCAAATGAAAATCTATTTCCACAACATAATGGGTTTGTGATTAATACAAACGTGTAAATTATAGCTCACCAATGTGGCATTTAAATAAATGGGAAACTACGCTCAATATGCGGATATGCCGGGAAATTCAAGCCTGTTGTATTTTTGATAAATATCTTTTTCATACATTTTTATTTTATGAGTTACTGTTTAGATTTATTCATTCCTTGCCACTTCCATTTAGTTTTATCTTGCATTATATCAATTATGTCACGAGTAAGTAAAAAAAAGAAATATTCCTCTTACTCCCCTGTCTATTTTTAACTGCTCCGAATGGTAAATGGTAAATGGCCTTACTTTTATATAGCGCTTTTCTACCTCTTGGTACTCAAAGCGCTTTACAGTCACAGACAGATCTACCTATTCACTCACACAAGCACACACACATTTACACACACTTTTTGTTACTGGTAAAAGTGTTGTTGACTGAAGGATGGTTGGCAGGGCAGGAGTAAGTTTGGTAGTTGAGATGTGAAGGAAATCACAGAGACATCTACTGGTCATTCTGGTTCTCTGTTTTTCAGCAATGCAAAGTCAGTTATTGTCAACTTCCCAATAGAAAAATAACGGTTGTGCAGTGTCTGTGGAATCTTAGCTTTCATTATGTGCTAAGGACAGGTCTTCAGTTCACCACATAACTGTGTTTCTAGACATGTTAACATTGTTGCCTTTTTAGTGAGGCACTCTTTTGTGAAGTAATCATCTAAAAAAGTTTTTTCCACGTCAGGCAATGAGCTGAAGACCTGAGAGCAGAACTCTCAGTCAAAAACAATAATAATGCTCGTTTCGGTCTCTTCCCAGCTTTCTGTAATGTTTATGAACATCAGACATGACTGAAGTGCAGAAACTATCCCACAACCAACCCAAATAATGAGCTGCAGGAGATGCTGTGTGATCTTGGCTTGGTATGGAGGCCAGGGCTCCAATCCCCAATCGCCTGTTGACAGTGACCAGGGACGGCCTGGGCCTGTTGTTACCAGCGCTGCACTGTCCTTCACTATGCTTAATATCCTGTTTTAGCAAATTCTGTACTGTCTTACTCTGTTTGCACATGTTTGCACACAAACACTTTATGTATTTCACTGTACTGAGAACTGTGTATTAAGAATGAAGAATGGCAAGCAGTGGAAAAGTGCAAAGAAGAAAGTTATCTGCTGAATGGGGGTGTACAGTAAGACATCTATACATGGACCACATGCTGAAGTGTCCTTGAGCAAAATAATGATCTCCCTGTTGATCCCAGTCCGTGGCGCTGGGGAGTGAATGTGTGGGTAGATGTGTAATTGTAACTGTAAGGCACATTGAACATCAATAGGTAGACAAGCACTACATAAATACAAAATCATTTACTAGCACAGTGTTTACACCTTATGCTTTCTACATACATGTCTGCTGATATCATCAAAGCTCAATAATGGTTAAATGATCTTGAATGAGTAGGTGTGTCCCTTTGACTGATCCTGTATATTACAGTGTGTACACCACAGATAAGCATTAATTCACCAACAAAGACAGGGAGGGGATGAAAAGGGGGTGGGATGAAAAGGGGAACGAATGTGATGATGATGGTAGTTGAACTCAGGGAGTGAGACTCAGGAAACTTCAGATCCTTGTCACCTGGCTCCTGAAATGAAAGGTGAAAGAGGAAAAAGCAAAAAGAAACGAGAGGGATGGGGAGGGCACGGGTTAAGAACTGAGATGAACAGAGAAAGATAGAGAGGTTAGCACACACTTTTGTAGGGAAGCGTAAATAGAATGATATGGGGCGTGGTCTCATTCATGAACTTAAGTTAGAATGATTTTCTTTTATGATTTCAGATGTCATTGGAGAGTCACATCCATCTTTTTTGCAGACTTTCAATCTACATGATGCACACTTTGTTGTGAGGGGAATGTGATAAACTTGGCTCTGCAAACGTTGGAATCAGCTTTTAAAGTCCTTTTAATGAATATAGTTTGTTTTCAGTTTAGACTTAGATGTTTTTAGTGTTCAGGGAAGCTCGATAACTACATAACTGTGATTTGACCTGAAAGCAGAACCTGACAGCCTTGAGCAGCAGCACACACTGCAAATATGACAGTTCTTCCTGTGCTGCTGTGTTACTGTCACAGTGGACGGATCTCTGAGTCAATCATTCTTCACAGCAATTTTGACACTAATTGCCTCTGCAAAGGCAATTCAAAGTGATCATTAAAAGTGTGTTAATTGATCAACTTTGGCATTACTAAGAGATGTGCATGATAAAACTAGTTCATTATGAGGAAAGAGTGATCTACAATATGAAGCTGCATTAATTGAATGGGAAAAAGCCCCATTGGTGTGGTGGTTAGCACTGATGCCTCTGTGTGGAGTTTGCATGTTCTCCCTGCATCTGTGCTCATTGGTTTTTCTAAACTGGCCGTAGTTACAGAAGACGAATAACACAAATTTGTGACATTGCTGACCCCTCAGTTCTAAAGAGTATCATGATGATTTGGCTGGAGTATACTGGACCATAGTGGTTCAAAACTTCCAACAGGAATCACTTATCGACTCCACTATCACAAATTATATACTGCTGTTATTTTTCACTGCTGTTCACAGTGACTGTAACGTTTCATACCCCACTCATCCAGATGGTTTGGATAATAATTGGAGCTCCAAACTTAATGCAGGCTTTTTGCAGTTGTTATTTATCTGGTGTGTTTCTGTGAGTGCACCATTCACCCTCACAACTAAGCTATGCCGCAAGGAGCTGAGTGACACTTGCTGTTGTCCTGGGAGTGGGGTGGGGTGGAATGGGGTTTGTTTTTAGAGCACTGCATGCCAGAATAAACGCATTATTCATCCCTACACAACTTGAATCCACCTTCTATACACAAGAGTGCTCATTAACTGCAATTCCACAGAGACCATTTGAGTGACTAAAACACATTAATGCCACAAACAGTGATCAAAGCATCCCATTTATCTTTGTCTTCCTGTCAAATGTCCCACAATACATTCTGATAAACATGCCAAGAAACAGCAGAGCAAAGAATGCATGAGGGAAAGCAGAACATTGCTCCCAAACACCTTGCCAAAAAGAAATAAACTAAATCTGTTGTTTTTTTCCACAGGATTATCTATGTTATTAAATTTCCTTCACAGTTAAATGACAGTTTGACTGACATGATGTACATGTGCAGGGAAATTGGATTTTATTTTACAGCAAGATAGTGGTAGGCAAAGTGAAACCCGTACACCTGATCCAGCCCATCAACTAGAATAGTTGCCCTCCTAACAAATGCTTAACTGTTCCTTAAGGTTTACAGCAAGATTTTTTCGGAATCTCTTATATCTTTAGGGTTGGGTATCGTTTGAATTTGAACGATTCCGATTTCTTGTTTCAATTCCGGTTCCTAACGATTCTCGATTCCGATTCTTTTAAGAGGCAGGGTCAAAAAAGTTTAGGATATTTTAAACAAGCTAGCTAGCCAACGGTCTTTCTGAAGGAAATAGTCTGACCGTCTCCATCAATTTTAATTCTATAAACTTTTTCCTTTTTATGAACAGCCGACTATGAATTTCTCACAGGGCTGTTTTCAACTACAAAATAAATATCAAATCTATGAACTTAAATATTATGAACCTATGAACTATAAATATTATAAATTATCGGATTCGGACTGCAGTGTAGTCACTGCAGTGCCAGGCTGGGGGTCGGAGCCAGAGGATGGATACCCGACACATCAGCACGATAAGGTATTGACCATTTAAAATTTAAAACTGCTTATTATGTAGGTAGCCAATGGGCCTGTTTCACTTGATGCAAAGGTTCGTTTTTGTGATTAAAATAAACGTAAAATATTACCCCAAATCCATCTTCTTGTGTGCGGAAATGTGTCAAACTAGCCAGGACAACGAAAGACGTGCGTATTAAGCTACATGTGTGTGCCTGTGTTATAACGGCGCATTTTGCCCCATGCCTCATCTGTTGACATTTCCGAACGCCTTCCTACAGTTGCTTAATAAAAGCGGGCTTGTCATTAGTATGAAAAAAAAAAATAGATTTTAACTGTGTCGGGCTCGGACATAAATATCTTAATGCTTGTCGGGCTCGGGTCGGGTTCGGTTACTGCTCTGTCGGACGCGGGCCACAGAAAAATGCGGCGCGATCCGCAATCTAGCCGGAGCCAGAGCCAGAGGAAAAGGCAGCAGAGGACGGTCGGCGCAGCGCGTCAAAGACGGCCGCACGCATTTATTTCTACTCCATGAATTCGCAGGTGCTTTATCATGTTCGACGTGCATGCACGAAACAATCTTGCCGCAAATGTTGCATTTTGCCGAGATTTCGTTCTGTTTAGAAAAGTGAAGCCACACTTTCGACCTCCGATGCACGCTAGCCAACACGTCTGGTGGACGCTTCTTCGTTGGTGTTCAGCGGTGTTGGGGGTCTCCACATGGAGGTGTGGAGTGGAGTAAGGCAAGAGGGCAAGAGGTAAGAGAGTAAGAGAGAGAACAAAGGCCAAGACAGCGCATTTTATATGACCTGATGACCTCAGAGGTCACATGCCACTGTCAGCCAGTGAACTGCTGAGTCAGTTTTCACACCTGGAGGATTGTGGGACTTGGTGTTTCCAGGGCTTCCCTTTGTCTCCAAGACAAAGACAAAACATGTGGTTAACTTGGTTATGCCTGGTGAGCTTCCATAGCTCTCCATCAGGTTCATGTTCCAACAGCGGTTTCTTCTTCCAGTTGGCGGACTGGGAATCGAAACTAGGAATCGAAAATTAAACTTTTGAACGATTCCGGGAAAATCGCACAGCTAGTCCCGGTTCCAATCGATTCTCGATACTCGATACCCAAGCCTATATATCTTATCTCTATAACAATGAAAAAGTGGACTAAAATGTTTAATTGTGATTAATTGCATGTTTTTGTTTTTTAACCTGAAAGGGATTTCTTTTCTTCTCCAGCTTTTGCAATTTTGGCAGTTTTGATGCTACAAGGCATATTACTGCCCTCTCCAAGGAAAAATAACTTACTATGACAGCACTTTAGATTCTGCTTGCTTTCTGCAGCATTACTGCTGCACCGAGCACTTATTCATTTCCAAGACTACAGGGTCAACCAAGGTCATTTTAACATAGCATGCAATTGTTAATCAATCATGCATAAAAACAAATAGTGCCCATTAGGACTTTGCATTAACACATATTAATGTGTTCATTTTGACAGCACTGATATAAATAGAAAACATTGCTAAAACCTTAAAATTGCAGGGGACTACTATCATTCTGAGACAGGCTGTTCCTAAAACAGATGTTCCTAGTCACCTGTTGAATGGTCATGTAACTCCAAGGAAACAGTAAGCACTACAGTAAGCACTACTGTTATCTTGGAGTCCAAGGCAATGCTATCCAGAGTTAGCAATAGCAATAATACTTGACTACAGCTACACTAATTCAAAATCCTAAAACTTGCAACCTGCTCCTCTGTACCGGTCTCTTTAGATGTCTTTCTGGTCTTATCTCTCCCTATGAACAGTTCTCCCTGTTCTTCTCTTCCTCTTTGGGTTGTGAATTTAAGTAAACGGCATACTGTATATGGTTAACCAAATATTAATAGTGTGATGTTCTGGTTTTGGTTTGCATTAACACCAATATTAATTTTGGGCCTTCAGTGTTTCCGTAGCTGGTTCAGACAAAAGGAATTCTGGGACAAGTTCAAATAAACAGAAGTCATAGAAACAGGCAGTTGCTGGCAGTTACTGGCAGTTACACATCTTTTTATTCTTTATGGCCAGAAAACGTTTGCCTTTTTACAGTGATTCATGAGTAAAGTCTGAAAAGAAATCTCAGCTTCTTTCTTGGGAAACTGTTTGCTATCTGCCGAGCTGGTGTAGCAGGCTAGAAGACGCCACACACACACACACACACACACACACGAGCAGGGGCAGAATAAATATAATAGAACAAAAACAACTACTGTTGTTTTGACATTTTTCTTCATGCAGTTGAACAGACATGTATATTTAAGTCCCTGTAAACTGGGCTCTTTCCATGCTGAAGTGTCTTCTCTCATACCATCTCTTCCTTGCTCCTCCCAGCGAGAATGTAAAGAGATGCAGTGTTTGAGCTAAAACAGCTGAATGAGAAATCCTTGATCCCAGAAGTTCAGTCTCAAGCTACTGATCATGTGATGCGCACCTATGTGCCACATTTGGATGTGCAGCTGTTATATATCACACCAGACCATCTCACGGAAGGCTTCACAATACACCTGTGTTTCTTTGCTGTAAGCTCATCCAGAAGGCAGAGGATGAGAGGAAGCATATGTATGTTAGCATAATGAAAACCACCAACTGAGTGTGAAGCATTCACATATGCAGTACACACACACAGTATCATCACATGAATTCTACATGCAACCCACCTGGCAGGTAAGTAGACACTGGACCAGAATTGTCTAGATTCACAGGGAGGCGTAATGAACAATGATATGACACCGACGAGTAAAAAGGAAGCACAAAAGTGAGTTTAACCAGAATGACTGTATTGAAACAGGAATAATACTGGCATAAGCGATTACACGCAGTCTCCCATCCTGCTCCTGATACAAAGCGGCTCCTAATCCTGTTGTGCTGGCATCTGTGTAGAGTACATAAGGAATTTTAGGATCTGCATAGCCAAGAACTGGGGACGACGTTAGCTTGTGTGCGATTTCCTCGAAAGCTTGTTGACACTCAAGGTTCCAGCGTTCACCAAAAGGTTCTTTTGGGCTGTGGTATTTCCCATCATTGGGACTACTTATACTACTACTACTACTAATAACCCTTTTTGTCACGGTGGATAGCCAGCAGTGAGGTTGGTCAGAAGCTTGGCTATCACAAACCTCCGATAGTAACCGGAAAACCGCAAGAAGGATTGCAGCTCCTTTAAATTCTGTGGTCTCGGCCAGGTTTTCAAGGCTTGAACCTTTTCAGGATCGGTTTTAACTAGGGATGCTCGATATTGGCTTTTCTGCCGATATCCGATATTCCGATATTGTCTAACTCTTAATTTCCGATACCGATATCACCCGATACCAATATATGCAGTCATTTTACACCAAAATTGTTAGGTAACAACATATCACCTATTATGGAATTAACACATAATGCCTAATTTTATTGCGACGTCCCATTGGATGCAAACATAAATGCAACATGGCCTTCAAATGGAATCACTGTCTGTGCAAAATAAGTTACAGAAAAAAGTGCCAAAAAGTGCCATCTATTTATTTTTTGTGTGTTTTTAGAGAGAATATTTTGCCTCAAACAATACAGACAATATCAAAACAAGGAAGACAAATGTAGCGTATAACTCCACATGATTCTTCTTGCGGTGGGTGAACAAATTTGATGTATTAAAGCACAGTTACTCATTGCGCAGCTCGCGAGCCACATGCGGCTCGTCAAGCTATAATTGGCGGCTCGCATATAGCTTACAGTATCACACTGCCATTTGCCCTTAATTGCAATCCACAATTTACCGGCAATGCTACTTAAACTGCCATCTCGTGGCGATAAGTTGTAATATATTTCACGCAGCTGAATCACGGAAAATGAAGGTGGCCATGTGGCATTGTTTACCAAACTTGACCGAAGCGCACGTTTGCAGGCAGGCACGTAAGCTCCGCTAGCTAGCGTAAAACACAAATTGGACCGTTTTTATTAAAAAAAAATTGACAGAAACGAGCTCATTAAAGTAAATCTGGTCTTAAATGAAAATGTATTGGCCGTGTTATTTATTTTTTGTGGGATGTCCAATTTGTATGTTGTCGTAAAAAGTGGCTCGCCTTTTGATTTTGCACTGCCAATGTGGCTCTTGTGAAAAAAATAGTGAGGATCACTGTATTTAAGGAAGACGCCTTGTTTCCTCCTCTCATAACCACCGTTGCTTTGCAGTCATTACAAATCGCAAATTTACTGTTAGTAGGTGACACTTGGAAATACTTCCACACCACGGACATCTCATACACCGGGCGAGCTAGCTTGTTAGCCACGGTTAGCGGCCTAGAGACTAGCATGTTGTTGTTATACGTCATCAAGCACGCGCCTGTTAATGTCCCATGCTGCGTTCATGCACACTCGGAAATGCTGATGCCTACAGAACAAATATCGGTTATGAAAACCCGATACCGATATTTCCCGATATTACATTTTTAACTCAATATCGGCCGATAATATCGGCCCTCCGATAATATAGGACATCCCTAGTTTTAACTCCATCACTGGATACAATGTGCCCCAGCTAATGCACAGAAGTCTGAAAAAACTTACACTTATCAGGTGAAAGTTTCAAGCCATATTCCCTGAGACGGCTGAGGATGTGAATGAGCCTTGCCTCATGTTCTTCAAGAGTGTTCGAAAACACTATTAAATCATCAAGAAAAACCAAGACCTCATTTAGATGGATGTCACTCATGCACTTCTCCATGAGCCGTTCAATGGAAGCCCATTCTAGTTTAACTGGGGAGTGGTGGGTGAGCCATTCTGAGCTTCCCAAACACGTTGCTTCTTCCTTAGCTCTGCTTTCTTGGCCTGCACAAGTGTGGGGTTAGGCATGTTGTTGCACGTGAATGCAATGTGCCCATCCTCACCACACTTGAAGCAATACCACGGCTTTGATTTCACTGTTGCAGTCATTTGCTGAAGCTGTCCTTCCGGCTGGGTATTTTTAGTCTTTTGTTTCTGTTTAGTACTTACTGTTGCTTTCTTTTTCACAGGCTTCTCCAAACTACATGCACTGAGTTTCGCCACCTGAACTTGAAGTTCAGCAATCTGCTTTTGGATCTTTAGTCATGGCTAAGAATGCGTCCTCGGTTTCCTGTGGCATACCAATGTCCTCTGTGTAAGGTACATGTGCAGCTTGCATATTTGACATGGCGTTTGGCGTGGTGAATCCGAGATGCTGTTTCATTCTGGTAGCTTTGTAAGCCTGTTTGTCTTCCTCAGTTCGCAGTAAAAGAAGGAGTTCTGCGAAAGATAGCGGCTTATTCTTAAGCTGCTCAAGTTGAAGACTGGTTATCAGAATGCTGTTCCAACATCCTCGACAAAATTGCATAAGGAGTTGTTTGTCCGCGTCACGGACAGCAATGCCACCTTTGTTCACCACATAGCTTAACGCTGTGTGCAATCGCTACAAGTAATCTGATGCTTTCTCCCCAGTGTTTTGATTGTTGTTCAAGAATCGTGCAAAAAGTTCATCCCCATCTTCGACAGTGGCATAAGCAGAATCAAGTAAGGTCAAGTACTCATTTGGTGAGGCTTGAGGCCCGAATGACTTGATTATGTTTGCAGCTGGGGGTGAGAGGCTTTCAACAATTTTCCTTACCACTTGGGCGTCAGAAATTGATGGGTCATTCAAGCAGAATACCACACTGTGGCGCCATGTGTCATAGTCGACCTCAAAGGTTGGCTGAGGAAGTCGCCCAGAAAACTGTTTCAGTTTACAGGAAGAAGACATGTGAGATGAAATTTCCCCACTCTTGACAATGTGCTCAACCACAACATGTTGTACTTCTGGAGTGCTAAGTTGATCCGAAGTGGAAAGTGCTGACTCTTTCCCCTCTTGGAGAGGAAAGATCTCTCACCTCAATGCCTTTCTGGGGTCTGTAGGGGGCCTGACTCACCTCATTGGGGACATTAACTAAGCTAGGGGCTACAGCTTGGATATCACTGTGTGTGGGAGGTGACTGTGCTTCTACAGTGTTTTCGCTGATCTCAGTCAGGGTCTCAGTTCGAACAGATTCACTAATCCTAGCCAGCTCCTCACGAAGGATATCTCCAAACTCCCTGCTGCTCAACTTGGCTAAGTCTCTCAACCCAGAAAGGTAAGTGTTTGTTGCACTAGAGCCCACATTACACGTGTAAACACTAGCAAGGCTCTGAACATGGTAGATGACTTCATGTCTGCTATGGCTTTCGGTAAGGTAGAACATTGGTTTCAGGTACCTGTACAGCTGCACCGTGCTCAAACTCTACAATTACCTGGTTACCAGAATCTGTGGTAGGTACTTCGACTATTCTACCGATTGACCCATATTCCTTAAGAAAGTCGAAGATTTCATTGTCAAACTCAGTGTTAGTTAGCCCACTAACTAGAACAGCATTAGGAATCTTGACACCCTTTGTAACAACAATATCCATTTTTACCAAAGCGAGGATGAAATGTCAATAAACTCAAAAATTAACTGTCAAAATGTCTTAAATGTTAAACTCTCTTTCAAATACACTCAATTACTCTAAAGGTGTCAATTCCATTTGATTACGATTGGCTGTTAATCGAATTTCTCCCTCCTGGCTGGCCCGCCAAGATTTTACTGTGTTAAGGCCCATTTATGCTCAACGTTAAATACGCATACGGATACGGACGGAGCCTTTCGTCCGTACTCTGCGTTCATTTCGTCCGTTTTTCGTCCGTTTCCACAAAGCTTACGGATACGCACCAAACGGAGCAGTACCACCGGAAACCGTGGGGGCGCTGTTGCCGTCACTACCCGATACGGAGCCTAGAGCCAGTGTGAGACAGAAGAAGAAGACGACGACACACGATGGCTGAACTTTTTGAAGAGAGACTATGTGAGTTAGTAAGGAATTACTGCCACATTTTTGATGTGAGTTCGCCGGGACACAGGGACAAACATTTGGTTCAAAACAGCTGGGAGGAGATCGGTAGAGAACTTAATGTCCCGTGGACCGTGGCGAAAGAGAAGTGGCGACAGGTGAGGGACAGGTTTGTTCGCGCCCACAACAAGTCAGCCAGCAAGCGGAGTGGGGATGCTGCTGACGGGTCGCAGGATCACCCGATCCTCCGGCGCCTTGGATGGCTTAAACCCTTTATCAACCATCGAGCAACGGCGACCAACTACCCAAAAAATGACATGGTACGGATTTCTCTTTTTAAAATGTGTTTTATTTGGAAAGTAGCTGGACTCTTGACTGCAACTGCAATCGCTGAATACATACATTGTAGATCTACAGTAACTACATATAACGTTATATTTAAAATTAAAACAGATTAATTATTTAAAACAGACGATTAGGTTTTTGCCATTTTAAAGTTAATTAATGTATTATCAACACAGTCTTTGATATAGCCTAAGCTTCATTGAAAGATTTACCAAAATAGATTTGCCTACATCTTTAAAAAACTTACAATTTACCTACATCTTTAAAAACATGAAAGTAGGGAAGTGCAAAAACGAACAAATGTGGTGGTAGCTGAGGGCTAGAGGAGGAGAAATTGTTACTGTACACCTTTACTGTACACTCTTTACATGTGGCTTCTCTGTTCTAGCCATCAGAAGATGACGGAGAGGCCAGTACTTCAAGTGTGCACACTGTCGATCCTCCTCCTTCACCTGCATCAAGTTCTGGTACACAATCCTCCTCTGATGTGACAAGCCCCTCTTCAGCTCCTAGTCCAACTGGGACAGCACATGAGAAAAAAAAGAGGAAGCGAAGTGAGGAACTAAATACAGTTGATGCTGCACTACTCCAGAGGCTGGAAGAAATTCGCAGCGAGACTCAGGAAAACAAAAACATGTTCACAACTTTCACAACCTACCTAAACAGTACCTACCGATACAGTTTGGATAGTTCCACATCTCCCAAAACTCTCTCCTGATCCCTTCCCACTGTTCCCCCTGTGGAAAAGCCACGAACTCGTCTTTGAGCGCAGTCCATATGGCAGCACACACCTCCCTGACTATGCAGCTCACAGTTGCGGTACCCAGCTTGTAGCTTGCTGCCAAAGCTTGCTGGCTCATTCCTGTGGCAAGGTAGCGCAGGGTGACAGCAAGCCTCTCCGGCACACTCACAGGCGCGCTGTGTGATGGTTTGTGCTGGATGTGAGGGGCCACCCGGCGCAGCAAGTCATCGAACGCCCCAGCCGACATCCGAAAATATTGGAAGTGGCGCTCTGTGTCCATAGATCGCATCGGACGGACGAGAGAGAAAAATTCTCCGTCCTCCTGCCGCGATGAATTTAACGGCCTTACCGACCACCGCCTCTTACAACGAGCCCGTTTTCTTCTTTTGTTTATTATGTACATAATCAAGACCTCCTCCATAGTCGCCATGTTTGTTGTTTTCTTTTTACAGTCTATGGTTTGTTGTCATAAACCTTTGACTCTGCGCTGCCCCCTAGTGGATGTATTGGTTAACATCTATGCCAACGTAAAGGACGCATGGAAGTATGTGAGCAGTGACGGTAACAACGTTTGAAACGGACGCGTACAATTACGTCCGTACGTGGAGCATAAATGAGCCTTTACCCACCTGGCAGGTAAGTAGACACTGGACCAGAATTGTCTAGATTCACAGGGAGGCGTATTGAACAATGATATGACACCGACGAGTAAAAAGGAAGCACAAAAGTGAGTTTAACCAGAATGACTGTATTGAAACACGGGAATAATAAACAATTTACAATACTGCCGGCCTCAATTTGTATTGAATGTATTTTAATTGTCTTTGAATTGAGTCTTTTAGTCAGTTTTTTTAGTCAGGTATTTTAGTCAGTCAGGTGCACCCTTATGGAAAAAATAAAATCTCTCCTTGGAGGAAAAATAAGAAAAAAAAATGGTTCCAATCGTTTCCGCAAGTCTTTCCCACCATCCTACCGCATCAACAGGATGAATGCTGAAGCATGGTGAAGGTTCTCCTCAATCCAAATGGGTTGGCTCGCCATCTCCCTCGTCAGGGAGAGAATTCACACAGTCCAGAGTCCAGGGTATCCAAAAAACCCAGCCTGTATAATATAACAGGGCTTAGATAAATGTATTCACTTCAATCACTACTGTACAGTTTTAAACTTATTCAAATATCAATGTGTGTTAACTCATGGAAAGATAACTGTTGTATTTCAGTGTTAACATATGAAATGTTACCCTTGTTTTTAATAGTGATCAAAATCATTAAATCTCCATCATTATGAATTGATCATTAAATGACTGAAAACAATCAGAAATCCTTATGCAAAGATTTAGGAAAATGCTCAGTTCAATAAGGAATTCCCACTTACTGTGAATTAAGGCAAGTAAAATAATGGAAAACACAATTCTTGTTGTCCTGTAACCCTTTTGTAGTAATACTAAGATTGCGTGCTTGTATGCTACAGCACAGTGCTACACAAAACAGTTCCACAATTCATGAAACTCGGCTAAATGATAGCTCTCTCCGTTCACAAAACATAAACGATGTACACACGCACTCTTTATACACACACATTCCCATTTTCGTTTTTTAACATGGAAAACTAACACAAGACTGAGAGTAAAAGCTCTGGAATTGTGGTTACACCGCCATGGGGCTATGCTAACTCACGGAGCTAGTCGCTAATACATCCCAGTAGTCACCGAGAAAGAGACGTTTTAAATCACAGGTAAGGTTTCCAGGGTCGCTCACAATGGTTCGCTGAACACATAAGGACTCGAACAATCTCCTTTTTAAGAGTATGGTTAATATGAAATGATTTATTTATTTTTTTTGTATTTTTTCCACTATCGGTGTCTTCCGTGTCGCTGCTCCTCTCATGCTATCGCTCCGTTCTCCTTCTTACCGCACGTCTACCTAACCTGCGCTATGGGGCGGAGCTTAACCACTTAACACCGATACTGATTTAGCTACATCAGAATAAGCCAATCATATTAATTTTTTCTTCACAGAGCCACCCTATGGAGCAACTCAGACCTCTGGGATGGAATGAATTAATAAATGAAATGCAAAATTAAATAAGGAATGTGATGCGTATGAACTAATAGAAAATAATGCTTAATGAAAATAAAATATTTCCACATAAAATAACTAGTTTGTTCTGGGTTTTTTTTAACAGGTTACATACAGACAACTTATCTGTCTCAATACAACAACATATAATAATAATAATAATAATAATAATAATATATTTAATTTATAAAGCACTTTACATTTTAGGCAAATCTCAAAGTGCTACAATACATAGAACCGAAAAGCAAATATATGCCAGTTTCAAGCCGTTGGGGTGCCTCCAAACAGATATAGGAGAACAGACACCATTGTTATTAGACCTGAATCAGGGTTTACCAATGACAAGAAAGCCTCTAGATCTGATACCTGCTTTTGGTTAGGGAATAGCAATTTTCCAGCTAAACAATCAGAGCAGACCTGGAGCTAAAATGGCGAAGACAGTTTGAAAAAACTAAAAAAAATAATGTGGTTTCTGCACAGTAAACTTTAGATTTACTTTAGATTTAAATAGTATAAGTATAAATGTACACTGTTCGTTAATACACAGGATGTTCCAATCTCTTGTGCCAAGATCCCAGGCAAAACACATTTAGAGGCCCTGTCCACAGAGCAGCAGGGGATAATTCAAACCTTCTGAAATATAAGCTAAACAAATGCTGCTGATTTATATGTCCCACAGAGCAGCAGACAATTCAAACTGTGTGAAATATAAGCTAACCAAATGCTGCTGGCTTGTATGGCCCGCTCAGCAACTAACCAAGCAACGAAATATCGCTACCAATCAACATGAAGATGTCAGCAGTTTGTTCCTCACTAAGACAAATGTCTCCAACTCACTGACCATCCATTGAGATCTATTTGTCAATCCTAAATATATTTTGCTGTATGTTGATTGTTAACTATCCTAGCATAGAGTTGGCTATATCTGCCAAGCTAGCATTAGATATATGCTATACTGTCCACACATGCTAGTTAGACGACAAACTTACGGGGTGCTATTGTGGTTCTGAGCAGGAAGGAGTCGCCATCACTGCCACTAAAGATATAGACGTGTTGCTGAAAGTCTGAATTTCTGTCAATATCGCTCTTCTATTGTTTCCTGCTGAACTGGCAGACATGCAGTCAGACAGTGAAGGGCAATGTATTTGTGGCTAGAACAGAAACAGCGCTCTCTTCTTATGGGGCACCCTTTGTAAAGTTGCACATGTTAAAATGAACATTCACTGTGGACCATTCTGTAGATATGACTGTTGTCACTTGATCTGGTAAAACTGAAAACTGCCCCATTATGAGGCTTTAAAACAGCTTGTGGTTCTTAATTAATTCTGCAGTTTAATTATTCCCAGCCAATTTGACAGATTTGTGCCAACAGCATTACTTTCTGTTTAGTTCAATTTTGAAGTCACCGCAAGTCACTTATCAACACTTATCAACACTTATCAACATTATGTATATAGTTACATTCATATGAGGGTCATTTTAAAGTATACTAAACTTTTGAATTTAATAAGATAGCAGAGCCACTAGTTCCCCAGCTCGCTCACTAACTGCTGCAAAGATACACAATAGCTGTGATTATGACTGCAGCCATGAGATGACACACTGTCAACGCGACTGTGAATGCAAACTTTTTCATGTCATGTCTCAGAATATGGGCAGCTGTGGCTCAGGTGTTAGGTTCAGGGTCAGTGTATTGCATAAGGGCATTTGCCCTATGACCAGTAGACAACCCACTCTGACATTGCTCCCGATGGCAGTTGAGCCTTGCATGGTGGCTCTACTGTGCGTGTATGAGTGGGTGAGTGAGAAACGTCATCCACTTATACTACATTTGAGTACCACTAATGTAGAAAAGTACAGATTATTGACCATTTTACATGTGTTGGCTGTTGCAGTAACTACATGCAGTAGTTTCACAGCCACAGCTTGAGTTGTCACAGCTAGGCGAGCAGCCGCATCTGTGCTCACACTCTGTATGCTGTCTGAGATAATGAGCATTAAATGCATTTCATAATCATCAGTAGACCATATGTTTTGTGTTAGAATATTCTTGTACCAGTAATAAGAAGTCTGCCTTCAATTTGAGTTAGTTTGAGTGCTTCCTGGATTTTATACAGCTCATCCACTGAGCCTATGGGTATATAGGGCTCTGCATGCTCCAGGTATGCACTCTAATGTTCTACTTCTAAACTCAGATAAATACGAAGGCATTTTAATCATATATTTTCTATGGATGGCATTACCTTGGCAAGCAAAGTATTGGTAAAATAAAACAAATGCTTTGTCAAAGTGAGGCTGTAAAACTACTTAATGCATTTGTTTCTTCAAGGCTGTTCTACATTACATGAATTACTTTTAGGTTGTCTAAAAATCTTATTACTGATTCAAAATGCAGAGAGAACAGGAAGGGAGATCACATTTCTCCAGTATAGCTTTTCTTCACTGGCTCCCTGTAAAATCTAGAATAGAATTTAGAATCCTTCTCCTTACATACAAGCCCCTTTAGCTCCATTGTATCTTAAAGATCTCATAGCACAATATTGGCCAAATGGAACACTAGACTAGGAGGTAAAGCCTCCAGCCACTAAACTATTGTGTGGAACCAGCTCCCTGTTCAGGTTCAGGAGGCAAACACCCTCTCTACTTTTAAGGTCAGGCTTAAAAACATTCCTCTTTGGGTTTGGGTCCAACTCAATTTCATTATGTTGGGTCAATTAATTCAGTCAGTCAGTCAGTCATTTTCTAAACCCGTTTAGTCCTGTTAGGGGTCACCGGGGTCTGCAGGAGCCTATCCCAGCTGTCATCGGGCGAGAGGCAGGGGTACACCATGGACAGGTCGCCAGTCCATCGCAGGGCCAACATTCACACTCACATGCACACCTACGGGCAATTTAGAATCACCAATTAGCCTAATAAGCATGTCTTTGGATGGTGGGAGGAACCCGGAGTACCCGGAGAGAACCCACGCAGACACAGGGAGAACATGCAAACTCCACACATGGATTCGAACAGGTGACCTTCTTGCTGTGAGGTATCAGCGCTAACCACCTCGCCACTGTGCCGCCCCAATTAATTCATTAAGGTTGATTTTACCTGTTCCTGTGGCTGAGACTGACTAAATATAATAATATTGGACCCACTAATTTGACAGTAGTAAAATTACACTAGTATATTAAGTTGATCCAACCCAAATAAAATAAGTTGGCCCAACAGAATTGCTTAATGCTGAAAAAAAGCCTTTTAATCACATGGAAATACTTTCCATGATTTAATTAAGGTAATTCAAAGAATACAATTTGAGTGTTAACACTTTAAGGTCTGCAGTGAGTAGTAACTGAAACTAACTTTCAACAAAGTCAACAGACTGCTTGGTGTCAAGGGTAGAAAGAAACAAGACAAATGGTAGATATCGCCAAAAAATTGTATTGTCTAAATTAGTCAATGACTAACAATGCACTGGTAGTAACACAAATGAAATGACAGTGCAACAGTGTTTCACACAAGCAACAACACAAAAAGTGGTGGAAGTCAGATCCCATCTTTGCAGTCACATTCCCCTTTAAACATTTCTCTTTCCCCTAAAACATTGCACAACACATTTAAAGTAAATGGTGAACATTAACAGAAATTACTCTCAAAGTCTACAGAAACATAACAGGTAGGTTGCCATGAAATAGTTTTTTCTCCAAATAGGCAACAGTGTTTTTTAAAAGATCATGTCCATACCACATTTAGGGGACATTTCTTCGACCTGTTTTTAAGCCATCAGCGGGTCCGGCACAATGACTTTTCCGAGCAGGCACTTATGCAGTTGAACGGCAGATGCAAGTGTGGTCGGACAGGACAGTCTTGTGGTCAGGAGTTGCTGTGATAAATTGAGAGAACAATCAATTAATGCATGAAAGTTAGCATATAATCACCGACAGACCTGGATCTACACGAGTGGAACAGGTAGCTAGCTCACAGACAGACTAGGAATTGATCAATCAATTAGATATGATTAATAAGTTCAAAACATATACAGCAGGATATTTGAGTGATTGTGTGAAGCAGGTATATGCTGGTATGATCATGTCAATATGACTATGAAGAGATAATTTTCACTATGCTACTTTTTTGCATAGATCACGCAGGATGTGTGAATAGAAATAGTCTGTCACAAGTAAAAATACCGCACTGAAAACGTTACTTAAAAGGACAAAAAGCAGCGACCCCCCAACCCCCACATACTTAATACCTTTTTCAGAAAAGATGCAGGCATCAGTGCAAGTGAACAGCAGACACCGGTGTGGTTGGACAGCTTACTCTTGCAGTCGGATGGAGGACACAGGACACTTTTGTGACAAATTCCTGTGATAGCACCGTTCACAGTTTTCCCATTTGTAATCATCAACACCGCCATGATAACTTAAAGGCACATGCAGTGACGTCAGCTATTTAGTCTAATAACAATAAATGACAAACTATCATTGTGACCAAATAAAATAAAACCAATTGTTATTGGACTTCCCCGATCCAGGCTCAAAAACAGAGGCGATGGAGCCTATTTGTTATTTATGTCAAAGCTGTCCAGACTTTTGAGCATTTTAAACCATTGTTGAAGTCCCATTTCTTAAGCTTATTAGGGGTCAATGTAACAAATTTGCAGGATCCCTGATTTTGATTTTGATTTTGTTGCAATTTTCATTCTTCTTCTGACTTCTGTTCTTTCTGCCTAGCTAAAATTGTCTGCCCAGGGCGAGAGGCATCAAACCAGGTAACTTGGTAGAAGTCCTAGCATGTCACTTTGCCAAGGTGTCAATACACATGCATACAACTAGGTGGCGCTATAATAAGCCAATTTACGTTTTGGCTCATATCTCAAGAACTGTGTGCCCTAAAAACAAAATTCTTCTGATTCTTTATTTAGGCCCGGTTCTAATGGACCAGGCCACGACATTTTGTTCCACAATTTTGAAAAAAATTTCACCTCAAAGCAAAAGCAACTCCTCCTAGTCTGTTTGTCCAATTCTCACCAAATTTGGTATCTTTTATGGACACAGAAAGTGAAAAACAAATGTGAAAGTTAATGGCTAAAAGTATAACACAGTATAACTCCAAAGCTTATATTTTATATTGTGAAGTATATATCCAAACTTAATCAAACTTCATATCATTGACTGCATTTACATGGTCTTTAGTATCCCGATTTTGAGGCTTATCCCGGCTTTGAGCATATTCGGGATATGGTGTTTACATGGCCACAGAGAAACCCGGTTATTCATATCCCCGTGTACATGATAAATAACAGTATCCCGTTTTCCGATCGCTGCATCCTATCTGCGCATGCGTGTTTTACGTCTTTTTGAATGTTTTCCAACGGGAACTAACTTATTCAGCGGAGCGAGGTGGAAAACCAGCGTCACGTAGCTTTTCCGCAACAGATTTGAAGCATTTTGGTGTTTTCTGCGATCTAAACACGTCGTTATGTTTAGTTCTTTCATTACTTTAAGGGAAAATTCAGTCTCTCCGTCGCTCCAAAAGCGAGAAGTTCTCGTTGCCGCCATGTTGTTTGTATTTCTAGTGCGTCGCTTGGCGTCACTCGCGCATGCGCAGACAGTGGGCCGCTGTCAGAAATCGGGATAAGGTGTGTACATGCTCCAGTATCCCGGCTTCTATCGGAGTACTCCAGGTAGCAAAGCCGGGTTTCTTGAAATCGGGATATGGGCATATCCCGATTTCTGAATTCGGGATATGGTGTTTACATGGACAAACACAAAGCCGGGATACTTTAATATCCCGATCAAAATCAGGATACTAAAGACCATGTAAACGTCATTGATAATAATATGATTCTGTTCAAGTACCCCAGCTTTTGTCACCCTTGATCTCTAGGTGGCGTCACAAAAGTAACATTTCAATATCCCAAAAACTGCAATAGCTAACTTCATGAAATTTGGTATACAAAGTCTGTAAAACATTGTGTAGACACCCATCAAGTTGCGTGACGTCTACAGGGGGCGCTACAGGTGACACAGAAACATTTCATATATGGCTTTAATTCACCCAATCCTTATGAAACTTAGCAACTGTTTTTGTAATAAGCTTGTGTACAATCATGCCACTCATGAAATTCAGCATGTAGGGGGCGCTACAACGACTACATGTTTACATCACACAAACCACCATAGTAAACTGCTTGAAAACTTGAAACAATAAAAATCCATGGATGACTCCTTGCCAGCCCTTATCCCTCTGCGCTGACGACTTCGCCATGGCATGGACCCCTTTATGATCGCTTGTGATCATGTAGTTGTATCGGTTTTTCTTTCTCTACCTAGTCAAGCAGCTGTGTCCCCCCTCATGGGCTAGGTTCTGTGTAAGGTCCATTCCTGTCAAATGGAGGTTTTTCAGTCTCTGGGTATTGATGTTATATGAATAAAACAGACCCGAACTGAACTGAACAGGATCATGCTGAATAAGACCTTCTCTCATTTGTATTTGTGCTTAATATTATAGGCACAGGTTTTGTAGAATCTATTACAAATGTAGACTATTTAATTAAAAAGTTACTTTTTCCGCAATTTTTTCTGGACCAGCTCTATTGCTTCCTGCCCAAGGGACTTCATCCTGTTGCTGCATAGTTTCGTTTTTTTTTTTGTTTTTTTTTCGTTTGTAACTCTATCAGTATGCTGCTTCAGTAGAAAGCAGAGGATGCCTCAGGCCCATTCCATGCCTATGAATTGATTTTAACTTTCTCACCTGGAGTAGTTTGTGAGGCAGAGGCAGTAATACAGGGCTCTGTGAGTTCTTTGCACAATGTTGTTATAAGCTGGGTGGTAAGAGATTTTTAAAGTAAAATAAACTTTGCAGTAATTTCTGGTAATAATAGCAGATTTTTAGACTGGAAGAAGTCACTAGGGACACTGAAGCAAAAAATGAGATGTAGGTCACCTCCAAAGCAAGTATTATAAAAAAGTTATTGTGCACTGTGAGTCTTGACAAAATTGTATGCAGTGATGAAATTATGTCCATGACAAATTATGTCCATGACAATACATCCACATCTGTATGACTTCAGAACCTCTTCATCATCCAGCTCACACTCAGTCTTTCACACAGTCAGCCTGAATTCTTTAGGCACTTATCCGGTCTTCCAAGTTAGAAAAGCTGACAAGTATGTCACTTTCATTCAAAACTCACTTGTGTACTTCAAAAAGGGCTCCAACTTGGCTCATTGAAATAAAGATTTTGAGAACATTATTTAAGAAACTGTGGCTTAAGATCATTGAATTGTGTTTTGATACCTCTACTTCCACAAGTTACAAAGAAACTATTAAGAATTAAGAATTATACACTGTGTACACTTATTTATCTGTTTATTTGTACTCATACGCATGGCATTGGGCATGGCAATTTCATGATATCATAACCTGTTTCTATAGCATCAAATATCTAACTAAAACAAAGCTTATCATAAAAACTGATGCTTAAGTATCCAACAGCATTATATTAACTAGCTAATTTTTGCGGAGCTGTTCTGTCGTCCTTCTTTATACTTTCTATACTATAAACATAAGACTATTTACCATTTTTCACCATACATAAAATATCACTGAAACATGTTCTTAATAAAGTACAGTATGCATTGTCCTCTTTGCTATTGGGTTACAATACAGACCTTCAGATGTTCTTATTGTCAAGTTGCAGTTTTTCATTCCAATTTTTCAATATGTAATTTATCAGCTTCTCCATGATTTTATCTGACACGGTGGACTTTCAAAATGTGTAATTGCTCCAGTGGTGTTAGCACAATAACGCTGATGTTGGATCAGGTGGAGACAACAGGAGAGGGCGATGACAGTGTTGGGGATTTTTAAGACTATATTTCCTGATCCAGCGCTTTCCTAGTCTTAAATTTCACTTGCTCAAACCTGCAGAAACCCTGGTATGGAACGGGATTTAAAAAGATTTCAGAAGATTTGAAATCAGCCATTCCACTGTTCTGAGAATAGTGTGAAAGTGGAAGACATTCAAAACAACTTCCAGCGTGCCCAGGTCTGGCTGTCCAAGCAAGATCAGAGAGAGAGCAGACCTGAAGATGCTTATGTGTCATCACACCCTTTTTGATGTGAAAGTGCATGCCTCTACAAACAGAAAGAGATTGCACAAGTTTAACTTTCATTGGAGGTGTGCAAGGAGGAAACTTTTGCACTTTAAGAGAAACATGAAGGCTTGACTGAAGAGGCAATGTACACAAAAACCAGGACCTCTGAAATAATTACTCTAGGTTAGACAGATTAGTCTAAAATTGAATTGTTTTGACACCAGAAATGAGGACGTGTTTGACATAAATCAAATACAGGAAATAAACTCATACCAACTGTGAAGCATGAAGCTGGAAGTGTCATAGTTTGTAATCCATTATTGTAAATTCAAATGTTATGAGGAAATGATCAGACAAAAGAGGGTTATGAGAAATACTGCCAAACCTTCAATTTCTATGCCATATGTTAGTACAAGATCTAAGGTGTTGGTCTGTTTACATTCTGAGAAAAGCCAATTAAATCTAATGACGGAAATAAAGAGTTAAGGCTGTCACTGACAACATCATGTGGTCAAGCCAAAACAGTAGTCGCAGCAAAGGTATTATAATGACTATATATGTCTAAATCACATAAGAACTTATAATAAATAAAAACGCACCACAAAAAGGTGACTGGGTGTAGAAAGTACTAAGGCTTTCAAATGACTTGGCTCTCCTTGCAGGTCTAAGATCAGAGTGGAAGTTTGCTGCCAGTCCTCCTCCTCTTCCTGTGCTTTGAAGAATGTAATAATTGCTAACACTGGGTGGCGTAGACTCAAAAACTAACATATTCATCATCTTGCAGCCATATTTCAGTCAAACTAATGAAATCAACCTGATGATCAGTTATCAATTCATTTACTGGGAGAGATCTGACACTTAAAAGACCACATTTAGAGAATCTGCAGTGCAAAAAAATCAACTGTTCAATTGGCAAGCTAATAATATGTTTACATTACATGAATAAATCATGATTATGTTCATTAAATGCTTCATTCTTGTTCGCTGAACATGGCTCAAAGAAAATTCTGATGAGTTAAATTCATTCATGGCAATGAGAATGAGGTTCATCAAACCAATGACTCTGATATCGTCAGCTTTTGCACATGCTCCACGCCCACTGGATCTGGAAAAGTCCCTCAAGACATTAACAAGAGCGCGGAGTGAATCCTCAGGATTGTCAGTCAGTCAGTCAGTCATTTTCTATACCCGTTTAATCCTGTTAGGGGTCACGGGGGTCTGCTGGAGCTTATCCCAGCCGTCATCGGGCGAGAGGCAGGGGTACACCCTGGACAGGTCGCCAGTCCATCGCAGGGCCAACATTCACACTCACACCTTCAGGCAATTTAGAATCACGAGCATGTCTTTGGATGGTGGGAGGAAGCCGGAGAGAACCCACGCAGACACAGGGAGAACATGCAAACAGAAAGGCTGGAGGACGGTGGATTCGAACCATGGATTCGAACCGGTGACCTTCTTGCTGTGAGGCATCAGTGTTAACCACCTCTCCACTGTGCCGCATAGAGGACTGAATGGTTTGAAAAAATGATTTACCAGTGGAGTTTACAGACTAAGCTCTTCTTAGTAAAATTGCTGTTTTTGTAAGTGGAGTTTGGTGGCTTTACAGAGTGCAATATAGTGGGAGACAACATCATGTAGAGACAAAATTATTTCACATTTAACTCGGTGAATGAAGGGTTTATTCAACTAATGAGTCATTGCATGTGCATTTTCTTTTTCTGTAACATCAACATTTTCAATAACTTTAAAATATTTTTTTTCTTTTTACCAGTACTACATCACACAATAAAGCCACATCCCCATGCTCTGAGATTTCCTTGTACCTCCTCAACAATATATGGTGAGTTCATATTTTTGTCTATTATTGTTTATCTGTTATCTAGTTCACATTATACACAAGTTTATCCACCTGACCTAATACTGGCCTTTGTTTGTTATACTGGTATATTATAGTTCACTAATGCATATTTATTTATCTTTCAGTGATGTGTATGTGGCAGTGCAAACATTGTGTTACCAGAGAGCATAGCAGGTACAAATTACTTCAGCATTATAAACTACATCATCATTATGGAATAGGCCAAAGTTATCTGTGCATATATGTAAATTAACCATGCACATTCAAGACTGATTGTTCATGTTTTTCAGCTCAACATGGAATTCCTGCGCATATCGACTGTACCGCTGCTATCTGCATTCTTTTCTGAGCTAGATCGCTCCACGCATGATCTTTCGATCCAAAAGTGGATATAAAATGAGACACATCGTGGTGGCTATCTCCAAGGTTTGTATTAAAATTGTTAGACCAGTGCTTATGAAGTACTTTTTATGCCCCCTTCATGACACTTGCATGAGCAAAAATATCTATACACGTGGTAGGCAAAAGTCCCAAGATGTTTTTAAATAATCAAAACACAACCATGTTGTTATACCGATTACATTACCGTCAGTCTGAGATTATTAAATAATTGATAAAATCATGTGAAATGAAAAAACAGTGTGTGTGGTTGCCTCATTTTGAGATCTTTTATAGGTGAGTACTTGCATTTTGGTCTCCTAAGACCTAAGTATTGTCTGCCACACAAAGCTAAATATTCTCATAATGATCTTATAATAATCTTTTTTTCCCACAGGATGACACAATACAAACAAGACGAGCATGCATCCTCAAGTCCTTGTGCATCTACCTGAACAAAGACCATGAGAAACTTGTGTAGCAATACACAGTGAGCATTCACTAGGTGTGACAAAGATGTAGGCTTACAGCAAATATTTCATACATTTATTTGAATTGCAATTACATTCAGTGAATGTAATTCATTGCATTTCATTTAATTAATTTCACCTTTTACTACCCACTAGTAATGGGTGCATCTGTATTATTCCCCATTTGTGCTGATTGATATATGCGTTTATTCAAAATATATATTATATATTATTAGGTCTTATTATTATATTATGATCAGCATATTTAACTTTTTTTTGCATCCAATTTCCTGCCATCCACTCAAACAACAATGTATTTATTGTCATATTTTACTTCACAGAACGCTGAAGCCATGGAATGAACTGTAATGACAGTGTATGTCATACACCAGGAGGGTGCACAGCCTGGAGATGACCCAGAGGACACTGGTGTCCTGACTGAAGGTGTGGAGTTATATGAGTGAGTAAATGATTGTATTTTATGCCGGAAATAAGGTACAGGTTGTAAATTAGTGCTCCAGTTTAAAGGGGAAATACAGTTTTTTACAAAGATTGGAAAGTTAGCATTAAGTGCTAGCAGCATTACAGTAATGTTTCATTACTTTTGATTTCTTTTTTCAAATGCATATATCCAATGTTATAACTGTTTAAAATGGTGAAAAAATACATATTGTTGGTTTCATATTCAAGTTGAATTGTTGCACGTATAATTCTAAAACCTAAAATGAAAAGTAAGTTGTGCACAAATGCTGAAAGATTGCTTAGGGCTATTATTTTTTTGTCACTGTCACTATGGTCACTGGATTCTCTCTCTTCATGTGCAGCAAAATAGAGTGACGATTGCCAGAGTTGGTTTCTCGGTGGGTGTGTCATTAAGAAGGGAAAAATTGGTTTGAAGCCTGAAGGGGTTGGTGGTGATCCGTGGGCTGGGTAGGACTAGGCTTCCTTTGCACCGTCACCCAGCCGCCGAGGGACAGCTAGCCGGATCGGTAACACTTTACTTGACAGTGCCGTCATAATAGTGACATGACACTGTCATAAAAGTGTCATAAACTTTATAAACATATCATAAACTTTTATGACCTCTGTCATTAAGTGTCATTCGGTTTTTGTTATGACAAGTTGACATTAATCTACACTAACAGGAGCTACCCTCAGTTGGTCCACATCAGCTACAGGGCCCTGGCTAGCTACTGATTTGTTTTCCCTAGTGCGGAGCCGTGCTTCCAGTTCAGAGAGCCTCGTCTCTCCAATGCTACAAATGAATTACATTTATTACACATACCACTACCGTTAAAAGAGAAAGAAGAGTAACTAAGAGTCCGTGACAGGACGTGCGGGAGAGAGGAGAAGCAGAAGGAGACAGAGTAGCCATGGTTAACTGGTATAGCTAACAGACCAAAGTTGATTAAGTGAGAACGAGATGTAAAGTTCAAAATAAATTATGGAGACAAAGTGGTTGAGGAAGAAAAAAAAAATCAACTTTTTCCTCATTTGGAATATGCATTTTCCAGACATGAATAAAAACACGATTCAACATCCATATGTGAACATTTCTTTAGAATGAACTGCAGATTTGATGGGATGTCCTCATTTTTTCACATGACTAGATACTGTTGAAACGGCAGCTTACTCAGTCAGTGTTTCACTGCCTTCCAATGACTTGACTAACTTGAAAAGATTCTTGAAGAGCAGTGGATATCACAGTGTGATGTGATGATGGCCTATTTTGGTTATTTAAAACCACGTTTCCTGCCTGGTCTAAAGGTTGGGGTCTAAGGGAGAGTGAGAAAGAGAAGGAAGAGGAGGGGGTATGGGGAACATGCAGCGAGTCATGATGTCTTGAAGGTCAGTGCTGCCGTCTTTCATCAGCTGCCCTACTCCATTCTATAGCTGTGTGAAAAACAGCAGGAAGGAAGGAGAAGTGGTGTATGTGTGTGTGTGTTGGGGTGGTGGGGCCCTTAGAGGTATACTACACATGCAAAAGTGATAATATAATCACTTGACCTTGTGTATTTCATCAAGACAAAAATTTTTAATAAGCAATTAGTGACTGAGACCATTACTGTATTTCCAATGAGAGGCTGATGCTTTTTGAATAAGAATCAGCTGAGTCTCAGGGATGTTTTGGAGCCAACACCAGTCAGGCATTGACACTGTGTCAAGTATCAGTTGTGATTGACTCTTGGTCCAGACTGAATAATTAATTGATGGATTGCTATGGATGGAAAGTAACTTGTCTGGTTTTTGTCACTGATAAAAGCAGTGACTGATAAGCAGTGTGTTTAGAGTCATTTTCTTATTACTGGATGATAGTCTGGATATTCAAATTCAACAAATTATTTTGCACACAGACAAACTATATGTGTATTGAATTTCCCCCGGGATTAATAAAGTATCTATCTATCTATCTATCTATCTATCTATCTATCTGGAAACATCTGCTGATCCTGAGAGACCTTTAGCAGTTAAGCTTAACAGTTAACCAGCCTTCCTATTGTGTTGCGGTGTTTTTGTAATTTTTGTATGTCAAGAAAACTATTGTATTTTATATGTAGGCCTTTTCAATGTACATTAACAAAGTGTATTTTATATATATATATATATATATATATATAAAAAAAGTTTACTGAGTCATTATTTATGAGAAGTAAAGAACACAATTGCACTAAATATTGATTTAAATGGTTAGCAATGGAGTTAATAAAGATGTAAACAATGTTTATTGGGACATTTGGTTTTCTGACACGTTTAGATAATTAAACATGGCCCGGGTCTAACATCATTGCTGTTCCTGAGAAACGAACATAAGGAGCACTTAACCCTCCGGGGGCCACCACTGTTCACCAGTCCCATACTGTGTCCGTCTGCTTTTTGCTTCTGAACAACTATTGTAACTAAACTCATAGAAGCATTTCCTCTGAACTCAGTTACCTGCTGTGGTCAAAAACAACAGCATCTAAGAGTGGTGAGCGTCTACAAAAACAGAGCTGAAACTCACTATAAAGTTCTGTAATATAGAGGGGAGCTCTACTGACCTCAAGCCCAGGCACAGCAACACAATGGGAACACAAATCTATAGAGCACAATTTAAGCCACAGTGAGTCATCGTAATGATCAAGGAAGGTAATGTAAATTCTAAACCAATGATCCTCGAAAGACTGCCAGAGTTTAAGAGTTTGTTTCAGGTAGTTGCTCCACAGTGTCAGCCAGTCATCTGTAAGAGAACCAACGAGCTCTCCTCTTCAGCATGATCCAACTAGAAGCAAGATGGCCTCTTCGACAGTAGATGGTATACGAATTACATTCTATTTCAATGGAACATGCTTTCTGCTTGCAAATTGCCAGTTTAAATGTTTATGAAACATTTTCCCACTTGTGCAATGGAAAACTGTAGCAGTATATACGTAGTATGTCTTACAGAGCTCCAGTAGCTGACGTGACTTTGCACCAGCAATCACAACGCCACCATATTGGCAGGAAAATGCACTTTTTGAATTACTAGTCGGCTGACTGCGAACAACTAACTGACTTGTCCAGTTACATCCAAAGTGGTCGACAGCTGTTGTGCCTCAGGATGTATGAATAGTGGGGGACAAGCAAAGGGGACATCATTTTATAGGACTCCCAAAGATCTCACAAGATGGCTGATGTGGATTACTGAAATAAACCTTTAGCCTGGTAAAACCTGCACAGCTTTAATAAGCTGAACCTTTGCAGAATCAGTTGTTGATGTGCCTGCAAACACACTGCAGGTTTAATGTTTTAAATAAAATATTATTATAATATATAGGGGGGGGGGGGGGGGGGGGGGGGGGTAACTAATGCAGTAGACAATCTGCCATTATTATGTGTATGGCTGCGAGGTTTCATTGGTTCTGTTCTAAATACCATAAATGTTGAGATGTCGCGACAATATACAATGGAGCTGTGTGTTTTCCACACCCTACGGAGGAAATTGGTTTGTTTACTGAACTTAACCAAATAAATCATTAAAAATTACTCAAGAGATCTGCATAACTCAGACCAATAGGAGTATTTAGAATCTGGCCATGTTTTCTTAGAATGGATTCAGTTTAATGTGATACGCAGGAGTGAAGTGAAATAGGTGTCTGAACTCCACCCGAGTGGCCAGAGGTCACAGCAGTGATCTAATGCCACTCTGAGTCTGGGCCACGCTGACATTATGCCACGCAGCTTTCCCACCAGGTTTCATCTAACACCTCACAGTGGTGTGTGTGTTTGTGAGTTGGATTTGCATGCATTCAATCTCACTGCCAGCAATTTCCTGCAGCAGGAAGCTGTCAGACCATCTGATGCAGAAATACAATTAAGATTATTTTTTACGTTTCACTTTTCTGTGGGGCTTTATTGTCAGCTCCCTCCCCCCAGCTCCACACTGGTCTTTGTTGTTGCTGATTTACCTCAAAAGTCCAAAACTGTCATCAGTATTCTTTTTTTTCTTGCTGCCAATAAACAGATTAATATCTTTTGAAAATTATGATGGCTACTGTGGCCAATTAGGAGATGCACAAATATCTTTGCCTTAATGGTGCCTCATTTCCTCTTAGACTTTGGCACTGTGTAGGAATTGCTGGAGCTTGTTACTCACTGTTCATACCCTCTTTTTCATTCCTTCAGAGATACGAACACATTTCTTATGAAAGTTTGAACCATCTGACTTTGATCTACAGTTCTCATTTTGAGAATTTTTACATAATAAAAGGACTATGCTAAGCTGCCCACGCCACATTACACTCTTGGTTTCCTGCTTCAGTATGTGTGCATATGGGTGTGAATCCCTGCGTGTCTGATTCTAGCTATTAGGTGGGACAACAGTGCCCCCTGCAGTTCAAGGCCGAACAAATTTACAGTTTTATACAAACGATTATAAAAGTGAGTAAGAGTGTGTATGTGTGTTTGTATTCTGTGTCATATCTCACTGTCTCTACTGTTGCTGCCTTATTGCATTTTCAAAGTAGGGACAGCCATACACAAGCTACTTTACACACTTAAATATCTAACCACACGAACTTGAAAATCATTTGTGTGCTTTGAAGCTGAAAGGAGCAACCGAGGTGTTGCAGCTCTATGGATTGTAGTTATGGATATTCTCAGGCTGACAGCAGACAAGGGCGGTAGAAAACAAGGCAGTAGTAAAGACATCTCCGGTCCATAAATGTTGTAACCAACCTTTGGGTGAAACACAAGACAGCACAGTCAGGTTTAATGTTTCCACGGAGCTCTGACTGAGACTGTAGGACATTTATAATTAACAGCCATGTGTGAACCACAAGTAGTAGTAGGAGCCTTTAAAGATCAATGAAGCTTATGGTAATACTAGTTAGTTGGATTGTTTCCCATCTTCTGATGAAGTCAGTTGGCTTGTGGACGCATTAAATTTATTATACATGGATTTCTATATTAGAGGATGAGTTGTGTGTGTGTATATATATATATATATATACAGTATATATATACCAGAAGACATTGTGTTTATATTTCAAATTAAAGCTCCTTTTAGCTGTATGTTAACAGCTGTGTGTCCCTCTATCTATCTCTCTTTCCCTCCCTCATTCCACCTACAGCTCTCTCTTTGTTTTCTTTTTCGGTCTTTCTACTCGTCCATCCCTCAAGTAGATGGGTCCTTCCATGTGAGCTGGGTTCTGCTTCAGGTTTCTTCCAGTTAAAAATTATTTTTTCCTTGCCACCATCGCCTGTGTGCTTCCTTTGGGCATTTCAGGTCATGTTTCGTAAAGCTTCTTGAAACATTTTGTATTGGCACCATGTGCCTCATGGCATGCCCCTGTGACCACCCCCAAAAGGCACTTTCCGAAGCACTAATCCATACCCACCCCATCTAAAGAGTTTAACACAGTAAAATTAAAACATAAACAAAAATCAAAGCCCAAAGTTTTAAATATTCTCACCACCATATCAATACATGTCTCTAATTATTAGGGTTAGAGAAGACAGGACACATTTATCAAAGTCTGCGTTCCCTGTGGAAAATGCTGCCTGGCACTATAATGAAAACAGGGTAACCCATAAATCCATTTTTTTGTCATAGTGTTGGGTCTTGGTTACTTCTTTTGTTATTTTGTCCCGATTGGTTCTTTTAGTTGTTTAGTTCCAGTTCTACTTTGAAGGGATTCTATGTGTCATGGCTTGTTTCACTTTCAGTCCATGTATGTTGTCATTTTCCTACTGTTTTCACCTATATCTTGTTACCCATGCCTTACTCTTGTATTTCACCGGTGGACTCTCCATCCCTAATTGTCTGTTTATCAATTGTTCATCACGTTATCATCAGTGTTATCGATGGTACTTCCAGTTGTGTCTTCGCAAAAATCAATAAGGCAAGTAAAGAAAAACACGACAGTAAAAAATGGGTGTTCGAGTGTTGAATTACATTGAATTACATTTGATTTTTGTAATTACATAAAGAAACTCTCCAATAAATCCACATTCAGGAGGCAGACTTTATGTACCAACTGTGCAATTTGACCTCTACTGTTATTCTTAGACGAAGTAAAGAGAATACAAAACTGAACTACAGAAGAAGACCAGAAAAAGTGAGTTTTTTCTGCAGAGCTGGAATCTTTATTTAATGAAATGTTGTTCAAGTATGAGCGCAGAAGCATGGCAGTTCATAAAGACAATGAATGTTGTAATACATGTGCAAAACAAAATAGGATAATCTGAAACTTCATACTGTTACGGGTCAGAGCAGAAAGTGGCTCACCTTGAAACATAAAAAGAGGAGAAGGTTCCATCTGCAGCAGGGCTACTGCTGAACTGCCCTTGCTGGCAATGTAACTATTAACTCACAGGAGCAAATGAAGATTTTCTCTATTTTCTCTCTACTCTTCTGTTTACTCCCCTCTGGGTTTTCCACTGAACACAATTGTGCTCAATAAAAAGGTACATGTCTTTCTATCAGCTTACTGCTGGCCTGCTTCTGAATCTCTTTTCTTCCATCATAATCTTTTATCATTTGCCCCTTCTTTTCTTCTCCGTGACTGTGTCCACTTTTACATCCTTCCTGCCTCTTTTCTGTCCTCTTTGTCTCTTGTTATTCTTTGATCTACACACCGTAAAAAAATGAATTCTCCTCATAAAGAGCCTAACTACTAAAGACATGTTTAGCTGCCCTTGAATTTTGTGAGAATTTGCAGAAAAGTGGAATTGGTAAGTTTCCAAAACCACAGCCTTACATCCCTGAACATGACTCCATTTCCATCAGGAATTACAGTAACTGTATGCAGATATCTTTTTGGAACCAGAAAATCAGTTGAATCCAGGTGTCAGATCAGGTGTAAATGGTCTACCCACTTCCTAGCAACAGGGGGTCAATGTCAGTGTAGAGGGTTCCCTTGTTGACTCGTACATTGATGATTACATACCTATTGTGTGCTAAAAATCACTTAAAAGCAAACATTAACATCAAATTAAGGCAGCAAAAACATCACTCCACTCGCTGAAAATAAATTATTTGCATTTTATCCATTGGCTGGTTTAAAGCCTGAGCCCTAGAGACGCATGACTGATCACAGAGCGTGTTTCACATATCAGCCACAACATTAAAACCACTGACAGGAGAATTAAATTACATTAACCATGTGTCATTCAATGTTCTGCTGGGAAACATTTGAACCTAGCATTCATGTGGACTTAGATATAAAGCACCCACCTAGACCAGACCAGACACCCCCACCCCATAGCAATGACACTGCTTGTTGGCAGCAGCCATCCCCAGCAGGATGCAGCCAGACACAGGCACACACACAAAACTCAAGTATCTGTGGAATGATCCACAAAGGCCCCTCCCCTCAACCCATAGGACCCAAAGGCCCCCACTAACAACATTCAGTTGCCAGACACCACAGGACACCCTCAGAAACCTTGTGTTTATTCTCTGATGTTACAACTGTTTTGGAGGCACACGGGAGACCTATTCAATATTATCAGAATAGGTGTACTGATGTAATATATAGATTGCAAGTTAGTACCAAGTGCAAATGCAATACCTGTTAGAAATTGTATAGTTACATATGCATGTGTGCACTGTATCTACAGAGACTATTTTATTTAATATTGAACAATAGACCAAATCATGTCTTCAGGCAGCTAGTAAACAGTTGTCAAAAGACTAAAAAAAAATGTTCAATAAGCCAGATACTGATTGGACCACAAGTCTACTGAATACATAATAGCAATATCTGTGAAAATGTGTGTTTAAATAAATAAAGATATTTTCTGCTCTTTCCCTCATTCTAGCTTAGGGAACAAAATGAGAGTGCACACAAATGTCACTTTTCCTTTTGTGGCGACTTTAAAAACACAGAGGCCATGGCTGACAGTGAAAGGGCATGGACTGAGTGGAGAGCAAAGGATGGCATTTGAACTGTGCTGACAGATCTGCTACACAGACGCTTGAGCAAACAGACAGTCACACACATGAAAGTACAAGGCAAAAGTGCTCAGAAGGTAAAAGGGCAGAGGATAGATATATGTAAAGTGTGGTGGGTTTTTTTTTTTTTGGTTTTTTTTACTGATATATTAACAGTCAGCAAGTTCAACATTCTTCCAGGCACTAACACACTGACACAAACAAATGTTATTTCCTGAAATGAAGGGTGCTGTGTGGGTGTGTGCGTTTTCTTTTTCTATATCTGCCCACAATATCTGAGAGGTCAGCGTCCTTTGTAGGATATGCTAGACACCATAAGGTTAGCTCTTGACTTGGTTGTAGGATCAGGGTCAGAATAAGTTAAAGGTCCAGCAAGGAGCTAGTGCAAAGATAGCAATAGGGAGGTGTATGAGGGCCTGTGATGTCATGACAAACTTGGGCATGAAAATTGCATGGAAGAAGTAACCACCATAAACACTGATATGTATTCTTAGGGAGATATTCAGTCTCAGACACAGGGGGAGAGTCTCAGATGCTGGAGCCTGGGAGATGCCTGCAGAACCTTGGTGCAGACGTGGACCTCCCTCAAGAGCCATGCCTGTCAGGGCCCTCATTGCTGGCCTTGTTCCTCTAAAAATGGGCTCAGACTCCGGCCTTAAAGTCCAACACAAAACCATATAAGTGTGCTTAACGTAAAAATAAAAGCCAAGTGCCAAGATAGCTGTGTTCTAATAATATTCTCTTTGGGCTGAATGTTGGCTTACCATACACAATGAGGCAAGCCTATTTTTTCATAATCCAGTGAGCTTTTGGAAAAGGATTGTAATACCAGACTCCTGGAAAGAAAAGTCATCCTTACACAGATTACAGATCGTTTCCCATGTTTGTGTCTGTACACGGGAAATAGTAGGTTTGCTCACTAAGCAGTCATTTCGATTTGTTTTTTCTTCTGCTTTTCACTGGGCATCACTAACTGGCATGTATTTCATCTACATTTAAACAGGATCCTTCCACATCACCTTTCACAACATCTCAGTGACTGAATATTGTACCAAGTACACCTTAGTAATGCCAATGCTTGTGTTGCTTTGCTTTCTAAGGAGTGATTATAACTCGTTATAACTAACACCAGAGTGACAGCCCAATTCAATTCAATTCAATTCAATTCAATTTTATTTATATAGCGTCAATAACAATACAAATTGTCTCAAGATGCTTTACAAAAACCTGGCCTGAAACCCCCAGAGCAAGCCTGAAGGCAACGGTGGCAAGGAAAAACTCCCTTTTAACAGGAAGAAACCTTGAGCAGAACCCAGCTCATATGGAGGGACCCACCTGCCTAAGGCCAGCCGGGTACAGACAGAAAAGAGAGAAGAGAACAGCAAGATAAACATACATCTGTCATAGATACACATATCTGATTAAAGCGTACATGCGGAATAGTATGATAAAAACTGATGATGTTACATGACACGGCAGTAAACATTCAATACAGTAATAGCACAGAATTGCATGACTAGCAGTAGATAGGAAATTAGAGGGCAAGAGCTCTGTGATGGAAAAGAAAGTGGAGGATGAGAGGAGAGAGAAGAAAGAAGGAGAACATGTGTTTGGTGCATTGACCCCCAGCAGCCTAGGCCTATAGCAGCATAACTAAGGGATGGTTTAGTCCAGCCCTAACTATAAGCTTGAAATTGTTTTTCCGTGGAGCCAAGCCATTTGGTATCCATCCTTCACCCAAGATCCAAATGAACAGAAATCAGAAGTCACCAGTGGCATTGGATCTTTTGAACGCCCTGACTGTCTTAGGACTGAAATATGCTTGTGTTTGTACATTTAACAAAAGCAGCATTAGTTCAAAATTCCTTTTTCATTTTAAATTTCTTTACGGTGTAGAACTTATCCTGCTGAACATCTGCAACATGACTTGAAATAAATGCAATTACTTTTAAAAGTAAGTGCACTGACTATAGCCTGATCAAGGACCAGAGTCAGTGCCAGGTGATGACATAAATAGAGATGCTTTGGTTTCAGGTTACTTACTGGGAATAGGGCATTTCTCGACTGAAATATTGAGTAAGAAATCAATATATGCAGCCTGAGATATAGAGTTTCTGACAAAGATTCCATGTTCACAGTGGCTCTCTTTGTTATAAATTACGAGAGGCGGCTTACCCAGGAAAATTCCAGTTCTGTATGCCGTAGCCTGAGAGCGACTGGAGGGCTGGCCTTGCATGCCTTCAGTACTGGAGTATCTGAACTTGTTAAGGTACAGATTCAGAAAGGTGAACCATGTCATTGAAATTGTTATGACCTGGTTAGAGGGTTGCAACATAAAGTGGAGACTCATGACAGAGTTGCAAAACTAAGGGTTTATTTCATCAAAAAGAAAAAAAGGCTACAGGTGAGCCTCTGTAGCAGAAAAGTGGTCGCCCTACACCTCTTCAACAACATCCTTTAAGCTTTTCATGTGTGACTGATTAAGTTAATTAAACACAATCCAGAAACACTTGCACTGGAAGGCCAGTGGAACTTCTGCTTTCGATATTCCCTATTATCACTCTAAGAAAAGAACTATAGCATTCAGTCTGCACAACAACATCCCAAGTGAGACCTGATTTATATTTTTATTGGCCTTGAGAAAACCAGTTCTTAAGCTTCCCTGCTTCCAAGAATAACCAGTTGCAGTTCAGAATAATCTTTATTTGCCATTAAAACCGGATTCTCACCTCTGCTTGGTTGGACTGCAACTATAACATTTTAAAAGCACGTGGCTGCAAAAGATGAGAAGATCTGAATTATGATTCAGTTCAATTCAATTTTATTTATACAGTGTCAATAACAATACAAATTGTCTCAAGACACTTCACAAAATCCTGGCCTGAAACCCCCAGAGCAAGCCTGAAGGCGACGGTGGCAAGGAAAAACTCCCTTTAACAGCAAGAAACCTTGAGCAGATCCCAGCTCATATGGAGGGACCCATCTGCCTAAGGCCAGCCAGATCAGAACACTGGATGGTTCACTGGTACAAAATACAATTATTTAAAAATAAATAAATGACTTGAAAATCTGGAGACAAACAGAACTGTAGATACCACTGGTGTGCTCTGGTCTGTACAGGTCTGGATTATCACCCTGAAATCCAGACCAGGTTTTTAGGCAGGAATGTCGTCAATACTGAAAATTCCAGAGAAACCACAACCCCAAATTAATTCCAGCAATGCAGTGCAAGGTTCTTTAGTATGCTGTTCCATCTGATACTACATACCCATTTTCTCGCTTTCAAATTCCAAAGAACAGTAAGCTTTCTTTAAAATTTAACCAAAATAGGAGAAAAACAAAACAAAACAAAACAAGTAATCAACTACAAAGCCATAAAGATGCACTACAGGGATGAATTCAGATAACCTCACTAACTCACAAGGGGAAAGGCTGGGAAACACGTCACTGGTGAAACTAATTAGACAGAGTTGGGAATCCACAGGCAGGAAGCAAAGACAGGAAGTATAGCTAAACATGACGAGGAAAGTGGCTGAAAATAAAACTACAAAAAACCCAAAGCATGACAAAGTCAATACAGTATAAAAGCATCCTGGTAGAGTACTAATTGTAAACATAATGGATTTTGAACATCTAGACCTACAAAACAATCAGGGGAGGGGGCAGGGAGACAGAGAGACACAGAAACACATTGCTTTGTTAAATCCATGTGGTGACAGGTGCAAAGAGGTACGAGCCTCCTGTTGGATAACTACTGAATGGGTGATTATCTTTCAGCTGGCAACAAGTTATTTAACATCAACTGATGCAATGAGTAGCTTCTCATTTCTTAAACAACCATGGAAGACACATCCTGTGGTCATGGAGAAGATGTTAGTCTGTTTGAGAAGGGTCAAGTAATCGGCATGCATCAAGCAGAGAAAACATCTAAGGAGATTGCAGAAACTACTAATATTGAGTCAAGAATTGTCCATTGTCGCCTGATGAAGATCCCATAGGATCGAAACGTTGTCTTTTATAAATAAATTTCACTTGGAGCATACTCAGTGTGCAGACCTTTTTTCAATATAAGAATTGTCCAACACATTATTAAAAACTGAACAGTGGTAACATCCCCAGTACAAACACAAATATTTGACAGTAATGGTGAGATGTACTGATCAAGGTCCATAGAAAGGCTCCAATCAGTGTACACACAACTATTTAGAAGTTACCTCAGGCAGCCCTTTAACGTATCTGCTGGTTAGCTTAGCTCTGCTGATGAGAGGTGTGTAAACTGGAAATGGATACAGTGGCCATCTCCCTTCTTCTTGATGGAATCAACTGTTCTTTCAGCAAAGTGCAGTGTGTAGCCCTGTGGTGTAGCAACATTTAGTCACATCTCGGTTAGGGTCAGAACACAACAGTTTCTAATGCTTTGCTATGCTCAGCCTTAGCTCATCCTCTGCCAACAATCCTGGAATGGTGAGCCACAGTATTAAGTAGACATTCAAAATGATTTTCTCATGAACATGGATTAACATGAAGACTGACAGGTAACATGATCAGTGATGGATTTTGTGTTCCTCCCTATACCTTGAAGAGTCTGTGAATGTAGCATTGATGTTTTATGAGCATTTTCAATCTTTCAGTACCTCATTGTGTTGCACACTAATTCTTTCCAGCAGACTATCACAAATCAGTTCTGTCTTCCTTTCCATTGTGCCTCCTTACTAAACTCTGTGCCTCTCTCCCCAGTGACACAGCTTTAAAAAAAAAAAAAAAAACAAAACCCTTCATATGTCACTGCATCCATCTCCTCCCTCTGTGTAGAGAGACAGAAAATATATGAGTGCCATTCTTCAGCTCCACTTGGAAATGATTATTCACCATTACTATTGGCATTCTCATCATTGCAGCTGTCATCAAAACTGGAGTGGCAGCTTCTGGAGCTCCTTCAGTCAAATTCACTTAAACAGCTGCTGTCTAAGCAGATCTGTGCAATATATCACTGACACACGTCCCTGCAAGTTCAGTGAATGCCTCAGCAATGTGTACATATTTAAATGAATAATAATGAATAAAACTGTAGCAGGATGTTGGTAACAAATGCAAAATGAAGAAAATCAAAGAAAATTCAAGGTACAAGGCAGAATTAAAAGGAGAATTCAAAAATCCAAAAAAAGAAAAGCACAGAAAGCTAAAATCAATCTAAAGATCAAATATCACAGTGCTTCTAATGACAATAAAAGTAACTTTACATTTTGTATGAAAATGTTCTGGAATTTGAAAAAAATGTAACATGAATAAAAGATTTAAAATGGAAACAAGCCATTACTTAAACAAAATAAACATTAATTTCTTAATTCAGTTCAATTTCAGGTCAGTTGAGTTAAGGCAATAGTGTCAAGGAAGAACTCCCCTTTAACAGAAACAAAACCAGTACCAAATGCCAGCTTAAGCATGATACATATGAGACTGATAGTGGAAAAATACTGACATGGATTTGGGGATAGTGAAATATCTACCTAGTCTTTTGTATTAATGCATTCCAAATACTGGGTACTGACACATCGTTCACATGATGACGTTTAATGTCTTTACGCTTTGGTTGTCCATGGACCAGAGGGTTAGCAGTTTGACCCAGGTAAACTACATACTGAAAGTGTCCTTGAGCAAGACACCAAGTTGTGTAAGTGTGGGTAGATGTGTTACTGTGACTGTAAAATATAGTACCAATATCTACTTACTGGTAGAACAGCTCTATATAAATATGAGACTATTTATCCCTTTGGCTACAAACTTCTGGCAAATATAACTGTTTTTGTCTGCAATTAGCTGTACAGTGGCTTTATCAAAGGTTTCCCAAAGAAAATAGGTTCTGCCGCTGCCAGAAAGGAGCTAAAGAGTTTGAAGGTCCCATTATGTTTAGGCGGTGACATCTCTTCCTAAGGTTAGGGAAAGATCCTGGTCTATATACGCTTTCTCTTGCACTTGTCAAGGCTGGGGCTTCACAAAATTGGGACTCAAATGCACGACTCAAACAAACCATTTTGGGTTTCCAATAAACACAGTTTACTTCCAGAAAAGTGGTTCAGTACACAAAAGGCAGGCCATATAGGCAAACAAGTCCAAAGGAAGAGGTAAGGGCAGTAGTCAGAGACAGGCAAAAACCCAAAACCAAGAAGACCAATTACAAGAGGTACGAGGATTGCTGGACCATGCGACACAGAGGTAAAAAACTAACTGGCACAAAGAGGAGGACTAACACACATTATATACACAAGAGGGGTACTGATAATGAGGAACAGGTGCAACCAATGAGGGCGGTGCAGACAATCAAAACTGGCGAGAAAACAGGCAGGAAGTGAAGTGGTCTGAAACAAGAGGAGAGGTAAGTTTTCACAATAAAACAGGAAACAAGACACAAGAAGGAAGAGTAATGAAACATGACCTTACCACGAATGACGGGATGTCACAGCACTACGTTTATTTCTTTTGTTTTGTCTCCACTCTGCTTGCCCACATGTGGTCCATGGATGTGTAATCACAAGCAGAAAGATGGCAAGGTTTCCCTTCTTATCCGTGTACTTTTTTATCAAACGGTTGGCATTACAACCAGTGAGGAAAAAAAAAGAAACTATTCCACAAAACAAGTTGTTTAAAGTATTGTTTAGACACTGTTGAGGGCGTAGGTGTTCGTTTTTACAAAAATGTATATCATTGTTGTGTGTGTAAATGTATAATTCCATTAGAAGAAATATTAACCAACAAAGATGGTCTGAAAAAGTTTGTATGAAGACATTTATAAAAACATAGCTTACGGCATTTTTTTTCTCTCCTGTACACCCTCTCCATCTTATTTTTCAAGCTGTTGTTTGTTTCTTATTAAATCATTTTGTCTGGGTCATTTGTCTCAGCCAAGTTTGAACAGTTTTCATGTAAATCATTAAGAAACTTTTGCAAGTCTATCTGTGGCAACAGTAAGTGCTGTCCAGACGAAGATCTGCTGCTTCCAAGTGTAAAGAGTGTGCAGCCAAGCTGACACCGCCACATCCCTGAGCAGCTTTATAATTGGAGGAACTCTGATCTGAGGCTGTACACCAGAGAAACCTCTGCAGTGACTGACTTTCTACCCACAGATGGCCACATCATTCAACAATGACAGTACACACTTGGAGAGCACTGAGCATTAATCTTTAAAGAACTAAAGATTTACAAGTGGAATTTCATACACACAGTATAGTTCCAATATATACTGTATGAGCATAGCCACTCACATAACATTTTTACTGTGAAGTGTTGCACATGAAATCTGCTGAGCAATGTGTATGTATGTGAATATAAATAGTACTACGGTGTACAATTATGGAGTCTGCATGACATATTTTCAGATCAGTTTTTCACACTTTTCAGACAGGCCCAGACCAGACATGGTCCAGAAAAGCTGATGACAATGCAGTTGATGAGCCAAGGGATACATGAAGAGCTATTGCTGACGGCATCCGTCAACACCAGAGTGCATGGAGAGGAATGTATCCACACTCATCACACCCACTACCATTTTAATTGCAGCATTTATTATTTTGTGTTTTTACTTGAAAAACGTAAGAGATTCAAATGTACTTAACAGCACAAGGAAAAAGATTTGGTCTGATGAGACACAAATGGAGGTCTGTGGGCAGAACGCCAAGCTATATGTTTGCCAACGTGATGTCTTAGTGTTGCTTTTACTGACACTAGCTTAACACAGAAAAGAAAAAGTGTAATGTAAAATGTAAATGTGAAAAGCTTAAAAAGTAGCATCAGTCAGTTTCAAATAAATACAATGGTTTATTTTAGAATTTACTGGTACAGACAAAACATCATCCATCCATCCATGCATCCATTTTCTTCTGCTTATCCAAGGTTAAAAACAGTCTAACTAAGGAATTTGAGAAATTGCTCTCCCTAGAAAAATATTCCAGTTCTTGCAGTTCTTCCTATATCTAAGCATTCCTAGGCCAGACAAGATAACAATCCCTTCAGCAAATTCTGGGTCTACACCAGGGTCTCCTCTCCACTGGCCTTGCCCGGTAAACCTCCAAAGGGAGTTGCCCAGGAAGCATCCTCACCAGGTGCCTGAATCATCTCAATTTACAGAGGAACCTCATTTCATCCACCACACCTAGACACACACCGCTAGGCACGATGATGTCTGGCATCACAAACTGTTTTGTGGCACATGGAATATCACAGAGAGCACTTTTTTTGTATTTGTAGTAATTTGTTCACATACAAGTTACAATAGTTGCCGAACTTGGTTGCTGGGGCAGCAGGTTTGTGAACAACCACCAGAGGGTTAGTCGTTTGATCATTGGAATGTGCCACATGCTGAAGTGTCCTTGAGCAAGACAGTTGTGGCTGTAAAGCATTTTGAGTACCAACAGGTAGAAGGGCACTATGTAAAAACAAGGCCATTTACCATGTACTGCTTGCTGGAGGCTAATCACATAATGGACCGATGAAAGCCACCACTGCCCCAGTCTTATTTTGAGTTAAAAAAAAAAAAAAAAACATGTTTCAACTTGTCGATGCGCTTATAACAGAAGGTACGTATACAGTATTGTGTGTAAGCAAGCTAGGGAACATTACTAAGAAGGTGTGTGGTCAGTCTATGTTGTTTTTTTCCTGCTGGAGTTCACTGCTTGTTGTGTTGTGAATTTTCCCAGCAGAACACTGAATTGTGACAAGACGTTCATTGTTGTTTACTTCTCCTGTTTTAATGTTGTGGCTGATCCTTGTATATTCATATAAGCTCTGTTGAATGTGAGGCAGTGGATCCAAATGGCAGTGGTTTCCAAAAGCTCCTTGCTGCTTGTGACAGCAGAAAATCAGAAACAATTGAATGGAAGTGGATGGACAAAGGACTCGCAGCTCATGGAACTCTTCAAAGCATGTCACCAGTATTTCTAATCTTACTCTGAGTCATTGATTGGAAGCTAAATAATAATTTTGTGGTGCTGCTTGAGCGGACCCCAGAAATTGGGCATTATGTCCAGATCGAAGCGACATGAGCAAGGCTCAACCTACTGATGTCAAAACATACACAGTTTAGTCATCCAGTCTGCACGTCATATTTTCAATCAAGTATACATTGATTGATGCAACAAGGTTCTGGAAAATCTCATTGAGGGCACAGAAGTAGGACATAAGTCTAACTTTGTGGACTGGAACAAGATGAAATCACTGCTAATCTTTGTTGAAATTGGATTGCTCATGCGATATGATGTGTACAGCATATATGTATTACCAGAGACTATAGTTATGTAATGTTCATTATGTTGTTATATGTGCAGAAAATATTCTACATATTCTATCCAGAGTGGGGCCATAAAACAGACTGTTAACTTTGAATGGATTGAGGGTAGATTGACACCCAGTTTATATGAGCCACAATTAAATCTCATCTCAAAACTCATCTGTTCAAATTGACTCTACAATTTGACCCTGCCTCTGGCCCTGCACTACCCTCCCTGTCCACCATTTTTGGGTGACCTGAAATATGCCATAAAAATAAATTATGTTAAATAAAAGTGCAGAGAACACCCACTGGCAGCTGGGATAGACTGTGGAGGATGCAGTAAGATAGCACAGTTCAAAGGCAGGACCGAGGCATGCACTGTATGACTGTATGAATAAAAAAACTAAAACTATAAGTTTGCAGCACTGAATTTATCACATTAATTTAGGCTTAGGTGGGAGCAGGTCACCTATACTGTATGTAGCGAGAAGCTGGGAGGAGTTTTTGCAATGTTAAATAAAAAGGGAGACCGACATCGCCACCTGGGGACTTGGACCCCAGGATATAAAAAAAAAAAAAAACAGGAAACCAAACTAATGTGATGCAGTATAAGGACACAGGGTTACGTGCCCCCTCCGATAATTAGAAAATACCTCAAAGGACCAGGACTCAAACAAAAGGGTACTTTTAACTAAATAAACCTGATCCTAAGAGAGAAGTATACCTAACTGAAAACAACAGAGGAAAAGGACAGAGAGGACAGCAACAGAGCAAGGAGAGAGAACAGCAGAAGAACCACCCTCAGACCACCACCAGGGACCAGCAGGAGATTGAACTGAGCTACCTGAAGCCTTTTATACTGCACCTGGCAGGAGGAGGAGCTACTGTATCTTGGTTGCATTCACAACCTTTCACTGAAGTTCACTACATGTACATTGTAATTTAGGCCGTAAAATGACTGAATCTGCAGGTTGATTAGGTCTGCCAGAAGATGTTTTCAGATAGAGATCCCAGTACAGTTAGCAAAACCAGGCAGACAATTCTTGTGTTTGCTTTCAGTCAAAAGCCAACCTAAAATTATTTGTTTACCAAGGTTAGACATTTTTCCCTAATACACACACGGTTTTGTTTCCTCAGTCTTTTCAGTAGAGGTGGAGAGAAGTAATGACTCATATAGCCACAATAACTCTATTACATGGAAATACACCAGGGTGAAAAAAAACCTACTTTAGTGCCACAGTGACAATCTGATTGATGAGTGGATGAATCTCAAGTTTGCAGGTGAATTGGCCAGAAAAGCTAAAATGAAGAATCACTCCCAGACAGACACGCAACCCAACATTTGTTTATGTGGGTGGTTGAAAAATGACCGTCATTTTAAATAATAGCGATGATGCGGGTTAAATAAAGAACTTTTTTAAATGCCGACATTAAGAGTTGACAAGATTATCTGGGTTTTACCTCTGCTATCAAACCTGTCTGAGGTTTCACCATCTTGTTTCTGCAGCCATGCTGTGGTAGTGCTATATAGCATGTACAGCTATTGTACAAATAATTTTTTTTTTTATTGTCTTTATCAGCCTAGATAAAATAATAATAATAATAATAATATTTTTTAGAATGCCTTTACACGCTCTCTGGAAGACTGAGAGGAGAGCATCTAATTGGTGTTAACACAGTGAGAATTGTTGCACTGCTGGAGTAATGACTCCCAGTGTGAAAGCATACTTGCTAATGATAGTGATGTCTTCAAATTAGCAGCCTTCAATTAACCATGCGAGCCTTCTACACCCGTAAATAGACACCAACGCACACACAAACATAGGCACTCCTAAGTGAGACAGCAGCACATCCAGATGTAGCAAGCTACAGTAAAATAACAGAATTAAATCAAATAAATACTGTCACTATTTGAGAGTCTACTAAGACACACTAACATGTCTTTTACGTTTACATTTTCTGGTTGGTATTCCAGCACAGGTTAAAGGTCAAATTGACACAGAGGTGAATCCTTTCAAAGTTCTCCGTCGGCTGGTGAACGTTGCAAATAGTGTTGCTTTCGTCAACGAAAACTATGACTAAATATTGTCGTCAACGAACCTGTATCACGTGACTAAAACGAGACGAGACGTAACGTAAATGCTGGTCATGCGACGATGACTATAATTAAATGTATAAAGCAATATTGTTGACGAATAAAAACGAGACTAAATGTGGTTTACAAAATAAAAACTATGCTAAAATGTCTTTCCATTTTCGTTGACCAAAATGAGACGAGACGAAATGTCACGAAGTTATTTTGTCATGTTTAGTCGCGTTATTATTATTTTGTAGTTTTTCTGTTTCCTGTGTCCAGAGCCCGTTTCTCTCGCAGGCGACGTCACTTCCTCAAGCTCCACTCGCAGCATTATTTAGAAGATGCTCTGCTGCTCCAGTGAGTCTGTGACTCTGCATGAGTACTGAGTAGCGAGAGAACTTTGAGTACTGAGTAGCGTGGCAAAGAAAGGGAATGATGGCCAGCCAGCCGGGGGTCTTCGGTAGAATAAGAAGAAGACATTTGGAGAAACTTTAAATACAAATCGAAGTGGAAAATAAAACTGAATGTCTTCTAACATGTTTGGTTAGTAAAATAAATATGTCAAAACAGGTAGAAGAATAAGGTAACAATAATATAATAAAAACCTTGTTTGAAATAGGTTTGGCTAAAAGAAAATTTTGGTTTTGTCTATACTACAAGGTACTTATACTATATTGAGTGGGTTAAATACAATTGTATTACTAAAAAGAGAATAAAATACAATTTTCATTGACTAAAACTAGACTAAATGTCATCAGTTTTCGTTGACTAAAACTAGACGAAAATAGTCATGGATAATTCTGACTAAAATAAGACTAAAATGCTCAGACTTTTAGTTGACTGAAACTTGACTAGACTAAAAGGAGTATGAACATGACTAAAACTAATAAAAACTAAAATGACAGGTTGACACAAAGACTAGACTAAAACTAAAATTAAAACTGGCCGCCAAAAACAACACTAGTTGCAAAGCAATTCATCGCCAGAACAATAGGGGGCTATACCTATCAATAGGGGCCGTGGGCATTTCTGACTGTGTTGCGACCATGTTCTAACTGTTTTGCTTTTTTGTTAAACCAGGGAGAAATTTGGGCAGGGACGAGCATATTTTCAACTACAGACTCTCCAGAGCCAGACGGGTCATTGAAAATACATTTGGAATCATGTGCTCGTACTTCCAGACTTCCTCTGCGACACATTCCTTAATGTTGTCTATTTTGTTGTTCGTTCTTTAATGAAAATGCCGGTGTTGTTGTTGTGGTGAGGGAATACTACCAGCAACATGAAATTCTGGAAATGAGGTAAAATTCCAGCGGACCAATCAGAGCAATGCTTCGGCGGACAGCGGCAACGCCGACAGATAGTTTTGGGGAGGTGCACGCAAGAACGATGCAAGCACGACGCAAGCACAACGCTACGACGCAGCGGGCTCTGCGTCGTAGCGCATTGACGGACGAGCATAAACGAGCATAAACCAAGCTTAAGAGATTGAATATACCTGCAACATAAGAGTTTGTGAGAGAAAAATAGATTATGAGTTAGAGAACTACTGTACAGTTGTTTACTCACCCAAATAACTTTTGTCATTTGTACTCATTTAGGAAATAATTCGATCAGCGTATATCCATATAGTGGGAGTGACAGGAGAATGCATTATCCGCTGCAAAATGTGTTCATTTTGTCAATATTTTGTTATCATACACTAATGCTATTCCCCGTTGAGTCCTGAGTTACCTGTTTTTGTCATCTACTGTGCGTAAATTGACACACACACGATGGTCAGCTTGTTTACCTGTAATTTCCTACTACTATGGTTTGTCCAAAACTTCAGATTCAGAAAAACATTTAGCCATGTTGCAAAAAAAAACTAGCAGCAGAAAATTATCCCCTACCCTGAGCACATGTTAAGGACCATAGAGAGCCTCCTGTGCAACTATATTGCTGTCTGGTTTGGGAACTGCACCATCTCAAAGACCCTGCAGCAGATTTCATCACTAAAGGTTGTATTACACAGCTGAAAGAAAATGGGTGTTTTCCCCTCTCTAGCACAATGATGATAAATGCACCCAGAACATTCTCCACTGCTATGTGGTTATATGTAGAAGCAGAATAATGAGTAAGATAACAGGAAATGAATTGATATAAGCTATGAAAAAAAGAACTCTCGGCCATAAGCCATGTCCATTATGCCTGTTTCTTTTGTCTGTAAAATAAACACATTTATAAACTGTCCGTCGCTTTAGACAAACATAGAGGTTGGTGGTCATGCAATTACAACTCTGTGCAAACTATTGTTGCACTATGCAGTCTAGAGGGGCAAGTTTTAATGACAGCAAACATAGTTACATGGCCACAGAATAATAATTCATTTAATACCTTGTCCACCACACTGTTTTAGATTAGAGATGCAGCTACAAAGCAATATTCTATTCAGAATGGATTACATGCTTGCAAATGATATGAACCGTTGCAGCTAACCTGAATGATAACAAGTCTGCATTTCCCTTGCTTTTTCAGATATACTCTTCTATACTCTTTTATATACTGCAGCTAAGCTGGGATGCAGGGCACTGGAGTCCCTGACATCACCACTTAAAAAAGTCTCTGTAATATTTAACATATACAATATAGAAAGTTTACCCCTGCCTCTCACCCGATGACAGCTGTGATAGGCTCCAGCAGATCCCCACAACCCTTAACAGGAATAAGTGGGTACAGAAAATGAATTAATCAATGAATGAATGAATATAGAAAGTTTAATTTAATTTTTAAAATCACTTAATATAAAATAATTTCAGAGCCTCTCCTGGTTTAAGGTTAAGTGAGTTTGAAATTTTTTACACAAACAGAAATGAACAAGGCATACATCTATGACCGTTTACATTCAGCCAATTAGCATAGAGGTTAGCTGACTTTTCTGATAACTTTACACAGCAAATTACATCCATGACTTCTCACTGCAATTCAGTGCTCCAGAACCACAGAAAAAGTTTTGAACAGTTCTGAAGTTTTGAAAGTTCCTGACATCAGCATCACACAGAGATCTCGCAGGTCTCAAAAAGATTTCAAAATGCAAAAACTGGTTGCTGTCTGGGGCCTTGCGTATTCATGTGTAGTGACTCTCTTTGGGAAACTGAAGTGCAGCCAGTAATGTACTGGATGCCATATAAATCCACAGCTGTCTCCTTGTGCATACCATTGCTAAATTTCCAGGAGGGAGTTACATTGTATTTAATGGTGTTAGTGTAGTGGCTGCTCATGTGTCAGCCGATCCTCTGCTTTGGCCTGTGGCCTACATTGGCAAGTCTCCTCTTTCATTTAGCACACAGCCAGCTTTCTAGAGTGACACTGAGAAAGCGCTGTGAGGGGTTTTTCATGCTGCATGCTCTCCCTCTACAAGCACAGGAATATCGGCCTCATGATTATTACACCTCTGAAGTCCAGCAGCTGAGACAGACATCTGTGAATGTGCTCTGGTCCTGAGTCCATGCCAAATGGCAAGATGTTGAGGCAGCAGCACCTGGAGGGGTGGGATGAACGTACTGAGCTCCATGTTTGTTTGTTCTTTTCCTCTGTCGGTGGATTGTGCCAGAACCTAGAGTAGGCATCAGCATTCATAAACCGTTTAGCAGCATTCAGCTGAGCCAGCTACTGGCCCTCTGAGTCCAACAAACAGCATCTCTCTATGTGTACTGTCTCATTAGCTCTGAAAGGTCAGATTCAACCCTTACTCTTCACCATGAACAGACCAATGAGTTTGGGGATATTTCAATCACTTGGGTTTTTAAAGCAACACAGTACAGTTCACACTAACACAATATTCAGATATTAGTTATCAAAAGGTGTGGTTTTTCAGGTCTTATTGTGGCCAGTCTCTGCATGTATTCATGTAGCTATCTCTTCTAAAGTCTTTATCCTCTGCTAACCAGCTCTCTGTGCTCAAGGACAGTCACTAGAATGACATCAGCCCAGCATCGTAAAAAGTACCAGCACAGACGGAGGCAGATGAAGGTGCTCAGAGTTAAAAGCAAGGCAGCGTGCAAAGAGAGATACAAGAAAATGAAAGTGACACAGAAAAGAGCTGGCAACAAATAGATGGCAGACGGAGAAAGTGACTGTGAAGTAAAGAGGGAAAACATGGCGGAGGATGGAAAGAAGTCAAAGAGGAGAAGACAGCCCTTGTGTTTAGTGCTGTTTGAAGCAGTTTACTTAAACGCATCCTCTTTGATTGCGGGTAAAGTTAAAGTTAAAGAAAGTCATTCCCCACTGAGTATGTTTCAAGTGGTTTGTTCTGTAGTTTAAGGACATGTTCTTCTGCTCAAGTTGATTAGGTCCAGGTGATGAAAGTTTGATTCAAAATTCACACAAAACATGCTTAAATAGAAGTCCAAGTCCAACTTCCACAAGAAATCCTGCTTATTGTACCTCAATGTCACTGAACTAAACACAACCCACAAAGGGTCATGTTGCATAAGAAAATAGTTTTTGAAAAATTATTTGAATACAAGATTGATAAAGAGTGCATCCTGTGTGACCCAATAGGTCACTATTGGTGACTGTCTACTTCCTGTGTGCTTCCCTCAGTCCAAATACAGATGGTATGTGATGTCCTTTATGTAATATGATCATTTGTCAGTTGTCTGTAAACGGATGTTTTAATGTACCACAGGAGTTATAATCATATAACCATTATAATCATTTCTGTTTTAGAACGGGAGAGAATTAATGAAGCTAAGCGAAAATTCAGTCAGGAAGATGGAAGACTATCTCCTTGCTCACGCCCCCAAGTCTCAACCTCTGGTTTCTCCTTAAGATCCGCCCACTCATTTCCATCTTCACCCTATCACAATCGACACACCCGCTTCTAACCAATCACCTGCAAACCGTCAGATTTAAAAGTGCTTCTCTCCCTGCTGTCATCCAGCTGTCATTTCAGCACGAGAGTTCCAGCTACCCACCTCCACCCCGTCACCACCTCCTGGTCCTCAGATCATCTCATCCTCCAGCCAGTTGGCCCATCATCAGTCATCCTTCTCCTCACCACCACCACCAGGTCTAGGCTCCGGGGGGATCCTTCCTCACATCGGAAGTTCCTTAATCATGGGCTGCCTCACCATGATCATACACATCCCACCGGTGTCTAAGCGCCAAAGTTTACCTACTGCTGTCAATAAATCACATCTATCAATTTTACATCCTTCTCCTTTATTTCTTCAAGTCTGTAAGTCTCTCCTGATTGAAATGTCTTGTGGTTAAGAAGGCTCCAGAAGGCTGGATGTGGGAATGTCTTGCATTATCTCGGATACGGCTAATGGTCATGGTATGAAAATATTCATTTTTATTGTGGTCTTGAAGCTAGTTCTCTGCCTGGTGTGAACCGCAATATTGCTGTGGAATCTCTGATAGTGTGCACAAACATCACATTAAATGTATGAAGCAAAAATCCATATCCATTAGAGTTGAGCCGGATACTCGGCTGAAACGAGTATCCGGTACGGATAAAGCACTTTTGCCGAGTACGAGTATTATACGAGTAATACGAGTCAATATCTGTGCTCGGATTAAATAAAAATCCTCATTGGGTAGCTGACTGTGTCTGCGTTCTGTGATAGACTACAGCCCCTCCCCTACACACTCGCAGATGTTGTGTCCGCTCTGATCACTCACACACAGAACAGCTCTCTGTCTCTCCCTCAGTCACTCGGGTTCGCGGGACGTTTTCCGTTAATGTTTAGGGTTTCTTTCTTCAGCTTCAGGTTATATTACTTAGGTTGGTACTTACTTATGAACTAGTAGAGTTCTGGTACTTCGTTCAGACGTGGTGCCGACTCGCGTTGCGTCTCTGCCTGTCGGAGATTTTTTTTTTCTTTTTCTTTTTTTAACCGTCATCTGGCTGCCTGGCTCTAACACTTTCTTGCTGTATTTCGTGAAAAAACAAAGCTAGTAGTGGTATAAACACACACACACACACACACCTGGTGTGGGAAAAAAAGAAAACCAAAAAAAACCAAAAAAATATATATATATATATATAAAAAAAAAGATCACACTGATCATAAAAAAAATTAAAGTTAAAATAAGAAAGTTATTGTTGAGCATGAAAACTCTTGTTCATTACATTTTACTTGATAATTGCAACCGCATTGTTACAAAACTTGTTCTGTAAATAGTTCGTTTGCTATCGTGATCAAAACCATTGATCTCTGAAGCTCAATGCTGATGCTGTCCTGTAAACAGTTTTCTAATCAGCAATAAATAACTATTTCTGATCAGCCCATATCAATTGCATGCTTAAAATAACATACCAGTTAAAACCTCGCTCATTTCAAGACAACCAGACCCACTTCCGGGTTAAATCCCGCCCACTTCCGGATCAGGCCCCGCCCACTCCGAGTACAGATACAGATACAGATAATTCATATGGTTAACAGATACAGATACAGATACAGATAATGCTGTACTCGCTCATCCCTAATATCCATACCATCCAAACATGACTTCCATCAGCATGTGGCAGTCCTCATCATGTGTGCTGAAACTGCTGCTTTAGGGCAGCTCTTTTCTTTAAGACTGTCTTAACCTATCTCAGTGAGTATTACCACATGAGGAAGATGCCACTGGCAAATATCATAGTTCGTGCCTCTAGGGGATCTGGAGAAAAACACAAATTTAGATGGGCAAAAATGAAGTTTTGATGCCCTTTGAGCCAGTACTAAATTCAGTCGATGTGAATGGCAGTGTAACAGTAAAGTCATGGGCTTCCTCTCCTTAGCTTTAACCTGCACCCCAGAGAGTCCAGATCACAGGAGCACAGCACTGTCACTGTGCCACAGCTTTATCCAGACAGTCATAAATCTCCAAGAAATGGATAATTTATAGTAGTGTACTGTATTGCTATGTCTGTTGTCTCTGCGACAAATGGTGCTTTATGAAGCTCACTTTTGATCTGCTCTTTAGGTCAGCAGTAGCATTTATCAGATCATTTTGCATTTTGCCTGATGTCAGAGTAAACACTTTGCTGGTGGACAGATCTTTTTCACCAACAAAGAAATAATTACGAAAAGTTGTCATTGTTTCTGGATCCCTCTCTTTTGTCGTGTAGCTTAAAGGAAAGTCCCTGTTTACCCAAAAATATCCTTTTCAGTATTTCCCTTTTTTTCTTAACCTTAGTGTTGTGGCACTCCATTTCCCTATTTTTATTTATTTATTTCTTCATTTAGCTTTAAATCCATGTGGCTTATAAATGTCTGGACACACTTTGGTTTGCCTTTGCTGCCTTGGATAGGCCACTCAAGTTTGCAAACCCAGCGGGGCTCCAATCACCAAATTCATCAAGTGCAAATAACAGCCATTCCCAGCAATACAATTTGCAATGCTCCAGAGGCTATGAGCCAAGAGAACCATTGGTAGTTGCTGGATTGAAAGTAAGTGGCACACAAAACCTTTTCCCAGCTGAGACAGACCCGCTAGATTTGGATTAGGTCAACCATTTGTCACAATGTTCAGCTTTTCCTGAAAAGTCCTTCTCGAAAAAGGCTTTGTTTTCTTCCCTCGACCATTATGAATTGAAAAAAATACACAAAATCTTAACAATCTTGGTTTAAGTTTGTGCTGTTTGCCATTTATTTTGAATTTCTGATACCTGAAGGTGTAAAGGCAACATTTTTCAACACAAGGCAGAAATCTGATTGAACTGGAAGCAGCTCAACAAAGAGGCGAGATGTGAAATGAAGAGAGTACACTACTGGGAACAATTTAATACACACACCGGTAATTAAAAAACATGATTATATTCGTCAGAGAAGGCCTTGCTGGCCCTGACAGTCTGCCACTAGACCACAATGATTCATTTAAAACCTTATAGTGGTATTGCACTTTAAGTCACCATTGCAGTGGTTTCAGCCTCAGGTTGTGGTAATTGCTGCTTAGTATATGGTATTGAACTTATTTGTGTCAACAGAAATGCTTCTCTGATGCACTGACCTTGGACCAGCATTCACAAGCCTAATGATCTCAGTGCTGTGTTCTGTTATATTAGGCCAAAGAGACTTTGTCTCATGTGAATCCCCTGCTGTAGCTTCATTAGTCAGCTGTGAACAGAGTTCAAAGGTCATGGCAGCAGTAATACAACAGCACCAGCAGGACTGCAATCAGCAGAAATAAAGAATCTATGCTCAACTTTATAAAGTAATTAATGTATCCAGATCTAAAAGAGCAAAAATAAACAAACAAACTACTACCACTTCACCACTCGAGCAGCTTATTAGAATAAACTGTATTTGGTAAATGCAACTACTTACCGCCCTCTGCGGATAACGTTAAGCTGTCTTAAACTGCATCTGCTTACTGACCAGGGCCTGTGTGCTGAATTGCTGTGTGTGATGTGTGGGAGATTGTGTGAACACAAAACTGCACAGAGCAAAGTCTTGGTTTGATCACACGCTAAAGCACTGCCCATAAGGGAAGCAAGAGAAAGAAGAATGGAGGCGAGTGGGCAGATGTATCACACTTCTTTCCCTTGTTGAAAGCTCTATTGCCTGGCCACATGGTGGAAAACCTCTAAAATAGTGCCAGGACCCCTTTAGTCCCGTGAGATGAAGACAGCGATGAGTAGGAGGAGGAGGGGGAGGACGAGTATGGAGTCAAAGAGGTGAGGCAATCATTCCTTAAAGCTTCTTACTAGCTTCTTTCTGGGGAGTGACATTCAAGTGATGGACTGAGTCGCTTGCTCTGAGTAGCACGCTGAAAAGCAGAGAAACGATTTATCACAAGGTCTAGAGCATTCTCAGAAACATGCGAGAATATAGTGGGCGAGGAAATCATGTATGTGGAGTCCCATCTATTCTTTGGAGAAGGTTCTGATGGATGAAGTTAAAAGGGGCAGGCTGTGTGGGCTACAGACATCAGAGGGCATGGGGGAGGGACACAAAGCATCTCTACTCTGAGCCCAGTTCCCTCAAATCACCACCAACCACCACTGTTCTTCCACTCAATACCCATCGTTTGGTTGTGATCAGGAGGAACAAAGACAAAGATATGTTTTCTCAAGGATCACATCTCCTTGTGGTTGTAGTTTCCTTGCTGGTGTACTGAAACAGCCACCAGCTCATCCACCAGCTACAAGCTGTTTGTTGCAGCTGCTGTTGCATCCAGTATGCTGTAGTCCCAAGCACATGTGCTGTGCTTATGTCACTTCTAAAGTCATGCAATGACTACCAAGTGTTGCAATAATATCATAGAATATTGAAGTAAAATGTAGTGTGTTTTTAAGAAGTAGACATTTTATTAGTATTTTTGCATTAACTAAGTAATATAAAAGTTAGGTGTCATTCCCACAGGAGATTTTGAGCCAGAGCCTGAGATAGAAAAAGATAGAAATTATTTTAAGGTTTATTTAAGAGATTTACTAAAATCCATAGCTCACAAGAGAAGTCACACAGAATAAAATACATTAAATTAGGATTCAGTTTATTATTCTCATCAAATGATTGTGTTCTAGCATGTACCAGTGGTAGCTGGGTAAGGTTTACACCCTTCAAAATATCCAGAAAAATATGCACGTTATGAACATGGACCTCGATTATTTATATATCGCGAAGTAATAATAATAATAATAATAACATGGTTATAGATGTGTGCAAGGCACCATTCAGTTGGAGTTAAGCACCATAAGCCACTGCTGTGATCTCTGCCTAGGAACCGAACTCGAATAATATAATTTCAAAATGATTCAACATGTTCTATCATTACTTTGATCGTGCAAATTAAGATGAGATAAAATAAGATTTGTTATTTGTCCCACAGTGGGAAATAAATAAATAGATCTTCTTCAATATCACTAAATGTTGGTGTTTGTCATTATGCATAAAATTACTCCAAATAAGTACAAAGTAAAAAATAATTATCAAAGTTGCGCTATGAAAGCCACAGTATGAGGTAACCCTGGCTAGTGTGAGTCCTAATTGGGTACTTTAATTTCAGTCTTCTACTATTGACAGTGCCGTTTGTTTGTTTGCCCTCACACTAATATTCAGTTTCTATTTTTATGTTCATAGCAACCAAGGTGTACAGCATAGGACAGTGCATTGTCTGCAATACACCATGGTAGGAAATGATCAGTTAAGAACTCCATGTTTGTAGAGGTCATTTTGACGTCTGAAGGAATGGCTGTCTCACATTTAAATATTTCAGTCCAATATTTCAGACTGGTCTATCAAAGTCTTGTATCACAGTCTTGAGTGTTCCACCCCTCCAACCACCCTTGTACTTTAATGTCTGAACAAGCACTAGATATAATATCATACAATTCCATGCAGAATGTTTCTCTAGCAGAACAGTGCTGGTAGGGGGCTGGAAGACACTTAATCCCAACACTTCACCTCACCTCAAAATTGCTTCTATGCTGTGCAACGTGTTGGTTCTTCAACAAATACCATATACCGTATACCCATTTCTCTCTTGGGAGCAGTTCAGTATGACACTGCCACGCAGCAAAACGCATATACAAAACAAAACAAAAATGCTTTAACTCTCAGTCTCATTTGATTTCATCAGCCACAGCAGCTGCTACACTGTTAAATGCAGCTTGTCTGATTACAGGGCTGCTTGTGTTCTTCACTTGTTTGACCCGATTTCCCAAGGCATTTGTCTACCACACCCACAGTGTGGATGAAACACACTGATCATATGGATGCCAGATTACATGATGGCTAGCATTAATTTGTTTATCAAGTCCATGTGACTTAGTGGACTGGATTGGTCAAATTCTGATAATAACAAATCATTTACAAGTTTGTAATTTTCACAATAATGTCTTTATTGTTTTACAACTGCTCCAAATCCAGACTTATCCCAGCAAATATCACAGCAACTATTAGATGCATTGTGAAGCAATCACACTTCAAACCTAGTGCCACTCTGATGCTGACATTGTGGTACTAAGCGAAATTAGTGAAGCTGTTACAGTATATGTACTGGAATTGTTACAGTATATGTATATTTTCAATGTACTCATGTATTACTTGTGCATATTCGATTATATATTAAATTTATGATTCACTCATTATTAATGATATATTTATTATTCATTGATCATTGTTTACATGCAGTTGACTGAGTCTGATAAGCATTAAACAGCTCAATCTTTTCAGCAGCTATAAAAATACTTCAAACTTTCACTTTCATTTTTGTGCTGTTAAAGACGACTTTGCGCTGAGTTGGACCTGTCAGCACTCACATCACTCCAGCTGTGGCACTCCATTTCAGTTCTGCTTAAACCCCCAGTTTTGACTTTCCATTCCATTTAACTTGATCAGTTCATTAAGAAAATGAAGCGTGGGACCCTAATGAGGGCTTCTTAACGAGGGAGATCAAATTGCCTCCATGAGCTGGGTGTTTAATTAGAGGGGAGGGAGGGCATGCTGAAAGCCGAGAAAGAAAAATGTGGAGGAAGGGCCAATAGATAAGCCTGCAAGGACACTCAGGTGGTCTGATTTGAAATTTTTCAATTTTTTCTAAACAGAATGAAAATTAAATTCCTGTGAATCAGCATTTTAACACTGTCATTATGACCATGCTGCATGCTTATGTGTGCCATTGTGCCTAAAAATAGCTTAACAGAGCGACTACTAATAGGTCTCAGACAATTGTTAAGGAAAATGCCAGCACTTCCAAACATGTTAATGTATTGCTGCTTGTGTTGGCCCAGCTTTGGGCTGTATTAGTTATTAATTATTAGCTAACTAACCCTAGTTATAAGCTAGCTCTTTTTGCTCTTGTTATTTTTTATTCTGCCCTCTCTATAAGCTGTTGCAAACTGCAATTTCCCCATTGCTTTTTCTGATTCTTATTCTTATTATTCTTATGTGTGTCATGGTAAAAACCTTGCATCTGAGAATGTTCTACCATATGTATTATCAGTGTCTGGCTTAGTGTCTCCTACCCTCCAAACAAATATTGTAAAATAGGTTTATTTTGTTTTGTTTGGTAAAATTCCCCAACCTTGTTGCTTTTCAGATTATGGAGTTTTAGATTAATGAACTCAAGCTTGCCAGCGCCCTCTTACAAAAGTTTTTAGAATATAGTGTCTGGTTCAGCTATAGTGTCTGGTTTTGCATCAGCTGCAATGCATACATATTGTCTTGATGTAATGTAAAACTAAAATAAAACATTCTTTACCCACATTCGTACAATACACATAGTGGCGGTCTGTTTAACGGTGATACGTACAGTAATACAGTGCATGTATAGTTTTTCATTGGACCAATAAGCTAAGCTGCTGCTCCACTCTTAGTTATAGTGAGCAAACTGCACTTGCAGTAATGTGTCACTGTCTAAGCAGTTTAAATGTGGAGCCACAATAGCAAGGGGAACAGATATTTCATGTTACAGGTAAAGTGCTTCATATGTGTTAAAACCACCCATCTGCATTATTACTGTGGCTGTTTAGGCGATTCGGTTTGTTAGAGAGATTGTGAAGAATAATGAACTCATGGGAGGGAAAAATTGTGTATTTCTACAGCATAATCCATCTTTCATTTCTTTTCTTTTTTTCACTTTCTCCTGTTCTTTTCCCAGTCGGTTGGTTTGATAAACAGCCTCTTATGAAAGGACTGAGGGGAGGGAGTGCAGGAATGAAGACGCCACACTAAACCACACACACACACACACAGACACACACACGGATACAATGAGCGGGAGTTCTCATCTTTTAAACAAGAATAAGTCTGAAGTTTCATATTTCATTAAGTGCTGATTATGAGGCTCTGTTGTCAGCACAGCACCCTCCAATAATCTGTAAGCCATTACAGGCACCTAAAAATAACCAAGTTAACATGCACAGCTGCTGAGCCAACCGGCAAAATTTTAATAAACGTCATGTAACTGCTGCAGCAATCAAATTTAATGGGCCTGAACCCGGCAACACTGCCTCGCCCCACAGTACAGTTTGCATACAGAAAATGACAAGCAAACCCAATAACAGCAGAACGTTTGTTTCTTTTACATATTTAATTCATAAGGTAGTGTTTTGTGTACAGTACTTTACATTTGGCTCAATATCCACTAATGCTCTGCTGGGAACCCAAAGTGTCAAGGATGAAAGGAAAGGTGATATTTGGAGACAGAGGAGAAGGAGGGCAGGAAAAGTACAAAATGCCAGAGTGCCCAAAACAAGAATAAAAGAATTCATCTCGACTGTGATTCAGCGTGCACCATAAGGTATAAATGGCCCACGCCAGCAAGGCTATGTGCATAGGCCACATGCATAGGTTATGTGCTTCATGGCATCTATGTCCAGCAGAGTTATAAACTCTGCTTAAGATGATAAAGTATCCCTTTGCAGCCTGTACCAGGTCCAGGAACACTTATCAGATATAACATTATGACCACCTTCCTAACATTGTGTTGGCCGCCCTTTTGCAGCCAAATCAGCCTTGACTTGTTGAGGCATGGACTAGACTGAAGGTGTGCTGTGGTATCTGGAACCAAGATGTTAGCAGCAGATCCTTTAAGTCCTGTTATGGCCTCCATAGATCAGACGTGTTTGTCCAGCACATCTCACAGATGCTTGACTGGATTGTGATGCTTAGGTAGGTGGCACATGTCACTTAGGTAACATCCATATGGATAGCAGACCCAAGGTTTAGTCAAAGCATCACACTACCTCTGCTGGCTTGCTTTCTTTCCATAGTGTATCCTGGTGCCATGTGTTCCCCAGACACACACACCCAGTAAAGGAAAATGTGATTCATCACATGCTCATATGCCCATTGTTGGGACTTTCGGCAGTGAACAGGGTTAACATGGGCTCCGTGACTGGTCTGTCTCTATGAACCATACACAACAAACTACGATGCAGTGTGTAATGTGACACTTTTTTACCAGAACTTCTTCAGCAATTTCAGCTACAGGAGCTCGTCTGTTGGATCAGACCACATGGGCTAGCCGTCACTCCTCACGCGCATCAATGAGTCTTGGCCACACATGATTTGACATTGTCGGCTGCTCCATGATTGGACAAATTTTGATAGATAATGACCACTGAAGACCAGGAACAACCCACAAGTGCTGCAGTTTTGGAAATGCTCTGACCCAGTCATCTAGCCATCACAATGTGGTCCTTGTCAAACTTGCTCATATCCTTACATTTGCCCATTTGTCCTGCTTGTAACACGTCATCTTTGAGAACTAAATATTCACTTACAAGCTATTATATCCTGCCCACTAACAGGTACCGTGATGAAGAGGAAATTGGTGTTTTTCATATGTTATTCACTTCATCTGTCAGTGGTCATAATGCTATGCCTAATTGGTGTAGATTATATATTCAGAGGAGCTAAGGCACCCAGCTGGAGTTTGGAGGGGCCCACTGCTCCTTTGTTTTGAAGGGACCCAGTTGATGTGGTTCATGCATCTGATCAGGATGCATATTAGGCACATTCCATTGCATGTTGCATCTGGAAGACCTTGAAAACATTGCTACACTTGGTTAGCTTGCTTAGATCTAACTTATTGTGTCGCCAGTGCAAGCTTATGGGGGCGACTGTGGCTCAGTAGGTAGAGCGGGTTGTCCACGAACCAGAGGGTTAGCGGTTCGATCCCCGGAATGTGCCACATGTCGAAGTGTCCTTGAGCAAGACACTGAACCCCCAGTTGCTCCCAGTGCGTGGCACTGGTGTGTGAATGTGTGTGTGCTTGTGTGAGTGAATGGGTAGATGTGTCTCTGACTGTAAAAGCGCTTTGAGTACCAATAGGTAGAAAAGCGCTATATAAAAGCAAGGCCATTTACCATTTATGATTAGCAACATATGGAAATGGTACAACATAATTTTATGTTGCTGACTTCATGCACCCCCAACCCACACCCTTAGTGCCACATCCCTAGACCACTTTGATCTGGCCATACCATGACCTGTAAATCTCTACAACCGCTTTTGCATGATTGTTTTGCAACAGGTTTTCTATACTTGTATGCATGTCCATAATAAATGCGATCTGCACTATTGCACTATTCTCAGGGGCAATCTAAGTGTTAAATAGTAACACAGCCCTAGATGATTGTATTCATCTTCCTCAGCCTAACCCTGTCCACACGCTCAGACTATTACTCCCCTCCCTTGACACTCGCTGACAGCATGTCTTCCCGACTTCTTCCCCAGCACAAAGGAATCAACACAGCACCTTAAAATGCATCTTCAAAGCTAATCCACTCCACACATTGATTTGAGCTGGTTTTGTTTCCTTCTGTAGCAAAAGGTCAAGGGTAGAAGGAAAGAGAAGAGAGCAACACAAGACAAGGTAAGTGAAAGGAAAAAATCAAGAAATGTGAAGGGTCCATCCAGTACTGCAAAGACCAGATCAACAAAAGAGTAAATCAGACACAGAGGAAAACATGTGAAGCTTAAGAAACGAGAGGGAAAGGCAAAAAAAAGGACATGAAGCAGCAAAAAACAAACAAAAAAAAAAAACAGCAGGGGAATAGCGACACATAAGTTCCTCCCCCTTGTGTCTTGCATCCAAAGCTTTTAGAGAACTGAACCTTTGCCTAGAGATGTCAAGCAGAAAATACCAGGTGATTATAAAACCCTGTTAGGGGCTGAGAGAGAGGATCCATTAACGGCTTCGTCATTAGATATGTGAAGTCAGACCATGTCTAAACACTGAAACTCTGTATTTATTTATTTATTTATTTATTTATTTTTTGCTAATTCAAGATATTTTAAACCTTGATAACTTTCAGAGAAATGAAGGAAACAAACACAGATGTTTTAGGTGAATGAGTGAAGAATTCAGTGTTAACTTTGGACAGTTTGATAACTGTCTACATACTTGCTTTCCCAGGCTTTTCAACATAGTATTAGAATTTTGTTCTGAAATTCTACCAAATGGATGTAGTGGTAGTGGTCACATGTGCACATGACTAGTTTAATGTCAGGTGTGAACACACGTACTCAGAGCAGCCCATTTTTAATCAGATCACCCAACATTCATGTTAATACTGAGTGTGAATTGGGCTTGTTATTCTAACCTCTTGTCCATAATGGAAAGGCAGTCAATGAGTAGATCAGTAACTGCAACAATGGTCGATCCTCCTGGCAACAGACTTTGAAGAATGCACAGATGAGACTTATTTGTAGCTATGCACAGCCCCCACAGCCACACTTCCACTTCCTCACACACTGGTTACAGCATCCCCTTCCTTGACAACCAGCAAAATGCAGTGCCAAGTACTGGTAGCCTGGTCCCTGTAGCTAGCTGAGATGGTGCAGCTTATCCAGCAAATCTTCATGTAGGTTGGTCAAAAGATTCCTATACTGAGGCAGGGCCTAGCAAAGGCCAACATAGACTCTGGTTGTTTTAATCTCCATGAGCTATTTAACAGAAAACTGAGCTGAGAAACAATATTATCACCATTTAGGATCCACAGCAGCTGCCATGTGATATTGCTGCTGTGTACATATTACTATGTCACAACAGCTTTTCATGTATGCATTGCAACTGGTCTGGCCTTATCCATGAATGCCGCCCATCTCTGAAGCTTTTTCACTTCATCTCCATTTGTATGTTAGCAGTGAAAGGTTAGGAAGGGAGCCCAGACAGCGGAACAGATGGGAAAAGGGTCTGTTTGAATCCTCTTGCATGTCAAGGCCACATTGTAGCTCCAGGCAGAGTCAGGAGAGCAGGCAGAAAGCCATCTCCGCTGCTACTTTCTACTAGCTTTCAACCTCATTTTGGCCTCCCCTCCTCCCTTTTGTTCTTCTTTTTCACTCTTCTTCCACTCCCTTAGGCAGCACCTTCAGTCCATCAACACCTCTTCACGAGAGAAGGAATCAATAGCGCTCAGGTCTGAGCAGTGGAGGAGGCATTGATCGTTCAGTCCCGGCGACTGCCCTTTCTCTGTCTGTTCAGTAAGCTAGAGGCCAGGAAGTTTTAGGGCTGTTTTCATGTCAGGCGAACATTTATCTAATTTTGGACCTCTAGAGATGCAGCAAGACAGCATTACACACTCTTCTCATCATCAGACTCCATGGTTCATAGAGTCATGAATCATGAATAGCCTCTGACTCTAATACCACATTTATACTTGTTGGGTGTTGGGTGAATTGAACGATTTGACAAAAAACATCAGCTTCAGTAGGTTAACTGTTTGCATGCTAATATGATCTCATGCTAAGTTAATATATATATATATAATACTGTATTAAGTTAACATGGTAAAAGAAAAGAAAAAACAACTACTAAACATCAGTAAAAATAAGTAGAATATACTATATAGAGCTTTAAATGAAACTTGAACCACCAGGCTGTGTATGTTGTTTATTTAATATGTCTCAATAAGGATGGTAATCTCCCAGATTGTCACATTTCATAATGCTTTAACGATCATAGACGCACAGTAGACGAGTCCACGGTGAGTAGAGGGTTAGCAGTACATTATGTAAAGAACAAAAATATCTCGGTCACACTCTAGTAGCAGTCAATTTTTGTCATGCTTTAACTTGGTGGTCATCCACCTTTCTATACAGCCTGAGGTGTATGTATTTCAGTTTGATCCTAGTCACATTTGTATGCTTGACCTGGTCTATTGTTGGATGGATGGTGAAAATGCAAATAAAACTGCCTTAATCATTGAATGTCTTATGTTGCAGGGTAATTTCAGGATTGCATTACAGACTAACCAGGTTACTCCAGTGCACGTGAACATGTCCGCAGGCTGTTTAGTCTGTAATAGTACTGACTCATTTTCGTACGCTCAGATTTTTATTTTTTTTACTATCAAACCTCATCTGCCTTCTTGTGTTTATTTAGCCAGTCATGTCCCCAAATTTCTGTTGTTAGGTAGTAACTAAAAAAAGTTGTGTGTTTTTTCTTGACTCCTGAAAGTTGGTTCTTTCATCCTTCACAGAGCAGTTGGAAGCTAGATATCACTTAGAATGAATCTGCAGTATATTCCCAAACCTCCTGCATCCTTATCCACTTATCTACTGCTCCCCAATACACTCGCTGTGTTCTGTTCAAACAGAGTTGTGCCAAAATATGTCTAAATTCTGCTGTAAACCACTAGTTATAAACAGCTCAGTCTGAATGCCATTCTGATCAACATCTGGCATCTCACACACAGCTCTCAGCATCTGGATTACACCAGAGCTTCATAACCATGCATACCTAAAGAAGCTTGTAAAGAGATTAAGCTTTTTTAAAGGTTTGCTCGTGTGGTTGTTCTTCTGCATAATGCTGACATGACCATGAATTAATCCAGGAGATTATTAAACCGTCTGGATGGCTGAATGTCTGAAATTACTCCTTTTGCTTAAGCAAGTAAAATGACCATTTAACGTTGATGTCATCTGGAGACGGTTGAAGTTTTGCTCCTGGTTTTTATTATCATGGGACTGACATTTGGTTATTGAGTCCCTTAAACCTCTTACAACTTTAACTTTGAACCCCAACAATTGGTTAATGCCAAATGGCACCAATTTAGAATTTACTAAATAATGATGTTAAAGTGGAAAAAACATTAGTTTTGTTGAACAATAATGGACAAGCATTACACCGTCCTCATATAAATGCAGTAAGTCGTTATTGAAGTACAGCTCAGTATGGATTTTTATTGAGTTTCAGCATGGAGCTTCAGTGCCACCTAGTGTAGAAACTGAGGTAGAGTCTCAACACACACTAACCCAAATATACCGCATCGCTTCGGTCTTTACATAATAGCAAATACTGTGGAATATCTTTAATTTATCAAACTAATCCATGGCAAAAGCCTTTCACGATTTTTCCATTAATTTTGGGTTTTGTTTCTCCCTCATTCAGATGAGGTGGTAAGTTCTTCTGTCTAATCCTCCTTAGCTAATATTAGTCCAAGCAGGTCGAAGCCCCAAATGTGTATTCATGACGAGACACAGCTAAGATTCCTACTTAAACTACATTTAGGAGGATAAAAGATCCACTTTGGTTAACAAATCAGCTTCTCAGTGGACAACACACATACGAAGAGCCATGTACACACAACATTTATCACACACTTGCTTTTGCTTTCTCAGCAAGGCTTTTGTGAAATGAGGAGCAAAACTGCTGAGAGAATGGTGTACAGTGTTTCAGGTCTTATCATGGCTCATACATTATATATCGATGGAAGCACAAGTCATAACCTTTCCTTTTCACGTCTCCATATAGTGTGATCTCAGCACACAGCAGCAACTTCTATTTCTGTTATGGGTCACTGAGGCACATCTGTGCAGCTTTCTGTAAAACCCTTGTATGTTCCCATTGTTGACGCACCATGAAGATTAATTGCAAATTCTCCTTCATTTCAGAGGACACATGCAAAAAGTTTATCTTAGTTACCGAAGAAAGTTTTTACCTAAGCACAGATGGACGCTCATTTCTCAATCACTGTGTGAAAAAAGACCTCTGCATGAAGCTAGTATTATGCACAAACAATGTGTCCACACATATCAACATATTTCTACAAATATTCCAGTTCATGTTAAAATGCAAGGAGAGGAAAATCTCCTCGTCCTAGGCATGTGCAGAGGACACACAAGTATAAAGTTATGCTCACTGAACATTTTATTAGGAATGCTTGCACATCTGCTTCTCCGTTCAGTTATCCAATCAGTCATGTCACAGCAGTACAACGCTTAAAACCCTACAGATGCAGGCCAGGAGCCAGACTAGAGCCAATACAAAGCCTGTGACCAGTGGAAAACCTGCCCAGAACAATCCAACCTGGATGTGGATGGACTACAACAGCAGAAGACCACATAGGGTTCCATTGGTGTCAGGAAAGAACATAAATCTAGAACTGTAGTAGACACAGACTCACCAAAACTAGAGTGTAAAACATGGCCCGGGCTGATAAATCTCCAGACTGAAGTTGGACGACTCAGAATTCTGTGTGTCAACAGTCCAGGTTTCTACTGGTACTATGATAATGTGTGGGAAAGGTTTTCTTGGCCCATTTTGACCCTTAACAGCAATCAATCGTGATTTGAATCCCACCACCTCAATTAATATTTTTGCTAATCATGTGCGCCCTTTATGGTCACAGTTTTATATGTCTTCTTCCAGTATGGTAAGGTAATGCATGCCACAAAGAAGATGTTGTCAGGGCCTCATCAGAACAGCTTTGGGAGTTGGCCAAACTACAGATTGGCAGCACAAACGTGTGGCTGACAAATGTGTAGAACTGTTATGATTCTAGCATGTCACCACGGACTCCAAACTCCATGGTTTCCAACAGAACTTAAGTGTCTGAATGTTAGGGAAGGCTTTTAGTATGACCGTCCTGATAGTGCTCACTTCCAGAAACAATATTATACTGCCTGCCACCATCTGTTTTGTCGCAATTATAATTACAGTTACAGTGTAATTACAGTGCCATGAGGGAAGAAAAAATCCATTGATGGAATAACCTGACCAGATAGACATGGTAACAAAAAACAAAAACAAACATTTATATTTTGCAGTTGAATTAAATAAAAAAGAAAAAGATTATTTAGTATAGGATGTGGAGGTCCATTACATCTGGAGTGCCTTTAAGAAACGAGGGGAATTAAAGCCTAGTTCTAATATAGCGCATGAAGGGCTTCCAAATTTTTTCAAAGACATCTGAGGTGCCACTTATGGCTTTGTCCAACTCTACTTCAATTGTTCTCTCCCACTAAAAATGGGTATCAAGGGATCTGGCTGAACCACCCTTTTGAAAACTTCTGATAGTGCGCTGAAAATGGAGCTTCAGTATGTGCAAATTAGGACAAAGCCAGGATGAGTGTGACAGAGACCCTGGTGAGAGCCCACATCTGTCACACAATGGGTCCACATCCGGGAACATTCTCAAGAGTCTTACTTTGGAAAAGTGCAGGCAAAGCAATATCTTAAATTGGATGAGGCCTTGCCTGGCATAGATTGAGGCTGTATGCACCCCCTCATGGGCTTCTTACCACTGCTCTGCTGTCAGGGTCACCCCCAAATCACCCTGCCATGCAGACTTAATAAATTCCAGTGATAGTCTTTGTTTATTGGAAAAGAGATTATAAATGAAGGAAATATTGATAGGGTTTGAAGGAAGACAGGGATTCCAAAGAGGACTCCTCAGACAAATAGTTTTAACATTACTACGAATCTGGATGTATTTGAAATGGTGTGACTGTGGTAAATTAAACTTCCCCCATAATTGTAAAAAGGTGGGAAATATGTATCTATGAATAGGGTCATATTGATTATGCTATTACCTTTCCAAATGTCAAAAGAATCATCCATAATAGACGAGGAGAAATGGTGGTTTGGATGGACAGGAGACAGCAGGGAACCATTATGCCAACCATATTGTTTTCTCACAGCAGAGCATATTTTCAGAGACTGGGTTACAAGGGTTATTCATAGTGCATGGTGCAATGATGCAGAATCTGATGAGCCAATAACAGCCCAGCCTTCTCTCCATGTTCGTATAATCTATATTTAGTTTGTAGTAATAATTTAGCTGTTTCATCACTGGAGAGTAGGTCAAAGTCCAATTGCAGGGAAATCCTCTTATTGTAGAGATCAGGTGATATCCTTCCAGTTTTTAATAATGTGTTGGACAGTTCTTAACACAATTTTATTAGTCTCCTTAGGTGTTTTCTCTGCTTGATGCATGCCAATGATTTGGCCCTTCTCAAACAGACTAATATCTTATCCATGACCACGACATGTGTCTTTAGACATGGTTGTTTAAGAAATGAGAAGCTACTCATTGCATCAGTTGGGGTTAAATAACTTGTTGGCACACACACAAAAAAATGGTTTAGTAGAAAAAAACAAACAAACAAAAAAAAAACATGAACATGAACAGCACAAGGTGTTGGCCTGGCCTCCAAATTCACTAGATGGGATGATCCACAGATGCCTCTCCCCTCAACCCATGTTTATTTAAAAACATGTCATTGATGTAATGGATTTATATTGACTTAATGAATTTATGAAAAGTGCCACTCTACCTTCCACTACATGTGCTACAGTAGTTAGACACAGGGACTGATGAGTGGCTCAGCTAACCCTTCGTCTAACCAGAAAGCCGGAGGATGGGAGGGTGTATGTGTGTACCTTTTAGTTTAAACAGATTGACGTAAAAAATAATATCCTTAATTTTTTGTGCATTTATTTTTTATGCAGACCTAATGAGGACCAGGCCGTTAGCCTAATTATGGTAATAAATTTGACACAGCCACACTCCCTTTAAAGCTGTAACATAAAACAAAGCAGTAGTGTTATCTTGACTTATCTCTGTCTTATCTACATCTAGAGCAGTAGTTCACACTGTGGCCCTTAAAGATTCCAAACTTGGAAAGTTCCTCTACTGACCTAAAATGGCAGGTCTAAAAATAGTTATACAAAGTCACACTGACCTATATTTTGACTCAACAGTCAATCAACCTCTGGACACAGTGTTTCTATACTGTATATAATGATTATGGTAATTACATACTGTGGACATATGTTATTTTGTATTGTCTTTAAAAAAAAAACTTTACAAGTCTCATAATACCTAGTGTTGATGATGTGTTTTTATGAACTTCCACAGTACAGAAAAACTAATGAAGAAAAACTAAATCTGCAATACATAACATCATCAACTCTGAAAAATAAATGTGTCTTACCAGTGGTACCATTCGAGCCATGTGAGCATCCAAACTATGTAGTGTCATTAAACGACCACCAGGTGGTAGCACAAAAACACACTTAAAGATGGAACATAAAGACATTAGATTTATCATTTCGAAAGCATACATTTACAGCAATAAGTTATGACTCATTTACAACTCCAAATATTTCATTTATGCTGAAATATATAGTATGGAAACCATACTCTTATTTTTTTCCCTCGTAGTAGAGAATGCTGAAGACATTAAAACTATGAAGACATGGAAGTATGTGGAATGAATTAAAAAAAAGTTATTTCAGCTTCACTGAAGTAGCCACTGTTTGCCTTGATGACAGATTTGCACAGCTTGGTCTTCATAGGTTCTTGTGGAAGTGTTTGTCTCCCATGCAGCACACAGCCCCATGTGGCTATTGTATTAGCCAATCCATATTATGGTTTCAGCTAGAGGAGATCAAGAGTTATGTCTGCTGCTGCTGGGGAGAAGTTCATGAGAGTTACCAGTTTATATTAAAAGAGATTAAAGTTAATAATAAGTCAGTTTAGAGCTCACATCAGTGCTTCCTAGAGTTGGAAAACAATAACAAGAAGAGAAGCGCTTGCAACAAGATAAACAGTGAACGGTCATCTGGACTTCTATTTGTTGAGGCCAAAGGTGGCACAGTGTGCAGAAGTTGGTATTCCAATGTGTGGATCATGAAGCATAGAGGAGAGGCTATAATGGTATGTGTGTGAAATCTGTCAGAATTCAGTGAATCACTTAACCTGTATCAATATTCTGCTGACCAATAAACTAAAGTAACTGCCATATAGACTTTCTCTTGTTTTCACAGTGTGCCTTATTTTCTTCTTCACTGGTTTTCCACGAGTATGACGAACAAAATGTAGCAGATATGACTTTACACGAAATGCACATCTCATACTACCTTGAAGAATTGATTTGGTGCTCCAGTCGATGAATAATTAACAGAGAAACCATCCAGGATTCTGTCAGTACTGACCCTTCACCTGCTTATATAATGGCCTTAGAACATTAAAACATTACTTTGACCTCAACTTACTGTGCTAGTGCAGACCAAACAGCATAGGCGAGGAAGTGAGTATTTCATAGTTCTTAGTTAGAAATAAGACAACTGAGCGTATCAATTAATCAGCAAAATATCATAGAGTATTTATAATGAGACAGAAGAGGTTCGGCTTGTCAAACACTGCAGCTTCTAGACACTTTCCTAGACACTTAATTTATTTAATAATAAAATGGTTAAACAAAATTAAGATATGCTGTGGCGGTATGTTGGTATGTAAGTTCATCTAGGACATGCTGTTCTTGGAGATTTACACAACTTGTTTTCAGGGGGAGGTGATATAATTTGTTTAAACACTGTATCCGCTACAGGGACAGAAACCTTTGTCGATTGGCGTGCTAAAGACGTCAGCTGCCGTCATGCCTGTCGAATAAGCGCACTGCACGCTGATTGGCTGTTAGGTGAACTCTTCCGTATAAATGTCAGTGTGGCTCAAACCACTGTATAAATATTGGGGATATGTAGATATCTGTAGTGTTTTACATATAGACTTGTATTCGTTTACCGAAACCTTAAAACAGGAAGATACATTGTCCACCCGGCTTAGTAATCTTTCACTGTATATTGTTAATTATAGCGTATCCTCTTGGCTTCGGCAAAGCGCTATGGACTAACCCATTATTGAGCAACCCCTCAGCACCCGGTGTTCCGTGACTCACCAGAAACATGATGTAATTTTTACCGGCTTTCTGTTACGACCACAACCACAAGTTCAAAGAGAAAAAGAAGTCCCGCGTCCTTTTGTAGGGAAACATTCTCGAGCTATTTTTTGAATACGTGGCTCGGTTTCGTTAGTGTGGGTGAAAAGATAGCTGAAGAGTGCCAGAAACGCGGTCTTTCTCTTTTGGAATCGGTACGGTAAAGAATGAATCCTGCTCGCCGCTGTTCTGCTTTATTCGGCCAGCTTTGTGTGCCGGTCCGGGGGAAACAAACGACAAGGAGAACCGTTTTACCAGTTTTGGCTCAACCTGGAACACGGTACTGTCACCCCGAAGTTGGAGGAGGAGGAGGAGGAGGAGGAGGAGGGGGAGTCAAAGGGACCTGTCCACAGCTGAATCCAAGCGGAGCACACAGCACCGTGGCAGCACCAGGTACGGTACGCCCAAGTGTGACACCATGACAACTCAAGTCAAACCCATGCCATTTAACCTTTGGTGATCATCTTTCAATTCCTCTCGTGATACATTCAATAGGTTTCGGTGTAATGTGTCACTGCCCTACTCTTGTTCATTAAACATGTTTGTAAGTTTAGATTCTGCCTTGATTGTATTGTAATTCCTGTAAATGGGGCTTTCACATGGGAACAAAACTGTCCTAAAATGTGCCACGTTTGCAAACGTGAGCTTGTGTTTATAGTCATTTCCATTGATGGAACTGCTCTGTGCTCAGGACAAAGTAGCACATTCTGTGTCTGTGTCCACCACATGCAATACGCGAAGAGCAGAAAATAATAGAATAGGTTGAAATGAATTTGAAAGGATGTATTTCAAAAATATCTCTGAGGTAACAAGGAAATATTACCAAGCAACTGATTAAATAGGATATGTGGCAACAGTATATTTCTGCGTGGGGCAATATGTTGAAAATGTAACCCCTTGGTAACAAAATTCTTTCCACAGTGGAAAGAATTGAATGTACTTTGAAAAAAAATTTGTTCTACACTGTCGCCAGTATGAAGAGTAGTATGAACAACTCAAGACATTGTGACTATAAGGCCTTCATGTACTAAAAGGTGGAAAAGTACTACATAAATCCAAGACTCATTTACTATTTGGGTCTTCAATTAACTATTCATATCTTGGTCTTGTGTTTATACGTAGAATAAGTCATAAATACAATTTCACAGGCCTAGATTTGGGATGTGGAGGATTTACACCAATCAGGTACTATGACCACCTTCCTTATATTGTGTATGTCCATTGTGCCTCCAAAACAGTTGTGACTCATCAGAGAATGGTCATGGGCCTTCTGAGGGTGTCCTGTGGCGTCTGGCAACAGAATGTTGTTAGTGGGGGCCTTTGGGCCATATGGGTTGAGGGGAGGGCCTCTGTAGATCATCCCACAGATACTTGATCAGTTTGGGATCTAGTGAATTTGGAGTCCAGATCAACACCTTGTGCTGTCCTTCATGCTTTTTGAGTTGTTCCTAAAAAGTGTCCGTGTGTGTGTCTGTGTCAGGCTGCATGCTGCTCGGGATGGCTGCTGCCATCAAGGATTGTCATTGCTATGGGGTGGTGGTGCCTCTTTAAAATCTGCAAAATGACACAGAAACATTATGTAATTATTTTTTATTTGTGAAGGTAGATTTGCTTAAAAAGCAAACAGAACAAATACTTACATTGGAGAGAAAACCTTCAACCAGCTAATCTTTGCATTATTTAATACTATAAGACCATCAGAATGAACCATTTATCAGAGATGTTGTTGAAACTAAAGACGGAAGTCTGTAGCATTTCTATCTGTCAACCAGTCCCACAGGGAATGCTTTTTTCATCCTTAGCCGTGGCCCAATACTCCTGCTAAGCAACCGGTTCTATTTATTCTCCCTCTGCAGCGGTACGGGATAATACTTAGTACTTAATGTCCTCTCATGTGACTCCTAAGCAGGTACCTCTGTATAGTAATCTGTTCCAGCCACCTAATTTCCCACCCTGTCACTGCAAACCATGACATTGTGATTCTAATCTCGCTGCAGACATAAGAAGCTGATAGATTAGTGTGGAGGACAAGCGCAAAGGTTGCTACTGAGATGTGACCAGGATTTGCTCTGGTTACTTCCCATGTATGAAAATGGCATTAATGCTGCTTGATTTATACCACTGAGCAACTGATTGAGTTTAAAATCCGACAACGACTTCAGTTAAACTGTTACAATGTTTCAAACATTTGGGTCTGTCTGCATATCTATAGTTAAATGTGCTTGTAAAGTACAAATCCTGTGTATTCCCTTAATCAAGCATTTGTAAGGAAATTAAGCTCTGAAGATTAAACTTATAACTGAACATTGCTGTGACTTTGTGATCACACAGTGATGTTACACAGTGATTATTTTTTCTCTTACAAACAACTTTACCATGTTTAGTCTCTGGTGTGAGCCACCACCTATGAGAAGAGATATGGTCTGATGGGAACTTTACCCAAAATAGAAACAGCCTTGAAAACATACTATGTGTAGTATGACTGATGATAAAAAAATAAATAATAGCCTTCAAAAAGTAGCACTAGTTAATCATAAGCCAGCCAGAAACTAGTGTTCAGGTCAAAGTTTTCCTGCAGTTCTAACCTGGCTGAAGGTTTGTCTATTTTAGGACTTGTCACAAGGAAACAACTCAGAGTCATCCCTGTGGTCAGGTCACGCCTGATTAAATACAAGTACATCCAGTACATATTCAAGCACACCTGACCTGAGTTAGTGGCGCAATGGTGGCTTAAATGAGCTTCTTTGATTCTTCTATGCTTGAGGTCAGTAGAGCCAGAGACTCTTGATGTTTAAGATGGTTAATGAAAAAGGTCCATTATACACACTTTTTTGTAATGACGACCCACAAAGTCACAATAGCCAGGCAATAAAATCAAATAACAACAAATAAATCAGGTCTAAATAGCTACTGTTTTGAAACTGTTGAAACATCAGTTTTAAGGATTTTCGTGCTGATTATTGGCCATTTCATTTCAGATGGGTTTCATCGGTCTAAAAGCCATTTTTAAGTGTCTGTGTCATTCTCAGTGGAATTCAAGACGGTGCTTTCACAGACGGCTCCATTTCTGCTTTGGGTTGATGTGAAAGACAAGTGCTTCATTCATTTGCAACCACTCAATCTAATAAGGAGTCCTGGTAAATTAGTAAATTGGCACATGGCTCCCACAGCAGAGGAGGTGACCTGGAATTTGATCTGTGTGTGACCAGCACCGTGCATCATATTCTGTCTTATAATTTAGCAGCAGCTTCATTCAGTGCTGCAGCTAGATTTGTGACTCCTCCTTTGTTCGCTGCTGAAAGCAATGTTAGAGAAAAAAAAACTGTGTTAAAAGCACTTCTGATAAAAATGTGATTCACATGACTGTCACTGTGGCTTCTTCTTGTGGCAGCTCTACTAGCACATGACAGATCTTAGTGCAGCTTCCTGATGTTCTTTATTTTCAGTGACTATGTTTTACTTTACTTGGTATGTACCGTGACGTGTGTTGCTAGTTACTTGGTGCTTAAACAGGGAATTAGAGCTTTTCTCAGTCTGGGTGCCTGTCTGACATGTCACTTTCTGGAGGTGTTCTCTGTTAACATCTCAGTATTGACAAACTGATCCCAGCATCCATTTCACATCAGCTAGCAGCTAATTCACAGCAACTGTCAATGTGGTGGATTAAATTAGATAATAATACAGCTTTTCATACTCAGGCAATACTTTACATGAGAATATTAGCAGGATATATTTACTTTGTGTTGTTTAGAAAAATCAGAACCTAGACTGAGACCACATATTTGCTTTAAATACACTGTTGCCCATTTAGCTGGAGTAAAATATTTTGACCGCTTCTAATGAAATTACTGTCATTGTCATTTATTCTTGAATGTTATTCATCTGTCTCCTCCAAGCATATAACTGATGTGTATAGACAGGAAGAAAAAGAGAAATGTGTCTAAAAACAAAATTATTCCAACTTTATGTGCAGCAGTTTATTATGGTTGTTGGTAGTTATCAGGGCAGGTAGTGTATGAATGCCATCACAATTCACACTGAAGTTTTCCCTGACATTCCAGTTCACTGAGATTCTTCTGTGGATTGCCTACACTGCACAGCTCTCCCTTGTGTGTGTGTGTGTGTGTGTCTGAGATAGAGAGAAAGATAGCATTCTTGAGTGGGTCCATAAGTGACTGAGTCACCTCCTTCATCTGGCTGCCGCAGCAGCAGCAGCAGCAGCAGCAATCGCTGGGACTGTCGCATAAGAGTCACACTGTCCCTCCATACCCACGTCCAGCGGACTCTTCACCCACTCAGTGCAGGCAAAACGGAAGATAGGACAACGAGCAGGGAAGAAGAAAGGGTGCTGGGCAGATTAGCCTTTAGACAGTCTGAAAACTGTGTGCATTTCCTTCATCAGTTTGGTTCCATGTAAGTATCTATTAATGTTTGTGTGTTAGGCCAGGCGTATTGTTGTCCTGTTATTGAGGCAAAGGAGGATCGCATCAATCTGTTATGCAGACAAATGGAAATCTTGTGACAAAACTGTGCCTCTATTAACTCTGGTAACTCCCCACAGTCCTGCAATATACACAGCCTTTTTGAAACTTGACACTGTCCGAGTGGACGGATTCAGTACCGTGAAGGCTGAATGTAATGGTGAAAATGTTTGGCACTGGGTTACATTGTTGCTGTAAAGATGACGGTGCCAGTTTTTTGGTTTGCTTGGAAAGCGGCAGTTATTTTGTAACTTGAGTATGGAATACGTACAGATAGTGGATGGCTTTCACGCAGTTATTTGTGCAGGCACTCATGCCTGATGGGCTGGATTAAAATAAAAACTTTGGTGTTCCAGATATCTTTCGAGAGAAACATATTTCAGGACAATGCTATACATATATATATGTATTGTTATCTCTTCGTCCCTGGCAGATAAACCTCAGAGACTTTCAAACCAGACTGATATTTATTTCTCAAGGTATACTGCTGTATATGACTAATTACAAGATTACATATTAGATTACACATTAGACCGAGTCCACTAACAGTGCACTGGCTCATGGAAACTGTCCACTCAGTCTGTTTTCCTGTTGTGTAACTTACTGTGTATTTTAACGTAATCGTTAATAGTGAGTACCCCGCCTCTCGCCTGATGACTGGCGACCTGTGCAGCAGCGATGTGACCCTTAACAGGTTGCAGAAGATGAATGAATGGAAGAAAACAACCCATGCTAGGCACATGTGTGTGTGCGTTTCCACTTCCACACTGTGTAGCCCTGCCATCCCCATCTATTGGACAAAATGCCCCAAACCCCACCCCTTAATTAGGCTTTGACTCATTGGTCCTTTAGTCTCTCTCTCTCTCTTCATGTCTGAGACAGCCTTTCTGTTTCAGCCCACTTTCTAGAGGTTATTCTGTCACCGTGACAACATGGAGTAGGAAGTAGGAGGGAGGGGTGGAGATGATTCAGAGAGAGAAGCAGATAGTCGCACCGGGGGATGAGACAGATAAAGGATGAGTAATAGGATGGCCAGACTGAGAGGGAGGGTGTGTGAGAGAGAGAGAGAGCAATGCCGAGCTATGTAATGAAAAGAATGAAAGACGAGGACTGGGTTGAATGACTGAGGGAGGTTGACTGTCCAGGTCTTCAGACATAAGAAGAAGAAAAAGCCTTTGTTCGAATATGGAGGGTATAGGTAAGACATTGGAACTTACTTACAGTGACAGGTTTGGTGGAAAAGAGACGAGCAGAAAGGACAGCATATGTGTCCAGCATAGTTTTTACTGTGACTTCTTTCACGTTAAAGCTTTTAGTCATTTCATTTGTATGTGGTTATGGCATCAGAAATGAGTGATTTACAGTCTAAATTTTGAATGAAAGTCAAAAAGGTAGCTTATGGTTGCTAATGTTAGTTCATAAATTCATATAATGACCACACATATTGTCTCTTTGTATCCTCTCCTTCAGTTTGTCCAATGGGTGGCAGCAACAGCAGGTTGTTCGGTACATTGGCCCAATCACTGAACAGCACCCCCTTGGCCCAACCAGACCCATACTCAGAGGAGAGCCCAGACCAAGATGTGGACCCAGACCTTCCAGAGGTAGACCCGGATCAGTTGCTCAGAGAGTGCGAAGAGGCTCTGCAGAGGCGTCCGGCCCGACCACACCGGGATTTAGTGTATCCAAGCGGCATGGTGCCGCCCCACCAAAAGCACAGCTCCAACGTACGAGTCATGCAGTGGAATATACTCGCACAAGGTAGAAATGTGTGATTATTTATGATACTTTATGATAAGCTATGTTTGGTCATGGTGTCGTTCTTGTCATCTTTGTCTGTCCACCACTATGGTCCCAGATGAAATGCTAGAGTAGATGGACATTGTACAGTACATTTGTACACTGGCATTCATGGTCCCCAGAGGGTGAATTGTGTCGACTTTGGGGGTCCCCTCAATTATCTCCTCCCACCATCAATACCATCTTCATTTATAGTTTGCTGTGAAATGTTATAGGCTTACAGTGGTATGAAAAAGTTTGGGCACCCCTTAGGAAAATCATTGCATCAGTTTGTCACTTGCTGAGCTTTTGAAGCAGCAACTTTATTTTAACAAATGTTATACTTTATGGAAACAGAAACATCTCATTAGTGAAATCATTTTCATTGGTCCAACAGAAACATTTTTATGTATATTTAAACAAAAATAGGCATGTGCATAAATTTGGGTACCCCAAAGAAATAATTCCATTAATATTTAAAAGACCCTCCTTTTGCTGCAAGAACAACCTGTAGACGCCTCCTATAGCCACTGACAAGTCCCTGAAGTCTGGCAGGTGGTACTTTGGCCCATTCCTCCAAACAAAACGCCTCCAGTTCAGTCAGGTTTCTTGGCTTCGTGCGTAAACAGCCTGCTTCAAATCAATCCATACATTTTCAATGATGTTAAGGTCTTGGGACTGGGATGGCCATTCCAGAAGATTGTACTTGTGCTTCTGCATGAATTCCTTGGTGGATTTTGAACAGTGCTTGGGATCATTGTCCTGCTGAAAAATCCAACCCCGGCATAGCTTCAACTTTGTGACAGATTCTTGAACATTCTTGTCAAGAATCTGCTGATACTGAGAGGAATTCATGTGGCCCTCAACTTTAACAAGGTTTCCAGTCCCTGTGCTAGCCACACAGCCCCATAACATGATGGACCCTCCACCATATTTCACAGTAGGCAATAAGTTCTTCTCATGGAATTCAGTGTGTTTTTTTCACCATGCATACCTCCTCTTGTTCTGACCAAATAACTCCATCTTAGTCTTATCTGACCACAGTATTTTTTTCCAAAATGCTTCTGGCTTGTCCAGATGTGCTTTTGCATACCTCATGTGACTCTTCTTGTGACGAACACTCAGGAAAGGCTTTTTGTGCATCAGCCTTCCAAAGAGATTTTCCTGGTGCAAAGTGCGCTGGATTGTGGAACGATGAACAACTACACCATCAGTAGCCAGATGTTCTTGTAGTTCTCTGGAGGTGGTCTGTGGCTTGTCCATTCTAACCATCCTTCGTCTGTGTCTTTCCAGTATTTTTTTTGGCCTACCACATCTTTTTCACAAGGACTGTTCTTCTGGCCTTCCATTTCTGCACCACATTTCTGACTGTGGAGATAGACATCCCAAACCTTCTTGATAATTTCTTGTACCCTTCTCCTAATTCATGATAATGAATTATCTTAGTTTTTTGGTCAGTGGAGAGTTGTTTCGATGCCCCCATGTTGCCAGGAGCCTAGGACAAGCACAGCCAGCAATTGCCTCTGTTAAATAGCCTTTTTCATGATTGGTTTTACCTGTCTTTGTAATTGAAGGTCTCACAAGCTAATCAAAGCAGTTTTGGGCTGCAACATGTCAGCTACAAATCCCTACAGGTCTTGAAATCAATGTGATTAAAAGGGTGCCCAAACTTTTGCACATACCATTTTTTACATTTTAATTTATTATAATAAAACTTTGTAATGATACTCTAAGAATTTTGGTCTGGAAAACACTCAAATGTCTACATCTCTGTAGGAAATAAAATCTTGTTGCTGTGATCGTCTTTTATAAAGTTAGAGCAAATTAATATGAAATCTTAGAGGGGTGCCCAAACTTTTTCATACCACTGCTTTGTGCTTAGTGTTTAATAGCCAGTCATAGAGCTGCTAGCATGGCTTGTGCTTTTATGAAGATGAATGAATTAAAGGATACAAATGTTTTTCTTTCCAGCTCTTGGTGAAGGGAAGGATGGATTTATCCGCTGTCCACTGGAGGCTCTTAACTGGCATGAAAGGAAGTACTTGATACTGGAAGAGATCCTCACCTATCGCCCTGACATCCTGTGTCTGCAGGAAGTGGACCACTACTACGACACTTTCCAGCCAGTTATGGCCAGCTTAGGTTACCATGGCACTTTCCTAGCCAAACCATGGTCTCCCTGCCTGGATGTAGAACAGAACAATGGCCCAGACGGCTGTGCTCTCTTTTACCGCCGCTCACGCTTCTCCCTCCATACCACAGCTCACCTGCGGCTGTCAGCCATGATGCTACCGACCAACCAGGTGGCCATCGTCCAGATGCTGAACTGCCGGTTAACAGGACGGTGGCTATGCGTGGCCGTCACCCACCTGAAAGCTCGTAGTGGCTGGGAGAGGCTGCGGAGTGCGCAGGGTGCTGACTTGCTGCAAAGCCTGCGAAGCATCACATCCCGAGGCGGCAGCCACAGTGAGGTGGGATCAGGCATTGTCCCTTTGGTTGTGTGTGGGGATTTTAACGCAGAGCCCTCAGAGGACGTTTACAGGCGCTTCAGCTCCTCTCCCCTGGGCCTGAACTCTGCTTACAAGCTGCTGAGCTCTGATGGACAGACAGAGCCAGCCTACACCACATGGAAGATCCGCCCCTCTGGAGAGAGCTGCAGCACACTGGACTATATCTGGTATAGTCATGATGCCTTAAGTGTGGAGAGCCTGTTGGACATTCCCACTGAAGAGCAGATTGGCCCAGACCGCCTCCCTTCTTATCACTACCCCTCTGACCATTTATCACTGCTCTGTGACATTAGCTTCAGGGAAGATCCCCATAGACTGATGTAGGCAGCATCACAGCAGTACTGGACCAATAGGAGGAGTCAGGACTCAGTAAGTGGACTGCTAGACCAGAAACATAACGCATATCATAAATTTGACTTAAAACATGAGTAAAAAGGAGAACATTTACAATCCATGGTTTATGGTATCATGTCTGAATAAACACCAAGGTAACATTTTCATAAAACTCATCAAAGCTCAGCAGGAGGGTTCATGCAGGGATCAGGGAACTACTATCCTTTCACAAAGGGTGTGAAAACCTGGCAGCCTAACATCGTAACCTGTCACAGTAGGAAAACCACATCACCACCTGTAATTTCCCTACAAAAAGTCTATGGCAGTCTGACTTCCTGTCCTGTCTCATGTGTTAGATGCCAAAGACCACATGCCTTTGTGGATCTTTACATTGCAAACTTGGCATGTGTGAATAATACAGTAAAAATTTTAAGTAGTGAAACTAAACATCTTGGCATCATTTCTGCTATCCATAATTTAGTTGGGATTTGAGTCCTGTGTCAGTGTTATTGAGTTCTGTATCTAAACTCTGTTAATTGAATTTCAGCTGAAGTGGCAGCTAAAGGCTTTATCTGCTGTACTTTGAATACTGGAAAACAACTGCAGTTATTTATAGAAACTATTATCACTCAGTTGTATTAAATTATTCTTTGGGCTGCTTGTGCAAGCAGCTTTTCCTCTAGTGCTTTAATTTATTTTTCTCAGTTTCTCGGTTTCACGCTGGTGATCATGGTATCATTGCTTTGACTCTGCTATACATGACTATACATGATTATTTAACATATAAATAATATTAAAATAATTATTTTTAATCTTATTGCTGTCCTGTCTTGTTTTATTTCCTACCTAATTTTAACTTTGTTTCACCACACACTACTATTGATTAGAAAAATAATTTACCAAATAAAATGACTGAAAAGATTCCATGAAACAATGGTCTGAAACCAACAACTGTGAGTCTGTAGCGTGTATATGTCCCTGTTCCACACAGACCTCATCCCCACTCAGAGCCTCTTAGGCCAGGCCAAATCAGGCAGTGGTAAGCCTCATTAATGTCCCTGTGGATGAATGGGAGCTAGTTCCTACTCATCCTTTCATTCATTATTGTGTACTTGTCCTTGAGAGTGCACACCTACGGCCAATTTAGAATCACCAACGCAGTGAGAGGAAGCCGTAGTATCCAGAGAGAACCCATACAAGCATAGGGAGAACATGCGAAATCTACACACAAGGGCTCTAGCTGCCCGGTGGGTTCAAACGCAGAACCTTGCTGTGAGGCATCAGTGCTAGCCGCTACACCACTTGTTCCAACAGCACATTCCAAATGTGAATATCCATCTTGAGAACTGGTGTTATTAGCCAGATGTTCAGAATCAGAATCAGCTTTATTGGCCAAGTATGTGCACATACAAGGAATTTGACTCCGGTAACTTTACTCTCTAGTACTGAATGAGCTAATTCTTAACAAACCTACCTCAGATAACAAGTCCTTTCCAAAGCACTTTACAAAACCGGCCTGAAACCCCCAGAGCAAGCCTGAAGGTGACAGTGGCAAGGAAAAACTCCCTTTTAACAGGAAGAAACCTTGAGCAGAACCCAGCTCATATGGAGGAAGAAAAGAGAGAAGAGAGCCGCAGGATAATCAAGATAAACATACATCTGCATGACAGTTTGAGAATGTAAGAGGAATCATAGGCAGGTTGGAGAAGTTAAGTTAGGAGTGGATAACTGCTGGATTCCATGAAGACTGGGCAGGCTGATGAGACCATGACAACAGATGTAGTATGAAACACACAAGTTTAGGCAGGAGGGAAGGAAGAGGGGGAAGAGGGATTCACAGCAGTTAAAATGTTATACAGCAATAGCCCAGAATTGCATGAGTACTAGTAGATAAGAAGTTGGAGGACGAGAAAGTGGAGGACATGCATCGTCCACCAGCAGCCTAGGCCTATTGCAGCATAGCTAATGGTCCAGCCCTAATTATAATCTTGATCAAAAGAGAGGAGAGGAGCCCGATAGCTGGAAGCTTTACCTCCTATTCTATTTTTTAGAAACTCCAGGAACCACAAGTAGGCCATCAAAGTGATCTGTTGGGATGATATGGTACAATGAGGTCTTTCAGATATGATGGAGCTAGGGCCTTGTATGTAAATTGTAGTCTAGATTTTAAAGGGAGCCAATGAAGAGAAGCTAAAACTGGAGTAATATATCTCTCTTGCTAATTCCTGTCAATGCTCTCTTTGATTCATTCATTCATCTTTTGAACCCACTTGTTCCTGTTAAGGGTCACAGGGTCTGCTGGAGACTATCCCAGCTGTCATAGGGCGAGAGGCAGGGGTACACCCTGAACAGGTCGCCAGTCTTATCACAGGACTAACAGAGAGAGACAGACAACCATCCACACTAACACTCATGGCCAATTTAGAATCACCAGTTAACCTAATGAGCATGTCTTTGGATGGTGGGAGGAAGCTGGAGAACCTGGATAGAACCCACGCAGTGCACTGTGTATCAGTTGTGGCTAATTATTGTCAGAATTTCTGCAGTGGTTAAATTTGAAGATGAAAGTTAATCAGTACAATGCAAGAATATTTTTTGTAATTAAGCTAGTAAATCTGAATTATATAAGGACCATATCCATTTTCGATTTCCATTTGTTGTGTGGCTGGGGTAGTTTTCTGATCCAATGAAATGACTGAAATATTAGCTATCTCCATCAATTAAGCGATCTCAACTATAACTATTCTATGGTATAGCTGCTGGGGTGCTACATGTCTAAGTAACATCCATATGCCTGAATGCCAGGTCCAAAAGTTTCCCAGCAGAACACTGAATACTCACAAGATGGTTAATGGTTTTAAGTCGTGGCTGATTTGTGTATATCTAATTGGTTTGGCAGATGAATAAAACAACTTCAGATGGCTTTATTCACATTTGTCTTTTTTTATAATACATATTTCAGTAAAATCTACTTCAATACATTGATAGTACAAGAAAAAAATAGTATATTATACTTCAAATGTGTAGCACACCATTTAGTTCATTTACCTGGACACAGACATCCTTTCACTCCCTTTTTAGGAACAGTAAAAAAAAAATAGAATAGAGAAGAGCAGGAGAATGTGACAGTGCTGTGGAGTAACAGAATTCTGCAGACAAATCATTGCAGACCGAAACAAAGAAATTCAAACTACATCGTACTGATACATACCAGCTGAGTATCAAAAATGCTTTTTACACTTTCGTTTACAACAAAGTCTCGTCAGGCTTTTTATATTAGGTTTGATTACAAAAAGACTTCTTTTCATTTACAATCTAAGGCAGCCCATGTTTTCTGAGCTCTGAATGATCTGTGTATATATTTGTGTGTATGTATGTGTGTGTGTGTGTGTGTGTGTGTGTGTGTGTGTACAATAGTCCCTTTGATCCTCTCTGGGGCTTCGACAGCTCCATAGTGAGGGCAGGAGTCTCCCTGGAGACTAACATTAGGGTGACAGTCGGAGCCAGGAAGCAGCTCTGCTCTGACAGAGGAAGGTGTGAGAGCAGTGTCCACAGTCACGTCCATTACCCCCCCTCCGAAGGGCAGGGCTCTCAGGACTCTGCTGATGTTTCTGACAGGCTGGAGAGGGGCAGCGCCTCCACTACCACCTCTGATTGTGCTGCTTCAGGCTGACTACTGGAGGGCTTCTGGGGCTGGGTGGGGGATTTGGGAGAGCCAGAGTGAGGCTGGCTAACTTGGACAGAGAGCTGCGGCAGAGGCTGGGCCACAGCCGCCGGTTTAGCCAGAATAAGCTGTGGTCCTGACCGGCCTGTTGTTAGCTGGACCGTAGGTGCAGCAACTCCAGGTTTAACAGTGGCTTGCCCTAACTGTGTGGCAATAGGTTTCGCTTGGATAAGCTGCGTGAACTGGCCGGATGGATTAGCCTGCATAAGGGTGGCCAGTTGGTTGGCTGGGATGGTGATGATGGTGATCTTCTCTCCTGCTTTGGAGCCAGTTGGAAGCATGGTGGGCAGCGCTTGGATCACCAGTTTAGGAGGAGCGCTGGGGGAGGTGTTCGCTACCGTCACTGGGACACCAGACGTGGTGGTGAGTATGGAGGAGGAGTTTAATGTCATCTGACCTAGTGAGTTGGTCATAACCACTGGCATGGCTCGAATGGACCTATGGGAGAAAACATGGAGAAAAAAAGATACTATGAGTTGCTCTTACACTGTGAATCAAGTTCGTTTCTTAACTGACTTGATAGACTCAACAATCTATTTTATGTTTATATGTCAGATTGTGATTCGTCATATTCTCAGACTAAAGACAACAGACGAGACCAGCCTTGTCAGACCTGGTGGCAGTGTTGCTGGGGATGACAGTGACGTAGGTCTGCTGAGGGTGGGTGGCCGTGGGGGAGCTGGCAGCCAGGCTGGCGGGGCCCTGAGGTTGAGCCAAATGCCTGCCAGATATCAGGCCGTCGCTGTCCTCCACGTCCTCACCCTCCTCGTCGTCATCAATTACTCTGATGTTTTTGGGCATGTCCTTAAATTGGTAGGCCAGTCGCTGACCCTCCACTTTGGCGAGGATGCCGCGCTGGTAGTAATACCTACACACACACACACACACACACACACAGAATCACAGCTGTGTTATTACTATAGGCTACCACGTCAGAAATTACAAGAACAAAAGAAAAAAAGGATTTATACAATATATATATATTATATCAAAACTTAAATTATTCAAAATTACACAAAACCTATCAACTTTTTTTTTTGTCAAACCATTTCTCTCATAATTATGACTTTAAATTTCATATTTCTGTCACCTTTAATCAAAGAATTTGCTCTTTGATATTAAGACCTTTACATGTCTGACTTCATGTCATTGTTTTATTTATTTATTCTTTTAGTATGCAGACGGACTATGATCTGGACTATCGGGTATTTGTGTGGAGGACAGGCTGACCTCAGGGCTCGACCCATGGTCTCGTAATTCATGTCGGGTTTATTCTTGTGTTTCCCCCACAGTTTGGACACGGCCTTGGAGTCCACTAGTTTGAAGATGCCTTTGTCTCTCTGCATCCACTTGATGTATTTGGGACACGTGTTTTTATCCTGCAGCAGTTCCAGGAGAAACTCCCACAGATAGGTGGTGTTGCCTGGAGGATACATGGCACAGAACAAAACCCTGAAGCTCCAGATCAAACAGTTATCTTCACACTCATGTGTTCATACATTGACGGGTTGAACTATCTGGCGTTCTAGCATTATAACATAGCTGCTATTTCCCCAGGGTAGATAAACACGATGATTTGCCAATACTGCAGACTTCAGAGAGAGTGAGATGATACTAACCTTTTCCTTCCCTCTGCCTCTTCTTGATCCCCACATCGAAGGAACCATTGGAAGCCGGCTGGTGTGTCTTGGGCTTTCGTCCACCTGCACTCAACACAGGCATGCACGCAAACACAAGCCACATATATAGTTATAATTACGGTCACATGCTTTGATATTATGTCTGGTACGTTAATTTGAGGGTTATGTGACATATAGTAGTATATATAGTTCTTTAATAGCCTATATTAAAATCGCCTGTAGCCTACTTCATTATTATTTATATATAATGACAACAAATATAACATATATAACAAATCTGTCAAGACAAGCTGAATAGCTGTCTGATGGTATCAGAGGAAGGATGCCTCCCCTTGCAGCTTCTACGTGAACAAGCAGAAGGAGTCACAAGTGCTATTAACGCTTTTAGTACCTTTTGGACAGCCACCACCATAGACAGCATACCTATATGTCACTGCCCTGTTTTGTGAAAGATCGGAATCTGTGCAACAACAAAATGTATAATCAGATCCAAGTCCAACTGCCAGTTCTGTTAAGTGGCACTGACCTCCTCTCTTCTTCTTCGCTGCAGGTTCACATTCAGAAGGAATGGGAAAGGACTCCTCCTCTATGGGTCCACACTCTGTAGACACCTCCACTACCGTCTCCATCATGACATCCTCTGCTGGGGGGGGGGGGGGGGGGTGAGAGAGGATGTTGGCATTGACTATAAGCACTATATTCATAAAGCAATAGAATTTAGTTGCTGAATGAACGTCACTAAATTTCTAAAACAAAATTGCCATTGGTAGGAACAGGGTAGAATAACAAAATAACACAGGAGATAACTAAAGAGGAAATGGATAAGGCTATACAAAACTGAAAATGAATTAAATGGTTGGTGCCAATAGCTACCCAGCTGAATGGTATCAAATCGGTACTAAAGTACTGCTTTAAGGTACTAAATTATGTAATGTTCTTCGGGATGAGGAGACTCCATTGTACTGGACATGAGCAGTGATTTTGGTCATTCCTAAGCTGGGTATAGATAAGACAGAATATAGTTCCTATGGGCAAATAATACTTGCATTGATACTTGCACAAGGAATACAGATCTAAACAGGCTTCATAAAAAACAAGCTGACCTAGGACAATGTAAGACAGACTCTCCATCTTATTGACCACAGGAGAAGAAATAATGGAGAATGTGTCGTTATTAGTCTTGATGCGGAGAAGTCCTTTAATTCAGTTAGAAGGGACCGTATTTGATTATTTTGGGGTACAGGTTTAATGACCAGGTAATTGGATGTCTGAAGTCTCTATACTGTTCTATCACAGCCAGAATCAAAATAAATGGGGATTTACACAAAATATGGGAGGGATGGCTTTAACCAGCCTGGAAAATGATTTATAGAGCCATGAAGCTATGGTATCTGTTATATTGGGGTGATCCTACATGAGAAGCAGGGTGGAATTTGAATAAAGCTATACTAATATATCTCTCCAACCTTTATTGGAATCTACAACAAACAACTAGACTGGATGACAACACATTTAAATATCTGATACAGAGTTTTAAAGATTCAAAACTTGAAACAAATACTACGCTGGGCGGCATATGACACAGAATTACACCAGACGATTTAGCTGACAGCTTAAACAATGAACAAACAGAGGCATCATCGCATACTGAACATGTAGAGAATTACAATTTGGAGAAACAGGACTTTTTTTTAGATACCTGCAATTGAGACATCATGAGGAATGAGTGTAATTAAGGGATTCAAGGATTCAAGGATTCTTTATTGTCATTTCTACACATGTTGGTACATATGAAGGAACGAAAATGGTTTCTCTGGTCCTGTTTCAAGCCATAGAAAAGGGGGCTTGACCCCGGGAGCACGAGAAGCCGCTGCACTATTGCGTGCCGCCATCTTACACTTATACACAATGTTATAAGATGACTGACTTCCAGGACATTACAGTTTGAAAGGGGAGTATACTCAATGTATGTAAACTCAAGATGACAAAAATAAACAAATATAAGTCTATCTGAAGACCGGTTATATAACTACGAAGGACACTGTCTACCAGCCAAGCTCAAAACTATGGCGAGGTTTTTCATGGATAAGTGAGTCACATTGACATGCGCAGATGTGATAGCTGAGGCAGGACAGATATTTTATTTAAGTTAGGAGCCTCCTGCAATTGTGTAATGGATAGATACAATTCAGGAAATCTGTATCATGGAAGACACAAAATTGAGGAATTCTTACATGAATCTAAGAAGAATTTCTGTAAATCACTAAGGAATATTACCTGTGTTTGGAATACCTGGTTGTATTTTCTTCATTAAGGTTACTACTATAATGGACTTCTGGACACCCAGACTCTCTGTAATTCTAAGTTAACAAGGAGTCATACCATGCCAAGTGACAATTATTTTACATAGGGTCAGTTTCCATTTGTATACTAATGCCCCCCTGGTCTGTCTCTGTTATTGTTTTGTTGCATGAAAATAAGAAGCTAAAGTTTAAAAAAAAAAATGAAATTTGAAAGCTATCTGAATTTATATAACCAGATTCTGATTAAATAAATGAACTCAAACCCCATCTCCAGGTTTCCATCTATTAGCAATGAAAACAGCCACTTCATAAATTCCAGTGGAGGCAGTTCAGTCACTGTGTTTCTTACCTGTGCTGCGTTCATTGTGCAGTCCTCCTGGAGACTCCATATGAAGAAGAGCTTCAGCCGCTTCAAACGTTTTATCAAAACACACCATGTCATGGCCCGACATCTCCACTGAGAACAGGAGCAGACAAAAACCTGTCAGCACACACACCTCTGCAAACAATACATGCTCACTCAAACCTACAGCATAAAATAACCAAAAACAAAACCCCGTTTTTAGTGAGAAAAACACTACATGGATGACATTTTTTAAGTCTGCAACCTCAACTACTGTCAAATGTTGACTTCCTTGTTTAAGGTCTGTAGAGGCAGTCTGTTCCTCCCTTCCTGTTTCCTGTAATCTGTCTAAATAGTTCAGTGTTGTTCCTGCCAGCAGAGGGCTGTCTACATCTACCTCAAGCAGCTCAAGCTTATTCAAAGTATCTGATGAAGTGTTATTATTAAGAGAAGAGAGAACACAAAGCAAGCAAGTCCCAAATGAAAAGACTGTTTTATAAACTCAGTCCATAAACTCATTCTAACTTCCAAACAGTCAAAATTCAAAATAACCATAATTATCTATAATCCACAATTTATGAATCACGTTTGAAACTCACTGGTCTCAGCCACTTCTGTGACCACCTCCTGTTCTTCAGCCACATCCTGCATCAGGTACGTCTCATCATCATAGACTAGAACCTGGGCTGAGTAGCACTCCTCCACATGAGCACTGGGCACCTCCTCCACAATTACAGCTGGACAGCTCTCCTCCTGCAGCACCACCCCTTCCTCCTCTTCCAAGTCTTCCCCCACAATCACTGCCTCTACCTCTTGCTGTACCACTTCTTCCTCCTCTTCAGTGGGCTGCTGTTCACAGGGAAGAAAATTTGAGAAGATCTGAGACAAATGAGATTTAACTTTATCGAATTCCATGTTCTATGAGAACAAAATCATACAACATGGGATGTGAAATCTAGCCTTTGGTGACATTTTTTTAGCAGTGTGAACTTATTGTGTTGTGGGCATGATGAAAAACCTACTTCTCTGCATAACCAGAGTGAAAGAAAGATATTCTAGATGATAGACTACCAGAAAAGGTAAAACAAATGTACATGTGGTCTGTTCATTAGTAAGTAAGCATTAGAATGTCTTTTGTCCTTGTAGCTGGTAACAAAATACATAATTTACAAGATATCAAGAAATAAAAAATACTGAATATCAGCAGGCTCTGTGTAATTCTGTTATAAACAGTATGAGCACTTGGTTAATCAGCCATGTGCTGTTTTTGATGTATGTTTAGTGGCTACATAGAGTTAAAATAGCAAATGTCCACAATTGTGGACACAGCTTTTATTTACTTTATTCATTTTATTACTACAGACTTTTCATCATCAGTCTCTGGGCCAGCTGTTTGTAGGCTTATCGTTGGTCCCAGCAATTAAGTTAAAATCTAATCTTTGACTTTGACTGACTTGATTTTCAGGATTGTACATTGAATTACAAAATGATTCATTGTTGCTTATATTGGTGGTGCACATTCAAAATGAAGATATGTTCTTAGGGCTCTCAGTAGTCAGCAGAACTCGTTGGTCAGGAAGCTTAATTCATTTGTAAAAAATTAACTTAAGTACCCAAAGAGCAGAATCTACTGCTCTCTGTTCTAATAATATGGACTGCGGTCACATTTCATAACATGCAGACTTTCCTGACAGAGGTTGTCTGGATACAAAGGCTTACCTGCTGGGACTCCTCCACGACAGTCACATATTCCACTATGTTCCCTCCACCATCTGACACTACCACAGAGGTCATCACTCATTCCTACCAAAATAAAAGCACACAGAGGGTCAGGATGAAAAAGGCTTCACTAATAGTGCTAAAAGTTCTACAAGTCTGGCTAACGCGTATTCAATATTCCTGTCTGATTTAATTTATTTTAGGTTCCGAGTATGTTTCTAAGCAGAGGGGTGGGGTCATGTGAAAACCCCATGAGTGCCAACTCTCCTCATGACTACATCCCAGTAGTGTAGTGGTCTTTGTTGTGACAACATTACACCATATTACAGTCCAGTCAAGACAATATTCTTGTGAAAGCTAAATTATGTTCAGAAATGATAGGTAATGAAGGTATCATTTTAATAACACTGTTAAAACATGTTGAAAAGGCATCTGATTTTATACAAGAGCCACAATCTGTGAACGCTAACAACAAGGGAGACAAATCCCAAACTTCTGAATACAAAATTTAAAAAATGAGGCTTGTAACAGCCTTTGGTATATAGATACAAAAGGTTCTCGTTTCATTGTTTAATTTAGTTCTAACAGTATATATACATTCAGAACACAGACTTCTCAGCATGCCTTGTGCACCTGTCTAACCAGTATTTATTTGAACCTTATTTATTAAGCTGCTTGAAAGTCAGAAGAACACAAAATAAATGTCATAGAGATAACTTAAAGGCTGTGTATAGTGTTATGTTGAACTGATATCAAAAAGAAAGACGGCTAGATGAACAATTTGACTGTTATTTAAAAATGTCTTTCTGACAATTAACTGTAAAGAAAGCAAGTATCCTGAAAACTTGCTGCCGAGGGAATGCCAGGACAAATTATTCAAATCAGGGAGAGCAGCTAAAAATATAGCAGTGCCCTCCAAAGACACCTCCGACTGGGCTTTAGACACTCAGACACTGACCATCATCACCAATGTTTACTTTCTGCGCGGGGCGGCACGTCTATGTGACTCACTGAGCCTGTAGCTGGAGCTTCAAACTCTCCGGCTAACTATTTAGCTCATGCTTCGGCTAATAATAAACAAGACCAGGTCGACTTAGCGGCTTTTTACGTTATGGACCTCCCATATTCACTGCCATATACATCAAAACAGCATTGCAGCACCAAAATAGAGAATGCCCTCAGTCCAATAACTTAGCAACTGTTAGCATTAACATTTGAAATTGATATCGAAACAGTTAGCAGAATGCTAGCTACCATATGCATAGTCTTTATATTGTACAGCAAATCACTGTAAACTGTCACCGACTGTATAATAAAGCAAATACGACACGTGTGTATGAAGTTCTGATCTACCACAAGGTGATGATATGATAATGCAATGAGTTTCCTGCCCTTACCTTGCTTTGCTTCTGCCAGCGAAAAGTAAGCTTCACGGCTAGCGCTAGCTGGGCCAAACGTTAGCTCGCGTTAGCCAAGTTGACAAGGCCAAAACGATTACTTCGCTCGCATAAACCGGCGTTTATAAGGCTCCTGTGCCTCGGAAATAACTTCGCAGGCACCTAACGATGCTCTGCGCTGCTAACTAAAGGGTGAACGCGGACACGGGCCCTGAAGTTGTGTTTTGATTCCTGCTCGTTCCTGCTATCCTGTAGCTTTCCGGCGCGCCGCCTCCTCGCTACAACCGATTCAGCGGGTCAAAGCGCAGAGCGCCGTGACGTCACGAGGACGAACCCAGTCGACGGTGAGCCTACCTAGCCGGTATGAGCGATCTGTTGGATCGCTGCAATTACACGCAAAAACACGCGTTCCAAATGAAGAGAAAATATGAATATTCATTTTAATGTGATTGTAGCGATTTCATAACTGGAATTATTATACTTTTTTTTTTTTTTCAAATCAGAAAATAAGCAGGTGCCCATGTGAATTACTATAACGCATGAGGACTGGACATAATCCATAGTGTTAGTTCTCTGCAAACGAACACTATTCAACAGTTTATGTCTGACTCAGTCAAATGGTACAAAATGAACCCTGAAACAGTTACTGTCCCAAACTCTAGTTGTTGCCAAGTAGCACTTTAGTAGAAATGCTAAGTAGTCTTATATTTATATAACACCTTTTCTACCTAGCAGTTTACACTACGTCTACCCATTCGCTTACACAAGTACAGACCTTCACACACATTTGCCAAGCACTGGAAGAAACTCTGGGTTCAGTGTCCAGCACAATACGTCTGCAAAATGATGCAGCTTGGCCTTTTTCTTCACGTTGATGGTGAACTCCTCCCTCAGACCTCCCTATTCCACCAGTGGCACTGCGGTTTGGATTTAGGGTTTGATGGGCTGTGTGATTTCTGAGAGGGCAACATTAGGAAGATATAAAACACAGACGGGAGCAAAGTGGTATAGTAGCAGTTCATTTTAACTTAGCAGCTTAATTTTTCTGGTGTAAACTGGTATGCTTATTACTTTTACAATAACAATACTTAGTCTAATGTCATATACTGTATTTCCATGTTTAAATGTTGAATATCTTTTATGACAGCAGCACTCAAATACATGAACTCGAACTGTACAAAAGAGCTGATGGGTAAGAGCAGCAACACAATGAGTCAATAAAGCTCCTACAAAATATGGTTTCAAATCATAAAGGTGCCACGTGATGTTTTTTGTAAACATACTAAATTTTACATTAAGTGTAAATCACCAGGTGATCTCTGGAGAGCTCAGGTGGATCAGTTTTATAGAGGAGGATGCACAGCTGACTCAAAAAATAAAATAGACTGTCAATACATCTCGCTTGGCTGGACCAGTTTGCATGACAGCAGACATCACTTTGTTTGGACAGGTGACACCATTGGCAACAATTGAAACTGTAACTTGTGTGGTTTTCTTTGTTTTGGAGTGAAATTGTGGATTATTAATTGACTCCAAGAAGTATTTTCAAAATGAAATCAACTATAAAAGAGTTCTGTGTTAAGTTATATTTAACACTTTTCATAGTGTTAATAGTTAATATAATCTGAACCTTATTCAGTGTTTATTCAAAAAAAAAAAACACTGATAGTGTTAACTTTTGACACTACACATTAGTATTGTGTAAATTCAGCACTGCTGTATATTAAATTTGAACTATTGAGAGTGTTGTTCCAACTTTGCCACAGTGTTAACACTTTCAGAAGTGGTCACTTTTCAGAAGTTATTTTAACTTGATTTAGAGTGGACCAATATAGACAAAGTGTTGAATTTAACTCCCAAGGATTCAACACTTCATTTTTCTATCTTTTTTTCTTTTTGCTGCTCTGGGTGACAATATTTTATTGTTATTAGGTCTACTTCTGCCTGAGTGCAGTGGCTTATAGTTTAATGGGGGTTTATTATGCTCTAATTGCACAGTGCCTGGCATGTGTCCAATTTAAGATCAAATGGAATTGATCAACATATGCAGGTCGTTAGAACTCAATTGATTGTCTGTGCATGTTTCATGAATGCCTTTCAGGAATCTTCTTGCCACACAAATATAGGAGAGTAGTGGAGTAGTGGAGGCTATCTTTTTACTTTTAGCTGACTGGTTCTGCTCAACAACCGCAGTCAACACGAAATCAGTTACCAGCCTATGCATTAATTAGATTGCCCATGTTGTTTTAAATGCTCTTCTAATATCTTTTAAAGGTGTTCTGCTAATATGAGGTCAGATGTTCATGCTTGTAAATTGTTGCAAAAGTGTCAATGTAGAAATGTTTTTAATATTATGTACTTATGGTGTTTTCCTAAGCAGCACATTAAGCTCATGTTCTTTTATGCACTGAATATGGATGGACTTTTTTTCCTACTTACCACTGTTTGGATATGGTAGTGATTTAATAAATGTTCAAAACTGGTATCTCTCTTTCTTTTTTAAATGTATGATAATGCTAACTAATTGATGCTAACTAAAACAAAGAAATAATGAAAATAATAAATAACAAAATACATAGAGTACATGAGTTATTAGTTTTTAATTTCATGTTCTCCTTACTCAAATTACTAGTTAGTTCGTTAAACTTCAAAAAAGTGGTTGGAAAATGTTGCTTTAATGTTTTTGAGTTAGATCTACGTAAGTAACAGTTTTTACAATGAAGTTCTCCAAATGTACCTACGAGTGTGTTCACATAAAAAAGGATTGCAGCACATGACTAGCAAACAGTAAGATCAGATAAAAACTACTTGAACAAATAGTCCTGGTTAAAAGAAACACAGTTATTGCAGCTAAAGCACAGCTGAAATGGAGGCCAGACTGTCTTCACAGACTATTTTTAGTTAGTCTAGAGGACCAACAAAAAGGTTTGTCCCAATATACTACGTCAATCAAGTGAAAACAACCAATACCAGCAACCTGTGAGTTTGTATTGAGGTTTATAATGCATCACATGCATGGTATACTGGTACAGCAGCAATGAAATTAAATTGCAACAACACACACTGTGCCAATTTGGCAGTGAAATTAAGTAACGTAAAAATAAATAAATAAATAAAATAAAGAATATAATGCCAAATAAAATTCATTCATTTATTCATTCATCCATCTTCTGTAATTGCTTGTTCCTGTGAAGGGACTCGGGGTCGGCTGGAGCCGATATGACGAATAAAATACTGGATAAAAATGTCAGCCATTCCAAGATGAGTTATTATACAGTATAATTTTTACTCTGTATAGCCTGTAGGAGGAGGCTCCTTCTCAGGCTCTCCTGGCAATAAAGAAGCAGAGCTGCTTCCCAGTCTGTGCTTTGGATGGTGAAGGTCCTTGATAATCCACTGTAGTGGACTAACAGAGGGACAAGAGACTTCCTGTGCTGGTTGTCATCCATGGAAAAGAAGAACAGATGCCATTTAATGCCAACATAAAATGTTAGCAGTAAATTAGCATACCACCTTTGCAGTTATGGCCAAAATCACAGAGATGTTCTTCTTTAAGATATCCCTGTTGACAGCCACCTTCTTTATGCAGCAAGCTTTCATGGAACCAATGAAAGTTGAAAGCCAGTCATCTTAATTAAATTCCTTTACAAGATTAACATTTTGCCGAATGGTCTTGCTAGCTATTTTCAGATTTGGATTCAAAACCTGCTAAATCTTGAATGGTGCAGAGACAATTGACATGATATTTGTGCACTTGATAGTGCACTTCCATTCACAGAAAGGATGGAGAAAAAAATATAGGGATGTATTAAGGGAGACATCTAATGTCTGCCAACATTAGACCTCTTCATAATCTACTGAAGGAGCTGAACTACCTGCAACTGAGCAAGGCTGCAGTTAAATGATAATTTTTCATTTGTGGACGTCTATATACCGATCATTTTTTTCTGCCTTAGTACCTTCTTAAGTCCTTGCATATGTGATGAAAGAGGAGAAAATACCTACACTTTAAAGACGACAGAAATTGTCCACAATACATTTATTTATTTATTTTTATTATTTTTATCAGGGAGAAACATAGCAAGACATTTCAATATTCAAACTATTATTTCCCTTTCAATATTGTCAGTATGAATATTTGAACAGAAGTCGTCACATTTACTCATTCTTCATCAAAATTACCAGACAAGTACTTCAATATAATAGAGGTACTTAAAGCAGATCAGGTCTCCGTGATTCTATATATCTGATCCATTTCGACCAGCACCTCTTAAATTCCTCCAAATGCAATTTTAAAGCGAATGTCAGTCTCTCCATGATGTAGATTTCGTGAACAGTCCCTTGCCAGTCTTCCATTGTCGGTGCTTTAGGTTGTAGCCATTTCCTTGTTATAGCTTTCTTTGCTCCAATCAATAATATCTTCATAAGATATTTGTCCGTTATTGATTGGATATGTAATACCATGGTACAAAAGTACATTGAGCTGACATCAAATTGTATAGTCGATTGAAACATATACTCCAGACAATCATGAATGTCACGCCAGAAAGATAAAAGTTTCGGACAATCCCAAAATAAATGATAATGGTTGGCCTCATCTGAACCACACATCCTCCAACAACCTGCTCCACTACCCTGATGTGTCTTCTGAGCAGGTGTTATAAAAAAATCTCACAATATTTTTCCACCCAAACTCTCGCCAGTTGTGTGAGAATGTGGTTTTCCATTGTAATTTACAAATGTTTTCCCATTCATCCCCAGATATGACCAAATCTCCCTCCCTTTCCCATCTACATTTAATATGCAGGCTACTCGAATTTGAGGAGTCTTGGAGACTTTTATATAATCTAGATATTAATTTCTTTCCACAACCAGATTTATAAATTGAAACAAAAACCTTCAGGATGTCACTTCTCTGGTCGTCTCTCAAAATTGTAATCAACTTCTTACATGGAGGTATCTGAAAAAATCCTGTCTCTCTAAATCATATTCCCTTTTGAGATCCTCAAAACTTTTCACAGACCCATTATGAATAAAGCAGCAGTAAGCCGTAAGGCCCCTTTCTGTCCACATTTTAAATCTATTGTCTGTCCTGTTTGGAATAAAAATCCATGTCATAAGCACACCAACATAATATGTTTTCTGCACCCTGTAAATTGTATTTCCTCATGACCTTGTGCCAGATTTTTAGTGTTACTTTTATCCAGGGGTTATTCTTATTTGCAAGATTGTCTACAAGTTTTTTGTCTGCTACTACTGCCTGTAAGGGTGGACCCACAGAGCCTCCCTCTTCTATTTCCTTCCACCTGGCCCTGAATTGCGAGTCACAGAGGTATCCCAGGTTTCTTATGGTAAATGGTAAATGGCCTTGCTTTTATATAGCGCTTTTCTACCTATTGGTACTCAAAGCGCTTTTACAGTCAGAGACACATCTACCCATTCACTCACACAAGCACGCACACAATCACACACCAGTGCCACGCACTGGGAGCAACTGGGGGTTCAGTGTCTTGCTCAAGGACACTTCGACATGTGGCACATTCCAGGGATCGAACCGCTAACCCTCTGGTTCGTGGACAACCCGCTCTACCTACTGAGCCACAGTCGCCCCTTATCTGAGCCGCATAGTAGTAATCTCTTAAATTTGGTAGCGCCATTCCTCCCTTGTCCTTTGATAATTGCATTACTTTAAATTTTACCCTTGGTTTCTTACCCATCCAGATATATCGAGAAATTAATTTCTGCCATTCATTGAACTGTTGGTCACTTATTTCAATTGGTAGGGATAGGAACAGATACAACAGGCGGGGTAAAATCACCATTTTGACTGATTCGATCCTTGAAGTTAGACTGAGAAAAGGTAAGTGATTCCATCTGGAGATGTAAGACTTAACCTCAAGGCTGAGAGGAATATAGTTGGCTTCGAATAATTTTGTAATGTCTTGGTTAATATTAATTCCCAGATACTTCATCGATTTTTATGTTACCACTCAGGTTGTATTTAGTTACCAAATCATCTGGTAGATTAAAATTAAGGGTCATGGTTTGAGTTTTCTGAATATTTATCTTATAGCCTATAGCTTATAGATAATTTACCAAACACATCTAGTGACGACATTAAAGTTATTAGAGATGTTTGTGGTTGGGATAAAAATATTAACACGTCATCAGCAAACAAGGATATTTTGTGTTTTTGTCCTGCTATATTTATACCTTTGATTTGCTTGTTTTGTCTAATATATTGACTGAGAGGTTCTATAAAAAGGGCAAAGAGAAGTGGCGAACAAGGACAACCCTGCCTACAGGAACGCTCCGAAAGAAAAGAATTTGAGAGGATGCCATTTATTTGAATTCTTGCTGTTGGATTATTATATACAGCTTTGAAAGCTTCTATCAGAGTATAGTGAAAACCAAACTTATCCAACACCTTATACAAGAAAGTCCATCTTACTGAATCAAACGCAGTCTCCGCATCCAGTCCCATTAACATAGATTGTGTCTTATTTTGCTGGACATGCCACAAACTATATAGCGTCCTCCTCAAGCTGTCTTGGGTCTGTCTCTCATGAACAAATCCAGTCTGGTCCAAATGGATAAGAGATGGCAAAAGTCTTTCAATTCTCCTGGCCAATATTGACATATAAATTTTATAATCTAGATTCAACACTGAGATGGGTCGATATTGATTGCAATCCAATGAATCTTTGCCTTCCTTTGGTATTACTGAGATTATTGCTTGCTTCCATGAGGGGGGAAATCTCTCCCTTTTTGAGTGCTCCATTACATATCTGGCACAGTTTTGTGGTCAACTGCTCCTTAAAAGACTTATACCATTCGGCTGTGAAGCCGTCCGAGCCTGGGCTCTTATGTGGCTCGAGTCTTGATATTGCTGCCTTTATTTCTATTTCAGTAATATCTGCAATCCCACAATACATTTAAATTAACATTTAAATATTTTTGGTCATTATTATTATCATCATCATAACAAAGAAAAGCACAAACTATTGTCTTAGGTACAGCTAATTGACATGATTCTGGGTAAATGGTTAAAAATGCCAATGGGACAGATAACATTTTAATCCCTCTTTATTTTGCAAAACAAGAAAAACAGTACGTGTCACAGTTTCTGTTCTTTGCTAAACACTTGCTTCCTTATAGTCAAAACTAGCCTATGAGCACAGAGTTAAACTACACAATACAACACTGACATTCACATCTTCCCTCGATGGTCTCGTGGCTGTTTCAAGCCAAGCAAACAAAGCCACAAATTCAACAGTAGAGGTGTAAAAGTTAGGAGGAGTGAATCAAACAATAGTGAACTACAAGAGAGCCATCAAAGCGTTCCACACTGGAGACATTTCTTCAAACATACTGTAACATTTTCACAACCTTCAATACATACCAGCTCATCTGCATCACGTCTTTCAGTACTTACTGCAAGCCTTTAAATTACACATCCACGCAGGTTTGAGCATTGGAACAAAACAAGAAAACCTTGAAAAGGAACAGAGTAGCAGACACTGACAGAGCACAAGATTATTCATTTTCCTACGTAAAGCACTGATGACTTTTCCTATTGGGCCATGACATTAAACTAGAAAGAACACTGTTCATCAGATAAATCCCTTCCCTGTACCACTTTTAGCCTTTATATATCTGCGTATGGATTGTCCAAAAAGTGTTGCAACTTAAGGAGTTTCCTAATATTTTGTACAATCACTATATTTTCAGTGTGTGGCAATGTTAGAACTGTAAAGAGCAAAAATACCAGCCGTAGCATCACCAAATGGAACAATCGAAAATGAAGAATATGCACAGTTTAAATAAATGGCTTAGTAACCGTGTTTTTGGCTTAGAAACGTAACACTGATAATATAAAGAAGAGGTCTGGAGTGTTATTTTAAAGATTTGAAAACATAAACACACTGAGGTAGCACAGCAGGCTCTTTAGCCACCATGCTCTAAATGTTATTTAAATAAGAATAAGAAAACTGCAGCAAGTGCTTCTAGCTATTCATTTTAACAACACACACAGGGAGCAAAACCTGAAGTTGTTCATTGTGAAGAATGCTGGTGACTACACCGCTCACAGAAAGCGATAACACTGTAGTTGCTGAGCCGTGATTAGGTTAACGGAATCTAGTACAAAGTGTCGACATATTACACTGGAGTGATCTGAGGCAGTCTACTGTAGCAGTCAGGAAAGGGTTAAGTGAATGGCTCAGAATTGTCCTCAGCTGTAAACAGAATGCAATTTCACAGATGCTAGGAGAATCATTATAGTACTGTAAGATAAACCAGGTCTACTACTCTGATCTACATACTGGGCTCACCTCAAACTAAAAAGTCAGAGTAAAATGTAGTCATGGGCTATTAGGCCCACTTCTTATATGTTAGGATGATAGCTCTATAAAGCTGGTACCAGTCTAAACACTGATGTGCCTGTGTTTACACTGGAACTACATATCAGACCCCTAATGTTTCAGGGTAAAAAGAGGAAGGGAAAGTGTTGGAGAAAGGCACATCCTCTTCTTCTGCAGGATTGTCATCATTCAGGGGTTGCTCACTGTGTTGGCGAAAAACAAAACATAAATGTCAGCGGTACTGAATGTATGAATTCATTTCAAATTCCCAATTGGTATTCAAGCCTAAGCACAAGGATGTAGACTCTAAGAGTAAAACATACGTTTAATAACAAATTTCTATGTCCACAGTTTAGTCTACCATGGTTGAAGTAATTTAACAGCTGGTACCTTTATTGAAACTACTGCATTTGCATCCTGAGAAGACGACGCTTACCCTGGGTAGCAGAATTTTTAAAAGCCATGTTAGTTATGGTTTTGCAGCCCATCCTGATTATAAAGAAGCAGCAGTGAATATTTGATTTGAGTTCTACTGAAGCATGGCAAGAATAAAAATTGCTCTCTCCAACAACCTTGTTAGATCTATAGATGAGTCTTTAATTAACTTGAGAGATTAGCCTGGAAAAACAAATCTTTTACCTCAGAAGCAGGGACACTGTCATCGTCTTGAGCTGGGATGACTCTACCAGTAACGGGCCCCACTCCTAACACCTTGGGCCTCTTTTCTTCTTTAGGTGTTCCTTCCAGAACGATGACAATATACTCTTTCTTGTCTACCTGGGTTTCCACAGAGACTTCTGCTTCTTGTTGCACATGGGTGGCCATTTCTGAGGCAGGTGCTGCTACAACTGCTTCTGCGATTGTGGTGGTAACTGGTTCTTCATCCAAAGCTGTGACAACATCAGGTTCTACAGGTACCAAGGCTTCAACCACTTGTGCTGGGATTTCTTCTACTGTTACAGGACCCTTCTCAACAACTTCTACAACTGATGCAACCTCCACTGGAGCAGGGGCCTCCTCAGCAACTGGAGCTACTTCTGCTGGAGCAGGGGCCTCCTCAGCAACTGGAGCTACTTCTGCTGGAGCAGGGGCCTCCTCAACAACTGGAGCTACTTCCGCTGGTGAAGGGGCCTCCTCAACAACTGGAGCTACTTCCGCTGGTGAAGGGGCCTCCTCAACAACTGGAGCTACTTCTGCTGGTGAAGGGGCCTCCTCAACAACTGGAGCTACTTCCGCTGGTGAAGGGGCCTCCTCAGCAACTGGAGCTACTTCCGCTGGTGCAGGGGCCTCCTCAGCAACTGGAGCTACTTCCGCTGGTGCAGGGGCCTCCTCAACAACTGGAGCCACTTCCGCTGGTGCAGGGGCCTCCTCAACAACTGGAGCCACTTCCGCTGGTGCAGGGGCCTCCTCAACAACTGGTGTAACCTCCACTGGTGCAGGGGCCTCCTCAACAACTGGTGTAACCTCCACTGGTGCAGGAGCCTCCTCAACAACAGGTGCCACTTCTGCTGGTGCAGGAGCCTCCTCAACAACAACTGGTGCCACTTCTGCTGGTGCAGGGGCCTCCTCAACAACAACTGGTGCCACTTCCGCTGGTGCAGGGGCCTCCTCAACAACTGGAGACACTTCCGCTGGTGCAGGGGCCTCCTCAACAACTGGAGACACTTCCGCTGGTGCAGGGGCCTCCTCAACAACTGGAGACACTTCCGCTGGTGCAGGGGCCTCCTCAACAACTGGAGACACTTCCGCTGGTGCAGGGGCCTCCTCAACAACAGGTGCCACTTCCGCTGGTGCAGGGGCCTCCTCAACAACCGGAGACACTTCCGCTGGTGCAGGGGCGTCTTCAATAACTGGCATAATCTCCACTGGTGCACGGCCTTCTTCCTTTTCAGTGGGGGTAGGTTCCACTGTTGCTGAGGCTCCCTCACCAGGTTCAGTTTCTTGAACAGACTTTGCCTCAGTTAGCCCCAAAAGATCATCTTTGTTGTCTTCAACACTGGCAACCAATTGTTCCTTTACTTCAGCTATCTTCAGTGCCTCTAGAGTAGAAGCAGCTGCCAGCAGCACTGCAACAGAAAATCCAGCCATCCAAATGTCACTAACAGTCAAGTTATATTTTCATACATTTAGCCCGCAAGTTAAGGTGAACAGCCATGGTAACCAAATATTTGTGAAACCATTCTCGGTGCTAGATGAGTTAATGAAAATATATCTGGTAAATAGTGACTACATTCAGTTTTGAGCACAGAAAAGAAGGTAAAACTGCCAAAGAAATATTCCAGAGAAATGAAAACGGGAGAACATGCAACAATACAGCTGACAAACTGCTGTGACCGTGCCCAAGAATTAGGACCTGGTGGTCTGAACATACAATTATAAAAAAAAAAAAAAAAAAAAAACCTTTGTATCCTTTGGTTATCAAAATATGCAAGAGTAGATATGCAGAACATGTAGTGAAAAGGTAAAAATAAATAATAAATACATAAGATCTTGACAAAACTTTGAAAATACACAGAACATTCAAAACGTGTTGTGCAAAAGGACAAGTTTGTGTCCCAGTGAATGTCACACAATGTGGCAGAGTAGAGTTGGTTGCAGAATGTGGTGAGAAGAAAATGCAATGGAAAGCTGGAGGAGAAATCACTATAGACGTATGTAACATGAAATGACAAAGTAAAGAATAAAAAGGAGTTTGTAACTTAACCTGGCAGGGATGGCAAAACTAATGCAAAAATAAGATATAATAGTAAAAAAGACCAATTCAGACAAAGACTGCAGTAAACCTTTCCATTTTGATAGAAGCTTTATTGTATGGCTTGGTTGGTTATCGTAAACTGTTCACAGTGTTCATTATCAAGTTATAAGCAAAATAATATGATCACATGTGGTTTGTAACACTTAATTTGATTCGTTTGTTTTACACTTTCTTTGACCTTATGATATCTTTGACAGTTTCACATTATACTAGGGGAAAATAACACACTGCAGCGGTTACAGAGTTTGCGCATCGTCTCAGAGCCATTTTGTCTTGCTGTAGAAATACAAAACTCTTTGAAAGTTTAAGGATATACAAGCTCTTTCTGCTCTGTGATACCTAGCAATATAGTACAACATTACAGAGGTTTATATCAAAGAAACACAGTGACTCAAAACTCGAATGAGTGCTTCCACAATAAACGGGTGATTGATTGATACCACAGCATTTTGTTTTTACTCGTTATTTAGTAGAGTCCAGTTGATCAAAGAAAATAATATTTAAGCCTACAGGTAATATCAATTCAATTTCGAGTGATTATTTGTATGTTCGGAGTGATCACATTTATTTCACTCATAACTGCAAATGAGCGTCCAAATTGGAAAAGTCTCACTGTTGTGCAGCTGTAAATCATGGGATCTGCGGTTTGTTTTTTTAAATCCGTAGGCCACATGAGAATACAAACAAATGAAGATGTGTCAGTGGGTGACAGAAGTGACAGAAAAGGCCAACCATTGTCGTTACCATTTACATTACACTTAGTGCTGCCCCTTTTTACCCACTTCAATAAATACAAGAGCAAATATACATTTTTAGGAAGACAAAAGAGGTGAAACCAGCCACCCAAGGAGTAGCAGCTAGCCTCTAGTGGTTCTATAGACACCGACTTTAAGTTAACAGTTTATTGTTCCCAGTGTTGTGTGAGAGGATTACGTTCTTTTTGGGCTCTCTAAAGTGGTTTAGAGATAGTTTGTGTGGGTGCGTGTGTGCGTGTGTGTGTGTGAGATAGTATGTTTCTCCCTGCAATGAGTATGTGGAACCTCAGACTTCTGAGGCAGCTGCCTCCTCCTCAGATGAAGTCGTACCGTTGCTTTCAGGCTCCTCAGCAGATATGGCAGCTGGATCTGTAACAGCCTGTGTGGCATCCTCAACGGCTTCTGCCACTTGGGCCACTTCTTCTGTAGTCGTCTCCACTTCCTGTGCCTCAGCAGTTTCTACGACCACCTCAGCAGCCTGGGCGGCTTCCTCTGTGACTTCCTCCACTACAGTCTGTGCTTCACTAGGAGCAACAGCGGCCTCCTCTTCCTCAGCCTCTACCGCCTCTACCACCTCCTCCTCCTCCTCCGCTCCATCTGGAACACAAGAAATTGATAAAGGATGTTAGCGAGTTTTTTGAGTGCTTACCTTGAGGTTTGAGTGTTATTCTACAAACACATGCAGTTTGAAAAGCTTAATGTCTCATGTGGCGACATCACATCCACCATCATTTTTAAAAATCAAAACTATGACACGTTATCAGTAGCTAGGGTTCCATCCAGTTATTTTTTTAAACTACACAAAGGAATACCATTAAACATTCTTAATGCCAATTTAAAAGTATAGATTTAGTAGTATTCATACAGGATTCAGCTGTAATCATAATTTGAAACTCCAGTGACTGCATAGGGGTTTACTGAACTTTATGTGCAAAAACATTTCAGTAAATTTCAGGAACTGTCATCTCCTGAAAACACAATGCAACAACTTGACTTATACTCAAAAATGAACATACATAATGTGAAATCGATAATTTTGATATTATAGTATGTGCATATGATTTGAATCAACTTGGACTGTTACCTTCTAATTTTGTGAGCCATATGCAAAAACAATGTCTAAATATTTATCTGGGATTCATGATATATTTATTACTACAGCACTTGATTTCTAGTGTGTGTGCATTTTATCCTTTATTTGGTTTCTATCAGCTGTGTCCAAATGAGAGACTGAATGACAGCTGGATGGAAACATGGCTACAGAGAGTGAATGTACTTCAAAATTATTTTCTATCAGAAGCCCTGCAGACCACACTCAAGTACTGCTTCTTAACATGTCACTTCATACCTTACCACTGCCTTACCTGGGAGAAAAAAAATGGCATTAACACATTCACAACACAAATTTCATGCAAACTCAAAGAGAGGGAAGAAGGACCAAAAACGAGAGGACTGGGGAAGGAAGGAGGGGGAGGGAGGAAAGTGCAGGTTTAGGTGCAGGGTAGAGGGGGTGAAGAATCTTGGTTCTTACCATCCAGTTAATAAGATATGTGTTATCTGGAACTCTGAAAGTGAGTCAGGCAGTGAAACACCGAGACAGCCCAGGTAGGTTGTGTGTCTTTAATATTTAACCGAGTGATCTCTCCACCATTTATTCCACATTTTTACCATGAACAAGGATACACCAAGAAGTGAGTGACAGGCCCAGTGTCAACATGGACTTTTTGGCTTAAGCATTGACAACTTTGCGTTATAATGGCCTAGGTGTTGCAACATAATGAGCTTAATTTGAATAGTTAATCAAATATCATAAACATATTTAGCTTGTGGCCTTCAGTTGGAACGGATTTAACATAGTAAATAATGCTTTTTCTCCCATCCAGTTAAGTAAAGCCGATTTTTCCAAATGATACAATATCCACACCGCCCAGTCCTTACTTATATCGAGAAAACAGCATGACAACAAACATCTCTTGGATAATGTTAACGGAATACCATCACTCACAGTAATGTGTGCTCATTTGTTATGCAGGGATGACTATGTTGTGTCCATTTGGAAATAGCGTCTAAGTAAAACAACTTGCTAATTGCTCACAAAAACAAAGTATTGACATAACTGATGGTTAACCCGTCGTGGTGCTAACAATGATGTAGACCGCTAACAAAAGAAAGATTTATCAAATTAAACTTGGGGATGGTAGTCAAGACACAAATCCTCATCACAGATGTAGATATTAACATTTAGCAATACAGTCCCAAAGAAATAATAAATCTCAGTATCCTTCACAGTATTGTCCAGAAGTTCTAGGGTGAGGAGAGGGTTCTTTTTTCTCTTAGAAGTACAGAAGAGGAAGTAAGGAGGAGAGGGATTTTGTTTGCCGGTTCAGATCCAGTTCTAGGACGAATATCCATGCGGCCACAGAGGACCTTAGCTCTACCATTACACTGAAAAGAGTAAAGACAGACAATTAGATAGGAGGCAGAAGTTTTGCCCTTTAAAAAGCCACATTCAACTCACAAACCAGTGTCACTGTCAGTGTCAATTAAACCACAGACTATGAATGCAACTATGGATGAGATGGCAAATACAAAAGCAGCTGCTTGCAGGATGCGCTGGTGGTGTAAATGGCAAGTGCTCCATGTGAAGAAAACCTTAAGGTATTTATGACAAATTCACTAGATTGTCTCACTTGACCTATGTTGGGGAGAATAAAAGAACTAGGCAGTTTCTTCAAACCCGGGGCATAAGAAACACAATGGAGACCGAGGTGGCGGGAGAGGGACAAAGTGGTATCAAATGGGGGCCACTTTGGGTCAGGAGGAAAACCAGGAGAGGTGAAACACAATCCAAGGAGGAGGATACATTTGTCAAAATTGTGTAGCAAAGTAGACCCCTGCTGTACAAAGAACAAGATATGTTCCATGTAATGTATATATGGCACATGATCTTGAATTAATGATGCAGATATATTAGGATGAATTGCAACTATGGAAATATAACTAAGGCTATTCAAAGTGATCATAAAGCATTTACATTTTTAAAATCATCTTGTTTGATTTGCTGTGCAGAAGCAAAGATTTGCATTGTGTTAAATGCATGCACGCGTATCTCCTCCTTATACAGGTACATGTTCACCTCAAAAACTTGTTTTCTACTTTAATGTTTTGTGTTCTTTTTCAAGATATTTGAAATATAACATAGTGGTTTTTAAATCTCTCCACCAATAAATATATTCAAAATGTTCTGAACATTGCCTTTCTGAAGGAAGGCTTCCAGTTAGATCATCTGTGAACACAGGCTGGCCTCAAGTAAACCGTTTGTTCTTCTTTAAGGTAAGTTTGTAAATCAAGCTCATTTTAATCAGCCGGCCTAAGACTTATAGAATCCATTAATGGAACAGCACTTTGATAAAACCTGTTAGAGCCCTGATGCAAGCTTGCATTAACCTTAGTTAAGCTATTAAATGTGCAGCACCATTAGAAGCGATCATTTTTTCCCTATATAGCCCTGAATCATACATGGAACAAGACCGTAAGGGGCTGTGTTACTGAAGTGCCTGTTGAAGCTGAGCAGTGCTTTCTAACCTAATCAGGACTGAGGAGACAGCTCTCTTCATCAAACTCAGCACCCTTTTAATAAACAGGCCTAGAAATAATTTAGGCTGAATGTCTGCTGTAGTATTTATTAATTGCCCTGAGAATTTGCTCACTTTTAAATACAGAAAAATGTCTAAACAGGCCTATTAACCTTGTGTTCAGCAACCTGTTTGAGGTTCATCTAGCAATGCTCATGGACCTAAGTCTACTTCATGTCTTGCTTAAATAAAGCATGCTTCTATCTCAGCAGTTATTACAGTATTTAAAATACAGTGTTGTTTACCTTAGTGTCATCATATTATACACCTTAATCTAACTTTGTATACATTTGGTTAACTCCTTTTGCCTTCTAATCTTGGAACCATGCAGTGATTTAGTGAGATAACGAGTTTTTATTACTACATCTAATTATTTTAGGTTAGTTAAAACATTAAAAGCATAATTAAGCCCATGCTGGCACTTCTTGCAACCCAGGTTAGTGAGCATCCAGAATTATCAAGCAGTGAGAATGAATGAAAGCAACATGTGTGATAACACCACTCACCCTCTTCGTCCCTGCCTGCAAGCAAACAAAAACATCAGCGTTAATAAGTCATACAAACTATTCACAAAACATTATACCCATACAAATTTCTCCATTTCTGATGTGTGCATCATCAGATTTACCCTTTAAGGGTTTCAGTTTTGTCTGCTTTGTTCATAAGTTTAAAAAGTCATGGTTTATCCTGTGGTTGACGATCAACTTGTGTTAAATGGTGTGATGATAGAACATTAATTATAAATCTCTGAAACTGTGACCCTGTGTCTATTGTAAGTGGTGAAATGGTTCATTTAGATAACAGCAGTAAGTGATTTCACATAGTTTACACAGTAGATGTATCTCCTTGCATGCACTAATGAGCGGACACAGTGGCCGTGCTGTTGCTGATGGTATCAGTCCCTGCTCTACTCGGACTCGTCAAATTTAATCAAACAAAGTCATCTCATTTACAACAGAACACAGGCAATTTAATGTTAGCTAGCCAGAACAAACAAACAGTCGAGTACTGGTGATCACTAACACTGCAAAAACATACAACACACGACTGAGTATGATGGGTCAGAGGAAGTTTGTTTAGAGGGGGGAAAAGGGCCATATCTCAGGGACAAAAGCGGTTTCCAAAACATAAATTAAACAGAGAAGAACATCTTCATCTCGCTCCTTAGTTGGCAAAGGAATGAAATGATCAGACAGCGCCGAACAGTCTGTGACAGAAGTCTAGCCAGGTGTATAAACCCACCCAACTGTTTTTGGTTTCTCCACAGTGAAACACAGTAAGAGAAGGGGTCCATGTTTTTATTTTCTTGAAAGAGTGCATGTGACAGACTCACACACACCTTAAAATAGCCTGCAAAGCTCCATAACACAAGCACAAAAACTAATGAAAGGAATATTTGATGCATATGCCCTATAATGAGGAAATGATTTTAGTATTAAACACCAACAATACTGTGCGCTGCAGGGCTTCTGATAGAAAATAACACTAACAAATTTGACCATTTTTCTCAAAATTAAACCCCAATTTGCAGAATGAATGGTTATATTCTGTCATGGCTGAGAGATTAAAAAATTTGGTTATAATGGCAGCCAATGAGACATTTTTGTCCGCTAAGGTCACAAGAGGATAGTAAGTTTTAAATCTGATGCTGCACAAAAACTAAATCAAGTCAATATTTTAATCCTCAAAATGATTGAATTTTTAGTAGTTTTGTAAAATGCTGGTTTAAGAGATTTATGTAGAAAAAATATCAGTTAAAGTTTTATAGTAGTGTTTTGGACGTGGACATTTCTGTCCGTAATGGGGAGTAAATTAAACAGATGCCTGAGGGTTAAAATACTGAAGTATGCTGAACTGTAAAGTTGATCAACTATGTGATTTTTAAGCTATGAAGTCATGTTTGACAGGAGGATTTTTAACACTAGATCCTTCTATTAGAAAGGAATGTATTACTATGATGTGAATAATAACCAAAGTGGTGGAAGTGAAGTGTCAGATCCCCACTAGTATGAGGTCAAGGGGGAGGAAAGTGGCTAATGAAGAAGACTTACTCTTAGGTGGCCAGGGTTTAGGTACCCAGTTGTCTTTTGGTCTGGTTCGGATTTCTGCAATGCGGTCATTGTACCTCGTGCCATCTGTGGACACGGTGCTGTACGCCTGTGGAGAGGTCAAATGGTCTTAATGCACTTTCTGTTGAGCTCTGATTCTGAAATTTTAGTTTGAGATACTTTGCATGTAGCTGCATTTGAAGGCAGGTAGCAGGTAAACTTAGTGTGTATGCATCATGAAATGCATTGAACCCGATTGTAAAAACACAACTTACATATGCCAAAGCACTAACAAAGGCTCCACCACACAGCACGGCATACAACATGTTCTCTCCAGAACCACCTGGAACTGACGACATTGGTCGCCGCTGCATGACTGCAAAGGATTAAAAGGTCACATGTTAGGTCCTTCTCAATAACCAGATAACTAATACCATTCTTTAATGTAAGTATGTTTACTTTGATTAGGAGGATCCACAAGATATGCTTTGCAAAAACCCTGCCCAAAAAGGAATAATGGTCTGCAAAAACTTGAACTGGAGTCAAAGGTAAATGGGTTATATTTCACACTTGTTATGCAAATAACTGGACCTATTGTGCAACATTTTTTTTCTTCTTAAAACGTATTACCGTCTGTGGAATCCCTGCTATCATCGAATGCAATGGACACATCTTCAATTCAGCACACAACTGTGTTTCTAGACATGCTGATGTTGTTGAATATCTGCCTTTTTCTCTAGGCCCATTAATTTTGCGACATTAGTGAGGCACTCTTTTATGAAGTAACTATCTAAGAAAGGTTTTCTATTTCAAGCAACAAGTCGCGCACCTCAGAGATGGTTGTTGTGGCATTATTGCACAGAAATAAATTAGCTGACATTTAATCTTGTTTGGCACCAGTGTAGTATTGTTGTATATTACACTCTTTCTTCGCAGTAACAATTTCATTACCTATCAAACAGACTCACTTGCCCTCGTTTTCTATAAAAGAAAGATTTTGCACTCATCATTTTGGTCACCTGTGGCACAAGTCTTCTTTGATTAAACTTGTTTTGTGAAGATGCTGTAGTGTTCAACATGTTAGCGCAACATACTATTAAAACTAAATAGTACAATACAGTCGGTTGCAAGTTCTATGTGTGAGCCATATTTCATTATATATTGGAATAAAGAGAACCACGCACCATATTTGGACACCCCTGGGCTAAAGCCTCACAACTGTTGTAACTGATATCATGCCCTCTATGGAGATAAACACTGTTAAATGATTAACAAGCAGTATTTGAGGAAGTTCAGGTCATTGTAGCACAGTCCGATCCAGTGTTGAGGGTATTACACGCCTCACATTCTCAGGAGCTAATCTTACAAAGCGGTCTCTGCCACAGCTCCCTACCACCTTGTTATTTATACTTGTTAATCGGCTCAGGTCTAAAAAGGCAGAGTTGGGGGGTGGGGGGTTAAGTTGGTGAAACTTTGTGACCAGTAGAAGGGATGAAGGTCACAAAGTCACAGGATTAGACTATGATACCCTCCTCTGATTAAGTGGGACCACTGAAGCGCAAGAAGCCCTGCAACTGAAGCAACAGCCTGGATCCAGCCCATTTGCTTTGTCACTGAATTCATTTTGGGTTTAAAGTGAATTCATGTAATCTATTTAGATGTATGTCCTAACAGCAAGACGGCTAGCAAACCATGCTAACATCTTTTAGGCTTAGACCTGCTGCGTTTCCTGAAGCAGTTTGGGATGACTGCACAGTGGACAGACACAACAGGAAAAGGGTCAAGGACATAAGCTAACATTTCCAGCTAAACCTTACCAGTGACCTGTTCGTGCAAACGTGAAATAAATACTCTCATATTACTTTGTAACCCGTCAAGTTTATTCTTGTCATGGACATTGTGTAACTTGAAAATGGCGACGGTGAGCAGGAACACATTGTCGTTAACTGTGTACATAGCAGAGCACAAATGATGACGGAGAGGATGGGGTTTGGATTTTCGTCTCGCTAACGTCCAGTGTTTCCATCATTAATCCTTCCAAGTTATGTCACACCGTTACCGGACAGAAACCACTAACAGCGGCGGGCTCGTGGCGCAAACGTTTGACAGCTGCAGTTGCTCGTGCCTATGCTTGCCTCAAATGCCCACCGTCATACACGCACACCACGTGACTGACAGTGGCGACCATGTTTCCTCGCCATGCAGACTAATGAAGGTCACATAGGCTACACGTATAACGACACAAGAAATACCGGCTTTAAATTACCGTTTAGTTTAAAGTAGTCATTTATTTTATCGTAATTCACAAAGCATATGCCGCAAATCCCGTTGCGTGGATTTAGTAATAAAACGCAACAACACGTATTGTTTACATTGGAACAAGCTGTGGACAGTGGATTATAAACTTGATTTGGCCTGCGCTTCCTAGCATGCCAGCGGAGACAAGAGAATTTTAAGAGGCCGCCAGAATCCATAATCGTTCAACTGTAGAGATCACCAAAATTATCAGCTAACGAAAATATGAGGTTCAAAAATGTGAAAAATGTTCAAATATATCCAAAAGGCCGAGCTGACCTTCACCTACCACGGATAGCAATTCCTATCCAGTGGGGGTTATCAACCATTCACAGAAATTCATTCGAGAACAGAGTGTACCAACTATTCCATCTGCCACAGTCCAATGGCGAAACTGGTAGAGGGTGAAGCGAAAACGCCACATTTAAACACATGAATGTGGAAGGAAATAAACAGGATTGCGATGAATATTCATGCTCACCATCTTGGGGCAACCTGTAGGCTGCTCTACGTGCCAAAGGCCCACACCTCTGCCAGGCCGCTCTGCAGGAAAACATCGCTGCTGTCCGACGACTACGGCGTAAGTGCTACAGTTTCAGCAAATGGTGAATGAATGGCTACTGGTGCGACAGAGTCAGAGCAACGTAGGAGGAGGAGGACAGACCAGCCCCCCCTCTATTGCACAATATATGTACATGCAGCCTGTATGAAAGGTGATTAATGCCACAGAGACGATGTCATGCATGTTGGCTCATCAAACCTCTGTAAAGCAACATGAAGTTACTTCATGCGTTTTATTGGGTCCATCTAGTTTTAGAGTCCCACTCCATACTTACACGAAAAAAATTCCGTAAGAATGTTTTACAATGACATTTCTCTGTTGCTATGGCATTAATCACCCTCCATATCCCATGTAGCTCCCCTCACCTTTCACGGAATGGGTGGTTCAAAGACAAAATTATAGACAAAAAACTTTATCATTCGTGAATGTATCTCTGCTTTGTGGACTCTATTTTCAGGTAGAAAATTGTGCTCCTGACCAATGCAATGATTGCTACTGCTACAAACTGGATGATTGGAGATGCAAGACAGTAGTATTCTTTCTTGCATAATCAAAAGTTTCAGGTCCTTGAAACATGTCCGTGATTTTGAGTGGCAGCCTTGTGGTAGAAGAGTGACCCTTCCAAACTCAACAAAGGAGTGGAAGATTTAACTTGCACCAGAGGAAATGTGCCATTGATGCCAATAACTGTCAAGAACAAATGAAAGGCTATCCAAGGTTGTGCTACGGTGACCAAGAGAGCCCAGCTTGAGAAAACAACGCAACTGGATAAAACACAAGTAAATTTGGGAAAGTTTTCATTCATTACAACAGGTGCACTGCAAATATTTATAACACAACCAAAAACAGAACTGCGCTGCAAAAATCACCACACCAGCAAACTCTTACAACACCTGAAAACACAGAAACACATAAGAAGCACTAAAACCAAAAAGAATTGTTCCAAGGACTCTACGAAGTGATGAACTAACTGGGACTAGAAGCACTTGTTGTTCAAAGGTTTCTGACTTTTGGAGTTATTGATGTTTGTTGCTGGTGAGTGGAAATGAGCAGAAACACAAGTTGGTTTTCTGCTTAATATTATTATTGCCACAGTGATAAAGTGGTTAGCACTGATGCCTCACAGCAAGAAGGTCCCAGGTTTGAATCCATGGGCTGACTGGGCCTTTCTGTGTGGAGTTTGCATGTTCTCCCTGTGTCTCTCACTGTCCAAAGACATGCTCATTAGGTTAATTGGCGATTCTAAATTGGCTGTAGGTTTGAATGTGAATGTGAATGGTTGTCTGTCTCTCTGTGTTAGTCCTGTGATAGACTGGAGACCTGTCCAGGGTGTACCCCTGCCTCTTGCCCAATGACAGCTGGGATAGGCTCTTGCAGACCCCGGCGAAACCCTCTGATGCATGAATTATGATAGCTTTGGTCAAGATTTTTTTATTAAGTGTTTTTTTTCTTCTTAGGACATATTCAACTTTTTTTTCTCCAGAAATATGTTATATTCATAGAGTTCCAGACATGTCCACTCTAGTGGACTTCATGTGCCTGCGAACTCAACATAAAGCATTGTGAACTTATTGTTAAAATTAATTAACTTGTGTTTTATTCTAAATATAGAAACACTTGTTTCTTTTTATGCTTTAAAAAACAAAACAATGGTCAAAAACAACAATGAAGTGGACATCATGGATCACCCAGTTTTAACACAAATCATGTAATTGCGTCACTGCTTCTTGTGACTTTTTTTGTTATAATTCAGTATATACTGTGTATGCTATGTACTGTATATGCTATATTTACAAGCTATTCATTTAAAATATGTTTGTGCAGATTAGGTGTAGTCTGTGTTACTATAATAATTATTTTATCATGTTCTGTAGACTTCAAATGCAGCAAAGAATAAGGCAACCTATAGAACAGTTCAGGAAATTAGGTCCAGCTCCAGTGATGATGAGTATAGTGACAACAGTGATGATGAGTGGCTGCCAGAGAAGAACAGAGACATGGGAACTGAAGATGATGGAGTTACAGACAGTCCAGATGCAGAAAGTGAGGGTGCCTATAGTCAAGATGAGGGGCAGGATGCAGAGCCTAGTATAAAATATGAGAAAATAATTAGCATAGTAACACAAACTACAGCTAATCTGCACAAAAGGTTATATTTTAAATGAATAGCTTATAAATATAACAATTATACACTGACTTATAACCAAAACAGTCACAGGAATCAGTGAAGCAATTAATTGACTTGTGTTAAAAATATACTGGGTGATACATGACGTCCACTTCAGTGGACACATGGTTAAACGTATTTTTCTATATATTGGAAGTAAAAATGTCATATTCCAAACAGATAATATGCTTCCTTAGATGTTACTGTATACTACCATATTTTTTTGTTTTACTTATGTGGTTCTTCAAGAATAGAAGCTTTGACAGGATATACTAGCATTGGTCAGCACGGATGGCTTTTTAGTGACCACGCTGGATTCAGAGTAAATTTACTTGCAGTTACACCGACTGACCACTGAATAAGACCTCAATGGAGTATGGCAGCAGAGAGCACTCTAGAGGCTGATATGCAGTTCCACCGTAAAAACCATTGCATTAAAGAGAAAATGGCTTTTTAGTAGCTGTCCACTGTAGTGACCGCTAAGCAGGTACAGAAGATGAATGAATGAAATTATTACTCCAAGAACTCCATTCTGAGAAAGCATTTTGCTCACTGGCTGCCAGTTCAAATAATCTGACAAAATACACATCTCATCAGCCTGCCCAGTCTTCATGGAATCCTGCAGTTTTCCACTCCTGCCTGAATGAACAATTCTCCAACCTGCCTATGTCTCATTTTACATTTTCAAATTGTCATGTAACATCATCAGTTTGTATCATAACATTCCACTTGTGTGCTTTAGTCAGATATGTGTATCTGTGACAGATGTATGTTTATCTTGCTGTTCTCTCTTTCTCTGTCTGTACCCGGCTGGCCTTAGGCAGATGGGTCCCTCCATATGAGCTGGGTTCTGCTCAAGGTTTCTTCTTGTTAAAGGGAGTTTTTCCTTGCCACCGTCGCCTCAGGCTTGCTCTGGGGGTTTCAGGCCAGGTTTTTTGTAAAGCGTCTTGAGGCGATTTGTATTGTTATTGATGCTATATGAATAAAATTGAATTGAGTTCAAGTTTCAGGGATAAACAAGTTAAACTACTGGAATATTATGCCGACATGACTATCACTTTGACTCACACGACATGAGAGAACATTATGACTACTTAGGTAATATTGTGTAGAGCTCTCATGTCCCTCCAAAATAGTTCCAACTCATCAGACATGGGCCTTCTGAGGGTGTCCTACTAGGGATGGCTGCTACTAGATAGATAGCTAGATCGATAGCTAAATAGCTAGCTAGATAGATAGATAGACAACTTTATTGATCCCTTTGGGAGGTTCCCGCAGGGAAATTGACATCTCCATCGCATACAGCACTGTCAGACATACATGTAAGAAAAAAACAGTACAGTAAGCCCAAATACCAACAAAAACACCCAATAAAGAATAATAGTAATAAAAAATAAATACTGTGACTATACATAGATGGTTGTTGCATAAATATAGAAATACCGGGTACATTGTATTGCACATTACTGTTGTAGGTCACCCAAACCCTCAAACCAAGCATGCATGTAATTTCTTAGTTTTTTTTTTTTTTTTTTTTTAATAAATTTGCAAAAACCTCAAAAAAATAAATAAACAAAATAAATAAAATGTGGAAGAAGCGAAGCGCTGTGAATACCTTCCGGATGCATTGCAGAAATATAAATTAAACCTGTATAATATACTGTACTGCTACTTGTGCTAGTATCAAAGCTAAAATCCTATCAACTGCAAATTTAAGTATACAAAATGACCATGACTCTGTTGCAGTTTCATACAATAAACATTTATTTTACACAGGATTCAGCATCAAGGAACAGTGGGAATACAAACAAGCAGACTAACAGGTGCATCGTAAAGACAGGATCTGATGACCTCCTGCACAGGACAAGAAATGGCACAGTGTTATGCTTTATATGTTATGTGATATGCAGTGATTTCGAGTTCAATGTTAATAGCATCATGTAAACAAAAAGACAATCACCTGCCAGTTTTGTGGATTATTCCAGACCATTCCTCACTTTGTATTCATGGACATCTGTGCTGTGCTGTTTGAAGAGCTGCGGGTGCAAGATGACAATACCAAGTGATGTACATGTATCAGCTTATTTATACCCTCCTCACTTAAATACATTCTGGTGTAATGTTAAATTATTCACTGCTGTGCAGATCTGCGGTGAAGGACAGTCTTCAATGATGCTGCCAAGGAACTCTAACAGCACAATGAGAATATTCAACTGATGCCTTCAAAAATGTGGATCTCAAAAACGTATACACTGGAAATTTAAGACAGTTGTCACTGTTCTGCCTGAAAGTCATTTGAGCCACCAAGGTTTACTAGTAATCAAATGTTCAATGACAGTAAATACATAAAAATATATCTTTATAATCCAAGCAATGAATCACTTGATTAGTTCATTGCTGCCACCTACTGTGGGAGATATAGCCAGACACTTTCAGATACAGGCACAACTGTACCCTGTACTGTGCACTAAAAGCTTTCAATCATGCTGTAAGACACATGTACAGTTGTGCAAGTGTCTCACAGTATTGTGTATTCAAACCAAAGGTAGAAATTGTATGCTTGATGCATATACAGAATTAGGTCTTAAAACATAAACTCAGCTCTGGGTGAATTACCCACCGCACTCTGCAAACAAAAGTTTTTACATTATTTCTGTGAAATCATGCAGGCATTTACCAGGCCCCATATGAAAGCAGATGTCCCAAAGGCAAGACCCACTCGGAACCAGTTGGGGTTCACAAGGTCAGGCTTGGAGCTTGTAAATGCAGACCTGGATCCAACTGAAACAAAAATAAAAAAACCAAGAACTTTATGAGAGGAGTATGAAGGCAGCTGCTGTTAGTGTATTTATAAAGTACATTTAATAACAACGAATGTTGAGCAAAGTGTGTTTAAACACATAAAACATGGAACACACAATAAAACACAGAAACAAAGACAATAATCAAATCACAATAAGAAGAAAGCAACTCTCAAACTGGATTTAAAACAATACATTCTAAGAAGGCGTTTAAAAACTAGGCCTGCCGAATATGCAGACTGATGGCTATCCAGCTACTGAGCGAAACCCCGAACTGAATAAAATCCTCTCAGTGGCATCAAGAATGCGAGTTTGAGGTCTAATTATTATATGTGGTCTCCGGTGAACAGGTTCTGGCTACATTTGGCTTACCATGATTTTTTGGGGGAAGAAAAGTAAATACAACATTTACTGTTAAACCACCACAACAATGCGCAAAGACAAAAAAGTATGTTCGAAAACATACAGTTCTGCAACACTGCCATTAAATGCACGGATTTAGAGGGAGAAAATCACTTGTGACTGAAGTGCTACAAGAATGCTAAGCTAAGGTCATTCTTCAAATAAACACGATGTTCTCGTTAGGAATACCTAGGCAGAATGCAAGTCTTTTCAAAGCATCCCAACGAATTTGTTGTCATTAAGTCGTCATCTTACCTCTGCTGATGAATACAGCTCTGGATAATAACTGAGTAGAGATCATTTTAGCTAAAGAACAGCTCCCTTCGTCCGATGTGCGATCCAGCCACCGAGCGGTCGATTAAGTTCCCTGGCAGGTGTGATTAAAAGATAATCGAGAAGTCGAACCGACGATATCGTTTGTGACATGTATAACTTCAAAATGTATTAAGACGCTTTTTTGATGAATAGAGCCCTTCTTCCTTAACTAAATCAAAGTTGCAACATATCCATATAATTTGGTAAGTAGTAGTTTATAGTAGTTTATGAAGCCACATAATTCTAAACAGAACACAAACACCGATGGAAATTGTTAACTAGTCTCAGTTCACCCTAAGAAATACATTTTTATTTTGTAAAATGTTGTCTATTTTTTTGATACAATGTGTCACTAAAATCATATAGTCAAATAAGTGTTCATTCACGGGGACATCTTACCCTAGGTGCCGGTGTCTAACACGCAGACTCAGAGTGCCGCTTGACCCGGAGGAGAAGCACATCGGCCATTTTGCTCGGAAGGGGGCCTCGGCTTCAACACGTGAGAGAGAGGAGCCTGAAGAGACTGAAACAGTCCAGGATCTCTGCCTCTAAGAGAATATTATTCATGTGTGAACCGACAGAGGCATAGGAAGCCAACATAATGCCCACAATCACTCTACCGCCGAAGGAGAATGCTCTCTTCAAGAGAATTTTGGTAGGCTAACTGCTTGAAATAACGTTAGCTTGCTAGCTAAGGCTAGTTTGCCAAGCAGCCGTCACAGCAAGTAGCTAGGGAGTTGTTAGTGAATTAAGCTAAGATTCAGGACTCCAGACGCGTTGCAATTGTCACATAGCTGTTCTTGACTAGCAGCAATGACAGTGTAATTATGAATACAGCACATTTGTTTCACGGCTTGTGATGCGGTGTTCTGGATATTCGTTGGCCTTGCATCACGTCCAAAGTATATCAATGACAAAGCTGCTTGACACATGACAGCCATAGAGAAGTTTGACTGGAGAGTTTTAGGGGCCTTGTTGGTTAAAAGTTGCAGTTTTGAAACTTGTGTGGTTGCACTGTCAGTGAAGTTGGTCTACGTTTCTCTTGTGTAAGCTTGTTAAACTGTTGTTGCATTAGTAATTAAGTTGACATGTAGCTAGAAACAGGGACTCATCAAGTGAACGGCAACACAAATGATCTTTTATTAAAGTCATTCACGACATTTATTTGTGGCTTCTGTCGGAAATGCCCGGTCACCGGGCATTTTCACCGCTGAAATGCCCGGTGATAATTAAAAATGCATTGCTGTAGTGTGCAGAAGAATGCTAATCATTTCTTATACTAACAATATGCACTTCCATGTGCAGGGAGTGTTCATCATTTCCGTGTGTCAGTCGGGGACAGGAGTGCAGATACTGTACTATACAAGTAGCAGTTGAGGGGCGGGAGGGTATGCTTTGAGCCAGGCACATCCATAGAGACACTTGTCTGATCACATCTCATCTACAGCCCTCCATCAAGTGTGGCTGCTGCCATTTATCTCATTGCTACCATCTCCTGCTGCATCTCACTGCACTCTCTAGAAAACAGTGTTTGCATTTAGCAGACTTCCAGACATGTCCTTTTTGTGCACTTTAGCTCTCCATCTTTAGATTCTTGAAGTTAACGTCTGCAATATTCTTTGTTGCAGAGATGTTACGAGCACAAGCAGTACAGAAATGGCCTGAAGTTCTGCAAACAGATTCTGGGAAACCCAAAGTTTGCAGAGCATGGAGGTAAGAGTACATCAAGACAGTTTCTTCTGTGTTTTAGGGATGAAATGACAAGGTTTTTTACAAGATGGCTTCACTTTTATCCTTCGTGCATGCTCTCTATCTGTCTGTCCATTCACTTGGGGTCCTGGAGACCCCAAAGTTAGCATGAGGGTTTGTCCTTTTTTTCTTGTTTTTCTTCTTCGCAGGCAAAGGCCAGAAGTGTGGTGTGTTTTCTAAGGAGTTTATCCTCTCTTCAGGATTGTAAAGACCTAATGCAGAGATTACGATAGACGCACTTGTGCTTCTGTACCATCATCTGTGAAACGGGTTAGGTTTGGGATTAAAAATTGAATAAATAAAAAGAATTACACAAAAACGATTATTAGTGGTTCTGCCATAGTAACACAAGAAGCATATACCACCACTTTCTGCATTGTCAAAACTATCCCTTTTTCATAATTTCTAATTTAAATACAAAGTTGTGTTAAATTTTAAGGGATGGATGCAGAAGCTATGTTTGATGTACTGTACATGTGAATAAAGCTAAAGCTAATTTCCAACAAGTTAATTAACTTCAAATTAACTGCAATAAGTTATTCAGTGTGTTACAAAGCTGTCAATCTTAGAGACCCAACTCTTCAAATAAGTTATGAGCAAGCATCTGGATTGCTGAGGTTAGCATGGTATTGATAATCAGTATTGTAAATGTAGTAAATGTAATATAGTAAATGAATAATGTAAACTCTTTAACTTTGATGCTGAAAATTTGTTCCCTCGCTCCACATAACTCTTGAGAAATATGACGCAGTGTTGCTGTGGCAGCTGGTGCTGAAAGAGAGGGTCAGGAAGAGATAGCTTACTGAGTTGCCAATACACTTTCCCCAGATCTCACTCCATATGGTAATTGGAAGTCAACCCTGGTAACTAATGAAGAAATAGTTGTGAGAGAGGAGAAAGACAGTGGCCTGTTTCTAGTTTTTCTTCAGAACTAGTCTGTGGTTCAAACATGTATAGCTATAACAACAGTGTTTCTGTACACTTCATTTCATCAATTACCCTTGGAACTATAGCAGCTGAAAGAGGGATCTGTAAAATTGTTAGCTGCAGATTCTCACAACTTTTCTTTTTCTGCAGAGAAAGGCCTTAGCAATATGACTAGTCACTCAGTACAGTTCGCGCTGAACAGCAGTAGTGAGATAAACGGGGGAGTCTTATCTAGGGCTGTAAGTGTGTAGCACTCAAATTTGCATGGAATATTCCCAATCATGGTGGCTCCTTCTCCTCCCATGTGCTGAAGAAAGCTCAAACTGAGTATGAGAGTATGAGAAATGCCGATCTCCTTGGTTTCTAACCTCAAAACAACGAGATGGATGCATCACTTTTGTCCCATTGCACCCATGCAGCACACACTTTAGGTCAGCAGGAGAGTATTGATGTTTCAACAGCTATATAAGGACAAGGCTGTGAATTCTTTTCTGTTTTCATTTTTTGGAAATGCACTGAAACTCCCAGCTGTGAGCCAGGTGTAAGTCAGCCACAGTGGACCACAGTGATGCTGTTGTGGCTGGAAATCTTGAAACTAAAGTGATGGAAGATGATGTTGCGGTGTGTCCTCATACGTTTGACCATACTAAATTAATTCTAATAATCAAATAAAGCACAAAAACGCAACACACACTTGAGTTGATTTAGTTTTTTTTTTCATTCTTCTTATTAACATTTTTCTATGTAAACAAACATCCTTTATGGTATTTATTAAAAGTTTTGTTACAGAGATAAGAGTGTTAACAGTTTCCAGTGGTGAAATAAGTATTATTTCTCGACAACTCCAGTTTCATGTCCCTGCTTGTCTCACAACTCCTTCTCTTTTTGTTGTCCAGAGACTCTGGCCATGAAGGGTTTGACTCTAAACTGTCTGGGCAAGAAGGAGGAGGCCTATGAGCTGGTGAGACGAGGCCTACGTAACGATCTCAAGAGCCATGTCTGTATCCTTTCATCTATGCGTCAGTTATCCTAACCAGATGTTGATTTAAACATCACAGCTGCCTGTAATACCTTAGAGAACTTTCTTTTTAACTTTGTACTTGCTAGGTTTTTCATTGTTGTACATTTGCAGTCACTCATTAAACAATCAGCTAGGATGTCCGTTTTCTTCCTGAACTTGCTGCCATCATAGGCTGGCATGTGTACGGCCTGCTGCAGCGCTCCGATAAAAAGTATGACGAAGCGATCAAGTGTTACCGCAATGCTCTGAAGTGGGACAAGGACAACCTTCAGATCCTCCGAGACCTCTCATTGCTGCAAATCCAGATGAGAGACCTCGAGGGATACAGGGTGAGGGGCATCAGAGAAACAAAAAAGAAAGATTATCTTTTCTGCTGCACATGATTGAAAGTCAGATAAGATAAAACAGCTGTGGGTAGGATAACCAAAATGCCTGCACTTTTGTGATGGTTCTGTGTCTACAGGAGACTCGGTACCAGCTGCTGCAGCTCCGCCCGGCCCAGCGGGCCTCATGGATTGGATATGCCGTGGCTTATCATCTGTTAGAGGACTTTGAAATGGCTGCAAAGATTGTTGAGGAGTTCCGCAAAACGCAACAGGTAAGCTACTCATTAGAACATTGTCTCCCTAGGACCTACCCACATTTTTTTATGCTTAAACCTATGATACTCTATAATCATTCTGGTGGGATCGGATCATCTGATGTTTCAAAGCAGCGTAACAAAAGAATTACATCACCTAGAGCACTACTGTCAGTTTGACATTTCGAGACTATGTAAAACCGGAGATATGCTTGCTGATGCTACAGCCGTGGCCAAAAGTTTTGAGAATGACACAACTATTCATTTTCACAAAGTCTGCTGCCTTATTTTTTATGATGGCAATTTGCATACTCCAGAATGTTATGAACAGTGATCAGATAAATTGTAATAATTGCAAAGGCCCTCTTTGCTATGAAAATGAACACCCCCCCCCCCCCCCAAAAAAAACCCCATTTCCACTGCATTTCAGCCCTGCCACAAAAGGACCAGCTGACATGTCAGTGATTCACCCATTGACACAGGTGAAAGTTATGACAAGGACAGGACTGGAGATCACTCGGTCATGCTGATTGAACTAGAATGACAGACCATGGCCAGGAAACTCCCTAAATCATATATGTCAAACTCAGGCCTCTCAGACCCTAACCCAAATCTGGCCCATGTTGTAATTATATTTGGCCCGCAAGATAATTTCAAATGTATATTAGAGCTGGCTCGCCAGTATATGTCACAGGCACCGCTAATACTGCAAATCCCAGAATGCTTTGCTAGTTTGTTGGAGCATCAGTCAAGACCTGCAAGCGCCTTCTTTTAACATTCATTAGCAACTTCTTGCTACCAGTCACGTTGGGCATATTTAATCCTCACCTCCCCCCAATAAGGCCAAACAAAAGATAGAAAACAGGAGCTTTCAGGTGGAGGCAGATCATCTGTTCATGTAAAGTCTGTGCCGAGCCAATGCGGCTGTAACAAAACTTGCCCGCTACTACAAAGCAAGGACTGTTAATAGCTGAATTGTTGAATTGTTGTATTTCAATAAATATCAAGTCTGGCTCGCGACTTTGATGACACCCCTTCGACGACACCGTTCAACACCCCAGCCCTAGATCTTTATCCTATTGAGAAGTTGTGGTCAACCCTCAAGAGGTGGATGGAAAACAAAACAAAAACCCACAAATACTGACAAACTCCACGCATTGATTATAGAAGACTGGGCTGCCATCAGTCAGGATGTGGCCCAGTTGTTAGTTGACAGTATGTCAGGGAAAATTGCAGAGGTCTTGAAAAAGAAGGGTCAACACTGCAAATATTGACTCTTTACATAAGCTTAATGTATTTGTCAATAAAAGCCTTTGGCACTTCTGATGTGCTTGTAATTATACTTCAAGCCATATTCCATATTCTGCATGATGAATATAGCGGAGAGGTCTGATGTTGATTGGAGGGAGGGATCTTTGGCAGCTCCCTCTGATCATTACCACTTTGGTGAGAAAATGGAGGTTCTAAATATGTTGTTGATTACGTCACAATGTTACATTTGCACTGTTTCGGTATATACAGCACTGGTGTAACTCTCTGTATAATTTTGCACATAAGTTTGTTTTGGACAGTTTGAAGAGTTACTGACAAGGCAAAAACACCTATAAATAGACATGGTTTTATGGGAATTATTTCAATTCAGTTGTGTTTGTATACCATCAATAACAATATAAATTGTCTTTTTATACAGCTTTGCTTTCTGTATATTCTAGATTTCAGTTTCAAAGGTTAAATCTTTTTTTTGTTTGTTTTCATACCTCCAGACAGCTGTTTAAATTTATAAGTTATGGATTTTCTGTCAGGCTTGTTCAGCCTCCTGTGTATCTGAAGCTTTCTGGTTTCTCAGTCCATAAAATCTGTGATTCCATACATGAAAACACAGCTGAGCCTGCATGAACACTACTGTTAGCCAGTAATATTTGGAAAACAAACAAGAACTTGACCAACATAATTGTCATTGTGTTTGTGTGTGTGTTTGTTTGTTTGTCTAGACATCTCCAGACAAGGTGGACTACGAGTACAGTGAACTGCTGCTGTATCAGAACCAAGTTCTGAGGGAGGCTGGCCTGTACAAGGAGGCTCTAGATCACCTCAATAACTATGAGAAACAGATCTGTGACAAACTGGCTGTGGAGGAGACCAGAGGTGGGCTAACAACTATCATTCAGTCAGCAGCTATCCTCTTTAAGTTGTAAAGTGTATTTTGGTAGAGATGCTGAATGATATTTAGATGTTGGTATTAAGGGCAATTAATAGTCATTTTCTGACAGAATAGATTAACTGTATGATATTGAGGATCAGCTGTGCTTTAAACTTCTGCACGTGCACTGTGCTGGGTTAGTGTTCAAAGTATCTAAACTGTAGAAATGCAGTGTAAACGTGTGTTTGTAGGAGAGTTGCTGCTGAAGCTAGAGAGGCCCGAGGAGGCTTTGGAGGTCTACAAGAGACTCCAGGAGAGGAACCCTGAGAACTGGGCCTACTACCAGGGCTTGGAAAATGCCTTAAAGCCAGGTGAGTCCTTTAATTAGGCCTATAGGCCTATATGTCAATTTCCCTGCGGGAACCTCCCAAAGGGATCAATAAAGTTGTCTGTCTATCTATCTATCTATCTATAGCTGTATGAGCCATGTCATTGGATGAGTTGATATAGGGCTGCACAATTAATCGAATTTTAATCACGATCACGATTTTGGCTTCCCACGATCAAATAAGCATGATCGAGCGATATTTATAATGCGTTATTCCGTTCATAGAATGCTCCACGTCAACATTTTTATTTATTTTTTTTTGCAAAGCCAATCTAGCGCTCCGCAAACCACGGTCTGATCACGTGCCTCCATGAGCCAGTAAGAGTGGATCCCTGCACCGCGCAGCGTAGTTTCTAGATGTGGACTGAGACCGGAGTAACGTGGGGGAAATTTCGCAACAGTTAGCAGTCGGTCATAAGGCCAGACCGGCTGACAGTCTTGCCTGGACCCGGGACGAGATAATCTTTTCAATCTTCTTCGTTAAAGTTAACGTGCTGTGTCAAGCTTTTATACAAGCGAATAACGTTAACATTAACGCTACAATACGTTACAAGGCTGGTAAACGTTGGCTGTGCTGTTTATTACATTGCTCTGCGACTGTGGTCAGTAGGTAGAGTGGGTTGTCCACGAACCAGAGGGTTAGCGGTTCGATCCGCGTGCTTGTGTGAGTGAATGGGTAGATGTGTCTCTGACTGTAAAAGCGCTTTGAGTACCAATAGGTAGAAAAGCGCTATATAAAAGCAAGGCCATTTACCATTTACCATCTACGTTCACTTTACTAGTCCCAGCTTCACCGTCACCACCTTTATTTAAATATTTGTTAAGAAAATCTTTAAGGCCTCTAGTTTCTTCTTCTCTTTTCTTTCATTTCTGAGCATCGGACTTGCTGACCGGACATTTTGAGCTTACGGAACTCAAACGGTAACATCTTAGTTTGATCAGAGGCCAAACCATTTTTGTGTTGGGGATGGGGGCGGTGGGTTCCTGACCACTATTTCAAGGACAATTAGGAAGAAAACAAATGAAACGCTTCTGTGTAACTCAGATATTACGTATTTTTTCCCACAAATATATAATTTAATGAGAGTCCAGTTCTGGGCCCCCCCACTAACCTGGGCCCGGGACAGCAGACCCGTTTGCGCGCGCGCCCCCCCCCCATCAGTGGGCGTACATAAGGTTATTAACAATCTTAAAGAAAACAAAAAATGTCTAACGTAGCAGAGGCCGAAGCCGAGGGGCTTGTCCCGAGAATCGGATCGTCATCCATTGTGTGGAAACATTTTGGGTTTAGCGTGCAAAATATGGATGTGAAGGCAGTTAAAATAGACTATGTGACAATAAAATTTGTTTTGGTTGAAATAAACAAATAATCGTGATAATCGTGATCTCAATATTGATCAAAATAATCGTGATTATCATTTTGGCCATAATCGTGCAGCCCTAAGTTGATATCATTTTCAAGTATCATTTAGGGTAAATGTCCTTCTGTTCATAAAGCACTTTTCTACTTGTTGGTGCTCAAAGCTCTTTACAGGCACAATGACACATCTATTCATAATTGGCACAAGCACACATACACCAAGACACTTACGTCTGTGGTATGTGGTCAGTGTCTATTTATTGAACCGCTAACTTAATAGTTCCTGGACACCATGGTCTACCTACTTAGCCCCATTATTAGAGCTTAACTGCAATAACAGTTCTCTTCAGCAGGAGTTCCAGATGATTTCTGTTTTGTCATATTTTTGTGTTTTTTGTTTTTTTCTGACTACTTGATACAGTTTGGAATTCTAAATGACTACTTGTTATTATACCTTATGCGTAACTGTGCTAATTATTATCTCCATCCTTTGCCTGCTCACAGTGTACTTACAGCTGTGACAATTAATATCTTGGAAACAGAACTGTGAAATTTTCCACATTATAAGCTGTTTCTTTGTCTCTAGGCAGTGCAGAGGAGCGTCAGAAGATTTATGAAGAGTCCTGTGTGAAGTTTCCTAAAGGCCTGGTTCCCCGAAGGCTGCCTCTTAATTTCCTCAGAGGTAAACACAGTACATCACATGGACAGTATCACAACAGTGTTGCTTGGGCTCAGGATGAGGTGTGTCAGTGGAGTTTCAGTGTTTCCCCTGCCTGCCCGCCCTCTTGATGGTCAAGTGAATCTTATTTGATTTTATTTTCTCTACAGTGCCAGATCAGAACAGAAGCAATTACATGTCACGATTCCTATAGAACAGAAAGAACCTTGTTCTTTTATTAAACAAGCTACATAGCCTTGTGTAACTTTTTACACGACAGCATGTGGTTTCTGTTTTACTGAAACAAAACAAGACAAAAATTGATCCGATTTAGTTCAATATACAGTTCAAATAATTGTTCAGTTGTTATATTAACCGCTATCATTAAAATAAGCACATGAACGCCATGATTCCTTTAAATGTTTGTGTCGGTGTCCGTCTGCATCATTAAATTCGAGTCTTGTATATGTCATTCAGGGCTATGTGACAGTTCAAATCTCACTTTACTGTACCTTTACTGTGTGTTGTGCTGGCCAGCGGAGAAGTTTCGTGAATGTCTGAACAGCTACTTGAGGATGAACTTCACCAAAGGCTGCCCGCCTGTCTTCACTACCCTCAAATCCCTCTACACTGACAAAGAAAAGGTAGTCAGTTTGTCATTTAAGCACAGTTTCTGTGCTCTCACATTTATATTTCCCTCTGGAATAAAGCTGTCAACTTGTTCTTCTCATTCAGGTTACAATCATTCAAGAATTAGTAGTTGGCTATGAGACCTGTTTAAAAAGCTGTCGAATGTTTAATGAAAATGGTAAGTGCTTCTTCATAATCAAATAATAATTGTTTTATTTTATTGTTATTAATCGTGACCAATGATGGTGGGATCTGAGTTTAATGTGACCTGTGTTGAATGTGTATCTAGATGATGGGAAGGAGGAGCCCCCCACCACCTTGCTGTGGGTACAGTATTTCCTGGCCCAGCACTTTGACTTCATAGGCCAGCCCAGCTTGGCTCTGGACTACATCAACGCTGCTATCGACAGCACACCTACACTCATCGAGCTCTTCCTCATCAAAGCCAAGATCTACAAGGTTTAATAGAAACACATACTGCACATACACACTGTACTTGCGTTTAGTGGGGTGTTATGTCTTTCCCTCTCCTCTAACCCTCTTCTTCCATGGCCCTGTAGCATGCAGGCAACATAAAGGAGGCAGCTCGATGGATGGACGAGGCCCAGGCCCTGGACACTGCAGACCGCTTCATCAACTCCAAGTGTGCCAAGTACATGCTGAAGGCCGGCCTCATAAAAGAAGCAGAGGAGATGTGCTCCAAGTTCACACGGGTAGGAGAAGGATTACGTGTGGAATGATGGAAAGTTTTTCTCAGCAGAGTTTTGATTTGGTAAATTAACAGGAATCTAATATTCATACACTAGTCACTGATTACAAGAGAGGGGTCCAGTTTCATAGCTACATTTGTGCCTGAACTTAGAAGTTTTATTATTACAGTTGTTTGTTTTCAGTCTGTAAGAGAGCCAATAACTGTGGGCAAGTGCCTTCCAGGTTTCCACAATAAAAATACTGAATATAAAAACTTAAATGTCTCCATGGGGAGCTGTTTATCTGTTTATTTAAAAAGGGCTGAAAGGATTTCTAGCCTTGTGAATTTGAGGCTAGTGTGAATGAATGGAAATGGATAACTGATAATGAAAGAATGTGTTCTAACATGTGATTTCAGGAGGGAACATCAGCCGTGGAGAACCTGAATGAGATGCAGTGCATGTGGTTCCAGACCGAGTGTGCCTTGTCCTACAAGGCCATGAACAAGTTCGGAGAGGCTCTGAAGAAGTGCCACGAGATTGAGAGGGTGCGTTTACTCTCCACCTAAAACTGCCAGGTTTTCTAATCTAGATAAAAACCAGATGAAATTTGTGAAACCTTCCGCCTACGTTCTTCTCTAATCCTCACTAACCAACTTAACTGATCAGGGCAGAACTTATTAGAGCCAAATTATGAGTTCAGACGCCTAATATGACTTTAAACATCTATGGACCACAAAATCACATTAATTATAGCATATATCTTGGCAACAAATGAACAAATTTTTTTTTTTTTTGGTTTATTTTGCTGTTTATCAGAACATACTGAACTTCCAATGTAAATATACCTCGGCTTAAAGCGCAGACTCAGCTTTACTTAGATGGTATTCACATCCAAGTTGGTGAAAAGTCGTCGGGTGTACACCCATTTCTATACACAAACATGTAAGCAATAGAACAAGTTAACCTGATCAAACATTCATGTATTATACCTGACTGCACTTTCATTATTATTATTACTAATGATAGCGCTGGTCATGACCTCTGTTATGTTGTACTGTGTAATAGTTAAACGCAGTCAAACTAGACCAGACATAATTTCTAACCCCTTACATTCCCTGTTATTCTACTTTATTTTATTTCAAGTTGTTTTCTTTCCATCAATAAAAGAATGACACACTCAAACTCAGTATCATCATAGGACTGGATATACAGTATAGACAATACATGTCAACAGAGCAACTAAGACCCAAACAAAAAAAAAATTATGTCCAGTTCTACCTATTTGTCTACGAATGTGAACACAGACAGCGCTCACTCTCTCTCTTTTCCTCATTCTCTTTATCAGCATTTTGTGGAGATCACTGATGACCAGTTTGACTTCCACACCTACTGCATGAGGAAGATGACGTTGCGCTCCTACGTGGACCTGTTGAAGCTGGAGGATGTCTTGCGGCAGCACCCATTCTACTACAAAGCGGCTCGAACCGCCATCCAAATCTATCTGGCCCTGCACGACAAACCTCTGACCGACGACAACAAAGAGAGCCAGGCAGATACCGGTCAGACACTCTCTCTTTGTGTGTGTGTGTGTGTGTGTGATCAGCAGCTTCTGGTCAAATTATACATCTCAGATTACACTGCATATGATTATTAAAGAATTCAAAAGAAAGACAATACAAATACAAATACGTGTGGGTCTTCAGATTTAGTTGGTACACAAAGTGGAATGCGTAACTACAACTCTGATGTTTCTAAAAGTTCGCAGCTTGCAGCATAGTTTTAAAAGTGGTGCACAGTTGGGTTCCGGTGACGTCACCATCCTGAATGGCAGCCTAAAGTAACAGCTCCCTCGCGAAAATAGTTTAATAATATACTTTGACCAAGATTATCCTCCAGCAGTACTGCAGAAGAGGAAGGAATACACAGAGGCGAAGCGGGTGTTAAAGCAGAAAAATATCTGCTTCCACACTCCATTCCCGGCTAAACTAAGAGTGTTTTATGAGGATGGAACACGTCTGTATCAGACAGCAGAGGAGGCTACCACAGACATGAAGGCAAGAGGGCTACCAGTCAGCGTGATTACACCGAAGGGGAGTCTGGCTGAGCAGCTGTCCCGCACCGCTTGGGAAACAGCGGGAGGGCGATCCGGCGAGGGACAGATGAGGAGCGAGAGGAAAACATCAGGGAGAGACTGCGAGCCTTCAGAAGATAGGTCACACCCTCTTCAGAGGAGTTATAAGTACTGACTGACTTCTAAAGCTAGGTAAAATGAAACAGAGCTTAAAATATGCGGTGTTACGCTCACCCCAAAATATTTTGCTTATACTTTTACCCCAGTTAGGTGAGAATATATATATATATATATAAGCGAGGGATGCACGAGGACACACTTTCGGTGTAATGGACAGAGACCTTTTTCCTCCTTTCTCCAAGTGCCATGGTGGGGGCCCTCAGCCCACAGGTGGAAGAGGCCTTCCCTCAGAGCTAGACGTTCTTCCTAGCTCAGCCCAGGGTCATCTGTTAGAGACCCCAGCCTTGGAATCACAGTTCTTTTTCTTTATCCGTTACCTATGTTCAATGTTCTTGTTTGTTCAGGGAGTAGATCTACAAAGTCCAATCTTGTTTATTTTGTGGACACACAGGGAATACGTATGGCTAGTGACAAAGTAAAATTAATTTCCTTTAATGTCAATGGGCTGTTAAACCCAATTAAGCGTAGCAAAATCCTATCTAAAGTAAGAGCAGAACAAGCCCATATAGTCTACTTACAGGAGACCCACCTGACAGATAAGGAGCACGTAAAATTAAAGAGAATGGGCTTCACTAATTTGTTCTTTTCTTCATACAAATCAGGGCATAGGAGAGGAGTTGCAATCCTCATTTCAAGCAAACTAAATTTTGAAAAAATATCCGAAATGGGTGATAAAGAGGGCAGATTTCTTTTAGTAAAAGGAAAGATAGATGGGAATCCAATCACCCTTTTGAACATATATTAGTTTCTTCCAAAAAATCACAAATATTATGGTAACAGAAACAGAAGGCCTTTTGATTTGTGGAGGGGATTTAAATATACATTTACAGCCAAAGTTAGACTCGTCTAGTAGGAAAACTCAGGATATGAAATCCCTATACAAGAAGGTAAATGCACTTCTTGAGGAGGTAGGCTTAATTGACATATGGCGAGACCTTTTCCCTAACAGAAGGGATTACACCCATTATTCTGCTCCTCACTCTCTCTATACAAGGATAGATTATTTTATAACATTTGGCAAGGATAAGGATAAAATACATACTTGTGGAATTGGGACGATAGACCTAAGTGACCATGCACCAATATACTTATCCATTGGCTTTGACCTACGGTCAAAAAATAATACATGGAAATTGAACTCAAACCTGTTAAATGACCCATCCTTTAAGGCACAAATTAAATCACTCTCTTCTTAGAGTTCAATGATACTGGAGAGGTCTCTCCTCCCATACTATGGGATACCTTGAAGGCCGTACTAAGAGGAAAAATTATAGCAATATCCTCATTCAAGAAAAAAAATAGGACTAGAAAATTAGAGGACTTAAAAAACTAATTAAAGGAATTAGAAAGAAAACATAAAATGGATTTGTCACAGGACACATTAAGAAAAATTAAAAACATTAGGAACGAAATTAATAACCTAGCCACACAAGAAATCAAGAAAAATGTAATGTTTCTGAAACAGAGACACTACGAAAGTGGCTCTAAATCTACGAAAATACTGGCCTGGAAACTGAAAAAAAAGATAGCGGAAAACACAATTCATAAAATTAGGGACCCAAGAACAAAAGTGATTAAAAATAAATTAAATGAAATTCAGGAAGCTTTTGAAATATTCTATAAAACCCTATATTCTGAAGTCCCTGGTGGGACAGTAACTCAGATTGGCAGCTTCCTGAATTCCCTAGACCTACCCACCCTGGATGAAGAACAAAATCAAACAATGACAGCGGACATAACTGAAGAAGAATTAAAAGCTGCAATTAGTAGGCTTAAATTAAGCAAGTCACCAGGATCTGACGGTTACACGGCAGAGTGGTATAAAGAATTTAAAAAAGAACTAATACCCGTTCTGCTCCCCACATTGAATTGGGCTCTGAAAAAGGCTGGAGGGAGGCAACAATTTCAGCCATACCAAAAGAAGGCAAGGATAAACTGGAATGTGGATCTTATAGGCCAATTTCTGTTCTTAATGTGGACTATAAACTTTTTACGTCTATCATGGCCAAACGACTGGAAGAGTTTCTACCAACATTGATACATAACGACCAGACAGGTTTCATACATCAACGCCAAACACAAGATAATATACGAAAGACACTACATATTATGGATCATATACAAAAAAATAAAATTAAAGCAATTGTGATAAGCGTAGATGCTGAAAAAGCCTTTGACTCCGTCAACTGGAATTTTCTCTACAGGGTCTTATATAAATTCGGCTTCCACGATACGACTATTAAAACTATACAGGCACTATATGACAATCCTACCGCTAGGATTAAAATCAATGGATACTTATCTAACAGTTTTACCCTAGAAAGGGGCACCAGACAGGGCTGTGCATGGTCACCATTACTCTTCGCATTATATTTGGAACCACTAGCTCAACTCATTAGACAAAACGAAGATATCAAGGGAATCATTATTAAAGGGACGGAATATAAATTGGCCTGTTACGCGGATGACATTTTAATCTATCTTGGACAACCAGCGTACTCTTTACCTAAATTGATGCAATCATTTGAACAATACGGCCAATTATCAGGGTACAAAATCAATATAAGCAAAACCCAGCTACTTTCATATAATTATAGCCCATCAGAAGAAATAAAAAGTAGTTACCCCTTGGCATGGAAAACAGAGTCTTTTAAATACTTAGGCATCAACCTACCAAAAAATTTGAGAAAATTATTTGAACAGAATTATTTACCTATACATAGAAAAATAAAGGACGACATAGCAAGATGGAATTTAATTCCTTTCCTTAGCCTTAGCTCAAGAATTGACTCTATCAAAATGAATATATTGCCAAGATTCTTGTATATATTTCAAACCCTGCCAATAGAGATTAATCAAAATCAATTTAACGAGTGGGACAAAATGTTATCTAGGTACATATGGCAAGGTAAAAGACCAAGGGTTCGCCTCAAAACTTTACAGCTGGTTAAGCAAAAGGGAGGATGGGGCTTGCCTCATCTCAGATATTATTATTTTGCAGCGCAGATGAGAGCAGTGATATACTGGTGTAATCCGTCATACACTGCCCAATGGAAAAACCTTGAGGAAAAAATGTTGTCCATTCCTATTCAGGCAATTTTAGCAGATAACAATTTACAAACCTACATAAATAACATTGATAACCCATGGGTGAAATGGACCCTTAAAATATGGAAAACTATCATAAAGGAACATAAACTCAAGACCAATATTATAGCTCTTAAATGGTGTGCTTATGACTCAGAGTTCATACCTAATAAACTGGATTCTAGATTCAAGGACTGGATAGGTAAGGGTATAACAGCCCTATGTAATATAATGAAAGATGGAAAATTGCTCAGTTTTGAAATGCTTAAAAGGACATATTTATTAGAAAAACAAGATTTCTATCGATATCTGCAGTTACGGCATTATGTTGATACGAAGACGAAAAATGCAACAAAGACAAGCACACGTTTAATTGAATTGTTTATAAAAAGTTATAACTCAGAAACTATTGATGGAATTGTTTCATGTCTGTATAAGGGTCTATTGGTTTTGAAATCACATTCAACCTCATATATTAAAATAAAATGGGAGAAGGAAGGAGGGATAAATATATCTGAGGAAGACTGGACGGCAATATGGAGGTATCAATGGATGTGTACCAACTCACAAAAGTGGAGGGAATTCGGTTGGAAGAGCCTAATTAGGTACTTTATAACACCCTCCCATATCCCACTATGATAATAACTCCCCTGTCTGCTGGAGGAATTGTGGAAATCAAAGTGCAAACCACTACCATATTTTTTGGGACTGCTCTGTCTTGAGGGACTACTGGAGAGAAATACACAATGCCTTACAGGATATCTTCAAATGTGAAATACCCCTCGAGAGTAAGACTATGTTTTTTGGACACATACCTCAGGAATGGCTGAAAAGAGATAAATATTTAATAAATATTTTGCTGGTGGCTTGTAAAAAGAGTATTACCAGAAAATGGTTATCACCGGAGAGCCCAACCATAAATATATGGATGGACATCACAATGGACATTTATAAAATGGAAAAGATAACAGCCTCTGTTAATCACAAATTGGAGAAATTTACATCATATTGGGAAAACTGGGTCAAATATGCCATGTCTCATAGGCCAGATTTCATTTTCACAAATCAGTAATTATGGTGTATGAGATCACTCCCTACCAATATATAGTTTTTTTTGTTTGTTTGTGTATTTGTTTAATGTTTTTTTTGTTTGTTTGTTTTGTTTGTCTGCTTGTTGCTTTTTCTATAAACTAAAATACTATTCGTACTATACTAAATATACCTCATTTAGGGCAGACAACATCTGCAAGAAATATGCCCATGTGATGTACATGCTGTCAATGCCTGTTCCTGAATGTCAATAAATAAATAAAAAAAAAAAAGTGGTGCACAGTTAATAGAAACTAAATTAAAATACATTTTGTTTTTTGTTCTGTGTAGAGAATCTGACAGATAAGGAGCTGAAGAAACTGCGCAACAAACAGCGAAGGGCCCAGAAGAAAGCCCAGTTAGAAGAGGAGAAGAAGAATGCAGAGAAGGAGAAGCAGCAAAAAAATGCAAAGAAGAAGAAGGAAGATGATGATGAGGAGATTGGAGGGCCTAAAGAGGAGCTAATACCAGACAAACTGGCCAAGGTGAGCTCATTTGGCCGACCTGACGGCATGACTGAAGGCTTTGCTCCATGCTGTGTGAGTACAGCTTCTCCATTTATTGCACATTAATAATGGGACACTGTGAACTCCCTTTAACAGCCAGAGAATCCTTTGGAGGAGGCAGTCAAGTTCCTGATCCCTCTCAAGAACTTGGTGCGCAACAAGATCGAGACTCACCTCCTGGCGTTCGAGATCTACTTCAGGAAAGGTCAGACAAATTGGGACTTTTTGGTCCCAATCCTCTATTGCTATGCTATTATTTTTCAGTTAATATTCAACCTTGATTGTGACCAACTGCAGCCTAGCAACTTAATTAAATGCATACCTCTATATCTATTATACACCTTGTCCAACAGATTATTATTTTTTCAGTTAAGTGCTTAGTTCCCTGGTATTGCTCAAAGTAAGAGTGAGCTGTTGTCACACTGTTAAACTTCCTGATCTCAGCACAGTTATACAGAGATGTCTTTTTATCTTTTTCATATTGGAGGTTTTGAATGTCAACAGTTCTGCAGGCGAATATTTACCCAAGTGTGCTGCTGCTGGTGATGATGTAGTTTTGTGCCCCTCGTGATCCATTAACCCTGACTGTAAAATTGTTAAGTGTAAAGCTAATGATTGACATTTTGCATAAAAATGGCAAATAAGTTACATTTCCATCAGAAGGTGGTGGCGCAGTCTATATTTCACATGGTTGTAATAAACAGGGTAAAAGTAGTACCTAGTAGTACCTACCTTCTATGCTGCGCTGTGCTAGGGAAGCAGCACTAAGGAGAAGAGCACTTTGCAGCTGAACAAACTGCAGAGGCAGGTTCTGTGATAGGGGCAGAGCTGGAGTCCCTAACATCAGTGGCAGAAGCAATGATCTTAAAGAAACACTGGTCCATCATGAACAATATCCACCACCCTCTACATGACACCATAGTCAGGCAGAGAAGCTCATTCAGTGACAGGCTGCTGTCTCTGTCCTGCTCCATGGCCTACAACGCTTCCTTGTGAGGAAATAACTAAACTTTGTATATATTGTAAATATTTTCCCAAGCATTATATATTATGATATAACTTAATTATCTTATTGAGTTAAATAAAGTATACACTCAAACATTTTTAGAAAAAATAAATTAAAAAAATCTATAAATTATTTGAAAGATGTTTCATATTGCAAAAACAGCTCAGTGAATGCAACATCATTTCTAAACTCACTTTGCATTTGTTTCTCTCCCATCCTCCAGAGAAGTACTTGTTGATGCTGCAGTCAGTAAAGAGGGCTGTAGCCATAGAGCCTTCCAACCCATGGCTACACCAGTGTTTAGTGCGCTTCTTTAAAGGAGGTGAGCATCAGCCACAGTTAGCTAAACCCTCAAAGTTGCATGACGTATTCTGATTGTGAGTCATGATGTTGGTAAAATAGCGTGTATATAAAAACAGATGTGTTTAGAGGTTCATTGGTGTCTGCTCATCATGTATGCAGTGAGTGAGAGTGCGGATTTGGCGGAGGCAGTGAGGACGGTGTTGAGGCAAGAGATCTCCAGGCTGTTTGGAGAGAGCAACCCTCAGAGCTTCAACAAGAACTACCTGAGCCAACACTCCAACTCCATCCCACACCGACTGGCCGGTACGCAAAACACACAAACACACCTGACACTCAAATAGGTGTCGGAAAACACAGATGTGTGTATAAACAGTGTTAAAATGTGGAAAGCTTGACCTGGTGGGGCTGCACAAGTCAACACATGGAGAAAATGTGAATCATAATATTAAAACAAACTGTTTCTAAGTCACAGACAACAGCAGATTCTAATCTGCTTGACTTATTTGCTTTTTATTTCAGCATTACAAATGATTCTTTTCAGTTATCTCATGTTTCTACATTAACACACAGTTCTGTAAATGGTTGAAATGATTGACCAAGAGAAGTGTTTGGTTTAATGCCATTGATCTCCAAGCTTATGATCATGGGAAAATTGTCAGTTAAACATGAGCTTGATGAAGGGTGTCAGTTGAGATTGCAGCTCAGACATGATTGGTTGTGTAAGCCCTGTATCCTGATAAGATGGCAATTTTGACTTCAGTCTAGAAGTGTCTCAGTCATGAGTCCAACAAGTTCAGGTTTGTGTAACAGTTTGTTCTCTCTTGTGCTCCAAGCTGCTAAGATGATGGTCTACCTGGAGCCTTCCTCTGATAAGATGGCGTGTGAGATAGCTACAGCCCTGGATGAGTCACTGTCTGGAAAAAGTATCCAGGTCTGTGATGATGTCCTTAACATCTGCACTACCACACACCTACTGGTTCTGCTTTAGAACGTGCCCACAATAGTCCAGGTCAACTAACTGTGAATGTTTGTGTTTGTGCAGATCTGTACTGAGGTACTGGAGGCGCTGCGTGATGGGCAGCTGGGTGAGGGTCAGCAGAAGATGGCTGAGGCATACCGAGCAGCCTGCCATAAGATCTACCCCTACAGTCTGGCCTTCATGCCTCCCGGCTACCAAGACAACATCACCACAATCAGTGCCAACGGCGACCTGTCGGCAGGAGAGCATGACGACATGGCAAACGAAATGTGAGCTTGAACAGATGGGGAGGAGAAAGACGAGGAGGTGCGAGCACGCCGCCAGATGCCCTAGTCCAACAAAACACCCATTTCTTCAATCTCCAAACCCTTCTCCAGTTCTTGGGCTATGGCTGCTGTGATTCGCCCCTACATTGCACTGATCTGGATGGACTGAGCGCCACAGGAGAGACGGGAAAAGGAGCTGGCACATGGAAGAAGATGTCCATTTAACTTTTTCAAACAATAAAAAAGGCCCTGTCCACAGTTGTTCTTTAACTGAAAAAAATGGATGAATACAGTATGTGGAAGCAAGCAAGGATTTTGGGAAAAGTGGACATTGGCTGGCTACGACGGCTTCTGTGAGCACAGTCTAGGTTTTCTATAACTCCTGTGTTTTCACGCCATGTCCTTCTTGTAGGTGCATCTGCTTCTCACGTTTTTAAAAGTAATTTATATATTACAAACTGACAAATGAATTAATAAAACAATGTTTGCAAAACCAAGCGATACCATTGTGATAGTGGTGGTGATCTTTTTGTTTGCTACAGGCTGTTTGCCAAAAATACATTTTGTAGTAGGAAACTGTCTGCAGGGCTCTCCTCATGAGGGCACAGCCAGATGGTGGTCACATGCAGGACAGGACAGCTGAGCCGGCTTCTCAACTTCACACTTCACCAGCAGAGAAAAGATGGTAGTGTAGTAAATGCTTATTTTTAGCATTCATTAGTCAAGGAACTGAACTTCCATTTCCAACTCCAGACTCAACACCGTGAAAGGTGATGCAATATATAATTCATAAAATGCAAGCACAGCAAAAATGTATATTTTAACTCACAACCAGCTTCATGTCCATCCCCTGGAGATTTTCTACTCATCCTCCAATTTTCACAGTGGGAACCATACACAGAAGCTTTAAGCTTTCCGTTCAGCCTTTATTATCCCATTCCTTGTGTTTCTTGGCCCAAGCTGTTCTGTTTTTGTTACTGGTCTTCCTTAGTTGTGGTGTCATTGCAGCCATTCAGTCACCATTTCAGTCTGATTCATACATTCTCAAGATAAGCTGATGTGTCTGCTGTTTGCTGCAGCAGAAGAACACGCTTAAAGACTAAAATGTGTCTTTAATTTTACAATGACCATAAATCTTATTTTATCACTGGCATTTCACATAGTATCTTTCAAAATGAGGTTGTGGGTTTGAACACAGCTGTGTGGATTTAGATGTTCTCCTTGTATAGTCTTCAGTGTGCCATGTGTAACATTTTCTCTAGCCAACAGAAAGGTTTCGACTTATTTCTGAAAGTTGCCATAGCTTTAGTTTGCCTGAGTCTGAATCCTCTTTTCACTATTAATCTTGCTGCCTGAAATGTATTCTAGTAAGAAAGCAGGAAACCTTCCAGTTTTACTTACAGAGGAAAGCCGTGCTTCAGTAGGTGCAGCAGGCAGGGTGTCCACCAACCAGAGGGTTAGCGGTTTGATTCCTGGTGTGTGGATCACATGCTGAAGTGACCTTGAGCACGACACTGAACACCAAGTTGCCCCCAGTGTTAAGCTGTGATGTATGAATGTTGATGTGTGAGGTACCATGTTTCTCTCAGGAAATGGTAAATAATCCATCCTTTTACAATACTTAGTGCATTATTTCACATTTTTTGAATTTTCTCTGACATTCTGTTTCAGGATAAATGCATATTTTCTCTATTCTCAATTTCAAACTATTTCTGATCATCATATCAGCCTGCAACAAACCAGCCAGTCCTCCATGCACGACTTGGAAACATCTAAAATCAGGAAACATGTCTGCAGATCATGCAAACCCTGAATTTAGCCTGTTCTAACTTTTCCCCTCTGGTAGGTGATACAGAACACTGTATGCCAAAACAACCAAACACAGAAATAGTTTCATCCCAAAGGGCAGCACTATTATATTCATATTACAGTTTAATTGCACTGACCTGATCCAATTTTAATTTATGCAAATCCACAAATACTCCAAGCTACTGTGATAGGATCCCACCTGTGCAACAAGTCCATTCATGAAATTTCCTCGCTACTAAATATTCCACAGTCAACTATCAGTGGTATTATAACAAAGTGGAAGCGTCCGGGAACAACACCATGTAAAATGACAGAGTGGGGTCAGCAGATGCTGAGGCTCATAGTGTGTAGAGGTCGCCAACTTTCTGCAGAGTTGATCGCTACAGACCTCCAAACTTCATGTGGCCTTCAGATTAGCTCAAGCACAGTGCGATTCATGGAATGGGTTTCCATGGCTAAGCAGCTCCATCCAAGCCATACATCACCAGGTGCAATGCAATGCAAAGCGTCAGATTCAGCTGTGTAAAGCACGGCACCACCAGACTCTAGAGCAGTGGAGCTGCATTCTCTGGAGTGAGGAATCACACTTCTCCATCTGGAAATCTGATGGATGAATCTGGGTTTGACGGTTACCTGGAGACCAGTACTTGTCTGACTGCACTGTGCCAAGTGGGAAGTTTGGTGGAGGAGGGATCATGGTGTGGGCTTGGCCCCTTAGTTCCAGTGAAAGGAACTCTGAATGCTTCAGCATACCTAGAGGTTTTGGACAATTCCATGCTCCCAACTTTGTAGGAACAGTTTGGGCCTGATGCTAAACTATAAAACTTGGCATAAGAACTTGGCATAAAGTGCCAAGCTTTAATTTTAGTACCTCTGTCAGTAAGTTTAACTTTACCTCAAATTAATCAATTTCAATTATTTAAGTTTTGTCTTTCTAGTCTGTCTAATGGAAAATGCAAATACAACCTGTTTATTTTTTTTTATTATTTTTTTTTATACTGACTCCATACGTGTCTTCTGATGATTACTAATCAGATTTGATTTGATTTCATGATTCTTGTATTTAGCATACAAATGTCCATTGCCATTTCATGCAGTTTCAACAATCCCAAAGTGGTGTTCACAGGAAGCTCTCTTCCAGATGGTCCTTCACAGTTTGGACAACTGCAAGTCTGCATCCAGAGCCTCTGCCTGTCCACCAATCTGCGAGCTGAGAAAGGAGTGGTCCTCGTTCAAGTAGGTGGTGATGAACTCTGGGAAATGTCTCTTCTGGACCACCTCCAGGAACATGACTGCAGCTGTGTGAAACCTCTGTTTAGTCCTGAAAAGAAGAAGAAACACATCTAACTCCATATAAAAATATAAAAAGAAAAACTTGATGAAACATTAAGGAAAAATGGAAATACAAAATGCTCACTTCAAGTCAAAACCAGGGGCTGTGCCCACATGTTGCTTTCTCTCTGTCTCAGTATTTGCATGTAACATTTGCTCTCCCAAAAATATTCCAACTGCTGTTTAGTATATGCTTTAAATGTGACACTTGAATAAATCAACCAACAACTGACTTTAAACCAGTTTTAATCATGCATTTCATTTATCTTAGCAAAACATATTTTCTTTGGACAACAATCTGCACGCACTTACAGAAAAAATACAGAAAAAATGTTTTACAACCATTTATCCAGTACAATAAGAGAACATAATACAAAATAAAACACCATTCATGAACAAATAGGGTATCTGCGTTGCTTTTAACCATATTTAAAGTCTAGATGAGTCTTAGAGAATAATTTCTCTTCCCTACTGCTGGGGTCAGGTATCTGCCCTATTTTCTCTCTGAGGAACATGCCAAGGCCATGGTCCCTCTTATGGCGTCTTCAGTTTCACTGTCTGGCTGTCAACAGACACAGCTGTAGAGTTAGATGATAATGTCCTCCGTCACTGTCTGACAATTTGTATTTCCTAGCTGGTGTGAATCCTTTATGTACAATAACCAATGGGATATTGACACATCTCCCCTGCCTCGGTCCACCTTCTTAGTATAAGGCTTTGAGTTTACTGTTTGTCCCTTAGAATTGAGGTGGACTCATGCACTTATGTTGTGATGACGAATCTTCTGTTCTCCTCGATCGAGCCTAAATAAACTCCTTCAGCATAAGACATACAGGACTCTGGTACTTCTTCTTCTTCATCAGCATCACCACAAATTTCTCCCTAACAATGGGGATGGGCTGTCATGATTAGAATCCAGCTTGGAAAAGAGGCTGGAGTGTGAGTATTGTTACATTAAACCATCCTTTTACAAAACATTTTATGAACCACCAGATATTTCTGAAGAAAAAGTGCAGTTTTAGCACATTGCTGCCATCTGCTGTCTAGATCAAGTTCTCATTTTGTTGTTAAGCCTGCAACTTTTACTAAAAGCACAAAACTCACAAATTAGGATTTTTGTCACCATTACATAACATATCTGCATCTCAGATCATCTCCGTTATCGCTACCTTCACTCTTCCACCAACACTGAAATCTTCTTTGGTAATATCTTGATAGGAGGTGCTTCTATAGTGGAAAAATATGGAAACAGCTTCTTAGTGAAAGCGTGTATGAATGTGTGTATGTGTGTGTTGGTGTCAGGATCAGAGAATGACAGTTTCCCTCTGTCACAGTCCAGATACACTCTGATCCTCTGAGGCTGTCCGATCACTGAGAGGTCAGTGCCTTCATCTGACGGAGAGTATGCTGTGTATTCCTTGGTAAATAACTGTATTCTCCACAAACCAGAGTCAATCTCTCCTTTTCTATGGACACAATCTTCCAGCACTCCCAGGACCCACCATGCGTTGTCTCCAACCTGAACATCCCAGGTGTGAGTGCCTGAGCTGAAGCCCTCAGAGCTCAGGACAGAACAGTCATCATCAAATCTTTCTGGATTGTCAGGGACCCGCATCTTTTCTTCAAACCTCACACTGGTCAGATTATCAGACAGGATTAGGTCTTGATAAACAGTGTTTGGGTCCAGAATTAGAGGAGTGTACGAGACCATCTCCTTCATCTGGTTCCAGATGTTGAAGGTCAGATTGCCCAGGTGTTTGGCCACGTCTATCAGTGCCCCTGAGGGCAGCTGTGGGGCATCCAGCAGGGGGCGTTGCTGGACTCTTTCCACTGCAGCCTTGTAGCTTAGCAGGAATGAGACGTCTGCAGCTCTCAGCTCCTTCTCTGTGGCTCTGACTGTCTCTGACAGATCCACCATCTCTCTGCTCAGAGCCACAATCTTCTCTTTTATCATCCAACTCTTCTGATCTTCTTCCTTCTTTAAAGCAGTGATCCTGGCCTTCTCTTCCTCTTCTAGAAACCGATGAAGCTTCTGAAACTGCTCCTTAATCTGCCTCTCTGTGTTTTGAGCCTGGACCTTGATGTGTTGAACTGTTTTCTCCCACTTGTCTTTAACTTCACTAATGTTCTCCAGTTTGTCCTGTACTGGTTTCAGGACCTTTTCAAGTTCCTCTCTGAAATCCTGTGCAGCTTCATCAATGGGTCTGAAAGTGTGGTTGACATGTTTCTTAGAGTCTCTGCAAATGAGACAAGCTGGCTGCTGATGATCCAGACAGAAGAGTCGGAGTTTCTCAGAGTGCAGTCTGCAGACAGCCTCAGAGCCAGGCAGAGTGCTCTGATCTCTCTTCATTAAGAAAGCCTCACATAGGTTCTTTAACACCAAGTTGCAAGGTGGTTGACTCTTTGACGACCTTCTCATACAGACTGGGCACTTTTGGATCTCTTTCTCTGCCCACCACTTGTGCAGGCAGGCTTTACAGAAGCTGTGGCTACATGATAGGACGACAGGCTCTTTAAAGATGTCATGGCAAACAGAACAGCACAGATCCTCCTCTGAACATGAAGCCATTTTCTTCTGAGTGAAGCAAGAAACACAAGCATACAGGTCAGTCTAGTGAGGCTCCACTTCCTTGTTTAGAAATTTTCCAAAACACTCCGTCATTAGACATACTTACTGAACCGCAGTCACTGACCTGTTAAACTGTCAGGGTCCCAGTGCTCTTGGACTCCCTAACACAGTAGTTGTTGCACTTTTCTCTCTCTGTAAGTCAGTATATCAGCGTCTCACTCTGCTGTCAGAAGCGGTCTGTGCTTCCTGGTTTGTGTGAGGCATTCAGGTCAAGGGCGGAGCTTTAACACAGTTTCTGAATCACTGCCTGAGTCCATAATAGTAGCGAAAAAACTGCGCTTGTTGCTTCCATTTACAGTAAATATGTGCAAGCTAGCTCACATGATGTGTAGTTAGATAGTGTTAGTTAAAAATGGGAGACCTGAATAACACGGAAATGAGCATATTAAACTAAAAAAGATGAGCTACAGGCTTATTTAAAGTTTGAATTATACCAGTTCATTAGGTATACTAGTTGAAACAAATGCATTTCAGTGTAATAGTCATCTGTGATACATCTCAGCTTCATGCAGGTTATGGTATTCAGCACTCGGTTCAAATAACTGAGAGCTGTTGATTCAACTGTGTTTTCCTTTTAGAGGCTGTGGTGTGTTGTACTACTGGAATGTATTGTGTGGTACTCACACGTGTTCCTATTATTTTGACAACCCCATTTTGGTCAATGGGCTTGGCTAAATTACAGAAACACAATCCATTTTAACACCACCACAGACTACAACATAAACGGAACATTAGAACAGTCATGAAGCTAGTCATGTAGAATTTCCATTACATTACAGGTAATGTAGGTACATTAGTGTACATAATGAACTGGCATCTAAATGTATATAAAGACTATATATAAAATTAGACAAACCCTTTTCAACGTCACCCTTCAGATTCCCAAAGAGCTGTTTTGGAGAGCAGCTTTGTGACATTGTGACTGGTCATCACCATGACCAAAAATGGGCAAAGAGGCAGAGCATGAGTAGAGCTAAGGCAGGCGCTTGTCACCTAGGCATACAGCTAGTGCGCACACCTGTCAGTCAGTGGGCGCACTAGCGCAACTGAAACTTTAAAGGAAGTTTCAGGAAAACGATATTTCCCAAAAAAGTCCCTACTTTTACTTTCCAAAGGTTCAGGACTTATGGGGGTGATTGGCCAAGTGATATTTCCAAGATCAAATCTGCAACAATAGTACAGATCATTTTAAGCCATTGTGCCTCATCAAAATCCACCTTGGAGGTAGCGGAGATAACAATGCCTTGTTTATCACTGACTGAGAAAGACCTTCAGAAGTCATTTTTGTTCAGGTTGTCATCGATATTGCCGTTGTCCCATTGCTTTCAGAAGTATGAACTAATATGACCAATCCTCTTAGAGCCTTAGGTTGCATTGCACACAGAAGTTTCCTTTAGTTCCATGGAAAGCTTTGGTGGAAATATGTAAATATGTGCTTGGTTTTAGCGTGCCAGGAAAATCCTCAAACAGCATTACACAGCAAATATATTTAATAACTGCATCAAGAGAGTCTGAGATGGGTCAACGATGTATTCCACAAACATCTGCTTCGAAAATGCATCCGCTTACCTAAGAGAGGAGCTCAGAGTGCTGAGCTCTGTAATGAGCTCCTTGGTGAGGTCAGTCACCAGCTGCTTGCTCACCACCCTGTTGTCATCCTCCAGCCGAGTCTGATGCCGGATCCACTGCCAGACCTGACACACAAAGGATGTTACAGGTTATTTAGAACTGAGGGCCACTGAGGTTTTACAAGACAGGTTAACAATAAACTACACAAATAAATGGATTTCCAACACTGGTCGAATCAATCCTCCAATTTTTTGTGGAAGAGGTCCATTTGACAAAAACAACCATGAATCTAGCTACACCATACAGGAGGTACCAGCGTTATGAACAATAACAAAAAAAAAGAGTAAAAATGAACCACCTGAATGGCTTGGTCAGCAGTAATACCTGTGTTTATCAGTGAAGTGTGTGAACTATGGGGTGAGTCTCATGGTGACAAGGAAGGTAACTTCTGCGTCGGTCTTGTTACGCTTCCATGGTTTAAAAACATCCGCCATTTTTTTTTTTACATCCTATCATTTTGCTTCTTAATTTGGATAGTTTTTTGGTGTAATTTAGGATGTACATAAATATCCAAAGTTAATGCTCTGTGGTGTTCATTTGGAGAAGGCTAAACCCACCTGTGATCTAGAAATCTCCGCTGTGGCTGAATCTTCGACCTGTCCTCGGTAGAAAAAGTGGCCGTTACCTATAGAACACAGAGCATGTTTTAATAGTTAGAATGCTCAATTAGATACTCCTCTTGCTTCCTGCCCATGAATGTGTGAATGTACTTACCTGAAAGCCAAGCATTAATAAAGAGAACACCAACTGTAATGTTGTACTTCAGTCCATACAGGGTGACACCTCCCTAAGGAAGAGCACAATACATTACATTATATTTAATGATTATAAATGAATTCAGTTTGGGTCTTTTACATCCCTGCTAGGTCGGGATTACCTGCCATGCTCTGTGAAATGCAAGTAAATTCTGACTTCTGGAGGCTGGTGATCTGTATTTTGTATAAGCGACTAATACCCTCTTGTTGCTTGGTACCAAAATGTGTTCATAAATCTGAACAAGGCAGTCTAGAGGCCAGAAGACAGCATCAGTCTGTTCATAAACTGTTTAGTAATGTAATATATTGTAAAATGTATAAAGACTTTCTCTTGACTGACAGAAGGCATGGACAGAAGGTCATCAGGAGTCACCACAAAGTCATTCCGAAGCTGGTGGAGCTGGTTATCACCTTCAGAGTGGAGCTTGAAGAGCTGGAAGAGGTGAACAATTATATAAAGAGAAGTAATTATTACTTTCACTTTCCATGAATAGAAATCATTTTACAGCTCATGAGCTAGTGCTTACTTTTTGCATGGGCTCAATCAGATTCAGATCATATACCATGAAACCGTCCACACCTGCATTGATCTCCAACAACTTTAGCCTGAAAGGTGTAAAGAAACAGTGTCGACCATTTTCACTTTAAAAAATCCAGGCAAGGAGAGAGTATTTGTCAATCAGACATCCAAACAAGTGTAAATATACACTGCCTGGCCAAGAAAAATGTTGCCACCTGGATTTAAATAACCAAACAGGTATGAGCCACCTATTGGATAATTACTGCATGGTAGATTATCTTTCAGCAAGTTATTTAACCCCATCTGATGAAATGAGTAGCTTCTCATTTCTCAGTTCAGGAAGCATGATGAGTCCAGACCCTAGCCCTGTTGAGAATCTTTGGGATGTGCTGGAGAAGGCTTTGTGCAGTTGTCAGACTCTCCCATCCTTGATACAAGATCTTGTAGTAAAATGAATGCAACACTGGATGGAAATAAATCTAGTGACACTGAAGAAGCTTATCGAAACAACGCCACAGCAAATGTGTGTTGTCCTCTCTATATCATAAGATTCCACACGTATACTTTAAGGCCAGGTTTTGTAAAGCATCTTGAGACGATTTGTATTCTTATTTACGCTATATAAATAAAACTGAATTGAATTGAAATAATCAAAGCTAAAGGCGAAATATTAAGAGTGTGTGACCTTTTTTTTTGCTGGCAACTTTTTTTTTTTTTGGCCAGGCAGTGTAGATGTACTACAAATAGCTGAAATGAATTAGGAGCTCATATTTTTAGTTCAGAGATAATAGCCCAAACCAAACAATTAACAAAGACACGTAACATGTCATTGCTTAGCAGCGGCACACACTGTACACATTAAAATCCTGCCTTTAGAATCCTACTTCAATAAAAGCAATCAAGTACCATTTGCTGATTCCACTTTCTTTCTGAGAAGACAGACCTCCCTTGCCCACTTTTTTTCTTGCAGAAAGTTGGTCTTGAGTGGCTCCATAGAGAACTGATTATGCTCTGTTCTGATCTGCCTATCCAATCAAATTGTTTGGGTGGACTTCAGTGAAGAACAGATGAGTAACAGAGACATAGTCATACATGTTAGCTCAATTTAACTAATGTGTATTTAATGAAAATACCATAGACTGCGAGCCAGAGTCTGCACAGTACAGTCTAAGAATGGAGCCACGCAGAGCTGCGTTAGCGATGACCCGCCCACACTTCCTATACACTCACTCCCCACACGCGTTTTCCTGTTTTTCTAGTGTCAAATTACTAACTAAAATGAAACTTATCAGAAAAATGGACACATGAATATGTATCAGCATTATATCAACTACCTAAAACAAGAGAAACAATACATGAAAAAAAATATCTGATACATTTTAGTGCAGGGATGCTCGATATTGGCTTTTCTGCCGATATCCGATATTCCGATATTGTCTAACTCTTAATTTCCGATACCAATATCACCCGATACCGATATATGCAGTCATTTTACACCAACATTGTTAGGTAACAACATAATATATCACCTATTATGGAATTAACACATTATGCCTAATTTTATTGCGACGTCCCACTGGATGCAAACTAGCAACATGACTTTTCAAATATAAACACTGTCTGTGCAAAATAAGTTACCGAAAAAAGTGCCAAAAAGTGCCATTTTGTTTTTAAAGATAATATTTTGCCTCAAACACTACAGACAATATCAAAACAAGGAAGACAAATGTAGCATAACTCCACATGATTCTTCTGTGGGTGAACAAATTTGATGTATTAAAGCAGTTAGTCATTGCGCAGCTCGCGAGCCACATGCGGCTCGTCAAGCTATAATTGGCGGCTCGCATATACTGTAGTTTACAGTATCACACTGCCTTTAATTGCGATCCACTATTTACCGGCAATGCCAAAGGTGGCCATGTGGCATTGTTTACAAAACTTGACCGCAACGCACGTTTGCAAGCGACGTAAGCTCCGCTAGCTAGCGTAAAACACAAAACGGACCGGTTTTTAATAAAGAAGAGACAGAAACGAGCTCATTAAAGTAAATCTGGTCTTAAATGAAAATGTATTGGCCATGTCGTTTATTTTTTGTGGGATGTCCATTTTGTATGTTGTCGTAAAAGTGGCTCGACCGGTGATTCTGATTTTGCACTGCCAATGTGGCTCTTGTGAAAAAAATAGTGAGGATCACTGTATTAAAAGAAGACGCCTTGTTTCCTCCTCTCATAACCACCTTTGCTTTGCAGTCATTACAAATCGCAATCGTTAGTAGGTGACACTTGGAAATACTTCCAAACCACGGACATCTCATACACCCGGCGAGCTAGGTTGTTAGCCACGGTTAGCAACCTAGAGACTAGCGTGTAGTTGTTATACGTCATCAAGCACGCGCCTGTTAACGTCCCATGCTGCATTCATGCACACTCGGAAATGCTGATGGCTACAGAACAAATATCGGTTATGAAAACCCGATACTACATTTTAACTCAATATCGGCCGATAATATCGGCCCTCCGATAATATCGGACATCCCTATTTTAGTGTTTTAGTTTGACCTGGGCCAAACTAAAACACTATAGACTGTAGGCTTTGGCTTCACTTTTGAGGAGCTGTTCTGCTGCCCATCTTCGTTGGTACTTGTATGGGGAGTACCAACAGCTCAAGGAACTTTAACTAAATACTGATTTTAAAGGTCAAAGACCAAAAGGGAAATCTGGTGCAACCTCTCTACTTTCCTCTCACGCAAACCAAGGCAGGCTGCCACTTATCCCGAACCTGACTCTGTTTGAGGTTTCTTGCGGTTTAAGGAAAGCTTTTCCTTGGGTTTCTGGCTATAACATTGTATGGTCACTATGTAAAGTGCTCTCCGATTAATGAAAACACACAAGATTACGGGTTTATAATTAAAAATATAATAAAGGTAAGTATATTACTTCTGCAAACTCAATTTAAGGTTTAAAGGTTTATTATCATTCCAAAACATGAGGTAGATGAAAAGGAATGAAGCACAAAGGCCCAGTCACAGCACAATAAAATAAAGATCTAAGAAAGAAGACAATATATAATAAATCTAACAAGGAACAATAAAATCTAAACAATATGAAAAAAAACAAGTATAAGCATTTGCAATTTGAAGTACAAAAATGAATACTGTTGTACCTCGCTATAACGTGGTTCACCTTTCGTTGCCTCGCAGTTTCACAGATTTTTTTTTTACAGGGCATTGTTTTCTACGGCCTGATTGGCTAAGGGAGAGCCCACTCGTCGTCTTCTGCGTCCTGGTTGGCTAAGGGACTGTAGACCATTGTCAATCAATCTCCTTGTATGGTGTCTCTTGTACAGTACAGAATGCGTTCAGCTTGCCGAATTTACATATACAGTATCTTTGATCGCTGACAGTGTGACTGAAGTGCGGTATGTTTGCAAGTTTTCTCCTACAAAACCCACAATGTCAACAAAACGTAACATATATAGTAATAGAAATAATATTGTACTTATTTTTTTACGAAGGTTTGAACTTTGAGAGTGTTTAAACAAGAGAGAAATGTGAGAAAATGTTAATGCCTGTGTGAGAAAAGTGTATAAAGTGTGTAGTGAGGGGTTATTTTTAGAACGTAACTCCCACGATTAACGAGGGACCACTGTATTAATAAATATTCAGTAGGCTATTTCCTGCATCTGCTTGTGTAAATGTCCTCAAAAGGACAACTCAGCAGTTTCTGTAGCCCACAGTGATACATTATGTTAGGACCTAGGAGCTGTGCCAATTCCTTTTCAGTGAATTCATTTATTGGTGTTCTACTGATGTTTCTGAAGACAAATTGTATTTTAGTCATAATCTCATTATTAGTCTAAGGCTATGCTGGATTTCACTGGCGGACATTCGGATAGTGACTCTTTGATGAAAATAACTGCCGCAGTAAATCCATGAGGAGTTTCTGCACTCATTAGTATTTTGAGCATTTGCATGTCCAGGGATGTTCATACCTTTTAACAGAATCCAGCACTCTCTTGTGGGAGTCACTAAGTGGGTCCTGAGGCAGCAGCAGGGCGGCCATGCCTCCTGTGGCCAGGGCTCCACGGCGATGACATGTCTGGACCAAGAGATCCATGTAGCTGTGCAGAAAACGCTTCTTCATGTTGACATATTTACTGCGGTCGGGCAACAGGAAAGCTGCCCTGTGGCCTAGACGAGAAACACATTATCTCTTGACTTCAGTGAGACTTTATGGACATATCATAACATGTTGGTATGCAGTGTATGGTTAAATAGAAGAATCCTTGACTCACCAAACTTATTCACAAAGGAGGCTGAGTAATCCCAGATGCCACAGTTGAGTCCTGCTGAATGATCCCGCAGCTCATACAGTATCTCCTCCATCTCAAACGCTGCTAATACATTTTCAATCAGCACTGTGGCTTTGATGCTACCCAGTGGGAGGCCCAGCTAGATGCACACAGACACTCAGATACAATTATACTGTGCATTACCAGTCAAAACTCTGTATTTGCATTATTTTCCTATGTAATAACACAGGGAATATTTTCAAGGATGGTGGCTCTTTGAAGGTAGCCCACAGTGATTCCAACAGTGAAGCATGGAGGATTGGTGTTGCGCCAGTACACGGCATACACTGTAAATAAAGATGGACAGCAGAACAAAAGTAAAGCCAAAGCAAGTAAAGCTCCCCCTTGTGTCTGGCTGCAGTATAGGTCATAAGCTCCACCTCTTCCATGATAGTGGTTGGGACTTGGTGACTCAGGTGGCTCCACTAACGAACTGTACTGCACAGACTCTAGCTTCAAACTTGCAAGATGGCACCACCCATATCCCCTGGAAATTAGGTTTGGCCAATGCAAGGGAGTCGAGACGAATTGTCCATATTTATATACAGTCCATGGTATATAGGAGAGGTTTGCAAATGGTAATTTATTCAGAATTCAAGAAATCACTTAACCTGTATAGTTTCAACAAGTAACCCATCATCCTGTTTAGTCTGAGAAGAGTTGTTTGACTGAGAAGCATAGGGATTGCTATATCAGAGTACCTGACACTTGAACTCAACCCAGTTGAGATAGTCTAATAGATTGACTGATGTGCTATCCTTTGTGGCCCCATTATTTCATTATAGGTAGGATGGGGAAAGCATAGTGCTGAACAAATACAACAAATGAATATTGCTCTACTGGCAGCCGCTGTAAGCGTTGTCCAAAACCAAGTTTTGTATACTTTCCCCTTTACTTTTCACTATCAATTGGCAAGTACTATGAAAACACTGTCTTCTAGCAGCAGATATTACAGATACAGAGTATGTTTAATGTGTGCAGACCTTCTGCTGTGTCCAGACAAATATTTTGTTCCACAGTCTGGCCTCCATGAAGCTCTCCACCTGGAAAACAAGGACAAATAGTACAGTATACTGCTGAAACGTATTTTGGATGGTGATTAAGATTGATGACACCCCTAATTATTCCACACTCCACACTGTTTCAGCAAATTTCAACTCCTGTTAAAATGTTGCCAAACCTTAAATTAATTACATCACACGACCACAACTGACATCTTTGCTTGTAACAGACATGTAGCTATAGAACAACACAATGTGGTGAAACTCCACATACTTGAGATCCCCAGTAGGATGCAGCCTGACACTGGCACACGCAAAAATGGTTCAGAAACAACTCAAGAAACAGCAAGAACAACAAAATGTGTTGACTTGGCTTCCAAATTCACTACATCCCAAAGTGACAGTGTTTAACTTCGAATATAATCTAAATAACAAACAGGTACAAAGCTGAGCATCATGACTTAAAGGGTCTGCAAAGGTGTTTTCCAATGAGCAATTAATCAGCAGCTAATCAGTTTACATGCACATACAGTATACAGTCCTGAGAGAAGATCTAATCAGGTACAATAAATGAAAACTGTGTGTGGGTGTGAACACATTACTTTTGACAGGTAGAAGAAGGGTCCACTCGCATGTTCAGCCAGTGTCTTTCCACAGTGAAACATGATGAGTCCAAAGTCAAAGAGAGGACCAGGCACCTCTTTCCCCTCCACCTGAGAAAAGATTCAAGAGAAAGTGAAACAAAGAAAGAATGTCTTCTTTCACTTGTGGACAATTTGTTTGAGTGATTTTTTTTTGTTTTAAACTAAGGTTGTGAATCCATCCTAACTCCTGAATGACAATTTAACCCCAGTCCCACTCAATGGATCATTTATGTCAGCTAACTGTCAAAACAAAGATTGTTTGTCCAGCATGCCCAGCTGCTGATATAGATCTTGTCTTGATAATTTTGTGGACTTTTGTTTGAACACATTGGCAAGCTATTAGAAGTAATTCCCACATATTCAACACAATACATACAAACAAAGTGGGTACATTTTGAAGTCTTAATTATTGTCCTATTATTATTTGATTGATTGATTAATTCAATTACTGATTTGATATTTACTGATACTGGTAGATGTTGGTAGATGAAGGGAAGTAGCTTCATGTCTCTACAGAGATGTTTTTTGGGGTTTGAGCTTGGCCCCGCAGCACAGATTCTTGGTTTTTATCTTGACATGTAGATTAAACTGTGTACACAGATGCATGCCTTTCTAAACTACATTCGTCCAGGAAAGACAAATCCCCACACGTAGAGTCCAATTAGCTTCTAGACACATCGCTGACCTCCAGCAGATGGGTCCCTCCATGTGAGTTGGATTCTGTTCAAGGCTTCTTCTTCTTAAAAGGGAGTTTTTAATTCACATTTGTCATCTTAGTGCTTATTCTGGGGCCTGGTTTCAGAGTAGGTTTTGTAAATCGGCTTGAGACGATTTGTATTGTTATTGACGCTATATAAACAAAGTTTGACAATTGTATCCATCTCGATGATGGTCATTCTATATTCAAGCCTCGTCTCGTCTTCTCCCGCTTATCCGGGTCCGGGTCGTGGGGGCAGCAGCTTCAGAAGGGAAGCCCAGACAGCCCTCTCCCCAGCCACTTCAGCCAGCTCCTCCGGAGGAACCCCCAGGTGTTCCCAGGCCAGACGAGAGATATAATCCCTCCATCGTGTCCTAGGTCGTCCCCGAGGTCTCCTTCCGGTGGGACATGCCCGAAACACCTTCCCAGGGAGGCGCCCGGGAGGCATCCTTACCAGATGCCCTAGCCACCTCAACTGGCTCCTCTCGACGTGAAGGAGCAGCGGCTCTACTCTGAGCTCCTCCCGTATGTCCGAGCTCCTTACCCTATCTCTAAGGCTGAGCCCGGCCACCCTATGAAGGAAACTCATTTCGGCCGCTTGTATTCGCGACCTTATTCTTTTGGTCATTAACCTAAGTTCATGACCATAGGTGAGGATTGGGACGTAGATCGACCGCTAAATTGAGAGCTCGCCTTTTGGCTTAGCTCTCTCTTCACCACAACAGACTGGTTAAGCATCCGAATCACTGCAGATGCCGCCCTGATCCGCCTGTCGATCTCCCGCTCCCTGCTACCCTCACTCGTGAACAAGACCCCGAGATACTTGAACTCCTCCCTGACCCAGAGTAGGCAGTCCACCCTTTTCCGACTGAGGACCATGGCCTCAGACTTGGAGGTGCTGATCCTCATCCCAGCCGCTTCACACTCGGCTGCAAACTGCCACAGCAAGAGCTGAAGGTCGCTGTTCGATGAAGCTAAAAGGACCACGTTATCCGCAAACAGCAGAGACGAGACCCTCCGCCCATCAAAACTCGATACCCTCCCCCACCCGGCTGCGCCTAGAAATTCTGTCCATAAAAACTATGAACAGAACCGGTGACAAAGGGCAGCCCTGGCGGAGTCCAACCCTCACTGGGAACAAGTCCGACTTACTACCGGCTACACGGACCAAACTCGCACTCCTTTGGTTCAGGGACTGATTGGCCATTAGTAAGGAGCCATCCACCCCATACTCCCGGAGCACCCCCCACAGGATGCTCCTGGGGACACGGTCGTAAGCCTTCTCCAGATCCACAAAACACATGTGGACTGGTTGGGCAAACTCCCATCTCCCCTTCAGCACCCTAGTGAGGGTAAAGAGCTGGTCCATGGTTCCACGTCCAGGACAAAAAACGCATCTTTCCTCCTTGATCTGAGGTTCAACAATCTATATTCAAGCCTGTGACACAAATCTGTTTCCAGTGAGCCGCGTTTGAAAACAAAGATACAGTATGTAACCAAACTTGCAAAATAAAGAGTAAAGGTTGAGAAAATGACTACCATTATGTTGTGTTCCACCATGTTCCAAGCCCGGGGACGCAGCATCAGAACTGGAGCCTGAGATATATGTGGAACATCTGTTGACACATGAGGGGAGGGGAGGGGGTTCAACAATAAAGTTTATAGAAATATGTGTGCTCTGTTTATTCCTCTAATTTCTCGTGATCCACTAACAGGTACTGTATATTCATTACATGCAAAACAGCCATAACAACATGAGTATTCATTTGCACACTTACTGGGGAACTGATTGCATGTTGCCTTAACAACATTGTGAATGCCTTTGATCTGGTTGGAATATGTCGGGCAGTTCCCATCATCGAAGTCAACCTGCGAAAACAATGAGATCCATTATACTCGGTCTATAATGGAATATAGAAAAGATTGCTTTGCTGGGATACTGCGTGCATAGAAAGAAATGAAATGAAATCTCAGATGTCAAACATGCAAACCTGTGTAAATAATTTGACTTATTTAATTTATTAATGTATTTTAATAAATTCAACTTCAGAGCGTTTTCAGCTTCTTTCACATCCTCCAAGTAATAAAGTAAATAAAATTAATGCAGCTCATGTTAAGGCTTGAGCATGTAGGACAACGTCCTTCTCGAACACATGGAAAAGCTATAGTGACGGCTCACACACCACATGCTGACAGCGTATGTATGAGTGATAGGCTTATTGAGGGATATTGGTTATAATCCCCACAGTTTTTAAAATAACAATGTTTACCAATACAAAAAAACAGCAGTGGAATTATTATTCAATTTGACTGAGATTGGAATGTTGCTGTATTGATAAAAGACAAAGACAGTTCCTTTCATCAGTGTCAAAATCTCTCTTTTTTGATCATTTTGTGTGGCTAGTTAAACTATAAACATCAAAAATGACACTGTAATCTGTTTAATTACTACTTACATGGCAGGAAATATTACAATTGTCCGGGCCTGTCAGTAGCTGATAATATATGTACTTCTGGGTTTCTAGAATGTACAGTATCATTCTTATAATAAATTAAGGTATCCCTGACCAAAAAGGCAAATGAGAGGTACCTGTATGCCTTGCGCTGGTGACTGAAGAGCTTTAATGAAGCGCTGAGTATCACAAGGGGCCATATCACCAATATCCACATGTCTCTTTTGGAGCCTTGGTGGGACGGGGAGAACCCTCCAGGTTGGGTCTCTCCTAATGTGTGCAGTTCTTTCCAGGAAAGTTGGGAGGTCACCTGAAAGATCCAAGTGGGCCTTTCTGGATACTCTCAACTGCAAGATCTTAAAATAAAATTGTGGGGCAAATGCCTCATGTTTAGTAAAAGAAGTATTTCACAAAGACTGTACTTCTTGAGAAGGCTGAGAAAAGTGTGTATGTCAACCAAAATCCTCAGCAAGTTTAACAGCTGTACAGTTGAGAGTGTCATCATCACCACTGCACTCACATGTGGTTTGGAACTGCCAAGGTCCCACTACATCACTACATCATCAAGGACAATACTACAATATTACCTCTTTACACTCCTGACCTCTGGGAGACGCTAGGAGCGTGAAATCAAGGACAACAAGAATCGGCAGTTTTTACTACCCTCAAGCCTCCTAAAACTCTTAACCACTTTAGCATTTAAATCAAGACATGTACCTTACACCTTCTACGGTTGTATATCTCTTGTATTCATTTATTTATTTGCTGTTAGTAAGAGAGACGTGCAAAATAAGAATGTCGATTTTACAGTTTTTACGGTGCACATGACATGAAGGATCTTCAATTCATTCAATAAAGGGACCCTTTTAAGCTGTCCTACCTGATCCACTTCCTCATCAAATGTGGAGATTAGTTCATGCAAGAAGACAAGAGAGTCAGTAGTGAAGAGCATTGCATACTCTGCTTCAAGACCCAAGGGCGAGGGAGCCAGCTCCATGTTGATTAGATCCTGTGGGCAAAAGGTTTGCATTCACTTATAGAAGTCTGAGTGATGTTGCTTTGTCAGGGGACACCGAGATGTAGAGGACCCAGTTCCAAAAGAATAACAGAGAACATTCATTAATTCATCTTCTGCAACTGCTTGTCCTGTGAAGGGCCGTGGGGGGTGTTGGAGGGATAGGCGCCGTGGCACTGGTGTGTGAATGTGTGTGTGTTGTGTGTGTGAGTTTGTGTGAGGGAATGGGTAGATGTGTCTGTGACTGTAAAGCGCTTTGAGTACCAAAAATATATAAAAGCATGCAGGCCAATAAACCAGCTTTAGAATAAGCAATTAAGCTAACAAGCATGTCTTTGGACAGCGGAGTACTCTCTCTGACCCACACAGAAAGGCCCAGTCGGCCCATGTATTCAAACGTTCCCGCTGTGAGGCATCAGTCCTAACTGAACTGAGGGAAGAACAAAGTCTGTAATAATGAGCACCCTTTTCACATTATTATGTCTATTTTATAAGTGTGCAAAACTTAAGAACAAACAAAACAACAACAAAAATTATGAAAAAGTGATCATAGGTTGTATCTTAGGTCCAACACAAACACGATGCTGCAGCTAACGATTACTGTTAATTATTGATGACTTAACTGATTATTGAACTATAAAAATGGCTGCAGATTGCCGATCAGTTATTTGATAACAATATGCTTGTCCTGCTGTCGCTTTAACAGTTCTAAAAGCTAAAGTGTTGTGTTAAGAGTTTTACTGTGACAGTTTTAATACTTGCCAAAGATAATAATACCACGGGCAGCAACTCAACTGCATAACATTAAGGCTTAACACACACAAAAAAAAGTCCAAAGTCCATCATGTGGCACACTTCGCACTCTGACTCTTTGCATCGTAATAAAACCACCCACGATGGTGTATTATTCCTTGGTTTATGTCTCTTTATCTGCAAAAGAAAGCACATTATACTTACAAATGTAGGCTACGGATGACAGGTCAGTTTTCACCACAAAGAAGTGGACTTCGATTATGTACTCACTTTGGCCACTGTTTAAATAGGAAACGGTTTGTTTGTACCTGTTTGTACGCACAGTTTAAAGTCCCGTATGTGGAGAATCTGTCGACAACTGAGGCTATTTATCGTACTGTAGTATTACAACTCCTTATCGTACTGTAGTATTACAACTCCTACTACATCTATATATATGCAATTGTGTCAGCAATACTTAATATGTATGCTATGAATATTCGTGTTGTCATTAATACCATTAATACCATTGATACCATTAATACTCTTTTATTTCGCAAATACAGACCGGAAATTGTAGCCATTTCCGCTTCCGCTTTTCGCCACCATTTGTGATCTTGACAGCTACTGTCATCCAATACATCCATGCTGTATTGTCGCTGTAGTTGAGAACACATTTAATGAAAAGCCATGGAAGACAAAGCGCAGATACAAGAAGCGATTAAATGCCAAGGTGAAGTCGTTAGGAAGTTAAAGTCAGAGAAGGCGAGCAAAGAGCAGGTCAGTATTTAAAACGGATTATTATTTTAATACAAGTTTGCAACATGCTTATCTGACTTTTAAGTGAAGGGCTGGATCCCAGCTAGCGCCGGCACACGTAGAGCAACTGCATTCATTCTGTGTAGCTAGCTTTTAAACAACCCACTACCAAAGGCTGTTTAATTCTTCTGTTTATTTGCCACAGCTCGGTGTAACAGCTAGTTACATGTTATTGATGTAGCCTACGACATTAGCTGGGGAAATTGCACTAGTTTAGCAAAACGTCATCAGTTGTAGGGTTACATGTGGTGTTTTCACCAGTGAGAAGTGGGTAAACATTATATTATGTGCCTGACTGTCAACAATATTCATGGAGTAGATATAACAGTTAGCTGTTTTCATTTTGCTAATATAGTTTTAACCTGAAATGGAGCGGCTAACTAGCCGTGTATGCTAACCGGCCTCCTGCGTTCAGTCGGGTTGTCTAGCTAAAGCTAATGTAATGCTATTAATATACCAGCATGTGTGATTAGCCAACCCACAAGTTACACCGAATTTTATTCACATTTGGGCCTCCTTTGATATTTCTGACACATTGCCATATTACATTAGGTTTAATGCGCTTATTGAATATCTGTAAGGTCATCTGATGCAATAATTTGCTCTGTTAAGGCAGGCGAGTTTATAGGGAATTTGTCAGAGCTTGTGACAGTTAAGATAATGCTACACGTAAATGCTTAAACACTACTGTGTAACGCAGTTTTCGTTATCAGCAAGAACACAGCTTTATATTATATGTACCAGCTTTTGGCATCTTTGCATTAAAATTACATCAAAGTGTATCTTTTCTGATCTTATTCGGTTTAAGCTTCTCATATGTTAATTGATTTGCTGCTTTTGAGTCTGAGTTTTTATAACCACCAGTGAGTGTGTGTAAACGTGTCATCTCTGGAGATGAACAATGCTGTAAACGGCTACTTCTGTAAGTGACTGTTAGAGACAAAGCCTTGGTGTTGGCTCTGTTTTAATAGAAACATCCCAGAAAGCTGTGGCAGTGAGCTGGCATGACAAGGACGCTGAAATGAAGCAACTAAATTTAATTCAAATGTCATTTACAGCTGTACATTTAGTAAATGTAAATAGGCTTTATTAACCAAGTTTATAATCACACGTACAAGAAATTTGTTCTTAGCTTTTAACCATCCATTCATGGTATGTAAAGATGATAGTGAACCCTTGGACCAAAGCACCCTCGTATTATTAAATAACATGATTTTCTGCTATAATGCAGAGTCCATATTTACAGTGCATCCAGAAAGTGTTCGCAGTGCTTCACTTTTTCCACATTTTGTTATGTTACACTCTTTCCCTTTATTCTGACTAGTCTCCCAGTTCCTGCTGCTGAAAAACATTTCCACAGCATGATCCTGCCACTACCATGCTTCACTGTAGGGATGGTATTGGCCCAGTGATGAGTGGTGCCCACTTTCCTCCAGACATGATGCCTGGTTTTCACGCCAAAGAGTTCAATCTTTGTGTCATCAGACTAGAGAATGCTGTTTCTCATGGTCTAAGAGTCTTTCAGGTGCCTTTTGGCAAACTCCAGGCATGCTGCCATGCGTGTTTTACTAAGGAGTGGTGTCTGGCACCTGGACACTCTACCATATGGTTGTTCTATTTACAGGTGATTTAGGCCACTGTGCACATTGGGACCTTTAAAGCAGCAGAAATCCTTCTGTACCCTTCCCCAAATTTGTGCCTCAAGACAATCCTGTCCCGGAGGTCTACAAAATTTTTTTGACGTGCATGCTTGGTTTGTGCTCTGACATGCATTGTCAAATGTGATGCCTTATATAGACAGGTGTGTGTCTTTCCAGATCATACCCAGTCAACTGAATTTACCACAGGTGGACTCCAGTTAAGCTCAAGAAAGATCAGGGACGAATTGGGAAATGAATTTAATCCATTTTGGGATAAGGCTACATGTTGAATAGCAAAATGTTGAAATATTGAAGCGCTGTGAATACTTTGCAGATGTACTTTATTACATTAAGTTGACCGAGCAAGAAAGGCTGAACTCAACAGGTAGAATACCTTACTTGACATGTATTAATACTTTTCCCTAATACGTAGGAAGGATCTGCAGGATAGCAGTAGTAGAGTCTCTGTTTGTGTGGTGGGGGCTGCATTGGGCTGGCTGCTTTGATTGACTTGGTACATCTCATGTTCTATCCTCCACGCTGTGGTGATGATGATGATGCGTCATGCCCCGCCCTCCCCTAGTGCTAGGGTTGCTTACCACTTTTCTCCTGTTCTTCCTGCCTGATCCTGGATGACCTCTGCCTGCCTCACCCTTCTTCATCACCATCATCTACCTTACCACCCGGGGAAATCCGTCCCGTTTGAACTACGCTGCACAATCACTCCCTTGGTCCTTGGCTGCTGACCATTGTGACTGGCTGGTTTGACTGGACCTTGGCAATAATCATGGATGATCGTGGAACTCTGACGTACTTCTGAATTTCTGCCGGTGCGGTTTCTGGACTTATTTTACCCTTTTCCCCGTGATCTCTGGTGTGGGATGAACATACTGGGCATGTTTTGCGTTCGTGCTTGGCCTGGTCTCGCGGGCTTTCGGTCACGTGTCCGATCTCTGCACACTTTCCCTGGGATCACTGTGGCTCAGGTAGGTCACTGTGTCCACGTTTGACAAATTTTCATGGGTGAATTAATGGTAGAATTCAACTTTCTTCACAATGTCAGCAAACGCTATGCAAAAACTATGCTGTAATGCAGACTAAATGTTTTTCCTTCATGGTATATGTGTGTATCCTAGATTGACGAAGAGGTAGCCAAACTGCTGCAGCTGAAGGCTCAGTTAGGGGATGATGGAAAACAGCAATTTGTCCTCAAAACAGCAAAGGTAAGACTTCAGGGCTGCTGTGCAAACATGATGTTATCTGTATCTGAATATCCCAAACCTAAATGCAGGTTAAAGTGTGATTCACATTATTATTATTCAGTTGGATATATTTGCAGTTTAAGCACATTCAGACAGTTTAAATACTGAAGACCATCTCAAGACTGCAATTCATAATATATTTTAGTGTTAAGGATATATTTTCCAAACACACCAATGGAAGGATATGACTGAACAGTTTCCTGGTTATGCGTGCAGTTTTATGACAGGGTTGTGCTGTGTTTGACTTCTTGGTTAAAAACAATTACTTGTGTGTAAATTTACTTTGAGCTTAAATCATTTGCAGCTTTAGTATTTTGTCCAACAGGATTATGATTTGGTGTATCTAAATTTGATGAGGATATGATTGCAAGTTGATACCAAGTGAGCCGTTCTTTTGTTTCATTTTTTTTTGTGAATCACACTTAATATTTGACTGCAACTTGGCACATCAACAGTATCTGATGTTAATGTTATTAGGACATTCATTTCAAAACCATCACTGGATGCACAGCTAATGTGCATATTAAAACAACAAAAACAATTGTGTGAACAGACAAATGGAAACAGAGAAAATATCTTTGCTTGACAGGGAACAAGAGACTACAACCCTAAGCAGATGGCCATCAGGGAGAAAGTCTTCAACACCATCATCAGCTGCTTTAAACGTCATGGAGCAGAGACCATTGACACACCTGTTTTTGAACTGAAGGTAGATTTTTCAGAAATTTTATACATATATTAAACTTGGTACATAAATGCAATACATGCAAACTATCGCCTTGTTTTTTTAGGAAACGCTAACAGGGAAATACGGAGAGGATTCCAAGCTCATCTACGATCTCAAAGACCAAGGTGGAGAGCTGCTGTCCCTCAGATATGACCTCACTGTATCCTTTAAAAGCACTCTACTAGCTGTTCTCTTCTGTGTGTCCATTAGTTTTTTATGTGTGTGTTTTTTTTGTTCTTTTTTTGTCAACACAAAAGATCTTGGTGTGCCTCGGTCAATGTGAATTTATAAATCGCACATTCATACACCACTTATGAAGAAATGTCACACAAATGTTTTACAATGTAGAGAACTACTACTTCCTCTGCCTGGATGACAACCAGAACAGGTTCCTCTGTTTGTCCACTTGAAGCTTCCTGTTTTAGCTGATAATGTGTTACATTTAATTGTTGTAGTATAGTATGATAAACCTCTGTGATGTACTCCTATCAGTATAGTGATAACTTCCATTTCACTCAAAAATACACTTTTTAGTCCATTTAGTCTATGCAGAGATGGGTGTAAGCTGCTACCTGGTAAGTTGGCAGAGGAATACTGGCATAATCATTATCCATAAGTCAATCACCATTTCCTATCTTATTTTTACATATAGATGAATTCAGTCAAGGTCATAAATCTGTTTTGTTCCGAGAACTGTTAATATCAAATAACATTACTGACATGGACAGAATGTAGTTGGCAATGGTTAAAATTACTAGAAACCGTAATTACTTCAGCATCCTTTGCTACATCAGAGGAAAGAGTGGTGTGTTTGCCTTGACCTGCCTTGTTTTAGGTGCCTTTTGCCCGCTACCTGGCTATGAACAAGATAACCAACATCAAGCGTTACCACATAGCTAAGGTCTATCGCCGCGACAACCCAGCAATGACCCGTGGACGATACAGAGAATTCTACCAGTGTGTAAGTCATCCACACATACTGTCCATGTTTCTACTTAGCTCTAGGAGCTACAGAGTTATTGACACATGGCCTCCTTCTGTATTCTAGCCTTGTTTGATTTGTGGTCATGTGTTTCAGGATTTTGACATAGCAGGGCAGTATGACGGCATGATCCCAGACGCTGAGTGTCTGAAGATCGTGCATGAAATCCTCAGTGAGTTGGACCTTGGAGACTTCCGTATTAAGGTTTGTTTGTCAGTTCAGCTGAATACTCAGTGGGACAGTCATCAGTAGTTCTTACTCTTAAGCACATCCTCTATTTCCAGGTCAATGACAGACGCATCCTGGATGGGATGTTTGCCGTGTGCGGTGTTCCAGATGACAAGTTCCGCACCATCTGCTCAACAGTGGATAAACTGGACAAGGTAGGGGGCTGTGTACCACAGGGTCATAAAAATCCCGTCATGATCTATTTTTACACGTCACTTTAATTTTTAAAAATTGATAATAACATATTCAGTAGCATTTCATTTTCATTCATTTTTAATTAATATTCAGTAGCGGTGGAAACTTTTTTTTGACGACTCAAGAATCATAATCTAGACATCTATTTAACTGGCTCAGCTGAGTCCTACCACATTTGATTGATATATAATCAACAAACTGTACCAAACTGTACTTCTCAATTCATGTCTTCTTAAAAAGATTGACATATACCATTACCTTTTTGTATACACTTTTCCCCTTCATCACAGTCGGCTTCAACAACCAGAAATGCTGATGTATTGTGCAGTTCTAGTCCAATCTGTGTTGTCACAGCAATGTTAGTGTACCAAATGTTTCAGTGTTAACATCTTTGGTTCTTTCCTATCTTTCTCCCTTGACAACACAGAGCTTACATTTCAACTCCTGACTTTACCTGTTAGGAATATTAAAATACTAGGAATAAACACATTGTCCACACTGAGACGGATAAGTGAAAGTGAAAACTGATTCTGACACCCCTCACTACCCCTCCCACTTGTCTTTAGTCATGCTTGTGCAGCATTACTTTGTCAGTCACTGGATCAGTCTGCATCATTAAAGATGGCATGTTTTGAAACAAATATGTAAATAGTGGTTGAACAATGCTTTTTAAACAGTAGATGGACTAATGTATGTTACGTGGCAGTCCTTTTCAAGCGCAGACATATTAAGCTGTATTACTGCATTTTAACACAGTTTTACTTCATTTAATGTTGCAGTCAAAGTCAGCATCAAAATCCTGAAATCACTCCAGTTCTCTTTGAGTTACCTCTTCATTTACAGAAACAAGGGTAGATGTTAAGATGCTCCACAAGGGCTATATTCTATTGATGCTAACCTTCTTTTATTCACATTCTACTGGTATATTTCACTTTCTTAGTCAGTCAGTCATTGCTGTCTGACTTTAGCCTATGTTCTAATTGTGCTGCTTCTCCTCCAGATGCCCTGGGAAGAGGTGAAAAAAGAGATGGTGAATGAAAAGGGTCTGTCAGAGAAGGCTGCTGACCAGATTGGGGAGTACGTCAGCATGCAGGGTGAGAGACATTAACATAGGTTCTGTGGGTTAGACAGGTAAAACATCTACCTGTCGAACTCAGAAATAATGGTCCTTAACAGATTCAGTCAGCAGAGACAGCAGGAAATAAAAACCGCCTGCTGTTCAATGAGGAACTGGTTTACTTTTGATTTACTTAGCATTAGTACCTTTTTTTTATATATGTACACTTATCCCTAAATATGTTCCCTTATGTAAACACAATATACATAATTGATAAGAGTAAATACAGGTCTGACATGCTGAAGACAGCTTTTCTATATTACACCACCTCTGAAAAAAGCATATCCACTACCTGGTGAACACAAAGAAGACAAATACAGACTAACTGATGGAACATTTAGCAGTTGGGGAGCCAGATGATTTTCTCTGGAATAACTGAGAACGGACCATGAGAGAGCATAAGTATTCATCAGGTGTATATCAGCACACTGCATCAATGAGACGGTTTATGTTGCAGGTGGAATGGACCTAGCTGAACGCCTCCTTCAGGACCAGAAGATGTCTCAGAGTAAGCAGGCCTGTGCCGGCCTGACCGACATCAAGATGCTCTTCAGTTACCTGCAGCTCTTCCAGGTCACAGACAAGGTGAAACATTCTCTTATTCACTTTGTCCATAATAATCTCACATGAATGAGTCTTACAAGCACTGTCTTTACTTGTACATACCTTCCCTTTACATCCTTTTATGTATTTGTGATCTCTCCCACTCTGGCACTTCCTTCTTTTCTAATTTACTTTCATACTCTGTTCTCTCCAGGTGGTGTTCGACCTCAGTCTGGCCCGGGGTCTGGACTATTACACAGGAATAATCTATGAGGCAGTGCTGACTCAGGCAGGTGTGGCCCCAGTCTTGAATGAAGCCCAAAATGGCGCAACTGCAGAAGAGAGTGTCAGTGTGGGCAGCGTCGCTGGAGGGGGACGATACGACGGCCTGGTGGGCATGTTTGACCCAAAGGGTAGGAAAGTCCCATGTGTGGGTGTCAGCATTGGCATTGAGAGGATCTTCTCCATCATGGAGCAGAAGGCTGAGGTAATGTATCAGCTTAATGACTGGGGGGAAAATGAAAACTAATCACTTTGTTGTTTGTTGTTTTTAAACATGCAGTAGTTGAATTGTGTTCCATATTTCTGTTCTGACTGGCTGTGTTCAGGCCTCAGCAGAGAAGATTCGTACTACAGAGGTTCAGGTCATGGTGGCGTCCGCTCAGAAGAACCTCCTGGAAGAGAGGCTCAGACTTGTCACTGAGCTTTGGAATGCTGGCATTAAGGTGTGTGTCCTCTGTTTGTCTTTGTTTCTATTTCCTGTTTTGACTTTTAACTGTCTGAGAGTGTTGAGTGACCTGACACCACCACATTATTATAGATATGATAATGATATGATAAAGCTTTGTTCAAAATTTAGCTGTGGTATTAGCCAAGTGGCAGCTATTCCATTAGCCTACTGTATATGCAGCAGTACATTACATATATTGTGCTTTTCTACCTATGAGTACTCAAAGCACTTTACACTATACACAATGACACATCTACCCATCCGCTCACACACACAGTCACACACCAGTGCCAAGCACTAGGAGCAACTGCATGTTCTAGAGATCGAGATGCTGGTTCGTGAACAATCTGCGCTATTCGCTCATCTGCCTTTACTGTGGCTCAGTAGGTAGAGCGGGTTGTCCACGAACCAGAGGGTTAGCGGTTCGATCCCCCGGAATGTGCCACATGTCGAAGTGTCCTTGAGCAAGACACTGAACCCCCAGTTGCTCCCAGTGTGTGAATGTGTGCGTGCTTGTGTGAGTGAATGGGTAGATGTGTCTCTGACTGTAAAAGCGCTTTGAGTACCAATAGGTAGAAAAGTGCTATATAAAAGCAAGGCCATTTACCATTTACATACTGAGTTATTTGTCAGGCTGCTGTATTACAGTAACAGCTTCATCAGATATTGCAGTATTATTGCTTAATACACAGTGTCTTATTGCTGTGCTATGATAAAAATTGAATCGTGACGCTAGTGAATGGCATAAAGTTAAAGTACAGGTAGCTTATGCAGTGTGTCTTTGTGTGTATCCAGGCAGAGGTGATGTACAAGAAGAACCCCAAACTGCTGAGTCAGCTGCAGCACTGTGAGGAATCAGGGATCCCCTTGGTGGCCATACTGGGAGAACAGGAGCTAAAAGATGGAGTAGTCAAACTCCGTGTGGTGGCTACCAGAGAGGAGGTATGACTGATACTGAGTACAGGCACAGCTATACTGGAACCATTGTGAGACATACACTATGTTGCCAAAACTATTCGCTCATCTGCCTTTACACACATATGAATTTAAGTTATATCCCATTCTTAATCCATAGAGTTTAATATGACGTTGGCACAACCCCACACCATAATCCCCTCCTACACCAAACTTGGCACAATTCTACACACAACACCCCATAATGAACGTTTTTGTGCTGCTTGGTTTGTGCTCTAACATGCACTGTCAACTGTGGGACCTCATATAGACAGGTGTGTGCCTTTCCAGTTCTTGTCCAATCAACTGAATTTACCACAGGTGGACTCCAATTAAGCTGTAGTTCATTTTACGGATGATCAGTGGAAACAGGATGCACCTGAAATCAGTCTGAGCTTCATAACAAAGGCATGTCATTTTGGGGTGTTGTGTGTAGAATTTTGAGAAAAAAAAAAATGAATCCATTTTGGAATAAGGCTGTAACATAATGAAATGTGGAAAAAGTGAAGGGCTGTAAATACTTTTTGGATGCACTGTATGTACACATATAACACTGCAAAAAAAAAAAAAAAAGCTAAATAAGCTTTTGTCTGTGCTCTTTCCAAAGGTTGACATTTCCAGAGCAGACCTCATCGATGAAGTAAGGAAGAGGACCTCTGAGGCATAGCCATTCTCTTCCATCCAATCCCAGCTGCATCATCTGATTGGTTCATTGGCTCTGCAGAAACTTGTAAAGAATCCGCCTTCCAGTGTCTTTAGAGCATGTAGGACACAAGGACAGCCCTGAAACACACACACACACCAATACTATTTCCATAGGAGCCCCATGGACTGGTTTTATCAGGAGTGTGTGGTACTCATGTTGTACTCTTACATGCTGCAACACAGCAGGACGCCAAATGAGGTGAAACTAACTTGGGAATGTGTTTACAATGAGGATTCAGCTTACATGTAATGTGCTTTGGGAAATGTCTGAACGACATGTACTTGCTTTCAGTGTCCACTTTGTCCAATTGTGTGCACCGGTGAACAAATCATGTCACACCTGCGTAGTCCAACATGTCAGTAAACACAATATGTAAACTGGACCAATGTTGAGAAACTCTGTTACATTCACTTTCAGCACATGAACCATCAAATGATTTCTTGCAGTTATAACTTCAACGCTTAACAGAAAAAGGCTCATCTCTACATGTATCAAACATGCTATACTTCCCAGTGTCTAAAATAAACTTTCATTTTGCTCTACATTACTGCTATTCTGTGATATAGAGTGCTCTTAGTTTTGTGTTTAGACAGTAGTTGGACAGTGAGAAAGACGATTAACAGCTACCACAAAGTTGGACACTAATTACTAATTATTTTTTTTGCACTTATGCTGATGCTGTGCGGTTTTAATTTAGTTCAGAGGTTAAGTAAATAATAAAACTTTATAAATGATAAATTAAACCATAGCATGTCAATATACGGCAGCCAGCTCTGTCTCAGTGTGACACCAATATCTGTTCACCTCAACATGCCAAATTTTTAATTCGGACGAACGAAGAATTAGTTCTTCGTTGCATTAATTTATTAGTGAAGAAGTAAAGACACATTTCCATTGAAATCTCATTTAATTAAAATGAGGAACCATTCCAGTAATGCGTAACACTGCAACGATCAATAAAAGGCATGCATAAAACAAACCACACAAGTCCAAACAACGTAAACGTACTGCTCTAACACGAACATAGAAAACAACATATTAGGGCAAACTTTTTTTTTTTAAATATAACATCAATAACACAAACCAACAGAAACACTGATGGAGTGTTCATGGTTTACAGCACAAACTGGCTGTTGAACACCTTCTGCAGGACCTCCTGGGCTGCAGCCTTCTCAGCCTCCTCTACTACAGTGTTGAGGTTGGGTCCTGGCAAGATCATGACCTGCCCACTGAAGGGCGCTGCGATCCCAGGGATGTGCACCTTATAGGTATAGTAAAGGAATCCATCTGGCCCAATGTGGCTGTAGTAAAGCTCAAAGATTGGATGGCCGACCCCAGCCACCTCACACACCTTCCGAAGGAGCGTCAGAGGGGACCCCGCAATTCCCAGTTGGCCCTGAAGGGAGGAGCAGCTAGGAGGACGAGGTTTGGTGGCAATGGGTCCTCCTACAGCTCTGCAGAAACCTGGGGAGATGGAGGGAGGGACAGCCGGGTGTGGAGGCAGGACTGAGGGCATCAGGATTTTCAGGGCATGGCGTGGGGGTTTCGGGGGTGATGGCAGGCCCTTTGGGGGTTTCTGAGTAGACCACGACTTGTCACGGTTCACCATCTCTGAATGCCAATTGACTGAGATGTTCAATCCATAAAGCCTTTTGAATGCTGGGGACAGAATATTTTTTTTAATTTCTTGGAATTTCAAATTTCGCCAACATGTTAAGGTTGCTTTCTCACTAACCACAAAACAACAAGAAAACATCTCCAAGAGGTGAGTCTTATGAACCACTTACCATCTGCAGGACAGTGTGGTGGTCCTATGAGACAGGACTTAAGGCTTAGTCTTTCAGTGAAGATTAACTAAAATTCCTGACAGTATAACTTAATCATATGGCTTATTTTATATAGTTCTGAATGATATTAATGGATATAAGTAGGTCTGTTGCATTACATAGCAGCTTTAACAAATGCAGAAGAAGGTGATGCAGAAGATCGCTTTTAAATGAGCTGTTGATCACACAAACAACAAACACTCAACTGAGGATCCTCACACCACAAAAGTAGAAAAAACATCTGTAGATCAGGCTAGGAGACATCCAAACTGTTCTTCTTTTCGTTGCATAGTATTTATAAGTATTATATCACCACATAATGTAAATATCATTATATTGTCAGTCCAATGTAGATGAGACATTTCAAAAGCTTCCAGAAGCCCTTTTTTCCATCTTTGTGCTAAGGAAATCCAAAAAATAGAAATACACACCATCAACATGTCCAGGCTAGGCTGGCACATAAAGGGGACCAAACTACAGTGCTACACCGATGTCCGTCTAGAGAGGCTCTCTTACCTTCCACCAGCATCTTCTTGGCTGCAGAAGCAGAATAGTGGGATGAGAAGCCCACTATAGCAGTTGTCCCCTCTATACCTGGCCCACTCTTCAGGGCCACTCTCTCCACCCCGTCTGCCAGCAAACGCAGCACCTTAGAGAATAAGTTACCAATAAGACATTTTTTAATCCTCAGAGCAGTAACAGTCACAGCTGTTCTCACTGGAAGGTGTCATTTTCACCATTCAAGTCACAGAAATGAGAAACTCCTGTTCTGTTTAATATAAACTTCACTCACACTCTGTGTCAACAATCTGGAAGACGTTCACCCATTCAAAAAGCTGGAGAAACCAATATTGGTGCTGGAAGATGGCTTTATTTGTATACTGTCTGTCTTTATTAGTTTTCACACACAGTCTGATTAAACCAATCTAATCTGATATTTTTTTTCATTGTTTTGACAATGAAGGAATGTTTTGTTTGCTTCCTCATTCAGCTAAAGAACAAATACCTTTAGCAGGTCGTCTGGCTTGGTGGTAGTCGGGAGAGCTCCGAGAGAGAGGTGTCTCTTCTCCACGCTGCGGCTGACACTGAGGCGGAAGCCAGGGTCTAGCATGTAGCCGTGCAGTAGGTGGATAGCCTGGGTAGCTACAGCTGAGGAGCCATATTTGGCGTAAGCAAAGCCGCGGTTTTGGCCACTGAAGTTCATCATAAGCCGAAACTCCCAGAGTGGCCCCACAGAGCTGAACAGAGGGATCAGCTGGTCCTCATAGGCATCCCGCGGGATGTGACTGATGAAGACCTCACAGCGAGCTCCTGGGGTAGGGCCATCCCATACTGACCATGTAATGGAGAAGAGATGGGGCAAACTAATCATTTGCTTGACTGAAATATGATATTAACAGCAAAGAAAATGACAACACTGTGTTGAATTGCTGCTAATCTGCGCAGGAAGAACTGCTTATCAACATTACAGAGGTGAGCTGCACATGTAGTTACAACCATGTAGGATGTATTGTTAGGATAGAGCATGCCATTTATAGCCACATTAGCAGAATATGAGTTTGGTATTATGGGCCGCGTTTCAACCGATACAGAGAAGAAAAACAAAAATATAGTTGCACACAATTGGATTGTTTCGAACAAACTGAACACTGCATGACTATGCTGCGGTCCATCATCACACGAAGCCCACCTAAATGATTTGCTTGACTTAGCAGATCTTTACCGAAACATCATCAGTTCCAAATGGAGAGACTCCAGACCAACTTTTCCCCCGACAAATATTTATGGGCAGGGTTGTTGGTCTGGCTCCAATGCTATGCCTTTTAATGGTTTGTAGTCTGAATGTTGGACAGATATTTTGTAATGTGAACTTATCAGTGAGTTCATCATACTGAAACAATCACTGAGCATTCTTATTTAATCTTATTTAACAACCTTTAGATATTTACTTATATGCCTTGGGTGTCTTAACACATGTGTTTTCCATCTGCAGCCAACTAAAGAAAAATGTTTTTAAGTCTTTTAGTCTTTTTAAGACATTGTTGTGTTGTTGAAAACATTGTATTTACAGCTTTTCACTGTGCATTATTTTCCTACTCAGAAGAGTTTAACCACTGGCCTCATCATATTAAGAGTCTTAATACATATAATCCCCAGTGTTCTGTCTAAAAGTGTTAATATTTTCATGTCCAAGGGCCACTGCAGAGAACAGTCTGCAAAGCCTCTCTCACCCTCAGGTGGTCCTCCATACTTCCTCTGACCATTCACTTGAATTAGCTTTGTGTTTGTGGTCTTCAGCCATGTTTCTAGGGCCTCCACCCTTTCAGGGTTCAGCACCTGCAGTGGAAACAAAGTTGGAACATCTCTGTGAGAGCAGTTTTGCAACAAACAAAACACATTAAGCTTACTTAAGAAAAGTTAGTATGTTTTGCTTGTTGACCTCTGTATATGAGATGCTGTTGCAGTTGTGCTGTTTTCAGGAAAACATGAGGTTACTACCGCAGGTTTATAGAAGCATTACTGCAAGTAATAAGGAAAAGAATCAGTAACATCATAACTGCTATTCCTTATCTCAAGTGTCGTAGTGCCTGAAGCCTGCAGCCGGCTGTCTACTCACTTGCTTTTCCCTCTGACACCATTTGAGGAGATATATTACACAGCCTCCTTTGCAGACACTGAAAGCTGTGCACTGCTTTTATCACACAGGCAACTGCACAAGACCAAAACAACTGACTAAGTATTCATACAACATCAGTGTGCATGGAAACAGATGCCAAGATGATGTACACTGAATGCACTGGAGGAAAACTAATTCCTCCAACAGTAAGTTTCAGAGCTAAGTTTGTCCCAAAAGTCCCCAGCCTTCTGTGACAAATCATTCCAGTTATTGGCTGTTGTTGGTTCAAACACCATTTAATTAGTTCAGAACCTCTGGAGATCTTTGGTACTAAACATGTGTAATGCTAGATCATACCTTGTTTCCAAAAGAACACTTCATGCATTGACTTTTGTGATTAATATATTTCTGGTTTTCTTCTGATTCCATGTAGCTTCTAGCTGACACATGCGCTAAAAGGAGTTCCTTCAGTGTTGGGCTACCTGACCGCAAGTGGCGTTATCTGATCACAAGCGGACAGTTCAAAGACTGTGCCTTTCTGCAGACCAAACCTGTGATTTCTAAAGACCCCAGCTGCTCTGTCAACTGGAGGATGGATGCATGAATATGTTGCTGGTTGTTTTGACTTGGAGCCTATCCCAGCTGTCATTGAGTGAGAGGCAGGGGTTATTTATTAACAGAACAAACTAATCTAATCTAATCTAATTAATATTACTATATTATTAGTAATATTTGAGGCCTAACATCAACAGGTGTTAGTTTGGACACTCATTTAAGAGCATATTATACATACCTGTCTTTTCTGATAATGTTGCAATTCAATTTAAGTATATGATACCACTAATATTTCCTTCAGTGCCAACGCAGCGAAGGACAGCTACTGTACCAAACTTTTACTCATACACAAGTTGATTATCTTGTAAATAGTTGTGTAACTGCTTTGAGTACAACACTTGACATGATTTCCTTTGTGAAGGGAGGGCTGTGAATCAGAAACAGCTAGCTACAATTACAAGTGTTCTCTTTAAAAGCTAACATGTCAAATGTTGTTAAGAAATTGAGAATTCCATCAGCCTAAAAAGCAAGTTTGAAGACATGTTAGACACTCTGGTTTGGATCTTTGTGGAGAAGAATTCCAGCAGGTTAATGAGCTGCTAAACCCTTGAGGAACAATTTATGGACCAAAGGATACATTTCTGATGCGATTCAGGAATGGGAAAAACAAACTTCTGAAATTACAACAAGCTTTTTGGATTGTTGAGAGGTCATGCTGGAATGACATATGGAATCCACGCAGCTCTAGTGCTGCTGTCATTAAAATGCAAGAGGCCGAGCTCCGAATAGTTGGGTGCTGGAAACAAATACGATATTGTGATATTCAGGGTTATTTTCTCAAATTCTACTTTACATTTTTCATTTCTAATATATGTTGGTATTAAATCTGAAACAAATGTCAACAGAAATATCTTCACTAGTGGTCACACACACAGGCCTACAGATGTGATACTGTATACAACAACATGTGCACCATGTACTAATATGAGATGTGACAAGCTAAATCTAATTGAGATGAAGCTTATTACATCATGACTGTCACAACTCAATCTGATCATTTTTAAATGTGAAAGGACACACCCTGTACAGAAACGCCACTGCTTGGACTTGAGTTTTGTTGTTGTTGTTGTATTTGCTGTAAGTAAAGACGATCATTTAAGACGATCATCAAAATAACTACACCTTTGAAAACAGGTCGAACGTTATAATGGGTGTGTCATTTTTAGCACAAGGGATACAACTGTAGAACAGTGGCTGTGGTTATATTTCTGCAATCAGCCACAGGTGGGCAACAATCAAGCGCTGCGCAAAGAAAAACAAAGAAAACTCCAAAACAAAGTTCAACAAAGACAAACATTAGCGCGTAGAGCGAGCGCTAATGTTTGGCACTCTCCAGCCTACAATGTAGCCAGCATGCGTGCGTTTGTAACAACTAATTAACTAGTTGTGACGGACGCCATTACTGTTGCCGCCTAAATTAGACATCTTTTCAGTTCTCCTTCAACGGGCCGACTCCCGTCGACTTTTCAAACAACCACACTTATAAACATGCAAAGAGTTAACGGTAGCAAAAGGTTACCTGGAGTTTGCTGTCCATCATCTCCACCGAGGTTGTTGCTGAGCTCGCACAGGCAGTGATGCAGACGGTGGTCGCACCTGGAGTCGCCTCTCCAATCAGCTACCTGGCAACACTGAGGGGTTGGGTAGTTCTTTAAAAGAAGAAGAAGAAGAAGAAGAAGAAGAAGAAGAAGAAGAAGAAAGACAATGCATTTATTTGTTTAAATATAATTATATTTCTGTGTTTTTAACTCATCTTTTTGTAGTGTGCAGGTGTTAAAAAATAAATGAAGTAAAAAATACACAATTGGGGCTGTTATTTTGTACTTTTATTTATTTGTTTATTTTTAATATTAAAACTATTTTATATTTTAAATAATTTTTGTAGTATAAATGGGTTAAAACATAAATAAAATACAATCGCGACTAAGATTGACGAAGATGTCTTTGACTTGTAGGCCTACTGCACATAAAGTGGTTGGCCTGATAACAACATCAGTGCAGTGTAAACATGTAAGGCAAATATAAAGTACACACCACAAAACGAGTACACAATTTTGTGACGTATTAAACACCACAAAATGAGCTCTAGAACTTTTTAATTTTTAATTGGTTGACACACATGTAATATATGAAGAATTTCACAAGATGTCAGTGTTGTATCGTGTCTGTTTTCACTTCAGGGAGACAACGCACAGTTAGCTCTGCGATAGACTGGCGACCTGTCCAGGGTGGTGTACCCCTGCCTCTCGCCCCCTGAGATAGGCTCCAGCAGACCCCACGACCCTCAACAGGAACAAGGAGTTACGGAAGATGAAGATAAAGACTAATAGCACAATGCGCACACAACAACATAAGGATATGAAAATATCTGTGATATCACTATCCTGAATATGAAAACGGAAGCACTTCATATACTACGAACTGAACGATAATGGCCACAGAAGAAAGGTTAAATTATCTCTCTCGTCCGTTTTCAGTTCCTTCCCAATTTTTATCCATATGTCCTGACAGTGTTGCCCATTATCTATTTTCATAAATCAAGGCTGAAATTTAGACAGCTGTAAGCCTTTAATCATTGTATGGAAAGACCAAACTTCAGCCACATTTAGGAGTGTTTAAAAGTGCTAAAAATAAAAAATTAAACAGTCATTCTGACATATGCATGCGCCTGGGTCTACATCTTGTAAAACATAATTGACTCATTAAGCCTTCAATGACTTAATATTTTTTATTTAGCCTATTTATTTATTTTTTATTAGGGAGGTGGTAAAAAGCTGATATTCAACAACTTGCGGTAACACTCAAAAAACATCAGCTCCTCTAAGAAACTTACTGAAGGTCTGAAATGAAGTATAAGATGCTTTCAGTGTGTGAAAGGCTATACAGAGATATGAAAGAGCTTCTAGCCTGCAATTTTTAAAGTCTGAAAACGCAATAATAAACCCCCATCTAACTGCAGCGGTACACCAGGAAGATGTGGCTGATTCAGGAGCAGTGAGGCACCGTTCCACTGTAGCACTGATGCACATGAAGATCTACATGGAAGAGTCACCCGGGGGAAACCTTATCTGCCACTCGTCATGTTTGTGGGGAAAAAAAGTGCTGTGAACAGTATGTTTGGAGGGGAAAGGCATGAAATAACTATAGTGTTTGATTTCCTTCTTTCTTTGTTACTATCACAAATGTTTCAAACCACTGGAGTTTTCTGTATGTTTACGTCTGAGGAATGCAAATTAAAGAAAAAAATAATAATTAAAAAACTAATCTGAATAAATTATATTCAGTCCCAGTCTTCTACATACTGCATCATTTCATTATCTTCAGATTTGTTTTATTTAAGCCAGAATAGGAACTAATGGGATTGGACGAGTTTCACTGTCTTCTTTATAAAATCCTAAAACTGAAGGATATTAAAATAAATCTGCTAATTACAGTGCATTCATTAATTTGCTTTTTTCATTTTATTGTCATTCATCTGCACTGTTCTGCTCTGTTCATTTGACTGCAAACATGTTTTAAGTTTTGTCAGTTTAATTAATTGTGTGCTTTGTTCATTGTCTCATTGTATACTGCATTTGCTATGTTGAGAGCATCACATGAGTCTGGTCTTTTGTCGCTGTGTGATTTATTAAGTTATTTATAATTTTGCAAGAAATGCCAGAAGTGAGTGAAAGTAACAATACCAGTATTCACAGAGAAAGTTAACATATTTAAATTCCTGCCTTTGTCGGGACAATGTCAATAACCCTGAGAAACTAGCAAATATTCACATAGTATGAATTACAAAAATATAGTAAATAAGTCAGCAGCATCTTTTTTTTTATTAATTACACAGCCATCTCTGTCCCTTTCTCTCTATCTGTATATGTTCTTGTTTTTATTTAGTCGTGTGGGCTACAGTCTTGTGGAATACCAACATTGTGGGACCATGTTTTTGAAGGTTTAAACATGTTAAGAGTTGGTTGTAGGATAAAGGTTCTGATTAGGTTATGATTGAGTTATGTGTTAAGGGAATGCATTATGCCAATAGAAAGATAGACACACAAGGTTGGATGTGTGTGTGTCTGTATCCATAATTAGACAACATGATTATGACAAAGATACTTGAAGGAAGAGGCAGGCACACAGGAAAATCTCCAGTCTTCTTCTCCAGCACAATCGCTGTAGAACAAAGATGGGTGCAGTCTTGATCCAGGACAGGTTGAGACTTTTTCAAAACATGTTTTACATATAATTTACACTTGTCTGATTACAGGGGGAGGTGGTGATGTTATTCAGTTTTATTTATATAGCATCAATAACAATACAAATTGGCCTTTTAACAGGAAGAAACCAGCTCAGGGACCCATCTGCCTAAGGCCAGCCGGGTAGAGACAGAAAAGAGAGAACAGCAGGAGGAACAAGATGAACTTACATCTGTCATAGATACATATATCTGACTAAAGTGTACAGATAGAATCTGATAATGATACAGATGCAACATATAGCTGATGATGTTACATGACAGTTTGGGAATACTTATAGAATTGTTCATTCAGGTAGGAGTGGATAACTGCAGGAGGCCGTGAAGACTTGGCAGTTTGATGAGACCATGATAACATTATATGTGGACAGTCGACAGAAATACAAATAAATATCCTTGAATGTGCTCAAGGAATTAAGGAAAAAGATGCTAGCGAATTAGTTTGACAATAATACACATTCAATTTTTCTTTATTATAAAGGTGTCTGGTCATTTATCGTACATCACAAACAGGAATTGGTAGCTTTAAAAGCATCATAGCATAATCATAACATTTTCTATAAACAAAAAGAACAACAGTACTTACTTGAAGATGATATTGTTCTATATCGCTAAGTTGAATCAGAGCTATACCAGGAAAAATGCAGTGTCTGTGTCAAATCCAAGATACTGATGAAGAGTGATGCTTTCACTCTTATAGTTTACATCAAATCCTGTATAGAAGCCCACAAAATATAGAGCTTGCATATGAATGTATGTATGAATACTATCCCAGGTGAGTACAAACAATGTGCCTTGACCCATTTGCTCATATCCAACACATTCCCTCGTGACAAATCCGATTATTGTAAATAAAATGTCAGTTTTATTCTAACCCACGAAATACGACAAAACTGGTGTGTAGTTGTGAGTGGGCCCAGGTGTTGGGCAAGGGGGCAAGCTACCAACTGTAATTTCCAAATCTTGAACTGTTCAGTTTGAATGCAGGACCTTTCCCTTCATTGAAGTAGCTATTTTTAAAGTGTACTAATCTGAATGCTTCTTACACCACTGGTTTATACTTTTATTTTTTAATTCATTCATTCATCTTCTGTACCCGCTTGTTCCTGTTAAGGGTCGCAGGGGTCTGCTGGAGACTATCCCAGCTGTCATCGGGCGAGAGGCAGGGGTACACTCTGAACAGGTTTCCAGCCTAACGCAGGGCTAACACAGAGACACAGACAACCATTCACACTCACATGCACACCTACGACCAATTTAGCATCACCAGTTAACCTAATGAGGATGTCTTTGGATTGTGGGAGGAAGCCGGAGTACCTGGAGAGAACCCACACAGATAGGCCCAGTCGAGCCATGGATTCGAACCCGGGACCTTCTTGCTGTGAGGCATCAGTTACCTAGTTTATTTTATTAGGGCCCGAGCACGCAAGGCGGCGAAGGCCCTATTGTTTTTCGAATGTTTATTATTTTTTTTTTTATTAGGGCCCGAGCACGCAAGGCGGCGAAGGCCCTATTGTTTTTCGAATGTTTATTATTATTTTTTTTATTATTATTATTATTATTATTTTTTTTTTTTTCTTCAGAATCCTAAAAGTAAATCGCCTTTTTGACGGCCTAAAAGTACTGGAAAACTCACGAAAATTTGCCTACCCCCCCAAAGTCGGGTGTAAAATTACGTATGTTGGGGGTCTCGCACAAGGGCGTAACAAAATGGCTCAACAGCGCCACCTAGATATGCGTTTTCGGAGTAGCCCCTCGACACGGTTTGACGCACGTCTACGACATTTGGAGGGAGTATGTAACAGACAGAGACGCACAAAAAAGCCTTCTGGAGCCATAGTCCAACTCCAACAGGAAGTCCGCCATCTCGCATCAAAAATCATATTTGGTCATAAGTGTGCACATTTCCACACCTCGTATTTGAACGAACTCCTCCTAGAGCTTTCGTCCTATCTGTTCGAAACTTGTTGTGTGTGTTCTTAAGGCCTTGACGATGAAAGGTTGATCAAGCCGTATTCCTTGGATTTACTTTGGGTCAGGGGCGGGGCCACGAAATGTGGCGTGTTTTCATGAAAATTTGACGTGCTTGACGTGCTGTAACTTTGTGGAAAATACTCCAATCGTCACCAAACCTCTGATATATAATGCCAGTCTGGCCTAGTACACATTTCCATAACAACATTTGGTGATTTTCAGAGCGCCACCTACTGGCGATAGAAACATTTTATTTTTACAAGATGACGTTCAGCTCGGACAATATCGACCATACGGGGCTGAAACTCAGTGAAACTATCGGAAACAACTTTGGGAAGAAACCCTCCAAAAATAGAAACTTTTCCAGAAACTATGTAGACACGGTGGCTTGTCAAAGTCAAGCGTCCCGATTTTTTTCCAAAAATCCAAGACTCCATTGACCTTTTAGGATCATTTCGAGGCAAAAGTGTGCGGCTTTAATATACTTTCTCAGAGCTGTCTAAAACTTCTTCAGGTTATTAAGAGCAATATTCCCCAAAATTCGGCTTCATAATTAATTAGGAGGCGGGGCATAATCGCTCTATAGCGCCCCCCTGGAAGTTTTTTTTCAGGCAGCCCCCCCACAGTTTTTGACACAGAGTTATAGAACCTTGGCCGACTTGTAGACCGTAGTGAGACCTACAAAATGTCACTTGGAGCAATGGGCTACAATTAACAGGAAGTAAGATATTTATGCATGAAAATCACCATTTACAGTGATTCGGCCTGGTTGACAAGGGGTCATATTTGAACGGATTCCTCAGAGGGATTTTATCCAATTGACTTTAAACTCTGTGTTCATATGGTCATCCTGAGTAAATCTTTGCCCTTGAGGAAACTGTGTGGGTGTGGCGCTCCATCAAATTTGACCCTCTGATCCAAAATTGGAACTCCATTGACTTTTTGGCTAGTTTTTAAGGCAAAACTCTGCGGCTGTCTTATACTTTCTCAGAGCTGTCTGAAACTTCTTGACGTTATTAAGAGCAATATTCCCTAAAATTCGGCTTCATAATTAATTAGGAGGCGGGGCATAATCGCTCTATAGCGCCCCCTGCAAATTTTCTTTGAGGCAACCCCGCCACAGTTTTCGACACAGAGTTATAGAACTTTTTTAGATTATAGATTTTATTCAATTGACTTGGTAGGTGTGTTCATATAGACTTCCTGAGTAAGCGTGAAACTGTCGGGGCATGGCAAAGTTCGATGTTTCGTCATGAAAGTGAAGCACCTGCTGGTGGGCTTGTCGTGTTTAGAAATTCTCAAAAATTGCCCTAATTCACCAGAAGGTCAAATCTCCCACCCAACGTGGCGCACCCCCCGACGGGCACGGACGTGCGAGGGCCCGTCCAATGCTGCTCGCAGCTTTAATTATTATTATTTTTTTTCTGCATATATTTTAGTTTGGACAATATTTCTAATCATAGACATAACCTGTATGTATAACACTTTAGGATCTCTGCACACACAGATTACATCAAATGTCTGACCTGATGACATTCCAGCCATGTGTCAGCGAGTGCTGTCTTTCAGTGTCCATGTGTGGTGAGAGTGAGTACTATCAGAGTGTCTGCACTGAGAGAGGAAGATCTCTTGCCTTTCAGTCAACTCCCCGTCACATCTGCACATCAAGGCTCCACACTGCTCCCACAGCCGGGCTTCAGCTGGTAAAAAAAAAAAAAAATCAGTTTACCCACGTCTCAAATGTTTTATTCAGTAACGACCGTCTGTGCCTGACAGTTTCTGCATGTGGCTATGTGTGTGTATACAGGAAGGAACGTGTGGGTCTATAACAGATTCTTAAATATAAGTAGAATTTCCCAAATAATCAAATATAATGATTCTGTTTTGGTGTCCAGTAGAGCTGCCACACCCACAGATTTCTCTTTGCATGCAATTAGATAGTCCTACAACCAGTTATTGAACCTCCTCTGTCCATTGCTACATAGAGCCATAGAAGTGATTTGATTGGCCAGGCAGATCTTTGTTGGGGCAGAGACACTCCTGACCAAATTTCCGACTGCCTTCCAGGCTAGCTTTATCCAAATGTACATTATGGATCAATTTGTTTACTTCTGTCTCTTCTCCCTCTTTTACCTGTTTGGCCTAAAGCAGATTGGTTCAGCCATGTGAGCACAAGTTATTTTTCTGGTAAAAATGTATTTCTCCTTTCCACAACTTCTTCAGTGCTTGCTCTCTGGGTTTTAGGTTCTAGGTTTTATCGCGTTACTTGAGACAATTTAGATTTTTATTGATGCTAATGTTGTAGAAATGTTTTTGCAACCTTCAGAATTGTGTACATTTCTGCATAAAAATGACTGAAAACATGAATGGATTGTCTTGAACGTAGACTTAGGTTAGACGTAAAATCTAACCTAATCAAATAAATGTTAGATTTGTGCATTTATTAAGAAGACTCAGAATAAGGATAAGAAAAAGAAAATCTTTATTTGTCCCACTATGAGGTAATTGCAGACAATGGGGAAATTGCAGACAATAATACAAAACAATAACAATTTTAACTTATTTATTAGTTGCAAAAGTAAGTGAACACTTGTTTTCAGTATCTGGTGTGAACCTGTGCAGCAAAAACAGCAACTCAATTTTTAAACTGCTGATCAGCAGTAATTTCAGCCCTTTCCCCAGTCCAGAACCATTTCAGTTGTGAGATGTTGGTGGGTTTCACATGAACTTCTTGATTCAGGCCCTTCCACAACATCTCTATTGGATTAAGGTCAGGACTTTGACTTGGGCATTGGAAAACATTTTGTTCTTCTTTAACCATTCTTTTGTACAACATTGAGTTCCTGAAGTTGTTGTCTTGCTTCATGGCCCAGTCTCTCTTAAGATTCTGCTCATGAACAGATGTCCTGGCATTTTCTGTGAAAATCTGTTGGTATAATTCATTGGTCCATTAACCCTTTATTGAACATGTTCCCTTGCAGTGCATCCAGAAAGCATTCACATTCAATTCACATTTTATTATGCTACAGCCTTAATTCCAGAATGGATTAAATTTACCCTAAATTTACAACACCCTATAATGACAATGTGATTTTTTAGTTTTAGTTATTTTTTATTATTTATTTTTTGCAAATGTATGTGTAAAAATAAAAAAACTAAGAAGTCACATGTACATAAATATTCACAGCCTGTCATGAAGCTCAAATTGAGTTCAGGCGCATCCTCTTTCCACTGATCATCCTTGACATGTTTCTACAGCTTAAATGGAGCCCAATCACTATGTCCCAACGAGCACGTGGCCTCCATCTTTCGTAAATGGAACACCCATCTATGCAGCAATCCATACACTGCCACTCCTTCGTAAAAGGTACATGGCAGCCCACCTGGAGTTTGCCAAAAGGCACCTGAGGGACTATGATCCAAGATGGTGCCACAGACGGACGACTCTGTGCTGTGCTCTCTAGTACTTAATAAGTTGTTTCTGGGCTAGAGAGCAAAGTTGCCAGAGTCATATTCCTTGTATGTGCACATACTTGGCCATTAAAGCTGATTCTGATTCTGATGAGTAACACAATTCTCTGATCTTATGAAAACCAGGCAACATGTTTGGAGGAAATCAGGCACTCATCACCAGGCCAATACCATACCTACAGTGAAGCATGGTAGTGGCAACATCATGCTGTGGGGATGTTTTTTAGCTGCATGAACTGTGAGACTAGTCAGGATAGAGGGAAAGATGAATCAAGCAATATACAGAGACATCCTGGATGAAAACCTGCTCCAAAGCGCTCTTGACCTCAGAATGGGGCGATGGTTCATCTTTCTGCAGGACAAGCACGCAGCCAAGATATCAAAGGTGTTGGTAAAACTGCCCAAAGACAGGTGTGCCATCATATTCACGAGACTTGAGACTGTAATTGCTGGCAAAGGTGCATCAACAAAGTATTAAGCAAAGGCTGTGAATACTTATGAAAATATGATTTCTTAGATTTTTATTTTGAATACATTTTCAAAAATCTAAAAAAAACAAACAAACAGTTTTTCACATTGTCCTTATGGGGCGCTGTGTGTGGAATTTCGAGGAAAAAATTAATATTATCCATTTTGGAATAAGACAGTCTTATCTTTCATGTGTGCTTTTCATTCTTGTTCTTCCTCAGATCCTATCACTGTACCTCTTTATCTTTGCCTTTTCTGACAACAGGGATATTTTTCTTTTGATAGAGTAGCACAGTTGTTGTTCCACCATTCAACATTTCACCACGTGGGAAAAGCTACACAAAGTAAAAAAACAATGTTTTTTTGTTGTTGTTCTTTAGTGAACTTATTCCTGCATGGTGTAAATGAAACCTTTATTTTAATGGGAGATTTATTTCCATTGGCAGATACAATCACATAGTAAAAGTGAGGCTCATAGAAAACCAGTCTATACACTGATGGTGTTGTTACTGTAAAACAAAGTTTACTGAAACTCTGGTATACTGTGAAATACAGAGGGGGTTATTTGGTGCAGACTTCCTTTATAAGAATTGAGTGAAATAATTTGCCATGGGCTTCAGTGTAACACAGGTTCAGGCTCATATAAATGTTCACGTCAGTGTTAAATAGCTACATTTTTCTTTTTAAATTTAGACCGCATAATGCTTAACAAAGGGAAATGTTTCAAAAATGCCTGTAGTAGACGAATGTACAGTCTGTTTTTACTGCTGATAGTTTTACTTGCTGATAGTTGCCTCTTGATGCTGTTCGACAATTTTCAAACTGAAGCCCTTTTTTCATTAGCAGTCACAGCAGATATTTTTTTGCTACAGTGAAAAAGTGTATTCTGACCATGGACACATTTATGTGGCCTTGAAGAGCCGGCAGGGATAGCAAATACAAAACACCCCCATGGGACCACTTGTGCACATCTTAGGTGATTGTGGATAGTGATGAGTTTCCAGATAGATTATGTTTCTTTCCATGTGTAATGGATCTGTAGTGTGTTTCAACAACTATTCAAAAATGTTTACCAGGTAGGGTAATGGGAGAATTAATTACCATTTCTAGTGGAAAGTAATCTAGAAGTAGAAAGTGACTTATTACATTTGCACTGACCGGGCTTAAGTATAGTTTTGAGGCGCATGACTGGTTGGTTACTTTACATGAATCCACAATCTAATAAAACACCACTGACAATTAGACCTGTGGCTCTGGTTCATTTTCCATTCAATCTGACTTCAAATAAACAATAGTAATATGGATTGACAGTTAAGCCTTTCCAAAGGCAAAATCTTTGGCAGGCAACTGAAACCTGGATGACTGAAAACAGGCCGATAGTGAATGTCTGTGGCCCTAGTTTTTTCTTTTCAGTGTCCCACACTGTTGGCAGTAGCCATACACATGCCATCTTTTCAGGTGATTCCGCATGCTGACTCAGTGGCAGACCAAGTCGGCGCCAGAGATTATTTTGATTGGTCATTTCCTTTTATCCAAGCACAGAATGTATGTGCCAAGTGACTGTTGACTGTAGTCTTTGTGATGTGTTCAAGTGCAACTGTCTGGCCCACACATAGGCAATGCAAGGTAATGTCATTTGTTCTTTGATGTCAGTTCCAAATCATGTCTTAAAGGGAAGTTTGAGGCAAGCTTAGAGGCAACTAGAAATTGAGGTACAACACGAATGCTGGAGTCAGGATAACAAGTCGGGGGAGATATAATTGTTTAGGTCCTTCTGAAAGTCTGCTAGAACTCACACTTTCATTCTTATGTGCACTGCTGGTGCATAATTATGCATGCCAATGAAGAAGTGTTCTCTAAGTGAATGCAGCACTACAACAATCCCTACTATGACCATAACTGAAACCAACAAGCAGATATTTGGTAACACTTTACTTGACAGTATCTACATAAGAGTGACATGATACTGTCATAACTATGACATGACACTGTCATAAAAGTGTCATAAACTTTATAAACATGTCATAAACTTTTATGACCTCTGTCATTAAGTGTCATTCGTCTTTTGTTATGACAAGTTGACATTGCTTGGGCTGTCTCGATTATGACAATTTGACATTAATCAAAGTGACATTACCAGAAGTTGTCTTGGTCATGACAAGTTGACATTAAATATGTTTGGGACGTCTTTGTAATGACAACTTGACATTAAGCAGGATGACATTACCAGAGGATGTCTTTGTCATGACAACCTGACATTAAATTTGTTTGGAGTGTCCTTATTAAGATAACTTGGCATTAAACAGGATGACATTACCAGGGGATGTCTTTGTCATGACAGCTTGACATAAACAGAAACCCCACCTCTTTTTGTATTCATGACATGTTGACATAATGATTATTCTAAAAAAATGATTCAGGAGGTTAGTTAGAATTACTTAAAAACATGAGCTTTTTCAGCATAAAAATACACAGTTGTTACATGTCCATTGTTTTTTTAGTTGATAACTTATTTTTATTTATTTATTTTTAAAAATTTCTGAACACGTTTCTGAACAGCACTTTATTTATTTTAGGAAAACATCAGAATGGTTTGTGTTCATGCCAGGAACCTGAGACGGTACAACATGTTCTGATTTATTGTAGAAATTACATCCTCCAAAGACAAGATCTTATCAGAGAATTGCATGAAGTTGGTTTGGAAGAAGTAACTTTGAAAAATATATTAGAAGTAGGGTCAAGCGGGAGGGAAAAACGTTGTTTTTTTCACATTTTTAATAGATACTGGATTATATAGCCAAATATAGTGCACTAAGGTGCTAGTCCCGTAGATGGCAGCAATGCAACTTTTTGGATGCCGGCTGCCGTAAAACCCCGAAGAAGAAGGAGAAGAAGAAGAAGAAGAAGAAGAAGAAGAAGAAGAAGCGGCTGCAACAGCAAGGGAAAGACCAAGGAGTGAAGGTCAAGGTTGGATTAACATTACTTGGTGAGTAAATTTTTATTTTTTTATTTTATGTGCAACAGCAAGTAACTATAAGCACTCAGTCGAGTTACACAACACTACAATTGAAATGTCCGCCGTGTGCTTTGAAGATATTAGCTAGCTAGCTAAAAGCTTCAAAGTAACTTAACTTTTAATTAGAAGTGCATTAGAGTCGGCTATAAGGTGCCTAAACTTGCAGTCCCAGAACTGCTGCGGGAATTAGTCTTCAGCCCTCTGTTTGCAGACACAGGTATGAGCTGAGGAATATGTTGTGGAAAGGCGTTAGCCGTTAGCCGCTAACGCTAATAATGATAAATTAACAGAGACGCGCTAACTGTTAGCCGTTAACGGGCGCCTTAATCGAAATGATTGAAGAAATATTACTATTTCTGTGTGTGCATGAGCAAAGTAGTTATGTATTGCTATGTGTGGTATTTATTACATTTTGGGGAGGAGTAGTTTAACATTTTTGTCGTCTTATTCACAGGATGATGCTGTGGAAATGAGCAGAGGCTGCGATCTGTGGATTGGTGGTGTACCTCGGAGAAAGGGAGGATAATCTCTTTAAGGAGCATTTGGTAGGTAGGTAATTCCAACACAGAAAAACTATACATGTGTTAGTCTTGTTTTTAATTGTTGTGTTTAATTCTGACATTGATTATGACCTATTTATGCTAGGTTGATGGAGATCTCACCACTGAAGTGTTGAAGATCATTGTAACCAGAGGTGCCACATCGGTCAGATCCAGCCAGCGCACGGACTGTGGTTGAGGGAACAGAAGTCCTGGAAGACGTAGATCAACCCAGAGCCTGTGCCTTGCTAATGGGGCTGATCTACTCACAATCTCGGGTATTTTTCACAAGGTGAACTGAGTGAATGTTGATCAGATGGTTTCTGTTCTTTAAGTGTATATATTTGGCAGGGCTTTAGTGTTTACCGCATCCTTCACCTGATATTGCTGTGATAAAAATTGTTATTGATATTTATGTTGGTAACAATAAATACATTTTGACAGTAAAACTGGAATTGCCATGTCTAATTTATTCTGACTTAAATGATATAAGTTACTTATACTCAAATTTGAGGTAACAATTTGAATTGACTTTTCTGAGTAGAAGGAAAGTAAAAGAAAGGAGTTATATCAACTTAAATGGAGTAATTTGACAACGTATTAACACAAAAACTTTGAATGTATTCGTTACACTGTCATAATGGTGTCATGACAGCCATTATCCTTCATGATATATTAATTACAAATCAAAATGGTACCACTTTAGGTCAAAGAATGTATTCGTTACACTGTCATAATGATGTCATGACAGTCAGTCATCCTTCATGATATCTTAATGACAAATCAAAATGGTACCACTTTAGGTCAAAGAATGTATTCGTTACACTGTCATAATGGTGTCATGACAGTCAGTTTTGTGAAATATCCTGTCATGTCACACACACACATCTATCTGAACAAGTACTAGAAAGGACACTCCAAGCAAATTTAATGTCAGGTTGTCATGACAAAGACATCCTCTGGTAATGTCATCCTGCTTAATGTCAAGTTGTCATTACAAAGACGTCCCAAACATATTTAATGTCAACTTGTCATGACCAAGACAACTTCTGGTAATGTCACTTTGATTGTCATAATCGAGACAGCCCAAGCAATGTCAACTTGTCATAACAAAAAATGAATGACACTTAATGACAGCGGTCATAAAAGTTTATGACATGTTTATAAAGTTTATGACACTTTTATGACAGTGTCATGTCATAGTTATGACAGTATCATGTCACTCTTATGTAGACACTGTCAAGTAAAGTGTTACCAGATATTTTCCACAGCAACAGTGATCCCTTACACACTTGGCTATACGATGAACACCGATCACAAGTAGCAGTGTCCTTAAAAGAGACAGAAGTTGGAGGCTGTGCAACACTGGAAAAAAAGTTAGACAGCCATCAGAACTGCAGAAAGGAATGATGAGAAAGGGGATACCTAAGAAGTACAACAAGTTGTTAATACCTGAGGCTGCCATGCAAGAGATACAGTAGAGAGGTAGAGTCCAGGAGAAGCTTGCAACTGATGAAGCATCACACGACACTAATACGCAGTATGGTTGACCTGAGGACCACAGAAGCCTCCTTGAACAGTCCATTAACCATGCCAAAAGCAGACATCCAAGATCGGTCGCAAGTCTTAAGAGCTTGACAGCACCATGCCCTGACATGATCCACACCGACTGACCAAAGAAGCTAACTGCTAGTTGCCAATCTAGTTGCAAGGAGCAGCAAATGGGATGCAAAGCACCAACTACTAGTATATAAAGCAGTCACCCAAGACAGACCAACCTGTGCACTTCCTGGTTGGACTAAACACAAGCCTTTGACTCAATGCCTCACAGATGAATCCTAGAATGCTTGAAGTTGTACATCATCAACAGCACTCAGAAATCAGCCTTCATGAAGAAGCAGATGTTGACAACTACAAGTACCTTGCAAATGGAAAGCATGGACTGGCCAAGGAAAGTAGTCACAGTCAAATACCTACACAGGGTAAAGCAATTACTGAGAGGTCAGCTGAATGGGAAGAACAAGCTCATTACCTGCCTCATTATATGCCCTGATCAGATGCCACACAGGGTGGCCAAATCATAGGAAAGCAGCCACTGATGTCAAGACAAGGAAGCTCCTCACAATGCATGGAGGATTTGACCCCAAATCCAAGACCCTGATGTTGTACACTAAGTGGAAAAAAGGAGGCTTACTAGTGAGTATAAAAGCCACCATCCAGCATGAAACAACAAAGGTAGATGGCTCCTCAGATGTCTCTGATCTGAAAGCAAATACCTCATGCCGCATAAACCTGAGGAGAAAGAGGCAGGAGAGCAGGAACCATCATAGGAGGACAAACCCCTGAACAATATGTACCACCTGCAGCTAACAGAAGTGGCTGAAATCCTGAAATTGTACGACTGGCTTGAAAAGGCTGCAATGAAAGGCAACACAAAGGCCTTAATCATGGAGGCACAGGAACAGACTGGGATGTAAGATGCTGGTAGACAAGTCCTACATGGAATACCATAATGAAGCTGCTAGAAAAAGGCTCATGAAAAATACCATAGGCTAAAAGAGGAACTAGAAAAGATATGGAAGTTGAAACCAACAGTGGTCCATATGGTGATAGGAAGGCAATTACCCTAAACCTGGAGTGGCTACAGCAGACTCCAAGAACCTGTGTGTGATGTGCAAATGTGTACATTTGTGTATTATGGGTATATGGGTTAATGTGACTGCACAGTGCTTTGAGTACCAATAGACAGAAAAACAATTCTTAGAACAGGCAGCACCACCCTTAATGTGTAAAAGCAGCTGTGGGGAGCTGATTGCTGCATTAAGGTTTTAGTTCTGCTTGTTCAGCGGGTGTTTGATGAATTGCTATTAAACACATTGTAGGGTGATTTTAATCGTGCATATTTATTTTATTCATATTCCCTATCCTTTTCGTGATTTTCGTGATCCATTTGGTCCATACGGTTATCCCATTAGCGAAGATTTGTCACATTTGAAAAATACAAGGAAAAAACAGGGCTTGTTGATGCCTTTCAAATCAAAGTTGTGCCACAGATATTGTAACTACTACATCAAATCAACACTAGGTTTTTGTATAGTATAAATGTACTTACATAAAAGGAATTTATTCTCTGCCTTTAAATTATTCACATGAGCACATTTGGAGCAGCCACCGTCCAGACGCATTTTTGCGTAAACGCAGATGTTTTTATTCGTTTTGGCCTATCGTCCAGACGAATCCCGTAAACGCATAGCCCGAAAACGCACTTTTTTGGATAAATTCGAAAATGCACTTCTCGCGGATCAGTCTGGACGGTTGAATCTGGAGATTTTGGAAAACGATGATGTCATCGCCCCCATCGCCACACTCCTCGAGCAGTCTTCCACGTCTTATATCCCGCGAAACGTCTCATAACAACATCAACAACATGGCGGTTGCTTTCAACCAATATGCTTGCGTTACTGCTGGAGAAGATATTGAGCCTATTATGGTTACTAGGGCAAAATCTAATTTTTGGTTTCTTCGAAAGCCGATTTGTAAACAGCGCTCAAGCTTCATGCGCATGCGCCACCTCTTCCTCTCCGTTTTTGGTGAATTTCTGAAAATGAAACAGCGCCGTCTATAGACCTGGGATATGAAGTAGCGTTTTCAGTCGAGTAAAGACGGATCAGTCTGGACGCGGATTTTTATGAAACCGTACCAGCGAAAACGGATAGGAAAAAGATCGTTTTCGTACGTGTGGACAGGGCCTAAAACCTCAGTACCAGCCATTACTGAATAAAAATCAATCAACAATCAAAACAGCACTCATGCTCCTTGTGTCTGATAACAAAAAGAAAAAATGCTATGTGTGTGCTACTTTTACAGTATCAATCTGACATTTAAAATAACTATCACCTGATGCAGCAGAAATTTGACTGAACTGTGCACTACACAGTGACTTATTTTTGCTTAATTCAATTTTAATCAAATCAAGAATATTGTTTTGGAATTTATCTCTCCACAAAGGCTGGGAATGAGAGAGTCCCAGGATCTGCCAAGATGACATTTCACCTTCCACCATAAAGGTTTATGCACAACATTGACAAGATCAGATATAACCATCTGAAACTCAAGAGGACAGGAGGAGAAACTTCTTTTTGGCTAGACACACAAACAAACACACACACAAAAAAAAATAACAAAAAGAGATTGACCTATGGGTCTTGGGAATGCAGAGAGCAAAGAGAGTTTCTTCTTCATTTACTACATATCTGTAAATTTCACAGCCTCTGAAACTAAGAATAGGAGAGGCACTTCAGTCTGGGGTCACACATAACTTTAATCTTTTCAATGGGCTTTTCAAAATTTCAATGAGTCCAGCTTAGAGCCTGCTAGTGAGTAAGATCAGAGTCACATTTTCGTTCCTGTCTTTGTTAACTGTAGTGGGGGTGATTCTCATTTTCTCATTTGATTCTCACTTAGGCCTATTCTAAAAGCAGCAGTAAAAAAAAAAAAAAAAAAGAAAAAAAGAAAAAGAAAAATGGGTAGTAAGTAGTAAAGTTACCCAACTTCACAGGTGGCCTTTCACACCCACCTGCTTCCAAAGCACACCTTTACAGTAGCACCTGCATCACTCTGCCCTTGAGTGGAAATGTTGATCACCTAATTCAGCCAGCTGTTGGATCAACATCTGGTGCCGGCAGCACTCCAGATAGAGTCAGCTCACAAGGGATATGCATAAGGTCTGAACAAAACCACAGCAGGTCCAAGTGAAAGAAAGTTGAGTTACATGTTAAATAAATTGTTTATTTTAATAGAAAATATAATAACTATTTAACAAACGTGAAAAGTATCTTCTCATAAGGAACTGGCATGGGATAGATAAAGTATCTATCTGTCTATCTAAATAATTTGCTTGTTATTTTCACAACTTCACCATGGTAAAAAGGTATTGTGGTGGTGTTGGAATTATATATTCAAATACAAACTTGTGGAATTAATGCAGCTAGAGCGTATGTCATGTCAAGTATTCCTAAAAAAACTCACTTGTTAGTAGAACAGAAATCCTTGCAAAGTGCAGTACTGGCTGTACTCAGCTCCTAGAGCTGACTGCCAGTTGTTATTGTGCAGGGAGCACTGGCATTGCTCTGAAGGTTTACTGATCAGCTGGCCCCCCTTTTCTGTCTCTCTGCCTCAATCGGAAGGGATTGGGGGGTGGTTGGGGTGTCAGGCCGGGGTGTGTAGTAAGGTACAGCTCGCTGAAGCAGCGGGTTCAGAAATGAAAAACAAACAAAAGCACTGATGACTTTTATGGATTTTTTTTAGGATAATGCCTTCACTGCAGGATGTGGTCTGTTTGGTTCATTGTGCCAAAAAAAGAGAGGGAGTTGCAGATGAGAAGGAAGAGGAGGGAGGGAGGGGAATGGAGAGAGTGAGGGAGTTAATCTATGAGATGGGGACAGTATTTTAGAAAGTTGACAGAGAGGAACTTAGATAGAAAGATAAACAAGAAGAAGACAAGGGAGGGGCAAGAAGGAGAAGGAAAGGGAGGGTGGTATTGAGTTGAGGAATATGGTGTTTCCTCCTGCCACGTCTGTCTTGTTGTTGTTGTGTTCCCAGCAGAGGAGTTTATCTGAAGTATCTGGATAAGTGAATTACTGTAGCCTATCTCCATGCAGCAGATAAGCAGCCCAGGCTGCTTTCAGGACAATCAGATCTACATCAAGGTCTCAGGGCACTTTTATTGACCATCTGAGGGTCCCCATGGAGTTAATACAGGGGATGAATTTGCGTGGCTCTGTGTGTGTGTTCGCATCAACACTTTTTTATTGCCATGAGCGAGCACACACGCACTGACAAACACACAAGATCATTGTACGCTGGCCTTGTAATGTCCCACTAGAGGTGGGTGAGTGTTGGTTAGCTGATGAGTGGATGTAGCATCCTTGTTGACCGTGTGTGTGGCCTTTTGATTTGACTCTTTTACCGGCCATTAGGCCTCAAAAAGCTGTGATACAAAGTATTTCAACCATTTACTTAAAGAGGGGATCCTTCATCCAGAGCTCCATCTTTAGTGTGAAACTCTCAGCAATCTTAATATATTGTATCAACTCCACCGCTCTATGTAACTCATACACACAGAGGTTATTCTTAGTGTTACGGATCTTTGAAAGGCCTGACTCACCCTAATTACACTCACACCCACACGCACGCACACACACACACACACACACACACACACACATCTCCTCTTGTGGATAGAGCTTATTGTGTTTATTCGGATTTTGTGGTATCTTCTTCTGCCTCCACCTCACTGCAAGAGGATTTAATAAAATTTGATTTATGCTGTTGAAAGTAAAGAAAAATGACATTTAAAAAGACTTATTTCAAAAATGTTGGTAGTGTGTCTTTTGGACTATTATTACGATTCTTGTGATTGTAAAATAATAATAAAAAATATTTAGCAAAAGCAATATTTCAAATGAATTTTTCTTAATGTTTCTCTTTGTGTGTAAGTAAGCAGTTATTTGCTAACACATTACAGTGCAGAAAGCACTGAATAACACCAAGAAATAACTTCCAAACAACATTATAAAATTATGCCGTCTGCTAGCTCCCTATGGTGAACTACTAGCAACACTTATTATGGTGATACTTTAGCAGCAAATAGATGCAGGATTAATGACAGATGGTTTAGGGTTAGGTAACTGTTTTCTGTGACAGCATGTACTTTGGGCTTGTTTCATAGTTGTACCAATAAAGAGAGAATATTGACAACAGACACAGTGCAGTTACATATCATTTAGAATAATTACAAACTGTACATAAATCTAAAACAACATTTGTAGATGCTGAATTACATGAATTAAATTGTGTGATTTCACATAGAGTCAGGTGCTCTACACAGGAGTCCGACACAGGAATCATGCTAATCTAGTCTGGTTATGTCTAATTGACTTTAGCTTTCAGAAGACCTGGTTATAACCAGCACAAGATTTACATTTTTCTTTTGTGGTATTAGAAATTCAGTGAGAATCAGTTACTTACTTATGTGTGAAAACAGTCATGCATTGTAATTAACTTCTAATTAGTAACTAAGTAGAGTAAGAGGAGAGTAGAGTCACTGCTGTAAGCTATACACTAGTTTGCTTCTTTGTGTTCAGGTTCTGGCAGTTAACTTAGTTTTGACAAAATGTGTAAAATGAATGAAGCAAAGGGTCAAACTTTAAATCATATGTCTTCACATGTAACACATAGTACAAATAGTAATGGCATTGGGCATCATCAATGCCAGACAGAGAAATATCTAATTTCTTCACACTTGTGTCTATTTTATCTTCTGATGTCACAAGCAGCTGAAATAAAAGATTGTTAAACTTTGTAGAAAAAAAGAGGAATATTACTGTTGTTTGTGCAGTTGAGTGACTTTTAATGAGAAACCACTAAAAATACAAGAAGCACTTCTCACTTTCTCTTGTATCAGAATAAATCCCACATGCATATGTGTTATCACTGCAACCAAAATACCTTGCATAATTATACAGATTGCTCATTCACATTGCCTAGAAGGTTGCTCTCTTTAAGTTTTCTTGGTGTGATTGTTCCCAGCTTTCAGGCTAAAAGAATTAAGTTACATGTGCAAACGGCTTTCCTATACTAATTAAATCAAGTCACTTAAGTAATGTTTAACTGTGATGGAACTCTGATCAGGGAGTGGTCGAGGCCCCGTTTAGACTTTACTTTAACATCTGTTATGTACAATCCCAAGTTGACAGCTTAAAGTACAATATTAACCCAGGATACATGGAGGACGCATTCAAGTGATCCAGTCTAAGACCACATTTGGAGCTGGTTGTATGTACATTCAGGTCTCTGTAATAACTGTTATTAGGGCAGAAATCAGTTGATAAATAAAAACTTAAGTCATGACACACTCACAGCAAACAATGCCATTCATAGTTCTGATAAAACAGTTCATAAGAGACAGTCGCAGTTGTGACATTCAACTGCATCTCAAATGCTGGTGTTTATTTGCATACAGAGCAGAAAACTGAGATTGGATCTTAAGTGCTGGCTGGGGATGCATGTGGAGATGCATTTTAAGACCAGGTGTGACCACAGGTCAATGGCCAGTTGCAATGGGATTGCCCAAGTCAGATGTTAATATAAGGTCTGAATGGGGCAAGAGCTGCCACGTCTGCAGGGTATCTAACACTCTCACACTCTTACGTTATCTGTCAACAAGCATTTCTTCCCAACTCCCACACTGTGAGTCGTGTAAAGTTTTTGGGGTTAGCTCATCCTCATCCTCATCATCCTCATCATCCTCATCATCCTCATCATCCTCATCATCTTGAGCTCTGTATATATGCTATATCTTCCACTGGCAGGATGTGAAAAGTTTCATGAGCATCTCATGTCATCTTCCTCAGAGTCAGATTAGTTTGTGAAAATCTGTCAGTCTGTCGCTAAGAAGTGTCAGCTGCTTAGCGACAGCAGATCCTGAGCCGCGGGGTCTTGTCTGACACACACATCCTTGTGCAAACACACCCATACACCCGCACACACACACCAATACGCACACGCACCCACACACCACACACACACACACACACCAAAACCTTCAGAAATGCTCACTATGTGCCATGTATGTACTTAGGATCTGTGTGTGTGGGTGTGCACATGCCTGCAATGTATACTTATTCACTTGTATACAATAACTCCAGCCCCCCTCCCACAAACACATGCACAAACACACACACACAGCTGTGCTCTCCGCCTCTCTCGCCTAAACATCAGCAGGGGTGATCTGTCTTCCCAAGTCTCACCTGAGGGTGAGCTGCGAGCGCTGGCAATCTGTCAGTTGTCACTCTCCATCACTTTTCAATCCTCATTCCCCTCCGATACACTCGTGCCACAGCCCGGCTGCAACAACTCTTTAAGGACTTTGAAATGAACTTAAGTCATCTGGCAGCAGTTCAACAGCTGCTCAGTAATGATGATGATGTTGGGAGGTCCAGCCCTACTTGCCCCCTAACCCTTAAAATTTAAATTTTACAAATTTCAAAAAGTACATTAATGCACTTTGTTAGTTAAGACATGTTTTTATTTTTGTACTCTGCGTATTAGTACACACTATTTGAAATGCACAATGTGTACAGTTTTTCCTCTATTAATATGTTTTGAATTGTTCGATTCCTGATTCCGACAGCTGGGATAGGCTCCGGCAGACCCCCGTGACCCCTAACAGGACTAAACGTGTATAGAAGATGAATGACTGGAAGATTCCTGACTCCATGTTTATGATTATTGTACCAACCACCACAATAAATTTCCTCGTATGTGTGAATACATGTGTCAATAAAGACGATTCAGATTCTGAAATGAGTGAAATGGTCATGAGTTATGTTACCAGGTAACCAAATATACTGACTCACTGAGCTTATGGAGGTCACCAAAGGTGCTCCCAGGATTTTTAAATAGCAGTATAAAGTAATGCTGCCTCAAACAGTTAAAAGCAGCTGTGTGTGCGATCTTACCCAAAGGACAGCAATAAAAGCTATTCCTACTAGTCTTTTTGATCCTTTTCACACAATTTCTTATGACTGGCAACCTGAACAGAAAAATACATTTTCATCCATAAGACACATTAAAAATCTGCCATATTTGTTATAGTAGCCTGGGAAAGGTTCTAATAAGAAAGCCCCTAAAAAGGGAAAAGGCAGCCGAGACAGAAGCATAGCATCTTATCTTATCGTAACTGAAGGTTTCTAACTGTTTGTGGTGCATGGGGTTCCAAGCATTAAAGCTGTATCCAAAATACAGAACACCCTTGGTACAACAATACATTAGCTTTCTTCACTGACTCATAGAAAAGCAACGTCATCACAAATACAGTTATTGAATTAAGAATGAAACAAAAGTCCTGTCAAATAAATGCTGTCTAGTCGTTTCTGAGAAAGGGAAACATGACTAAACACTGGTGAGCTGAGACATAAGATTTTCAATGTGGATGATGGAAAAAGATCAAGTTAGGGATGTGTGGTACCAACAGAAGAAAATATGTAGGGAGACTAAGTGTAGAGAAAATGCACACATTGTTTCACCATTAACTGTGAATATTCATGTCTGGGGGTATTTTGAGGTGTCAAAATAACTTTAAATTTAAGTGTGTGTGTTTTCTTATTTTATTTTAGATAGTTAACAGCCAAAAGGACAACATGTTGTACAAAGCTCCTATGGACGGATAACACTTGCAGTCCTTTTTGGGTGATCATTCAAAAAAGCTTGCATGTTCTGCATCTTTGCGGAGAAATATTCATACAAGAGCAGGATAATGAGGATGATGGTAAATGGTAAATGGCCTTGCTTTTATATAGCGCTTTTCTACCTATTGGTACTCAAAGCGCTTTCACAGTCAGAGACACATCTACCCATTCACTCACACAAGCACGCGCACATTCACACACCAGTGCCACGCACTGGGAGCAACTGGGGGTTCAGTGTCTTGCTCAAGGACACTTCGACATGTGGCACATTCCGGGGATTGAACCGCTAACCCTCTGGTTCGTGGACAACCCGCTCTACCTACTGAGCCACAGTCGCCCCCGTCTGTTCGCCCCAAGTTATGATGAGCCCAAACATAACTCAAAAAACGAAAGACCAAGTGATCTTGAGGGGAGAAACCCGACATAAAATACTTTCCTCATTTTATATCAAAGAATGAAAGAAAGAGTCATTGAGACAACAGGTAAATTTGGGGCATGATAATGTGTATGGAAAATATGTGAGTGTGCATGATGTGAAAACATAAAGTAACTTTGTGGAGAAATTCATTAAATACAGAATAATAAAATGCCAACAACCTCTTTCACTTGGTTAACTACTGATCCATGTTGTGCATCGGACTGTACCTTCAATTGTCAATAACTGATCTTACCACTCACATCAGGCATTTTGAAATGCAACCTGCTTGTCTGTAGACTGTTGAATACAATCAGCCTCAGTTTTAAATATATAGAACACATTCCATTGAATTCGTGGTGTTCGCTGATCTAATTAAAGAGCCCTGCAGTTGGTTTCAGGAAAAGGTAAATTGGCTTTTGTTTCCTTTTTAATGTAATTAGTTAAATCTTTTAAAACACAATTAGGCATCAGCAGCTGTGTGCGCACGGATGAAACCTGGGTCTTTTAGTTTCCTCTTTTATTGCTTATGCAAGGACATAAATCAACCCCTTCTGTGTTTTTCTTTTTTCTCTCTTGAAAGACAGAACTGCTAATTTTTTCTTGGGTTTTACTTTATCTTACTAACCGATAATGGGTTAATAATATGTGGTGAGTGGTAAGAATATTAGTTTTCTTTTGTTGCTATGTTAAGGAACCTTTTCCAGCATAACAAACTGGACGTATTATATACTTCACAGTGTCAGTTCCTATAAAACCATTCTTACACAGCATATGTGCACTTCTTCCCTTTGTTCTTTGGATATGAGATATCCTTTTACCCTCATTTAGCCACTTATTTGTTTATGTCTCTGTATTGCGACACATCTTGCTGAAACTTCTCTGTTCAATTAACACCAATAATTGGCTCAGTAAATCCACTCAAGGGCTGGTTGTGAATGTGCATACTTAAGCCTTCATTGCAGTGTACATTTAAATGTGAAGGGAGCTCCTCTTTCATAATTTTGTTTGCATATGACAAGTCAGAGGTGCAATCACTTTTCACATCATACTAACACACTGTGCCAACTCAACTGAAATCTGTTTGAAAGCTCTTTTGTGAGAAATCAAAGAACATAAAGTGATACAGGCAGACATGCTGTCTTTTTTCCATATTGAACTATGAACATTTCTCAGCTGTAATAACAAGTTATGAGTTGCTTGGGATACATTGCATTCAGTGTAGTTTAAAGTGCTGTTTAAACGAGTGCATGAAATGAACAGAAAAGCAATAGGATGAGGATGCAACTAAATCAAAATAAAAACAAATAGGACTACCCCCCAGTGCTCTTCATATGTAGTATTTATACCCACAATCATAAACAATAGTGGGTATAAACAGGCATTATCCTGCATTTATTTTGAACTGAAATGAACTGAATTCAATTCAGCTCATACAGAGGGAGTCATCTTCCTGAGTCCAGCCAGGTAGAGACAGAAAAAGAGGGAGAAAAGAGCAGCAGGAGGAAAGAGATAAACTTAAGTCTGTCATAGATACACGCATCTGACGTAGACATACATGTAGAATCTCATCGTGAAACAAATACAACTGATGCATGTTACATTACAGTTTGATAATGAATATAAATAAAGCTGCTAGTGACAGCAGTTGTTCTATCACTGGTGAGTTAGCTGCTATAATGATTGAATATAAGCAGTATCATAGGCGTGCTGGAGAATTGTTCATTCAGGTAGGAAAGGATAACTGCAGGCCATGAAGACTGGGAAGGCTGATGGAAACAGGACCACAGATGAATAGCATGGAACTTCACAGGTCACAGCCATACAGCTCCAGGCCAGAGACACTCCAAGAAGAGACACTCCATCCTCCAAGAAGATGGAGGAGGAGGGGACGGGAGCGAAAGAGAGATAGAGATCTTATTTTGCCATTTCTCTTCAAATTAAGTTGGAAACTGTGCTACATTTATATGATTATATGATCAATGTAAAGATTATGGGCAAGAGGTTGTGTGTGACTAAAAAAAATAAAATAATGTTAAACTTGCCCTGGTACTATCTAGTTTGATTCATTTACCTGCTACAGATACTGTAGGCCAAGTGCTACGCAAATTATAATTAACTTGAATTTATAAATGTATACAATATGAATACAAGGCTACCAAATGGTGTAACCATCTTGGGGTTCCATGGCAGAAATGTTGAATGCTCTATTGAATGTAGTTTTGTCTCTGGGAACTCTGCCAAACCATCATGAATAACTAAAAATTTAACCAGGTCCAGGATAATACACACTTCCAGATGTAGCTGCTAGCACTAGAATAAAACTCTAATTTTAGATGAAAGAAATTCTCCATTTTAAATTAATTAGTCTGTGTTCACCTCTCATATCCAACCTATTTTCATACTTGCAGCCGCATGTACTAGATCCTGCTTTTTATTATTTATTCACTTTCATTTTTGTTAAATATTTCAAAATGAGTATTATGTTGTATTGCATCTACTTTATCAAGCTTTAGAAAAAAAAAATACTATCATCTACTATCCCCAGCTGTATTTAAAGCATGACATTCGATGGAGTGATATGTGATTGTGAAAAATTAATAGTAACATGAAAACTGATCTTTCTGTTGGTTTCCTGATACACTGGTTGCCCATAATTGCATGTCTTATTCCCACCTGTGGTGCTCTGGAGCTCCATAATGCCCTGTTGGTCCTAGCCTCATACACAGGGAAACCTTCTCTACAAGTGTGATGCCAATGCCGGTACAAATTACCTTAAAACTAAATTAATGATTATTTTATGCCTTCAACGAGTAATGTGAAGTCAATCAAGAATCTAAAAGTTAATCTTCTTTTTCTAAATAAGGGATTTACTCTTTAAGATCTATGTTTTAATTTGGCTATGAAAAACAATTCCCCAAATGAAGTCACAACACAGGACCACTCTACACCTCTACTGCTCCACCTGTCTGCAGACTCAGATTCACCATTAACCTCTCACCAATGACCACCAACACTTAACTCTCCAGCACGACCCTATCCCTCCCGACAACATCAGGTGAAGAGAGAGCCTGGAAGCATTTAGCGCAGCACAGTTGAGGGAAGGAGCTCTCTCTCACTGTCATACTGAGAGACAAGGTGGTGCACACAGGAGTGGACCACCACTTCACATCCTGGATATTGGACTATCTGACCAATAGAGGACAGTATATGAGAACGTCTGAGGTGGTCGTCTGCAGCACAGGAACCCATCAGGGAACTGTCCTGGCTCCCTTTCTCTTCTACCTCAACACTACTGTCATCTGCAGATATTTTTGTAAATGCTCTCAATTTGGGTTGGGGGAGCTGTGGAGGTGTGGTTAGAGGTGCGGCAAATTGCTCCGACTGTAAACACTACTGTGTGTGAATGACTGGATGGGTAAATGGTAAATGGTAAATGGCCTTGCTTTTATATAGCGCTTTTCTACCTATTGGTACTCAAAGCGCTTTTACAGTCAGAGACACATCTACCCATTCACTCACACAAGCACGCACACATTCACACACCAGTGCCACGCACTGGGAGCAACTAGGGGTTCAGTGTCTTGCTCAAGGACACTTCGACATGTGGCACATTCCGGGGATCGAACCGCTAACCCTCTGGTTCGTGGACAACCCGCTCTACCTACTGAGCCACAGTCGGATGGGTCAAAATGCAGAGAGATAATTTCCCCTTCTGAGATCAATACAGTATCCAAAAAATACAAAAAACAATGAACTGGTGGTGGATTTACACAGGGACAAAAACACACTACACACATCGGTGAACATCCAGGGAATGGACATAGAGGGGCCCCTTCAAGTACCTGGGTGTTCACTTGAACTGGCTGGAGGACACTGAGGTCCGTCACAGTGTAGGGAGTACTCCTGAGGTCCTTTTACGATTCTGTGGTGGCATCAGCCATTCTCAACAGACTGGTCTGCTGATCTCAGCAGACAAAAAGAGACTGAACAGGCTGGCCCTGTTCTGGGCCGTCCTCTTGAGGATGGAAGCAAAGCTGTCATCCTTGATGGAAAATTAATCCCATCACCGCCATGGCTCTATAACAGCACTGGGCAGCGCCTTCAGGAGCCGACTGCTACACCTGCACTGTGTTACTGGAGGTTCTTCAGTCTGGCTGCTGTGAGGCTGTATGACCAAGCCTGCTCTCAGTAGACAACATACGTATAGTAACCGTTGTATATAACTTGTTATTTTTTGTATTTATTTAATGTAAGCTTTTCATTCTCTTTTCAAAAAGAGCATTTCCACACGTACAAAGTGAAGGGAACTCAAGGAATTGGGACTAAACAGCTGTGTAGCCTTAAGAAAACCACTAATCAGTGGGATAAGGTCATGTGGTCTGATGAGTCCAGATTTACCCTGTTCCAGAGTGATGGGGGCATCAGGGTAAGTAGAGAGGCAGATGAAGTGATGCACCCACCATGCCTAGTGTCTGCTGTACAAGCCTGTGGGGGCAATGCTATGATCTGGGGTTGCTGCAGTTGGTCAGGTCTAGGTTCAGCAACATTATGTGCCCAAAGAATGAGGTCAGCTGACTACCTGAGTATTATATATATCATAATCTTTCCTGAGCGGCAGCACAGTGGTGAGGTGGTTAGCACTGATGTCTCACAGCAAGAAGTTACCAGGTTCGAATCCATGGACTGGGCCTTTCTGTGTGGAGTTTGCATGTTCTCCCTGTGTCTGCGTGGGCTTCCTCCCACCATCCAAAGACATGCTCATTAGGTTAATTGGTGATTCTAAATTGGCCGTATGTGTGCATGTGAGTGTGAATGGTTGTCAATGACCATGTTTACATGGTCTTAAGTATCCCGATTTTGATCGGGATATTGAAGTATCCCGGCTTTGTGTTTGTCCATGTAAACACCATATCCCGAATTCAGAAATCGGGATATGCCCATATCCCGATTTCAAGAAACCCGGCTTTGCTACCTGGAGTACTCCGATAGAAGCCGGGATACTGGAGCATGTAAACACCATATTCCGATTTCTGACGGCTGCCCACTGTCTGCGCATGCGCGAGTGACGCCAAGCGACGAAATACAAACAACATGGCGGCAACGAGAACGTCTCACATTTGGAGCGACGGAGAGACTGAATATTCAGAATTTTTTTAATGAAAGAACTAAACAAAATGACGTGTTTAGATGGCAGAAAATACTGAAATGCTGATGTATTAAAAGTCTGTTGTGGAAAAAGTATTTGACGCTGGTTTTCCACCTCGCTCCGCTGAACAAGTTAGGTCCCGTTAGAAAACATTCAAAAAGACGTAAAACGCGCATGCGCAGATAGGATACAGTGATCGGAAAACGGGATACTGTTATTTATCATGTATACGGGGATATGAATAACCGGGTTTCTCTGTGTGCCATGTAAACACCATATCCCGGATATGCTCAAAATCAGGATACTAAAGACCATGTAAACACAGTCTGTGTCTGTGTTAGCGATGGACTGGCAACCTTTCCAGGGTGTACCCCTGCCTCTCGCCCAATGACAGCTTCGAAAGGCTCCAGCAAACCCCTGCGACCCTTTACAGGAATAAACAGGTACAGAAGATGAATGAATGAATATCCTTCCCTGATGGCATGGGCATATTCCAAGATGACAATGCCAGGATTCATCGGTCAGCATGAGACATCATTTTCACACATGGACTGGCCACCACAGAATCCAGACCCCATTGAGAATCTTTGGGATTTACTGGAGAAGTCTTTGCACAGTGGTCAGACTCTTGATAGAAACACTTGATAGAAATAAATCTTGTGACGTCGCAGAGGTTTATTGAAACTATGCCACAACAAGTATGTGCTGTAATCAAAGCTAAAGGCGGTCCAACAAAATATTAGAGTGTGTGATCTTTGGTGGCGGCTTTGTTTTGGTCAGGCACTGTATATGCTGCTTTAACTCTGCAAACTTTCGTCACTAAAATAAAGGATTATCTTATTTTACGTAATTTCTAAACGTGTCCCCATTATCAGGGGAGAGAGACATTTGAAAAACACATTACCTTAAACACTATTTTTATTTCCTCCTCTTTGAAACTGAAAATTAAAGAAAATAGCAGCCTTATTATAATGAGTCAGTCAGCTGGATGTTTCCCAAATGCAAGCAAACAAGCAAACAATGCAGTACCAATTTTAGTCAGACAGTATTAGTACCAGGAAGACTGCTCCACACAGGCAACCTTTGAAAAATTACATGCAACATGGTGATGGTGCAGGGACCTCAAGTATGGAAGGGGTTACTTTGTAGCACTGCAGTGACTACTCACTTGAATAAGCATCCTTTAAAGTATAATATAAGCCAGATACAAATATACTGTTGCTCATGCAGTATGTATATGTGAAGCTTGTCTTCCATCCCTGTCTAGCCCTCTCTCTCTCTCTCACAGTGGGTGATCAGTCTGACAGACGGAGGCTAATTCACCCAGGTGATAAGGCGTGTCATTGGCTCTTTGTGCTCTGCGACCGTCGCTACTGTGCTTAATTTGACCTGCTGCATGTCGCCGAGCGCACTCCTGGTCAATATTAGCTCTGCAGCCGCTGACTCAAAAGGACATGTTTGTTCACCCTGTACCTCCCCCGCTCCATCACAAAAAACAAACACACTTCCAGCACACACTCACATCCAAGCACACACACAGGGTGATGATGGCTCAGATAGTAGTATGGAACAGTCAGTCACCGCAGCCCAGGGCCAACAGCAAAAAAAACTGTAACAGCAGATGTTTGATAAAGGAAATGTACCCTGTATGTTGGAGCTGGGGTGTCATATTTTCTTATGTAATTATTTTGTTCATACTTTTTACTTACCGGTAGCCAAAAACTAAACATGTGTTACTGCATCCTATCTCAGATCTGAAAGCCTATAAAACATAATACACACACCAAGTAGGACACACATTTCAAGTTCTTCTGCATTAGTATTAATTATACTACAGAACAAATGGGGGAAGCATTATTTTAATCCCAAACTCCTTCTTGACACGAATTCCACTTATGATTAATTCTCAGAGGAGTTAGTTGTGAAATTCTTCTAATACAGGTTTGACAGTAGCATTGAAGAAATTAATTCCAGGCAGGGCAGCTGTCTAAAAGTATTAAAAATAATAATTTCAATTATACTCTATTGGGCAGTGCTTTTCTTTATTTTTATTATTTTCTATTAAGACTTCCACTAAATTTCATGTAAGAAATGTAGTGTACAAAACAAAAAAGAATAATAAATATACTTTTCAAATGTTGCAATTGACAACAGCTTTGCACACTCTTCAAAACTAGCACTGGATTTTTACATGTTTGTATTTATATTTTCATGCTCAAAAAACTAAATTGCTTTAATGATTATAAAGCATTATATGTAAGGTTGAACACACTTCAGTAATGGCTGCCGGTCTAACCCTTCTCACTGTCCCTTTACAATCTCATTGCAATGTAAAAAGACATTGTTTGTTTGTTGTTACACAGCTCATGTGTGTGTTTAAGTGTCCAAATCCTATATGAGGATTTATGGTGGGCGGGTGGGGGCGAACTACGTGAGTGTTTCAGCTCATATCCTTTTTGTTTAGACTCTGCAGCTCTATGAGGGCAGCAAGGTAGCGGCTCACTGGGTTTAGATTGTTTGTCATTTGGCATTTCAAGTGGAACTAACAAGCCTATAAAATGGTAACGAGAGGAAGACAGGAGGAGGCTGAGGGTGAGGAGAGAGAGTCATTCAAGGGAGAGAGGAAGAGAGAGAGTGAGAGACGAAGGAGGAGGAGGAGAGGTGACGAGAGATAGATGGGTAGAGACAGGGTCTGAGAGAAAATGAGAGGTGTAGGTAAGAGATATAAGAAGAGACTGAGTGGGAGAAATCTCATGTGAAATTGTTTGTGAGATTTAGTAACAGTATCTGGTTATTTCATGCTTGCGTGGATTTGCAACCTCTACGCACACTGCGGTGGTTGTTTTGACTTTTTTCACCCAAGTATCAGTGACAGAATGGAGTTGCTGTGTTGAACCCAAAGCTGAGAAGATCAATGGAGTTTCACTGTCAAACAAGTACAAGAGAAGGAAAGAAATAAGAGACTGCAGCCATGACACAGCTGCGTGGATCACAGGTTCAACCAAATACTAAATCCATCGTCATCAAGTATGAAAAAAAATCAAATGCCACTGAGTAGTTGCTGGATGTAAATGAAGGTAAAAAGAAGTGCAAAAACTAAAAAGTGCATTAATTAGCCAAAAAAAAAGTGAAACAGGGTGTAGCTTTTTTGGATACATGATGACCAAAACCCCACAGTGGCCAAGGAAGGAGGACAACCGTACTGCCAATTATTGGTGTACCACACGACCTTTTTCATTCACAGACCGGCACATTAGCCTCTACCTTTGGTGAGCTGCTCAACAACAACATACAAAAATGTCGCCACTTTTTGGCACAAAGAGAACATCCTGTGTACAGACAGCAATGTCTGTTTCACGCGGCTAGCTTTCAGCAGTGCTAGCTCTCACAAATTTTCTCACAACTCTTCAATCTTTTACATCCCAAACACATTACACACAATGCAGCTTCCCTTTAAAGTAAAAGGGTCAGTACTTCCAGACAACAAACATGTGCAAGTCTGGTTACGGTTAAGGGCTGCTTTAGTGTGAATTCAATGTGAATTTTTCTTCATGTTATTGTTGATCCATATTTCTTTTTCAGGCGTGGCAGCAATGTGCTTCCATAAGAGAGAGCTCAATGTACTGCAGCTTGAGAAAACATATGGGACGAAAACATTTTCATCCCTTTGACAACAGGTGCACTACAATACTTACAACACAACTGAAAAACAGAAACGTGCCACACACAAAACCAGCAAACTCTCACAACACCTGCAAACACACAAACATAGTGAAAAAGTACAAACAACAGCAGAATTGTTCCCAGGATCCTATGAAGTGATGAACTGCCTGGAACAAGATGGACTTGTTGTTCAAGAAACACAAGGGGTCTGCTGGAGCCTGTCATCAGACGAGAGGCAGGGATACACCCTGGACAGGTCACCAGTCGCATCGCAGGGCCAACACAGAGACAGACAACCATTCACACTCACAAGATTGTGAGAATCATTAGAATTAGAATTTAGAATCATTAACCTAACCAGTATGTCTTTGGATGGTGGGGGGGAGCCAGAGTACCCAGAGAGAACCCACACAGACACAGGGAGAACATGCAAACTCCACACAGAAAGGCCAGCCGGCCCATGGATTTGACCTTCTTGCTGTGCTGCGGTCCTCAGAACAATTCTGTTGTAGTTTCTTACAATTTTTTACAGTGCCATATTTGCAGGCATTGTGAGTTTTGGCAGCACTGTTTTGTGTTGCTGTTTACGGTTGTGTTGTGGGTATTTGAATTGCAGCTCTTGTGAAATGGATGAAGGTGTTTTCTTCATTTGCGTATGTTTTGTATAGCTGCTGTACGTTTAGCTCTCTCATCTCCATATTAATACCTTATGGATCAATTCATAAAAAAACATTTTTCAGCTTCTATGTTTGCTTCTGCTTCTGCACCATCTCTCAGTGTTTGTACTGGAATACATTTTTTATTAATTAATGAAATTAATACATTTTTATATTTCTAATGTGATCAATGGACTGCAGTTGATTTTCTGCTGCAATATCAAAAGTGGCCACTGGAACAAATTGTCAGAAATGAATGGGGGTGCTGTGCCACATGAGTCTGAGACTGGACTGAGAGAGGGCATCTACAGCCACTAAGAGAAAAAGTCTCAGAATAATAATACTGACCTGGAGGGTGGGATGAAGATGGTGGATAATAACAGAAGAACACAGAAACTCTATGGTGGGTGCTTGCCTTTATGGAACTTGTTAACATATTAAATCTAAAGCATCCAGTCCATTTCCAGATCATCACATCCAAAGCATTTGGAGTGAGACAAGGGGTCTTGGGACCTTCAGAGACCACACCCCTTCACAGATGTTTTATTACAACATGAAAATAAATACTCTAACTCCACACTACACTCACCACCACTCAGATGTTAATTAGGCTTGTTTTACCATCTGTTTGCCTATCAGGAAATGGGGTAAGATTGTAATATCTGTGAGCAGACTCGAAATGACGAGTTTACCTTCTCAACATCGCATTTTTTTTTCCATATAATGATGACTTTATCCTTATAAGCCCACACCACTGTAAGTAGTAATGGTTGAGAACAAGACACATGAAGGTAAAAAGTTTACATTGTTTCATGTTTAGTATGCCTAAAGAGTTCCCTGTACTTACTTCTTACTTTAAATAGCTGTACTATTGTCTACAGTCTTGTCGCTGTCTACAGTTCCAGTTGTTTTAAATGATGACAATAAAGATATTTTCTGTTCTATTCTATTCTATTCTATTCTATTCTATTGCTCTATTGACAGTATCTACAATTTCCAATCCCTCGGCAGCTGATCTGAGGAAAAAAGTCAAAAGCAAATGACAATGTCAAACAGCATGGATCACACGAATAAAAAATAAAGACAAAACAAAGAAAAGTTACAAGCAGCCTCTCGAGCAGTTTCGGACGATATGTCAAGCTGTGTACACACAGACACAATTAGAACCTGTCTACCCACTGAGCAATTTTGAGTTATGGCCCACTTGCTGTTTGTGTCTCTGACCTGAGGTGACTGAACTAAAAGAAATTTCAAAGCATATAGGCACTAGTATAGGAAGCTGTCTCACACTGTGTATCAAGAAGTCATTATTGTACTTAATGCATTCAGAGTGCAAGGTGTTAGCGCAACGTGCCATGCTCTTCTATGGTTTCTGGTTGTGATCTATGTAACAAATCATGTTGTCTACAAATCACTCCATAAAACACTTGTTACGCATGCTCTGTTGTTTTCGGTATAGCATTAGACTATTCGGTTTATGTGGCTCAGTTGGTACCAGAGTGAGCAGCGATCCAGAGTGTTAGTGATTCCTTCCCTGGAAAACAGTGAATCCCCAGTTGCTTCCAGTGCATGGCACTGGTGTGTGAATGTGTGAGTGAATAGGTAGTGTGCTTTGAGCAACACTAGGTAGGAAGGTGCTATATAAAAACACGGACATTTGAGATAGGATCTAATGAGTTAATGCCAGGTCTGAACACTTGTACTGGTCACATGGGATCGGATAGTGGAGGAATCCTAACTGACTCTGGTAGAAGTCATTTATCCAAACGGAATAGAGGAAGTTTTAACTCAGTGGTTACATAACTCTTTTACAGAGGTGAATTGTCACTGATTCAGATTTGCCCCATTAGCTTTCTTGAGTGACGGGGCAATACAAATCTGGTATTTCAATGCAATGATCCAATCCAGTTAACTGTCTGAACTGGCTGTCCTGGGATTACACCTATACCTAGTGGTCACTAACAAATAACTAGATCAACAAGTCAGCCATTTCATCACATGGTTAACTTCTAAATGATTTCACTACGTCTTCATGTTCTTCCATTGATAAAACTAGCGCTAGAATTCCAGGGTTACAGATGACGTCATCTCACCAGTTTGGAGTCTGCGCAGTACTGCCTGAGGATAGACTCGTGTAGCTGCATTATCGATGACCCGTCCACACTTCAGTCGGACTCACTTGCGTTTACCGTATACCGTACTGTCCTCTACCTCAGCCAGTTACAAAGAAATCTTAGAGTACACGCTGTATTTATTTGTTTTCTCCTACTCCCATGATCCTATGCCAAGCCAACATGCTTCACTGTTGGCTTGGCAAATAATATGGATCATTATGTCAGAAAAAATGCCACTTGTTCATGCATCAGCAATATAACCTACTTTAAATGGCAGAAATCATCCTTCAAAAAATATCACTTGGCCAGTCACCATATTTTTTAAATTGCAAACTAATGGTCTTTAGACAAGTACTAAAGTTAATTCACTTAATTCAGCAGCTTCATCTGGTGACTCTGGTTCAAGGGTACAATAAACCAGTATAACAATATACTGTTTATATTTTTATATGTACAGTATGGTGACAAGAACTTTATTATTGCATCTTCATTTGAAATTCTACCTTTATCTGATTGATGTTTTAGTCAAGTACAAACAATGGAGAAGATCAAATAGTTAGTGTCACCTTAAGAGAATAGATAATGCTCAGTCACTTTTGGATTTTAAGCAGAATTGAAATAAAATGATTGGTAGCCAAAATGGTAATAATACAAGAATATGTAACATTAATTATGGAACACGTTGCTTTGCGTTGTTCACCAAGCTTAATGGAAATAAGTAGGATCCATCCTCAGAAAACCACGACTATTACTGCAAAGTATCATCTAATTACATTTTCAGACCATTTCAGTCAGACATTTATGATGTTTGTGTTTTTTTTTTGTTTTTTTTTAATCAGACATGCCAAGACAGGGACATGCAACACAAGATACGTCTGCATGCCCAGCCTTGGACCATCTTAATATTTTTAGCTTGTTTAAAGTCCATTCCAAAATGATTTCTCTTTCTGAGTGACTACTGGGATAAGACACTTCCGTCCAAGTCTGATGTTGTGATTCTTCTGCACACTGTAAAGTAAAATGTCTTATACCGGAATGCTTTAATCTTGTATGCACCCATCTGTACATGTTCTGAAGTGAAAGTGAAATGGAAACGCTACTCTTTTCATATGCAAGAAAACAAGCCTTTGACTATAACTACACCAATAGTGTTGCTGACTGTATGTCACAAATAATGTGACATAGAATACAGTAGTGATGCAGTGTTGTGGAGCTGTCAGTTAAGCTATGGATGGTTACACTGTTGTGTGTAAAATTACTTTAAATAACTATGACTGTCGCACACACTATTACATCTGGCTAGTTGCATATACAGACCTTACAGGCAGCAGATCTCCAAGATGGGGCCAGATGTGATCACAAGGAGATTTACGATGCCTCAGCAGAGCCTCTATTGTCATGTCACAATGGTTATTTGTTGTAATGTCGCAGAGTTGATCACCATATGCCTATCCCTGGAGAGGGAAGGCTCTTCGCTGATTAGCTGAACAGCTTGTCGCCCAACAGGCCATGAGGTTGAATGACCTCTGGGGGTGAACATGGAGGCATGTAATTTGCTTGATGGGGCAAAGTTGGAACACTGTGTGTGTGTCTATGCACATATCACACTAAAAAGGTTTCTCAAATTACAGTTATTTGTTAGTGAAGCTGAAATTATGTCAACACACGACCAGATGCAATGTACTGGCTTAACTTGCTTTGCTGTCTGTGGTGCTCACTGATCCCATGCTTATGATTCTGTGCAAATCAAAACCAGATAGTTTGGTTCAAATTCTATTATCTTGTTCCTCCTGCTGTCAGTGAGACTAATCCGTGCAGATGCTTTTAAATAAGACCTCGGTGCCATCTCAGCTGCTTCCATCACCAATTATAGGAATTGCTTGTGAGGAAATTTAAGCACACACGATGGCAGTGCAGTGTGCATGTGTCTTCTTGTGTGTTGGGTATATGTAAGAGTGTGCCTCTGTGAAACGGCTATTTACGGTTGGCCTGCCATAAAAGTGTCTCCTCCAGCTCCTCTCTCCTCCATTTACACAATCATCCAGTCCAGCAGTGCACCTAACTGCTTCCACCGCAGCACAGCCACAGTACTCCACACCTGCTCTGCACCAAATCACAGGCACCGTCTACACCTGCAGCTCTGACACCAGTGGAGAACAAAAAGCACAAAACTGTAAACTGTGAGCTATTAAAGTCTTTCAAAACATCTTAAAATTAATTTAAATGTACAAATGAAATTACACAGACTGTGCGTCTGTGTAATTTAGAGACTACTTCTCCAGAATTGACTGCTGCATATTCTAAATAATACAGTATTTTCTATGTGCTAGCTTATAGGATACTGAACATACATTGTATTGTTCATACATAGATTTCCACTATGTATAACAATACCTGCTGTTGAATAACTGCACATGCATTACTGTAGAACTAGTTTTCGTTGTTACTCTCAAGCTGAGTAAAGAAAGGAAATTTATTTGGTTAAATTTCTACGGGTCTTAGCCTGCTGGACGGTTCTAACTCCTCGGTGCTGGTCAAATCCTGATCTGATATGATGACGAGAAAAAAATGCCACAAGAATATTTAGAGTGCATTTCATATATATGATAAATGCTGAACTTGCAGGTGGGATTGGGCACTTTATCCTGGTGTAGCTGGCGTGCGAAATTTAGGCAATGATCTTGAACAAAGATAAAGTCAAGTGATACAGTCTGTGAGACTTACGTATAGTAGTAAAATGTAAATGTAGTCAATTTAAATTGTTTTCACATTTTGCATTCATCATTGTTTATTACTTACATTCCATTTGATGGGGACAATGTCATTTAATGTAGTTCCAGTACAGAGGATAAAAACTGTGCTGCAGCCTACACCATGGTAAGTTAGGTTTACACATTTACAGCGTAATATAAATATACAGCTGGTGGCGTACACACTCAACATTGGCCATGGACAACAGAGCTGTCTCTCACCCATAGTTCAAGTAAGACTATCAGTTAGCCATTTAGTGTCATTGTTAGTCATCATTATCCACTTCACTTAACACTGTCATCCTTCATCCTCCTCCTTTTTTCTTCCTTTCTTCCTTTCACTCACAAAGTCATAACACCTCTTCATTTTGAATTGGGTACTGTTGCCAAACTTAACTATTCTGAAGAGCCCTGCACTCGTCATTTAACAACACTGAGTGTGCAGAATTGTGTAAGGTGAGGGCCCCATTGAAACACACCACAGCCTGGGGCCCCAATCACTTGCCTGTTCACATGCAGCACCTCTTGAGTGTCTCTTACAATTACTAAATCCAGACACAATGATAGAAGTGTGTCTGTCTGGCTTATCTGTCACAATAACATGATGGAGGTACGGCTGTGGACAGCTTGTTGGATGCCACAAGACATTGCTGTTCTTAACTGCTTCACTGTAAAACCAGGTAGGTAATCATGTCTCAACCCTTGAATCTGAGATTTACAATCAACTAATTCCCATTCCTCACCGTCTCACAGTATCAACGTGTTCCAACTTGGAACTTTTGTGAAGCTGCACCTTTTCTTCCTTCCTCTCCATACTTTTGAGACCCCCATATTTGGCATGGTGGGTGCATAAAAGGTGTGATAATCATTATATATGGAGAATTATATGTCAGGATCAGACTTCTGGCTGCAACCTTCAGCTTGAAGATTGTTCACTTACAAATATGTTAGTGAATTATTTGCCTTTTAACTTCACAGGAACTTCACAAGAGGCATGCTGGTATTAACAATGTAGCAGCATTTTCTTGCTGCAGGCAGTAAGAGCCAGTCATTTATGGCTGTATTGTGGTCTTATGGTATGTGCAAATGAAATGAAGGTATCGCTACAGTGGTTTAAAAGGTGGAACCGCCCCCCCCCCCCAAAATGATCCTACTTTGTAATCCACTGCTTTACACAGAAAAACACACTGAGGCTCACAAAGCTGCATGTGATAGAGAGTAACCTATTATTGTGATATTCCATAATCTCCCCAAATGTGTGTCCGTTTAGTTTCCACCTCATTCTTGTTACCCCATTTAATAGAAATCATTCTAAATTTCATTTATAATATGTTTGAGCCCTCGCTGAAAAAGTGAACTAAATGATTTGTTAAATGATGAACTCAGTACATTTAAAACACAATTACAATACACACAGATGCATGAAGTTTAAAATTATACAAAAGAACACAAAAGAAAGAAAAGAGATCAAGCTCGGTCTGCTTAAATCCAGGTTTCTATTCCAGCTCTGAAAAGCTGGTTACCTTGTCCATATATTCAGGCTTGTCCTGCTGATCGACAAAATGTTGATGCAAATATGATGCAAAATGACTCTGTATTGCATTTGAGTTGCTTCTGTTGGATGTGAAAGTATGCATACAAGTCAGAACTAAAGCACCACATGTCGTTAACTTAATTCAATTTTTTATTTATTGAATTTTTAAGGTTTTTGGGTATTTACACATAAGAAAAAACAGAGACATCACGCGAAACCTGAGCCACTGTATTGAGTCCCACCAACTATATTTGACACCTCTCTAGTATACTTTGGCATGTATTTTGATCTTCACTGTTGTCTTTTTTACTTATACCCTTTACTCCCCCTTGTTGACTGTACTGCAACTTTAAAATAATAACTTTATGTTGAAACTTTATACTTATTAAATGACAGCCAGTTAATATATATTCATATGTGTTGCATCATTAATGCTGCATATGTCCAGTTTACATGCATGTAACTCAAGCATCCTTCCAGAAATGTGACTGATTTCTAGTAATTTAAGTATTTTGCCAATATGTTGCTATGAACACTGAAGTTCACGCCCAAAATAAATAGTTTTCTGTTGAAATGTCTGGTCTTGTAGTACATTATTAATTGTAGTTACTGCAGCATTATTAAACATAAATGTAACAGTTGCATTTAGGTTGACCACATGGTGGTCAAATTCACTGACTGGAGATGCAAGCTGTGTTTACATTTAACCAAAAGCACCACCTTACCAGTCTGAATGGAAATATATATATATATATTCTGGAGAGTTATGTGCCCACCATCTACCCAAACCATCTTCACTAGTGGAGTTGTGATTCAGCAAATACATTTATCCAAATAATGTGACTGTGAAAACAGTTTGCTGAAAATAGTTTCTAAAAGAAAATAATATCTAGAAAACATTGTCCTCTAACAAAAAATACTGAAAGCAAAACCTATATCATCCCCAGCGTAGCATTGATTGTGTGCTGATGTTCCGTCTTGTATATAGAAACTATTGTTTTTCTTCTGATGCATAAGGAGCCTGCTGTTAACCTGCTAACGCTTGAGAAAATCACTTTAACCGTTGTGTTTAATGGTGAAATGCAATAAATAGCATATATATATATATATATATATATATATTTAATGAATGTTGTGCCTGTATGCAGATTCCCAAATCCTCTTGGAATAACATTACATTAGGTTTTTGGGGTCACAAAAAAAACAGATTTAACGAATAAGGTAACTTACAATTTGACTACTCCATTATAATGAAGGGCTGTGCATAAAAGGCTTTTCATCCGACTGTCCCTAAAGGTAATGATGGTGATTATGATGAAGGAAATCTAATGGGAGGAGGAGGAGGAGGAGGGAGATGAGGAGGAGGGATATCACCATTTAATAACCCCAGCCTACCCTGACTGTCAGCGTCATGATTGCAGAATGCACCGGGACCCCTTCACTAACGGATCCCTGTCGTGATGTCTGTCTGGGGGCAGAGCTGCAGCCCGGTGACGCCTGACATTTCGTCCTTTCAGTAGTCAATATCTCAGACCAGCGCGGTGTCAAAGCTGGAGCTTGGCACACATAAACTCTCAGTGCTAGAGGCTGCCTCCCCTGTGCGTACTTCCCTCCGACACATTATTCCGAGCCTTCTCCTTCCTTCCATCTGGGGACTGGAAACTTGAGGGACTTTACCGTCGCAAGCACATAACAAAAGGTGGACACAAGGATAGTGTCGGCGCGGTGAATGTACTGGCTGGCTGTGGAGTCTTTCTGCGGGGCGCACAGCGGACCAGCCGAGGACGCACCAAGTCCCGTCCCACATCCCCGTTTTACTCCCCGCCGAGTGTCCCGAACACGGCAAACATGATTCTCTTCGGGATTTCGCTTGCTCTTTTCTTCTCAGGTACGTACACTTGTGTGATTTCCTTAAGGAAAGAGGGAAATATTTACTGAAACAGCTGAACAGAATATCACAGTCTTTGTCTAGATGATTTCTGGCTCGCAAGTTAGACGGAGACGGGGATGGAGAGTGGAAAGTCTCACTTCATCAGCAGCCTCACTGTTTACATCTACGTAAAGAGATATTTCTGGCTCTTTTTTATTTTCTACTTTCATTATTCAAACAGGAGTCGAGCTGTTTATCTCGTTTGGTCAATTTCACGGTTTTGGTGCCTTCGGGATGTATTTTTTTTTCCCTCCCGACTTTTCAGCAAAGTTAAATGTGTTCTGGGGATGTTACTGACTTTATCCTCAATAATATTTGTATTTATTTATGTTGTGGTTAAAACTCATTTTGACTTGGTTCAGTACCCTTAGCTCTGTGCTCTAAGCAAGACAACTAAGCTCTAGGTTATTTTGCATCAAAAAGGCCACTAGGCTACGCTCTTCATCTCCAAGACCTGAATTAAAACTTTACGTGATGAATGAACCAGAAGGTAATGATAACGCAACTGACATGTATCAAATCTCCAGTAAGACATGACAGCTGCATTTTATCGTTCAGATCCCAGCAGTATAGCATAAACTCTATCACGGCAGTGGTACTGTAGCTCGATGAATCCACTGATTCATAATAATTTTGCATAAAAAACATTTTAATTTTCAATTGTTAAACCACTTACTAGTTTTAGGAAAATTGTGATTAAATATCCTCCATTTGTATGTGACACAGGTTATACGAACTGAAATATTTAAAGAAAGACATTTTAAGACATTTAAGCGGCAGTATATTCATGATAATTATAAAATAGGCACATAGAAAAGGAACAGTAGAATGTGGTTCAAGAGGAATGTAATAAGTTACTTTAATGGGTGGAAATATCAAAAGTTAAAAAACATTTTTTATCCCATCATTTTGCTTTAATGATTAGGGTAAGCATTTCACTCTCCTGCGATCAAAGATTGCAGAATTAAATTATTGATTCATGTTCTTGCACACACTAAGTGAAAATCCAGGAACTGTGTATTAACATCAACAGATACATTTCTCTTTGTGCCTGCAGTTTTATACACCTTTACTGATCTCTATAGCATTTTTTGTAGTTATGGCAAATAAATTGACATCAATATTTCTGATGTCACAAAGACACAGAACCTGTGTCATATTGGGCTGTCTAAAAAATAATCTTGATCTCACAAACAGCTGAATTTTGACTCACGCAGAAACACTTCCTGAACAGTTCAAAATAATTTTTCTGCTTTTATGGGTTTCGCTCATTACTAATCCTTGGATTACTTATTGATAAACAGTTTGTAATATAATTAACTTGCTGCTGGATGTGAATGTGACACGGTCATGAAAATGACCTTGTTAAATTTATTCTTTTTCTCTGTTTGACCCTGCATGCGCGCTAAAATCTAGTAAATGAATAGGAAACAAGAAGAAAAAATGTTCATGCTGCTTATCTCACCATAGTGGGTTTTTGTCAAGCATTAGACAACAATTTTATGATATAATGGTATACAGGTCTGAGTCCAGCCTGTGCCATTTCCTGCAAGCATGTGCTAAAAATCCAGGACAGGTGTAGATGATAGGTTGAACATGGATTTAAATGGGAGGCTGAAGACAAGGTCAGAATGTCCAAACCTACACTACATTACAGAAACAAAAATGTTGAATACATAAAGGAAACATTGAAGGGACCAGGTTAGGAGGCGAATATCCTTTCTTGTCATTTACAATAAATGCGTTATGCAAATCCTTTTAATGCCAGCAGATTGGATAAGAGCAGTTGTTCTTACCTTTGAAGGGAAATGCTGAATTAATGCGAGTATGCGACAACAGAAGAGATTTGTATTTGTAATACAAAATATTGTGAGATTCAGAGGGTGTCAGAGATCACTTTCCGACAATGCCTCGGCAAGACACGCCTATGTTGGAGGTTTTCTCATGGTTTTACTTTAGGATGAAACAAAAGCAGGCAGATTTTATACGCCCAAACTGCATCCATAAATGGTGATAAATTGAAAGGCTGATATGCTTAAGTCATCAAGAGGGACTAATCTTCTCATACGCACGATGCAGCAGTTACATGCGTGTTGCTATTGATTATTATTATTATTATTATATATATATATATTTTTTTCAGTTTAAAAAAATATGTTAGTGTAAGGTAATAGTTACTGATGTGTAATTTTCAACTTTTTTGTCGTCTCACAGCCCTATCAAATAGAGTCCCTACACAGTCATGTTTGGATGAGATGACAGTATTTCACTGGAATGGTTGTGGCTAATTTGGACTATACAAGATTCCAGCCATTAGTTGATTTTATGTTTCAGTATAACTGCTAATGTATTTCACTGTGCATATGCCTAGCAGATTGAAATACTATTGTTTTGTTAACTTACTTTTCTGTGGGTACAGTACATGATCAAATCACAGGGTCTACATTTTCCATTTTTAAAATGCCTGAGCTACACCAGTCATTCCAGGTAGCAGCTTTAATGAAATTCCCCTGAAGTCACTTATATGTGAGCATGGTCCGTCTGAAGCGGGACCCTGCTGTGTTCATTAGCTGTGTTAATGATTGTCCAGCTTGTAGTGATGTTGTAATGTTGAGTGGCAGACTAATATATCGCCCTGTCTCTCCGCCTCAGGTTCAATCCTCCCCCTTCTTTCCTTCCCTCAAAGCTTTCAGGTTGTGTCTGATTTTTCTCTTTTTTCAATATCAATCTAAATTCCCCCTCGGATTCGGCTGCGCGTCAGAATAAATTGTTCAAGTCGTTCAATGAGGAAGTGCAGTCAACCGACGCCGGTGTGCAAACACATTTGGAGCGGCGATGGTTGACGTCTTATCGGTGCACAGACAGGTGTGCATGTTTGTGTGTATTTTTAGGGGTGGGAGGGTGTGGGACAGAGCTCATTTTTACATAGACGCCACTAGTGGTTTTTGGAAGACCTATACTGATATTGATACTTTAGGAATGGGAGCTGTCAAAAGAAATCTGTAGTATATAGTATCTGGATCCTTTTTAAAGAATGTTTCTTTTCTTGTTTCCTTGTAAGGGCCCTAAAATATTTTGCTCTCTTGCTCTCATTTTTACTTTCATTTTCACTATTAGGGAAGGTTTGAGTGACATTAGACTGTGTTTTACCTGCTATTTTTGAGCGATATATTGTTTTATAACTCCTTAATAATAAAGAAAACTGGGTCTTGATGCCGATTTAAAAAAAGTCTGTTCCACACTTTGTCACACAAACACTATGCATATTCTGTTCAGTACTCTGCATTCTTTGTAGTTGCAACATTCCATCAAATTGAATATTACATGTTTGTGCATCATGTACACACATTTTCCAGCAAAAATCAAATACATGTGTCCTCAGTGAGGCAGATAGTCTATTACTGATTCATTAAATTGACATAAATGTTATCTGCTTCTAATTTGATAACCAAACTGTAGTTTTATTTATTTTTCTACTCAAAATACTAAAGCACATTTTCAAACGCTTTTCTTAGTTACCCATAACACTGATCGGAAAATCTGAAGAAACAGCGCTAGACTGTGCACGATGAGTCAGTTAGTCAAGGTTAAGATTAATACAATAGTATGACTGTTAATTATGTTGTCTGCTTTCTTTTTTTATTATCAAGCAAAACCAAAAAAATAAATAAAAATGAGATTACTTTGGCATGTTCACTGTTGGGCACCATTTTGTTGAATGTAGCATTGAGAGACCACTCTAGCTCTCATATAGATAGATAGATAGATAGATAGATAGATAGATAGATCAAGTTATTGCTCTGTGGCACTCTGCTTTTTCTTCAGATCAGAATGTAGAAGAGGTTAGCTCTCTGGCTTAATATATTGTTAAAGGTCACAGCATGTATGAACTTTAGACTTAAGTTCGTAAACTCCCACACAGCTGCACATCCTTACACATTTACGCCATTACGGTATCCATGATCAGTAAACTAACCTTTATGTCAATAATTAATGGAACTTTCTTTTAATTAAAAGGAAAACATTGCTAAACTAATGTACTGATACATATAAATGTAACGTAATGGTTGTTCGTAACATTAGACATTACGTCATCTAAACAGAGCACCCTCATATAGAGTGCATAAAACACACACAAACCCACACGCACTCATGTGCCAGGTATTTTTCAGCATAGGCTATAGACTCACTGACTAACATGTCACTATGCTAACACACTACTGATGATTCCAAATCACTGCAGGGTTGTGTGCTCTGAATAACAGGAGTTCTTCTGGTAGGTAGAGAGCGAGAGGTAGAATGCCTTATCTTTATTGATCTCCAGTGACAGACGATGACGTCTATGAAGAGAAATGAGGCCAGAGAAATGAGTATCATAAACCTGCTTTGATGATAAGTGTAAAAAAGCTGTGGCTGGAGCAGGAAGGAGAGGCGATCATCCTGGGTCTGAGGAGAGAGACAGAGGTGGAGGGGAAAGAGGAAGAGGATTAGAAGTGTGCAAGGTGAATGAACCTGGTTAAAGAAGTGAGGGAATCTATCTTCCTCCTCTGTTGCATTTAATGAAAAATGAGCAACTTACCTGGTCTCCAACCACCTGGTTTCATCTGATCCGGGTGCAGAGGTGTGTGTGTGTGTGTGTGTGTGTGTGTGCGCGCGTGTGTGATGTGCATGTGTGACTGTGTGTATGTTCTTCTAAAAGGGAATGGTATATGCAAGGGGGTAGTTTGGAGGTCTTCTGTGTGTTTTGTTGATAACTGGGATTTGGAACTCAAACACAGGGACGGCAGATGGTGTGTTGGCTTCTGCTTACTTGGCTGTGTGTGTATCAAGTGTGTGAACTAGCGGTAGATTGAGTGCTGTATTTGTATGTACACGTATGTGTGTGTCCTTACCCAAACTCAGTGTCAGACATGAGTCAGTGCTCCCTGAAGGTACCACTGCTCTCTGCAGTCAGAGCCTGGGCTGATCACAGGTCAGCTATGGCCTGACCTCAGACCCATCTGCTATCATAATGACAGATGTGTCAGATACTAGCTTCATATCTGTGGCTGGACCCACAATTCCCAATTAGTCTTTCTGATAGAATGATCTCTGCCAACCATTTAGTTTGGTTTTCCAAATCCTATATGTGATGGGAAACATTATGATCAGATTCCGCATCTTCCTTTGTGAAGTAACTAAGACCAAAGTAATGCATATGACTTTGATTTGGCTCAGCAGTTTGATTTGGTAGGGCACATGTGAAGACATTTGTCATTCTATCACAAACCAAAAAAAAAAACACCAAAAAAAAAACACCAAAAAAACACACCAAGACCATTGAGAAGAGGTTGTCTCAGCCTAGTCCACTCTGGTTCTTTTCCATATGAACTCTTATTCTGCTGGTATATATTGATTGACCAGATAATTATCATGGTTATGAACAAATGTCAGCTCTGCTGTTGCTTCATGTTAAATTGAATGGCAATTACTTGTTTATCTCCCAGATGCATCCAGTGGTCCAGAATATAGGCCATTTATCCTTTTTTATTACTTTCGTACTTCCACCCCAGACACTTCTGACCAGTAAACAGAGGGAACATTGTTATGCTTTTTGTGGTGGCCTTTTTCGTTGGACTGGGTGCATTTTAGTTCTTTGGATGCTTCTTTATGTGAAAAGAAACCAGACCTAGGGTAAACTCTCCAAACACATCCACTGACCCTGATGGTAGTCTGTATCTAACTTTATTCATACAGTCCAATAATAATTAAAATCAAGTCTCTTTAAGACCAGGGTTACTCTAATAGCCAAACAGACTATGAGTTTTGACAAGTTAAAAAAACCCTTTTGAAGGATTTCAAAAGACTTTGACTTGTCCTTTTGGGAACTTTTGCTATGATTTTATAATTATAAGGAGAAGAGAGTGCTCATCAGTTTTCCAATTCAAAATTCAAATCTGGATTTGAAAGATCCAATATCGATTCATAAAATCCTCCAATCAGTTTTTTTTTTTTCAAATGGATGTCATTTCCTGCATCTTCTCGTTAGAATCTTGCTGTGTGCTAGTGAGAAAAAGCAAGAAAATTCGTCCACGTGTGAGGAAGATAGAAAACATGACAGAAGCTATGACTGCATCAGGCCTGACAGTAGAAAATCTCCTCTGGTGGTGGGACTGGAAGAGACCTACAGTACCTGAAATGGTTCATCTCTTCACTTTGCAGGGCAGTATTAAGCTATATTAAGCTGTATTAAGCTGTATTATTGTTGAATTAAGCTCTATTATTTTCTTATGTTGTCTTCATATCATTGCATAACATGACATTAATGAGGCTTGTTTCCAGGCACCGCTTATCCCAGTATCTTCCATGTGTCAGAAGATATTTGATTCTTTATCAACTTTTCATATGTTGCACCCCTTTGTCTTGAGACTCTGAGCATGGCTGGGTTTCTTGAGGTTCAATTCATGCTGGCAAAACTGGCATCCTGTCATGTTTCTGGTTTTGAATGTGTGAACAGAATTATGTCTCACTTCAAGTCTGACATTGTAACCCCAAAACATTTATCCTGTAGGCCTCAAGTGGTTCATGCTTTCCCAGACTTTTTCTTGTCAAACCCACATCCCTCAACAATTACACTATTCCTAAACAATAGGACTGCAAGCAATAGGTTCTTCTGTACACAGCAACACAGCAGGACATCTTTCACAGAATGTAAAGAAAAATGGGACCCCTTCATCACTGTCTGGGACCTTTACAACCATTCCGGCATTATCCATTTTTTGCTCTTTGATCATAATTACACTAATTACAGCTCCACTATTACCACCTTTCTTCATAATCAAGGAAGTGAAGGAAAATAATGTCTGAGTGTGAAATGGGATTAGAAATGTGCAGGTGACACACTGACTTCTGTACAAATTATTCTGGTTAATTTAGAACAGGAAGAGTGCTGTGTTGCAGACATAAATTGCTAGAGCAGGGAATCAAAGCTCAGCTCATGTTACTGATTTTCAGCAAACTGCTCCACATGCTGTTGCTCCTACAATTTTTATTATTAGATTGGTTGACCCACACTGGCACTGCAAAACTAATTTTACCAATATGATGAGTTTCTTTGACTGCTAAAAGGTCACCCCAATTATTGGCTCTCTGTTAAAGCGCTCTGTAAGGAAGAACAGTATAGTGAGCCAAAGTCAACTTAGTGAGCCCACCTTTGTCAGTATTTCAAATAATCAGGTTCAAATGACAGAAAGCTAAAGTAGTTTATTTACAAGTGAATTCCTGACCTTGTGAACAATGCATTAGTTGCTTTCAGATGGTCCAGCAAAGTTGGTAAGGGGACCTTGAATTAATCCGACTACTTACCCCATACTGTTAAGTCTCCTCATTGAATGTACCCTGCTTTGCAACCTTTAACAAATTAAATGACAGAGCTTGGTTTTGATTCAGACACCTCTGTTAGGGTAACCTAATCCTGAAATGCACTAAAATTGAAGTTTTAATTATTTGAAGTGTATCTACTGCTTCATTCAGTGTCACAGCTCAGTCATTTGCAAAAGGAGTTTAGTGAATTCCATTGACTCTGGAGCTGACTTGACTTGCAAACACATCGCGCCACTGTTTCACATGAGGTTAACACAGTGATGCAAGTAAGCAAACCAAAGACTGGTTGGGTATTTTAGTTAGGACTCCTGCTGCTTTGGCATATGCCTCTCCTTCACTGTTCTACAAGGTCTTGATGGTCTGTAACATTTCCTCATAGCAGTCATGAAACTGGCACAACTGAGACGACCTATGGAGTTGGGCGCAGAGCAAACAGGTTCATCAAATCTCCACATTCAAATAGGGACTTGAGCAAGGCCATTCTTTTTGTGGAACCACTAAGGATTCCTCTCACAGGAATTCCAGTGCACCAGTACTTCTCTTGGCACTTCTTGCGACTTGCTTCTATTTTAAAAGCATGACAGCAAAAGTATGACACTTCCAGGTTGTCATCTGCAAACTGTATTGTTTGTATGAGCACTTTAACAAATGTATTTGTCTTTCTGTTAATTGTGTGTGTTATAGTTCCAGTTGTCTTTACTTTTCAGCCAATTATTTTCCGTGCACACACTTTCCATACTTAGCTGTTGAAACCCCCCAGCCCAGTTAGCTGCCACTCTCGCTGGGAGTCCCTCACTGCTGAAAAAGGAGCTCCAGATTCCAGAGGATGCTTTGTTATTTTCCTTATCTTTTCTATTGCTTTTCTCCAATTGGGAAAGCCCTTTCCCTTCAGGAAGAGACTCTTCCGCTTTTGACACCAACATGCTCTTGACAGCTGACACAACAACAATGCTGTCAGTGTCTGCAATGTATTCTAGCCACTGCCACTCTTTGAACCAGGTGGCTCTGCAGGAGGGAGTGCAACCCTCCTTGTTGAATTTTCAAACAGGATATGCATAATTCTCTTGAAGTCTGAGGGGTACTGCCCATGCCTTTAGAGTAACCACATGAGGCATGGAAGGAAGACTAGACTAGAGAGTGGGGCTAATCACTCCTTCCCATGTTGCTGTTGGCCCGCTGGCAGAGATATGGCAGCAATGGTTGTCAAGTCAGCTTTTTCTGATTCTGTCTCACTTTCTCTGGCCTTGTACAGATGTAGTATTAACATGTGCCCTGGGTTATCCAATAACCAGCAAGTGACCAGCTCAGTGTGTGTGTGCGTGTTCATACTTAAGTAGAATGCATCTCCATATGTGACCCCAAAGACCACTCAAGATCTGACGACAGTTGTTTATGCAAGGAACAAGTGGGCTACATCATTTACAGTGCTGTAGAATGTTTTGTGAAACTTTAATGTATTACTATCTGCTGCTGATTCTAAACTATCAGCAGTACTGTCTATTCTATATGCACGTTGCATTATGAGTTGTGGCATTTCTCTCACTCACTGAAAGCACAAACATTAAGATATTGTTATTTATTGCACATACATAGTAAAACAGTGCAAACTGCACAGTAGTCTTGCTTCACTGTTTGCAGCAGTTACAGAAAAATCTCCTGTAATAAAGGTAAATAAGAGCAACAGTCATTACTGAGAAAATACCTAACTTAACTCCACATGGCTGCTTTGCATACATCATCATATAGCACATACCAATACACATGATGGAATTATACATAGTTTCCTCATATTCAATAATCTGTTGATTGCTTTCTATATTGATTAATTTTTAAAAGGCTCTTCTTTCTAATGAACAGACAGCACTTTTTGCCTTTACTAGCAAACTTGATAGAACTTATACTTATTGCTTTAGTTGTGCTGCAAATGTAATTTCTTATCTAATTTATTCTCTATTACTAAAATTGTGATTATGTAGTATGAGTTGATATCTGAATCAGTTAGGCAAAACTCCATTTGTGCAGAGGACATCAGCTGAGTACGTGGTCACAAGTGGCCCACGGCATCTCCAAATATCAGACCACATTTGGTGATGTCAAATGGGCCAAATGAGTCTTCAGTGCATTCAGTGTTTGGTATAAGTGTAGGTTTTGTGTGCACCTGTACTTGGGTGTACTGAAATGGCTACTTCGATCATATTACTCAGGTCAGATGTTTATATGGCCTGAACAAGGCCTCAGACATTTTAGTAAAACTGCCTTGAACCAAAACCTAATTTTAAACCCTGATAACCAGGTCAATGTGAATATGCATCAAAGGACCATTGTCATAATCACTTGATCTAATTCAGAAATTGACACATTAATTCATATACGTATATATATATATATGTGTGTGTGTTGTTGTAAAGGGAAGTGGCATTTGGTCTCTGCAGAGGTCGAAGCTATGATATGATTAGTGTATACTTTGGGATATGATTTTTAATGAATTTGATAGATCAATTATTTAAGTATTTCCAAAATAATAATATAATAATACATTTTATTTAAAAGCGCTTTTCAAAATACTCAAAGACACTTTACATAAGAAAGAACATCAAATTAACAAAACAGTGTGAGATGTAACACACAATAAACTGAGCTATACATTAAAAGCAATTTAAAAAGGTGGGTTTTTGTCAGGGATTTGAAGGTGGTAAGGTCGGTACAGTCGCGGATGTGTTTGGGGAGAGAGTTCCAGAGGGAAGGGGCAGCTGCAGAGAAGGCTCTGTTGCCCCAGGTTCGATGCTTGGTCTTGAGTGAGAGAAAGGAGGTTTGCATCACGTGAACGGAGGTGAAATTTTGCCACAATTTCATTGTGTGAAATTTTGGCTGCTCTGGAAGTGAAGCATGTCACCAATAAATAGACAGATTGATATTTGTGGTCTAACTGAATCAGCATAGTACAGTAAAATGATAAAGATGATAAAATAAAATTTTGTTCATATTCACATAATTCATATGAATCGACAATGAGCTGAACATTGGATTTAAGTGGGAATTGATAGGCTCTAATTCAGTTTTATTTATATAGGATCAGTAACACAAAAAATACAAATACAGATTGTCTCAAGACTCTTTACAAACCCCAAAGCAGGCATGTAGGCAATAGTCCTCCTTTTATTTATTTATTTTTTAACAAGGTTTTACAAGAAACCTTGAGCAGCATCATATAGTGAATCATATGGAGAGGCCCATCTGCTTAAGGCCAGCCGGGTAGAGACAGAAGAGGAGAGAGAAGAGGAGGAGAAGGGGAAAAAAATACATCTGTCATAGATACATCCGGATACATGTATAATCTGATATTGGCTGGACAATCTGATACATAGTAGTAGGAGCGGAACTGGAGTCCCTGACATCAGTGGCAGAGGCAAGGACCTCGAACAAACTCCTGTCCATCATTAACAATGACCACCACCCTCTACACAAGATCATAGTCAGGCAGCTCGTTCAGTGACAAGCTGCTGTCTCTGTCCCGCTCCATGGACTGGTTGAGGAGGTCGTTTGTCCTTCAGGCCATAAGACTATACAATGCCAACCCAATTTTAGTGGTTTCTACAATCTCCTTAGATGTTTTCTCTGCTTGATGCATGCCAATAACTTGACCCTTCTCAAACAGACTAACATCTTTTACATGACCATGGGATATTTTCTTTCTTTTTCTAGTGTTTTAAATTGAAATTGAATCAAGATTAATTAATTACAAAGTTAATTAGATACATTTTTTTAACTGAGTCCCACCCCTAATTTTTAAATAAATCATTTCATTTCATTGTTCATATGTAGCTACTGGTTTTTGTCACTGTGGAGAAAAAGTTAGCCTACATATATTCACCTGCTTGATGTGTGTATCCATGGTGTGGATTCTCTGTCCAGCTTGTTTGGACTGAATAATAGTTAAAAATGAATAAAATTAAATGATATTGAATATTTCATAATCATAATATTTCATAATATTTCATTTTTTTAAATTACGGGTGATAAAAATAGATTATGATGGGATTTTTATGACCCCGTCAGTCAAAATGAGAAGAACAAATAAGTCTAGTGCAACCTCTGCTATCTGTCTCTATGATGAGGATCACGATGGCAGTTAACATGCTATACAGTAGTACCAGAGAACTGCATGATTTGCATACTGTCTTACCATCCTATTGAGTGCTTTTATTCTGAACTGAGCAGGTCCGTTATAGCTGAAGGGGCTCTCTTCCATGAGTCCAGTGTAGATCCTCTGGCTTTGTTCACCCATGCTATAGACAGCTTTAACATGACAACATCCTGAAAGTGTTCCAGCCATTTCCTAGCGTACAGTTTGTGAGGGGGTAGTCAGCGTTGTACTATCAGTTTTTTGGCAGCCGTCAAGCCAGCCAACCAAACCTTGCGTTGTTTCTCATTCAGCCCCAAATGTGAATCGTCACTGAGCAAAAGGAGAGTTGGCTCCAGAGGTATAGGCTAATCAATCATGTTAGGTAAAGTCACTGTTACCTTCCTCCAGAAGCCATATACCTCTGGGCAGTCCCATACCATAAGCTTAAATGTTCCCGTTGTGTTCAAGGAGCACAAGTCACAGTTCGGGCTGTTTGGCAGCTTCATATGAAATCTCAGACATGGTGTCAGATAAGCCTTCTAACAGAACTTATGGTGAATCAACTGGTGGTTGAGGTTCTTGGACGCGCAAAACGTGTTCTCCCAGACAGTTTCCCATTTTATGTCCTCCTCCGGATGTTCGGTTTAAATTTGGGTATTTATTGACAGCTGTCCTTTGATTTTCATTCAGCTGTGGTTGTCATCGGTTCTTAATCTAACCAACCACTTACTCCTCTCTTTGTTCCAAACAAACCCTAAATGTGAAACGCATCACTTCCACTTCTCATCACAGTGGTGGGAATACTTTTACCCACAGAAACAAAACACTCTCACCCTCCCAGTTTCTCTGCCACAGTCTGTGGGCTGATTATTATGAGGAAGACTGTACTGCAAGAAAGAGCTCAGCTGATAAGCACATGATGACAGCCAGTATACGGTGTAATCTGACCAGGTAAAACAGTGAGACTGTACTCGCAATAATAGAAACGGAATCATGTTGTGGATTCAATGCACTCTGGCCTTGCTTTGTACTGATCTAGCATCTTTTGTGGGTGCCACAGCATCTCCAGTTTATTCACTGTAATTATATTAACATCATAGAATTACACACTAATGATGATGTTGATGTTGATGCTGAGAGACAGGCTAGTGCTTGAGCTTCAACCTTCAGCCTTCATTCACCATTCCTTCTATCAGACTACTCAGAAAATCACAGCAACTGTTGGCAAAATTGATTTTCAAAATTAGAAAAACACATTGCACTTCTTTGCAATTGACAGATTTGTTGTGTCTTTAAGAATTTGAGGTTGAACGACAGATTTTTAAAATTCGACTAATATGTGGTGAGAGTCGAGTCCAAGCTAATTAGTTGCCAATTATGTCATTAATGAAAACACAGTAGAAAGTAATGCTTTGACAATGAAAGCTATATTCTTGACCTGAATACATATTGCTGCGTCTCACACAAGCTACTGAGGCTTTTCTCTCAACTCTACCATAACTTCTATCTCTCGCATAATGCATTCACTGACATAATGGACAAAAATAACACACTCTACGATCACAGCAACAATGTCAATGAACAGAATACAACAGAACTGAACATTAACATGAGCTTATCATTTGTCGTTGCATCCAGCTTTACATTTGTCTTTCCATCCAGCAGATGTGCAGTTTGATCAGGACACCTTGCCTGAACTGCCACACTTCTTTTACATTGTTTTTTACAGACACATAAACCACTCACATGCATTTGCTTCACCCATGTTCTATGCACAGTCAATGCCTGTTTTAGCCGCCTCGTTCATGAATTGTAACTGAGCATTTGACAAACACTAAAAGGGCAACAATGTTTCTGACACAGTTGTAGCTTTTGTTGCTCATAGTGTGATCATCACACTGTAAGTGTTTTTACAGTGTACTTTATAACACTGCTGACTAAGACATTTCCACAAGTGATTTACTTTCTGTGTAGATTTAATTTTATGTGGGAATTACTTTGTTGGTTCTAAAATGGGTATTATGAGGCCATCAACCTAACGGGCTGTCTCTGTGCCAGTATGTAGATCGCAACAAACCAGTAGATCTTGTGCCATTCAAAAATAAATTTTAGATTATAGTCTGTCGGGTTTGGTGATCGATAATCTCGTCCCTGCTTTATGCAGATGACGTGATCCTCCTAGCTTCATTGAAAAACGACCTCTTGCTGAGGGGGTTCGCAGCTAAATGTGAAGCAGTTGGGATGGAGAGCAGCACCTCCAAGTCTGAGGCCATGGTCCTCAGGTCCTCACTCAAAGGCAAAGGTCTCAATTTACCGATCTACGTTCCAACCCTCACCCATGGTCATGAAGTTTGGGTAATGACCAAATTAAAGAGAATTAGTTTCCTTCGCAGGGTGGCCATTCTTAGCCTTAGAGATAGGGTAAGGAGCTCGGGAAAACACATCTGGCCTGGGAACAGCTGGGGATTCCTCCGGAGGAGCTAGTGGAAGTGGCTGGAGAGAGGGCTGTCTGGACTTCCCTGCTGAGGCTGCTGCCCCCGCGACCCGGTCCCGGATAAGCGGGAGAAGATGAAGACGAAGATACCTATCCTCAGTATGGCATTTGACACTTGGCTGACGTACAATACAGTAATGGACTGGCCAGTCTGAGATCTCTGCGGTCAAACCTCTAAGCTGCTGCAAAACTCTAGCACTCTCTGGCACTCCAGTACTCTAACTACTAGATGAGGAGTTAGCCTTCCAATTCATGTTGACTAAAGAGGGGTTGTTTTTTATAATGTAGGCAGATTATTTTGACTTGGTCATTGTAAAAGCAGTCTACAAGCCAACCTGCTGGATTGACCAAATGTTAAACAAATGAGCTTAGTGGAAATGAGGTCTTTCTAGAAACAGCCGACAAGACTCTTCTGTGCATTGTTGTGCAGCAGATGGTGCCCTGGATGTCCTTTCAATAGGAGAATAGTCATAAACTCTACCGGCACTGATGGAAGTGCTACTGACCACCTGCAGACACAATTTGGCAACAAAGGGTCTTCCCTTACAGAGAGGTTTCGGAAATTCTTCAAAGCTGACGCATGTACAGTACATTGACTTCTAACTCATTACTAATTACTTACGTTAATTATGTACTTCATGTTCTGTTCCACTCATGATACATTAGTGAAGAACTTTCTATTTCTGACTGAACATTTTGAGAGAAAAATCTGGCATTTTACATGATGTGACTTGGAGTTCCTGAGGTGAATTGGACAATCACATGGGATTGGTGTGTGGTTGGTGGAATGGGGAGCGGTGCAATCCCAGAGAGTGGACTTGTAAAACAATAAGTTAGTTGTTGCACTCATTGATACTTTACACTGTGTTGGCTGGTACAATTTGCAACATGCAAAGCAGGTAGAATTCAAGGCATTTTAGGGGTAATTTGCATCTTACTTCACCAGAGATGGAGAAGTCTGAGAATTCACTGAAATTTGAACTTTTGGTATTTGTAATACTAATTAACATGTGGTCTTGTTCACTTGATTTGTCTGTTAAATAAAGCTTAAGTACAATAGTTACCAAAGTGCATTTTTTTTCCACTCAAGCCCAAGGCTACTTTCATAAAACATCCATCTGAAAAGTGCAGTGGAAGACTCTACAGGTTAATCTTGTGAGAACAAACACGTGACCATTGTCTAATGGCAGTAAGAACCAAAACAGATGAGTGACATGCAGTTACCCCTGAGTAACATGGTTTATTATGAATTGACAGAAGAGGGTACAGACTGCTTCTTAGAACAATGGGTTTGACTGGAAAAATCCTGGTACATCAGAGGGTGAAATTTGGACGTGGTGGCAACCGTGTACTGGAGTGGACAGGGGTGTAAAGCACCAGTAACAGCTCTAGATCAGTAAGGTCAAAACTACGATTCTATGTGGGAAACTATGTTTGTTATGATGTATAGCAAGGAGGTAGAACCCAAACACAAGACACACACACAAAACAAGGAATGGATGAAATAATGTACTTTGAGGTTACAAAACCCACTGCTGTGTGAGGCAGTGTAATCCAAAAAAAAAGCAAAGCTCAGAGAAGAATGCGAAACTGAAGACTAATTGAATATTCAAGCTATGTTTACTGTTCCATGATACATTAATATAATACAGAGGTGTGAAACATGCCCACTGTGCTATGTTTGTGTTGACAAGACACACACAATAACTTTCTGTATCTTAAACTGCTGCTGCTCTATGACGACAATATATTTAAAAGTATATATATAAAAAGTGTGATATTTGTCATGCAAGTGTCCTTGGCTGAAAGTGGCCCATGCAATGTTTGGGAGTTTGAGTTTGACTTCATATGGCCTTGGGAAGGAAAGTGTTGCTGAGTCTGAGCGTTCTAGTCCGGATGCTCTGGAACCATTTACCTGATGGCAGAAGGGAGAGAAGTTCAGTTCAGTTCTTCCTTAGCGTCCTTGGGAAGGAGAGGCATTGCTCAGCCCTTTTGTTGAGGAGAGGTCCTCTGTGATGTACACCCCCAGGAACCTGGTGCTGCTGACCCTCTCCACTAAAGAGCTGCCGATGGTCAGTCGGTGTTATTGGAGGGGCTCTCCTGAAATAGATAAGAACCTATTTTGTTTCCCCTATGTTTATGTTGGACCTCGGCTATATTGTTGGACCTGGGCTAAACATGAGAGAACATGAACTAGTGTTCCCCTTATTGACCATACAGTCAGTAGGGGGAACACTTCGGTTTCCCTGTGCAACATGGGATGTGAGTGGTGGAACAGACGACCAACGATGGTTTGCAGAGGTATGGTCATTGACTGTATACGTAACGTCACTGGAAACACATCAAACATGCTAACGCACATGAGACTCATTATTTATGAGACTAATTTTCAAGAGATTTTCAGTTTTGCTTTACAGTTGCTACTATTTGAAATACTTCAGTACTATTCAGTACTATTTGAAATATTTGTTTGACTTATTTGAAAATCTTTCTAATGTGAGAGTATGTTCACTGTTTACATTTTACTGTGTAAGAAAATGTTTCTTATAATGAAGTTTCCAAAGTTGCCAGTTGCTACCTGACTACCTCAGTTTATTATCCCTTAAAGAAATTGTGCTTTTTCTTTTCCTCTGTATGAACAAAATGAATGAATGGTATGAGAACTAACCTCCTAATGCATCTATTTTATGTTTTATTCTATTTTTTAATTTCTTATTTTACTTTTACTTTTATACAGGAGGTGTTTTTAGTTTTTTCAGTCTGTTCAAAATAAATGAAAAAAAAAAAAAAAAAGCTGGTCCTATACATGTTGCTTTTTTTTCTCTCATTATACCGAACCCGTACCGAACTGTGACCCCCAAGTGTGTGCCGTTACACCCCTAGTGGTTACAAATAATGAATGCATTAAAAGCTGACTCATAAGTTACACTTACAAGCCACTTCCCTTTTCTCAACATTTGTTGTATACACATTGTAATGTGGTGCAATTGATCTTGGTTGATCATCTGTGTCTGTTTTGTAAGCTCCCCTTCTCTGATGTACAGACTCCAGGCTACATTATTTGTTACCAGCATAACACGATAGATTCTCTTTTGTAGGCGCTGGTACTGACTTGTAAGTTAACCTTACAAGCTATTTCCCCAGAGAGTCCAGCTGTATCTCACAGTCTTACTGAGTAGTCAGAACCCTCTTCTCTATGACAACACAGCACATGAAAAAGACCTTGAGGTACTGACCATAAATCGATGTTCTTTTTCCTAAAACAATGGCTCCCATGGTTAAAATAACTTTAATGATGTTGGTTAAAATATTACAGTTGGTGATGTTTACAACCTTATTAACAGCATTTGGTTTCAATCACTGTATTGTGTACAGGGTGTCTAATTTCCACACATGTTCACCAAATCTAGAAATATGTATATAATGTAAAATTACCAATATAAAATTAAATTATAACCAGCAAACAGACCTTGCACATCAGTTGGAACCTGTATTTGGCCACATAATGGAACTATTGCTGTAAGAGAAGTGTGATCTAGGTCAGGATAGAATTTCTAACTTTGGACATCTTTAGATCAGCACAGTCAGTGCAGACATTTGTATATTGTACATGGCGTCCTCTTAAATCTCTTGCACTTTCCTCAGTTTATTTTAACATGAGGCTGAGAAAAGGGCAGCAGACAGCCTCTGTTTTTGATGTGGTATTAGGCTGTCTGCAGCTTTGAAACAGAGCCACAGTGGTTTGCTTTTGCTGGATTCACTTGTCTGTATATTGGAGTAAAGCTGTTTTGATTATTGTCATGGTAACAAAAATATGAAAGGATAATCTATTTTCTGTGACCACTTTCCGTAACTAGTTTGAGTCTTGTCACTTATGAGCTTCAAATGAACGCTCTCATATTTCATGATATTTTTTTGCGGGGGATTGGTTGTGTTAATCAGTGAGCTTTAGAAGAGAAATAGTTTTTGTTACTTTAGCACAGAGGGATGCAAGCCCTTCTAGTCTTTATAATAAGCTAAACTACTCGCTGCTGGCTGTAACTTTTCCTCAATATTTATTATACACATATGATCTTGCCATGCAAGTCTGGTTTGTACGCTGTTCTTTTTGATGTATGTGCTCCAGAGTACAATATTTGCCACTTGCGTAACAAACCAGATTCTCTTTAGCCTAGTTGTACAACCTTTTGAGACCAGGTCAACACCTTGTGGTGTGTGTTGAGTGCTGGTATTTTTTGGATATATTTTTCAGATTTGTATTGTGTTTTATGGTAATTCCCCTGTCAAAGTCATTATTGTTCTTGTAGTGTAGTTGCCAAATTCTGCACTACTGTGACATGGTAATTTATCATAAGTTTGATTATTAAACATGTCTTATGTTTTATGTCTTAAGGTCCTGGGTCCAAGTATAGAACCATAAGCTGCAAGTAGGTGATGTTACACCATCTATTATGAGATTTAGTTTATAGTTTTGACATGGTAGAAGAAAACACTCCATTTAGCTGGTATGCCAAGTAAAGATAAATGAAAAAAGACAAAGAAAAGTGTGGGAATCATGTTTTTTTCAACCATAAGAACTTCAATCGATGTTTATCTGTTGGCTCAGTTTGACTGTGTTTGTGTACAGTAATCTCCATGTCCACATATTTTTTAGTTATTTAGTTTCCAAATTCAAACCGCTGACTAAAAGGTATTTGTAACTTAGTACTGAAATGACTGTTGATCTCACACATAATAATAAGACAATGTGACTCTTTGAGCTCAGGATTGCAAATAAATATCTCTCCTGGGTTGTGTTGTGCTAGAAATTTGACTGGCAGACAACCTGAACAACGTGCGTTTTGAAAGGGAAATTGCTGTTTCCTGCACAGGACAGATGGAAATGGATGAATGTATAAGTGTGATTATGTGAAGCTAGCAGGAGACAGGACAGCCTCTGGTCAGAGAGCTGCTCAGGATCAAGGTGGCTGGGCTGAGAGTTTAGTCTGATGTGGGGACAAAGTGAGTTATGGCAGAGTGTCGGGATGCAGTGCTCCAACAAAGCCGTTTGTTCAACTTACAATGTTTTATGTATGTGGTTAGTCTCTCATCAGCACACTCAGTATTCAATTTACATACTGTCTACTGATCCAGCACTGAATGTTAAGCTGTTCATGCTCTCCCAGCCACTTCATTCTGACACAGAGATGTGTGTGGGAAAGTGTGCATGTGCGAATGTGTGCCTTAGACAGATTGCTTTGCCCACTCTGTCCCCCCTCCCCTGTGGTTGTGCAGTATTGTGTTCTGGTAATAATGATGGGTTCTGTGCCTCCCAGTCTCTCTCCCAGCAGGATACACACATAAAAAGGTCCTTCTCGGGGCAGCCATGCATGCGCGTGTCTGTGTTGTTTTTTGCGATTGTAAGATTTGGTGTTTATATGTGTGTATATGTGCACTTCTTTGTGTGATTCTAAGAACATCATTTTCGGCAGTGCATGCTGATTGTGCTTCATACTGTGCGCGTGTCCAACCTATCAAGGTTCACACTGTTGCGCTCGCTCTCTGTTCTCTACTTCTATCTCTCTCGCTCTCTCCTGTGCTCTCACCTCTCCCTTTTTCCATCTATCATTCCGTTCCCCTATTTCTCCTTCCTCTATGACATTTCTGCTGTCCTCAGACAGCTTCTCTGCACTTCCCCTGTGCGTATCTGCTATTGGATTTTACCAGGGGAGCCTCTTCTTTTTTTGCTAGTGCAAATCGAAGCAGTCTCACTTCAGACTCACTTTAACAGTTTGTCTTGGAGAAACTTTGGGTTCCACACAATCCAATGCTGTCTTTAAATAATACATAAATGAAATTTGGCTCAGAACGTGTCATCCATGTCTGCCAGCTGTGAATATCCTGCCTGAAGAACATCTATGCAGGCTGCTACAAAGGAAAGTAAACTGGTAAGAGGTGGACAGTTGGGAATAGCAAATTTTTCTATGAAACTTACATGAGAGTTAATAGGTTAGTAATACCAATATTTTCAGATCTATTCCCACGTTACTGCAAAAACTTAAAGAACCTGACAGTACATAAGGAACTGCTGATGAGATAGGAAGGAGGAGGTCTTGCCTAATAAATATGGACACAGCATGTCAGTAATTTATCTTGTTTGTTTTAAGTCCTGATCTCAACAGGTTCAGCCAATCAATGCGAGTATGTTCATTAAACGATTTGTCATTGATAGCAATAGTGATTTTTTTTTTTTTTTTTTACCTAATTTACCTAGTTTTTAACTGAATGTGGTTATCAGCAGATTCAGTGATACTGAAATCTATAGGATATGGCTAGCTCTAGCTGTATGTTTGGATACACATAAAAAGGACAAGAAGAACAACTAGCTTGTTGGTCAGGTGCACCAAGAGGTCAGTATGGGTTATCTGTTCTTCATCCTAATTTTTGCTTTGATTTGTGATTTATGTAGGAATTATCTGTGCTCTTCTTGCTCAACATCGCAAACTTGAGGTGGGAGACAGTAAAATGATTTTAACAGACTTGATGTCATGAATAATCTATTCAAACAAAAAGATCTTGGCTGTAAACCTCTCAGGACCGTTTTTTTTTTTTTTTTTTTTTGGCTCGGCCTATGTTTAATCACCCATAGAAATGAGTCTGATTTTTCCACCTCCTGCTTTGAAAAATTCTTTAAGATGTTCCTTGTGCCAAACGTACAATCAATGTGTGGTGAAGTACAAAGCACAGGCAAATTTTGCTGCCATTGGCACAGAAAATCCATGTTTTTATTTTGTTTGTTTTTGTATGCAGTGCAGTCTCTTGAGTCTTGTGGCCCATTTCTTTTCAGCATAAATGGGCATGTTGTCAGCCATGTCAAACTGCACTTCAAGTAGGGTTCTCACATCCTGAGGTTGTTTTCTGTACACTTAGACTGGTTCAACAAAGCCAAGAGGAATTATGTATTATCAAACCATTCCATTATTTCCTTACTCCATTTTTGTTATGCTTTATCTGACACAAATGGTGACTTTCATCTTTGTTAGTACCTCCACCACATTAATCACTGGCTGAGGTGGCACACCACTGCAACTCGAAGTCCCTTTTGCTTCTTGTAACAATCTAACAGATCAATTGTAGTGCCATGGTGGATCAGGAAGTCATAGAGTGAACATTATCTTCTGACCTCCCTAAATTGTTGAGCACATACAAGTGACAATGTTTCTAAAAATCTCCATTTAATCTCCATGGTCTGTGGCTTGTCTGTACCCATTCTAATCATCCTTCGTCTGTGTCTTTCCAGTATTTTTTTTGGCCTACCACATCTTTCCTTCACAAGGACTGTTCTTCTGGCCTTCCATTTCTGACTGTGGAGATAGACATCCCAAACCTTCTTGATAATTTCTTGTACCCTTCTCCTAATTCATGATAATGAATTATCTTAGTTTCTTGGTCAGTGGAGAGTTGTTTCGATGCCCCCATGTTGCCAGGAGCATAGGACAAGCACAGCCAGCAATTGCCTCTGTTAAATAGCCTTTTTCATGATTGGTTTTACCTGTCTTTGTAACTGAAGGTCTCACAAGCTAATCAAAGCAGTTTGGGGCTGCAACATGTCAGCTACAAATCTCTACAGGTCTTGAACTCAATGTGATTAAAAGGGTGCGCAAACTTTTGCACATGCCATTTTCTACATTTTAATTTATTATAATAAAACTTTGTAATGATACTCTAAGAATTTTGGTCGGGAAAACACTCAAATGTCTACATCTCTGTAGGAAATAAAATCTTGTTGCTGTGATCGTCTTTTATAAAGTTAGAGCAAATTATTATGAAATCTTAGAGGGGTGCCCAAACTTTTGCATACCACTGTATTAGAGGTACATGCAACTAACTGATGTGAGCGATGGCTGTGTTGTGTGATGCCTAAAAGTAGAACCAATATCGTCATTGCTTTTGATTGATTATGGACCAATTAATGTCCTGCCATTGTTCAGGTGATGAAAGCATGCAATATTGGTTACAATCAAAAACATTCCAATGGGTGCAGAATAACAACACACAACAGTGGTCTTGTGTCCAAACCATACATGTGAAGAAGCCATAAGATCCAACTGTGTTGCGTGTAAAAGGTCCCTTGATTAAAGGTGCAGTAGGCAGGATTGCGAAGATCCAGGACTTAGCCAAAAAATTTGAACATCGACAACTTCTCAGTCCCTCCCCCCTTTTCCGCTAAAGCCCAAAACGGTCTCCCAAGCCCTACCCCAACAAGGGAGAGCTGTGCACGATAGAGCGCGTGCATATTGGCCCTGGAATACTGCACACAAGCAGAGAACCGAGAGAGCGCGATTAAACAAACTAGCATGGAACACAGCAACATAAGAACAACAAAATAGTTTTTATAATACCCTTCGTTATTGCTAAATAATTTGACATAAAGTACAACGAAACAGTCGTTATACTTTAGGTCAAAATATATAGCAATAGTCAACTTTAGGACAAAACCAAGGTTAGGATGTTTCTGAAAGTAGCCTACATCAGTGATGTTTGCTATCAGTAACAGTTAGAAGCATTCATTGTGGCGTTTTATTCCACAGTTTAGATTTATCAATTTGCTATGTGGTAGATATATGACCGTGCACGGGGAAGGGGGAGGGGAGGGCGCTATGAAATGCGTGTCCATGAGCAGTGATTTGACACTTCTCCCAGTACTTGGTCCTGTATTCTTTCCCAACCTACTAAATTGATTGCCATTCTTCAATTATCAGATGGTGACAAACTTTAAAAAACAAAAGTATTGGTCATACACACGGTTTGCTTCTGGGTCACTGATACACCTTGTTCAATGTTTTTACCAGGTGGCTTTTTACCTGGTAGCTCTCTAGGTTTCTGTCTAGAGTTTAACCAGATAGTTGGCAAAGGTTTTATGAATATAATGAATTGGCTCATCAATCAGCAGGTGATGCCAATATTTTTGTTACTGCCATTGAACTACTATGTAAGAAGAAGGCACAACTAAATGCCCAGTGCTTCTCAAAGACAAGATAAGATTGTTAATGGCTGCAATTTTAGGACGTTATGTCACTGAATCCCATCAATGGACTCTTCTGATGTGTTGGATCCTTCAGATTCCACTAAGGACTAAGACTTTTGTTCAGGATGCTGCCTTATATTGCACAAACTGCTACCTCCGCTAGGATCCTCTGTGTTCTTAAACTACCTGCAATCATAGTAACATTTATAAGGGCACTGATGCAATTTCCAGTGATATACACCTGCACGTTTGCCAGACAGCTCCAATCACTATCAAGCAGTCTCCTAAGTAACACACTTCGAAGAGCTCTCATGGTATCATCTTTGACGGGTACTGAATGGAGTTGTTAAAACTTACTGTTTCATATGCATCATCATTTGATTTCTGTGTTTTCCAGTGGACTTAATCACATTCTACTCCTATCACTATGTCAGCTTCATAGTATAGGAGGATACATTTTCTCACTATGTATAGCTTGGTATACTGTCCATATGCTCAGTAAGCCACCAAAGCAATGCAGACATTGTTTTTAAGGTCAGGCTTAAGACTTCTCTTTTTGATCAAGCTTATAGTTAGGGCTGGACTAAACCATCCCTAAGTTATGCTGCTATAGGCCTAGGCTGCTGGGGGACAATGCAACAAACACATGTTCTCCTTCTTTCTTCTCTCTCCACTCTCGTGTCCTCCACTTTCTTTTTCTCTGGCACAGAGCTCCTGCCCTCTAAATTCCTATCTGCTACTAGTCATGCAATTCTGTGCTATTACTATGTAGAATGTTTACTGCTGCTCTCCCTTCTTCCGAGTATCTCTGGCCTGGAGTTGAGTGTTTCCTGTGGAGCGCCATACTACATCTGTTGTCGTGGTCTCATCAGCCTGCCCAGTCTCCATGGAATCCTGCTGTTATCCACTCCTACCTGAATGAACAATTCTCCAACCTGCCTATGATTCCTCTTATATTTTCAAACTGTCATGTAACATCATTAATAATAATAATAATAATAATACATTTTATTTAAAAGCGCTTTTCAAAATACTCAGACACTTTACATTAAAGAACATCAAATTAACAAAACAATGTGAAATGTAACATCAAAAAAAAAAAAAACACAATAAACTGAGCTATACATTAAAAGCAATTTTAAAAAGGTGTGTTTTTGTCAGGGATTTTAAGGTGGTAAGGTTGGTACAGTCGCGGATGTGTTTGGGGAGAGAGTTCCGGGGGAAGGGGCAGTTGCAGAGAAGGCTCTGTTGCCCCAGGTTCGATGCTTGGTCTTGAGTGGCGGAGTAAGGAGGTTTGCATCACGTGAACGGAGGTTGCGGGAAGGATTGTGGCGATGGAGCAGTGAGATAGGAGGGGGCCTGGTTATGGAGGGCTTTCTGTGTGAGGAGGAGGATTTTGAACTGAATACGTTGTGGAACTGGAAGCCAGCGGAGTTTCTGGAGGACAGGAGTGATGTGATCACGGGAGCGGGTGTGGGTGAGCAGACATGCAGCAGAATTTTGGATGTACTGAAGTTTATTTAGAGTTTTGGATGGTGTGCCGTAGAGGATGCTGTTGCAGTAGTCAATTCTGGAAGTGATGAAGGCGTGAATGAGGGTTTCAGCAGCAGAGAAGGAGAGTGATGGACGGAGTCGGGCAATGTTATTAAGGTGGAAGAAAGCCGTTCTGGTGATTTGATTGATGTGATGATCAAATGAGAGGTTACTGTCAAAGATGACTCCAAGGTTGCGACTGTAGGGGGAAGAAGAGAGGGTGGTGTTGTCGATGGTGAGGCGGAAACTGTCTGTGGAGTTGTTGAGGGATTTGGGGCCGATAATGATTAGGTCTGATTTGTCACAATTTAGTTTGAGGAAGTTGATCTGCATCCAGGATTTTATGTCGGCGAGGCAATTGGAGAGAGTGGAAAGAGTAGCAGGAGTGATGGAGTTGGTGGAGATATAGAGCTGAACGTCATCGGCATAACAGTGGAAATGGAGACCGTGGTGGCGAATGATGTTGCCAAGAGGGAGCAGGTAAAGTATGAAGAGGAGAGGACCAAGCACCGAACCCTGGGGGACGCCTTGGGACAGAGGAACAGTGGAGGAGGTGCAGTTGTTGATATGGATGAATTGTTGTCGGTCTGAGAGGTATGATTTGAGCCAGGAGAGTGCGGTGCCAGTGATGCTGAGGGAGGACTCAAGGCGGGAGAGGAGAATGGTGTGATTTATGGTGTCGAAGGCTGCAGTGAGGTCCAGGAGGATGAGGATGGTGAGGTGGCCGGAGTCTGCGGAGAGTAGGATGTCATTGGTGACTTTCAGGAGGGCTGTTTCTGTGCTTTGTTGGGAACGGAATCCAGGTTGAAATGGTTCTAACAGGTCATTTGAGCAGAGGTGGGCTTTGAGTTGTGTGGCGACAATACGCTCCAGTATTTTGGACAGAAAGGGCAGATTGGAGATGGGCCGGAAGTTCGACAAGATGTCGGGGTTGAGTCCAGGTTTTTTGAGGATGGGGGTGACAACAGCCAGTTTGAGTGAAGGGGGGACTGAGCCAGACCTGAAGGAGGAGTTGATGATTTCTGTGATGAGTGTGGAGATGGCTGGTAAAGAGTCCTTAATGAGGTGAGATGGGATGGGATCCAGGACACATGTAGAGGTTTTCATGCCTCTCATGATTTTGGGCAGGTCCCCTGGTGACACGGGGGAGAACTGAGACAGAGGCTGAGAGGTGAGGAGGGGAGGAGCAGGTGAGGGAGTGGGAGTGCAGGCCGTGGGGGCAGGAGAGGAGGACAGGTTGTTGTAAATGGTGTCGATTTTTGTTTGGAAGAATGAGATAAAGGAGTTGCATTTGTCAGTGGTGAATGAGTTGGAGGTATTGTCGCTGGGCTTGAGGAGTTTATTTACTGTAGAAAACAGAGCCTTGGGGTTGGTGGAGCCAGAGTGAATGAGGTGAGAGTAGTAGGTGGACCGGGCAGTACTGAGAGCATCCTTGTACTGTTGAAGGTAATCCGTATAGGCTGGTAGATGGACAGTTAAACCGGTTTTCTTGTGAAGTCTTTCAAGCTGTCGTTTTGTGATTTCATTTTGTGTAGTTCAGGAGTGTACCAGGGGGCGGAGTGGGTGAAGGAGACAGTTCTAGTTTTGATGGGGGCTAGCTGGTTGAGACAGGACGAGAATGTTTTGTTGTAGAATTTGGTGAGGTCAGAGGGATTGTCAGTTAACGGAGGGGGGGAGGCAGATAATTTACTAGCAAGAGAGGCAGAAAGGGCTGAAGGGGAGATGGATTTGAGGTTTCTGAAAGATATTGTCCGTTTAACTTTAGCGGTGGGAATGGGGATGTCGATGTCCATGATGATTGCCAAGTGGTCGGAGATGTTGAGGTTGAAGCTGGAGAGGTGGTGTAAGGTGAGACCAGTGGAGCAGACCAGGTCCAGGATGTGACCACGGCTGTGGGTGGGAAAGTTGACGTGTTGAGTGAAGTTGAAGCAGTGTAGTAGTTCCAGAAATTCAGTGGCAGATTTGCAGTCAGTGTCGATGTGGATGTTGAAGTCCCCCAGAAGAAGGACGGAAGGTGTGATGGCAGTGAGGAAGTCAGAAAGGTCAGAGAGGAAGGAGGGGTTTGGTTTGGGAGGGCGGTAGATGATGGCAGTGACCAGAGGAGTGGGACCAGAGAGTTTGAAGGTGAGGTGTTCAAAGGAGCGAGCAGCAGGGATGGTGGATGTTTTAATGTCCTTCCTATAAAAAGCTGCTACACCAGCTCCCCGCCCTTCAGATCGGGGTTTGTCCATATATGTGTAACCGGTCGGTGTGTTCTGGTTGAGAGAAAAGTAGTCCAGAGGTTTATGCCAAGTTTCAGTGATGCAGAGGAAATCCAGGTTATTGTCAGTTATGAATTCGTTCAGAATGACACCTTTGTTGTTAAGTGAGGGTGTTGAGCAGAGCCAATTTCAGGTGACGTTGCTTCATGATAGGTTGTGAGGACTGAGGAATGGGGCGGAGATTTGATAGGTGCACTTGTCGTTTATTGTTCATTAGTTTGTATCATAGCATCCCACTTGTATGCTTTAGTCAGATATGTGTATTGATGACAGATATATGTTTATCTTGCTGTTCTCTTTCTCTGTCTGTACCCGGCTGGCCTTAGGCAGATGGGTCCCTCCATATGAGCTGGGTTCTGCTCAAGGTTTCTTCCTGTTAAAAGGGAGTTTTTCCTTGCCCCTGTCGCATTCAGGCTTGCTCTGGGGGTTTCAGGCCGGGTCTTGTAAAGCGTCTTGAGATGATTTGTATTGTTATTGACGCTATATAAATAAAACTGAATTGAATTTAATTGAATCGAATTTGTTGTAAGGTCTCAAAAACAATGAAACTACAATACTAGTATTACTGTAAAAAATACCTGAATGTAAATAATTATTTTGTTATTCAGAGTGCTGACAGACTGGTAAGTACTTTCAGTGACCTTGTTGTGGTGTTTCTTTTTCAGAACAGGTTTGTATGTGCGCAGGTTCACAGATTCCTTTCTGACTAATTGCACAATTTGTATTTGCATACAATCAGGTAGTGCTCATCATCTCAGGAACAATCGAAGTATTATGTTAAAGTGTTCAACACAGTGAGACAGAGCAGACCAATCAGACAATGTTCCAGTTCCACTTTGAAGACACTCTAAAGGTTAAAATGAGAAATTAGTTTTCACCATTAACAGCAGCATAGACATTTTCAGAGAAGGTTGTACAGAATGATACACAAACACACACAGGACCGGAAAGAAAATCTTGTGGACTGCACTTGCACAAATGACAAATGATGACATCTTTCATTCCTCTCTTAGATGTGTCGCCATCTTCAGCACCCATCTTTCCCTATCCTGTCCCACCCACTGACTGTGTTGAAGCTCATCGGGTGTGCTCCACTGATCCCCGGTGTGAGGCGCTGTACCGTGGCTTGGAGCTGTGTGCGTCTGATGCAGCCATGTCCCCCTTGGGGGAGCACGCAGCATCCGAGTGTCTGGAGAGACAGGACACACTGCTGGCCAAACATCCCTCTCTGTTGGCTTGTAAGTGTCAACGTGGCTTCCGCAAGGAGGAGCAGTGTCTGCGCATATACTGGAGTGTTCGCCTGCTGCCAGGTCAGTCGGGCTTGTGAACGGCTGTGTGAATGTGTGCATACTTGTGTGAGTGAATAAGTAGATGTGTCACTGTTAAAGGTGCAGTAGGCAACTTTTACAAAACTAACTTTCTGTCATATTTGCTGAAACTGACCCTATGGTCAAGTATAATTGCATGAAGCAGATCATTTAAAAAAAAAAAAAAAAAGGCTCCTCTGGCCCCTCCTAGAGCCTGTAGCACGATTTGCAAGACATCCACCGCTCCACTCTCAGATGCACCAGTCAAGCCCAGGGGTGTATTTAACAGAGTGTCAATCACTGCTCATGGACACGCATTTCATAGCGTCGTGCACGGTCATATATCTACCAGATAGCAAATTGATAAATCTAAACTGTGGAATAAAACGCCACAATGAATGCTTCTAACTGTTACTGATAGCAAGCATCACTGATGTAGGCTACTTTCAGAAACATCCTAACCTTGGTTTTGTCCTAAAGTTGACTATTGCTAAATATTTTGACCTAAAGTATAACCTAAAGTATAATGACTGTATCGTTGTACTTTAGGTCAAATTATTTAGCAATAACGAAGGGTATTATAAAAACTTTATACTTTATATATTTTGTTGTTCTTACGTTGGTATGTTCCATGCTAGTTTATTTACTCACGCTCTCCCGGTTCTCTGCTTGTGCGCAGTATTCCAGGGCCAATATGCACGCGCTCTATTGTGCACAGCTCTCCCCTGTGGGGGGAGGGGCTTGGGAGACCGTTTTGGGCTTTAGCGGAAAGGGGGGAGGGACCATTGACTGTATATACTAGGGAGGGACTGAGAAGTTGTTGATGTTCAAATTTTTTGGCTAAGTCCTGGATCTTCACAATCTTGCCTACTGCACCAAGTGCTTTGGGTACCCATAGATAGAAAAGCACTATATAAAAATAGGAACATTTACCATGTGAATTTGGGACTATTTTCTTGCTCTACTGAGTATTTGTGGCAGTAGAGTAAATGCAGGTCTGATTCAAAATGATTATGATTAACGAAGAAGCATATTGTCCTTGCCATCAGTATGTGTCATTGATGTATTTTTTATCGTTTTGGAGAAAATATACTACACACACACAATAGTGCTTATTAGAACATGTTCATTGTTGGTTTTTGTTTTAGATTGCCAGGCTTAACCTTCAAACTCATGACGATATGCTAGTTGTATTAGTTATGGTATGAGGTTTGCCAGTCTGGGCCTGCCAGCAAAAGTGATTTTATTGCTGCTATAAAAATGGAACATTTACGAACTAATCATATGTTTTGCTTGTACAATTAGAATCTACAAAGTGACTCATTGCTACAATTGTATATCTGAACTGTGTTGGAGATACACATACAGGTCAGTAGAGACAGGTGTTCTGACACACTACTGGTGTGGTTTGATCATTTTCCACATATTTATGTCCACTTGCAAGAAATATAGTGTTTAGTAACTACCTGGCCTTGACACTTTAAATGTAGTCTAAATCTTATATTTGCGCCATGCACCCAAACCATGCTCATATACAAGTGAAGTGCTGACAAAAAGACTACAATCTTCACGCACACCCATGCACACACACACACACACACACACACACACACACACACACACACACACACACACACACACACACACACACACACACACACACACACAGAAGTATAGCCAGTGCTGGTGAGATGTGTGCATCAGTCAGTGAGCTAACACTAGCCAGCGGACTCCTCCTCCCCTGTGGCCTATTAGTCAGTGGAGCATTAGTGTAATTACACACTCTTCAGTTCCCAATGCTGCTAGGCTGCTCTAGCGTATCATTACCATAAATATATAGCCTGGAATAGGATTTACATACATAAACACTTTACATGCCATTACATTCTTGATTGAGTTTGTACTTTGGAGTGTGCTTAAATTATTTGCAGGACCAAACAGCTGTCCACCAGCCAATCATGGAATTGCTAATGGGTGTCACAATTGGACAAAGGCTGCCTTTAATAGTCGATGGTGACTTTGACTTTGCCCTTCTTTCATTCTCATCAAAACCTTCATTTTGTCCACATTGATGAGGTTTAAACAACAATAGGACATGTTTTATTTATTTATTTATTTATTTATTTGCTGAGAATAGCTGTTTTTGTAATGTACTGTATGTGCATAGAGAGCTCTCAGTCCAAATATGTTCTCTAGATATATTTTTAATAACCTTCTTGTCAGGTGGGCAACATACATTGTCTGGGTAATAAAAGAAACATTAGAACATGGACATTTTAGCAAATAAAAAAAATAAAATAACATTATTAATAAGACATGTCAAAAGATGTTACTAATGCATTAACGTGCATTCCTTTAGACACTGTTATTATTATTATTATTTTAATGCTCAGTTAAAACATGCACATTCTATTTGTTGGATCTCTGTAGAAATTGTAGTTTGGGAATGATAGACATGGTCAAAGCCGCAGTGGAAAGCAAGCAGAATCTCAAGTATGGTTGTAGTAAATGATTTTACACTGCAGATGGTAGTAATATGCCCCTTATAACCCTGAAGAAGAAGAATAGTTGAAGAAAGCAAGCAGAAATTAATGTTATTTGCATTTACTGTCAACATAAACCAAGTTATAAACTGAGATGGGGGCAGAGATACTAATAGGAGTAATACAGACTTAGAAAAATATCCATTAGATACATGTATGTAAATGTTAATTGTTGCCAACCCCAATTACAACTGAAACATGAATAAAAACAGTGGTAGATCAAACAGAGACTACACAAAAGGGATTTATGTCAGTGTGGGCTTTCTCCTAACTGTTCCCCATGCTGGCGGAGATGGTTAATAGTGAACATAGCATTAAGCAAGGTAAAGAAAGGCTCAGTAATTTGTGAAGCTGCTTCGTAGCAATTCCTCACAGTGACTGAATATATGAATTGTGGATGAATGAAAACAAATACAACTGTGGTGATTGCATGGCTGAAGTCTCCTCATCAGTAATGACACAAAGTCAGCTTTCCAAGAGCTACTTTGTATCACAAGATAAATGAAAAACATGCAAACGCATTTACTGTGGGGAATACATCTATCAACAGCTGTGTTGCTATCAAACGTTGAAATTCAAAGCTGAACCATAAATCAGACGTGCGCAATGTGTATCTATTTATTTAAGCATGGGGTAGAGAGAGTCATTGGGGGTGGGGTTGAATACCACTGACAAAATGAAGGGAAGGTCATCCACGGAAGTAAAGAAGGTAAAGTTTTGTAGTGTGCTCCCATTCGCCTTTACTTCAGGGATCTCTCTGCACAGAAGGAGATGCACTGGGACGCTTTTATTCTCCTTTGCAACTTTTGTGAAGTAAATGGAAGTACAGTGAACAACCCAGTTTAATTTAGAGACACAGAATCATTTAGTGTACTGTGCACACAGAGCAGCATGTTGGTGAGGCCAATTTAACTATGTTGGATGTGTCAATGATTTGACAGAATTTTATGTCTGTGATTTGATAGTTAAAAAGGGAACAGGACTTAAGTTCATATACTTTATATGTCTTCATGTAAATGTTACCTGTGAGCATAAACAAGACTTAAATTACTTTTGTTTACACAACATAACTGGGAAAATAAATTTCCTGGTGACAAGGACAGTGGACCGAAATAAAATGAACACAGTAGCAGGTGGATGGAAACACATGTAGAGCGTTGTGTTTAGCACACTAAATTGAAACCTCTTGATTTATTCGAGCTTTGGTTCTCAAGCATAGTTTTGGTCTGATCTTTAACCAGCCACCTTGTTTTCCAGTGCTAAGTCAAATCATGAATGCATAAATGTGTTCTTGTAGTGGTTCAGTATAAGACCCAAGGTGTTTTCCTTTAGTTTTGGCCAGAAGACCTTTAAATGCAGCATGTCACGTTATTTACATAAACACCCCGTGCAAACATGACACCATATCTTTACTGCAATAACTGCAGTAAAGATTAGTTATACTGATTTCTACATTTGAGAGCATTGAAAAAAACTCATAAGATTTACTTAAAAATATATTGTAAGCATTTGCACGGAAATGATTTATGTAAAATTTAATGCTGCATTATATTGTATTTTGTAAATTAAAGATGTATCTCCAGTGAAAGTTATTTAAAGGCTACGTATATTTTTTCAAGAAAAATATCCAACTTCGTATCATACTACTGAAAGGTTGGTATGATTGGTAAACAACACACAGTATTACACATTATACACCATATCCATAGATCTGGTAAAATAATCACTTCTCAAATATGCAATTAAAATCTTACAAACCTAAACAAAATCATGTCAACCTACATTGATGTGAGTTGATAAACGTTATTTTATTTTTATTTTTTTTATTAAAAACTGCAGCCCTCCCACTTACAGGCCAGCACGGACCAATATGGCGTTATGCTAACTTCAGATTAATTTATGAACGGTGACATTGCGTCAAACTACATGCAGACTTATATATATTATCACAAATTTAAAACAGAACGGTAATGACTTACCTGCAAAATGACGTACGTGCTACACCTCTGATCCTGACAGCCAGCCCTGTTGTAGGCCAGTGCCATGTTGTAGGCTACTGTGCGCGTGCGTTGCACACTTTCAGGGTGAAGTTTACGTAGTATTTCTAGGTTTATGTACATTAGGGATGTGCGATATTTTATCGTTTACGATATATCATCAAAAACATCCCCCATGGTAAGAGTGTCATCCCGCGATAAAAATAATATCCATTTCCATTGTATATATGTGAGCGACACAGTCGCAGCCCAACACGTGTGGAATACACAGTCAAGGTGGAATATTGACGAATTGACAACGGCGGAAGGCGGAGCAGATAAGAAGGGGAACGGGGAGGTCGTTCCTGGGCGAGTCTTCACCTACATTATCTTCAGCTGGTTTGGTTTTAAAAGTCTGATGCGGAGCAGCAATTTACAACATGCAAGGTTTGCAAACAAATAGTGCATACAAAGGACAGCAATGCCACTAAAACACAGATTAAACCAGAATATGAAGAAAATGCGGAAGAAGCAGCTTCGACTTCACCCAAAGCTAAACAAACAAAACAAACAAAAAAAAAAAAACAACACGAAACTTGCCAATGCGATACAGTCAAAAGGATTAGGCTAAATGGTGTTTATTTAAAGTCATTTTTATCGTTACTGTGATAAATAGCAGAACTTATCGGGATCATTTTTTTATTTTTTTTTGTCAATATTGCCCATCTCTAATGTTCATACAAATATTAAACATTTAAATAGTATGAGGAGACCAAAGTAAAACTTACTCTTCCCCCATAATTCATGAATTAAGTTAATAAAATGTTTATTTTTACTTAAGAAACTCTGTCTCTTACTGAAACTTAAAAATACAAGGTAGAAATGATGACAGTTACTCTAACAGAGTTTACAGCACCAGAAAGTCACTTTTTTCAGTGAGGGTGTTTTCTTCATTTTTTATTCTACTGATTACCCCAGTGTTTGTCTTACTTCCTACCTACTCTTTGTCTTTATCATTTGTTTTCTCATATGTGTGTTCACCAGGAGAGGACGAGCTGGAGATGTCTCCCTATGATGACACACTAGTGGATACCCGCATGGCTTCATTAGTGGCAGGTAAACACACTGATACACACACACACACACTTGGCAACCAGTTGTTGCTACCAACAATATGAAAACATTTATAGTGAACTTCTTCTTACTGTAACCTGATAGACAGTATTTGATAGTTATGTGCATGACCTCTAGATTCACAGTATACTGCTCAACATACATTCATACATAGAGTATTTTTCAATCAATCAATCAATCAAATTTTATTTATATTGCACTTTTCATGCCTTTTTAAAAGCAACCCAAAGTGCCTCACAGAGGCTAAAAACAGCAAAAACAGAACAACATAAAATCCAACCCTCCCACCCCCATAAAAACACAGAGACAGAAGATACACACATAACCCCACATACCCCCCCCCCCCTCCCACACACACACACACACACACACACACACACATGTCCCACACACATGTCCCACACACACGTCCCACACACACGTCCCACACACCCACAAGAGACATGGCCGGGCACCGAGACCTGGAGCAAGGAGAAAGAAAGCCACCTTTGGGGGCCGACCACACCGAGAGGGCGGGGAGCGCTGCCATAGAGACAGCCCCGACCCAGGCAGACAGGAGGCCCCATACCAGGGTGCAGAGTCCTCCAGCCACCAGGGCCAGAGCCGACCACACGACAGCACCCCCATCAGTTTACCAGTTTTTTTGTGTCGTCTTATCTTCTTGTATTTGTATAACATTATATCAGTGTTTTCTGCTATGTGTATGTATGAATATGTTTGTCAATATTCACCTCCTTAGCTTCATCTTTCATGCAACTGGATGGTGAGAACCAGTGCCTGAAGGCGGCACAGGACTGCGGCCTGTACGAGAAGTGTGGCTCCTTGAGATCAGAGTATGTCCTGGCTTGCACAAAGCCAATGTCCGGTACTAACCGTTGCAATCAACACAAGTGCCATCGAGCCCTACGACGCTTCTTGGAGCGTGTGCCTGAGGAGTACAGCCTGGGTGTCCTGTTCTGCCCATGCACAAACACCCTGTGTGGAGAGAGGAGAAGGAAAACCATTGTGCCCTCCTGTTCTTACCAGGAAATGGAGGGTTCTCAACCCAACTGCCTCCATCAGCAGAGCTATTGCCGCCGTGATGACCTTTGCAGGTCAGATATGAAGGCCATACAAATGCATGGTGCTCCTAATGTCAACTAAAATATTTTAAATCTGCTACATTAATCCTACTGAGAAAGTTCCGTTGCAATACTGTCAGTCCAAGGAATAGAGTCCTTGTTACTGAATCACCTTAGCAAATCATGATATACTTAAAATGGATGTTGTCTATTAGTCAAAGTGTCACAATTCCTCTTCACACCAGCTCAGAATAGTTTTTTCTCTGGCAGAGAATTTATTTATTTATCTTTATTTTTTCTTGTCATCTGTGATGGCTTTTATTCTTGGCTGTTGATTGTTGCTTTGTCTCTACAGTAAAGATGTCAGGAGTTGCTATGAACTAATTTTATTTCCATATGAATTTATTTCATCTGTGGCAGGAAAACACTATTAAATGGCCTTTACACACACATACAGGGCTGATTTACTCTGAAAGTGTCACGATGGGATTAAAGACACTTGTTATCCCAGCAACATTAAGACCATTAACAACCCATAGTTCAACACTTTCTGTAGAAGACTGCATAGACAGGAAGAATACATTATTTTCATAGATTTATATGTGCCATGATGCTATAACTTGTGAGGTAAATCATGTTTCAACTGACACACAGAAGTATATTTGCAAACTACTGGAAACACTTGCAACCAACCAGAGCAACATCTCAGTTGTTGTCATTCCTTTAAATATCTTTTACAACAGAATCTCTATGGTAGCTGTTTTGCTGGAAATCAACTTCACTGTGTTAGATCATGTGTATGACTACATCACTATTACTTATATGTTCATCACTGCATAAAGCCTGCCCACCGATTTGTTTGAACTGGCAGATTTTTGCCAGACATAATGCATTAATGAAACAGAGCAACTGCAGACCAAAATTCACCCAGTTTACCAGCAATCCTTTTTTGGATTTTCAGGCAGACTTAAAGGCCAGATGTAACTCTAATTTGAGGCACTTAATTCAATACTGTAATGTACCTGTATTATTAAGAAAACCAAAATTAAGACACAGAAGAACATACTTAATTCATCAATATAAAGCTTTACTTCTAAACAAATAAGCTTTAGTAAGTAGTTTATAATTGTTAAAAGGGGCATCTCTATAACGAGTTTAATAACTGTATTTTCCTACTTTGCTAGTGATCAGTTATTTATTTATAATTCATTTATCCATGTATGTATAGTGTGCGTTAATGAAAAGTGTGTTCATACATGATTTATACATGGACTCATGTTAACTAATGGTTAATTAAGGTAGTTGTAAAACTTTATATTGTTAGTAAACTATCTGTCGCCTAATATAAAGTCAGGACTATACCTCACAAATCATTTGTAAAGGTACCTGTGACAAGCCGCACCTGTACACTTGATATACTGTAAAATGAAGAATGAAACATGTGCAATCTTTTAAAATAAACATATTTGTAGACCTGTAGTAAACACTACACCTCTACAATCTGATATAAAAGTTATTGCTGAATATTTCATGAGATTCTTCACATGGGTTGATCATATAATTGTCACAAATAATTCCTCATAACAAAATAATAAGAAGCTTATAATATGATTACTTGGAATCGATTTGTCAGAGCTTGTTTGAGTTCTGACCAGGGTCTCACTGCTGCTACTGGCATCTTTTATGGAGTGATCAATGCACTACTTAAAGTTCCCACACATCAGTGTGAGTCTAAGGAATGCTGCAGCTTTGTGTTTATAAAATGAAGAACTCCTACCGAACTCTAAAAGGTGTGCAGACTTCTTTTATATACTGTCTATGGAGCAGTTCTGGGCCAGAAGGTGCACCAGCATAGAAATTGTGTTGACTGGTACGAGTAAGTATTTTAACTTTGTTTACTGGTGCACTTTACACATGATAGGAGGCAAGCCAGTCGCTAGCATGAGGTACTTCCACAATAGCTGAAGCCTGGCTTCAATCAGCAGGTGACATTTGTAATGATATATTTTGCTCTCTCTGTGTAAGTTACAGGGACAGGATGAGAGTTTGTTAGAAGCTTATTGGCTAATGGGATGTTCTCAGATCATTCAGTAAAATGCAACAAAATAATATTAACACACAACTTAATAATAAATAATGCAATGATGTAAAGAAGTGTATATATTTAATGGCTTCATTTAATTATACATTACAAAACTTGCATAACAAACTTTAATTTTGTTGAATGTGTTATACTGTAGATTGAAACTGTGTGAGTCAAAGTATAATAAATGAGTCGAGAAATAACAAAAAACATATAGTAACTCTTAATTCTATGTTTCTGGATTACAGCTCAAAATCTACAGCTGTTGCTGGCCTGATCTTTGGTGCTTAAGCAGAGGAAGGGCTATGTCAGCTGTTTTCAACGGAGTGGACCAGATTTTCACTCAAGAAGTTGAAGTGCTTGTCTCTAATGTTTGCACGTCAGTATAGTGGCAGTTGAATTATGACACTGGCAAATATTTTTTTATTATTGTTTTATAAAGACTTAATTTGTTGTATTTTGGCACTTCTGTGATCCAGTGTTGACACTGGCATTATTCAGCAATTTTTACATTTTATAGAAATAAAGAAATTTACTTTTATATCAGACTGTAGAGGTTTAGTGCAATCCAGCTGCCGTTATATTCTCTGGGAGTCTACAGAAAGTAATATTTTATGAGATTTTATCATATTTTATATCAAGCCTACAGTTAAAATAAATTTTAATGATCACTCCGTTCTGTTTGTCTTGTTTTTCTGTTTAGAAGATAACTGAGCATTTAAATCTCCCTTTTAATTGTTTTAGAAGGCATACATAGTCCTCACTTCAAATTAGCTCACACAAATAGTTCACTAAGAATAAATGTTTACAACATTATCAGTAATAATTAAGAATACACATTTATAAACCATTTATTTACACACTTAGTAACTGTTAGTGTGTGTATTGTATGTGTAAATAATGATGTTAGTGATCTTGTGAATGATCTTATGAACCACTGAATACTCAATAACTAGATAGTAAATAATTTAATATTTTTTTTTAAAAGTGCTAAGTTGATTATTACTATAAAAATGCAGTTTTAAAACCATTATAGGGATTCTCATGAATTATGAATGAAGTTTTTATGATTGCATTTATAAACTGCTTACTATTGTCTGTTAATGTAGGACTCGTGTTTTATAAATGATGAATTATTTTTTTACTAATAATTTACTAATGCTTCATAGTGTGAAGTTAGTATACAGTGTGTCTGCTCTTTAATCAGAATAAAATAATAATAATAACTAGAAAATTCCCGCGGAAATTGCCGAGTGGGCTGTTGCCATTAGCTGCTAATGTTAGCAATTAGCATGACGCGCTAGCCACTAACTTTAGCATTAGTTTAGTGTTAGCATGTCTCTTTAGACACTAAAAATTAAATACATGCTAATTGTTAGCATGCTAATGCCAACATGCTAATTGCTAATATGCTATTCGCCAACATGCTAATGCTGCCACTAATGCTACCACCAATTTCTACCACTAAAAATTAGCATTTTTAGTGGTAGAAATTGGTGGTAGCTTGTAAATTTCTAAACAAACACACTCTGATTTACACACCCACTGAAACTTCCTGGCCACGTTCTGTGTTTGATGTTGATGAGTTGTTTTTTTGTGTTGTTCCCAGGTCCAGACTGGCTGATTTCCTTAATAACTGCCAGCCATCTCATCTGACGACCAGCGGCTGTCTGAAAGACTCAGCAGGCCTCTGCCTCCGAGCCTACGCTGGACTTATAGGTATAGAACACAAGGTGAAGGGGGGAGGAGAAGGTAGGAGAGCTTTGAAAAGGGGAAAGATGAGCAGGTTGAATTACATAAAATGCATTTACCTATACCAATATCTAACTTCCAGTAGAGGAACTATGTAGAGTCTTTTTTTTTTTTCACCAATATTTGGTAGAAACATACCAGTTGGCCAAAGTCAATGGAATGTTTTTGGGATTGTAAAGAAAGGAGACGGAAAATGATGTGTGTGTAATATCACTAAGCATAAAATTACAACCAAGAGTGGTAACCAGTCAAAAAGTTGAGATTCTAGTGAATACAAAGACTATGGATAATAATGTAACTGATGCTAGAGAAGGGTAGAGCTGTTTCTGTTACAGTACGGCAGAAAGCCCATGTTGTGAGTCAGTTGCGAGATGTGTCTTAGGTGGGTAAAAAGTATACATAATATTCATATGCCCTCCTAGAAAACTCACGATGGGTTGACAAGACTTCTTCTAAGAACCTATTTATTATAAGTTGAAGGGTTAAACTAAAATATTTCTGGATGTCGATCTTGAATGAAACACTAAAACCTGGGTGAACAGTGGCGTGGTTGTTAGCACTGATGCCTTACAGTAAGAAGGTTTCAGGTTCAAATCCGTGGGTTCTCTTCAGGTTCTCTGACTTCCTCCCACCATCCTTAGGTTCACAGGTGATTGGCTGTAGGTGTGCATGTGAGTGTGACTGGTTGTCTGTCTCTATGCGTTAGCCCTGCGATAGACTGGTGACCTGTCCAGGGCGCACCCCACCTCTCGCTCGATGACAGCTAGGATAGGCTCCAGAAAAGAACTGAAATGAAACTTTTTCCAGGATTAATTATTTTTTTTATGCAGAACCATTAAAAGATTGCAAACTAATGGACGAAAAATAGACATACAGAAGAATCTGAAATGAAATTTGTTGTGTATATTCGCCTTCCGCATATTCAATTTCTCTGTGTGTGTGCGTGCATGTGTGTGTGTTGAAATGATCAAATGATCAACATCAGTCCTATGCTTGTGTGCATTTAATATGGATCTCGTGTTAGGGCATGGTAACTTTAGCTTTGCATAATGTCTAGATGCAAGGGGAACAGTTCACTTTCTCACTAGCTCTCTGAATAACACATTTGATCTACTATGGACGTTGTCATGAATTGTGTATGATATCAAACAAACTGCCATTAGCAGTTTGTCTCCTGTTTTAACACATGCTTATCTATGCTAATTGAATCCTAGCTACACCTCTGAATGTGACATACGGATGTGACATGGACATTGATTTTCATATCTAACATCTAATCAGAAAGAAATTTGTGTTTTCCTCTACACTTTCTGTGTTATGGTGTTTGCTACCTTAGCTCAATTCAGACACTTAGCTTATCTGGGCTTCTGAATTTGATTTGAATTGGCAAGATGGTGAATAGCAATAGCTCAGTTATTTTACCAAAAGTAAGGCAATAGTTCATCAATTTTTGCAGAAAAAGAACAGATCCTTTGTGTTTTTTGGCAAGAAGCACTTTCCTTTGTAAAATACTGTGTAAAAGCCAGAAAAGTCTTCAAGTATTTAGAACATGATTTTAAACAATTAAAAACAAACAAAAAATCGTACAACTTTTGACTTGTCCAAAGATAAGACTCTGTCACAAATATTTGACCTGTCTGATCCACAGGTACCATCATGACTCCAAATTACATCAGCAACAGCTCTGCAGATGTGTCGCTGTGGTGCAGCTGTGAGGGTAGTGGCAACCAGTGGCAGGAGTGTCAGAGACTGCGACGCCTCTTCACCCACAACACCTGCCTGCGTGAGTGTAAAAATTTGTTTCATGAACTGATTAAATGTCTCAGCAGTAATTTGCCATTTTGTATTTGTTTGCAGTCTCCGCATTTTAGCACAAATTCACCTAAAACGGCCTAAAGGCAAATCTTGCATTATATAGGGCCTTATGCTGATTAAACAAAGTATAGCTGAGAAAATCTGGTGAAGATGTTTAAACCTGCATAATAATATTAAAAAGAGCAAACAAGGTGACACATGCCAAACTTTGGGATGAGGGAGCATTCCAATAGAAGACTAGCGAGGTTAGCACCGCCTTGTATACAGTAGATCAGACTGGCAATGTGTCATTGAGTAGGCTCACATTACCAAGGCTCTGTTTTGGGAAAACCATCCTATCTACTGCATAGACAGTAACTGTGTTCCAATTAACAAATCTTTCCAGCTGTGTAATTGTTTACACCAACAATAAATGCAAAAAAGTTTGAATAGCATTTCAAGAATGTCTTCACATGACTGAGACATGTTGTCGTTGAACAACTCTTTTGCCTGAGTGTGAAACATGTCACTTGTGTTACTTGACCATTGTTACTTGACCATTGTCATACAAAAACCAATAGCCTCCTGTAACCTGCATTGTATAAGAAGAGGTTTTAGTGAGGTTTGGTTTCTCTGAATGCTGCTATCAGCTAAATATATTTAGTTTCAACATTTCTGGACATTTTTGAGGTGGTTCAGCTTCACCATTCTTTGTATTTTTAACAACTGGAACAATGAAAAATTGTTTTGTGAGAAGTGTCCAATTGTCCTTTTCATTGCTGTGGCCCCACTTATTGAAAGTAGTCCAAACCTGTCTCCAAAGCATGTATAGGTGAATGGAAAGAAAAACAAAAACCTGCAACAGTTACGAGTTAATTTACAGGGTGATAAATTTGCATAGAGAAAAGAAGACAAAGGTAACCATATTTGGTAACTTCAGCACACATTTTAAATTGTATCCCTGTCATGAGGTTTTCATAAAGCCAATCAGCAAAGATCAAGTTAATATTATCAGGTCAATACAGGGTAAGGTCCACCTCTGCATAACTGCTTTATTAGGTACCACAAAGACATGACTTAATGTTGTCTAATGTGATAATGTGAATGTTGAATCAGTGTCTGAATCAGCATGTTCTAATGGTCTAAAAACATGTTTACATTTATTTACCACTTAAGGGCAAGGAACCATATATGGTAAATTCATTGACCATGATTTTCTTCATGAAACTGAAACATTTAGAAAATAAAAATGTATAAATGCAGTTATAAATGCTTTATTCCTAATTTGTAAATATCTCTATCACATGCACACTTTACTAATGGTCAGTTTATCATTTCTAAATTCAAGTATTTGAATTTCAACTATTATTCAATCAGTGGTTCATAAGATCTTTTAGAAAATGTAAGTAAAAGAATATTCTTCTTATTAATATAAAAGTACATTTAAATATACACTATTTAAATATAAACTATTTAAATGTACTTTCAAACTTCATACTATTTATGCATGTACTAATAGTGCATGTACTAATAGTTACTAAATGTGTTAAATAACGTGTATTCTTACTGTAATACACGATTATTCGCGTAGTTATGAAACATTAACTGGTTGTTAGTATACCTTATACAGCATAAAATAACGTTTTCTGTTGATGTCCAGAGAACATACCTGCAGTAAAAGTATGGCAATTTTGCTGGAAAGTGTAAAGAATGCTGAATAGAAATTTGCCAACATCAACAGCGGATCACTGAAGTGCCAAAACACAACAAATAAGGTCTTTATGAAACAATAATGATAACATATTTCAGAACTATCATAATTCAACTGCCACTATACTGACTTGCAAATATTAGAAACAAGCACTTCAGCTTCTTGAGTGAAAATCTGGTCCACTCCGTTGAAAACAGCTGACATAGCCCTTCCTCTGCTGAAGCACCAAAGATCAGGCCAGCAACAGCTGTAGGTTTTGAGCTGTAATCCAAAAGATAGAATAAGTGTTACTGTATGTTTTTTATTATTTTGCCATATTGTTTGACTCACACACTGTTTCAGTCTACAGTATGACACATTTCACAGACATAACATTTGTAACACGTAATGTATAGTTAAATCAAAATAAGTCCTTGAATATATGCTCTTCAAGCAAAATGTAATTGTTTATTATATAGTTGTGTGTGAATATTATTACACAGAGAAAGACAAATATGTCATTACAAATGTCACCCGCTGATTGACACCTACAGTGGTTGACAATCAGGCACCCAACTGCAATATTCCTTTGTCTCCCTTTAATGACGTCTGCAAGCACAAATTTTCCTTGGTCCACTAATTACATATGAAAAAGGTAGCTAGCTGAACAGCACCATCCAAAGTTATTATTTTGATTTTATGAAATCGCAATTTTGTATCAAGTCTACAGTTGAAGTAAATATTTCTGGGTTGTGTCACTCTAAGTTGTGTTTGTCTCCTTTGAAACTTCTTACTAATGTCTATTAATGTAAGAGTAATGCTTTACAAATGATGAATTCAGTTTTTCACTTTACTAATGCTTTATATTGTACAGTTATTATAAAGTGTTACCAACATGTCCTGAGAACATGTGTACTCTGCATGCTATTTCAGATGCTTTTTACCTCAGAGCACTTGAACACATAGATTTTTAGGACTGAATATAGACAGTCATGTTTAATAGACTTATGCTAAATATGACTAAACTGTTTTAATGTGTTTTTAAAATATCTGAGGATCAGAATTCTTAGAAAAGCAATAATGTATTGCCATCAAAGTTACAGCAAGGCACAGCTCAAAGTAAATAAATTAAAACATGACTTTGACACTGTCTCTGCTGAATCTATTTGGGTGGCTGCCTCCTGCAGTGATGCTCACAGTGAAAAGTCTACCTCTTTATATGTCAGCTGCATGCTACAACCTTAGCATTCAGAATAGTCTTCATGCGTGGATGTACATCATGAGGCTTTTTGCATGGCTGGATAAGAACAGAGAGAGCAACTTGAGGGTAAAGCCCTCCAGCTGTCACTCAATCACTGCAGTTGTCAATAAGTGTGTCGATACACACTGAGTCTGTATGTCCAAACACTGAGTCAAGATCGATGCGTCAATGCATTTCCCATAAAGCTCGGTGATTTATCAAGATGCCGACAGCTCTAACAATAAAACTGCCAAACAGACATGTTGGTTCACGCCCACTCACACGCAGCATCGTAGGCCAGCCAAGTGCACACTCTCATACACAAACAGTGGCAGTAATGTGGCTGTGTTTCCATGCAGGTAACTCTATCAGTTGGATGGGAAGCCCTGGCTCCCTGCCCGCAGACATCACACAACCTCCTGCTCCTAGACCCTCCCCGCTGGTTCAGAAGGACGAGCTGCTGAGCAACAATCACCTGCCTGAGACCAACAACATTGTGAGTACACTTGAGCTCAACATGCACACTGCCTTCACATTTTAAATTACAATTCAGACTTTGAATCTAAGGCCTTTTTCATGACCTTGGTTTGAGCCATCACATCACTGGTCACACTGTCTTTTGTTTATATGTTATTGTTTTTTTATTTATCTCTATTGCTTTTTACCTTCTCTTTTGCTGCATTTGATTTTTTAAGACTCATAATTTTGAACCAGCTATTTATAGAATTTTAACATGTTAACACTTTTTAAATATAAGTGGTTTGATAACTTTCTAGGATTCATTTCACACTGAAATTCATTTTGAGGGAGATGACCTGTGACCACCATACTTCAGTAGTGTGAACACTCAAAGCATCCTGGGTGACATTAAAGACTGCCTACTCAGGGGTGCTCTTGCATTAGCTGTGTTTTGCCTCATTTATTCACAAAATAAATAAATAAATAAATAAAATCATCGTCTGAAGTAAAGGCGATAATTTACAATATTAAAACCACTGACAGCTTAAATAAATAACATTGACCATCTTGTGACAATTCAATGTCCTGCTGGGAAACTTCTGAATCTGACGTTCATGTGGATGTTACTTAGACATGCAGCACCCACCTAGACCAGACAAGGCAACCCCATCCCATAGCAATGACACTCCTTGATGGCAGCAGCCATCCCCAGCAGGATGGAGCCTGACACAGAAACACACATGAAAATTGTTTAGGAACAACTAGAAAAAACATGAAAAACGGCATAAGGTGTTGACTTGGCCTCCAAATTCCCTAGATCCCAAACTGATCAAGGTAGAGATTCATTAGGGACAGCATTATATTATATTATTACATTATAACATTATATCCCTCCACCCCCATGATGTTGGTGATTATTTGCATGCATTTAAATTTACATTTATACATGTTATTATTTACACATGTACTACTGAGTGTGTTACTAAATGGTCTATATTCTTCCTGTAATTCATGATTAATTCAGGTAGTTATAAACCATTTAGTGGTTTGTAAGTAAACTATTTTCTGAGCTCATCTAAAGTGAGGACTATCTTTGTTTTGTAAAGCCTGCTTGATTTTGAGCTTTAATTCATAAAAGATAGTTCTGGTGCTAGTATATAGTTTTCATTATTTCTGTTTCATATCACTCTGAATTGTGTTTGTCTTTTTTTTCTGTCGAGAAGATAAGCCTTTAAATCTCCTTTGTAAATGTTTTACAAGGCATAGTCCTCACTTTAGATGAGCTCATACAAATAGTTCATTAACAGTTAATTACTGTTGTATAACTACCTTAATAAATCACAAATACAGTTACAATTCAGATTTATAAACCATCTATGAACACACTTAGTAACTCTTTGTAGATGATAGTAATGTAAATAACAAGATGTATGAATGTACATTAAATAAATCAATATTTTATTTGAAAATACAATTATCAAACACATTGTAAAGGAACTTATGACGGCCAAAGTCCTCAGGAGAAGGTGAAACCTCTTGACAGCCGTAGTTGAACACAATGGTGAATCAGCATTTGATTTGAAGATCAGAAGAGTAGCTTGTGGGCAAGAGTTATCAAAGAACCTCAGTGAGCCTTCAACGATTCTACAGAGTGGGAATGACCTGCCAGGAGTAGTGATATTAAGACTGCTGAAATCCATAGGATGAGACAGACTTCATCAGTTCATGTTGAGTTATTCAGAATTGCAATCAGATGTTACATATTGTTTAGTTAAAAGACTATGTTTTGCATATAATTAAGCATGGTATTGATACTTAGTATAATTTCACTATTCACTATGGTGTAGACATTTAGTAAGCACTTTATTAGGAAAGCCTGTACACCTGCTGTACCATCTGCTGGTGGTGTAGCAGCATGAGATATGTTTTCTGGGCACATTGTGGGCCCGTTTATTCAAATCAGTCTTGGTTTGAATGCCATAATCTCAGTGTTTTTGCTAACCATGGTGACTTATGGTTAAGTTTACCATCAGCTACTTCCAACATGATAATGCACCATGCCAGAACAAATTAATTTCACACTGGTTTTATGACAGGGAGTTCAGTATATTTCAGTGGTTCAGTGGCACTGAACAAATCCAGGGCACCTTTGTGATGTGCAGCTGACAAATCTGCAGAAAGGGTGTGATGCAATCATGTCAACATGAAGCACAAATGTACAGGAAGGTTTCCAACATTTCATCAACTGAAGCTGTTTGAGAGCAAAGGGAGGCCTGACCCAGTATTGGTTTGCTGTTTTTGATAATTTGCTTGGCAATCATCTGCAAATGTATAGCCAGATGCATTATTCCAGTGCCCATGTAATAATAATAATAATAATAATAATAATAATAATAATAATAATAATAATAATAATAAAACTATGTATACAATCACTGTCCAGTTGGCTCCTCAAGGGACGCGTTGTATAGTCGTATGGCCTGAAGGACAAATGACCTCCTCAGTGTCAGTGGAGCAGGACAGAGACCGCAGGTTGTCACTGAATGCGCTTCTCTGCCTGACTGTAGCTGCTTACCTTTTCTGTTGCCTACAGGGGCATCACACCCTTACTTCACATTATTTTCACTGCAGGTCTCAAACAAACATAATTCGCCCAAGGTTTTAGTTAGTTCCAGTAAAAATGGTTTTGTAAAAGGGTTTACAGTATAGCTGTCACACACCTGTGTCCAGATTTTTGATCAGGTGTCTAGAGGTGATGAAAGACAAAACTTGTAATGCTCCAATAATGTCTCCTAAAGCCTAAAAATCATTCATTTCAGAAACTTAGGAAGCTGTTTTGAAGGAATACCACAATGCCTACTGTACATATTCAAGTCAAGTTCTCCATTAAACAACATATTATCCTGCTGTCTGGACCTCAACTACGCTCAAACTGTCCTGAGTGTGTCTTTATAATTTCTCTCCCCCTGCCAGTCAAGCTTCACAGTATGTGGCACAGACAAATCTTGGCTCTGAAGTGATTTCAGTCCTGTTGGATATTGTCTGATTGTGCCAGCCCAGTAATGCAGACAGCAACGCACACACGGAAACATCTCAAATGTGGTTAGGACACATATGTTTTGAGAGTCACAGCTTCTGGCTGCTCTTGTCTAGCTCTAACCATTAAACATGGTCCAATCCAATCGTGGTCCTGGCTACTCTAACCTTGGACAGACCACAATCTGCTGTGGCTCCCTGGCTCCGAGCATGCATCGCTGCCAGACATAATCTGGGCCGGCAGACAAGAGGGGATTCCAACTCTTTCTCTCTTCCTCGGTTGGCCTCCTCCGCTTGCTCACTCCCTCTTTCTCTCTGTGTCTGTATGTGTCTCTTTCCCAGTGAGAGGATTAGATGAGGTGTTGGTTGGAAGCAGTACATCAGTCAGGCTTCATTAGTATGAATTTATTCACGCCCATATGTCTCCCCCTACTTTCTCTTTCTTTCCCCAAGTCTTAATCTTCCTTCCTCCCTTTCTTCTGTCCTTTCCTCAGTTCTTCTATTTGCCGTTGTATTCACTTATTCACTCTTCTCTTTCAGTTGCCAGCCCTCCCTAATCCATACCTGCTCCACATCTCTTCATCCGTCTGTCACTCAGCTGTTCGTTGTATCTCTCTGAGGAGATTTCGCTTGTTCCTCTAAAGTGATTTTTCCAGAATTTGAAAGGTTTCACTTCAAATGCTGAGTATCCGCTTCAGCAGCTGGAAAAACAAAAGTAAAATTTAAGAACACTAAAGACCAAACCTAAAGTAAGGTGGGGTTTTTTATGTCATTTTGACTTTTAAGAATAGGGTCTTGTTAAGTTTTTACATGGGTAGACAAATCTGTTTGGACATTGTTATAGGAACAGAAAATACCTTTTTGTTTGTTTGTTAATGTTTTAATCAACACAGTTTAAACCAGAATGGAAAACACTGATTGATTATTGATTGTGAATGAACCTTAACATTAGAGATAAACTGGTCAATAAACAGCTTCTCTCCTTACCTTCATCAGTCATTTGTTACAGCCTAATTCTACTATGGGGACCTACCTCCAGGCTGCAAACATTCAAATATAGTTTCTTCTTCACTGTCAGTGTTTCTGATTATACTTATAGACATAAAGTCAGGATTGACTCCTGCAGTTCAAGATGCTGTGTTCATCAACATCATGATAATCATTATCATAACTAATAATTAAGATTTTATTAGATTCATTTACTTTTTATTTTTTTTACAACTTTATCCAGCAACTAGGAGAACCCCGGCCCCATTGGATACATGAGTTGATACTGGGAGATTGAAGTCAGGGAGGCCCAGTGTAAAGCACCATACAAACCTCACAAACCATTGAGGGAGGGTCAGTATTTGGTCAGAGCACCCTAAGTGAATGACAGGGGTTAGCTGTTTGTTATATACTGTGCTTGTAAAGTTTTTTGAGAAGACGTTTCACCACTCATCCGAGTAGCTTCTTCAGTTCTAGGGGGCTTGTGGGAGGTTAGATGGGAACTCCTCCTGAAACTTGCTTGTTATGTTAATGACCAGAAACCGGTGCAGTTAATTTCCTCAGACTTCCCACCAGTCCCCTCGAACTGAAGAGGCTACTCAGATGAGTGGTGAAACGTCTTCTCTAAAACTCTACAAGTCCAGTTGCCTTTTTGAACCTTTTTTGGATATACCATGACCTGGATGACTGAGAACCTTCACAGACATATATACTGTGCTGGACAGATGGAAAATGTCATCATATAACTTCCCAAGCTTGGGACAGACCCCAAAAACGATGAGTGAGGGTCCCCTCACCTGATTTGCATTTATTACAAGTAGTGGAGACGGAGGGATATGCAATCGATGAATAACTTTAAATAAAATGAGTTGGAGTCTGGCACTTATTGAGCATGATTTAATCCTCTCCAATCCTTTTGACCACAGCTCAATCTCCTTCACAGTGTCTTTACTCCATACTTCTTTGATATGTAGGGAGGAGGTAGCCAGTGAGAAAAGATTAACTAATAGTGAGATCAATTGTTTACAGGTGGGATTTCTGAACATAAGGCTGGAAAAAGCATGTTGCAAGTTTGAAACCTGACAAAATTAAATCTTCCATGTGGAGATTTTCTTCAATATCTGTAAGTTTGTTTACTTTTTACCATTGTAGAAATCTTTGACTATGGACAGGCCCCTCTCTGACCACTGTACAAAGACAGTATCCTCCAGGCCCGGGGCTCAGACATATACAGTAGATGAGTATATAGACAGCCTTTGAAGAGCCAGCACACCATTGATTTGCCTTAGAAGTGAGAGTCTGGTGTAAGATAAAATCATCCCTTAATTGTTTCAGGTAAGTTTGGTTGGGCAAATACTATAGCCTGTAATGATAGGAAGACCCAGAGCACCTTCAACTGTGGCTTTCTGCAGATACACCTGCAGATACGAGGGGGTTTATCAGTCTACATAAAAGGGATAATAATGGATTATGTTTTGAAAAAAAGAGGACATAAGGAATATACACAGATTTTGAAAAAGATGAAGCAATTTGAGGAGCACCACCATCTTAATGTTGTTATCACGATCTATTAAAGAGAGAGAGAGATGTTTCTATTTATCTGTCATAGCATTGAGGTTATCAATCATAAACAGGTAATTAAGCTTAAACAGAAGCTTTGGGTTTTTGGTAATGTTGACTTCCAAATACAGTTGTTGCGATACATCTTCTCATACAACGCTATAGGGCACATCATCAGTGATGTTAGGTGTGATCATTGGGTGTTTCTGGTCTTTTGAACATTAGACGTCCTCATCAGGGCGACCCAGCTTTTGCAGAAAGACTATCCTGCAAAGCCTCTGCATCCAACCTCCACTGGCAAACACCTCGCCCTCCAGAGTTTTCTATGGCAGTCGCTGACAAGGCTGTCATACTTCCCCCTCTTCCACTCATGGCCCTCCTCCCTCCATGTGCTCTTCCCACAGCACTGTGAGCTCCAGCATGACAATGGTCTTCGTTATCTCTGACAGCAGGACAATGTCAGGTCTGAGAGTGGTCTCAGCAAAATGCTGCAGGAACTTGAGTTGGCTTCTCAGAGCCACTGACAGCTGCCAGTCCTATGCTGTGTGAAGAAGCCCTGATGTTGCTCTAGGTGTTGTTCTTGGCTTCTCCCCAGCTCTGATGAAGTAGGTGGCTTGCTTCATGGATTTGGACCTGCGGTTGCCGGTGATTGCACTACAGATGCTCTCTGCGATGGTCTTGAGCACCTGATTGTGTTGCCATCGGTACTGGCCTTCCCCCAGAGCTTTTGGGCAGCAACTCAAGATATGCCCAAGTGTTCCCTTCTTTTGGCAGAGAGGGCACAATGGTGTATCAGCCAAGCCCCAGCAGTGCAGGTTGTAGGACTAGGAAGGACATCTTAGACAGCTTGAGCTAGGAATTTGATGCAGTGTGACTCTGATTGCCATAGGTCACCCCATGTGATCTTTCTTTCCTCAACTTGTTTGCATCTTGTCCAGGTGTTTAATAGTAAACCCTGATAGTTGTCCACAATAGTCTATTAGATTGAGGAGATTTAGGGATTTCTTCTGCCAAGGTCAGGATCACATTATCTGCATACAGACCTATGGTGCATTTGGAAGAGCCGCATTCTTTTCTGACAACTTGAGGGTTAGTTATAATGTTCAAATGTCCAGAGGCTCAAGGACCAAGGCAAAGAGAGACAGCAACACTGCCTAGTTCCATGGTGCAGTAAAAGCGGAAGATATGTCAAAATGTAGGATTTGGGTTAGGTGTAGAGCATTATCAAGTATACCACATTTTGCAAACATAAATTTCCACTCAATTTGGTCAAAGGTCTGCAGTGCATCCAGACAGACAACAACAGACTGGGGGACACTGGTATTGTATTCACCAGACATCAGGTACTGGAAAAGGAAATTCTATCAGGAATGACTGCCTGTTTGATCAGAATGATTTATTGTTCCAGTGTATTTGTCAGAACTTTTGCAATAATTTTTTGTTCGAGATAATTGGTATGAGATGGCGTGACCCCTAAGACTCCCATAGAAACATCCTCATTATCAGTAAAAAGTGAGAAATCTTTAAGGATATAAATTCACAAAAACAGTCTGAGAGCAGAGAAGGATTGAATTTCCAATTGTACTGAGGTCTTTTGAGACTGAAATTAATTTTCATCAAAGAAACTGTGATCAGAGACCAGTATACTATGGCATATTGTGTCAGCTATATTCAGTATGAACCTGGAGCTAAAGAAACCTAGAGAAAAAAAAAAAAACTCTGAGTGGTGCTGGAACAATTGAAAACCCCACCAATAATTATCTTTCAATTGTTATATTGAGCAACAAGATTAAAGATTTTACAAAAAATAAAAATAAATAACTAAAATAAATCTGGGCTGTCAAAGTTAGGACCACGTATATTTAAAAGAGTTTAACTTGGAAAACCCACAATAATCTCAATTGCCTCTGTTCTGTTGGCTGAATGTGGGTATACTGCAAGAAAATAATATCGAATGACAAAGACTTTAAGTGTGTAAACACTTTACCTGTCTTTTAAGACCTCTACAATTCTAGACAGTAAAAGCAACTAGACTAGTTCATGGACTAGTAGCATTTAAAACAAAAGTTAGTGAAAAATAACGTCTGGCGTATGACATCAGAATATTCGGTGTTGTAAACAAAGACAAAAACAGAAACCGCAACAAAGAACAGGGTAGAAAAACCCACATGTTACTATGGAGGCTATTAACAGGGCCACCTGAGCTATTAACTGTCCCAGTGGCACCTTTTGTGTGTCCAGTGGAAATGGTAGCAAACAGCTATTAACTACACCTAAAGACTACTATAGAGGAGCTAACAGATTTAGTTTAAGTAAGGACCCATAGCAACTCAACTTAGAATTCTATAGCAGAATGGTTTCAAAGGACACTGTAAATTCACAAATTAGGATTTGTCTGCTAAGGAGTGGGCAAACTGTTCAGTGTCAACTGCTGTCTCAAAGACGGTGACTATTGTTGAACTCCACATGGAGCTTGGCTGGAAAACATAGGGAGCACTTGGCTCCAGCATCCAAAAGTCTCTTCCTCACACTGCTGAAAGACTGCCACTGGATCGATACTTCAATGTGGATGGATATTTGTGGTATCGATATTGCCATGGTAGGACAGTGAGGCATGCTGCCTTCGTCACGGCCGTTGTGAACCCTTTGTGAACCATTTGCAAGTGGTTTGGGTCTCAGTGCTATGGTGTGCGCTATCAATTTTAGGTGGGTCCTTGAATCTGTCTTCAGTCTGCCGACCCTATTCTTGTCCCTCTTTAATCCCCACAATTCTAATTTTGAGCCTCCGGGAGCAACCCCCCAAGTCATTGACTTTAGCTTTGGTGAGACCGAGCCACCTGTAGCTCTTTACAAATAAACTCCAAGGTGGTGATGCAGTGGACGGCTGATGAGAAAGCCTCATGCATGTGTCAAAGCATCCCTCCAATGACTTAAACTGGTCCATGAGTGTAGAAATTATATAAACTTCATTTATCATCACAAAAAAAATGATATATGTATTTTTTCTATAAACTTACCTGAAGACATTTTGTAGTGAGTGTTGTGAGTCTAATCAGACATACCCCAGTCCAGTCAGACTCACAACACTGGGCTGTGAAGTAGTTTTTGCAAAGTAGCCCCAATATGTATTGCTTCAGGATGTTACTGAAGGGATCCTACTGAAATATTAAGCATTTTTCTTTGCAGCGGAGGATCTCATCTGTAGCTTTTTTGACAGCCAACTTGCGATAGCAGTACAGATACAGATAACAGTATGGATGTCATCTTCGACAGTCAGAAACTATAAGCTGCTGAGAGGGAAAAAACATGGGTGCATGCTGGTCCTAAAAAGAACCCAAGTCTATTTTTTCCCCTTCAATTATCTTCAAAGAAATATTAAGATTGTTCTTCAGGCTTTTTCTGTCCCTCGCCAAAAAAGTTACAGGAGCAGTAGATTAAAGGAAAGGTGAGAAAACTCAACAAAAGATAGTGACTAAGAATAATTGATCCAGCTGGGTAAAGGTTAAGGCTTAGATGCAGTGAGTTCTTTCAGCTGGTCAGCCTTAAGAGCTCTCCTTGATGCATTGTCAGCCGCTGGGCACACCTCATTCCAATTTGTTTCACTATTATTTTATAGAATTATTTTCATGTTTCTTTGAAAAGAACCTACCAATGATTCATTCTTCACCCTGAAGCATGTAACCCTGTTAATAGCTTATTTGGCTGTCACAATAAGTTAAAATAAGTTGCTCAAAGCCGGTCAAAAAATGGTAACTCCAAGCAGGTATCAAAGGCAGTACATGACACATTTAACAAGAAACACAAAAGATAATGCTGTGAAACATTCTAAAGTGAAGCGTTAACCTAAAACCTTTCACATGACATTTGAAAAAACTTCCACCTACATGCCACATACAGTAATAAATTACACAGCATTTTTATTGAAGTTGGTCTTGAACAAGAATCTGTAAACTTTATTGCATATTTGTTTGGAAGCTTTTTAGAAACTAAAAAGTAATTAGACCTCAACCCATCAGACAGAACACTATTGTATTTAATAAATAAAATACATTAATCATTTTGATTGATTGTTTTTTTTTTATGCTGCACATTTCACTGCAAACAGTAGGGGACACTTAAAGTTGAGTTCCTTGCTGAGAAATTGTGTGCAGCATTCAGCTCTTCATTTAACAGCTCACTGTGTCTGCTTCCTCTTGTTCCATTACGTCCTGCAGTATTTTAAGTGATCTGCTGTCAAGAGTTACAAGAATGACTGTTGTCTTGTTCTGTAGACCCATTTTAAATGAGCAGTAGCATTAAGTGCAAAGCTTTCTGCCAAACACGTTGCATTTGCTGTGACTACTTCTAATAACAGATAGATTAAAATGCAGTTAGCAGTATGTCTGAGAACACAGGCTCTCATGATGTCATTTCAAGATAGTCTCTAGTTAAAGTGGTTGAGTTTGTCAGCGGCTCATGAATGAGTGTTCTTCATGAAATCAAGTGTAGCTTTTTTTTCAATATTTTTTTTAAAAGATCTAAGCTTACAAATGTAACGGCACTTTCCACTCACACTGTTTTCTCCTTGACAGGAGGTGGAAAGTGAGGAAGAACTGACACAGACAGAGGAGGAGGGTGATGAAGGCAACCAATTTGATGTCATCCCGCTATACTCAGAGAGGGCCACTGTTTCCAACCTGGACTCTTCTGGCAGTGGGGGGGCTGCATATCTCACCACAGGCCCTGCTAAACCCATACTACTGCTCCTTCTGCTCCTATCTGCCTCCCTCAGCTGGGGGTAGAACAGAGAATTGGGATTACACACACACATGCACACACTCACATACAATGGAACTGCCAACAATCCTGGACTGATTGCTGTACAATTATAAGAAATATAGTGAAGAAATGGACTTCACATTTTGTCAGTAGCATCCCCTTCAATTCCAGTCTTCTGTACTTGCTGCCCTCCTTATTTGAAAATGGCTTTCTGTTCAGTAAGGCCTGATTGGAGCTGCACTGGGGTGTGCAGTCCTGGGAGTACAGGAGACCCAATTGCGGTATTTTCACATGCAGCTGTTTGCCAGTAAGCATAGTGGTAGCTGTTTCTTTCATCTGTCTAGAAAAAAACAAAAAAAAACATGTTAGCTTAAGTGGCTTTTTTCATTGTTAGCAAATAAATATTTGCAGTGAGTGTAGCTATACTTATCAGTTGGAGATTACAATTTTGGACTGCTACAATATCTCCTCATAGGCAAAAAGAAGTCCACCACCTATATGCTTCTTCTGATCAACACAGATATAACACATTAAGATGAAAACTAGATGAAATTAAATATAAAGGTACAGTTTACAAAGTGGTAAAGCAAAATACATTTGCATCACAATAAAAATAGCTAACATTTCCCAGAGCTGCAAACTTTCACATATCAACCTTGAGACTGGCACAGTTGACACTTTTTACACACGTTCACCTTCATGTCAATTTTCAACACATAATGTCACACTGTTAAAAAAGAACACTGACAATGCGCAGACAGAGCGGGCAATGCACTACAGCACCAGTACAGAATTGTCAAGGGGCGAAAGTGAGAAATATCCCAAATTCTATTATACTGTAATTTGTTCTTTTCCATGCTGCCCAGAGTAATCTCGGTCAGCAGCTCTTTCGCAACAGCACAGCGCCTCTCCTTCCGTGCTGTCCACATGCATGCAGGATTTAGAGTGAGTCTGAGGATGTTCTGCATCTGTTACTTTCTGTGATTAGCCTGCAATCAGAAAATACATAGCATTTTTTTTTTTCTAATTATTATTTCCTGTTATGATCGTCTCAATTATTTACTGTTTTTACTGACTTAATCTATGGTGAAGTATTTGTTTTAAATTATAAAGTGTCAAATTTGCTCCCAAACTTTAAAACATAACAGGGAATTGTGGCCTACACTCCAGATTTCCCTGTGTTCCATTTTTCAATAAATGGATACAAATCCTCCTAATCCATATTTGGGCTATAAAATTACGCAATGCAGGAAAATGGTCTCACAATCTAGCCTGTAATGTTTAGAAGTAGGCTACTCAACCATACCCTATTTATTTGTCCCTGAATATAATTATTGACCTGTCTCTAAGCACTTGACAAATACCAAATATTCACTCTAAACTGCATTTTAAGGTTTGACCGGCATTTCTATTTATCTGGTGCTTAAAAGACTAAACATAGTCTGAATAATCTCACTGCTCCTAATTTATAGCAACACATATTGAATTCACTTAATAAGTATACCTTTAGCATACCATGCTTTGTAACTTATTAGCATAGTGTGTTGGGATCCATTTTAGGACAGAAATGTTTTACTGATAGCAACAGACCAACACATCTACCATGGTGGAGCTGGATTTTATGTCATTTTAAACATTGTTTTGATTTATTTATCAATAAAACAATAGCTTCAAGCATTCTCCAAAGTTTTTAATTTGTCCTACAAAATGAAAACGAAAAACGTAAAATGTGAGGCAATAAGGACATTACAGACATAATCTACTTTTATAAAGTAGATTGTTATTTATGACTTATCTGAAATGACTTGCTGAAATGAAAAACAAACAAAAAACAGCAGCATCCAAACATACTCTGTTACTACTGTATCTCCTAGTAGCAGTCACACTGTATTCACTTACACACACACCCTCTTCTTTTTATCAATGTTAATCAAATATATTCATTCATTCGTTCGTGTTCTATACCCGCTTATTCCTGTTAAGGGTCACAGGGGTCTGCTGGAACCTATCCCAGCTGTCATCGGGTGAGAGGCAGGGGTACACCCTGGACAGGTCGCCAGTGTATCGCACAGCTAATCAAATATACATATTTATGCATGAATTGATGCACATATAATTCAGAAATGCCTGCAGTTGTTTAATGGATGGTGATTTGTACCACTGGTTGTAACTTACCTGTATATGGGTTATTCACTCATTGTTTGATGAACTCCAAGTGTGTCTTGTGTACACACTTACATGAATAGGACAGACAGATTGCAAAGCGAACTGGGCAAAGCTTTTTGTTATAATTTGAGTCTTGCGCTTCCCACATCAGCACTGCCTCACATGCTGCGCAGAAGTCCATGCACAAACATTTGCACACAAACTGCCTGTCACGTATTGAGCCGATGCAGCTGTTTCTTGCTTTATTGCTCTATCCTTGTCCCTATCTACCTCCCCGGTGACTCAGGACCGGGACCTAAGCTGCCACAGGCACCGATATGAATAAAGCCGTCATAATAAAAACAACACACCAGAAACAATATGAGCTCTAAAACGGTAGAACAAATCAAATAGCTCCCCGGCAGTTGACCAAACACAATACTTCTAACACAAACAAAATGAAGAATGTGGAAAAGATAGAGATTTATGCAGGAAACTTTAAAAGAAAAAGTCCCTGTGTGGTCTTTGTGTGTTTGATATTTTACTTGTTTTTGGTTGGAAGACTGATAATGTCCCTGACAATGTCTCTTTATCATCTGACAGGCCACTGGGGTGGGGGTGGGGGGTATATGTGTGTTGGGAGTGTGGTAGGGTATCAGGCAGTGATAGAAATAATGTGCTGTACTGAGAGCAGAGAGGACCCTGGAGCACAAACATAGCAGAGACAATCGCCGGCTCTTGATTTTCTATGTCTTATAAATCTTTTGCTGACATTATTATTTTTTTTTTTTCCCCACGTTCTTTTCCTATTTCTGGGGAACGTGTAAAATTAACTTGCATCTGCAGGGGCGCCAGTGATAGTAGAGGGCAAGGGAGGGATGTAGCTAGGGAATGAGAGAAGGGGAAGGAATAAAGGAAAAGGGGGAAGGCAAGAATTAAAAACAGAAAATGTTACAGCAAGATAAATAAAGAAGAGAGTGGAATACGAGAAAAAAATGTGAAAGAGAAGAAAAACGGAGAACGTGAACAATGACACTGTAATATAAAAAACAATGCCAGAGATGAATATGGGAAGAGAAAAGAAAGGGAATGAAGGAAACAGATGAGGACAGTCATAAATAATGATGAATAAGAGAGTGAAGAAAAGAACGAAGATTATACAGCTCCAAAGAAAAAAGCTACAAGAAGAAAGAAATAAAGAAGAAGAATGAAAAAAACTAGGTGAGGGAAGAGAGGAGGAGAAGAACAGTAGGAGGAAAATGGTAGAGGTAAAAAGGGAGAGGAAGGGTAAAAAGAAAAAGCTACACGGAGGAAGAAGACATTTGCTTTGTGAGACTACGGGAAAACAAACTACAAAAGGAATGAGAGGATGAGGACAGACAGAGAAAAAGGTGACAGGTATGCGACGTACTTTAACCTTTTTTTCTTTTCTCAGGCACAGCAGTTAGGTACAACAAACACACATGCACAGTCTGAAAGGCCTTTCGATCTGAACACGCCCCTCAGACAAAGCGCATGTCAATCACTGAAACTGTGTTAAAACACAGAATGAAGCTCTGTTGGCTTACCTGATCTTTAAACACTGAGAGGGCTGCACAGTAAAAAACTATGTTCTTTGATGAGGAGTTTATGCATTGTAGTGACAACAAATGTCTCCATCAGGTATTTGATTAAACTTTACAGGGAATCATTTCAGAGGTGCATTTCATGGAAGCTTTAAAGAGACTCATGTCACTGAAATGTGTGTGCACAACAAGAAGAAACCATCCATGCATGTTTTTATTAGGTGGAAGTGATCGCACTGTAAGATATCACAGCCCAGTGATAGGAAAACCTAGACTTCCACATCTAATTTTATATTTAAATTCTCCCAAATGTCTCAGAGCACCTCCCAAATGTCTCACACACTGTTCAAATAACAAAGCAATTAAGTAAATATACAGTTAACAATGATACGGGGAGGCACAGTGGAGAAGTGGTTAGCACTGATGTCTCACAGCAAGAAGGTCACGGGTTCGAATCCTTTCTGTGTGGAATTTCTCCCTGTGTCTGCGTGGGTTCTCTCCGGGTGCTCCAGCTTCCTCCCACCATCCAAAGACATGCTCATTAGGTTAATTGGTGATTCTAAATTGGCTGTGAGTGTTTGTGTGAATGGTTGTCTGTCTCTGTGTTAGCCCAGCGATGGACTGGCGACCTGTCCAGGGTGTACCCCGCCTCTCGCCCGATGACAGCTGGGATAGGCTCCAGCAGACCCCCGTGACCCTCAACTGGAATAAGCAGGTATAAAAGATGAATGAAAATGAATGAAAAATAATACATTAAATCTAAGAAATGATGATATAAAAAATATGAAATAAATGGTCATGCAGATATACATGAAGAGATTTGTTGTGTTGATGGTCAAACTCCTTCTGAAGTGATGAGAAAACCTTCCACGTCTGTCTTCATATTTTAATATTTAAATCCTCCCAAATGTCTCAAACACTGTTCAAATGTTCACAGTTAACAATAATATATCAACACTACAAAAAAGACAAAAAATGGTCGTGCAGATGTACATGAAAAGATTTGTTGTTTTGATGGTCAAACTCCTTCTGAAGTGAGTGGTGACCTGTACATTTCCATTGTTGACATGTGTCAGCCACCAATCAACTGAGCTTGATGTTTCCCTGTTGGGAGTGATTTGCTCAGAGTCTATACACCAAATCCCTTCATAGCACATATCATGAATTATCACTTTTTTCATTTCCTTATGGTTTAGGATCGTGGCTAATGTTAGAGGTGGATGAAACAGTCTTAGAATACTGGCTGTAGCTTTCTTTGGAAATTGACAAAAGTAAGCATATGGTGTAAATTAGGTCAAAAGACAATGAACAGAGTCTCCTTCCTCCTCAGTATTAGATTTAATAGCCAGGTCACTCCCCAGCACCAACACCTCCTACCACCCAATCGTGGGGGTTAATTGAGATCAGCAGGGGAGGGCAGGCATCTGATTGACATGGCCGGTGGGGGCCAGAGCGACGGCCTTTTACTGGGCTCCTTGTTCATTTTAATTGCTGTCTTGGCTGTTTGTCATGAGAGCCGACACTCAGTGGCAGGATGACAAGAGGGATGGACAGAAGGAGAAAGAGAGACAGTGGAGGGAGTGGACACCAGTGATTTACATTAATATGTATCGAAATAAACAAGCAGAGAAGCCATGCATTAAATCAACTCACAGTGAGAGAGAGAGAGAGAGAGAGAGAGAGAGAGAGAGAGAGAGAGAGAGAGAGAGAGAGAGATACGGAAAAAGCCTCTAGGGTGAGAGGAATAGAGATGTGCCTGTGTGTGCTTGGAAAGAAGAACTCTTTTTATTGTTCTAATACAGAGCAGTAGATTTACATGCATAGAAGTGCATGCACATACACACACCATGTCAGATTTGAGCATCTAGTGTGTCTGCTTTCTCTCTCCAGTATTTTAGTATTCTAATCCATCATTGGTCTGACACGAGGATGCTGTCTCTCTCCTGTCTCTCTATTCGTGCTACTGCACATACACAGCATTCAAACGGAAGATAAAGGCAAAGCGGGGAGAAAAACAAACTCCACAGCAGGGAGAGCTTTATCCAGAGAGATAAAGCAGTGGAATAAAGCGGCGACAGAGAGATACAGAAGAAGTGGAAGACATGCAAAGAGGAAGGAGAAAAGAAGGAGAAGGGGGTCAAAATGGAAGTGGGAAAGCAGGATTGGAGAGGAAAATGAAAGCAGAGAGAGCGGTGTGGTGGTTAGAAAGAGCAAGGGAAAGAGAAAGAGATGTGCATGTCGCAGTGTGTTGTGGCTGAAGCCTGAACCTCCCTGCTCCATTTCACACTCTGTAGGTCCTCACGCATCGGCGCTCAAAGACACACACACATTGTCACGCACATAGACATACAAAAGCTCTGTCCTTCTTTTTTGGCTTCCAGTTCACACACACATCTGCCACCATTTGTCAGTCATGCACACAGATAAACAATGATGTACAAACACACAGCTACATTTGCTAAACTGAAATTACTGCAGCATTTGCCTTTGAGTCTCATTGCTTTCATGAGTCTCATTGCTTTCAATCAATAGTATTACACTCAGTTCAAGAGGAAGGGAACCCCTTTAAAACGTGAACAATTTTTTCTTCTACACTGTAACAGTCAAACTGTGATTGTTGTGCTCTTGATTACAATTAGTTCTTTATGCTAAGCTTGGCTAAACACTTCTGGATCTACTTGCTGGGACACTGAAACACAAGAAAGAAATGCAATTCGACATCCCTGCAGTAAGATCATGTAACCTTTTTTCTTTTCTTGAGTTGTGACCATTTCAGAATAAAGTAACACTTATGGGGAAATATCAAATTCCAATACATCCAAACAGTAATTATAAGTTGTATAAACTAACTCTAAAATGTGCTTATATTATTCTTATATTAGATCTTGGGTGTGTTTTATTTCTGTGTTTTATTTCTTAACTTTCCTTTTGTACTTTGGTGTTTACTTTTAACCACCAATACCTATGACCAAATGTACACTTTTATCTGTTAACCATCAATGACTTAGTCATTAGCAATATTTATTTGTTTGTACTGTATATGTTTCATTTTGTAGAATTCCCACACCTATATGATAATGTTTAGGTTGCTGAATGAGTATTTTTAGTTGTATTACTGGAAAATGTAATGGGAGCTCAGAACCCTTTCTCAGTGGATTCCAGGAATCTCCAGGACTCTTTGATAACTGTTAGCCTGACTCACAACTGAATTGATGTTTCATTTGTTTCTGCAAAATGTGTTTGTCTTTTTAGCTGAATGCTTGCTTTTTTTCAGTTGACACAGATGCACAAACTCATCACCATCTTCAATGTGTTGCCATGGTTATCTTGGTCTTACCTAGGTTGCTGCACCCAGGGTGATCCCAAAAGTTAAATGGAGCTGAATGATCTTCGGAAGTCTAATTCTTTTCAGTACACCAACACCTGGTGAGGGCTAGGCAGCCATTTTGATGCTTTTTTCCCTGCTTGACTGACTGAGCCCCTCGTTTCTCCTCCTTCCTCCTCCTCCACCTCTTATCCCGGCAGGTGCCTGGCTGAATGGTACATCATCGCCATGGAGATTGAGGCAATGACACTCATGCACACACAAACACAGACACAGAAATGAGCAAGGGGCTGCGCAGTCTGACTCAATAAAAAGTTGCCCTTTCAAAGGGAAGATAGCTACACAGATTGAGCTATCACTTGAAGAGAACTATGTGTGAAAATGAACTGACCCTTCTTTCACTTTCATTCTGTCAGCTTTAAACCTTTCCTTTGGGTAATTCCGAACTAAAGCCTGGAATCCAGAGATGTGCAGGTACAGATAAATGTACTCCATTTGCAGAACACTGACCAAGGCTGAAAACACCTCTGCCCAACCTCCACCCAAACCTTGCTTCCTGTCTAAAGCATGTCAGTGTACCTTGCCAAAGTGAGGGATGCACATCGTCACAGGGCTTTCCCCACTGTGTGCCATTGTAGTGTGTCATCCAGCCTTATGCTCTTTGGGTCCTGTGCTTTCTGCCTGTTTGGACTGTTGGCAACTGTTTCGTACATGACTTCAAAGAGGGAAAAAAGAAAGTAGAAGTAAACAGTGGTTCCAGTCAATATAGATCAGTTATTGATTGGTTTAAACTGTATTGGTGAAATATTGTGTATATCCAGGGGGCATATATGTGGCCCTGCATAAAATATTTATATTTCTGACCACTGGTGACATTTTGCCCTGCTGAATGTGCCCCCGAGGGGATATAAAATGGTCCATGCCTTCCTGTGTTCACCTGTGTATAATAAAATAAATGTACAAGCTGACATTTCGGCTTAACTTGTAGTGTGTCCGTTCTTCTCTAATGAATTCTTATACATTTTATCTTATATAAATCTACAGTAGAAACAATATTGTTTGTATGTAGGCTCCTGTCACAGGATCTGATTGCAGTACAACACCTTTGGGATGAGGAGAAGAGATTAACTGCATGAAAATGCAGCTGATAATGTGATACAACCATGTTGACCTGAAGCACAATCTCAAAGGAAGAAGAATTCTTACAGAGTTGTGTAAACTTTGCAGTCTGCAGATTTGCAGAACTTTTACATGCCCCCCAAAAGAACGAGATAATCCAAAAAAGCATTTATTTGTAAGTCACCTGAAATATGGACATCATATTGAAGACCAGAGTGAAGACAAAAAAACAAAAACCTAAGAGACATATTAGAAAAATAACATTTTCGATCCCGTTTTCATTTTGAGTTACTCAACTTGTTTATTTTAGTTCAGCATTGTTGAGATCAGTGCCAATCTCATTTCCAGCACCAGCAGGCAGCTGTTTCAAAGAAAAGCTCTAACAAGACACTGTACACTACCTGCTCAGCACCAAACAGCAGGCAGACACAATTAGAGACAAGTTGGTGGTCATGATAGAGCATATAGCAGCTAAAGCAGCTAAACATTTATTCTAAATAATGTGAAGAAATTATTTGAAATAGCTTCATTTTATGATTTATCAAGTTAAAAAAAAATCATTGTTTCTGTTATCAAATATTAGGCAAGTCATAATCTTGATGACTGTGGAACAAGAGATAACATACTTTCATTAGAAGTTGTTTTGCCTCAAACACAATAATGGAAACTGTTTCGCTGATTTTCTTCGTTGATCAAAAGCATTTCTTTTTAGAGTGTGCAACCACAGGAAATTTAGTTTGACAGCTACAGGAACTGTTGCTTTCAACATGTGAAGCAACACAGTGTATACAGATTAGGGTCACAGACGAGGAGAAAACATTTCTATGCATTTGCAAAATTCTGCATTGATCAAGTCTCTGAACAACAGTGATATTCACACTCGCTGCTGAGGGCGTTTGCTGTAACATATGCCCACCATAATAAGCATGCACATACATAATGATGCACTACATGCAGGGATCGCTGTAATTTGAATCAGCTTTACAGGCAGATTGATTTTCCTTCAGGCAGTAGTTTTAAGTACAGGACAGATTGCAGCTCACACAAATGGCCCGATACAGCAACATGCAACCTCAGTGACAATACCTTCATTTCTACATTCAGCTCAATAAAAAGCTTGCATCTGAGAAAGTGCTGCACACTGCTTCTCAATACCAACTAAGAATTTGCATGTTAATATTGGCCGGATATAGTAAATAAATGTAAAATTGGATATGTGTTAACTCCTGTCTCCTCTCCATCTCGTCATCTTTCTTGCCATGGGAATTACTCCTGTCAAACTGTGATGAGAATGAGTCCAAGGGTGTTTTTAATAGAGCCTGTCAGTGTGGGACTGATGAAAACACACTGATATCTAAAAACTCATTTGATGTTGGCACAGAGAAAAACAAGCAAACACATGCAAATGCTAGCAGAAATTAGGTAGTATTGCTATGCAAGGCCCTTTCTCTGGCAACATTCACTTGCTAAATCCTTAACTTCCATCAATTTAAAAGGGGAAGTCTGTCACGTCTGAAAGAAGAAGTAAAACAATTGTTTGATTCCAAAAGTTGAACTCACAGGCAATGGAATGCAACCTTGTTCAATTTAGTATACCTTATGTAACCCTTTTACCACCGGCTCGTGTAATAAAACCCACCTTTATGCCTTCGGGTGAAGTTTTAACCCCTGTTAAACATTTTGTAGTAAAAGATACATCTCGAAGCCACATCTCAGTCTAGGGTACGGTATGATTCTCACTTCTAAATAATCAATTGGAGGCTATGGGAAATACACTTGACCTGTAAACCCTTATGTATCTGAATACTTAAATGATAAGACACCATGCAATAAAACCAACACAGGATCTCAGTTTAGAAAATGTATTAAACATTTGCAAGAACTCACAAATCCAAACCTTTATGTATGAAGAAGAATGAATATAGAAAAAAAAATAGAACCCCGGGGGTATAGTTTCAGTCTTTTCTCAATTGTCTAATTCTATTTTGAGTGCACTTTTTGTCTAATTTCGTTGGCGCGCTTTAGTTGGAGCTCTGTTGTAAACTTTTGTTAACGATACCTCCGTGTATCCGTGAAGCAAGACTTGGGGGCATCCGATGAATCACTCACTCGTCAACCGTCTCCGCTCGCAGCAGCTAGCGACGAAGCTCCATTCCCCTCGGCAGTAGCGAATCGTCCTCCGTCAACGACTCTCTCCCGAGAGGACTCTCCGAAACTCCTCCTGTCCATTCCGGCGGTATCTCCCTTCAGCAAGGACCATGGCGTTAGCCTAGCTCCGGCTAGCTAACGTAACTAAACTTGCCTCGTGTTCACCGAACACAAGCGGTTACGGAGAGTCCAACTCAAACGTTGAGTCTTTCAGAAGTGACTCAACTTTAGTTCACAGTCTGTTGTTCTGTTGTTGTTGAACAACCTCAACACTGTTAGCATACTCAGTCCCGGAGTCTTTGCTCTGTCTACGCCATTTGCACATTACATCTTTTCTCTCTTGTGTTCTCGAGTCTTCTCCCGGAAGTGAAAAAACTCAAGGTCATGAACTCACGTAACGTAGTGTAAGAAAATAATTTTTAACCTCTTCTCTTTTTAAAGACATTCACATTCCATGAAATTATGTTTTTAAAGTAACTCATTTTAAACACAAACTATTTATACATTTTAATACAAATATTTATGCAAAATTTAGCTTCACCATGAACTGTAATTTTATCTTTAACTCATTCCCATGAAAAATATAAAATAAATACCACTGATATTTATCAGAGTATTACACTTAGTTGGTCACAGAAGACCTCTCTCTACTATTATCCACTAATTATCACTTTAGTAAGTGGAAAATGTAAATGTATTGTGCAGCACTGAAAACTTCCCTTCAAGGCAGACATGAGACAAAGAGCCCACAGATGCAGGACACGCAACACAATTTGACCGACAGAAGCCAGGATGTGTCTGTGTTTGAATGACAGAGGCAAGTTGGCTGGTCAACATTTGGTTGGTAGGAACTGTAGACCTGTCTGTGTTTGATTGATATAAGCGGGGGCATGTCTGTGTTTGATTGATATAAGCTGGGGGCGTATCTGATTGCTAGAAGATAGGTGCCTGTGTATGTTTGAGTGATAGAAGCTGGGGGCGTGTCTGTGTTTGATTGATAGAAGCTGGGGGCTTGTCTGTGTTTGATTGATAGAAGCTGGGGGCTTGTCTGTGTTTAATTGATAGAAGCTGGGGGGCTGTCTGTTTGTAGATTGATATAAACTGTAGGTGTGTCTGTGTTTGATTGATAGAAGCTGAGGGGGTGTCTGTGTATGATTGACAGAAGCGGGGGAGTGTCTATATTTGAATGGCAGAAGCCAAGGTGTGTCTGTGTTTGACTGATAGAAGCTGGAGATGCTGTCTGTGTTTGGTTGATTAGAGCCTGGAGTGTGTCTCTGTTTGATTGATAGCAGCTGGGGGTATCTCCAAATTTGAAAGACAGAAACAGTAGGTCTGTCCTTGTTTCATTAATATAAGGTATGGGCATCTCTGTGTTTGATCAATAGAAGCTGGCAGCGTACCTGTGTTTAGTTGAAGGAATTTATAGCTTATCTGTGTTTGACTTATAGAATCCAGGGTTCATCTGTGTTTGACTGATTGAAGTTCTGGCCATGTCTGTGTTTGATTGCTAAAAGTTGAGGCCATGTCTGTGTTTGATTGATAGACGGTAGGGGCGTGTCTGTGTTTGATTGATAGAAGATAGGGGCGTGTCTGTGTTTGACTGATAGAAGCGAGGGTGTGTCTGATTTTGAGTGATTGGAGCTGGGGGTGTGTCTGTGTTTGATTGACAGAAACAGGGTGTGTGTCTGTGTTTGACTGACAGAAGCCAGGGTGTGTCGGAATTTGAGTGATCGGAGCTGGGGGCGTGTCTGTGTTTAACTGACAGAAGCAGGGGATGTGTCTGTGTTTGATTGATATAAGCCAGAGTGTGTCTGAATTGGAGTGATCGGAGCTGGGGGCGTGTCTGTGTTAGATTGACAGAATGTCGGAGTGAGTCTGTGTTTGACTGATAGCAGCTTGAGATGTGTATAAATTCGGTTAATGAAAACTGTAGATCTGTGTGTGTTTGACTGACGGAAGCAGGGGTATATCTCTGTTTGACTGATAGAAGTCAGGGTTTGTCTGTGTTCAGTTGATTGACGGTTGAAACTGTAAGCCTGCCCATGTTTGATTGATGTAAGCTGAAGGTAGTGTATGTGTTTGATTGATAGAAGATGGTGGTATGTCTGTCTTAGATTGATAAAAGCTTGGGGGCAAGCCAAAATTTGATTTATAAAACCTGTAGGCATGTCCATGTTTGATTGATAGAAGCTGGATACTTGTCTATGGTTGGTTGATAGAAGCTGGATACTTGTCTATGTTTGGTTAATAGAAGCTGTAGGCATGTCTTTATTTGATATTAAGCTGTGAGTGTGTATGTTTGAGAGATAGAAGCCAGGTGGTGTCTGTGTTTGATTGATAGATACTGGGGGCATGTCCATATTTGATTTATAGAGGCTGGGGGCATGTTTGTATTAGACTTGTTGAAATATGGGGGGTTTTCATTGATAAACATCAGTTGAGTGTGAACTGGGGGTTCAGTGTCTTGCTCAAGGACACTTCGACATGTGGCACATTCCGGGGATCGAACCGCTAACCCTCTGGTTCGTGGACAACCCGCTCTACCTACTGAGCCACAGTAGCGCCCTCTATAGACCGTATTGTACGAAACTTGGTGGGCTTGTATGGAGTCATCCACAGATTATAGCATAAGTCACCAATAGTGATCCTGCAACTCGTTGCATGGACTCCTGATAAATTAATATGGAACTGAAATGAGTTGAACTGGTAGAGGATTCCAGGTTTTCCTCGAAAAACACAAGGCTTGTAAAGCAAAATATATGTTATAGACAGAATAAAAATAATATTAAGGGGAGCGTAAATAAGATTATACTGGAAACATCTCTTTATCCCCAGAATGCCACTTTTATGTATATGATACAAATTATGCTATGTACTCAAAAGAGTACAGTTTGTACTTTCCGGACGAAGAGAACTCATCCGCTTTTAATTTATATTTTCTCTGTTTAGCAGTGATCCTCTACAGCACCAAAATAACTATATGATCTCAACAAAATATATATTTTTCTTAAAGTGCCATTGCAAATCTACACATCTTTCTACACTAGGACACTGGATCCCAACTTTGGCTGATAGGGTTTTGTTTGTACAGGCAAGGAAAAGAGATGATAGGATTGGTCATTGCCACACCAGCTACTAATGTATTCTGACTAATCCCATGCTGTTTGCAACTGTGCTGCACTTACGCTATGCACCTCGGGCCTCAATAATTACCACAAATCATTCGCCACACCCTGTGCTCTTGTGCTGTGAGCCATTGATTCACAACGATAGAGCCCCAGGTGTTTTGAAGAGAAAATATAAAAGCTTTAATAAAGTGGGTTTTGGTTGAATCGCTTTTGTGTAGCAATTTGTGATGAAAAGTAAAAAAGTGAGCGTTTATCTGTCAGGGGTTATTAACTCAACTTTCAGCCCTAAACGGCAAACAAGCTTCTCAACTTCAAGCTGATAATTTGTCATTCTAAAACATGGGCAGTCCTCACATGGATAGAAGTATCTCAACAAACACACGCACACACACCCAGACAAACAACTTCCTATGAGGTCCATTCTGACGCCCATTAAATAATCAGGCGGGTTTCTTCCCTACTGGCAAAAATCAGAACCAATTGGCTGTTTCTCAGTAAACTGCTGTGTGTGTACGTGTGTGTGTGTGTGTGTGTGTGTGTGTGTGCTTATGAACACAGGCAAGAGTCTTTATACTCTATGAAAATGTGTAGGTGTGCTCTCACAAATCCAGATGTCTAATGTTGTTTGTGTGTCTGTGTGCTGCATCTCCTCCAGCGCTGCCATTCATTCTCTGAGGAGCAGCTCCAGAATTAGCGCTAAGTATTTTCAGCATCCATGGCTCATCTCTCACCAATGACCCTGTTTGAATTCAGGCCTCGGCTCCTCTTTACCACCAAATCCACCTCCATCCCTTTGATCCTATACCCCCTACAACACACACACACACCCACATAACACACATAGGCAGAACCGGCTTCTGGAAAACCAGAAAGGACAGTGTGGATGTGTAGATGTGGATGTCTTTGGAATAAGCTCAACACATACCAGTATGGTATAGCCTTACTACTTACTATCTCTCACTGTTGATTGTGGGCACTTAAGGAATATGACACTCTTTGAGTCTTTAAGTTTTTGCTCATAGCAATTATTTTTTTCTTATGGCAGATAAACTATAGTTAAATTATAAATAGTCACTATAACAGTTTGCTAGTTCATAAAAGGGCTCATTTTTATTGTAGGATTAAAACACATTTTTGCCTCCTCAATGAATGGCTGATGCTCAACAATAATGGAGTGTGTCTGATTCAAAATGCCACAGCAAGAGCATTGACAGGAATTAGTAAGAGAGAGTGTATTACTCCAGTTTTAGCTTCTCTTCATTGGCTACCTTTAAAATCTAGAATACAATTTAAAATCCTCCTCCTTACATAAAAGCCCTTTAAAGGCCTAGCTCCATTGTATCTTACAAGACCTCATTGTACCATATCATTCCAACAGATCACTTTGATTTCAAAGTGCAGGCCTACTTGTGGTTCCTAGAATTTCAAAAAGTAGAATGGGAGGTAGAGCTTTCAGCTCTCAGGCTCCTCTCCTGCGGAACCAGCTCCAAATTCGGGTTCAGGAGGAAGACACCGTCTGTACTTTTAAGGTTAGGCTTAAGATTTTCCTTTTTGATGATGCTTAGTTAGAACTGGACTGAACCATCCTTTAGTTATGCAGCAATAAGCCTAGGCCGTTGAGGGAGGATGCACTGAGCACACATCCTATACTCTCCTCTCTCTCGCACTGAGCTCCATGCTGTCATTTTTTTTCTCCAGTGCCAAACATACAGTTCTGTGCTACTGCTGTATAGCATGTCAACTGCTCTGTGTTTCTGATCTGTGGAGCTCCATACTACATCTGTTGTTGTAGTTTCATCAACCTTTCCAGTCTTCATGGCCTAATCCCAGTCTTCGGTTAATACTCCTACCTGAATGAACAATTCTCCACCCTGCCTATGATACCTCTTATATTCTCAAACAGTCATGTCACATCAGCAGCTATACAGTGGTATGAAAAAGTTTGGGCACCCCTCTAAGATTTCATAATAATTTGCTCTAACTTTATAAAAGACGATCACAGCAACAAGATTTAAATTCCTACAGAGATGTAGACATTTAATTCAATTCAATTCAATTCAATTCAATTTTATTTATATAGCGTCAATAACAATACAAATCGTCTCAAGACGCTTTACAAGACCCGGCCTGAAACCCCCAGAGCAAGCCTGAAGGCGACGGTGGCAAGGAAAAACTCCCTTTTAACAGGAAGAAACCTTGAGCAGAACCCAGCTCATATGGAGGGACCCATCTGCCTAAGGCCAGCCGGGTACAGACAGAGAAAGAGAACAGCAAGATAAACATACATCTGTCATAAATACACATATCTGACTAAAGCATACAAGTTGGATGCTATGATTCAAACTAATGATGTTACATGACAGTTTGAAAATATAAGGGGAATCATCGGCAGGTTGGAGAATTGTTCATTCAGGTAGGAGTGGATAACAGCAGGATTCCATGGAGACTGGGCAGGCTGATGAGACCACAACAGCAGATGTAGTATGGAGCTCCACAGGAAACACTCAACTCCAGGCCAGAGATACTTGGAAGAAGGGAGAGCAGCAGTAAACATTCTACATAGTAATAGCACAGAATTGCATGACTAGTAGCAGATAGGAATTTAGAGGGCAGGAGCTCTGTGCCATAGAAAAAGAAAGTGTAGGACACGAGAGAGGAGAGAGAAGAAAGAAGGAGAACATGTGTTTGTTGCATTGTCCCCCAGCAGCCTTGGCCTATAGCAGCATAACTAAGGGATGGTTTAGTCCAGCCCTAACTATAAGCTTGATCCAAAAGGAAAGTCTTAAGCCTGACCTTAAAAATAGAGAGAGTGTCTGCTTCCCGAACCCAAACTGGGAGCTGGTTCCACAGGAGAGGAGCCTGATAGCTGAAAGCTCTACCTCCCATTCTACTCTTTGAAATTCTAGGAACCACAAGTAGGCCTGCACTTTCAGACCGAAGTGATCTGTTGGGATGATATGGTACAATGAGGTCTTTAAGATATGATGGCGCTAGGCCTTTGAGGGCCTTGTATGTAAGGAGGAGGATTTTAAATTCTATTCTAGACTTTAAGGGGAGCCAGTGAAGAGAAGCTAAAACTGGAGTAATATGATCTCTCTTGCTAATTCCTGTCAATGCTCTTGCTGCAGCATTTTGAATCAGTTGGAGGCTTTTTAAAGAGTTATTTGGGCAGCCAGACAGTAATGAATTACAATTATCCAGTCTGGAAGACACAAATGCATGAACTAGTTTCTCAGCGTCACTCTGAGACAGGATGTTCCTAATTTTGATGATATTACGTAGATGAAAGAAGGCAGTCCTGGTTACTTGCTTAATGTGACATTTAAAGGACATATCCTCATCAAATATAACACCAAGGTTTTTCACAGTAGTACTGGAGGCCAAGGTAATGCCATCCAAAGAAACCACGTGATTAGATAATGAATCTCTGAGATGCTTAGGACCAAATACAATAACTTCTGTTTTGTCTGAGTTCAAGAGTAAGAAATTACAGGTCATCCAAGCCTTTATGTCTCTAAGGCACGCTTGGAGTTTAACCAGCTGATTAGTTTAATCTGGTTTCATAGATAAATATAGCTGGGTGTCATCTGCGTAACAATGGAAGTTTATGCCATGTTTTCTAATAATCTTCCCTAATGGCAACATGTATAAAGTGAAGAGAATTGGTCCTAGCACAGAACCCTGAGGAACGCCATAACTTACTTTTGTATAAGCAGAGGAATCATGGTTGACATGAGCAAACTGGAATCTGTCAGACAGATAGGATTCAAACCAATCTAATGCAGTTCCTTTAATCTGGATCTCACTTTCAAGTCTCTGTAGTAAAATATTATGATCAATAGTGTCAAATGCAGCACTAAGATCTAGCAGAACCAGTATAGAGACAAGTCCACTATCTGAAGCCATGAGGAGATCATTGGTAACTTTAACCAGAGCTGTTTCTGTACTATGATGAACTCTAAAATCTGACTGAAACTCTTCAAACAGACCATTCCTGTTTAAGTGGTCACACAACTGATTAGCAACAACTTTTTCTAGAATTTTGGAAATAAAAGGATGGTTGGAGATTGGTCTGTAGTTGGCTAAAACATTTGGATCTAGAGTGGCTTTCTTAAGTAGGGGCTTAATTACAGCAATCTTAAAAGACTGAGGCACATATCCTGTTAATAAAGATAAATTTATCTGGTTCAATATGGAGGTGTTAATTAATGGCAGAACATCTTTGAGCAATTTAATTGGGATTGGATCTAGAAGACAGGTTGATGGTTTAGATGATTTAATTATTGAAGATAGCTCGAGAAGATCTACTGGGGAGAAGGATTCCAGATGTTGATAAGGTCTAACAGAAATTTCTAAAGTCACTGTACTTACATCTTTGACAGTCGTCGGAAGAATGCCTTGAATGTTTTCTCTAATGCCAACAATTTTATTAGTAAAGAAGCTGATGAAGTCATTACTACTGAGGGCCGAAGGAATAGATGGCTCAACAGAGCTGTGGCTCTTTGTCAGCCTGGCTACAGTGCTGAAAAGAAATCTGGGGTTGTTCTTGTTTTCTTCTATTAATGATGAATAGTATGCTGTTCTAATACTACGGAGAGCTTTTTTATAAGTCGTTAAACTATCTTTCCAGGCTATATGAGCTTCTTCAGAAATAGTGGAGTGCCAAATTCTTTCAAGCTTTCGGGCTGCCTGTTTTAAACAGCGCAACTGCGAATTATACCAAGGAGCTAGCCTCCTCCGATTTTTGACCTTCTTTTTCAGAGGAGCAACTAAGTTTAGAGTTGAACTAAGCGATGCTGCAGTGCCATCGACAAAATCATCTAATAGTGCAGGAGTTAAATTGTGGTTGCTGTTGTCCACATTATTGACACATGGCACTGGGATATATAAAGAAGGAATTAATTCTTTATATCTAGTTACAGCATCATCAGATAGACATCTACTGTAATGATATGTCTCTTCAGTTCTTGCGTAATCCATTATAGTAAATTCAAAGGTTATGAGGAAATGGTCAGACAAAAGAGGGTTATGGCTAAATATAGTTAAACCTTCAGTTTCTATGCCATATGTTAATACCAGATCTAAGGTGTGATTAAAACTGTGAGTTGATCCGTTTATATTCTGAGAAAAGCCAATTGAATCTAATAATGATGTAAATGACGAGCTAAGGCTGTCACTGACAACATCAACATGGATGTTAAAGTCACCTACTATAATGACTTTATCTGTTCTAAGAACTAAATCACACAGAAACTCAGAGAATTCAGCTAAAAACTCAGAATAGGGAGCAGGTGGGCGATATACCACAACAAAAAGAATTGGGTTTTAAGTGTTTTCCAGACCTAAATTCTTAGAGTATCATTACAAAGTTTTATTATAATAAATTAAAATGTAAAAAATGAAATCAATGTGATTAAAAGGGTGCCCAAACTTTTGCACATTCCAAGACCTGTAGGGATTTGTAGCTGACATGTTGCAGCCCAAAACTGCTTTGATTAGCTTGTGAGACCTTCAATTACAAAGACAGGTAAAACCAATCATGAAAAAGGCTATTTAACAGAGGCAATTACTGGCTGTGCTCGTCCTATGCTCCTGGCAACATGGGGGCATCGAAACAACTCTCCACTGACCAAAAAACTAAGATAATTCATTATCATGAATTAGGAGAAGGGTACAAGAAATTATCAAGAAGGTTTGGGATGTCTATTTCCACAGTCAGAAATGTGGTGCAGAAATGGAAGGCCAGAAGAACAGTCATTGTGAAGGAAAGATGTGGTAGGCCAAAAAAAATACTGGAAAGACACAGATGAAGGATAGTTAGAATGGTCACAGACAAGCCACAGACCACCTCCAGAGAACTACAAGAACATCTGGCTACTGATGGTGTAGTTGTTCATCGTTCCACACTCCAGCGCACTTTGCACCAGGAAAAGCTCTTTGGAAGGCTGATGCACAAAAAGCTTTTCCCGAGTGTTCGTCACAAGAAGAGTCACATGAGGTATGCAAAAGCACATCTGGACAAGCCAGAAGCATTTTGGAAAAAAATACTGTGGTCAGATGAGACTAAGATGGAGTTATTTGGTCAGAACAAGAGGAGGTATGCATGGCGAAAAAAACACACTGAATTCCATGAGAAGAACTTATTGCCTACTGTGAAATATGGTGGAGGGTCCATCATGTTGGCTGTGGCTCAGTAGGTAGAGCGGGTTGTCCACGAACCAGAGGGTTAGCGGTTCGATCCCCGGAATGTGCCACATGTCGAAGTGTCCTTGAGCAAGACACTGAACCCCCAGTTGCTCCCAGTGCGTGGCACTGGTGTGTGAATGTGTGCGTGCTTGTGTGAGTGAATGGGTGGATGTGTCTCTGACTGTAAAGCGCTTTGAGTACCAATAGGTAGAAAAGCGCTGTATAAAAGCAAGACCATTTACCATTTACCATGTTATGGGGCTGTGTGGCTAGCACAGGGACTGGAAACCTTGTTAAAGTTGAGGGCCATATGAATTCCTCTCAGTATCAGCAGATTCTTGACAAGAATGTTCAAGAATCTGTCACAAAGTTGAAGCTACGCTGGGGTTGGATTTTTCAGCAGGACAATGATCCCAAGCACTGTTCAAAATCCACCAAGGAATTCATGCAGAAGCACAAGTACAATCTTCTGGAATGGCCATCCCAGTCCCCAGAACTTAACATCATTGAAAATGTATAGATTGATTTGAAGCAGGCTGTTTACGCACCGAAGCCAAGAAACCTGACTGAACTAGAGGCGTTTTGTATGGAGGAATGGGCCAAAGTACCACCTGCCAGACTTCAGGGACTTGTCAGTGGCTATAGGAGGCGTCTACAGGCTGTTCTTGCAGCAAAAGGAGGGTCTATTAAATATTAATGGAATTATTTCTTTGGGGTACCCAAATTTATGCACATGCCTATTTTTGTTTAAATATACATAAAAATGTTTCTGTTGGACCAATGAAAATGATTTCACTACTGAGATGTTTCTGTTTCCATAAGGTATAACATTTGTTAAAATAAAGTTGCTGCTTCAAAAGATCAGCAAGTGACAAACTGATGCAATGATTTTCCTAAGGGGTGCCCAAACTTTTGCATACCACTGTATCTTGTATTTGCATCATCATCAGATTCTACATGTACGTTTTAGTCAGATGTGTGTATCTCTTTCTTTTTTCTGTCTCTACGTGGCCAGCCTTAGGCAGATGGGTTTCTTCATATGAGCTGGGTTCTGTTAAAAGGGAGTTTAAAGGGTTTTTTTGCTTTGCTGCACTCGACTTCATACTTGCTCTTGGGGATTCAGACCGGATTTTGTTAAGCGTCTCTACAATTTGTATTGTTATTGACACTATACAAATAAAATTGAACTGAATTATATTAATGGGCACACTGCAATAGAGCTAGATTTTGTTCATGTTTGTAAATCAGGATGAGTGGAATCATCCAGTATATACAGTGCCTGGCCAAAAAATAAAGTTGCGCATCCCAGTGAACTGAACCACTTCAGGCCAGTAGTTTTGACTTCTCATTCTGATGAAGACTGTGGAGAGAATCATCATGGGCCACCTCCATCATCTGTTGAACAACAACATGGACCCGCTGCAGTTTGCCTAGTCCAGGCATAGGTGTGAAAGATGCTGTCACAGCTCAGGAATTTTTATGACTCTGTGGTTGCTTCTGCCATCCTGTATGCAGTTTTCTGCTGGAGCAGTGGAAGCTCAGAGAGGGGTCTCAGAGAGAAACAGGCCGGCTCAGTCCTGGACTGCTCTTGGGACTCCAGCGAGGACGTGGGTGAGAGGAGGATGTTAGCCAAGCTGACATCAATCATGGACAACCCCTCTCACCCACTGCACCCACCCAGACTGTTTCAGACCTAAGCAGCTCCTTCAGCCGCAGAGTGCTGCATCCATGTTTCAAGAAGGAATGCTTCTGCAGGTCATTCATGCCAGCTGCCATCAGGCTGTGCAACACCAGCCTGAGTCTATAATAACAAATAAATCTGTTTTTTGCACTGCCTTTTTGCACAAACCACTACTTTTTTCATTCCACGACCACACTGTATATACAGTCTGTCTTTATATTTCTATTTTTTCTTTCTATATATTTCAATAAACTTGTCTTACGCCTTATGTCTTAAGGTATTTTGCTCTTCCCACAGACAAGGAGGTTTGCTGGACTTGTGAGGGCATCATAGACAGCCTGCACAAGGAACTGGATGTCCGACTGGAAGTATGCCTGAATGATGTTTGACCAAGTGACTTTGCGCTACAGCATACTCTCCCACTTTGTCCACATCCCCTGCTGCCAGCGTCCCACTGCCATGCTCACTCGCTCCTCCTCTGCACTTACTCGGACCTCATACTGGAGAAGCTGGTGTCTCTCCGTGCCCTGGGCCGTTCTGACCTGAGTCTTTGGGAAGCATGCTCTTCTTGTTGCCAAGGTATCCACCAGTTCCTTCTGCCTCAGGCAAGACTCTTCTGTCTTATCTGCCATCCATTTCCGTCCTGTCCTCATGTCAATCCCGGCTATTGACACCTTGCAATCTTTGGAATCAAACTAAGAGGCCAAAGAATCACGGTGACAAATAAAGAAATTACAACAACATACTGAAGGAGTCCATGTATTCTATTTTGTAAATGCAGAACAACATATGAACAAAGGGTTGCCAACTCCCTGAAAAATAAATAAGGGACACCTCATTGGCAGGGACAGCCGCCCTGATTGACTTCACCCATACTGGTGTGGTGATTTTTTTTTTAGCTTTTTTTGTGTATGTGGAACGATTTTTAAACTATTTGACTTGAACCTGGATTTAATTAGATGCATATTTTCACTACTGAAGATGTGTTCTGGGGTGAGGTTATAGGGCTGTAATGGAAGGCGGATAATGGTGGATAGTAAAATTGGGGGCAGTTTGTATTTATTTTTACTATGTGAGATGGATATAGGATATAGGTTATTGCTCATATTACATGACTGCAGGCTTGGTAGGGCCTCTTAGTCGAACAGGGCCTCTAAACGAGTTTTGCCTGGGATTTCGGCACAAGGGATAGTAACATCTTGTCCTGTGTATTTTAAATGTAAGTGATATTAACACAGTAACACATTTTTGATTTTCACGTAATATAGGACAAAGTGCGTCCTGTTTCAGTTTGATATAGGACATGTACTTTTGTTTCTAAATGCGGAACGATTCTGTTTTTCAAGGGACAGTTGGCCACCCTCTTGATATGGACAACTACTGAACTAATTTTTAGAAGAGGTACATTTTGTCTTGCTCACTAACCTTCGTGCCTGAAAGTAAGAGGTCAGAGCAGTCAGAGCCAGGCGTATACAGTCATCGCTCAGAGCGTTGCACTTGAGCGCGAACCGCGAATGGCAACTTGATTGGTCATGTGTGGTCCCTCAAAATATAGGTCTGACTTAAATGTGTGCCATCTACTACCATCTCCTACTTCACGTGAGATTTTACAATTAGCCGTAGTCATACGCTGTCTATATGTAATAACTACACGATACTGTAAGGGTCGGTACAAAATTCGTCAGGGGCTGGACCTGGCACAGGGGCCGCCAATTGAATAGCCAAGCCCTGATGCCGGCCTGGGGGGCTGCACACAGCCCGTGACCTCACTCAAAGTGGCCCTTAGATTAATTTTTGAAAATTATAAAAATGTGTCCTCTGCGGCACTGAATCAGTTGTAATGACGGAATTGCAGACGCCACTTCGTGCACGCTTCCACCAGGTCTTCTCTACCAGTGAAGAAGAGACGTTGAACCATGGCTAAGAGCGGAGGAGAGAGAAAACTTGATTGAGAAAATCATGTCTTTTATGTGAAAGAAGGTTATCAGTTCACAGAATGTAAAGGCAAACCTATGTGCTTAGTCTGCTTAGAGACACTATCTTAAATTGAAAGAGACACATCTACCCATTCGCTCACACAAGCACGCACACATTCACACACCAGTGCCACGCACTAGCAGCAACTGGCAGCAACTGGCTGGTTGTTCACGCGGTTAGCTCTACCTACTCTACTACTCAGAAACTTCTTTTACAATTTCCCTGCCTTTTCTCGCCATTTTTGTAGCAACACACTACTTTCCGTGGTGCAATACTGTTCACCTGATGCTCATGAGGGTCTGGTACCGCAGTGTGTTTCAGCACTGCTTTTATGGTAAATGGCCTTGCTTTTATATAGCGCTTTTCTACCTATTGGTACTCAAAGCGCTTTTACAGTCAGAGACACATCTACCCATTCACTCACACAAGCACGCACACATTCACACACCAGTGCCACGCACTGGGAGCAACTTGGGGTTCAGTGTCTTGCTCAAGGACACTTCGACATGTGGCACATTCCGGGGATCGAACCGCTAACCCTCTGGTTCGTGGACAGCCTGCTCTACCTACTGAGCCACAGTTGGTAGAGCGCTGTTATGCAGACAGAGGTGATTGTAAGTAACCAAGAAAAAACAGCTTTGTAGGGGAGCTGGTTAGTGGAACCAGCTTTCAAGGCTGATTCAACCTTCACTGCTGCAGAACAGCTTTAAATTGCTAACCCACTTCATTTTCCCTGAAAGAGGCCTTTTTGTATATTTCTGAAATGTACATTATTTTTCAGTTTTGGGTAACCAACCTTTTTAACCTCTGGCTATTCCGTACTTCCTTTTGTACCATTTCAGGCTATTTATTGTACTGGTACAACTTGAATTACAATAAATAACTGGAAAAATTAGGGTGTTCTAAAATTTTTGACCAGTATAGGCTCAAACACCTGACTTGGATGCTGGGCTTCAGGCTGGGTTTCAGATCAGATGTTGTAAAGCATGTTAAGACAATTTGTATTGTTATTGATGCTGTATAAATAAAATTTAAATGAATTGGATTGAACTGAATTGATAGAGGTCCTCTGCATTCCACTTCAGCCACCATGACCACCATGTTCATGGCTAGGGCTAAAAGGGTAACAGAGATGGTGCAGAACATTATTATTCTTTTTCCACTTGATGCCAGTCTGATGTTACTGGCCCAGAAGTGACCCTAAACCTGAAGTTTTTGTAATAATCCAGGATCCGCTCCTCGGATCTTGCTGGGAACATGGTGGAAGTCGAGTGACTTCTTGTCCTTAGCAGAGGCTGCAGCATACCAGGTGGTGATGGAGCTGGTGAGGATGGACTCAATGATGGCAGTGTAGAAATGAACCATCATTGTCTTTGGCAGGTTGAATTTCTTCAGCTGCCGCAGGAAGTACATCCTCTGCTGTGCTTTTTTAATCAGGGCGCTGATGTTTAGCTCCCATTGGAGGTCCTGGGAGATGATGGTGCCCAGGAAATGGAAGGACTCCACAGTGTTGACTGTAGAGTCAGACAGGATGATGGGAAGGAGTGGGGCTGTGTGCTTCCTGTAATCCACGACCATCTCCACTGTTTTGGAGGCGTCCAGCTCCAGATTGTGGCGGCTACACCAAGTCACCAAGCGGTCAGTCTCCAGTCTGTAGGCGCTCTCATCTCCACCTGAGATGAGCCCGATGAGGGTGGTGTCATCCGCAAACTTCAGGAGCTTGACAGACTCGTGACTGGAGGTGCAGCTGTTGGTATACAGGGAGAAGAGCAGAGGAGAAAGGACACAGCCTTGAGGGGAACCTGTGCTGATGGTACGGGAGTCTGAGATGTGTTTTCCCAGCCTCACATGCTGCCTCCTGTCAGACAGGAAGTCTGTGATCGACCTACAGATGGAGTCAGGCACGGTCAGCTGGGAGAGTTTGTCCTGTAGTAGAGATGGAACGACCGTGTTGAAGGCCGAGCTGAAATCCACAAACAGGATCCTGGCATATGATCTGGGGGAATCCAGGTGCTGGAGCATGAGGTGGAGGGACAGGTTGACAGCGTCATCCACAGATCTGTTTGATCTGTAGGCGAACTGCAGGGGGTCCAGGAATGGGTCTGTTAAATCCTTGAGGTTCGAAAGCACAAGGCGCTCAAAAGACTTCATCACAACTGATGTCAGGGCAACAGGGCGGTAGTCATGGAGTCCAGTAGTCCTTGGCTTTTTGGGGACTGGGATGATGGTGGACGTCTTGAAGCAAGCTGGCACGTCACATGACTTAAGTGAGATGTTGAATATATCCGTGAACACTGAAGGCAGTTGATCAGCGCAGTGCTTCAAGGTGGATGGAGACACAGCGTCTGGTCCAGCAGCCTTGCGGGGGTTCTGCCTCGTAAACAGCCTCTTCACGTCCTTCTCCAGGATGATGTGAGGTAAGATGGAGGAGGGAGGCTCTGAGACCACCGGCTGTGAAGGAGCCTTGGCCGTTGTTGTTGTCAGGGAGGATGGGGGCACTGGTGTAAGGGGCTGTGAGGTTTCACAGACACCACTGCTGGTGGGAGAGGTGTCACCGTAGGGGGTGGTGGTCGTGGTACTGTCCCATTGTCTTTCAAAGCAGCAGAAGTATTCATTCAGGTTGTTGGCCAGGCGTGAGTCGTTCACAGAGTGGGGGGGCTTGGGCTTGTAGTTGGTGATGTTCTTGAAGCCCCTCCAGACAGAGCTCGAGTCGTTGGCTGCAAACTGGCTCTGCAGCTTTTCTGAGTACTGTCGTTTAGCTTCCCTCACCGCTTTGCTAAACTTGTACTTTGACTCTTTGAAATTCTCTCTGTCTCCACTCCTGAATGCCTTCTCCTTCTCCGACCTGAGGTGCCTGAGTTTGGCTGTGAACCAGGGTTTATCATTGTTATAACTCACCCTGGTGCGTGTTGGAATACAGCAGTCCTCACAGAAGCTGATGTATGACGTCACTGCTTCTGTGTACTCATCCAAACTGTTTGTTGCCGCCTTGAAAGTGTCCCAGTCAGTACAGTCCAAACATGCCCTTAAGCGGTCCACAGCTTCACTGGTCCACATCTTTGATGTCCTCACAGCAGGTTTACAGAGTTTGAGTTTCTGTCTATATGCTGGAATCAGGTGGATCATGACATTGTCCAATTCTCCCAGTGGCGCACGGGGGACAGCGTGAAAGGCATCTTTGACCGTGGTGTAGCAGTGGTCCAAAGTTCTGTCTTCTCTGGTTGGACAGCTGATAAACTGTTTATATTTGGGGAGATCGTGGGAGAGATTTCCCTTGTTAAAGTCACCTAGGACAATAACTAAGGAGTCAGGTTTAGTTTTATCCACGTGTAGAATCTGGTCGGCCAGCGCGCGCTGTGCGTCATGGACGTTGGCTGCCGGTTAACACCGACGAGAATGAATGAAGAAAACTCACGGGGGGAGTAAAAGGGTTTGTAGTTTATGAAAAGTGATTCCAAGTCCGGGGAACAGTACTGCTGGATCACTGTCACGTCGGTACACCAGCTACAGTTGATGTAAAAACACAGACCTCTACCTCTCGCTCTGAAGAGTTGGAAACCTTCCAGCTGCAGCGCGGAGTCCGGTATTAATCAACTCAGCCAGGTCTCAGTGAAGCAAAGGACTGAAGATGTAGATAGGTTTTTGTTTTTCCCCATCCGTAGCTGGAGTTCTTCTATTTTGTTGCCCAGTGAGCTTCCTTGTTCTTTCTGCTCCCCGCATCCTGTGCCATTCTGCTGTGCTGAGGGTTATCTGCTTCTTCCACACTTCACAACTTCCACAGTTCTAAAGGTTGCTTCCTCAATAGCTCTCTTGAAATGCTTCTCCGGCTCATTCAACCGGCCACCAAAGATGACTCATGAATCATGAATCTAGACGTCTATTCAACCGGCTCGGTTGAGTCCATTTGATTGATATAAAATCAGTAAATAGCACCATGCAAACATCAGTGCTGAATGAGTAACACCCCATTGTAATCCATATTAGAAACATTAGCCTAAATTGCCTTCATGAAAATAAATAGTTTCAGCCCAATTTGATATAATAACCTAGAAATGACAATAACTCCAAATGTTTCCCTTTGTTTTAGTGCTAAGAAGAACACGAACTACATTTACTTAGCTATTCTTTTACAAAACGTTTTATGAACGACCTCAAATTTTGTTCTAGTGCAATTCTATTGCTGTCTGACGTTTAGTTCTGGGTGTTGTGTTCTGTTTGCTACTTTTACTAAAACAGTGGACAAATTAGCCGTTACTTTTATAGCACTCTTATTTTACAGAAGGGTGGGTGACCCGCCTCAAAACTCTTCTTAGTCATCACTCTTTGCATGGAAGGTGAACAGATGACGGTTTTACTAAAGTATTGCTGCCCATAAGAGCTCAGTCTCACATACATTAACAAAAACACTGTGGCCACCATAGTTCTCCACTAGTTCCCAGGAAACACATTACGACGGTACTTCTAGAAGCACTCATAACATTTATTTTTGACCAGGTGTTGAATTTAATATCAAAACAAATTAGAAAAGTATTTGGAAAAGATTTTTGTTAATTAGTGTATGGCACCAAACCATTGGTGTGTATGTTGGAGTTCATTTGAATCCATTTCTCAGTGTCTTTACAGTACTGGTTGCAGGGATGCAGAGTGCTGTTAGATCTAGTTTGGCAAAACCCCCACATCAGCAGTGTCTTGTCGCTGTGGTGAAGAAACATGTCCTCAGGTTCCGTCCATGTTCATAAGCATCCAGTAGATTCTCTCATATTGTTTGCACGAGGAGCTAACTAGCAACAGTCTGCAGTGAGGTCATTGTTTAGCATCAATTAAGTAGAATACCCAACAGAAAAAGGCTCCCACTGAGTGTCCAGTCTCTCCAGCAAACAAAAAATAAGACGCGTAACCAAATCACATTAACTTAAGTAGATATAGCTTATTGAGCTAGGTTTCAGTGGTTACTTTCTTTCTTGCTCCATCTCTTTCCTCTCTACCTCACCCGCCTGTTTACCCAGCAGGTTAACTTGAACATCACTACTTGGCTAATCAATCAGACTGACACCTGTCCATACCATTACAGTTTTTTTCAATTGCTAAGACACAATTTCTGAAACCTTGCTCCATTTTCTCAAAACGTTAAACACAAAACCTCAGCTTCAAGCACGATTTACAAAACCTCTGACTCCTCTTGCAAAATCAAACTTTCACCTCAACACAGTTTTAACTATGCCCACAATGGCCTCAAAACAGTGTTACCTGTGCTCAAAATCAAACACTGCTCTCAAATAATAAACAAATTGCTCAAAATGACATACACTATCAAGCAGTCAGTAAACAATACACCAAAAAATAGAAAACACATTGTTCAAAACACATAGTTCTCAGGGAGAAGTACATTTTTAATTTCAAAACAAATGTTTTTGTCATTATATAAAAAGCCCAAAATTGATCAGAAATTACTGTTTTGCTCTTTGCATTTTTTTTTAATTTTTTTTTTTCCTCCTTTTTGTACCCATATTTCAACTGTCAATTGTAGAAATGCTCACACTGTCAATTCCCTGGAAGTGTGTGTTGTCTTGTATCACTCGTTCCTGGATTTCTCTGAGTCGTATTGTGTTATTTTGAAGGACCATGTCCACTATAATGGTCTCTTGCTCCTGAGTGAATATAGCTGTCCTTCCACCTGCACGTGGCAGCCTTGCAATTCTATAAAAAGTAGATAGACAGTTGCAAAAAAAAATCATGCAGTGCAATACAGTGATGCATTTTGTCTATTGGAACAGCTGCATATACTGTAGTATAGTAAATTTATAATTACAAAAATACAGTAGCATACTGTACCTGTTCTCTTCTCTGAATGTCCTTACTATGGTGGACACAGAAAATCGGCTCAAATTGGGTTGTACTCTAAGTCCTGCTTCCCTCATTGTCAGTCCATGGACAACAACATGGTCTATGATTGTTGCTCGAATTTCATCAGATATTTCCACTCTTTGTCTTCCTCTTCCTCTTCCTCTTTCTCCTCGTCCCCCACCTCGCATACGCACTCGTCCTCGTCCTCTCACATAAATTCTTCTATCCATTCTCACACTTTCTCATTCCCACCTTCAACAACCTGTTTGCTCTCTGAACTGGCTTATATTGGTTGTCACATCATTTGAAACAAGTGAAATCTATTTTGACTGACTGTGTTTAATCAATGACATTTCTGCTCTCTTTATATGTAATTGTTGCCACTTGTGTTTACCAGTATGGATGACATGTGCATTAGAGCAGACATGGGGACTTGTGACTTGGTGACTTGGACTCGAGTCGACTCGAGTCGCTATTTTTATGACTTGTGACTTGACTTGACAAAAACTAAAATACTTGAGACTTGACTCGGACTTGGAAGTTAAAGACTCGGGACTTGACTTGACTTGAGACACGATGACTTGAATGACTTGCGTTATTCACAACATGTTTTCAGTTTGAATATAAAATATATAAATTATTTTTAAAAATAAAGTTGATTACCCAGCTGGAGCGCAGGCTGAGAATAGCGTATCGTGACTGGATCCCGACACTATCATCAGTCCCGGTCATGCCCTCTCGTACCTTAACGTACACCACGCCCACTTATCACATCAACATGTCAGCCGGAGGGGTACCTGATGTAATTGCTTTCGGCTTTAAGAATTATTCCCAAGGCAAAAACAGAACAGCGACATGCAACATCAACATCGCAGACAGCCAGACAACAACATCGAACTTCGTCCAACATTTGAAGACCATTCTGCCCAGTAAGTGCTTGTTAATGTGTTAATGTTATCTGGCTAGCTGGTAGTTATGTAATATTAGCTAAAGTAGCCATTAACATCAGGCACAAGCAGCATCGCCCACTAACAGTGTTGTGTGTCAAACGTAACTACTTTTTCGGGTGAAAAGTAGTGTAATGCACTACTACTGAAAATTTGGTAACGTAACGTAGTTAGCACAAGCTTCACACGACAGCCTACGTGACTAGAGGCTGGTAGCATGAAGCGCAATCATAGCAAGCGAGACGCAGCTAACGCTAACATCTGAGGGATGGAGGTATTCACATTACGCTACTAAGAACTCGTAGAAACCAAGTGGAGGAATGTGAGTGTGGATGGAGGTTTTTAATAAAAAAGAAACAGAAACGAGCTCATTAAAGTAAATCTGGTCTCAAATGAAAACGTATTGGCCGTGTTATTTATTTTTTGTGGGATGTCCAATTTATATGTAGAAATGCACAAAGGTGACTTCACGTCCGCCGATAGAGGGGGCCCCAGAACTGGGCCCTCATTAAATTATGGAATAATTAAAAAAATTATAATAAAATAGGAATATTTGTGGAAATATATATTTGTCAGCTGGCCTGGGTGACTTAGTATGTTGTTGTAAAAGTGTCTCGCCTTTTAATTTTGCACTGCCAATGTGGCTCTTGTGAAAAAAATAGTGAGGATCACTGGTGTAAGGTGTAGCCTACACTGTGCCCTGGTGAGAAACTTTTGTTCACTGCCGTTCTCAATTGCCAGCCTATTGATACGATTTACACTAGCTTTGCACCAAATTTCAGAGGAGTGCCTGTTTTATGAAAGGTTATAAGGCTATAAATAAGCCCTCATGTAGGCCTATTTTGTATTTTGTGTTCACCTATGCCCTTAAGATGTATCGAGGCTATGCTATTTGATAGTGTTTCATAGGGCTTTAGTGGTGGTGTTGAAACTTATAATAGCCCAATGTTTTCTTGTGAAGTGCTCTGTTTGTGGCATTTTTAATAATAAAGAGCACAAAAGAAATACCTGTTATGTCCTCCATAGTAGAACGTTATGTAGGCCTACACATTTAGGAACAGATATTGGGTTCTGCCCAAAGTCGAGCAACATAAAAATAACATAAACGTAACAAGTAACGTAAAAAGTTACTTTCCATAAAGGGTAACTAAGTAAACTAATGGGTTACTTTTTTTAAGAAGTAACGAGTAATGAGCAAACACTACTTTTTAAAAGTAACATCCACAACACTGTCCACTAATAAAAATCAGTGTAGAAAGGCCAAGTCTGGAGGATTTTGATGCTAAGCAAGATAGTAAATAAAAACTACAAAAAGCCTTAAACAACTATTTTTTTAACCATATATCATGTTTTCATGTCTGACCGACCATGCAGTACATCTCATTCTTGTTTTTGCTTCTGTTTCACAGATATGCAGAGTATGAAAGGACAAGAAACTGCAGCACGGATACTACACAGCCTGCAAATCCCAGTTCCTCCAGTCTGGTCCTCAGGAAGCCTATTCAGTTAATCACTTTTATGGACTCAATGTTGAAAATTTAAAACATTTCAAACACTGTTGGCAGGTGATAAATAAATGATTTTATGAAGTTATTACAATTTTGTTTGATTCCATGATGTATTTTACGGAACATGAGTATTTACAATGCAAATCCAAATTATTGTCATTTACTGACAGTTACTTATATCACTTTAAGATCAGATTCTGTAGGTAAAATTACAATAATAAGGTGACTTGACTTGGACTTGACTTGACCTACTACAGGACTTGACTTGACTTGACTTGACATAGCCTGTGACTTGACTTGACTTGACTTGCCCAAGAAAAAAATACTTGGGACTTACTTGAGACTTGAAGGTTAAGACTTGAGACTTACTTGAGACTTGCACATGTGTGACTTGGTCCCATCTCTGCATTAGAGTGCAGAATGTGTTTTAAGAATGAGAATGTGTTTAGAGTTTTGCTAAACCATGTGAAATGGTTTAAGGTATTGACAACAGACTGAACAGTTAGCTTACAGTTTTTTTCAGTCGCTAACAAGCGTTTGTCCAATCAGTGGTCACATTTTCAAAACTCTAAATACAATTAGCACAGCATCGGTCTTTTGTGGCCATACCATTCACACATTTCATGTCGTTTTCACACAATATGCAGTCAGTGAACACATTTCCACAATGCTTACATGTTCTTAACAGACCAGCTGTACCTCCCAACAAAATTATGGATTGTTTTTGTATTATTTACGAATGTTAGCACACAACCGTCGCTCCTCCTTGAACTGTCACTCCTCCTTTAACCGTCACCTTATCGTGGTGGAGGAGTTTGAGTGTCCTAATGACCCTAGGAGCTGTGCTGTCCGGGGCAATTTGCCCCATGTAGGGTCTCCCAAGGCAGATTGGTCTTAGGCGAAGGGCCAGACTAAGAACGGTTCAGAAGACCCTTGATGAAAAAGAAGATGAAGAGGAAGTGTACCCGGCCCGGAGGGTTACCGGGGCCCCACCCTGGAGCCAGGCCTGGGGTTGGGGCTCGTGGGCGAGCGCCTGGTGGCCGGGCCCAGCCCGGACGGGAAACATGGACTCGCCTCCCTGTAGGCCCACCACCCGCAGGAGGTTCATGAAGGGTCCGGTGCTGTGTGGATTGGGCAGCAGACCAAGGCGGGGGCCTTGGCGGTCTGATCCTCGGTTACGGAAGCTGGCTTTTGGGACATGGAATGTCACCTCTCTGGCAGGGAAGGAGCCGGAGCTTGTGGAAGAGGTGGAGCGCTATCGACTAGATATAGTTGGCCTCACCTCGACACATAGCGTCGGGTCTGGAACCCAAGTCCTTGAGAGGGGTTGGACTCTCTTCTTTGCTGGAGTTGTTCCGGGTGAAAGGCGGAAGGCCGGGGTGGGCATTTTGCTTGCCCCTGGACTATCTGCCTGCACGTTGGGGTTCTCCCGGATGGACGAAAGGGTTGCTTCCCTACGCCTTCGGGTTGAGGAATGGGTTCTGACTGTTGTCTGCGCATATGCACCGAACAGCAGTTCAGAGTACCCACCCTTTTTGGAGGCCCTGGGACGGACGTTGGATTGCGCCCCGACTGGGGACTCCATTGTCCTGTTGGGAGACTTCAACGCTCATGTGGGCAACGACAGCGTGACCTGGAGGGGCGTGATTGGGAGGAACGGCCTGCCTGATCTGAACCCGAGCGGTGTTCAGTTATTGGACTTCTGCGCGAGTCGCAGTTTGTCCATAACTAACACCATGTTCGAACATAAGGTTGTTCATCGGTGCTCTTGGCACCATAACGGCCTAGGTCGTAGGTCGATGATTGACTTTATAGTCGTATCATCCGACCTGCGACCGTATGTTCTGGACACTCGGGTAAAGAGAGGAGCAGAGCTGTCAACTGATCACCACCTGGTGGTGAGTTGGATCAGATGGCAGGGGAAGACACCACGTAGACCTGGTAGGCCCAAACGAGTAGTGAGGGTCTGCTGGGAACGCCTGGTGGAAGAACCTGTCAAGATGGTCTTCAACTCCCACCTCCGACCAGGGCTGGACTGGGAACAAAAAACGACCCTGGCATTTTTGATTCCCGGCGGCCCACCATGGTTATATATGCGATATGCGGAAGCACATGTCATACCAGAGGATGTATGTGCACATTGTGAAGTATCAAAAATTAAAATAAAGTGCCGTGGCCTACATGGAAGAGTAACCATGTTTAGAAAAATGATACACTCTTTCACTACTCACAGAGAGCTTCTTGGGGGAGATGGCCACAGCGCCGCGATTCAATTCAACCAATTGAAAGTGGTTGTCAAAAAAACACTGCTAGAGATGTCTTTTCAGTGTTTATTGAAATATACAGTTTATACAAATACAAACAAGACTGAAGAGCCTCTGGACGACAGGGTTTGTGGCATCCTGTTGAGGATGAAACTCAAAGAATTCCTGCCTCTTTGTGGACTGAGGGCGGCTAAAATAGTCTAAAACTGCCTGATCTTCCTGTGACTCCTCCACTCCCATTTCAACACTCTGACTTGACTAAACACAGAGAAAGAGAGAGAGGCAGGGATGTTAGTGTCACTAGTGTTACTTCAGTCTACCATTTATTAATCATCTACTTCAGCAAATAGATGTTTCACTTTATAACACACTTAACACTGTAAATTGGAAACCAAATCTACAATCTCCTTGAAGCATTATTTTGACAGCAAAGGCTAGGCAATTCACACACACACACACACACACACACACTAGGGTGATCACCTCCAAACCAGCAAGAAAAAGGTTATGCACAAAACTCTATAGGCTGATATTATTATGTATGTTTTAATTCTGACTAAATAAAAAGTTTAGTTAAGATGTACACATCCTAAAACTTTTTTATTGTTGATTCCACGTATCACCTTCATTAATTCTCTTAATCCTGCTAACATTTCAACGCTACTTCTTAGCTATTCTGACCTCAATCTGCCCCTGCTGCTGGTCTTCCTCCTCTTTCTCCTCCTCCTCTTTCTCCTCCTCCTCCTCCTCCACCTCGTCCTTCTCCCTCTCCTCCTCCGCTTCTTCTCCTCCTCTCTCCACCTGTGCACTCGAAGACCCCGTTGCGAACATGTCGGGTATCTTAGCACATTTAGCAGCGTCTGCTTTTAAAATTTTTGTTTTTTTTTCTCTGAGCTTTTCTGCTCCTCCCTTTCGTTTTTGTGGTTTGTCCATTTTTTGGTCCAATGTCCTTCAAGAAAATCAACCAATGGGCTGATTTGTGTCTTTGTTACCGTCGCGGTCAATAAAAACTTTTTTTTTCTTATATAAATATGTTGTGACAAGACCTGGGCCGGTCTGTCAATGACAGCGGTGGGCCGGCCCACCGGGCATTGCCCGGTACGCCCGATGGCCAGTCCACCCGTGCCTCCGACAGAGCTTCAACCGCGTCCCGGGGGTGGTGGGGGACATTGAGTCCGAATGGGCCATGTTCCGCTCTGCCATTGTGGAGGCGGCTGTTTCAAGTTGCGGCCGCAGGGTCGCTGGTGCTGGTCGCGGCGGTAACCCCCGAACCTGCTGGTGGACACCGGAGGTGAAGGGAGCCGTCAGGCTGAAGAAGGAGGCCTACAGGGCATGGTTGGTCTGTGGGTCTCCTGAAGCAGCTGACCGGTACCGGATGGCCAGGCGATCCGCGGCAGGGGCAGTCGCTGAGGCAAAAACTCGGGTGTGGGAGGAGTTCGGTGAGGCTATGGAAGAAGACTATCGATCGGCTCCAAAGAGGTTCTGGCAAACCGTCTGGCGCCTCAGGGGTGGTAGGCGGCAACACGCCCACACTGTTTTCAGTGTGGGTGGTGAGCTGCTGACATCACCTGGGGATATTGTCCGGCGGTGGAAGGAATACTTTGAGGGGCTCCTCAATCCCACCAACACGTATTCCAGGGAGGAAACAGAGCCGGAGGGCCTGGGGTTGGGTCGTCCAATCTCTGGGGCAGAAGTCGGCGAGGTAGTGAAACAACTCCGCGGCGGTGGAGCTCCGGGAGAGGATGAGATCCGCGTCGGGTATCTCAAGGCTCTGGATGTTGTAGGGCTGTCCTGGCTGACACGTCTCTGCAACATTGCGTGGTCATCGGGGGCAGTACCCCTGGAGTGGCAGGCCGGAGTGGTGGTCCCCATTTTTAAAAAGGGGGACCAGAGGGTGTGTTCCAACTATAGGGGGATCACACTCCTCAGCCTCCCTGGCAAAGTCTATGCCAGGGTGCTGGAAAAGAGGGTCCGGTCGATTGTTGAACCTCAGATCGAAGAGGAGCAATGCGGTTTTCGTCCTGGACGTGGAACCATGGACCAGCTCTTTACCCTCACTAGGGTGCTGGAGGGGAGATGGGAGTTTGCCCAACCAGTCCACATGTGTTTTGTGGATCTGGAGAAGGCTTACGACCGTGTCCCCAGAAGCATTCTGTGGGGGGTGCTCCGGGAGTATGGGGTGGATGGCTCCTTACTAAGGGCCATTCAGTCTCTGTACCAAAGGAGTGGCAGTTTGGTCCGTGTAGCCGGTAGTAAGTCGGAGGCGCAGCCGGGTGGGGGAGGGTATCGAGTTCGGTGGGCGGAGGATCTCGTCTCTGCTGTTTGCGGATGACGTGGTCCTCATAGCTTCATCGAAGAGCGACCTTCAGCTCTTGCTGGGGCGGTTCGCAGCCGAGTGTGAAGCGGCTGGGATGAGGATCAGCACCTCCAAGTCTGAGGCCATGGTCCTCAGTCGGAAAAGGGTGGACTGCCTACTCCGAGTCGGGGAAGAGGTCCTGCCTCAAGTGGAGGAATTTAAGTATCTCGGGATCTTGTTCACGAGTGAGGGTAGGAGGGAGCGGGAGATCGACAGGCGGATCGGGGCGGCATCTGCAGTGATGCGGATGCTTAACCGGTCGGTTGTGGTGAAGAGAGAGCTAAGCCGAAAGGCGAAGCTCTCAATTTACTGGTCGATCTACGTCCCAATCCTCACCTATGGTCATGAACTTTGGGTAATGACCGAAAGAATAGGATCGCGAATACAAGCGGCTGAAATTTACTGGTCGATCTACGTCCCAATCCTCACCTATGGTCATGAACTTTGGGTAATGACCGAAAGAATAAGATCGCCATTTCAGCGGCTGAAATGAGTTTCCTTCGCAGGGTGGCCAGGCTCAGCCTTAGAGATAGGGTAAGGAGCTGAGACATACGGGAGGAGCTCAGAGTAGAGCCAGTTGAGGTGGCTAGGGCATCTGGTAAGGATGCCTCCCGGACGCGTCCCTGGAGAGGTGTTTCGGGCATGTCCCAGGACACGATGGAGGGATTATATCTCTCGTCTGGGAACGCCTGGGGGTTCCTCTGGAGGAGCTGGCTGAAGTGGCTGGGGAGAAGGCTGTCTGGGCTTCCCTTCTGAAGCTGCTGCCCGGATAACCGGGAGTCGACGAGACGAGCACACAAATGGTAAATGGTAAATGGCCTTGCTTTTATATAGCGCTTTTCTACCTATTGGTACTCAAAGCGCTTTTACAGTCAGAGACACATCTACCCATTCACTCACACAAGCACGCACACATTCACACACCAGTGCCACGCACTGGGAGCAACTGGGGGTTCAGTGTCTTGCTCAAGGACATTTCGACATGTGGCACATTCCGGGGATCGAACCGCTAACCCTCTGGTTTGTGAACAACCCGCTCTACCTACTGAGCCACAGTCGCCCCCACAACAACATCCCACAATAGCAAAAACAATATTCCAAACCTTAGCTACAGTATAAAAACCTCTTCTTCTGTAATGATATCAGTTCAGAAACAACATATCTCCAAAATAATCGAAGTCTAGTTCCAAGTTTGCTTACAGTAAGTGGTGCAAGTTTATTGGAGTTCCAGGTCATGGTGAGCCTACCGACACAAAGTGGGTCTGAGACCAGAGACTGACCCTGAATGTAGGACCAGAGCACAAATATACCCTGTCCCCAGGTGTGGTTGCATATTGGTCAGTCGAGGGCAACTTTAAACAGGAGGGTGGACTCAGTGAAGGGGTAGAGATGGTTCCCATACATGGTCAGAACAAAAGGACAAAAGGACACAGGAGTGACACTCAGGTAGTATGATCAGGAAACTCTGATCAACAGGGGAGCAGAGGCAGGAGAGGTCATATCAGAGGTCAGCATATGGCTGGAATTGCCTCAGACGTGTCAATTTCAATGTCCCTTCAAAGTTTACTCTTTCCACCCTATTCACCGTTCCTCAACCCCATAGATGAGTTCTTTTCTGCAAGGAGGTGGAAGGTTTATGACCATCAGCCACATGGCTAGATGTTCCTCCTTGAAGCCATGGATGCTGGCTGCAGGGACATCACAGATGATGATTGCCAAGGGTTGATCTGACATATCAAGCGCTTTTATCCCAGGTGCATCGCCTTGGATCAGATGCGATGTTGATGAAAACATGTGGCCTAACCGTGAAGATCGCAGAGATTAGATACAGTCATTTTGCAATACTGTTATTTTTTTTCTGTTCTATCATACTGTTAACAGTATTTCTACTGTGTCTCCTGTAGTAAACAGTAGAGGAAAAAATGATTTGCTTTTTACTGGAATGCTTTTGAATGTGAACAATACATTCCCAACCAAGAAATTTTGTGTAAAAAACGATGGATTGCATGTTTGCATGCAAATACTTGTAAAACTGAAGCATAAAAGTCTATGCAGTTTTTGTAATGTCAGCAATAGCCAGTTTTTTGAAACCAGGAGTACTTTGATTCACTGCATGTACCTTGTGAAGTGAAAACAAAAGTTATTCTTTGACAGAATAATTTCATTTTGAGTCATATTTCCAGTGTTTTGGTAAGTTTGGTGCGTGCAGAGAAAGATGTGTTCTATTTTGAAATGAAGAGTTAGTATATATTTAACAAAATGTGTTTTTGAGAAGAAAATTATCCATTTGGCCAGTTGTGTTTTGTAGGTGAGAGTCTGTGTTAAGAGTTTAGGAAAAATAGCTGAAGTATGGGTAAGTGCTTGTTAGCGATTGTAAAAAACTGTAATGAGTTCAAGCAACTAAGAAATTTCTTCAGCCAATGGATTTTTGTGTTTTAGCAACTGAGAAAAACTGTAACACCATAAGAAAATGGTGCGTTCGGGAACCATGTTGAACATAGGACATTCCACATACTTCATGAACCTCCCCAAATACTGGTAGTCTTCTATATGTAATTTCCACATTTTTCGCTTTGCAAATTCATGCCGTGAGTCAGATTACATTCTCTGGCGGGCTGGTTATTTGACACCCCTGATGCATGTTAAGGTTGGTTTCGAACTCTGTGTTATTTTATTATCATTTATATGAGAATCCAATGACATACACATAAATTAGAATTTTGGGTTAAAACAGATTAAGATAGATAAATGAGTTTATAAGCATATTTCATGGAGTTTTACAAATTGATTTAAAACATTTAGAAGGAGGTTAAAGGAGTACTGTGATACTTTAAATTAAGGTTTTGTCATATCTGATGTTACTTGCCATATTGATCTTTAAGGGGTGTGACAGTGATTAAGTGCTTAACATGAGTTATTAGACAATTAATTCTGAAGCAAGAGTATTGGATATCGTATGAAGAGTAACATATTTATTTCAGTGTAAATGAGTAGATACTTCAAGGTGTTTGTTTGGATCATTGTGGATCATTGTGGCACATTGTGATGCGTGAAGAAGTAGTTAGTATGTTTTCTACAGAAAATAAATATGAGCATTAATAAATATTTGTAACTACACTTTATTAAGTAAAGTTTCTACCTCTGTAAAATAAATTATTATTTTATTTTTGCTGTTCTTGGGTGGCATATCTTAGTATCTTGTATCTTAGTATAACATTAAGTGGCCATTTGCAGTACTTTGTGTCCTTATTGCTTTATTTCTTTGTGCTAATTACGAAGGGCCTTGCACATGTCTCAAACTTAACTTCAAAAGTGATCAATTAACATACATAGGTGGTTGGAATCTAATGTATGCTTTTCTTAGTTACATCTTTTTGCTTTGAATATAAATATAGGAAATTAATAGGACAACATGCTAGCATGATGCCCATTGTCCCCATGTGTTAGTCATCATAGATCTGAAAAGATTAGATCAACCTGCCTGGTTTGTTTGTCTGCTTTACTTTTTCACCCTATCTACCATCATCTACCTAAGCAAAAGTAATTCTCCAGGGCTCTGATGGACAAATGCAGAGAGAAGGATGAGCAAGCGGAGGTTGAGTAGTATGCAAAGGAAACAAAGTAAAGCTTTTAATCTGTAAATGGAGAAGACTAATGGTCATTTAAGCATTAAGATATCCCCTCTGTCCGCCTGCTCTGTTTGCATCTCCTTAATGCTCCTTAAACATTTATGAAGGCTGATAACAAAGAAAGAGCGTAGCTACACAGAGTAATCAAATCACTGCTGGTTATAGCTGTACTCGGAACAGGGGGGATGGGGAGAGGTGGACAGTAAGAGAGAAGGAGGAGAGACAGAGGAAGGACTGGGGGGAGAACAGAGCGTGAGTGATGGAAAAAGAGATAGATAGAGGAGAAGACGAAGAAAAACATGTTAGCTCTTAAAATAGTCAACTTGCAATGTGTAAAAAACTGCAGCGTGTTACTGTCACATCAAATGATCCACACTGTATATTACATTTTCCTTAAACACATCTCTCTGCCTCTCTGAAGGCTTCCTTGCACAACAACAACTATTAATCTACTGTGTGTTTGCTGAAATTCATGACTTGCTAGTTTTATAACTCAGAATAGTGGTAGTTCCCAGGCTGAGGTTTTCAGATAGCTAGTAAGTTAGATAATACCCTGTGGTAAGTTTTATACTGTTAAGCCTCGTGGGAAGTTTTTTAATATGATAGTGCCAAAGCAGCGTGTTCAATCATGTGTCATGCAGGCCTGAGGGTTTCTGTATTTACTTAAGCCCAGTTCAAGGTTAGATCTTACATCTTACGCCTGTTGTACAAAATCATTCATAATACCGCACCTTCACCTCTGAGAAGATTTGTGTAGCCCTGTGCTGAAAGGATGGGTAGAAGTTTCTTTATTATATTTACCTTTTAAATGTGGTACACAGATCAACCACCCCCGCTACTACAACTAACTTATTATATTTTATTATCTAACTATGTTTTTAATGGCTAGCTTGTTTCATCGGATTTACCAAAGACTTTGCAACTAAGGAGAAATTATGTCTTTATAACAAAAAAAAAGAACATACTGTATATCTGCATTATACAGTATATACAATGGTCTTCCTCACCTTAGCTGCTATGCTGGTCAGGAGATTCCATGTTGTGCAGAGCCAGGTTATTGGTCAGTAGCTGAATGGAATCCTTTCCTTTCTAATAGTCATAATATTAAATTGTGACATTAAAACTTGAATGTTGACGTAACCAGTGGAAAACTACCTGTTTGGTCTCATCACATTCAGTTTCAAACAGGTAATTATAGTAACTCCTGAGTAAAAACTGCAGCCTCAATTGAGCAATGTGCATCCACAGAACAGGAAATTTCTGTCAAGTTGAAGAAACTAAATTTTCAGTGACCCACCTTCTTTTGTAAATCTCTGGAAACAATGGGTTTTGTCTTTTATGTCCCATTGCACTTTGCATCAACATGCAAAGTCCAGATAGTGCATTGTGTTTTTTAGTTCAGTTATCTTCCTTCCTGGTTTTGAGCCAGCTTCCATTGTGTCCACCTGATCTGTATCTGACATAGTGTGCATTTGATCAAAACCAAAATCAAAAAAGTACCTAGAAAGCCTTTTGCATATGTTATTGATGCCTGTCCAGGATTTTTACTTAGAGTATTCCACCCAGCCTCACACAGCTGTGATGCAATGTGTGCACACCCATGTCTACGACTATGGGTGTCACTTGTCCAATATATATCACCTTGCAAGTCATTTTAACTTTGTATATGTTAGAACTGGTTCAAACCAGGGAAATGAATAAGTTAGAGAGATGAATTAAGCTGTTAATTAACATGTGTGGCTAATGATAACCATCAGTGTCAGTGTCTTACCAGGGACGGCTGTGACTCAGTAGGTAGAGCAGGTTGTCCACGAACAACTCGGAATGTGCCACATGCCATATGTCCTTGAGCAAGACACTGAACCCCAGTTGCTCCCAGTGCATGGCACTGGTGTGAATGTGTTTGTGCTTGTATGAGCAAATGTGTAGATGTGTCTGTAACTGCAAAGCATTTTGAGTATCAATAGTACCAAGCGGAAAAATGCTATATAAAAAGGCCATTTACTATTAATTATTGTATGACTGTGTGTTTGTGTGTGTGTTCTTACATGCATGACTGTGCATAAGTATTTAGCCTTGAGGGATTATTGCAGTGTATTTTATTGAGGTCTGTCAGAACCCTGGTCATCATCTGTCTGTCACTGGTATGCCACCTAAACACGGGCTTTCCATACAAATCTACTTCTAAAACATAAGTTCATTGTTTTTGCAGCAAGCAGAACCAAACCTAAATGCTGTTATGACATGATAGCAGTGTGTTTTCCGCCCTCTGGCTGTGTGCTCATCCTTGATAGATTTTAAAATGGAATCCCTTTCTTTCTGGAACTGGTTAAAAATTTGCTATGAATGATCAGTTCAGCATGACGAATGTTTAATCACCCACATACCCTGGGATATTAATCCCCTATGAATACAATGGCTGACAGTGTAGGCTACTCTACATTTAGGAAAAAATCCACCTTATCAGACAATTACTTTTTTGCAAATGGCTCCATAGAATGGAACTGCAGCTGCACAACAACAGGCTCTTTCCAATATCTCACTTTTTTAGCCTATCATTTGATGATGTCAATACTGAGAGATATATGTGTCCCAAGTATATCAGAATAGAGGCGTCCATCTGATGAATCTGTGTCATGATCTTGGTTTGGAACCAATTGTTAATTCATGTCTTCTCCTGCTGGTTCTTCCTCTTTTGCCATCTCCACTTTCTCCACTCCTATTCTTTGCCTCTGCGTGACCCGTAATGTATTTGAGTTCATGCTCATTCTCCGTAGATGTGGCAAAGACAGCACAACCAAGTAACAGTGAATGGCGCAGGAAAGATAAAGATGAATTTCTGCCCAAAAGCAGGTTGCAGATAATAGCAAAAGCACACATCCTCATTTACGATCTGTGCGGCCTATAGGTTGGCAGCAGCACAGTCAGTCATCCAGGTGGCTGGCAAAGAGGTGTGGAGAGGATGCAGTTAGGGAGTGGGTTACTTGGGGTTAAATGGAGCCAATCACAGACAGAAAAACAGCATTACACACCACATTAGGCATCATCTCACAGCTCTCTCTCGTCGTTTCTCCCCTTTCTCTCTCTCCCCCCATCTCTCTCTGTCTCCAGGTGTGCAGCCAGCTGATAGTGTCGCCTCTATTTGCACATTCACTTGAAATTCTCCAGAACTAATAGATTCTACCAGATTCAACTAACTCAATACTGCTGATCTGCAGCCTATTACAGCCTACCAGCCAACTAGCCAATCATTCAACCAACCAGCCAACCAAAGAAGTGAACTGCAAATATATGGATATGAGCTCTGCATCTCGAGTGTAATCTATAAAGTCAATCCTTTATTATTGTTTTACGATAAGCTGAGGCAATGCAGAAAGCATAATAACATCTCCTGGGTGACTGCCTGCTGCACAGCAATATACTCCATCTCCACAAAATGTATTAATCTTATATACTGCTGTGGTCAGATAAACATGGACTTTACCTGCACAATGCAGAAGCAAAGAAAAATATTTTGTGAACAACAGCATGCACTTCCTGTACTGTTCCTGGAACAGCATAGACGATTCTAGTATTAATGACTCCAGACATATTTAAGTCAAATATATGATTTTTTAAAATGAACTCAGTTGGCTTCTGTGCACAGGTGCTTCTTGGAAATGTACCGGCTGCCTGACAAAATGCCAGTTTAGTCAGATCCAAAGCTGTACTTAAAGAGTTCATAAATCCAAGCTATGAACTTCAAAGGCAACACAACACAAATAATCACAAAAGTGAGGTGTTAATAATCAGCATATTTTTGCCAAAAATTTCTTGCAAAAAAACAACAACAAAAAAACATTTTTGCATGGAACAAGTATAAAATATATAAAGGCCAGATGAGAGATATAATCCCTTAACCATGTCCTGAGATCTCTTTACAGTGAAACACTTCTCTGGGGAGGCGTTGGGGAGGCATCCTTACCAGATACCCTAGCTCTAGGAGTGGGCAATCCACCCTTTTTCGACTGAGGAACATGGCCTCAGACTTCAGACTTAGAGGTGTTGATATTCATCGCAGCCATCCCAGGCTGAAGCTAGGAGGACCAAATCATCCACAAAAAGCAGGGACAAGATCCTCAGCTCACCCACATTGTTCCTACTCGATCTGAGGTTCAATCATCGACCAGACCCTCTTTTCCAGCACCCTGGCATATACCTTGCCAGCGAGGCTGAGAAATGTGATCCCCCTAGAGGTGGAACACACCATCTGGTCCCCTTTTTTAAGGATGGGGGCCACCACCCTGGTTTGTCAGCCAGGACAACCCTACATCATCCAGAGCTTTGAGATACCCAGGGCGGATCTCATCTGCTCCTGGAGATACACCGCCGCTGAGTTATTTCACTGCCATTTCTGCCCTCTGATATTGGAGGGTCCAACCCAGGCTCAGTTTCCTATGGAATACATCTTGGTGTTAACAGCAGCTCCCGGCTCACACTGTTTTAAGAGTTGCAATCTACCCCTACCCCGAGGTGCGGATGGAGTTTGCAAGTTCTCCCTGTGTCTGCGTGGCTTCCTCCCACTGTCCAAAGACATGCTCGTTAGGTTAATTGGTGATCCTAAATTGGTCATAGGTGTACACGTGAGTGTGAATGGTTGTCTGTCTCTGTGATAGCCCTGTGATGGACGAGCGACCTGTTCAGGGTGTATCCGCCTCTTGCCCAATGACAGCTGGGATATTCTTCAGCAGACCCCGCGACTCTTAACAGGAATAATGGGTTACAGAAGAACAAAAAAGTGTGAAATAACTCTAAATATGATTCATATTTTCAATCAATCAATCAATCAAATTTTATTTATATTGCACTTTTCATGCCTTTTTAAAAGCAACCCAAAGTGCCTCACAGAGGCTAAAAACAGCAAAAACAGAACAACATAAAATCCAACCCTCCCACCCCCATAAAAACACAGAGACAGAAGATACACACATAACCCCACATACCCCCCCCCCCCCCCACCCCCCCCCACCTTCCCAAACACACACACACGTCACACGCACACACGTCACACGCACACACGTCCCACACACACGTCCCACACACACGTCCCACACACACGTCCCACACACCCACAAGAGACATGGCCGGGCACCGAGACCTGGAGCAAGGAGAAAGAAAGCCACCTTTGGGGGCCGACCACACCGAGAGGGCGGGGAGCGCTGCCATAGAGACAGCCCCGACCCAGGCAGACAGGAGGCCCCATACCAAGGTGCAGAGTCCTCCAGCCACCAGGGCCAGAGCCGACCACACGACAGCACCCCTATCATTTTAGAGTCCTTAGTGTAGCCACTCTTTGCTTTGTTGACAACGCTGCAAACACTTGGACTTCTCTCAGTGAGCTCCATGATGTAGTCACCTGAAATGGTCACAGGAGTGCCCTATCAGAGTTCATTTGTGGAATTGGCTGGTATGGCTGTTGCCTGTATGGCTAATCCTTAACGGGACGTTTTAATGGGTGAAAGAGACTTATGTTTAATAATTGTTTTCCTTTTCCTCATGATGATATTTAGTTATCAGTTGTGACTGATATTTTCAATAATTTTGTTTACTTGACTTATGTCAGTTTCTGTTTGGTTTAATATACACTATATTACCAAAAGTATTCGCTCACCCATTCAAATGATCAGAATCAGGTGTTCTAATCACTTGGCCTGGCCCCAGGTGTATAAATTCAAGCACTCAGGCATGCAGACTGTGAAACAAGACATTTGTGAAAGAATGGGCCGCTCTCAGGAGCTCAGTGAATTCCAGCGTGGAACTGTCATAGGATGCCACTTGTGCAACAAATCCAGTCGTGAAATTTCCTCGCTCCTAAATATTCCACAGTCAACTGTCAGCTGTATTATAACAAAATGGAAGCGTTTGGGAACAACAGCAACTCAGCCACGAAGTGGTAGGCCACGTAAAGTGACGGAGAGGGGTCAGCGGATGCTGAAGCGCATAGTGCAATGAGGTCGCCGACTTTCTGCACAGTCAATTGCTACAGAGCTACAAACTTCATGTGACCTTCAGATTAGCCCAAGTACAGTACGCAGAGAGCTTCATGGAATGGGTTTCAATGGCCGAGCAGCTGCAGCCAAGCCACACATCACCAAGTGCAATGCAAGGCGTCGGATGCAATGGTGTAAAGCACGCCGCCACTGGCCTCTAGAGCAGTGGAGACGCGTTCTCTGGAGTGATGAATCACGCTTTTCCATCTGGCAATCTGATGGACGAGTCTGGGTTTGGAGGTTGCCAGGAGAACGGTACATTTCAGATTGCATTGTGCCAACTGTGAAATTTGGTGGAGGAGGAATTATGGTATGGGGTTGTTTTTCAGGAGCTGGGCTTGGCCCCTTAGTTCCAGTGAAAGGAACATTGAATGCTTCAGGATACCAAAACATTTTGGACAATTCCATGCTCCCAACCTTGTGGGAACAGTTTGGAGCGGGCCCCTTCCTCTTCCAACATGACTGTGCACCAGTGCACAAAGCAAGGTCCATAAAGACGTGGATGACAGAGTCTGGTGTGGATGAACTTGACTGGCCTGCACAGAGTCCTGACCTGAACCCGATAGAACACCTTTGGGATGAATTAGAGCGGAGACTGAGAGCCAGGCCTTCTCGACCAACATCAGTGTGTGACCTCACCAATGCGCTTTTGGAAGAATGGTCAAAAATTCCTATAAACACTCTCCTCAACCTTGTGGACAGTCTTCCCAGAAGAGTTGAAGCTGTAAAAGCGGCAAAAGGTGGACCGACATCATATTGAATTCTATGAGTTAGGAATGGGATGGCACTTCAGTTCATAGAATGAGTAAAGGCAGGTGAGCGAATACTTTGGGTAATATAGTGTAGCTTCATAATGCCTCATTTAATGTTACACATTATTTGGTAATTCTATTTTGTAAATTACCATTTTTGATTTGTGGTATTTCTTTCATTTGTTAAAATTTATGTTCCATATTGTGAATTTAATAATTTGTTTTCTTTCTGTTGGGATTTTTTGTTTGATTTAAAATATAATTTTTGATTAGCCTACAGTTTATGATATTGTTAAACTTTTGCCAAGCTCTTTCTTCTCTGTCTGGCGGATGCTGAATTCACTTCTGTGAGCATAATGGCCAGAACTAGACATGTCATCACTCTCTTCACAGAAATCACAGACTAGGTCTTCTCACTTGATAATGCTCCCCTTGATTCATTTGAGCATTTACATTTATACATGAAGGCAAGGACCTGTAGATAGTCACATCAGCATGGCTTTATTATGGTTTTGTGTGCAATGCTGTTTTTGAAAAAAAAAAAAAAGATTTAAAAAGGGAACAAATACAATAACGTTGTGATGGCTTATGACACAGCATCTGTTCTTCTAAACCAGGGATGGGCAACTGGCGGCCCTTAGATTCATTAAGTTCTAGAACTGTATCCCCTGCGGCACTGATGTAATGGCATCAGTTGTAATGACATAGTTGGCCACTAGAAAGTGCCTCTAATGCAGACGCCGCCTCGTACACGATTCTTCTCAACCAGTAAAATGACGTTTAGCCGTGGCTAAGAGCGAAGGAAATAGAAAACTTGATCGATAGAAATCGTGTCTTTCAAGTGAAAGAAGGTTATCTGTTCACAGAATGTAAAGGCAAATCTATGTGCTTAGTCTGCTTAGATACGCTATCATGAAAGATTTCAATTTAAGTTGCCGCTACAACATGTTGCACACAGCTGAATACGAGAAGTATACTAAAGCTGCAAGGACTGCTATCGAAGTGGACCTCAAATCAAAAGTTCGCAAACAACATTGATTTTTTTACCAGTGCCTACTGCTGATAGTGGTGAGGTATAGGTAAAATAGTGTAAAAATGCAGAAATTAAATAAATAAATCACAGCAAGTGCTTATTTTTTGTTTGCTTCAATAAACATATATACACACACACACCAACATATTTAAAATGGCAGTTTTATCATGTCTGATTAAGTGCGCGGTCCTATGTGTCCCTAAGTTAGTGTCGATGAAAAATTGTGGCCCCCTCCATCATTTAGGCTGCCCATCCCCGTTATAAACAATGTGTTTACACATGAACACACAGGGGTTAGGGTTACTTATATTGTATGTAATTTTGATTAATGACTGAGTAGAATACAAACAAAATCCATTAATAATTTAAAGTGTTTATGTGCAAAGCACATTGAAATGTACTGTTGAAAGGATCACTACAAGTCATTGCTTTACTGTTGCATAGATAGATTTGCACCAGATTGCAATTTTGCTCATGGCCATTCTCTCATGAACCAGTGGAGTTGGGTCCCCCAGTTGAACCTGCTGTAGTCTGAACTATATAAAGATGTCCTTGACCACAGTAGTACTTGTTCACAGTGTGCAACCTTCAGTCCATCACGCCACTGAGAAATGTTGATATAATTGCATAAAAAAAATAAAAAGAACACTAGCCTGCTCTAAATAGGACAAGGTAAGTACCAAGCTTCTAGAAAATTGAAAGTCAACAGACACTTCCATTATGCAACCCAACTTCTGAATCAACACAGACAACTTCTGTGGAAGAAGGTCATGCCTGTCCTCCATACTTTCCAAGAGTAAGTAATGACCAAACAGTGGAATAGTGGCTGGTCAGTAAGCGCCATTGTGAGGAAATCCAGAAGCAGATCTCAGGTGGCAAAGTTAAACCTTCAAACCCTAAAAGATTTGCAAAGGCTGCAAGGTTAGGACAGACAGAAGACAATAAGGAGAAATTATCAACGGTTGAAATAAAGATGACACTGAATAAAGAAGAGCAGGAAAAGGAAGAAAGAGGGTGGCACAGGTACAAAGAAGCACTGAAAAGGAGGAGGAAGAAGAAGAGAGAGAAGACAGAGGTAATGAGGGAGACAGTGGAGAAAAGAGCGACTACAACGCTCATTAAAGAAGAGAAGAGCTCCATTAACCAGCAAACCGTCCGTGTGTGTGTGTGTGTGTGTGTGTCTGTGTGTGTGTGTTTGGATGCGTGCGTGCATGTGTTTATGAATCTGTGTGTGTGTTTGTGCACTTCAGTGGCTGCAGGGCTCTGTTGTCTGTAGCTCATAAGTATAATGATAGCACATAAAGGAACTTCACAGAATTACACACACACGCACACACACAGCATGTCCAGACTGCAGTGGAACCTAGCTTCTACCCCCCCCCCCCCCCCCCCCCCCCCCCCCCACACACACACACACGTGCACACAAACAAGTTACAAGTATTATTATTCCTCCAAATTAATGAGCTGAATTGTAACTATAATGTGGATATGGCTTCACATCCTGAGAAGAATCCATAAAGCGAATCCTTTATTATGGTTTTATGAAGAACTGAAGCATTGCAGAAAACTTAATAACACTGTTTGGCTGACTGACTGCCTACGTGCCTGACATATAGCTTCTTCACAGAAAAAAAAAGTGATTGAACTGAACTACTTACATTCAGTCTGAAAATATTTCCCCACAAAACAAATGGACAAAATTCAATGTGGAAATGCAGCTGTGACAGAACCTTTAATTTCTGCCAGTGCATGAAGGCTTAAAATAGATAAAGCCTTTCATATTCATTCATTCATGTAACTGCTTATCCTCTGGAGGGTCACAGGGCCTGGTGTATATACCAGCTGTCACTGGGTGAGAGGCAGGGTACACCCTGGGCAGGTCACCAGTCTATCGCAGGGCTTACACAGAGAGGCCAAATTCGAATTACCAATGAATCTAACGAGCATGTCTTTGGGTGGTGGAAGGAGTGCTTATCATGGTTTTGTTGTTGGTGAATGTAACCCATTGTGGGCACTATTGATGTTGATACCGGAATTATTTGATATTATTTTAGCATATATTTAGGTTCTTCAGTAGTTTAAAATGCTTGACTCAGAGAAGTTTGGAGAGGTCGTCCAGCTCTTTGAAACCTGGAACCAAAGAGCTGAACTTGTTCCAATAAATTTCTCTTGTGTCACATAACTTTGTACATTGTAGGAGAAAGTGCATCTCCGTCTCAACCTCACCTGCCGAACAGTGACCACATGTTCTGTTTCCTTTTGGTTGCCATGATTTTTTGTGTCTTCCTTTTTGGATTGCCAATTTGTGGTCACTGAGCCTGTACTTGGTTAGGATCTGTCTCTGCTTTCTATCTCTGACAGTAGAGAGATATTCTGCTAATTAATAATCTCTTTGAAGGGCAAGATAACATTCCAATCTACTTTGGCTTTTAGTTGTTTCTTCCCCGTGGTCCAGATAGCTTTCTTTATATTGTGCTATAATTGGCTTTACCCTGATTTCTGTTTGTAGAGCAGTGTTGTTGTGAGGCTGGTCAGAGTGTGTCTGAGAGGGGGCAGTTAGCCTCAGTACCAACTGACATAGGGGACTCTTTTCTGGGCTCAGCTCTTGGGTTTGGAGGGCTTTGGAGTGGAGGGTGTCTCTGGGACTGGATTTCAGGTGGTTAAAAAAGTTGAGCGTTCTCTTCTGAATGTTGATTATCAGTGGGTATCTGCCTAATTCTGCTCTACATGCATTTGTTGGTGTTAAGGAGGTTGGGGGTCACTGCCCTGAGTGCTCCTTCTACCACGGGGACCACACTCACCTTGACCTTCCACATCTCCTCGAGCTGTATCCTTGGTACTTTTCAACCTTTTCGTGTTCCTTCTTTCCAATGTTGCCGTCTGCTGGTATTGCCACATCTATCCCCACTGCCTTCTTCTGCTCTTTGTCTGCCACCACTATGTCCGGTTGGTTAGCCAGGACCTGTTTGTCAGTCTGCAAGCTGAAGTCCCACAGCACCTTGGCCCTGTTGTTCTCAGCCTCCTTCTGTGGTGCGTCCCATTGGCATTTGGGTACTTCGATTCCATACTGGGTGCAGATGTTCCTTTACACTATTCCACCCACTTGGTTGTGTCTCTCCATGTACGCTGACCCGGCTAGCATCTTACACCCTGCTATTATGTGCTGGACTGTCTCAGGTGCATCGTTGCATAGTCTACACCTTGGGTCTGATCTACTCTTGTACATCTTGGCCTCTAAAGCCCTTGTACCCGGGGTTCTTGTGTTGCCATGATGCCTGTGTGTGGTCTCTGAGTCCAGCCTTTTCCAACCATTCGTGGATCTTCTCAATATCAGCCACTTCTTCAATTTGATGGTGGTACATGCCATGTAGGGGCTTGTCCCTCCAGGTTGTCTGCTCCTCTTCTTCTGCACTCTTGTCAAGTTTCTGTTGCCTGAGGCATTCATTTAGCAGTTCATTGTTTGTGGCATTTTTCTGATGTACTCTTGGATTTTTGATGTTTTATCTTGGATAGTGGCCTTGATACTCACTAGTCCTCGGCCTCCCTCTTTCCGCTAAGTGTACAGTCTCACGGTGCTGGATATGGGGTGAAACCCTAAGTGCATGGTGAGGAGCTTTCTTGTCTTGATCCCTGTGGCTTCTACCTCCTCCTTTGGCCAGCTTATGACCCCAGTGGGGTATCTGATGACTGGTATTGCGTATATGTTGATGGCTTGGATCTTGTTCCTGCCATTCAGCTGACTTTTCAGAACCTCTGTTTGGCAGTTTTGAGTGATGAGGTACTGTGTATCAGCTTATTGGTCTCAGTGATGGTTCCTGTAGGGATTGTTGTTGGGGTTCCAGGCATCTAATTGTGCCATGATATTCATTCTCATGTCTGCAGCTCTTGTACTGAGGCTGTTGGTATTTATTGCGGCTTGCTATAGCAGGCAGAGATTGTTTGTCCTGGCGCCCCCTTATAGATAAGAGTTTTCGATTTCGGATGTTGGAACACTGAGTTAACAGCTGTTTTGTTGTTATCCTTGATTGTGAGTTTCAGAGTGACCATTGGTACCTTACCTTCTCTCTGGGGTTGCTCATATAGTAGCATTCCAACAGTTCCATGTTTTCCACCCTTATCCATCTATGTCTTGTTGCCCCGGGCTTCAAGACTCTGGTATGACTCTGTACTCTTACGTGCCAAGGATCCTCATTGAATACAGGATGTTTTTTTGCCTCACTGGCATTTTTTGACTCAATTGAATTAATCTAATTAATCAGAGGCTTTATAATTAATTAACCTCGATTAATCACATTTTTATTGAATGACAGTATTTGCCAAAAGCAACATGCTAAAAAGGACAAAGTCAACATGTTGGTTGTCATTTAATGTGAGTTTGCATTTAAGTGTAGATGACAGATTCAGATACTGACCTGATGCAACATAAGATGGTCTAAATGAATATGGATAAGGAAAAAAGATAATTACTGAAAAGCAACTTTAAGGAAGTGTGTTTTTAAAAGTGTTCAGCCCTGATGTACTGAACGTATATCAGAGAGGACCTAAACCTTTTCCACTGATGTCAAAGAGCATGGAATTACAATAGTCCAGTTTATTCTAATCTAGTCATACTGACTTGAGCATCTTCACTATCTTGACTGATCTATGTAATTCATCCTCAGAGGAACATGAATTTGTATAGAAAATTAAATGGAAATTCTTGCAGTGGAATGGTTGTTAACATACTATGCTTAGAATTGTATTTCCCACTTGAATGCAGCCTCTTAGAACTACAACTGTTTGCACATATTAAATTTCAGTTGACATAAAAGAGATGTTTCATTTTATTCCAAAGAGGTAGACTATTGATTTGCCTTCTGCCTTATCATTATCATGTTGTGTTGGTGTGGGCATAGTTCTGCAGGCAGTAGAATTTGAATGCAATGCAGGAAATCACCAAAAGATACAGCCATACCACAGGGGGCATTGTTTTGCAACATAATTACCATCTGCTGATAGCAACAATTTACATATTACACATTCTACAAAGTAACATACTATAAATGTCCACTGGTACTATTGCTCTGAAAAGTACGCTAAATAAGAAATACAGTACATAACCTGACCTCTGATGGATCATAGAATATGGTGTAACACCTGGAATGTCTGTGGCTAATCTATCATAGACCCAAAGTGACCCAAAGAAACACATCATCAGTCTACTTTGATCATGCACCAGCCCACACCCCAGTGGTTCAAGATTTTGAATAATATGAAAGATACACTGTCCAAAAAATAAGTCACCACCTGGATTTCACTAAGCAAATGGGTATGAGCCTGCTATTGGATAATTACTGCATGGGTGATTATTAGGGATGCTCCGATCAGGGTTTTTTGCCCCCGGTCCGAGTCCGAGTCCTTTGACTTTTGAGTATCTGCCGATACCGAGTCCCGATCCGATACTCTGTGTTTGTTTTTTAAGTGCCGAATTAAGTTTGTGGTATTAAACGACGCTTTGTCCTTACCACCCCTCGATATTCCAACTTTGCAAATTTGACAGTTTGCGACTGCATCGTTCTCCTCACATACTTTAAAATACTTCCACACAGCAGACATGGTGCGCCACAACTCGCCACTCCGCTTCAAAACAAACTAGCATGCTGGTCTTCTGCACATGCGCATGCCGTAAACGGTGGTAGTAAATACTCATTTTATTTTTTATTTTTTTGAATCACCAATAGCCCATATATCAACAATCTAATACAAATAATGACTAAATAAATATATATAAAACCGATCTCTGATCGGGTCGTAACGTCCGAGTCCCGATCGAGTCTTCAGTTGCGTGATCGGCCCCGATTTCCGAGTCACGTGATCGGATCAGTACAACCCTAGTGATTATGTTTCAGTTGGCAACAAGTTATTTAACTCTAACTGATGCAATGAGTAGCTACCATGTCGAAAGACACATCCAGGATTCATGGAAAAGATGTTAGTCTGTTAGAGAAGGGTCAAATAATTTGCACACATCAGGCAGAGGAAACATCTACGGAGATTGCAGAAAGTACTAAAACTGGGTTAAGAACTGTCCAAGGCATTATTGAAAACTGGAAGTAAAGTGGGGAACCATCGTCTTTGATGAAGAAATGTGGTCTGAAAAAAATTCGGATTGATCGTGATCAGTGATCACTTAAACGTTTGAGGAAATCAAATCGAAGAAAAACAACAGTAGAACTCAGTTGAAAAAAAGGCTTCAATTTGCTAGGGAGCATAAAGATTGGACTCTGGAGCAATGGAAGAAGGTCATGTGGTCTGATGAGCCCAGATTTACCCTTTCCCAAAGTGATGGGGGAATCAGGTTAAGAAGAGAGGCAGATGAAGTGATGCACCCAGTTGGTCAGGTCTAGGTTCAAAACCTTATGTGCCTAAAGAAAGTAGTCAACTGACTACCTGAATATACTGAATAACCAAGTTATTCCATCATTTTTTTTTCTTCCCTGATGACACGGGCATATTCCAAGATGATAATGCCAGGATTCATCAGGCTCAAATTGTGAAAGAGTGGTTCAGGGAGCATGCAACATCATTTTCACACATAGATTGGCCACCACAGAGTCCAGACCTTAATGAATCTGGTGACATTGCAGGAGCTTATCGAAACAGCGAACATGTGCTTTAATCAAAGCTAAAGGTGAAATATTACAGTGCGACCATTTTTTTTGGCAAGGCAATATGTATCTATTAACTATACAGTTTAGTTCAATTACATGCTTTCATGCAATTTCTGTCATTGCACAGGTAAAACCAATCATGAAAAAAGCTATTTAACAGAGGCAATTGCTGGCTGTGCTTGTCCTAGGCTCCTGGCAACATGGGGGTATCGAAACAACTCTCCACTGACCAAGAAACTAAGATAATTCATTATCATGAATTAGGAGAAGGGTACAAGAAATTATCAAGAAGGTTTGGGATGTCTATTTCCACAGTCAGAAATGTGGTGCAGACATGGAAGGCCAGAAGAACAGTCATTGTGAAGGAAAGATGTGGTAGGCCAAAAAAAAATACTGAAAAGACACAGACAAAGGATAGTTAGAATGGTCACAGACAAGCCACAGACCACCTCCACAGAACTACAAGAACATCTGGCTACTGATGGTGTAGTTGCTCATCGTTCCACAATCCAGCGCACTTTGCACCAGGAAAAGCTCTTTGGAAGGCTGATGCGCAAAAAGCCTTTCCTGAGTGTTCATCACAAGAAGAGTCGCATGAGGTATGCAAAAGCACATCTGGACAAGCCAGAAGCATTTTGGAAAAAAATACTGTGGTCAGATAAGACTAAGATGGAGTTATTTGGTCAGAACAAGAGGAGGTATGCATGGCGAAAAAAACACACTGAATTCCATGAGAAGAACTTATTGCCTACTGTGAAATATGGTGGAGGGTCCATCATGTTATGGGGCTGTGTGGCTAGCACAGGGACAGGAAACCTTGTTAAAGTTGAGGGCCACATGAATTCCTCTCAGTATCAGCAGATTCTTGACAAGAATGTTCAAGAATCTGTCACAAACTTGAAGCTATGCCGGGGTTGGATTTTTCAGCAGGACAATGATCCCAAGCACTGTTCAAAATCCACCAAGGAATTCATGCAGAAGCACAAGTACAATCTTCTGGAATGGCCATCCCAGTCCCCAGACCTTAACATCATTGAAAATGTATGGATTGATTTGAACCAGGCTGTTTATGCACGGAAGCCAAGAAACCTGACTGAACTAGAGGCGTTTTGTATGGAGGAATGGGCCAAACTACCACCTGCCAGACTTCAGGGACTTGTCAGTGGCTATAGGAAGCGTCTACAGGCTGTTCTTGCAGCAAAAGGAGGGTCTATTAAATATTAATGGAATTATTTCTTTGGGTACCCAAATTTATGCACATGCCTATTTTTGTTTAAATATACATAAAATTGTTTCTGTCGGACCAATGAAAATGATTTCATTTGTTATTTTTTTTCTGTTCTATCATACTGTAAACAGTATTTCTACTGTGTCTCCTGTAGTAAACAGTAAAGGAAAAAAAGTATTTGCTTTTTACTGGAATGCTTTTGAATGTGAACAATACATGTGGACATAGAGTTCCCAACCAAGAAATTTTGCGTAAAAAACGATGGATTGCATGAAAATACTTGTAAAACTGAAGCATAAAAGTCTATGCAGTTTTGTGTAATGTCAGCAATAGCCAGTTTTTTGAAACCTGTTGTACTTTGATTCACTGCATGTACCTTGTGAAGTGAAAACAAAAGTTATTCTTTGACAGAATCATTTCATTTTGAGTCATATTTCCAGTGTTTTGGTAAGTTGGTGTGTGCAGAGATAGATGTGTTCTATTTTGAAATGAAGAGTTAGTATATATTTAACAAAATGTGTTTTTGAGAAGAAAACTATCCATTTGGCCAGTTGTGTTTTGTAGATGAGAGTCTGTGTTAAGAGTTTAGGAAAAATATCTGAAGTATGGTAAAGTGCTTGTTAGCGATTGTAAAAAACTGTAAAGCTGCGTTCCCCACACCTTCTGTGTCAGATCATCCTATAGGTTTACCTGAAGCATTCGAGCCAGTTTCTTCAAAGTGATTCTAGTTGTGACTTCAGCCTGTCTTTATTACCTGAGTTTTTTGCCTGCCAGATCATTGTACCTTAGCCTGTATCCTGACTTCCTGGTTTTGAACCTGCTTCTGAATAAAACAACCTCTGAGACTGCCTGATCCCTGGCTCCTCCATTGTGTCCTCCTGCCCTGTACCTGATAGTTTATATTTGTATTTCCTGTGCTTTTGTAACTATTTCTGAACAAGAGCATGTGTGCAAGAATGTCACTAGAGATTCTAAATGTAAAACTCCTGCAAAATACAGTGGGATTCACATTTTGCTGATGTGCTTAATCACTGTCACTGTGTGTCTGTGCCTAGTTTACCACAAATACTTAAAGGGAAATTGCTTGTCTACCTTTGATAAGGGGGATACAACACAACTTTCAACACTTCCAAAGGATCCTAAAAAACGTTGGGAGTAACATTAAACAATCTCACATACACACATTTGATCTCACATACTGTAACCTAGATCCCTACATATGCAGCCTGCACTCTTTATCTCTTGCTTCCACATGTCCATGTACAAATTAATACTGCTTTTACTCAAGTGAACTGTAATGTAGTAAATTAGGACCCATTAGAGAACAGGCTGACACATGTTGGACTATAATGGAAAAGATTACTCACCAGCACTCACATTTTGCTTATGATGTGCTTATGATAGATAACACAGTGTATGCTGTTGTGATATTAGAAATATGGTGGTCATATAACATGATATAAAATATTTTCAATCCACTTCCTAGTATTTGTGAACAAAAATTTTATTTCCTTCACAATCCAAAACCACATGTTTTACAAAGAATAGTTAACATGGGAAGACCTCATTATATCATTTATCTTACAAGGTCAGGGTGAATTTCACCTTTGTAGGGAAAAATCAGGAAACTGAAAATGTGTTTTACCACTCTGATGGAAAGATGATAACACCGTCCTTCACATATATATATAGTCAATGTTAGAGTATGATTTGAGAACCACCACATCAAACAAACTCAAGCATTTCTGTACTCTATATTGTATATGTTAAATTACATTGTCCCTATCAAATGAGAAAAAAATCACAATGGTGAGAGCTATGCTTCAAGGAATACAGTCAAAAATTAGTACTGTTCGCCTGACAACTTCTCATGAAAATTTATATTTTTCAGCACTTTATCGTGAATATCATGTATACAGAAAACTTTCCTAATTCATAAGCTTCCATTTGAGTCCAAGATAGCCTCTCTATCTTAAAGATTGCCAAAGATTGCACTCCAGTGTGGCAGTGTTTAACTTGCTGCATTTGGTTGCCACTCCCTGGTAAGGCACCCTGTGTAGCATGGAAGTACCTTCTTTGTGCAGGAACAGTTCTTCTGGCAGACTTCGACACAGCCACATGAAATTGTCTTGTTCATCAACACAGACCAGGCTGACTTTGTAGATGGGACGGTAGCTAGTTTTCCATTATCAAAGACCATCCAATTTCTGTGCATTAAAAGTATTTGTTTTGTTACTCTAGTATTCCATTTTCCTGTTCACTACAGATAGCAATAGCAGCAACAAACATAAATATATTGTTAGGCCATTGACTGGAAATTCAGTTTTCTCAATTTAGGACATAGAGAAGACATTTGGCCACAGCAAGTGCCATCATGGGCAGCACTGTGGTGTGGTGGTTAGCACTGATGCCTCACAGCAAGAAGGTTCTGGGAGTCCATAGTGTGTGTGAATGGTTGTCTGTCTCTCTGTGTTAGCCCTGCGATAGACTGGCAAGTACCCTATTGGGTGTACCCAGTGACAGGTGGGATAAGCTCTAGCCTCCCATAACCTTTCACAGGACAAGCAGTTAAAGAAGATGAATCACCTCCAATCATGACTTCTTTGAATGGTATCTGTGTACCTAAACTGGCAGTCTGTTATAACTGGACTGGGCTGAACACTATGGCTATGATTATTGATATAATGCATTTTAAATGGCTACATTTGTCATATTATATAAAATATCACAGTTGTCATAATTTACTATTGAAAAACAGATGCCTCTGAGCTCAACCAACAGAAGAAAATGCAGAGTCATGGGCTTGTTTATGGACCTAATTTGTTGTGTAGTCTATGCAGTCAGTAAAGTAAATGCTGGCTATTACAGAGTTCAGAAACTTTCAACACCTAGATTTTACATTAATATTGCATTTTTCTGGGGCAGTGATTAAACATAGGTCACTGTTTGTGATAACAGACTGGGCCTGGGGTCTTCTGACACTCACTTTCAAAGTTCCAGTCAAAATAATTCAAAGGCCATTGATTTTTTTTTGGCCAAAAAAAAGTAACAAAAAGTAAGGACTAAAAATAATTAAGCGTGTCAAAAAACAATAACAATAGCAGAAAAATCCACTGTTCCGAATCGCCTTAATAGTATTAGCAGTTCTACAGTATGCACAAAAACTCATGTGATATTTTGCTACTAGACACTATTCCATCCATTGTTGTCATCATATTGCTAGTTGTTCTGAGTAGTGTGCTACCGTAAACAGTGATGGATAAAAAAGTTTTTCTGAATCGCAATTCTGAATATGAATGTCTACCATCCTGTGTATATTTAATTTTACATGCAGTATGCATTATTTAATCCTAACGTCACTGATTCCTTTGATGCCATTCCTTTCTCATGACAGAGTTTCTATTCCCACAGGAGAGCATCTGGTGTGTTATCTCCGAGTCTTAAATCACAAGGCAGGATGAAGGGATCATTGTGTCAGGGGGCTTAGAGCAGACAACACATTCTGGCATCTATCATTGTTTGCTTGCTGAGATGCAAGTCGTCCCTTCAGGATGTGCTCTCTGGTTTTGTTATTGGACTCTATTGTGCCCCTATTCTGCAAAATGTTCCATAATCACCATGTTGGATTTCAGCATGAATGCAAGCACCATGGAGAAAATTTGGGGAAGTCTTGATTCTGTTTTACTATAAGGACTTCACTGAGGTGAACTGAGTTAAGAAAAATCAAGAAATAAAATAAAGTTGAACAATATTTAATTTTAAATATCCAGAATAACAAAAGGAGTTATATTTAAGTTGTACAATTATTGATAGATAGGCACATCTATTCCTTTTATAAAATAACTGCATGATGAACATAGTTATGTTTGTAGGTAGAGCAGGTTGTCCACAACCAGACGATTAGCGGTTTGATCCCCGGAATGTGCCACATGCTGAAGTGTCCTTGAGCAAGACACTGAACCCCCAGTTGCTCCCACTGTGTAGCACTGGTGTGTGAATGTCTGTGTGCTGGTGTAAGTGAAAAGGTAGATGCGTCTGTGACTGTAAAGTGCTTTGAATACCAATAGGTGGAAAAGCGCTATATAAAAGCAAGGCCATTTACCATTATCTTTATTTAGTCACAGTGTAAAGAAAAAGGCATCAGTGCTAATGACAGAAGGTAATGGTTGTGCATTGCAAGTAAGCATTAGACAAACTGGAATTTGGTGCTTGATGTCATGATTTTGTGATCTTTTCATCAAGTTAATATTTCCTGCCTCATCTGCAGTGCCTTCAGATTTGTCTTTTTTTTTTTTTTTTTTTTTTTTCACCAACTGCCTCTTTGTCCTGGATTTAGGTCCTACCACCAATACCCACAAACCCCTTTTTGACACTTGGCACTGCTGACCGAAATGTGTGGGTGATTGTGTAAACCAGTGGGTGGATTGGTCACTGTGACTGTAAAGCGCTTTGAGTACCAATAGTAGAAATATGCTCTATAAAAACAAGGAATTTCATGGATCAGCAGCATTTGAAGTTCATCCTCCAGGGACCAGGAATGACCAGCTAATTCCATGACCAATTAAACATATGTTGAGATATTGGTGGACTGACCAACGGACATTGGCATGACTGGGCATGACTGGGCATGACTGGGCATGACTGGGCATGACTGGGCATGACAGGGGCGACTGTGGCTCAGTAGGTAGAGCGGGTTGTCCATGAACCAGAGGGTTAGCGGTTCGATCCCCGGAATGTGCCACATGTCGAAGTGTCCTTGAGCAAGACACTGAACCCCCAGTTGTGTGAATGTGTGTGTGCTTGTGTGAGTGAATGGGTAGATGTGTCTCTGACTGTAAAAGCGCTTTGAGTACCAATAGGTAGAAAAGCGCTATATAAAAGCAAGGCCATTTACCATTTACCATGATGTACCACCGAAAATAAAAAAAAGCAAAAATCCCCTAAATGGAAAGCCTATCAAACAGAAAGCTGGGAAATATGAATGAAAAGAAATACAGTTTTTCTCGATTGTTTACACACAAAAACAGGTACTTGATACACAGTGACCACAACATGTAACTCGTGCACCAACCCCCTGAACCAATACTGCTAAACTGCTGTTGTCTTTCTCTGTCTGTACCCGGCTGGCCTTAGGCAGATGGGTCCCTCCATATGAGCTGGGTTCTGCTCAAGGTTTCTTCCTGTTAAAAGGGAGTTTTTCCTTGCCACCGTCGCCTACAGGCTTGCTCTGGGGGTTTCAGGCCGGGTCTTGTAAAGCGTCTTGAGACGATTTGTATTGTTATTGACGCTATATAAATAAAACTGAATTGAATTGAATTGAAAACTACAAGCACAATTCCTGCTTTACACTCAAACTGAAATTCTAAAACACACTTTTTTCACAACACTACACACAATTCTCTCCATTTGGCACAATTTTCATGATGAAAATCTCTTGTTTTCACAAGGAACACACTACCATTCAAATTCTAAAGTTAAATTGTCCTACTATGCACACTGACTCATCACATGGGTAAACACCTGTCACACAGGTTTACAAATAGCAATCAGAGCTTTAGCATAAAGTTTTTTAGTTGTTTATCTCCATATTCCCCATTCCTAAATAGAGAATATAGCAGTTGATGCTTTTCATGGCTGGATTCGCCATGGTAGACGATATTTCCCCCGCTGGTTGGCCAGGGAAAACATTGCTTGTGATGTGGATGAGGTGCTGTGGCCAGACCAGAAACAGAAGACAGGATGCAGCATAGTATTTTTTATTTATTTTTTTAACAGCAACTGTATACAGTAAATTCTTCTGTTTTGTATGTAGACCACTGTACAATATGTGGAATTTTGTGTTGGTTGGGATGTACACTGTGTACATTGTTTTTGTGGGAAAAATAAAATATATTTATTACCGTGTATTTGTGTGTTCTGAGTATAAAAACAGTATTCTTAAATATTTTACATTACAACACACTTACGTATGTATATAATGTCTGTAGTAGGTGAGAAGAGAGAAGTGTGTTTTACATTGAGCAGTGTTCAACTGGTTCTTATAAATGTCTATTGATATGATGTGTGTGTCATTTGAAAACAAAATACCATTTTGAGAAGAAATAACACTGTTTTGAATGTGAAGTTTAATTTTGCAGGAGAATTGAGAGGTTTTGCCCATTGTGTGTGTGTTTTTGGATTTGTGTGTAGAGTTCTGAGAATATGAGGCATGCTTTCAGAAAATGTGTGTAAACAAGTGAAAAGCAAAGAGGAAGTTTGCAGAGGGAATAAAGAAAAAAAATCTAGGACAAATGGATGAAACATGAACAGAAAGGAAAATGAGATAGAGAAAAATAATGCATTAAGAGACCATGAAAAGATAAAAGCAATTTTATATATAAGTAGATCTATGGGGTAGACAGACAGTGTGTGTGCTTGTGTGTGTGTAAAGAGGTGTGTGTCAAACAGAGTGGAAGATGGGATGAGTAAATGAGTGTGAGTGGATAGGAAGCAGGGCCTTAGCTAAGTCAGCTGGCATCTACTGTAAATCCCTTCAACCTGTAAATAATTCATAAACACATCTTTCCATGCTGATGATCGCGTTTATTTTATCACTCACGTCAGCTGCCGATTGTCTATTTGACTCCTGAACTTAGAGTAGCACAAATACACTTTTGTTCATGACACATCTTCCTCTTCCCTGCATATGGTCTTACCCTCTTTGTCAGACCTGTCTCTTTTTATTGCTCTCACTTTATTGCTATTGCCTTATTGATCTATATTCCACTGTCTTCTTTTTTCTTTTGTGCACATCTTCTTGAATTTATGTCATTTGGACTCAACCTGACTGGACAAATGCTTGAATGAAATGGATATGAACATGGACGAAATTTGGGTGGACCGGGATGAATGAAAGGATTTTTCTGGCCACACAGGACTAATTTGACTGAAATGGGTTGATTTAGCCATGGAAATTTTAACTTATTCAGATACAGACAAGCCAAACGCAAAGTGTTACAGTATATCCAGGTTTTTGAGTTTATCCGAACTGAGTTAAAGCATTTACATAAATCCTTCCTTACCTCAGCTTCTGTGTTTCTCTTCCATAAGGTAGCATAGAAGGATTGATGGATGATGAAAGGATAAATGTGTCTGTGCCTCAACTGAGTTATTGATTATTTGAATGTGACATATTAATGAACAGACTGATCTGGAATTCATGTCATGTACACAGATAAATGAACCATTTGATGTATCAGTTTTACTGTTGAGTCTATAAACCCTACAGATGAAAACCCCTAGAAGAGAACAATAAATGAATGAAGATGTTATATAGTACACAGTAGTTTCCCCGTATTTTGTTTTCCAATTTAGATCTAGTGTCTTGAACTTTGGTCTGATCTAGATTATAATTAAGACTTTTTGTCTCACAGTGTGGAAAGATAACATCCAAAAGTGTTCTTCCCTTGCAGCATACACTTTCTCAAGAAATTTGTGGCAATTGATTAAACAGTTACTGATTGTTTGCACACGCAAAAATATCAATATAAAAGCAAAATAAAATATAAATAAATAAAAATACAAATGAGCCATGACTAAAATTTACTAATTTTCATCAAAACCTTCAAAATTTTCTTCAAAATACTAAAAACTAAATTAATGTCAGGTTCCACAACATAAGGGTTCCACAGGTTCAGATTTTTTAAAGTCGACTGGTATGTGATGAAAGTCAAGTTGAAACCGACCGGAACCTGATGATGTCTGTGGAGGGGGCGTGGTGCATCAGCTGCAGGAGAGAGGTGTGGAGAGGACTCATGAGAGCAGCACCAGGTGAGAGTGATTGGCACACCTGCATCCTGTTAGACTAATCACTCTCTCCTTTTAAACAAAGTAGCGTGCTGGACCTAGAGAGGAGACGCGATACAGAGTCCCGCACACGGCTGTCAGCAACTGGGAGGACCGAATAGCTGCGGAGGACTGTAAATGTATAGTGTAACAAATAAAGAACCTAAACCGTCATTGCTCTCTGGTGTGATTGCCTGTCGGAGAACCCACAGTGGCATTAGAGAACGCCACAATGTCATTAATAAAACACAGTAGAAAGTTGTGCTTTTCAAAAAAAATATTGACCTGAATTCACATTTATATAAAAACAGGTTGCAACTCAGCACCTTAAATAGTGCTTAACAGGTCTTCACAGCAAAAGACTTTGACAGTGAAATTCACCTGCAACTTGATGATTTGCAGCAGACTTCTCTCTGTTACTACAGAATGTTTGGGGAAGTTGCTGACATCTCTAAAGAGGATTTGGGCCATTCCTCTGATAGTGTTAGCAGATGCCTTTTCAGATGAGTGTGTAATGCAGTAGTACATTTAGCATCTGTATTGTCACAGTAGTACAGGCTTCATCTTTAGCTTAACACACACTTGATGACCTGGTGACAGTTTGCTCCAATGACCAACTGGGCTCCTCGCCTGTCTTCTAGGAAGTGTATGTGTTGTTATTGTCACGTGATCAGTGACTAGTTGACATGATGCTTAAAATGTCATGGCACAACAGTGAAATTGACAAACTGAGTAGTCGACTAGTCGGTACAACCCCTACTGCAAGATTACTTGGATCTTTACAAATACAGTTGAAAAATTAAACATTATTATAGTCACTCTTACTACTCCTTCAAGGAAGAGTGAAATACATCACTTACTAATTGAATTATTTAAATATAATCTATAATTTGAACTATACTAGATGGATAATGCTTTTGTCATTTAGGAGTATGATGTTGTGTGGGCTAGCAAAGGTGGGCCAGACAATGTTTGAGATTTGCTCATCTGAACTAAAGTACTGCACTCCACTGGCACAATAAAGAGACCAAGGTGTCATTAGACCTCTGATGTGTCCACAAAAGAAAACCATCAAAGTTCACTCTTATACATATTTGCACCTGGTCACTGTTTTCTGTGGAGGTAAGAGTGAGAGCAAGTTCCAAAATTAACAGCTCAATATAGCACACAGATAACTGTCTAAACACAAGGAACAAATGTTCTTTTTCTTCCTCGGCAGACCTATCTAAAAAGAAGATTGGAAGCCAGTAAAGAGCAAGTGAAACTAAAGTGGTGTTGGTAGAGGACGAGGGTAAAAGAAGTTAAGATAGAGCCGATGAATGAGTATTGGGGAGAGAGACTGCGAGGAATGATTTGAAGCCTGCAGGTGTTTTCATATCCTAAAAGAGATCGATATTTGCGTTCATTTTGACGCTGACTGTACTGTGCAGCTCCAAATAAATAACCATAATCACAAAACGCCCCAAGATTGACTCTCAATAGAATTATCATTCTTTTCTCTTTGGCAGATTTGGATATTGCTCCTTCAGGGTTCTCGAATGACTTTGTTGTCAAGTGTATGTGTGTGTGGGTGCGTGTGTGTGGGTGTGTGCATGCGTGTGTGTTTAGGGCATTCAAATTTCATTGAGTCAATGAACTATGGCTATTATATGGAGTGTGTGGGTAATCTCGTCACAGTGTATAGATCTGTGCTGTTGTGTGTGTATGCGTGTGTAGCCATAGGCTCAAAACAACAAGCCACAGCAATTGAATCGTCATCTTAGCCCTTAAGTCTAACCATTAGACAATGATAACGCCACACGTGTGCGCACGGCACACATCTAACAGACTTCCATGACTGTATGCACAGTAGACATTTAGCAGTGGTTGACGTGCACAGCAGTAGGTTTTGTTTCTCATCATTAAGAGTTGAGCCCACTGTGTTTGAGCCCTCAGAGATACAAAGCAAGTGATATAAGGAGGAAAATAAGAAAAAGTTGCAAGGTTGTGTTTTTAACCGGCTATTAATATGTACTTTTTGTAAGAGAATATCTCATCTGGATAAGGAAATCACATTAATGCAAACTTTAAATGCACACAGCACGTATTGTGATAGAATCTGCCAGAGTCAGTCAGGTGGAAATGCAATTCTCACAGTGCTTCCTTCCCAGCCTGGGTAGCGATGTTGTCACTGCAGGTGCACTCTTCATCACTGCACCTAAAACAGGTCATCATCATCGGGAAAGGAAAAACATCCAAACGGGTCGCAGCTTGATTGCCAATAACATCTGCAGTGGAATTCTGGCACAGGGACGGAGCACGTCGTCACATGTACTGGAGCGTAGTACAAAAAGACCCTGGCCCTGTCCTCAGTGCTGAGTAGTGTGCTGCTGACTAATAACTCTTGGTCAGAGCTGTCTCCTCTCGGCTCTGTAGTCACCACTACTTTAACTGTTGTCTTAATGGAGCTGTACACCTCCATCAGCTCCACTCATCCCCCTGCTTCTCCTGTCTATCTTTTCCCAATTTTAATTCAGCCTCAGTCTGCAAAAGGCAATGAAATGGAATTGACTGATACCTACAAAATGCATTACAGTTCTTAATAGGATATCGATAATAATAAATAAACAGCCTTGAAAGTCTAAAGCCCTTTGAGCGCCCCCTAGAGGAACTAGCAATTACTATCTTCATTACAATGTCTTAGTTGAGAGAGGAAGGTGATATGTGGTTGTATTAGAGGCTTTCAATGAACATAAACCATTTGAAATGGTTTGTCCTTTTGAATATACTGTCAATACACTTCATTAATGAATGGAAAGTGGTCTAGTTTTTTGTAAGAACCTCGAACCACATGTTTTTTGTTTGTTTGTTTTCTGTGAATTTTCAATTGGAAATGTCAAAAAATGTATTCATTCATTCTTTAATGCATTCATCTTCTGTACCCACTTACTCCTGTTAAGGGTCGCGGGGGTCTGCTGGAGCCTATCCCAACTGTCATCAGGCAAGAGGCAGGGGTACACCCTGGACAGGATGCCAGTCCATTGCAGGGAGACACAGACAATTATGCACACACACACTCACACCCACGGCCAATTTAGAATCACCAATGAACCTAATGAGCATGTCTTTGGATGGTGGGAGGAGGCCGGAATACCCGGACAGAAATGTCAAAAGTTGATGAGTCAGTTTAATGAATAAATGATGATAGGCATGAAATACTCCACATTTACTGATACTCTAGGTATGGCGTCATGACAAAACTGTAAATGGTAAATGGCCTTGCTTTTATATAGCGCTTTTAGCACTTCACAGTCAGAGACACATCCACCCATTTGCTCACACAAGCAAGCACACACTGGGAGCAACTGGGGGTTCAGTGTGTTGCTCAAGGACACTTCGACATGTGGCACGTTCCGGTGATCAAACCGCTAACCCTCTGCTTTGTGGAGAACTCACTCTACCTACTGAGCCACAGTCACCCCCAAGTGTAAGTAATTGCATATTTCTATCATAAAAATTATCATTATTATTATTATTATTATTTTACACACTTTGAGGTTTAATTGGAGACTACCTGATTTATTTATATCAAGCTGCAGCATTTTCATTCATTTCCAGCAGTGGAATCAAACACCAATTTATGAGGAATTTTATGATTGCGAAAAGTCTGTAGAAACATTACGAATTGTTGATTTGCTTTTTGACAGTCTAGAACCTTTATGAGATATCTGCACAGGGTCTGCAGGGTGAACCTACATCCATGCATCAGTGTCATTATCAGTCATCCAAATTTATGTCAAAGAATCCACACATTATTGCACTTTTTTTTTTAAACAACACATCAAACATTTGTTATACAATAGCATTGTTGCATTTAACAAGCAAGAACCACCTAAGTTTTAGTAATTTTAGCTGCTGATGTTTTATAATGTTAACTTTCATCTGTGAATAGTTTTGGTACAATAACCAGGCTCCTGCTGGAAGGGAAGAAGCTCAAAAAGTTTGTGTCCAGAGGTCGGCTGCCCACTTCAGTGTCTGGGAGGCGTACAGGTCCCGATCCTGAAGAGAAGGCAGATTGCAACCAATTGGCCTCTCAGCACTGAAATCACATTTGAGAGAGCCAATCTCTGACCATATTTGGAGGTGGTCTGGGTCATGGTGTGAATGCAATTCTAAAGTGATTCTAAAGTGGCCGTAGGTGTGCATGTGAGTGTGAATAGTTCCCAGGGGACAGTCAGTTCCAGGATAACCACTTGTTTGGGGGACTCCCGATGTTAATACCACGTCTGGGTGGAGAGAAGTCATTGTGATGTTGATTGGGAAACTTGAACTGTCTGCCAAGGTTGAGTTGCAACTGCCAGTGATGAAGAGTGGTGAGGAGCGCCCTTGTAGAGTTAGGCCGGTGATGTTGGGTCTTCTGCCCTGCTCTGATGAAGGTAATTGAGTGTTTGGGGGCTACCTGGGTATTGCTGTGCTGGATCACTGTACATATGGAAGCTGCCAAAGCTTTTAACACTTGGTCGTTGTGCCAGCAGTACCACCCTTCCCCTAGTGCTTTTGAGCATCTGTTTAAGGTGCTCCAGGGTGCCCCTCTTCTGGCATAGCTTGCACTTGGAAGTGTCTACCAGGCGTGTAAGTTTCCCTAAATGGTCATGCATTTATACTTTTTACTTCCTCCGTTTTCCCATGATAACGGGATAATTTTCTTCAGATCTTGTGATACTGAAGCTTTGTTTTCCCAAAATAACGATATAATTAATTTGAGATCTTGAGATAAAGAAACTTTGTTTTCCCGTGATAACGATATAATTAATTTGTGATCTCGAGAAAACAAAACGATATTGTAGTAGGCTATATTAAATCATTGCAGGAAACATCATTCAGTGTAGCAATGTCAGAGGAGCAGGAGCATATTGATAACTGCGTCACATATCTTTTCAGTTCTGCCACTTGCTATTACAGACAACAGACACATTAGTGAGCGTAATCTAAGAAGCCTTCTCCAGTATCGTTTTGTTTTCTCAAAATCATGAATTATGTCGTTTTCACAGGAAAATAAAGTTTCGTTATCTCGAGATCTTGAACAAATTATTCCGTTATCTTGGGAAAACGGAAGAAATTAACTCATTATCATAGGAAAACGGAGGAAATGAACTCGTTATCATGGAAAACGGAGGAAACGGAGGAAATAAAATATATGAATGCATGGCCGTTTAGGGCTTCCGTACACCAGTTGGATGAGAAACTTGATGTGAGATGATTCTGCTTTCCAGAGCTGAACCATCTTGCATGGTTAAGTATGTCTCTATTACCTGTGTCTTTATTTACCTTTATTACCCTAAATTACAGTGTGTATTGTTTATTCCACCACCACACTGTATATACAGAATGTCTTTATATTTCTACTTTTTCTCTATATATTTTTCAGAGTATTGTTATTTTTTGTATATTTTTCAAATTTGTATTGTGTTTTTTTGGCAACTCTTCTCCCTGTTAAAGTCATCATTGTTTTCTGTGTATACATTTTGCCAAATTCTGTACTACTGTGACAAGGTAATTTCCCATACTTGTCTCATCTTATGTTTTCTAGAAAATTCCAGGGTTGCAGTTATAATCTGAGTTCTGTGCAGGTCTAGCTAATTTTGGGGCAGAGATCAATAAATAATAACTTAACATGTGCACACATGTTAAGTTAGCCATGACACAGACACATAAAACTCTCCTTTCTGAAGCAGCTGGAGAGACATGTTAATGCAAGGTCTTAACACACTTACCTAAAGCTGGCCACTTTGCAATTGAATTGCCCAGATTGGAATTTAATGAAAGGTCTGAACAGTCCTGTGACCCTTTTTTTTGGGGGGATGGGAATGATAGTCGAGGTCTTGAAGCTGGCTGGCATGTGACGCTGTCAGTGTCAATTTATTTATAAAGCACATTTAAAAACCAATGCTGAACAGAGTAGTCAAGACATAAAACATGTAGGTAAACACAGAGTCAACACTAGAACAAAAACAATGAACAAGACTAGCTGAAAACTGGAAAATTCCCGCGGAAATTTTTGAAGTGCCGAGTGGGCTGTTGCCATTAGCTGCTAATGTTAGCAATTAGCATGACGTGCTAGACACTAACTTTAGCATTAGTTTAGTGTTAGCATGTCTCTTTAGACACTAAAAATTAAATACATGCTAATTGTTAGCATGCTAATGCTAACATGCTAATATGCTATTCGCTAACATGCTAATGCTGCCACTAATGCTACCACCAATTTCTACCACTAAAAATTAGCATTAGCCGCTAATGTTAGCAATTAGCCTGACGCGCTAGCCAAGTATTTTAACATTGGTTTAGTGTTAGCATGACTTTTAAGCCACTAAAAATTAAGTAGATGCTAATTGCTAACATGCTAATGCTAACATGCTAATTGCTAATATGCTATTCGCTAACATGCTAATGCTGCCACTAATGCTACCACCAATTTCTACCCACTAAAAATTAGCATTAGCCGCTAATGTTAGCAATTAGCATGACGCGCTAGCCAATGACAGACAGACACCTGTCATTGTTCAACTTGGGTGCCAAAAGCCAAAATGGCCGCCCCACAGACCAGTTACTTCAGTTAGAAGTTTCCCGAGTGGGCTGTTCCCATTAACATTGCCCCAAAATGGCCGCCCTACAGACCAGTTACTTATGTTTTCCCGCCTCTTTCTGTGGAGCCCCTGGTTGCCACGGTTACCAGTTTGAATATCAGTTAGAAAACGACTAGAGTGGGCGAAAATGCTGAAACCACGACCTCGAACAGGAAGGCCTTGTGGCCAAACCGTGTGTCCAATCGTTGAACCGACTTCACTTTGGGCATCTTGAGGCTTTCCTGAACGTCTAGATATGCAGTTTGTGGGTAAAATGAAGAAATGTGAGCTATTTAAAGCGATTTAAAACAAATTGGCTAGCGCGTCATGCTAATTGCTAACATTAGCGGCTAATGCTAATTTTTAGTAGCTAGAAATTGGTGGTAGCATTAGTGGCAGCAAGGATTGCTTCTGCTTTGCTCCAGAAATTTAACATTGCAGTCTATGGAGCGAGGAAGGGGTTTGCTGGCGCATCTTTGCGTCTCACGCCAAAACTATAAGACTTACAGCTTTAGCAGACGAATTGTGAGCGAGAAGACAAATTTTCCTACGTTTCTATGTATAAATTATGTCTGTGGTGTGAAAGTTGTGGCCACGGGAGCAGTTTCTATTTTATTTTTTGCCTAATGTTCTTCTCTTCTCCACACTCTAGCTGATGATGTCATCCACTCTAGGGCGAACATTCCGCGCAATACACACCCATTATAAACCCCGAAATTTGAGTAAAAACCTACACCGCTTTGAGGCTTCATAGTTTAAAAACGGTAAAAGGTGTCGATAAGTGAAGGGAATCTCTGAAGAGAAGACAAGAGTGTCTACGTTTTAAAGTTTAAATGAAGTCTCTGGGTGAAAGTATGCCAGAGCAGTTGATTGTAGAAAATGCCTGTTGATTTTTCGGGGTCTCCCATTCATTTCAATGGGAAATTTTTTCGCGAATGAAAAACTCACCGATCGCTTTATCCAAGTAATAGCATGGGATTCGGGATCAAAACACACGTTTCGATATATCATGTGTTGGGGTCCTCTCACCGGTTCGGGCCGCATTCATCGGCGAAAAAGGGCGGAAAATGAATAATAAGTAAGAAAAAAACTGCAAAGAAACACGCAGAAGATAGACACCCATAGCAGCTTGCTATGGGAGGAGGGGCCTCGTGTCATAGGCACTCAGCACTAATAATAAAACTGCAAAGAAACACGCAGAAGATCAATAGTGGCCTCGTGACTATGGCACGAGCCCACTACTCCCGTGTCATAGGCACTCGGCACTAACTAGTTACCCGCACGACTATAGCACAAAGAGATAGAGATACATTGCTCTTTTTTAAACATAAGACAACAAATAATAAATGAACAAATGTAAATAAAGTCTTAAAGTTTCATTGTTCTGACTCAGTTCACTGTTTCACTGCTCCGACGCTACGCCCCACTGCGACACACACCGTCACGTATGAGACGCGTTACCGCAAGTTTTCTCCTCCAGTGCTAGGCTTCAAACACTTGACAACCCGACACAGGCGAATTGACCGGACCTTGGCGCTCCACACGTTCACTGTCACTTTAACATTTTCCTCCTTCCCTTTAGCTTTATCTGCTGCGGCTTAAACAAACCCACACAGTCAGGACGTGTCAGACGGCAGACTGACAGGCTGCTGTCCCGGCAGTGTCATAATTATGCGGCGGTGGTAGATGTTCAAAAAGTACCCTGGTACCGACCAATGGTACCGACACCAAAAATGGTCCCCGGTTTTCATCCCTAGCTAAGATCCACAAGAAAGTGAAGACATACTGGTACAGAAACTAGGAGCTTCTTTCCCACCAGCAGCACAACTGTGTGATTAGCTAGCGGGCGGCTAACCTGCTTGTAGCCAACTGTGACTACTGCACAAACGTTCATGCTCACTTGTAAAATACACTAAACAACGTGCACACAATTCCCGGCAATTCACCACAATTATTATTCCTCCCAGCGAGTTTTCCCATTTGAAATCATCAACACCGCCATGATAGCTAAGAGGCACATGCAGTGACGTCAGCTTTTTAGTCTAACAACAATAAATAATAAACTCATCATTGTGACCAAATATCGCTGAAAATGATGGACTAACTGCTGATGACATTTATATTTCGTTTGAATTTTGATGGATGATAATGGATTTCTGCTTACCTTTTCCATGTGCATGCCAACAGACGATGACGATCTTCTCATATCTTCTGGCGCGATGTCGCGTTGCTATTCCCGCCTTTGAAACATGAAATTATAGCGTGCATAACACATGTTACACTTTAGTTAACCTAACAGCCCACCAGTTTCCTTTTTTTGATAGGGAAATATTGATTCTATTCAGCTGCAAACATTTTTGATCACACAAAAGATAAATTTCACACTGAAATGATGAATGACAGGAGAAAAAAGAAAGATCTTAGGTAATATAAAATAGAAATGAGCATGGAAGTTTGCTACAGCACTTTTCTTTGATAAAAGTAGTAATATCGATTGTAATATCCAGCAAACATGGCAGATACATCACAGGGGAGCTGGTAGAGAGGTTGTGTTTGCATGATAGGTTCAGATGTGTTTCCCTGGGAGATCACCGCACCACCTCCCTCCTCCACGTCATTCCTCTTTCCAGGCCATATGTCTCTACATTTGATGTGTGAACGTGTGCATATGCATCAACACAGTTGTCGTGCTCTCACGTATAACTGTATGTATGTGAGGTGTCTGCACTTGGAAGAGGTCTTAATCAGATTGTTTTGCTGAGTGAAATATGAGGAGCTGGGTGATTTCATTAAGGCAGTGGAGTGATGGAGCTCATCACAGTTCACTGCCATCTCAGATTTCTCTTTATTTATCCTGAACATTAATCCAACAAAACAATTCACTTAAGAGCCTCTCTGTCTTTCACACTCTCCTGCCTCCTCCTGTTCTGTACTTCATTTTACTATGCTATGTGGAAAGCTGAGGCATACGGTTTATGTCTCAGCATGCTTTGTTCCAGTTTGTGTATGCAATCAAAGGAGACAGGGACAGAGGGAAGTGAAATACAGGGAAGATAATGTATATAATCGGTTTTATTTACTTGCTTTCACTTGCAACATTTTCCGTCTCAAAATCAGACTGCACACTAGGCATGGCCAGCTGACATCACCAAAAAGCTCTGAACAGGCAGGAAGACAGAGAGAGAGAGAGAGAGAGAGAGAGAGAGAGAGAGAGAGAGAGAGAGAGAGAGAGAGAGAGAGAGAGAGAGAGAGAGAGAGAGAGAGGAGCATAACAGAGGTTTGGTTAAAGGATGACAGATAGACAACAGAGCCCACGGATATGGCTCGCACAATTGACAGTAGTTTGTGGTTTCAGCAACAGAGTTTATTTCAGTAGGTCTGAACCCAAACTGAAGCTTACAAACCTGTATATGAAGACCACTTTTGTTCTAGACAAAATCAGTTCATGACTTGTTGTAATAAAGCTGGGGTCTCTTATCTTCTAACATTTCATCAATAAATTCAGGTTATGTTTAGTGTTGATACTTTTTTGTTGTTTGTGGATATTTTTCCCAAACAGTTTCTGTAGAACACATTAATAACATCTAAAATCTGAAAAAAATGCACAAATCAAGAGCTGCCTTGCAGATGGTTCAGTGCTTCTTTCCATTTATTCCTGCCAGTGACAACAGTGAGAATCAATCAAATCTAAGTTGTGAGCCATAAAACCAAAATGGTAAGGTGAAAGAAAAAACACCTGGTCTCTATGGGTTTACAGTATCACTATAAGCAAACCATTTTACATTAAGCACAGTCATGGTCAAATACAATGCTGAACCATAAGTTTGTCTATAACAAGGTGTGTCAAGAAGTATGATTACCATTAGTCAAAGAAAATTGGTGACTGAAATATTTTATTGAGACAGAAATATGATAACTTATGAGATGTGTAGAATGAAACTAAAATTATTAAACTTTTACACATTAAACGTTACATGTAGGTATTTTTACTGACAATAAAAGAGTTGAACTGCAACTGTGGTCCAAATCTAGTCAGGACATTTCACAACTTTTGGTTTGAGGAATGGAATAAAAAACACTCCAGGACTGTGTTGAGGTTTTCATGATGTACATTTCTAGACAAGTTTTGCATTGACAGACAGAGTTGATGAGTCAGCAACCGCTCAGAAGGCCAGTGGTAGATCAATTACAGTTTTTCTCAGTCGCTTTGGTGCATTGCTCACATTACTATGTGATGTGACTGTGGCTCAGTAGGTAAAGCGGGTTGTCCACGAACCAGAGGGTTAGCGGTTCGATCCCCAGAATGTGCCACATGTCGAAGTGTCCTTGAGCAAGACACTGAACCCCCAGTTGCTCCCAGTGCGTGGCACTGGTGTGTGAATGTGTGCGTGCTTGTGTGAGTGAATGGGTAGATGTGTCTCTGACTGTAAAAGCGCTTTGAGTACCAATAGGTAGAAAAGTGCTATATAAAAGCAAGGCCATTTACCATTTACCATTACTATTAACATTTGCACAACAGTTAGTGCATTTATCAGAACAATTAGTACAAACTGCAAAACCTAGTGGATAACCTGCAAAAGTGCGTCACTTGCTCAAAATGAATAGTTGATTCCTCAAAAGCAAGTATTCATGTCAATGAAACTGTCTGCTCCTCCTTGAACCGTCACCTTATCGCGGTGGAGGAGTTTGAGTGTCCTAATGACCCTAGGAGCTATGCTGTCCGGGGCAGTTTGCCCCTGGTAGGGTCTCCCAAGGCAGATTGGTCTTAGGCGAAGGGCCAGACAAAGAACGGTTCAGAAGACCCTTGATGAGATAGAAGACAAAGAGAAAGTGTACCTGGCCCGGAGGGTTACCGGGGCCCCACCCTGGAGCCAGGCCTGGGGTTGGGGCTCGTCGAGCGCCTGGTGGCCGGGCCTTTATCCATGGGGTCCGGCTGGGCCCAGCCCGAACGGGCGACATGGACTCGCCTCCCTGTAGGCCCACCACCCGCAGGAGGTTCATGAAAGGTCCAGTGCTTGTGGATTGGGCAGCAGACCAAGGCGGGGGCCTTGGTGGTCTGATCCTCGGTTACGGAAGCTGGCTTTTGGGACATGGAATGTCACCTCTCTGGCAGGGAAGGAGCCAGAGCTTGTGGAAGAGGTGGAGCGCTATCGACTAGATATAGTCGGCCTCACCTCGACACATAGCGTCGGGTCTGGAACCCAAGTCCTTGAGAGGGGTTGGACTCTCTTCTTTGCTGGAGTTGTTCCGGGTGAGAGGCGGAAGGCTGTGGTGGGCATTTTGCTTGCCCCTGGACTATCTGCCTGTACGTTGGGGTTCTCCCGGATGGGCGAAAGGGTTGCTTCCCTACGCCTTCGGGTTGGGGAACGGGTCCTGACTGTTGTCTGCGCGTATGCACCGAACAGCAGTTCAGAGTACCCGCCCTTTTTGGAGGTCCTGGGACGGACGCTGGATGGCGCCCCGACTGGGGACTCCATTGTCCTGTTGGGAGACTTCAACGCTCATGTGGGCAACGACAGCGTGACCTGGAAGGGCGTGATTGGGAGGAACGGCCTGCCTGATCTGAACCCGAGCGGTGTTCAGTTATATGACTTCTGCGTGAGTCGCAGTTTGTCCATAACTAACACCATGTTCAAACATAAGGTTGTTCATCTGTGCTCCTGGCACCATGACGGCCTAGTTCGTAGGTCGATGATTGACTTTATAGTCGTATCATCTGACCTGCGACCGTATGTTCTGGACACTCGGGTGAAGAGAGGAGCAGAGCTGTCAACCGATCACCATCTGGTGGTGAGTTGGATCAGATGGCAGGGGAAGACGCCACGTAGACCTGGTAGGCCCAAACGTGTAGTGAGGGTCTGCTGGGAACGCCTGGTGGAAGAGCCTGTCAAGATTGTCTTCAACTCCCACCTCCGGCAGTGCTTCAACCGCGTCTGCAACAGCGAATCCACCCTCTGCAGGACTCCACTGTGATGTCATCACATGCAGCATCCATGGCTGCTAGCAGGGCCATTTGGGCATGTGGACGCCGGTCATAAACCTTCCACCTCCAGGCAGAAAAAAACTCCTCTATTGGATTAAGGAATAGGGATTTTGCCATATGCTGCAAACCATGCTGCGTGTTGTAAGGACTGCAACATGGTTTGCAGAACATGGACAGCTGCCACATCCAGAAGTTCTCGGACGATACAGCCATCGTTGGACGGGTATTCACATCAACGCCACCAAGACAAAGGAGATGGTGATAAATTTCCAGAGGAGGGCACCGGTGAACATTGACATTGTGGATGGCTATAAATACCTGGGTGTTCACCTGAACAATAAACTGGACTGGTCAGACAAAACCAGTGTCCTCTACAAGAAGTGACAAAGTCGCCTCCACCTGCTGAGGAGACTGAGGTCCTTTGGAGTGTGTAGGACGCTGCTCAGGACCTTTTATGACACTGTGGTTGCATCAGCAACCTTTTACGCTGTGGTTTGCTGGTGTAGTGGAGTCACAGAGAGGGACAAGAACAGACTGGGCAAACTGATCAAGAGGGCCAGCTCCATCCTGGGCTGTCCTCTGGATTCAGTGGAGCAGGTGGGGGAAAGGAGGATGTTGGCTAAACTGTCCAATATCAGGAACAATCCCTCTCATCCCCTGTATGAGACAGTTGGGACTTTGGGAAGCTCCTTCAGCCAAAGACTGCTGCATCCACAGTGCAGGAAGGAACGCTCCTAACTCTTCTGCTGCTGAGCTTCTTCTCATTGACTTATGCACAGTGTACAGTATATATATAACCATCATCTCACACCTTCTAGTTGCAGTACATGGTAATTTAACTCCTATTGGAGTTTGTTGCTGTTTTTTATTCATGATATTCATGAATGTCAACATATATATATATAAACATATTTAAAAATCGGCTGTTTCAACTCAGTTTAGACACTGTGAATCTCTCTGATGCAATATGTAAATATTTTATGTACATAACATATTCGTCTGCCATATTCTATTTTTTATTTTTTACTTTTTATTCTATTGTATTTCTTGCATCTTCTGCATCTTGCACTGTTGTTCCCTGCCGCTGTAACGCCCTAATTTCCCCATGGGGATGAATAAAGTCCTATCTTATCTTATCTTATCTTATCTTATCTTATCTTATCTTAGAAACTGAATGATGGAATTCACAGTGGTTCTCCCTACATTTGGTTGCACTCGTCGACCAGCCTCAGCCATAGTAAGGCCGTGATTCACAACATGGTCCACAGGTGTAGCCCTAATTTCATCAGGAATTTGCCTATGTACTTCACCTCTTCTTCCTCTGCCCCTGTTTTGTCCCCTTCCCCTTCCCCTTCCTCGACGCTGACGTTCCATTTTTGTGTCACAGAATTGTAGAAATGGTACACACTACCTGCTTGGTTCATATATGCTTGAAAAGTGAGGGTTCATGGGATTCAGCTCTGAGTGACTGTGGACAAGTGGCTTGTCACTGGTTACAACTAATGCTTCACACACCTCCTCATGAGTGAAAGCTGAAGTTCACCTGAGAGCAATTGTTCAATTTAGGAGACATTTTCAGGAAAAAAAAAAAATGATAAAGGAATGTATGAAATTAGCTTGACAGATTTTGACAACTAGTTCAACAATTTTGTGTGTAATGACTCAAGCAATGAAATGAGGACTATTAGTTTTATAGGGAATGACTATTCAGCATTCATAAGTATGTTTCATTTTGACTGACATGACATAAGCAAATGATAATGTTATAAAACAGCAGAGAATTGTTTGAAAGTAACTGATACATGTTCAAAAGCATTGGCAATTTGTTCAAAGGAATGAGAAACTGCTACGATGATGTGCACAAATGACTCAATGTTGTGGAGGTTGAACTAATAGTTGTGAGAACTTTCATTCTGATCTGAGAAAAGCACCAAAGCGACTGAGAAAAACTGTAATGTAAAACACTGCAGTTCAAGCATGTTTTTATTTGTGGGACTATTTCAAGTAACATCCACATGGATGGCAGGACCCAGAGTCTGCCTCTACTGGCTTGCCTTCTTCCCATAGTGTATCCTGGTGTCATGTGTTCCCCAGGTAAGTGAAACACATGCACCCAGCCACCCTTGTGATGTAAAGAAAAACATGATTCACCACAGTAGGACACCTTCTTTCATTGCTCCATTGTCCTCCGTGGTCCACTTCTAGCGCTCAGGTGTGGCACAGCCCTTGAACAGCTGTTGCAGTGTTAATTGTCTTTGACTGTCATGGATAAATAAAGGACTATCTTATGTTATCTTATCTTGAAAAGATTATGTAGTTACTGCATATCAAATACTTTTCCCTCATAGATTGGCTGCATTCATAGCAAGGGCAGGACAGTGGGCAGAACCGAAATACCGGATCTCCACCTGTGGTAATTAATGTACAGTAATCTTGACTTTACTTCTAGAGAGCTGTCATGCCCTCACTCATTCGTTTTATAGATAGATAGATAGATAGATAGATAGATAGATAGATAGATAGATAGATAGATAGATAGATAGATAGATAGATAGATAGATATGGCTGAAGAAATGCCAGTGCACTGAAATGCAGTTTTTGCAGTTCTTTATTGCACATTTGATTTAGTGTTGTTGACTCCCTTCAAGGAAGCAGAGTCCACCCACCTAGCAAATTAAACAGCGTGTAGCCATCTTGCCTCTTGCTTGATCTAAGAATAGCCTTAGGCCCCCTTTTTTCTCCACACCTGAAATAACTTGATTTGTTGCCTGAGGAAAATTATGGTAAATATTATGAAGACCTGCTGTGAATAAATGATCATCCTCTTCTTACAATATACATTCTCCTTTTTTAAAATGAGAAAATCCTACAGGGTTGTAGTGCCCAGTCTTTCTTCCTTTGTCTGTCGTAAGATGAAAGTTCCCATTTCTGTTATATTCATACATTCGATCCCCTGGCCTGATATGCAATTTATTTTTTGTACCTGGACTACGAACTGGCAGAGTTGTTTTGATTTGATAGTGAAAGGCCTGGCCAATAGGGAAACCGGCAGGACAACAGGCGAGTCAAGAAGGGAAACTCAGCAAGAGATAAGAGTAACAGACATTTCATGTGTGTAGGTGTGTGTGCGTGTATAAAGTGTTACGTAGAGTATGAATAAAGATCCTTTTGAACAAAATGAGGGCAGCACAGGTGAGGTGGTAAGCACTGATGCCTCACAGCAAGAAGATCCCGGGTTCAAATCCATGGGTCGACTGTGAAGTTTGTGGTGTTCAGTGTCTTGCTCAAGGACACTTTAACATGTGGCACATTCTGGGGATCGAACCACTAACCCGCTCTACCTACTGAGTGGACAACCTGCTCTACCTACTGAGCCACAGCCGCTCGGTCTCTCTCTTTGTGTTAGCCCTGTGATAGACTGGCGACCTGTCCAGGGTGTACCCTGCCTCTCGCCTGATGACAGCTGCGCTCCAGCAGACCCCGCAACCCTAAACAGGAATAAGAATGAATGAACAAAACGATCTTGGCCAAGCATCCATAGAAAGTAAAACGTGTGTGTTCACATTCCCAAAACCTTTCTGTGCATAGAGCCATGGAAGTTAGGTGTGTGCATGTGTTTCCACATGGATCATCGGTCAGGACAGTAATGATGGACTAATGGCAGTGTAAACACAGAGATGGAGACGGGGGCTTAACTGTGTTCTCATCTCCCTTACACACCACATAACACACACCTACACTAGAGCACACATGTATGTTTACACACATACTCAAACCATGACATTTGGATTCCATTAAAAATCTTTGTCTCTAATCAATAATTTAATAACCTGAGAGGATGAAGGAACCATCATAATCAATATCGCCTCTTTGAGAGTATGCATGCGTGCTGTAGAGGGATTGCTTAGAATACAGTTAAGCTCTTAGAAAATACTCCTCATATGTACAGGACTGTATGACTGAAAATGAACATGTGTGCAGTGAGTGTATGGTGTATCCTCGTGGAGGAACACACAAACAGAGTGACCCCTGTGAAAATGAATACTAGGTCTTGTCCTAGCTATATGTGCTCGACACTACAATAGAAAGCTTTTTGTTTTACTCAGTGTTTGTTTCATATCTTTGTCTTGAATTGTCATTTTGCATTTTGTCTCTGGTGTCACGGGACAGAAAAGTGGTTCTTAGCACGATTGAATTGTTTTGACTTTTAAATAAGGGCTGCCCTCTTAATTTAGCAGGTACACCTGGGAGGTTCCGCCGTCTCCCCCGAACCGCTAAACCAATCAGCGAAGAGACCGCGGAGCATTACTGTCACTGGGAGCCAGAACAGGAGACACCGGAGAATCCGACCTGGGAGCCGAAACAGGAGCCGAAACAGGAACGGGGAGCAGCGCTGGAGCAGGACATGAGCGGTTCCTCAGAGCCGGGACAGAGACAGGAGGCAGCGCTGGAGCAGGGCATGAGCCAACCTCTGGGGCCAGTAAGGGAACAGGAGCATGGCTTGGACCGACCCTCAGGGCTGGTACAGGGACAGGAACATGAGCGGGGCATGAGCCGACCCTCGAGGCCGGTGCAGGAGCAGGAACAGGAGCGGGGCATAAGCCGACCCTCAAGGCCGGTGCAGGGGCAGGAACAGGAGCGGGGCATGAGCCGACCTTCGAGGCCGGTGCAGGAGCAGGCGCAGGAGCGGGGCATGAGCCGACCCTCAAGGCCGGTGCAGGCGGCGCAGAGATCGTAAACAACGGCGAGGGAAACGCGGAGGGCTAAAAGCAAGGCTAAGACTTACACCACACCGGCTTCCCTTGCCCAGCATCTTCCTCGCTAATGTTCGGTCTTTGGCTAACAAGATGGACGAGATACGACTGCGCCTCACTCACAGTAAGAGACTTTTGGACTGCAATGTCATGATTCTCACCGAAACATGGCTATACGGCGGTGTACCGGACAGTGCTATCGAGCTTGACGGACGCCACACACACGCGGATAGATCAGCTGATGACTCCGGCAAGACCAGAGGCGGAGGTTTGTGCATTTATGTCAACAAAGCTTGGTGTACAGACTCTGTTACTCTTGGAAGCCACTGCTCAGCTAACCTGGAGTTTCTCATGGTTAAATGTAGACCTTTCTATCTGCCACGGGAATTTACATCCACCATCATCACTGCTGCTTATATTCCACCGGATGCTAATGCTAAGCTCGCAATGAACGAACTTTATGCGGCCATTAGTAAACAACAGACTGACCACCCGGAGGCGGCTTTTATTGTTGCGGGTGATTTTAATCACTCAAACTTAAAGACTGTACTCCCCAAATTCCACCAGCATGTTTCCTGCCACACCAGAGGAAACAAGACTTTGGACCATGTTTACACTAACATGGCTGCCGCTTACACCGCGACCCCCCTCCCCCACATCGGACAGTCAGATCACCTTTCTTTGTTCCTCACCCCCAAATATTCACCCCTCATCAACCGTGTCAGGCCATCAGTGAGGACCATCAAGGTGTGGCCAGCAGAGACAGACTCTGTACTCCAGGACAGGTTTCAACACACAGACTGGAGTACGTTTGCTTCTCAAGCCACCTGTGGCTCACACTTGGACATTGACAATTATGCCTCCTCTGTTATGGACTACATCACCACCATCATTGATGACGTCACGACAGAGAAACAGATCACCACCTACCCCAACCAGAAGCCATGGATGAACAAGGAGGTGCGGCTCCTGCTGAAGGCCCGTAATGCTGCCTTCAGATCAGGGGATGCACAGGCCTACAGCACATCCAGGGCAAACCTGAGGAGGGGCATCAAGAAGGCCAAGCACTGCTACAAGCTGAGGATAGAGGGTCACTTTTCCAACTATGACCCCCGACGCATGTGGCAAGGCATCCAGGCCATCACCAGAGGTGGGTAGTAACGCGCTACATTTACTCCGTTACATTTACTTGAGTAGCTTTTTGGAAAAAATGTACTTCTATGAGTAGTTTCAAAGCAGCATACTTTTTACTTTTACTTGAGTACATTTGTGAAGAAGGAGCGGTACTTTTACTCCGTTACATTGGGCTGATTCTGCTCGCTACTTTTTTTTTTTTTTTTTTTTTTTATCGATCCGTCTGCCGCATGGTCTGTTTTGTTTATATGGGGAGAGCAATGATTTAAGGTCGGGACTTCCCAGAGGCTCTGTGACTATCACATGACTGCATCTCACCAATCAAATGTAGCCACTAGCGACGTCTAACTCCGTTTCACCAATCAGGCAGAGCCGAGCCATCACATGACCGCACACACACTCCCCGCGGCAAACAGGCGGAAAAGAGCACAGAAACAAAACGATGGCGACGGCATGCAGTTCCGAAGAAGTCGAAGAGGAGGAGGCTCATTGTACAGTAATCTCTGCAGTGCCTATGGAGCCCACTGTTCTGTGTTGAGTGTTTTATGGTTTTTAGAAACTTGTTCTTTGTAACCTCAACTGTACCTCTACTATTGAGCCCATTGTTTTGTTATTAATTTATTTTTATTTTAATGTATTTTATTTTAAAATGTATGTTACTGTGTAAAGATTTAAGTTATTATATTATTTATTTATTATTGTTTATTATAAACTGTTTCAGTTGTCTAAGGGAATTATCCGGCTCTGAAAATTATCATTGCCATAATATATTTTTGTGCATGCATCATGTGCATTATTTGACATTATTTGACCTGATAAATAAAAGAGGTTACTCGACAGTTACTCTGTACTTGAGTAGTTTTTTCACCCATTACTTTTTACTCTTACTCAAGTAACACAGGGTGACAATACTTTTTACTTTTACTTGAGTCATATTATTCTAAAGTAACAGTACTCTTACTTGAGTACAATTTTTGGCTACTCTACCCACCTCTGGCCATCACAGACTACAGGCCCAGCAACCCCACCCCCACAGCCACGGATGTCTCCTTCCTGAACGAGCTAAACCACTTCTATGCTCGCTTTGAGAGAGACAACAGAGACACCGCCACCAAGACAACGCTCCCTGCAGACCACCAGCCCCTCTCACTCTCCCCCACTGATGTCCACACGGCACTGAGCAGAATCAAGGCACACAAGGCTGCTGGACCAGACGGCATCCCAGGACGTGTGCTCAGAGCATGTGCGGAGCAGCTCACTGGGATCTTTACGGACATTTTCAACCTGTCCCTCGCCCAAGCAGCTGTGCCAACATGCTTTAAAGCGACATCCATCGTGCCAGTGCCAAAACACTCCAAGCCGACATGCCTCAACGACTACCGCCCTGTAGCACTCACACCTATCATCATGAAGTGCTTCGAGCGACTGGTCCTGGCGCACCTGAAGGACTCCCTCCCTCCCACACTGGATCCACATCAGTTTGCTTACCGTAGCAACAGGAGCATAGACGATGCAGTCTCCACAGCACTGCACTCTGTGCTCTCACATCTGGACAATAACCACACCTATGCACGTTTGCTGTTCATTGACTTCAGCTCAGCATTCAACACGGTCATCCCCTCCAAGTTAATCACCAAACTTGGAGCCCTGGGCACCAACACCGCCCTCTGCAACTGGATCATGGACTTTCTGACCAACAGACCACAACACGTGAGGTCAGGCCACATCTGCTCCACCACTGTCACACTCAACACCGGTGTGCCACAAGGCTGTGTGCTGAGCCCCTTCCTGTACTCCCTCTTCACCCACGACTGCAGACCTGTGCATGGATCCAACTCCATCATCAAGTTTGCAGACGACACCACCGTGATTGGTCTCATCACTAACAACGACGAGACAGCCTACAGAGAGGAGGTACAGCACCTGACCACATGGTGCGCCGACAATATCCTGCTCCTTAACACCAGCAAGACCAAGGAGCTCATTGTGGACTTCAGGAAGGAGAGAAGAAGCACGCATGACTCCATTCACATGAACGGAATGGCCGTCGAACGTGTCTCCAGCTTCAAGTTCCTGGGGACCCACATCTCAGAGGACCTGTCCTGGACCACCAACACCTCCAGCCTGGTCAAGAAAGCTCACCAGCGCCTCTTCTTCCTGAGGACTCTGAAGAAGAACCATCTGTCTTCAGCCATCCTGGTGAACTTCTACCACTGCGTGATCGAGAGCATCCTAACAAACTGTGTCACAGTCTGGTACGGAAGCTGCTCTGCTGCGGAGCGCAAACACCTGCAGCGCGTAGTGAAAACTGCCCAGCGCATCACAGGAACTCCACTCCCTGCCACTGAGGACGTCCAGAAGAAGCGCTGTCTGCGTCGTGCCCGCAGCATTCTGAAGGACCCCTCCCACCCGGCACATGGACTATTTTCCCTCCTGCCCTCTGGCAGGCGTTTCAGAAGCCTCCGGACAAGGACCAGCAGACTGAGGAACAGCTTTTTCCCCAGAGCTGTGACCTTACTGAACTCTGACCCCCGCTGACCCCCACACACCAATTCACAGTCACTCAGTCACTGACCAAAGACTTTTACACCATCACACTGCACTATTGGACTACTCTGCACATGCTCACTTTCACTTAAACAATCTGTTTGCACAGTACTATGTACCGAACATTGCACTAGTCTAGTAACTTAGATAGCCACTGCTATTATTTATTTTTGCACTATAAGTTGCTCATGTCATCTGTCTTTGTATCGCCTAATTTATCATCTGCCATCTCCTCTATTGTAAATTATGTTATGCTAGTTCCTGTTTATAGTCTTCTCCCACTTAACGAACAATCCATCTGTATAATATGTTCATAGTACCTCCCTCAATCATTATGTATATCTTGCTCATTAACCTGTATATATGGTCTCACCTGTACATAGCTTCTGATCTGTAAATATTGTCCATACACTGTAAAAACAACATGTAACATACTTTTTACATACCACAATATTTATGCCACATGCACTTTACTGCCTATTGCACTTCTGGTTGGATGCTAAACTGCATTTCGTTGCCCTGTACATGTACATGTGTAATGACAATAAAGTTGAATCTAATCTAATCTAATCTAACATACACTTTTTAAAATGTCTCGTTGGGGCACCACCTCCTGTGGAGGAGGAGGTGGTGGAAGAACACGGTTTAAATCAGTTTATCAGTCTCGGTTAAATAAATTGCATATCTGAAGGATGAATCCTTTACTACAATTTTTACCAGTCATTCTCTGCCGTAAACAACACCACAAACAACTTCTTAAGTGTGAATAAATATTTATTTAATAAAGTGACAACTATGAATAAATGAAAGACTAATGGAATATATGCATTGATAATCAAGAAAACGAATATGATAAGGTATGGAATTTTTAATTTCTGGAGCGATGGTGAGAGATGGATTTGATACCTAATCTAATCGGTCAGTCAGTCATTTTCTATACCCGTTTAGTCCTGTTAGGGGTCACGGGGGTCTGCTGGAGCCTATCCCAGCTGTCATCGGGCGAGAGGCAGGGGTACCCTGGACAGGTCGCCAGTCCACACATGCACACCTACGGGCAATTTAGAGTCACCAATTAACCTAATGAGCATGTCTTTGGATGGTGGGAGGAAGCCGGAGTACCCGGAGAGAACCCACGCAGACACAGGGCGAACATGCAAACTCCACACAGAAAGGCCAGCCGGCCCATGGATTCGAACCGGTGACCTTCTTGCTGTGAGGCATCAGTGCTAACCACCTCCCCACTGTGCCGCCCCTAATCTGATCAATCTTCTCTAAAAGATATTAGTAGGGAGTTTCAAAGTAGTGACACCAACTCTTTGTCTTAAGCGGTAAGATTCAGCCTACTTTTCCGTAGAGTCTTCTCGGCGTCGGTGATGGCAGAATGTCGGTGTGAGGAGTTGGTGACCATAACGACACAGCTGATGCGGCCTCTCTTGGACCGGTAGATAGGACTCGTTGCTTGGTCTGCAACTCCAACACCCGAACAGGTGTTCGGTCAAAGGCAGTAGATGACACTTGGCAATGTCTTTGTGTTTGAAGAAAGAATCAGGATCGTCACGTCTTCTTGATGTCGTTGCTATGGCAACAGCTTCTTGGCTTCTTGATCCGTTGAAGAGATTGGGTCTTGCTCTGATATCCCAGCTGTCTACGCTGGCTAACTTATAACGATGATGGTTAGTACTTCGGTTCGTAGAGTATAAAAATGAACAAAGCTAGAAAAATATTTTAGTCACTATAAAAATTGTATCCAAGGAAAGGCAGTAAATAAATAAGTAAAAGGAAGTCAGTGCCTTCAGTAGTGGTAACCTCGATGTCTGACAGTTTCACACTAGTAGTCACCTTCAGTTAGCATAAAGTATTGCTGTTGTTTATGTTTAAATGGGACTGTAGGGTGTACAGTGTGGCCATCTCCATGCTCAGCAGTGTCTGTGCTGTCACTGCAGGTGTTTGTCTGTGTAGAGGTATACATGTCCATGTTAATACCTTTGTCAGTGTTGTTTGTGCTGCTTCATTGACATTCTAGCTTGAGTTAAGTACTTTTAATTATGCTGCAGTATCCCTTGCTCCTGAACACCCCTCCCCATGTCTTTGTCTTTATTCCATTTTCTATCATTTGATTCTTTCTTTTTTTTCACGGTTCTCTTGCTCTCTCTCTCTCTCTCCCGCTCTCCCTCCCTCCCTCTCCGTTCCTCTCTGTCTCTCTCTCTCTGTCTCAGTCAGCATCTTCCTCTTTGTTCATTTACAATCTCCCACACACTCCCTCTTTTTCAAATTCCATTTCAGTGTCTTGCTTTGGCAGGACATGCTGAGCTAGTGCCAAGGCAATAATGAGAACTGTCAAGCAGCGACAAATGAACAGGTGAGAGAGATGCAGGGAGAAAGAAAGAAAGAAAGAAAGAAAGAAAGAAAGAAAGAAAGAAAGAAAGAAAGAAAGAAAGAAAGAAAGAAAGATGAAGGGACAGAGGAGAGAGAGACATGAATATGAAGTACTGGCACTGCAGTGACTACTGACAGTCCACACATCCATGCATGGACACACAAATACACTCCCATCCTCCCATCCCACAGCTTGGTCAATGAACTTGTCTGATACATGCTTTCACAGCCAATACACAGTCAAAATTACGTTTCATACATTTTTTGTTCCAACAAATACTTTGACCCAAGTCAAACACACGTATATTACAAATTTGGAACAGCAAGTACAAATTTAAAGAAAGGCATCGGTGCTCATATTTTCTCTTACTGCAATGAAGAGATCAATGAATCCTTAAAGTGCGTTGCAAAATGTACATAGAGAAAATATTTTTCATTGATTGACAGAGTAGTATTTTGCCTGCAATATCTGCTCATGCCAAAGCTTAAGGTTCTTATACGTGTGTCTGGTAAAGTCATAGTGCTTCAGGTTCAGAAACAATCTTTGTTAAAGGGGAATTACTGTTTTTTACAACCTGTACCTTATTTCTGGCATAAAATAGGATTCTTTACTCACCGGTATGACTTTGGTGTCATTTGGACGATATTTATGTAGATCTGCGTATATCCATATACAGTGAGAGTGACTGGGGCACCAAAGCGCAGCCTCAAAATAATGCATTACTGTATCTGCCTCTTGTTTACCTGTAATTTTATTACGTAGTTTTTTTGCAACATGGCTGAATATTTTTCTGATCTTTGTTCATGATAGACGTCCTTACCATTTTGAGTATATGGATGAGAAGCTTGTTGAAAGGTGGATGCAGAATGCATAAGCGAAGATGGGAACAGCTGGCCAAAGAACAACAAACCACTGCAGGTCCGCAAATAGATAACAGGTAACTCTGGACCCTGGGCTGCGTTTAGGTGCCTCAGTCACTCCCACTATATGGATATATGTGGCACTCCGTTGGATCTAAATTAGGGTGACCAGCCCTCCCCGATTTCCGGTGACAGTCCCTATTTTGGTGTCCCTGTCCCTGGCTAAAGCTGTCCCCGAAAATGTCCCTGATTTAGCTTTTTATGAATGAGAAATAAAATTGCATGTAAACTATTAACAACAGGTATTACGGTAGCCAGGTAGCAAGCACGAGTTAGCATGGTGCATGCATACTAGAACAACGGTTATTACGGTAGCCGGTCATGCTCAGTTCCAGGTGGTTCAACCCATTTTATTACTTTATTACTCAGAGATTGCGCTAGACTTTTTCGTTGTCTGTCAAGGCTTCCGTCAGGTAGTATTTTAAAATAAAACTTGCCGTCCATCAGTCCTAGCAATGTGCTTTACTATATACAGTCAGTAGTTTTCATCCAATTACTTCATTTTGGTAGCCGTTAGCCACATAAATACATATTGTAAATATGTATATAGTTAGGTGAGCTCTGATGTGTGCGTCAGTGCAATCGGTGTACCAGGAAATCGTACATTTAAAAAAGTTCTGTGATGTTTGGAATGAAAACTGCGATTAGAGACAAGAGCCACTTAATAAGGTCAGTCGCCACCAAGTGGTCAGGTGTGTGAAGTGCAATCTGTCAAAATGACTGATGGTCTTCAGATTTTTCTGTTGTGGTTTTAAGAAAACGGTCAGTGATGGAAAATCTTCGGTTAATGCAACCCCTGCTATTACTACTATAATTATTACTTCATTCATTTTATTACTTTTAGGAAACGGTAATTGTCCCAGTTTCTATATTTCATCCTGAAAAAAAAAAAAATTAATAATTATCTCCGAGTTTGAAATGTCCCTGGATTTCATTTCAGAAATCTGGTCACCTTAATCTAAATATCTTCTGAACTACCCCAAATGACATCAGAGTTATGTAGGTGAGTAAACGATCATATTTTTAGTCAGAAATAAGGTCAAGGTTGTAATAAACTGTAAGAATAGTTGTAACTAGACAATTCCCCTGCGGGAAATCGCGAGAGTGGTGCTGTGTCGGCAGCAGTTTGCGCTAAGATGATATGATACAATACTATGATGCTACGATGCTAACATGCTACAATTTTTCACCTAATCTTATCCTCGCAGTTGCTATTGCAGAGGCTGTAGTATAAGTGCTAACATATGCTAACATATGCTAACCGTCGAAGTTAGCATATGCGGAAGTTGGTTGACTCTGGGGCAGAGGAGAATTTCCTTGATCAACAGGTGGCAGATCAAGCCGGCTTCCTTTGGAGGAGCCTCGGACTGCTGTGGATGGGAGAGTCCTGGCCAGGGTAACTCACTGCACCCAGCCCCTCATGTTTATTGTTTCAGGAAACCATAGAGAATCTGTTCGACTCCTCATTATATCCTCTCCAAGTGCACCACTCATTCTTGGACTCCCCTGGTTGAAACTCCACAACCCCAACATGGATTGGTCTGGTGGGAAAGTCAAAAGTTGGAGCACCTTTTGCTTTGAGAACTGTTTAAAATCTGCCGACTGTCCTCCAACAGATTTGGATCCCTCTCCTGAGCCTCCAGACCTCCAGACGTCCCTGAGGTTTACCATCATACAGCAAGTCTTTAGTAAGTCTAAAGCACTCTCTCTGCCCCAACACAGGCCCTATGATTGCCCTATTGACCTGCTCCCTGGTGCCCCCCTTCCTTCTAGCCGCCCGTACAATCTCTCCAGACTGGAGCATGAGGCAATGGAGAAATACATCCAGGATTCCCTGGCAGCAGGAATTATCTGACCTTCCTCGATGAGGGTGGTGTCATCCGCAAACTTCAGGAGCTTGACAGACTCGTGACTGGAGGTGCAGCTGTTGTTATACAGGGAGAAGAGCAGAGGAGAAAGGACACAGCAAGCTGGCACGTGACATGGCTTCAGTGAGATGTTGAATATATCTGTGAAAACTGAAGACAGTTGATTAAATTAAATTAAATTAAATTAAATTCAGTTTTATTTATATAGCGCCAATAACAATACAAATCGTCTCAAGACGCTTTACAAGACCCGGCCTGAAACCCCCAGAGCAAGCCTGAAGGCGACGGTGGCAAGGAAAAACTCCCTTTTAACAGGAAGAAACCTTGAGCAGAACCCAGCTCATATGGAGACACCCATCTGCCTAAGGCAGACAGAGAAAGAGAACAGCAAGATAAACATACATCTGTCATCAATACACATATCTGACTAAAGCGTACAAGTGGGATGCTATGACACAAACTAATGATGTTACATGACAGTTTGAAAATATAAGGGGAATCATAGGCAGGTAGGAGTGGATAACAGCAGCAACACAAAAACAATGCAACACAAGTAAAACTAACTGGGCTGACTGATTCACTGATGTTGGCTTCTTCTCACTGTTTGGTTTTGTGTCCCTCTCAGGACTGATGTCACTGCAGCTTCTGGAAAACAATATAGAAAGGCATATCACACAAAAACATGTTCAGTACAAGGTAGTGCAGTACAGAGATACAGAACTTTGAGCCGCGTTAGAAAGAAGGAATATCGGCCTTAACCCTTAAACAGGCAACGTGCACCAGGAGATACACACTCTTAAACACCCTGCAGGGTGTGTGTTTGGAGGTTTTCACTAATCATGTTAGCATTTATCAAAAGTCTGGTCTAGTATTACCATCTAGATCACATGATTTGGGTTTAGGCTATCTTTTATCATTTCGTCACCCTGATCACAAAACATCATGGCCGCCAGTGGTGGAGCACCTGCTTCCTTTGGGGTAAGTAATCATATATTAGTCATACTTATTTTCAATAAAACAACAATATAAATTCCTAAAATTGAATTAGGACATTTGTCTAAACAGTCTGATGAATAAAAAATGTCCCAACTGTGTTTGTGGTGTTACTTAGCATCTTAATAAAATATATGTATCCCCTGAGATACGTTGCCAGATTAGGGTATAGAAATTTGGTCAATGTGCATTATTCAAAAATTACTTTCAAACTGCAAGGTATGTTAATAATTACTGCAATACCAGATATTATCATGCACAGCTGTGCCTGTTACAACAGTATAACTGTATTTTACTTTAATTTAATTTTCAAGCAGGGCATCTCGACTAAGGAATGAGAGTGATAGAGGAGATCCCTGCAAGTTCTTCTGACAGTTCTATTTAGGGACACTTATATGTGCAATCCATACAAATGTATGTATGTAGTAGTTGATGTAAGGTGGAAAAACACAAAATTTCTGTATAGTTGTGATATTTACTGAATGTAGCATGCCACTAACCAGCTAAATTCAGTCCATACTTACTAATAATACCACTTTGTACAAATAACATAACACAGTTATGTATTTATATATATATATTTTTTTTGTTTTTTACAGCTGGCGTAAGAAACGGTTTGAGCACCAGTGAGTTCATTGCACCTGATGAGCAGTCTACTCTACGTAGCTACTGCCCAATTTATTGACGAGGATCTCTTCGAAAATATTGTTGAACAGATAAATCCCAACATCATCGAAAACCTGGACCCATAGAATTTTCTCCAGTGTTCAGCTCTATATGCATACTTTGAGAAGATGAAATTGTTGTGTTGTTTTGTTTTTATATAATCTTCAGTGCACAGAAAGTTCAATATGTTCATCATGAGATGTTCCGTTTTTATGTTTTATGAGATTGCTTTGTTACGAGATTGCTATGCTGGATTGGTGAAAATGAATAAAATCAACTTTAAAAGTGCTATGCGTAATGTAAATGACAAGGAATACAACACTGTTGAATTTATCTTCATAAAATTGAACATTAATATGATTATCATTTGGGCTCTGTTTATACCTTAATAGGGCAACGTATCCTGGGAGATACAACTCATAAAATCCAAAATATTATATATATATATATATATTTTTTTTACAGTGGAAATATTTTTCTTAGGGCCTAAAGAGATGAGTGATAACATTAAATGATTTTTTGCAACTCATTTTTCACTCTTGCCTGTTTTAGGGCAATCAGTGTTCGTTAATGTAAACCGATACGCAATGCTAAGATTCGCTAATTTTAGCTAACTATCACATTGCAAATAGAAACTTTTCGTGGCTGTTTTTATCCATGTAGAAACATACATACAAAGCACTATAGCTTAAACTTGCTACGGTATCTTCCAGCAAAAGCAAGTTTTGTTTTAATGCTGTTATAAACTGAGAAAAAATGCTGACATGTTCTAATTTTAGCTAGCTCGCAGAAACGAAACTTTTCAACAGCTTTGTTATAAAACTGTTCCAAATGGCAGAAAATTCAACTGGAGAAATCCTTAAATCCTCCTCATAAGTCATTAAAAAATAGTGAATTAATGTTAACTTACTTAGTGGAGGAAGTCAAACAGCTCCGGACATCTGTGAAAAAAGGCTGAGGTGGTTGTACTGTGTCTGCCTTCGTGGTGATAGAGACTGGCTGGCAGTCTTACACCAAAGTTAAAATCAACAAAAATAAAATTCAAGCTGCAAAAACAACCTTTTGCCAGATAATAAAAAGGTCTTCCTATGTCGGTTCAAATTTTAGTTCCCGCACTTTCCTTTCACCTTCCCATGAAAGGAACTAGACAATTCATTTTTTACAGTATAGTCCTGTAAAAAATGGCATTCTCTTAAAGTGCTGTAATTTGCTGTAATCACATTTTTTTCTCCCAGATTGCATTGCGGTTTACAGTATGATACTGTATAACAGGAATACAGTAAAATACTGTTCAGATTTCACTGTAAATTTACATCAAAGGTTTACAGTGTAGTTTTATTTATTTTCTGATTGTTTGGGTAATTTGTTTATTTTGAGGAGGAAAATTTCCCCTCTTGAGTCCTTCTTTATTTGCGTTTATAATGGATTAATTATGGTTAACTGTTGAGTTAATATCTCTGGCCAGAGACTCGTTAATTTTCTTTTGTTTGGTTGATTTTGGATTAATTCAAATAATTAAAATTTAAACTTTTTTTTTTCTTGTTGAGAGTATTTTTTGTTCTTTCATTAGTTTGTTGATGGCATAAGATATTGTTTGTTTCTTTTCTTTAATTGTGAGCCTTTTTAACTGTGTCTTTTATCTTCCCCTAGACCTGAAGGCCGAAGGTGGTGGTGGTGGTGGTTTCCCCTGGGTGGTTGCGATTCCTTGTGTGTGCGTGACCTTCGTTCAAGCTTTTCTTTCTGTGCATGTCATGTTTTTTTGTTTGTTTGTTTGTTTTTCTGCTTGAGTGGGGTGCTCTCCTCTTTTGTTTTGGACGTCACTTTCCTCTGCTAACCCCTCATCCAGCCAGTAAGCCTCAGCCTGTAACCCCCCTTTTCCAGTTGGACTCTCTTTTATTTTTTATTTTTGTGCCAAACCTTGTGCTCATTTAAACAGTGAAGTTTTGTAAGTGATCATTGAACTATGTCTCCTGCCCTCCCTGAGTGAAAGAACCTGAGTGTCCTTTTCTAAGAGGTGATAACTGACCTTCAGTACGGGTCCTTGGGCCTTACCCAAGGTGGCGTTGTCAGTATTAAATGCAAAAAGGGAAAGGTTTTCTAATTGCTATTTAGTAGCTACCCTCGTGTCGCCACAATACTGTACATCTGTCATAGATACATACATCTAACTAAAGCGTACTTGTAGAATCTGATGGTGATACAAATACAGCATATAGCTGAAAATGTTATACGACAGTTTGATAATGAATATAAATAAAGCTGTTAGTGACAGCAGTTGTATCAGAGGTGAGTTAGCTGTTATAATGATTGAATATAAGCAGTTTGGAGAATTGTTCATTCAGGTATGATATCTTCATTAAAGTTACCCCGAGCTTCATACACAGGGCAGTTAGTAGTTACCCCCACTATGTGACCCTCTCGTCCACCCCAACCTCCACCCGATACAGAATGGGATTTCATAAAATCACTCTTATGTCAGTATGAACCGATACACCCACACACAGATTCAACAGCAGGAGCGTACATTATATGAGCTATTGAGTGGATGGAGAAAGAGGAGACTTGAATTCATCCTTCAGACAAGCCGACAGCAAGAAGAGGACAGAAGGCGGAGGACGATAGGGGGAGATAATGAAGGGGAGCACTGGATGAATGGAGTGGCAGATTAGAGAGGAGGAGAGTAAATTGAAAGTATTGAGTGACTGGGAGAGGAGTAGAGGGCCAAAGAAAGAAGCAGCCAAGAGTGAGGAAACTTGGCAGTCAAAAGAGGAATGAGAAGCAGAGGCAAGAAAGAATAAGACTTAGCTGAGAGGAGGAGAATGTGCAGCAGGAGAAATGTTTGAAAGAAGAACAGACAGGTAAAGGTAAGGGGAGAGACGTGAATGCAGTCTGCAGGAGAGGGCCACTTCCAAATTTGGAGGAGGGAGGATAAGGACCTGAAGGACAGAAGAGATGAATATTTTCAGTAATATCTTGTACTGTTCATGTTCATACTTATCACATATTTAACGAATCCTTTCTAATAGTTTGTTTAAGGAAACATAAATCAACAAAATCATTTGATGGTGAATCGTTTGAGTGTTAATCAGAAGATGTTGTGTTCAGACTGGAGGCAGCATGCATTTTGGACAACAGGTTCAATTATGTCTTGTGGCTACAAATAGATGTGAATTTGGTTCAGCCAAAAAAAAAAAAAAAAACAATAACATAAATTAAAATGTTTTTTCATAATCACATGCTGGATCATCTTCTTATCTCGAGATGCTTGAAAGAAAGATCGCATCTGTGAACCATAAAAGAGCAGCCAGGAGCCACTTTGAGTGGATGGTGGCTATACAAAGTGTACTAAGACGAGCCAGCAAACATCTTTAGTTAGGCATGGAAAAGATCATTGTTTTGATAAAATGTAAATGCTGTGTCTCTGAAATCGTCTTCTCATTTAAAACTTCAGCCAAGAGTTGCTGGTGTCGAAATAGATTAGGCTACCATGCCATTTACCCCTTCTTGGGGTGCAGCCACAGAAGGTGATGTACAAAAGGTCAAAGAAGTTGACAGTTAGACATGTATATACCAAATCGATCCAATCTGCTAACAGCAGTTTCTGTATTCACTATACAACATCACTGAATTAGATTAGAGCCAGAACTATCCAGAAGACCACAGTGCTATGTGAATGGTGCTGTCATTATCATTCTGCTGCAGAATGTAATATAAACACTGTCTTCAAACCAGTCACAATCATCTAAGGTGAAGTGAAGCCAAGGATGCAATTAAAGTGCACGTGACTCAGAGTGGGAAAACTTGTTTTGCTGAAATATTTGTAAATTGGAAGACAGGCACTGCCATTAAAATGACTAAATAGTAAATACTGATAAAACATGATTTCATAATTATTGCTAAGGAGGTAATGCCTGTATAGTACATAAGGTCTGGAGGGGTTCACTGGACTCATTAAAACCTCAGATGAATTGCTAGCTAGTACAACACATAATGCATGCTGCGCCTTGAAAAAAAAAAAAAGAAAGAAAGAAAAAAGAAATGGCAAATGAATGACAATGGCCATGTCAGTCAATTGATCATGCTAGAGATCAAATTCTGGGAACAAAGCTTTGTAGGTCTTTACAAACACTGATTCCAAAATATGACGAATGAATCAAAATTTCAAAATGTGTTTCAAGTTTTTGTTTATATTATGTTGATCCCGTCTTGAGGGGGACTGTGAAACTGGACAATGCAGAAAGAACTACATTAAACCATATCTATTCACACATCTGTTCACATTTGTCTGACTTTGAGACTTTGTTTTACAGTTGCCTTACCTAACTATATTTGTGGCCGGTGTGTCACTACCAGGGTGTATTTATTTCCATTTGTAAATTCTTACTTCCATTTATTTATATTTGGTTAACATCTACTAGGAGAGTATATCTCAAAAGACTGTCATTATCAATGAACAGACATTACTGATGATGCTTTTTTACAGTTTTTTTTTACAGTTTTTACAGAGAGCTCAACAAACTGCAGTTTAAGAAAACACATGCATATAGACTCACAACACCAGCAAGTACAAAAACCTGCTGCGAATACAGAAATGCGCTGCAAACACAAAAACACACTGCAAGTACAGAAATGCACAGCAAAAACAGAAACACGCTGCAAGTACACAAACGCGCTGCAAGTACACAAACATGATGCAAATATAGAAACACATTGCAAGTACACAAACGCAATGCAAATACACAGACGCGATGCAAGTAAAGAAACGCACTGCAAACTCACAATGGAAATGATTCCACAGGACCCTAAAAAGGTCGTTGTTTGCTCAAAACCATGGATTGCTCAAAACAAACCCATCTGGTAGCAGCAGTAAACATTCTATACAGTAATAACACAGAATTGCATGACTAGTAGCAGATAGGAAATTAGAGGGCAAGAGCTCCGTGCCAGAGAAAAGAAAGTGGAGGATGCGAGAGAGGAGAGAGAAGAAAGAAGGAGAATGTGTGTTTGGTGTATTGTCCCCCAGCAGCCTAGGCCTATAGCAGCATAACTATGGAATGGTTTAGTCCAGCCCTAACTATAAGCTTGATGAAAAAGGAAAGTCTTAAGCCTGACCTTAAAAATAGACAGAGTGTCTGCCTCCCGAACCAAATTGGTAGCTGGTTCCACAGGAGAGGAGCCTGGTAGCTCTACCTACTTTTTGAAATTCTAGGAACCACAAGTAGGCCTCCACTCTCAGACCGAAGTGATCTGTTGGGAGGATATGGTACAACGGTCATCTCACTGGTCGAGGTACCTTTGCTCATGAAGAGGAATGCTCTGCTTTCTATTGTTTTACATTCATTTATACAGTTTTAACTTAGGCAGGGCAGGTTTCTGTTAATTGTGTTATTTTGTATTAAAAATACATTTTCAGGGGTCTTCTTTTCAGACCCCTGAAAAGAAGGAAAAATATTGCACTAGGGAGAGAAATGTCTTATTTTTGTATTGTATTGTACTTCCTAAATGCTTCCTTACATTTTTTAGAATATTTGTCATTGTAGTTTCTCAATACTCTGAAAAAAATATTTGTTTTTATATGTCCTCAAGTGTTGTTTCTGAACAAAAATCTTTGTGATCATAAAGTATTTTCTATTTACTTTTTTAAATTTTGCCCAAATTCTGTACTGGCTTTGAACTGATTACTAATCCAAAAGGAAAATCACTAAAACAACTAAATGTAATGAAAATTCGTTCAGATTTAGCTTGATTCAGATTGATGATGCATCCACTGTAATTATTAAAAAGTATCGATATTGGTATTGGTATCGGCGATACTCGCCCTGTATGTATCGGATCAATATAAAATCTAACGGTATTGCACACCTCTATTGCATAGTTTTGGCTAGTTCTCTACAGCAGCAAAACATGTTTAAAAATACGCCTCCTCCACGTCTGCCACATTGTCTGTTGCTAGATGGCTGGTACTACGTCATCTTAATTATATTTGCAAAATGTCACCTGTATTTTAAGGTCTTGTTGTCCCTGATGTTTGGTTGGTGTGAACTTTGATGAACAATCTTTCTCCTCTTCTTTTCCTACTCCCTACTCTTCTTTGTATTTACACTCTTTAGGTCTTTTGTGCTGACTGTAAATGTTACATTTTACATTTACACATCACTGTCAAATGAAAGTACAAGCAAATCATAATAATTGATAATTAATCATAATAATTTATTTATTAATAACAAAATTATGATATTCAAGCAATAGTTAATAAAGAGAAAGAGAAAGCTCCTGTTAGTCCGACTCTTCATCTCATATTGAACGTCACTGTAGCATGTCTGGATCACTTTACACACACATGTATATACACTACTCACAATAAGTTAGGGATATTGTTATTTACATGAGTGCTTTTCCTATTTGGTTTGAATTTTAATGAAATAAACGTCCCCTTTGATATTACAAATAATGAATAAGAAGACACCATTTTCATTTTCAGTTTAATATTTATTACCCAAAAAATGTAGACGATAACATAACGATAACAACGATAGCCCCAAATAACAAACACTGACAATGTCAATAGCGAGTGTGTCCACCATTTGCCGCAATGACAGCTTGACAACGATGTCTCATGCTCCTCACTAGCCTCATGATGTTGTTCTGAGGCAATGCGTTCCACTTTTCCACAAACATGCAGACACGTTTTACATGATCGAATGGCCCGGACTGGATCTTAATGCAAGATCTGAGCAGGCTTAATCCTTTACATCCTTTACCTGCTCCTTGCTTGAACAGAAAGATACCAAAGACAACTATTTGTGCTAAAATTTAAAACTTGACACAATACTAGATATTTTAGACAATAATGCTGTAATTTGAAAGCATATGTTGTTTTTTAGTAGCTTGTCCTGAAAGACTGTAAGGAGGTGGACACCGGAGGCTGAGGAGGCCCTGCAGGACTGCTTTGAGTACACTGACTAGGAGGCACTCTGCCAGCGTCATGGGGAAGACATCAGCAGCATGACCGGCCAGGTGAGGAGTCAGCTGGAGAGACTGAACCAACGCAATGCGGCAGGCCCTGATGGCATCAGCCCCAGGATATTGAGGACCTGTGCCAGCCAGATGTCTGTTGTTCTCTAACGGCTCTTCAACCTGAGTCTCAGCCTGGAGAGAGTGCCGCTTCTCTGGAAGACCTCCTGACTGGTTCCTGTGTTTTCTGATGACTCTGCAGTTGTAGGATGTATAAGTGGTGGACGGGATGAGGAGGAGTATAGAAGGCTGGTGGACGGATTTGTGGGGTGGGCTGGAAGGAATCACCTGCTGCTTAACGTGGACAAGACCAAAGAGATGGTGATCGACTTCAGGAGGAAGGGACCAGCTCCTCTGCCCCTCAGCATCTTGGGTAGGGATGTGGAGATGGTGGAGGATTACAAATACCTGGGAGTGACCATCGACAACAGACTGAACTGGAGGACCAACAGTAGAGCTGTGTACAAGAGGGCTGCAGCAGACTCTATTTCCTAAGGAAGCTGAAGTCTTTCAATGTGTGGAGCAAGATGCTGGAGATTTTCTACCAGTCTGTTGTGGCCAGCACACTTTTCTCCGCTGTGGTCTGCTGGGGGAACAGCCTTACAGACAGTGAAATCTGTCCTACCCCAAGCCATCAGTCTGTACAACTCCTTACCTGTGTGTGACAGATGACACTTTGGACATGCTAATTTAACATTTCTTTTTAATATTCACCTTTAATACTTGTTAATATTGTGTATACTTTTGTTTATTTTTATAGTTCTCTATTTTTATTCATATTGTTGATTTTAGCTTTTGTTATATTTATGTATGGTGTTGAATGCCTGTACATTGCTGCTGCAACAGAGACATTTCCCAGTTTGGGATTAATAAAGAAACTATCTTATCTCTCTTATCTTATAAAATTATGTTTTTGGTCCGCAAGTGGGGCAGTGTTGTTAAAAGTACATGAGATGTGTAAATATACTATTTGCAGGTCAGTGATATCTCTATACTGAGTGTAAATTATATTTCACAGGTTACTGAAATACATTCACTCATTCAGCAACTTTCATCTCAACAGCAAATTCAAGGTAAGTACTACTACTTTTACTTAAAAGTTAGCATAGACATTCATTACGAATTCATTACAACATTAAATGTTTTGAGGGGGTTACAAATGTATACATGTAATTGTTTTATAGGAGAAGATGAGATAGAATGTAAATTTGTAGGTACATGGGGTCACAAGCAGACAGTCCCTTGTCTCCACATTCACGGTTATTTAAAACTTTATTAAGCCCATTTGTCCCAACAGCACGTGGAGTCAGTGACCAAAAACGTTCTCTCATTCACCTGTGTACTGCGCCATGCCAGTTGTTTCTGGCACCTTCATGTTCATCAGTATTCATGAACGCCACTTTTCCCAAGTCATCACCTTAAAATTAATTTTCTTTTGCACATTCTGAAACTGTGAATGATACATCAAATAAAATACCAAGACGACTACGCTCTGTATGTCATGAAGATATGTGTCTTCAGCAACACCCCTCTAAACGTACATATCTCCCTCGAGATTAAGGTTTTGGTGACTGTAAGACTGTGGCAAAGGCATGTCTGACGCTGATGGGTGGCTGTTGCCATCAGCCGCATGCCGAAGTGACCTTGAGTAAACACTAAACCCCCAGCTGCTCAGTCCATGGCACTGGTGTGTTCATGTGTGCGCATGTGTGCGCATGTGTGAGTGAATGCGTGGATGCGTCTGTGACTGTAAAACGCCAGTATCAACAGGTAGAAAAGTGTTAAAAACAAGGCCATTTACCATTTATATATGCAATAAACTTAGTTTACAAAGTTACCCACCAAAGTTAAAGTACGTGTTTCAAGTGTTTCTTGGGCTTGACTGTCTGAAGATGTTGCCCCAAATCCAATAAAACGATAGGGGAAACATCGCTTGGATATTATTTGATATATTTATATTACCAAATCACAACAGAATTTTCAGGTCACTTTTTCTACGTCTGGACTATTAAATAATTATTAAAACAATAAAAGGTCATTCTTATTGTCTGTACATTTACTGTTGTTCAACAATGTTTAGGAAAAAGATAAAATTGCTGTGGTTTGAAAGCATCTTGTTGTAGTAGGTAATCAAGTGTTAAGACTGGGGCTCCACAATAACAGAACTCAATTGCACAACTCCAACAAACAGGTTCCTGTTGCAGATAAACACAGTTTACTGACAGAAGGGTAGTTCGGTAAACAAAAGACTGACCATAAAGACAAACGAATCCAGAGGACAAGTGCAAAAGTCCAAAAACCGAGTAAGCAGATCACAAGAAGTACGAAGAATGCTAAAAAACCAAAACAAACTGGCACAGAGAGGGGTAACACACACTAACAGCCAGTAGCTCTCTGTTGCCCACATCGTATTTCTTCTTAGCAGGGGAAAGTTTTCTAGAAAGGAAAGTACAGGGATGGAGCTTGTTGTCCACTGGAATCCTCATCAACTTATATGCATTCCTAAGATCTAGCTTAGTAAAGATCTTTGTATCTTTTAACAAGTCAAAGGCAAGAGAAATAAGTGGGAGAGGGTACCTGTTCTTGACGGTGATGTTGTTCAGGCCACTATTGACGATGCAAGGACGAAGGGTCTTATCCTTCTTATCCACAAAGAAAAACCCAGCTCCAGGTGGAGATGACAATGGTTGGATGATGCCGGCAGCAAGGGAGGAGTCAATGTATTTCTGCATGGCCTCTCTTTCAGGAGCTGACAATGCGTAAAACTGACCTCTGGTGGGAGACGGTCAGGGCAGAAGGTCTATGAAGCAGTTGTAAGGCCGGTGTGGGGGCAGAGAGGTAGCCCGAGTCTTATTAAAAACCTTCTTGAGGTTGAGATAACAGGGGGGACACCAGACTGGTCTGAAAACCTCTCATCTGGACAAAGGTAGAAAAAGGTGGAAAACTCAGTTCTGCGTGATTACCAGCAATGGCAAGCTGAACAGGGTGAGTGTGACGAGTCACCTTGCACAGCAGTCATCCATCCAAAGCATTAGCCTCCAATGTTTCAGGCAGAGAAATGGGGTCAAGGCCCAGCCTCCTGGCTAATTTCCAATCCATAAAACAAGACATGACCTAATGACGAATGACGAGATGTCACACTCACGATTTTGGATAAAACAATCCGCAAGTGGGGCAGTGTTGTTAAAAGTACATGTGATGTGTAAATATTACTATTTACATCTGAGATTTATATTTACATGAAAAGTAAAATTTACTCAAATAAGTGAGTCAAACAAAATTCATCAAGACCCTGATATTTATTAATGATGGGCATTATGTTTTTCATATGTCTTGTATCTAAATGCTATAATTTACCATCTTCATAGGGTCTTTGGTGGTTTTGTTTTGGCTTTCTGTCAAAAAGCCACAGCAGTAAAGCCAATAATTCAAGCAAATTTACAAATGCAAGTAAAACTGATGTGAGGGGAAAGCATGAAACAGTGAAAGTAATAACTTCAGTGGAATGGGGTCAGACAGAGAGATGGAGAGAGTGGGAGAGAGAAACAGATACTTGGACACAGAGTAAAAGGCAAAAAAAAGATATGGAGAGAGTTGGAGAATGAATCGAGAGCGATGAATAACAGCACAAGGAGGAGAAATGGCCAGGTGAGGAGGGGAGGGATGGATAGGGAAAGGGCAGTAGAAGAAGAATGACAGAGGGTGGAAGTGGCAGCAGTGTGTGTGTGTGCGTGGGTGTACATGTGTGTGTGTGAGGTTGGTGGCAGCAATGGGACGTGGGTGGGGAGGGAGCTGAGGAGCCGACGGCGATGAGAACATTATGGCTGGATAATGAAGAGGTTCCACGCTGTCAGCCAACACCATTCACCCTGCATGGCTCTGACCCCAAAGTGTCAACAAGCTAAACGACCGAGCAGCAGCGCATTACCACATGTACACACACTCACACACGTGTGTGTGCATGCATGCATATACACAGAGTCAGACAGACAGGCAGCTAATGCATAAACATACATGTTTGTGTGATGTGTGAATGTGCGTGCAGCAAACACGAAGTACACACACGCACGCACACACACACACATCTAAATAATGCTGTAACAACTGTTTCTACATAATCACATGCACTCTTATGGGAGCGTCAGTGTGTATTGTGTCATCTGAAAACCTAATAATTGACACAGATACTGACTCATCACACACACACGCACGCAGTGTGTGTTGCCAGCGTGCTGCTGTTTGCACAGTAAATATCATATTCTTTCTTGGTATTCAGAACTGTAAAATTCAATAAATTGAGTCAACAGAAGTTGTCTCATAAAGTTAATCTCTGCTCATACATCACCACATCACAACACAACAGTCATCACAAGAAAATGGACTTTATACCAACTGAAACCTGTCTTCAGGAGTCTATTCACTTTCTGTGTTCATCTCTCTCTCTCTCTCTGTCTGTATCTCTCTACCCTCCCAACCTGTCATTTTATCACACATTTGCACACAGGCACTGCTTTTCCTCTTTTATTCCTCCTTCTGTGCCGCTCTATCTCTGTTGCTCTCTCTCTTGCTTTCTAACGTTTTTCTGGCTGTCTGATGCAAAGCTCTATCTGGGCAGCAACTCTGCAGTATTAATATGACTGGACAGAAAACTGTGCTATTAAAGTACTTCCCTATTGAATAAGGTTGTTGCCATGTGCTCACAGACAGTTACAACCCAATACATGTAAATGGATGGTTTAAATGGGCAGTTGATCCGGTTGATCCTGTGGATTAATTTTGATTAATGACGATTAAATATCATTCATTTTTAATCAATATTAATTTAGTTTAATTTGACATTGTCTGAGAGGTCCCTCTTTATCGGTTAATTCTGCTGCCTGTCACTACCAGATCAACAGCCTATTTGTACATGCGTGATGGTAACTCTATTTGGGCAAACTGCCTGAAATGTGAAATGTGAAATGTGTATCATTGTTTGGTGGTATAGTTTCGGTAAGCTTCTGCAATGTCACAAGATTTATTGCCATCCAGCATTAATTTTTCATCAAGATCTTGTATTGATGATGAGAGAGTCTGACCACTACGCAAAGCCTTCTCCAACACATCTCAAAGATTCTCAATGAGGTTGAGGTCTGGACTCTGTGGTGGCCAATCTATGTGTGAAAATGATGCCTCATGCTCCCTGAATAAGTCTTTCACAATTTGAGCCTGATGAATCCTGGCATTGTCATTTTGGAATATGCTTGTGCCATCAGCCAAGTAAGAATCCATTGATGGAATAACCTGGTCATTCAGTATATTCAGGTAGTCAGCTGACCTCATTCTTTGGACACATAATGTTGCTGAACCGAGACCTGAGCAACTCTAGCAACCCCAGATCTCAGCACTGCCCTCACAGGCTTGTACAGGAGGCACTAGGCATGATGGGTACATCACTTCATCTGCCTCTCTTACCTATATGTGATGATTCCACTGTCCTTGCAGTTTTCAGTAATGTGTTGGACAGTTCTTAACCCAATTTTAGTTGTTTCTGCAATCTCCTTAGATGTGTTCGCTGCTGGATGCATGTCAATGATTTGATCCTTCTCAAACAGACATCTTTTCCACGATGTCTCTAGACATGGTTGTTTACAGTTTTTTACAACCGCTATGACCCATTGTTCAATACTTTTAACGCTTTTTCAAAACTCTTCACACAGTTACCACAACATCAGCCTGTGTGGGCTATACAATTAATGCAATTCTTATTCTTTTGACACAAAATACACACATTTTACACGTTTAAAAGTAGTTTTAACTCCTTTTACACACAAGCTCAATCAAGACTAAAACAGTGGATGTTAACTGGTGAATTTTCAATTGCTTTCACACGGTTTGTCAAAACAGAAAACCTCATGTTCAAAACTAATGGGTTGAAGATTACATTGATCACAGCTGATTCTCGTCTCACCCAGCTCAGGCGCTGTTTTTCTTTTTTCAATCACATCACCTATATTTACTGTGTAGCTGTATGATAGACTGGTACCTTAGGGGGAAAGGGGACAGGGTGTTGGGGGGTAACTTGCTAACATATGTGACCACCTGGGACAATGTTGCATTCCACCATGCACATGCAGTTACAGCTTGGTTTGATGCCCATCGCAGGATGATGTCCCTTTTCCTTGCCCCTTACTCCCCTTTCCTCAACCCAATAGAGGAGTTTTTTTCAGCCTGGAGGTGGAAAGTATTCGATCACCATCCACATGACCAAATGTCCCTCCTGGATGTAATGGCTGCTGCATGTCAGGACATCACAGCTGACAACTGTCAGGGCTGGATAAGGCATGCAAAAAGATATTTCCCAAGATGCCTGACCAGAGAAGACATCAGGTGTGATGTCGATGAAAATATGTGGCCCAATGCTAATGACCAAGCAGATTAGCTTTTTTTTTCTTCCTCTTTTACAGTGATTTCTTCTGCTCCTTTTTCTTTTTGTGTATTTGACAATACAGTAATGAATGACAGCTAAATGCTGATTTTTTCCTCTTTACTGTAAGTCATATTCATTTGCAATACAGTAAAGTGTTTAGCACAAATCCTGTCATTTACTGTCTTCTTCTTTCATAAACATTCTGCAAAGCTGCTCAGACATGGATCGTTCACTTTTTGTACTGAGTGTTGTACAAAAAAAGGAACAAAATTCATGCCCAACAAATGATAAATAAAGAACATCATCACAAACATTAATTCACATGTATGATCATTACAATAATCTGTTGATTGTAAAATAAAAAGGAAAAAAGTCGATTTGACACATGCAATTTGATTCAGTTTGTGTTATTCCATCAGTTGTCAGTGTTTTTTAGGACACTTTGCTGTGACTGACTAAACGTTTCTGTTGGAAGACAACGTGTGTCAGTGCTTTGGTAGATTTGGTGAACTGTGTTAGTGTATTACAGTTTTTCTCAGTTGCTAAAACACAAAAATCCATTGGCTGAAGAAAGTTCTCAGTTGCTTGAACTCATTAAGCTAACTGTTCAGTCTGTTGTCAATACCTTAAACCATTTCACATGGTTTAGCAAAACTCTAAACACATTCTCATTCTTAAAACACATTCTGCACTCTAATGCACATGTCATCCATACTGGTAAACACAAGTGGCAACAATTACATATAAAGAGAGCAGAAATGTCATTGATTAAACACAGTCAGTCAAAATAGATTTCACTTGTTTCAAATGATGTGACAACCAATATAAGCCAGTTCAGAGAGCAAACAGGTTGTTGAAGGTGGGAATGAGAAAGTGTGAGAATGGATAGAAGAATTTATGTGAGAGGACGAGGACGAGTGCGTATGCGAGGTGGGGGACGAGGAGAAAGAGGAAGAGGAAGAGGAAGACAAAGAGTGGAAATATCTGATGAATTTCAAGCAACAATCATAGACCATGTTGTTGTCCATGGACTGACAATGAGGGAAGCAGGACTTAGAGTACAGCCCAATTTGAGCCGATTTTCTGTGTCCACCATAGTAAGGACATTCAGAGAAGAGAACAGGTACAGTATGCTACTGTATTTTTGTAATTATAAATTTACTATACTACAGTATATGCAGCTGTTCCAATAGACAAAATGCATCACTGTATTGCACTGCATGATTTTTTTTTGTAACTGTCTATCTACTTTTTATAGAATTGCAAGGCTGCCACGTGCAGGTGGAAGGACAGCTATATTCACTCAGGAGCAAGAGACCATTATAGTGGACATGGTCCTTCAAAATAACACAATACGACTCAGAGAAATCCAGGAGCGAGTGATACAAGACAACACACACTTCCAGGGAATCGACAGTGTGAGCATTTCTACAATTGACCGTTGAAATAAGGGTACAAAAAGGAGGAAGAAAAAAAAAAAAATGCAAAGAGCAAAACAGTAATTTCTGATCAATTTTGGGCTTTTTATATAATGACAAAAACATTTGTTTTGAAATTAAAAATGTACTTCTCCCTGAGAACTATGTGTTTTCAACAATGTGTTTTCTATTTTTTGGTGTATTGTTTACTGACTGCTTGATAGTGTATGTCATTTGGAGCAATTTGTTTATTATTTGAGAGCAGTGTTTGATTTTGAGCACAGGTAACACTGTTTTGAGGCCAAAGTGGGCATAGTTAAAACTGTGTTGAGGTGAAAGTTTGATTTTGCAAGAGGAGTTAGAGGTTTTGTAAATCGTGCTTGAAGCTGAGGTTTTGTGTTTAACGTTTTGAGAAAATGGAGCAAGGCTTCAGAAATTGTGTTTTAGCAACTGAGAAAAACTGTATTGTATTTTGGAAGTGTGTGTCTGTGTTTAGTTGCACTGCGTGATTTTGAGCATGAAATTAACTGTTTGGGGAATTGTGTGTTTCAGGTGTGATGTGCGTTAACAGTTTTGAAAAAGTGTTTAAGGTTCTGACAAACGGGTCATAGCGGTTGTAAAAACCTGTAAGAAATGAGAAGCTACTCATTGCATCAGTTGGGGTTGTTGCCCGAAGAAAGATAATCACCCATGCAGTAATTATCCCATAGGAGGCTCGTACCTATTTGCTTAGTTAAATCCACGTGGTGACTTTTTGGCCAGGCAGTGTAACTCCAACCTGGAACTTTCCGTACACACCATAATATCTGGTAATAAATGTAACAAAGACCACATGTGGCTCCTCATACATCAACATGGCCACATCAACAATTAGCGCAGAATCACACTTATGTGCTTATATTAAATACTTTAATCTGTAAATACTTACTTGGTTTTATTTATTTTTAGTTAACAGCTACAAGGACAGAATATTTTAAAATGCTCTCATTACTAACAAATAGACATCACTTATGATGCTTTCTCCTTTATGGGTGATCATTTATAATGGAAAACACATCTATTCAAAATACAACACACATTGATTTATTGAAAGCACTTAGACACACACCAGAAAATACTTACTTAGAAGACTGAACACCAAACAGCCAGCCACAAAAAGACCTCAGGTAAGCCATTTCGAGAACTTTGCAAGCATGGAGTCAGGGAGTGTTAGAGGCAGAGGAAGAGGAAGACACAGAGAGAGAGGAGGACGTGGTCGAAGAGGCCATTCAAGGACCATTATTTCAGATGACATAAGAGCAACTTTGGTGGACCATGTCATAAACCATGGCCTGACTATGAGGGAAGCTGGGCAGAGAGTCCACCCTAATCTAAGCCATTTCACATCCATAAGGATATTCCTACTGGAACACAGGTATGTATTCAACTCTCTACTCTCAGACTGTATCTAGAGTATTTATAGTACTGTACCATATCACATTACCGTATCACATGTACTATACTGCAGGGTGGCTCCTTTTCGAAGAAAATTGGTAGTTTTGTGAAACATACCATGATCACATGTTGAGATATTTCAGTACTGTGGTAAATACAGTTACAGTTTTTCTCGATTGCTAAGACACATTTCTTGAAAGCAGCTCTCTTTTTCTCTAAACTGTGAACGCAAAACCCAATTTTCAAGCAACTTCACAAAACCTCAGACTCTTCTTGCAAAACCAAACTTTCACCTCAAAACAGTTTAATCTGTGCTCAAAACTGAACTATGTTGTCAAATCGTGCCCCGAGTCAATCTAAATTAAAAACACTACTGAGCAGTCACTAAACACTACATAGAAAAATAGAAAACACAATGCTCAGGACATGAAGCTGTCGAAATAAATGTTTAATGTTCACTGTAGGCTAAATGCATGTTGCAAAACAAAAAACCTGTGCATTAGCATTGTACAGTACAAAAACAACAGAAATCTTGTGCATTTAGCACTTTACAGTAAGCCTACATAAAAATATACATGGAATACAAGGCCTTTGAGCACAGATTAGACTAACTCTCAATTACAATACTACAGTACATCGGCACAGTGATGTACTGTGGTACAGTATATAGTATAGTATAGTATAGTCATACAGTAATTGCTGTCAACATTTTTCTATAATATCAAAAAAGGTAATTACCTGTTCTCTAAATCTCCGGATTATGTTGGACACAGTGAATTTACTGATGTTTGGTTGTACCCTTTATCCGGCCTCCTTCATGCTCATACCATGGACAAGTAGCTCTGATTTCATCAGATATTACTCTTCTTAGTCTTCGCTGACCACCTCAATCACCTCTCACACAAATTCCTCTCATATTTCTATCCATTGTAGTGCCTCACAAACCAGTGCTCTCTGAACTGGCTTATATATGTTCCCTCACATAATTAGCCACAAGTGTGATCAATTTTGGGTTGTTGTGTTCAACCAGTGACACCAATGTTTTACAGTTTTTGTCAGTCGCTAACAAGCGTTTGTCCAATCAGTGGTCACATTTTCAAAACTCTAAACACAATTAGCACAGCATCGGTCTTTTGTGGCCATACCATTCACACATTTCATGTCGTTTTCACACAATATGCAGTCAGTGAACACATTTCCACAATGCTTACATGTTCTTAACAGACCAGCTGTACCTCCCAACAAAATTATGGATAGTTTTTGTATTATTTTCAAATGTTAACACACAACATACCACAATAGCAAAAGCAATATTCCAAACCTTAGATACAGTATAAAAACCTCTTCTTCTGCAATGATATCAGTTCAAAAACAACATATCTCAGCTGATATAGTTTTTTTCAATCGCTAACAACATGGTTTGAAGTCCAGTGTTGAAGAAAAAAAAACAATCCAAGTCTAGTTCCAAGTTTGGTGAAGTGTTGCAAGTTTATTGGAGTTCCAGGTCATGGTGAGCCTACCAACACAGAGTGGGTCAGAGACTGGAGACTGACCCTGAATGTAGGGCCAGAGCACAGATATACCCTGTCCCCAGGTGTGGTTGCATATTGGTTAGTCAAGGTCAACTTTACACAAGAGGATGAACTCAGTGGAGGGGCAGAGATTGCTCCAGACTTTGTCAGAACAAAAGGACAAAGGAGGAAACTCTGATCAGCAGGGCAGCAGAAGCAGGAGAGGTCATATCAGAGGTCAGTATATGGCTGGAATTGCCCCAGGCATGTCAATTTCAATGCCCCTTCAAAGTTTTCTTCACCACCCAAGACTGGTACATCTCTCCCTTCCACCCTATTCATCTTTCCTCAACCCCATAGAGGAGTTCTTTTCTGTATGGAGGTGGAAGGTTGATGACCATTAGCCACATGACCAGATGTCCCTCCTTGAAGCCATAGGTGCTGGCTGCAGGGACATCACAGTTCATGATTGTCAAGGGTGGATCCGACATACCAAGCGCTTTTATTGCACGTGCATCGCCTTAGATAATATCTGATGCGATGTTGATGAAAACATGTGGCCTAACCCTGAAGATCACAGAGACTACATACAGTCATTTTGTGCTTTTTTTTAGTTACACCCCCCCCTCAATCTGGGCTTTTTGCTGTTGTATTTTTTGTTCAGAATACTCTTGTGTGTTTCATGGATATTTTGTTGCTGTACTGTAAGCAACACTGTAAAACCTTTTATGTTCTATCATACTGTAAACTGTATTTCTACTGTGTCTCCTGTAGTAAACAGTAAAGGAAAAAAAATGATTTGCTCTTACTGGAATGCTTTTGAATGTGAACAATACATGTGGACATAGAGTTCCCAACCAAAAAATTTAGTGTAAAAACAGTGGATTGCATGTTTTGCATACAAATACCTGTAAAACTGAAGCATAAAAGTCTATGCAGTTTTTGTGATGTCAGCAATAGCCAGTATTTTGAAACCTGGTGTACTTTGATTCACTGCATGTACCTTGTGAAGTGAAAACAAGAGTTATTCTTTGACAGAATCATTTCATTTTGAGTCATATTTCCAGTGTTTTGGTAAGTTGGTGTGTGCAGAGAAAGATATGTTCTATTTTGAAATGAAGAGTTAGTATATATTTAACAAAATGTGTTTTTGAGAAGAAAATTATCCATTTGGCCAATTGTGTTTTGTAGGTGTGAATCTGTGTTAAGAGTTTAGAAAAAATATCTGAAGTATGGGTAAGCGCTTGTTAGCGATTGTAAAAAACTGTAATTGTGTTTGACTTTTGCCACATGTGCTCACCATTATGCAACACAGGTGCATCACAATGAAAATGTGTTGGCAAGTTGTGTCTAAACAGGTGAAAAGTGCTTATGGTTTTGCCAAACGAGTGACTGATTCAATCAGGAAGTTCAGGCAACTGAACATTTGGTTCAGACAATAGGCTTTAGTGTTTTAGCAACTGAGAAAAACTGTAAGTACAGTATATGCAGTACTGTAAAAAAGAAGCAAACAATAACAATTTGTGGTTGCATTTTTCTACAGAATGGCTAGAAAACCTAATAGGGGTGGACGCAAACAGACGGCAGGATCCATAAGCCCATTTGTGCAGAATTGTGTTTTTCTGTGTTTACCATAGTGTATTGTTGGTTTTATTTTTGTTTTATTTTTGCTTTAACTAAATTTACTGTACTGTAAAATACACTACTGTAATGTAATGATTTCACTTTTTGGTTGTCGTGAAAACTTTCCGTTTGTGGAACTGAATAAAAACAGTGAAAACAAAAGTGCAGTGTTTTATATAAAGCAGACTAGTGTGTTGCTGCTGATCTGACAGTGTATTCATATGATGCAATTTCGTATCATTTTGTCATCAGAGTGACATTTTGACAAAGGATTGTTAAGTTTTGATAGCAAAGTTTCAGTTTGACATAGATGTGAATGGTTTATTTCCCAGTGTTGTGTCTTATTTGCTTGTGTGAAGAGTTTTGAAACACTGAGCCGAGTTTTGCAAAACATGTTGAAGCAACGGACAAAAACTGTAATGTGACTCAGGACGTATTGTGGTCACACCACCAAAGGAATGCAGACACAGCCAGAACCATGTGACCCAGTCCACCTCCAAATGTGGTCAGAGATCTTATCTCTCAAATGCGATCTCAATCTGTCATGGGGTGTTCACACCTGCCTTCTTCTTCATGACTGGATCGCCCAAATCGGATATTAATGTAAGGTCTGAATAGGCCCTATTTGTTATAGGCTTATATAATCTGTTTTAAGTAAAGTACAGTTTTTAGCAAGAACACTCTCCACCTTTTAATGAATTCTTGTCAATTCAGTTCTTAATGCAAAATCCACAGCAATACGTCAGTACTTATCTATTACTTTAAGTTCTACTTCACAGTGTCAGTGTTACTTGAAAAGCTAGTATCAAAAAAAACAACCTGTTTCTGAACAGTGTCACATTGCAAAAAAAACTGCCAGCCACCCACTTCTAACCTCCTGAGGAGCAGAAAATGGAGAGGATGCTCTGCATCTGGATCTGATGTCATCCCCACTGTCAGTGTCCTAATGTGCAATGCATTTCTTCATTTCACGGAGTAGAATATACACTCACCGGCCACTTTATTAGGTACACCTGTCCAACTGCTCGTTAACACTTAATTTCTAATCAGCCAATCACATGGCGGCAACTCAGTGCATTTAGGCATGTAGACATGGTCAAGACAATCTCCTGCAGTTCAAACCGAGCATCAGTATGGGGAAGAAAGGTGATTTGAGCGACTTTGAACGTGGCATGGTTGTTGGTGCCAGAAGGGCTGGTCTGAGTATTTCAGAAACTGCTGATCTACTGGGATTTTCACACACAACCATCTCTAGGGTTTACAGAGAATGGTCCGAAAAAGAAAAAATATCCAATATCCAATTGAGCATCGTTGCAACGCCACAGTCTACCTGAGTATTGTTGCTGACCATGTCCATCCCTTTATGACCACAATGTACCCAACTTCTGATGGCTACTTTGCAGCAGGATAATGTGCCATGTCATAAAGCTGGAATCATCTCAGACTGGTTTCTTGAACATGACAATAAGTTCACTGTACTCAAATGGCCTCCACAGTCACCAAATCTCAATCCAATAGAGCATCTTTGGGATGTGGTGGAACGGGAGATTCGCATCATGGATGTGCAGCCGACAAATCTGCGCCAACTGTGTGATGCCATCATGTCAATATGGACCAAACTCTCTGAGGAATGCTTCCAGCGTCTTGTTGAATCTATGCCACGAAGAATTGAGGCAGTTCTGAAGGCAAAAGGGGGTCCAACCCGTTACTAGCATGGTGTACCTAATAAAGTGGCCGGTGAGTGTATGTTTCACAGTTAAGCATAATGCAAAAAAGCAGAAATGCAGAAACTTATATAATTTTTCGCCTTCATATAATTCTTCATACTTTTTTGAATTCAGCATATTACTTTACCCTTGTAAAGATCTATTTTTCATATTTTAATATGTATAGTAACACTCTTTCTTAGTATGGACTTTTGAATGTTTTCTGAAACCCTGTTTTTGGTGTTTTTTGTAAGTGTCTTCCTTTGTCTTCCTTTCAGAGTTCTTGTCTAGGTTTCTGTTGTTTTGGTCTTCGCCTGTTTTTTGGATTTGTGGTTTTGGATACTCTGCAATCCATGAAGTGCTTTTGTTACCTTAAGTAAGTCAGCATTAAACTGAACTTTCATCCAGTCCACCCTAATGTAAAACATTCCAGAGTCCCAGGGTCATGTACTTCCAAATGTACTTCCAAAAAACAGATGCATCAACTGCTGAATCCAAGTATTTAAACAAGAACAAGCAATCTTGAGCTTTGTATTAGTCTATTCACTTTATTTATTTGTTCTTTGATAAAGGGATACGTTTTTTTAACTGTTTAAACAGGCAGAAAAATGTCACATTGCAACAAACTGACAGCCACATACAGTATGTACACTGTATATTTATTTGCAGTAGCATTTCCAGTGAAAAAAATACATTTTACAGTTACAGTTTTGGTGTTATAATACCGATCAAACAGCAAAATAAAACAATGCACATGTAATAGTTTTTATACTGACACTCTCACTGTCATTTCAGTTTAGCATGCTAAGCATTGGAACTGGTGGTTGAATGAGGAGGGAACAGGTGAGGGAACAGGTTAGTGCAATAACCAGGTCTTCTAATCACCCACAATCATAAAGTCCTGGCAAGTTGCGATATATATTCCTATACACCTTGGTGCACTCTATATCCACCACTGGTCGTAGGTATAATCCAATATAACAAGTAACATTCTCACCATGCGTTGCATTAACCGTGTCTCCTCACTACAGTCTGTGCTAACTCCTTACAGGGTTACCCCCCACAGGATGCCTCTGGGGACACGATTGTAAGCCTTCTCAAAATCCACATGTAGCACGATGTAGTAATTGGTCCTGGTGACGTTCAGCTGTGTTGCGGTCCCAGCCAATTGCTGTGAGAGAATGCCACATAAAGGTGGGCTGGTACAGTGGCAGGTAGGGTGTTGGCAGTTTTCTTCCACGTTGTCCATCCAGTGCGAACGTTTAATTACTCTATATTATAGAGGCTCCCTTCAGTGTTGCTGTCGGCTGCACGCTGCTCATTGCTCCATTCGACGCTTGCTCCACTCTGTGTTGTCAAGGACGACCTGACCGGTGTGTAGTACAGTGGACTTCGCTTCCTCCTCCAGCCATTCGTAAGTTGCTCATGTTTGTGTTTATTACTGCAGGGTTAAAGGTGATCGTGTAATGGCACAGCACTGGCTAATCTGCCTTTAAAACCACTGCTGATTTGTCTCATCTGGAACTGCTTTGCCTCGCCTGGAACTGCTTTGTCTCACCTGTATCTGCTTTGCCTTGCCTGGAACTGCTTTACTGCAGACACCAATTGCTTTGGGCGAACACCATTTCTTTTGTTGTTTTAGCCAGTCACATCTTAACAGTGTGTCTGCATGTGAGGGAACAGTGTGTGGACTTAATCCTGTTTGGTAAATTCTTTATTTTCTTTTGCAGAAATTAGTTTCTTGCGTAACATCCATAAATGTAAATCTAAAGCCAGAGCCTAGACTGACGTGTCGTGGAGCAGAATTCAGGCTTTCACGTGGAGGGTGGACATCGGCAGGAGCTTCACTTTGCATCGGGGAAAACACACCCTTTTCATACAGATAAGGCATCAAACACAAAATCACACTACCCGGGTAGATGGACAAAACTAAACACTGAACGGTTCTAAATTGTGGACACTGACTAAAACCTGACTTGACAATTGACTCTATTTTTGGACTCTTTGCTCTTTATTATTAGTGCAATATTCTAAGTTGATACTGGAAAGGGAAATTCAGTCATTGCTGAAACCAAGGGCGTAGAATTGGGTAGGGACGCTAGGGACACGTCCCTACCAATATTCGGCCGTTACTGTGTTGTCACTATCAATACAACCGCTGTCCGTAGTGTTTAGGCAGTGATTATGGCACACAAAGGGTTAAATGTCGGTCTCTGCTCGAAGTCCCGCCTCTAACCTAAATATCGCTCCCTCGTTGGCTGCCGATTTCCCACTAGCTTACATGTGATTGGCTGTCCCCGCTGTCACTCCTTCTATTTGAAAAAGCTACACGCAACCTGCTAGTTGCACGCAGTTATCTGCAGTTGCAAGTGTAAGTCATCTAAGCCAGGGGTGCCCACACTTTTTGGGCTTGTGAGCTACTTTTGCAATGACCAAGTCAAAGTGATCTACCTGTATATATAGTCATATTAACAGCCATATTAATATTCATATTAATTGATGTTACAGCGTTAAAGATGAATTTTTGTCTTGCTGTTTGTTTTGGAGTTGCAACGGATAAATGTTTTAGACCTGGGGTGCCCACACTTTTTTGGCTTGCTAACTACTTTTACAATAGTATAAGAAGATCTATCTATCCATCTATCCATGCATGCATCCATCTATCCATCCATCCATCCATCCATCTATCCATCCATCCATCCATCTATCCATCCATGTTGCTACAGTGTTAAAAGCTCTATCCAGCTTTGTCAAGAAAAATTGATACACTGCACCTTTAGAAAAATAGTGCTGTGTCTTTAAGAACGGTAGTCTTGAGTTGCCGTTGAAGTTGGGCGTGGCTGTGGACATGTGCCGCTGAATTGAGGGCATGTTGCAAATATAAAGTAAAAATAAAAGATGAACGCTTGTCTTGGTGTTTGTTTTTGAGTTGCAACAGATAAATGTTTTAGACTAACATCTAAAAAAAATTTTCATTGGCACGCGATCGACCCGCACTACCTTCAAGATCTACCGGTTTGTCTATGGGGCCATTATTGTAGTAAAACTATCTGTAAATGTGTATTCAGTCCGTGTGTGTGTGTGTGTGTGTGTGTGTGTGTGTGTGTGTGTGTGTGTGTGTGTGTGTGTGTGTGTGTGTGTGTGTGTGTGTGTGTGTGTGTGTGTGTGTGTGTGTGTGTGTGTAACTTAACAGTGGCCCCCAACCTTTTTTTGCGCCACGGACCGGTTCAATGTCAGACAGTAGTTTCATGGACCGGAAGGGGTAGCAGATAAAAACAAAATAAAATGATAAGACCATAAAAACTGTAGTATTTTCTCTATAAAATAATAAACGTATTGTGTAGCTATTCATTTGCAACTTTATTAGGAGCGTCCTCGTACCGTCACACCAGGGACGTGCACAGGAATTTTGAGGGGCAGTTGCTCTGACCTGAAAGGGGAAAAAACGCAGGTAATGGTGAGCACGTCCAGGATCTCAGCTCTTCTGGAGCTCCACTGCCGTGAAGTTGTTTCACTACCTCTGTGACTTCTATCCTCCCAGAGATTGGAAGTCCTAGGCCCTCTGGCTCTCTGTCCTCTATGGAGTATGTGTTGGCGGGATTAAGGAGCTCCTCATACTATTCCTTCCACCGCCTAACCACTGAAAACGGTGTGAGCAAGATGCCGCCTACCCGCCCTGAGGTGCCAGTTGGCTAGGGTGTGGACCACCTAGCCAACTGGTACGGGTCAGCTGCTTCCAGAGACCCACAGACCAGCCATGCCCTGCAGGCCTCCTTCTCCAACCTGATGGCTCCCCCTCTGCCTCTCATCCAGAGCAACTCCAGTGAAGAAGAGGGTCAGACCCCTCTCAAGGACTTGGGTTCCAGAGCTGATGCTATGTGTTGAGGTGAGGCCGACTATATCTAGTTGATAGCGCTCAACCTCTTCCACAAGCTCTGACCCCTTCCCTGCCAGAGAGGTGACATTCCATATCCCAAGGCTAGCTTTCATAACCAAAGATCAGACCACCAAGGCCCCCGCCTTGGTCTGCTGTACAATCCACATTGCACCAGACCCTTTATACTCCTTCTGCGGGTGGTGGGCCCACAGGGAGGCAAGTCAATGTCTCCAGTTCAGGCTGGGGCAGGTCGGACCCCATGGTCAAAGGCCCAGCCCCAGGCTTGGCCCCCTGTAATCCTCCAGGCTGGGTACAGTTATTTTTCTTCTGCAAGGGTCTTCTGAATCATTCTACAGTAACAGTCAAAAGTTTGGACACACTCTTATTTAATGTTTTTTCTTTTCTTTCATGATTATTTACACTGTAGATTCTCATAGAAGGCATCAAAATAATGAATGAACACGTATGGAATTATGTAGTACACAAAAAGGTGTGAAATAACTCTAAATATGATTCACATTTTAGATTCTTCAAAATAGCCACCCTTTGCTTTGATTACTGCTTTTCACACTCTCAGCATATAGGCACCAGCTCCACACACTTCTTTGCCAGATTGTTCTTTGCCATGCAAGACTTTCCAGCGTTCTCTTGCCTGACTTCTCGATACCAACCTCATTCATCCCTGATTCTTCTGCTATGTCTGCCTCCTGGTGATCGTCTCAGCCTTCTGTCTCTGACCAAGATTTTTGCCTCTGTTCTCTGGATCTCTGCTTGCTTGTGTCTGACTGATTGCCTGGTTATATTGTTCCTGCTGCCTGCTCCTCATTGGATTGTCTACCTTTCATATCGCTATTGTGTATGTTGTACTGCTTGCCAGAGCTTCAGTAAACCTTTTAACTCTCTACATTGGTTCTGACTCTTTTTGTGCTGTGATTGGGTTCATACACCACCCGTTACAGTACAATCTGGCCAAACATCAACCCAGCAACACCGTCACCACTAAATCGGTTCGAGAGGACTGAGGATGTGCTTATGCAACACGAGCAGCGCATGGAGGAGGCTGCTGCTCACGCCAGACGGGCTGCAGAGGCAAAGGCCAACGCCTTTGCAGCCCTTTCTGCCCAGTTACAAGAACTGATTTGCACTTGTCCTCCTTCAGCCTTTGGGAGTCTTTGCATGTACTGTGGTCAAGCTGGACATTTTGTCTCTTGCTGCCCAGGGCTCTCTGAGCGAGGAAGTCCTGGTGAGTCACACAACAAAATCTTCCTCCTCAAGCTCACGCCCCCTGTTCCAAGTCAACTTCCTTCCTGGTGGCGCACACACCCTGCCCACTTTCATAGACTCGGGTGCAGATGCAAACATTATGGCTGAGAGCCTGGCTATGCAACTGGGAATAGAGAGGACTCCGCTTGATTCCCCATTACCTGCCAAAGCCCTTGATGGCCATCTCCTGGGGACTGTCACTCACCAGACTTCTCCTGTCCACATGCAGCTTTCCGGTAACCACGAAGAGAGAATCCAGTTTCACCTCCTGTCATCTTCCGACATTCCTCTGATCCTGGGCTACCTATGGCTCCATCGACACAGCCTCCTCATTGACTGAGGACAACTCCTGTCACCAGGTCTGACTTAAAGAAGCCTCCGTACCCCAGCAGTCCACGCACCCCAGTTCTTGTCCTGACTTGTCCAGAGTCCCTGCGGAGTACCATGACATCCAGGAGGCCTTCAGTAAGGCTAAGGCAACTTCATTATCCCCTCATCACCCGTGTGACTGCTCCATAGACCTCATGCCTGGCACTTCACCTCCCAAGGGCCGTCTGTACTCCCTGTCTGGTCCTGAATGGGAGGCAATGGAAACTTACATAAATGACTCTGCCAGGACTATCTGTCCTTCCTCGTCTCGTGCTGGGGCAGGATTCTTCTTTGTGCAGAAAAAGGATAAGACTCTGCAGCCCTGCATTGATTACCGGGGACTCGGTGAGATCACCATAAAGAACCTGTATCCCTCTTCCCTTCATCCCCTCAGCCTTCGAATTACTTTAAGGAGACATTTTCACCAAGTTCGACCTCTGTAATGCCTACCACCTTTCTCCAGGAGAGCAGCTGGCTTCTATGTGCACACACTGCTCATTTCGTTCTCATGTACCACAGGTATGGGGATAAACATAGGCTTGATAATGTGTTTTGTATTTGATGTATTTATTGTGATGCTTTGTAAAAAGAAAAAAATGTGTTTCCTAGTGGCAGAATGAAATTTGTATTTCTGAATTATTTGAATGTAAAAAAGCTGTTCTGACAGTACACAGAGGAGAGCTGCTGGTTTCTATGTGCACACACAGCTCATTTCGTTCTCATGTACCACAGATCGGCCAGTAAAACAGGACCAGAAACTCAAGATCTGTTTCCCATGTCGTCATTATTACACACACACCGCTAAGAGACTCAACTCTCAGCAGGCATGTTGGGCCCTCTTCTTCACCAGGTTTTTACCCAATTTTACCCTCCCCTACAGACCTGGCTCCCACAATGTTAAACCGGATGCTCTGTCACGTCAGTTCCAGAGGGAAGATAATGATGCCAGTGCTCCAGACACCATCCTCCCATCCCTGTGCGTTGTGGCATCCCTGATGTGGGAGATTGAGGAGAGAGTGAGAGCCGCCACCGAGGGGCAGCCTGGTCCTAGTGCATGCCCAACAGGTTGTTTGTTTGTGCCTGGGGCTCTGAGGTCGGAGGTACTCCAGTGGGCCCACGCTTCATAGTGGGCCCACTCTCCCGGTGCCACATCGCCCCTGGTCCCACATCTCACTGGACTTTGTCACGGGCCTGCCACCATCAGATGGGAAGACAGCCATTCTTACCATCGTGGACGGCCCAGCTGCTCCTCACCCATGTCTTTCGCCTTCATGGGATTCCTGTGGATGTGGTCTCAGACAGAGGGCCCCAGTTTTCTTCAGTGGTCTGGCGGGAGTTCTGCAGCCTCCTGGGGGCCACCGCCAGTTTGTCATCTAGGTACCACCCTCAATCCAATGGTCAGACTGAGAGGGTTGAATATGCCCACATCTCCCTGACCAGCTCCGCCACAGTATTGTCCCCCTTCCAGTGTACCTACGGTTACCAACTTCCTGTCTTCCCAGAGGGGAAGCCTCTTGTCCCTCAGTCCAAGCCTTCATACGCCGCTGCCGTCAGACCTGGACCCATGCTAGGGCCTCCCTCCTGAAAGCGGCAGAACGGTACTCCTCATGCAGTTCATGCATTTGTGTCTTCCAGGTTGTATTACTGTAATTCATGTCCAAATAGCTCTTTAAAAAACCTCCAATTGATTAAAAATGCCACAACAAGATCATTGACAATTAGCAAGAGAGATTACTCCAATTTTCATTGGCTCCCTTTAAAATCAGGAATTGGGTTGGGATATTATTTAAATCTGAACAAAATAGAAACTAAAACTGTACTTTCAAATCACATGAGCCAATATTTTATTCACAACTGAACATAAATAACATAAAGGATTGAACCAAGAAATATTACAATTATAGCCTGGATTACACAGTGTCTGTGATTACCAACAAGAATGTCAAATTTGGACTCGTCTGACCCTAAAACACACTGTTTCACTCTTTGAAACAGTCCATTTCAAATGAGTCTTGGCCCACGGGACACGGTTTCGCTTCTGGACCATGTTCAAATATGGTTTCTTTTGGCATAATAGAGCTTTAGTTGGCATCTGCAGACGGCATGGTGGGTTGTCTTGACTGACAGTGGTTTCTGGAAGTATTCCTGGGCCTATTTAGTAATGTCAGTGACACAATCATGCCGTTGAGTGATGCGGTGATGCCTGAGGGCCCAAAGACCACAGGCATCCAATAAAGATCTTTGGCCTTGTCCCTTACGCACAGAGAAATCTCCGGTTTCTCTGAATCTTTTGCTTTTGAACATACTTTTGAAATACTTCAAAAACATTGTTTTTGCTTAACACTGTTTTGAAGTATTTCGCAATCTTTTTACGCACACTTGCACAGATTAGAAAGCGTGCCCATCATTACTTAGACATCCCTTTTATAGCTAATCATATTACAGTTAGAACATTTGTTACATTATCTGTTATGTTATGTTCTGTTATGAATAAAATGTTGGCTCATGTGATCTGAAAGTCTTTTAACTTTCACTTTGTTCAAATTTAGAGTGTCCCAACTTCTGGAATTCGGGTTATACATACAAGACCTTAAAGGCCTACGTCCATCATATCTGAAAGACCTCACTGTACCATATCATCCCAGTAGATCACGTCTCTCTTCTAGATGCCATCTCATAGTAAATCAGTGATCTATTTCTTCATTCAGTGTATATAGCTTCAAGATGTAATGTAGTTATAGTAACGGTAATCACACTTCGACTGGGGGCTCAGTAGGTAGAGCGGGTTGTCCTCGAACCAGAGGGTTAGCGGTTCGATCCCCGGAATGTGCCACATGTCGAAGTGTCCTTGATCAAGACACTGAACCCCCAGTTGCTCCCAGTGCATGGCACTGGTGTGTGAATGTGTGCGTGCTTGTGTGAGTGAATGGGTAGATGTGTCTCTGACTGTAAAAGCGCTTTGAGTACCAATAGGTAGAAAAGCGCTATATAAAAGCAAGGCCATTTACCATTTACTTCCTTAGAGAGATGACATATTTTACATATGTTCCTAAAACCATCATTTCGACAGGAAATACAAACATTTTACTTTGAGGCACTAACTCTTGTTACTGTCCAGGATTGGGGATTAAGACTTTTGATGTAAAGTCTTCACTGGAGTCATCTAGCACTACAGACTAAAGAGGACTTTTTCCTTTGTATGTATATATAACCACCAAATTGAGGTTGCTGTATTACTGCTGAACTAACCAGGTGAAAATATGACTGAGCTATTCTTGTAATGTACCACGATATGCAATTAATTTAATGATACAGTAAGTAATAAAAACACTAATAGTTTTATAACATAGTCACACTAAAGTATTATATCAATATTTTCATATCTAGTCTTCCATCTCTCCTATCCTGCCATTGTTTTTCTTGTTGTCTTGCATACTGGCACTTGTATTTTATATATCCTTTCCATGACAGTACAATGCTTCTGTATTATATCCACCTACTCCTCTTTCATCCTTTCTTTCTTCTTTACCTCCCACTCTCTCCTTAACTGAGCCTTTCTCTTTCTCGTTATCCCTCCCACACTCTTTTCCTCTCCTTGTGTATTTTATATTTTACATTGTCAACCTCTCCATCTTTTGCCCATCAACCCATGAAGTGGGCATATCTCTTCTTTAACAGGTTTGATCTTTCTTTTTTGGTCTCTCTTAGTCTCAGTGGTTTGACTTGCATTTGTATTGCTGTTAGTATTCCCTAGATGCCCTCTCTTTCCTTCTCCTTCTCTCTGTCTCTCTTTGACTTCGAGTGTGTGTTTGTGTGTATTCCTTATTCTAGATTTTTTAGTATGTTTCATTCAAGAATGAAATCTCTCTCTCTCTCTCTCTCTCTCTCTCTCGCTCCCTATTCATTGTCTTGCTGATAGTTGGACCAAGGCGTACTGTTAAGGTGTATGTTTGTGTCTGCCATATGTGTGTGTGTGTGTGTGTGTGTGTATGTGTATGTGTGTGTGTGTGTGTGTGTGTGTGTGGGCGGGGGGCAATGTTGTGGCACCGACTGGATGAGGAGAAAAGCCTCTGATGGCCCCAGTCACTCTCCCCTGAGCCTTGCGGATTAACTGGGACACACACAAACACAGTATGTATGCACACAGCAAAATGTAACTTCCAACTGTCCACTCACACATTCAACACCCACACAACACAGAAGAAATATTTGTGCATTGTATTTATTTCAGAACACACAGATTATGTGGGCACATAAACATATACAATGCACACTGTAGCTGTATTTACATGTGTGCACAAAATAGTGAATGGTAAATGGCCTTGTTTTTATACAGCGCTTTTCTACCTATTGGTACTCAAAGCGCTTTACAGTCAGAGACACATCTACCCATTCACTCACACAAGCACACACACATTCACACACCAGTGCCACGCACTGGGAGCAACTGGGGGTTCAGTGTCTTGCTCAAGGACACTTCGACATGTGGCACATTCCGGGGATCGAACCGCTAACCCTCTGGTTCGTGGACAACCCGCTCTACCTACTGAGCCACAGCCGCAAAAGCACACAAAACAAAAAGAACGGTCATACAAACAATGCTATTACAGAAAGGGAGATTCTGTACATACAGTACTAGTCTAAGTACACACTCTGTTGACATCAGTTATAGTGATTCCAGGAAGTGTTGGCCTGGCTGTTTTTAGTCCTGGACATTAAATATTTAAAGGGGCCAATCACACGGTTTAATTGAATCTGAGGCCCCTCCCTCCGGGGAGAATGGGCTCCGATCACAGCCAATTAGAGACAGATGAGCCTGACAGTAATGGGTGCTATCTGTTAGTCCCTGGAGAGACGGGGGGGGGGGGGGGGGGGGGGGGGATTTGCATCTACACACTTACAGAACATTCATGAACACACAGATGTTGTGTACCATATGTACACACAAACTTCAACTGTCTCTCCTTCCGCAATAATCATATTTTGTGTGTGTGTGTGTTTGGAGATAGAGAGAGAGAGAAGGGGCATGCAAATCTTCGTTAACCTAATTATTCTGTTGGTCCCCTGTGTTTTCTCATTAGAACTCAGTGCCAGCAGGGACCAGAGGGAGTACGGGAGAGAGACACACAGTGAGATAAAGAAGAGAGATTTAATAAGGGGGACTGAGCTACAAATGAATAGAAAACAGAGGAAGGGGTCTGATGCAGAGAGATGACTGTTACAGAGACACAGAAGACAGCTTGTTGAAAAGTGTGTGAGCCATAAACTTCCAGAGTGACTCACGCCTGGGGTTTCTCAGCTTATTACACACACACACACATGCAAAAGCACACACAATTTTAAAATAGTGTGATGTGGCAGGTCTTTTACAGTTATGCTGTTGTGACTTATTTTAGATGTGGAAAATTAAACACAACCCGGCATATCATCTCAAGGTAAAGCACATCCCCAGCAAGAATTAGGGCATAAAGCCATACAAGTATCACCTAGAGAATCAGAATCAGAATCAGCTTTATTGCCAAGCATGTGTGTACATACAAGGAATTTGCTTTGGTCCTACAGAAAAGACGATGGCCGCCAATGGGTATCGGCGGAGACATACAGGGTACACATGACTGAGCTCCCAATTCCCAATTTGAGCTCTGGGCTTTTGTTGTGATTATTCATATAATTTCTACAAATTAAAAAAAAGAAAAAAAGAAAAAAGAAACAACCAAGCAACTGTAAACAGGACTAACATAGAAGATGTCAGTTGCACAGGTGGCTTTGCACAAGGTGTGTGCCAAAAATATATCTACTGTGAGGCTAGAGAAGCCTGGAGTACGTGTTCGTCATTATTTTATCTCTAGTACTCTTGGGCCATATCCCAATTATTCTCTTGGCTTTCTGTATCAGTTATAGTATATTTATTTTTGACTTTTACACATAACTGGTAGAAAGCTGGGACCTGTCAGCTGCTACGTTATAGATATTATTCCAACATTTCACATTGGATATTATTCAGTTTTTTGTTGTGTGAAATCATGTTTGTGGACAGTAAAATATTTGTGATTTGTGATTTTCTATCATTAATTATTTTGATACAAAAAAGTAAGGGTTATGACAGATACTAGGTTTTCTCTGTGTGAGGAGGCAGAATATGCTATTCTGAAGGACTTTGTTTTAAGGAACTGTATGTCATATATGAAATCAAATGCAATTTCATCAGTTTACCATGAAATATAAATTGTCCCAGACACACTGTTTTAGGTTCCTCACATAAAGTTGGAAGTTTTGTTGATTATCAGATGGGGTGTAAATTTAAGATGGAGCTATCACCAACTGAATACCAATGCATATCAATGCTAAATAAGAGTGATTGTGGTAATAATGTGAAAATGTTAATAAAGACATTTTTCAAAAAACAGCAAACAAATAAAGGACTCTAATACAACAGTCATCACAGCAAACAATCAGTCATATTTACTTACTGTGTGTGCATGTGAGTACAGTGACATCATGGTCCACAAATATATATTAACAACTGCTTTAGAAACTCATCTTTGGTACAGAAAAAAAGAGAACTGCACCAGCACGAACTTCAATGTACTGTCACCATTGCTTAATATAAGCCCATCGTCTATATCTGCAATATGCTACAGAGAGGAGGAATCTAGAGGGAAAACAGACGCTATGTGCACTGTGTCCTGGTGTTTTTCAATACAGTCTTAGTAATGATGAGCTTTGAGAGCTATTTTTAAGCTATCCAGTGTTCCTTTATTACAACACTCACGTTTCCCATCTGGTGCATTGATATACACTATCAGTCAAAAGTTTGGATACACCCTCCCATTTAATGTTTTTTATTATTTTATTTTCATGACTATTTACATTGTAGATTCTCACTAAAGACATAACTATGAATTAACACATATGGAACTATACAGTAAATAAAAAAGTGTGAAATAACTTCAAATACGATACATATTTTAGAACCCTTTGCTTTGTTGATGTCACACAGCGGTGATTTGGTTTTGTGTTGTCTCGTGATTTCCTGTTTTATTTTAAAAATCTAACTCTCCTCTCATTTCAGGTCACTTGCCCTTCCTCTTGTGTCACCGGTCTGATTGTCTTCCTGATTGTTTCCACCTGTTCCCCATTACCCTTGTGTGTATATATGGACCTGCGTTTTCCCCTGTCCTGTGCCAGTGTGTCATGTTTCATGTCGTAGTGTGTTCGTGTTACCAGCTATTGACAAGTTTTTTTGTTTCATGATTTATTTTTAAGTTTTTCCTCCTCGGAGTGATTTTTGGTTTGTTACTTTTGTTGAAATTGGAATCTTTGAGTTTGAGTTTAATAAAGCTCCTCTGGTTTTTGCTCCTCTGCATCTGAGTCCTACTCCTTTTTGTACCGGCGTGTCAATTGACAGTGGTGCAAATCCTCGGACTTCTTCCTGTGAGCTTCATGATGTAGTCACATATAGGTAGGTACACAGCTGACAACCCTATTTGACAGGTCTATTTGAATGTTAGAATTCATATTATAGCAAGCAGAGGTGGCAAAAGTATTCCCATTCTTTACTTAAAAGTAAGAGTACGGAGACTTGTGTAAAAAAAATACTAGTAAAGTAAGTACTGAGTCAACTCCTTACTCAAGTAAAAGTAAGAAAGTATAGGCTTTGGAATGTGTGTTAAGTAAAAAGTAAAAAATGATTTTGCCATTAATGAAACTATTCATCAGTTGATCATTTTGCAAAATGAAAAAAGTTCTGACACAATAATATAGACTGAAATGACCAGAGGTCCTGCATGTGCATCTGGATCATTTTTAATAATAAATCGAGGGTTACTGGTTTGTTCTTTTTTAAACCGAGGGCTAGCTAGCGTTAGCATTGCTAAAGTCGTAAACTGGCTTCCAATGAATTCTCAAAAAGCTAATGATAACAACCAAAACTGTACTTTACCTGAATGTGTCTAATCAGATTAGGCCATGGATGGGGAATGTCTTCTGAGGCGTCACTGTCGGCACTACACCCCGGTTCACTTCCTTCCTCCTTGCTACTGGAGGTTCTCGCTCTAACTCTCCACTCACTCGACACGTTTTCACAGTTAACTGTCCCTCTTCTTCTTTGACTTTCCTTGTCTAGTCCTTTGCTCTAGTCATGTCTGATCATGTCGTGTCTTTTAGATCTTGTCACATGTGGAGGTTAAAAAAGTAATGAGCCTGTTTTTCCAATGTAAGGAGTAGAAAGTACAAATATTTATGTACAAATGTAGAGAGTAAAAGTATAAAGTCATCAGGAAAAAAATAAATAAAATACTCAAGCAATGTTCCCTCTAATTTGTCCTACCTATCAAAAACCCAAAATAATAGTACGTTAGTCCTGCTCTGGAAGAACTGGGACATGTACACCTTTCAGAGATAAAATAAAATTGTATTAAAATAAAATATTAAAGTTAACGGAATAAAATAAATATCTTTATTAAACAGAAACTTGTCCTGCTTAACTTAAAACTGTATGAATTAATATAAAACAAATGACAGCAGAACATTCCTCTGAAAACAAAGTTTGAGGAAAAGTTGTTGCTTTGTTGTCTAGTCTTCTTCGCAAGCAACAGTACCTCGACCATTGAGATGAGCAGGATTCCTGCTGTCAGCTCATTTGTCACAGAGCAGGAGTTGGCATGGGAATAAGTTTTCTGTAAATTTTCATATAAAACGCCCTGTCATTCATTAATTCCATTGAAATTTAACACTACTTTTGATTCTCACGGTAATAAGGGACAACGTTTCAGCTCAATACAGAAAACATACTTTTACTTCTAAATACAGAACGATTCTGTTTTTCCAAGTTATGGTTGGCAACGCCATCTTTCTCTCTCGAAAAAGAAAAAAACTGCACTCAGTTCCACCACTTACGTCTTTTGTGCACACTCTGACAGCCAATCCATCTTATATAATTTTTACTTTGTCTTAGTGGTTAGATGCACCACTGCCTTAACTCTGCCGCACTGTTAAGCCACGGCACATAGGGGCAGTGCGCATATGTCAGTGACATGGATTGGCAGTGTAAGTGAACCGCATCATATCTTTGGCTGGACACCTGTCACCCACTGAGTTACATTGCAAAATGTTACTTAAACAAATAAGTTGCATGTGTGTCTAAGTGCGCTTGCAAAAATCATCAAGCGCTTCATTAAAACTGGTTCACATGAGGAATGCCCCAGGAAATGGGACCAAGAGTCAGAAGCCTCAGAAATTGCAAGGTAACAGTTCCTCAGATTAGAGTCCAGATCAATGCCACACAGAGTTCTAGTAGCACACCCATCTCTACATCAACTGTTCAGAGGAAACCGCACCAATCAGGCCTTTATGGTCAAATAGCTGCAGGGCCGGCGCTAGCCATTTGGGTGCCCTAAGCACAAATGCTTGGTGGTGAATACCAAATACCACCACAATTACTAAAAACACAGATTTGAAACTGAACAATGTAAACACAGAAAGTTAAAAGTGCAAAAATAAATTTAAGGTGCAAATAACATAAGTATGAATTTTATGAAGTATGAATTTTAAACTGCAAATAAACATACATAACTAGATGCTTCTTCCTCCTGGCCTTGAGCTGCTCCTTGCATGTATCTTAGCATTGACCCTGCATTCAGAAATACAAGACAAAATATTCAGGGATTCTACTGAAATGCATTTTTGATTGAACCAACATACAAAAATATTGCACACATTAGTCTTTTATATAGGCCTATGTGTCACTGGAACATTTAAACTTCGATACTCTATTTTAGTTTTAAGAGGTCTGATGAGGCAGAATTTAATAAATCTTTACATAATTTGACAACTCTGAATATTAAAATATACAGTTTACCTTAACAAGAGCCGTTTCCCACTCATTATTTCATTACGTTGTGAAAGTGTCACTTGTAGCGTTACCTTTTCACTACACATCGTATATAATTGATAATTCAATTCAATTCAATTCAGTTTTATTTATATAGCGTCAATAACAATACAAATCGTCTCAAGACGCTTTACAAGACCCGGCCTGAAACCCCCAGAGCAAGCCTGAAGGCGACGATGGCAAGGAAAACCTCCCTTTTAACAGGAAGAAACCTTGAGCAGAACCCAGCTCATATGGAGGGACCCATCTGCCTAAGGCCAGCCGGGTACAGACAGAGAAAGAGAACAGCAAGATAAACATACATCTGTCATAAATACACATATCTGACTAAAGCATACAAGTTGGATGCTATGATTCAAACTAATGATGTTACATGACTGTTTGAAAATGTAAGAGGAATCATAGGCAGGTTGGACAATTGTTCATTCAGGTAGGAGTGGATAACAGCAGGATTCCATGGAGTCTGGGCAGGCTGATGAGACCACGACAACAGATGTAGTATGGAGCTCCACAGGAAACACTCAACTCCAGGCCAGAGACAACAAATGCCAAAAAAGCGTCCTGAAATGCAAAGCATACGCTAATAGGCTTACGTTACTTACCTGACTAAATCTGATGGCTAAAAGAAATAGCAAGCCCAGTTTAAGCATAATCAAACATAGCATTGCTAGCTAGCAACCCGAGGAAGGATTGCTAGTCTTATGCATTGCTAACGTTAACAGACGCCCTACGCGCAGTGCGTGATGTGCGTGCGCGGAGCGCCGGCCCTGAATAGCTGTTAGAAAACAAACCACTACTAAGGAAAAGCAACATCGAGAAGAGATTTGTTTGGGCCAAGAAACACAAGGAATGGACATTAGACCAGTGGAAATCTGTGCTTTGACTCGAGTCCAAATTTGGTTCCAACCGCCATGTCTTTGTACGACGTAGAAAAAGTGAACAAATGGTCCCTACATGCATGGTTCCAACTAGGGTTTAATATTTTTCCCGAAAATTAGATGAATCAGATCCCAAGAAAAGACAACCCATTTCCCGGGAATCCCGGGAAATAGCTGTTTTTTGTTGTTGTTGTTTTTGCCCAAGTATGTATCGATATCATTCAAATATGCGTTCCCAGCATGTTTTATATTATTTGTAACATTATGAGGGAAAGAAACACAGTTTATGTCCATATCAACAAAGTTTGCAATGATCAATTCCACTGCGTGATCAAGTGAGTTGCGTGCGTGACAGCCTATCTGCCGCAGCGTAATTGAAATGCGGTGGATTGTCTGTGACTTGTCTTCTGAAAATCTAGGAAACACTTATAAAACCATATTTTACCCAACTCAGTTATAAAAACGAAAGTTATAGGAACGAAATCTGCTAAAGTAGAGATTGAGATTTGTTAGCGGCTGCAAAAGGGAATGCTCACTCAGAAGTTAACCAACAATTTCTTTATTGGGGCAGGTATATTTCTCTTTTAAACATATACAATGTTTAACTATATTAAAGCAAATGACCCACAGAAATGTGCAACTGTGCACGGCAAAAAAGACAGGGCCAGGGCTATGTAGGCTAAAACTGAATTGAAATAATAATAATTAAAAATGTGTTTTTAAGAAACAGAGCGTCAATGGACTCTGCTCAGGCGGTTTTGGATTTTAGTTACAAATTGACCACAGATAGAGAACGCTCTCTCCGCCTCCACAGATGTAGCCTGAATAGTGCTTAGAGCATCAAACAGCTGTTGCAGGTGGGGTGGCCTCCTGTTGGCGGCTTCGAAGAGGGAAAACTCTTTGGTTAGAATTTTAATGAAGTCACCGTCTTTCATTTCTTCCGAGGCTGATTTAGTGGTCACTGCCTGCTGCAGATCTAATGCTAGGTCCCCTTCACCTCTTCAGCCGGACGCGGAGCTTCCCCTTGCACACTCGACGATGTCCCATCTACTGCCTCTGAAGACGCACCTGTAACAAAAAATATATATTTCCTGTTTCCCGTCATAACCTTTCCCGGGAATCGGGAAATGGTCTTGATCAGATTTCCCGGGAATCCCGTTTCCCGGGATTAAACCCTAGTTCCAACCATGAAGTATGGAGGAGGAGGTGTGATGGTGTGCTTTACTGGTGACACATGATTCCAAAAAAGGTTCATTATTCAAAGCTTCAGTGTCACAGTGCTCTATTAGGACATCTAGTGGACAATATAATGTAGTACAATTAAGACGTGTCTTACGGTTCATGCTTGTATGGGACTTGATTTGCCATGCACATTCCTATTCGACTATATGTGGTTTAAAGCTGATAATAATTATATACATATAACAATTAAATACATGAAAGGTAATCAATGGGAATCAAACCCACTGATTACAGAAGACTGTTGTTTTTTCAATGTACCACTAGCCTCTTTCGTATTACGCTCCTGATGTTGGACCGTTTTGATTTACGTCACTACCAAATCTCTCTTGACTCATCTCTCCCGAAGAGCCAAAACAACCAAACCAGTGACAGGGTTTCTGAATGAAGCGGTGAAATGGTTCATATGTCATAAAACATGTGCTTTGTCTGAACCAATACACGAGTGAGAGGACTGTATAGCAAATTTATGTTTGCTTTACACTACTGTATGGTCTCAACTGGATAAAATAATAATAAAAATCATAATGATAAGGATGCCAGTTATTGAAGACCATGTTTCCTGTTTGGTATGCCAGATTGTAACTCCATTTAAATGATGTTTATGTAACTATGTCAGTCAGTCTGGAGCCTATCCCAACTGTCATCGGGCGAGAGGCAGGGGTACACCCTGGACAGGTTGCCAGTCCATCGCAGGGCCAACACAGAGACAGACAACCATTCACACACACCTACGGCCAATTTAGAATCACCAATTAACCCAATGAGCATGTCTTTGGATGGTGGGAGGAAGCCGGGGTACTGGGAGAGAAGCCACGCAGACACAGGGAGAACATGCAAACTCCACACAGAAACGCCACTGTGCCGCCTTATGTAACTATGTCTATCTACCAATTTAGTGTTATCTAACTTTGTAACTAATTTATCTGTTTCTCTCTGTATCTTAATATCTATAATGAATCTCCACAAAATATGCAATCTGATACAACACTACTAAATCTAACAACAGCAACAGACCAACCTACTCTGCAAAGAAACATTCAAATGAACACCACTAAATAGGGACAGCATATAGAATATAGGATATCCAGGATATCCCTGAACACACTGATTCACATGACAAACCGAACCCATCAGGAGATTCGTTTGCCCACTGAAGCACTTGAGCCTCGGGTGTTTGAGAAGTTGAAGGGAAGTTGAAAAAAAACAAAAAAAACTGCTATGTTCACCACAGAGAGGTGTGTATATAGCCAGTTACCATATGCTCAGAGGATTTCTCTTTTCACCCAGTTACTGTTAATGGGGTACAGATTTTGGCCTTGTTAGACAATTTGAGTTCCATGTCACTGATTAAGAAATCCTATCTGCTGGACAGTAGTATTGACTATGGTAACAAAGCTGACATTGAATGTGTTCATGTCTCTGATACCAACCGTGACTGGGATTCATCGCCTATCCTCTGTAGTACTGACTTTCAGGCCAGACAGATGCTTCTGACGTTGGCCTTGGGGCTGTGTTGACAGAAAGGGACGAGGGTGAAGAGAGACCAGTTTTGTATCTCAGCCGTAAATTAGAACTCCAGGAGAACAGGTATTCTACAATTTAGAAAGAGGGCATAGCCATTAAATGGGCTTTGGAGTTTGTGGTATTATCTCTTGGAAGGGAGTTCAACTTAGAAACAGGCCACAGTGTTCTGTCTTGGATCAACACAATGAAAGATTGCAATGCTATCTTGACCTGCAACAATTCAGTTTCAGGATCAGGCACAAACCCGGCAAGGATAACCTATTGGCAGACTACCTGTCTCACCACGGTTGGGACAAGAGACGGGAGAGGTTTCCCCTGCCACTGGTAATACACCACGCCAGCACACCACACCATCATTCATTACACAGACCACATGTTAGCCAGGTAGCATGCTATTGTTAGTTTGGTGGGTGCACATAGTGATGGCCCTCTGACACCCGAGACACTTGAAAGAACGGATAACGGATCGTTTTTTTCATATTCCAATTCTCCACCAAAATGAAAAATCTAAATTTTGGATTATGGGATTTTTTCGTTAACCGTTTTAAAACCAAAATGGAAAAAACGGATAACGGTTTTTTTCATGTTTTTCATTTTCCATTTTCCGATACATCTCATGACCAAAATGACATTCTCCACCAAAATGAAAAATCAAAATTTTGGATTACGGGATAATCCACTGGCTCAAATCGTGGCATTGGCCACTAGCAGAGGCATTTCCAGGGCCGGTTTTTGCTATGGGCAATGTGGGCGACCGCCCAGGGCGCAATCCGTGTGAGGGCACACAAGCGCCCTAAAAATAAAATAAAAAAAAAAGTGTAAAAAAGAACTCGCCAGTTTTCTAGACTACCGCTCATTTCCACGTGAAGTTAGTGGACTGGGCGCCCTCATTGTCACGTCAGCTTGCTGCTGCTGAGAGTCATACGGGAGAGGGGGAGGGGGATCAAGTTGCGACTGCAGAGGTTGGCAAAGAGGAGGGGGACAAGGGATAGACTTTTCCCAGGCCACACAACACAAACTGCTTCCAAATAAATTGTATTTCATTCCTAAAATTAACATATACCTATACCCACATGTAATTAATTGGGTTATGTGAAAAATGACCAAAAAATAAAATAAAAAATCTGTGCAGTCATCTACGTCACACTCACGTAACTCCGGTTGATTGACAGGCGAACGGACCGTGTCGGCAAAAAGTAATGCAAAAGTTAATGATGTCGAGTCTTCATCTTCATCATGGATCAAAGTAAAAGACAAAATAAGCATCAGGTGCGCAGTTCATTAAAAAGAATTAGAGGACAAGAGGAGAAACGGGCAAAAGATACAGGTATGCAGATTTCTATGAGTGACGTGAGTGACAGCAGGCTACAGGCTATTTATTAGCCTCTTGCTAATATGTAGCTATTAGCCACAGAAGACGACTGTATTTTTTTTTAGTTTTGTTTAACTAGCAACTATTAGAATTAAGGCAATTGCACTTCATACCTGTTGTTAATGATAATGGCAGTTGTAAACAGGGTGAAAAACCCATCGCCAAGGGATGGTTCGCCCAGGGATGGTTCGCCCAGGGCGTAAATCTAGCCAGGACCACCTCTGGGCATTTCTGGTGGCACCCCCAAATGCCACTGTTTAGGGGCGATGTCACGGCACTTGCCACTGGTCGGGGGAGGTGCTACGACAGACGCCACTGTTTAGAGGAGGTACCACGGTACATTTTATGCTGAAATGGTGGAGGGAGGAATAGTTAAAACGTCATTAGAAGTCTGATTGACGTGCAGATCAGGTCTATATTGTGATAGGTCCATGACCAATTCTGGACGTCTACACGACGTGCAAACTAGGTCCGCTATTTGGTCGTCTAACCATGACCCCACCTGGACGCCAATATGCGGTTCATTTGACCATCAGACTAGATAACTTTCTGGAGGTCATATGGACATCTGAGACAGGTGCAGGAATTGGCAAATTTTTTTTTTATTTAAGATAAATATCAAACTTGTTGTTATCAACTTGATTAATACAGCTAGACAACCATGATGGCGGCACGCATGCGGACAGGTGCTGCTGCCGCCGTACACTCAAACAATGCTGCCAACTACGCAAAACACTTGTCATTGCACAAAGCTGGCTCACGTCATCTGATATCAAGGCAAAGTGCTACGATTACTAAAAGTCTGTTTGTAGCAAATTTAGTCTTTGTGCTACTCCTACTCTCTGTGCGATGTTGTTGTAAATCGTCCCCAGTGGCAGCTGTCAATGTCTCTGGATACAATGTTTTCAGAAAGGACAGAGACAAAGGGCGAGGGGGAGGTGTGTTAATCTATGTGAAAGATACAGTCAAATGTAATCTGATTGAATGGACACCTGTACTAGATATTGAATGCCTTGGACTGAACGTTTGGCTATCCCCTGAAATGTCATTTATCTTAATTTGCCTGTATCGTCCTCCTTCATCTACCATTGCTTTTTATGATAGTTTACATAAATTGTTAAAATAATGTCAAGAAAGAAAAGAGCTAATTTTAATGGGTGATTTTAATATAAACTGGGAAAACAACTCTGACTGGAAAAAACTTAAGAAAATGCAATCTCACCCAGTTGGTTCTTGGTCCCACCCGTATCACTCACTCCTCTCAGACGCAAATTGACTTAATGTTTACAAACAGACCAGAAAGGATAACAAAATCATACAACTTACTAACAGGTTTATCCGATCATAATATTACACTACTGGGAAGGAAACTCACCAAAAAAAACGTTTTAAAAACATAACCACAGTGAAACAATATCATCTGAGTATTCCTAAAAATGATATGGACAAACTCAAATCTGCTTTAAATGATATAAACTGGTCTGACCTTTTGGCCATTGATGACATAGAGTTACAGTTAGTTACATCCTGTTTTCAAGTACTGTTAATAATATATTATCTTCATATAGCAGAAGAAATACATATAATTCTCCACCTTGGCTCAGTGAGGTTCTCTGGAAACAGATGAGGGATAGAGATTCCTCACTAAAGACTGCACTTAAGTCAGGATTTAGAAGTGACTGGTATCGCTATACATCCCTCAGAAATGCAGTAGTAAGGAACATAAGGAAAGCCAAAGCAGATTTCTATATAAAAGTAAAAAAAGTAATGCAAAGGGAGATGGGAAATTAATCTGGAAGAATCTCAATAAATTAATTGGGAAAGGCACTCAGCATTGCGCACCGGCTCTTGAACTAAAATTAAATGAAATCATAACCAGAGAAGAGGACATTATAGCAAGCACTGTTGAGGAATTGGCACAGAATTGCACTGTTAGTAATATAGTGAGCATTCCTATTGATATTGATAAACCTGTTTTTAAAATTGAGGAAATTAGTGAACTTGAGGTAGAGAATACCATAAATTCATTAAGGAACTCAAAAGCTAAAGATGCCTTTGGCCTTGATTCTACATATCTTAAAATTCTTAAACAGCCTTTAATCAAACCTCTCACACACTTAATTAATTTATCAATTAAACAAGGTATTTCCCCAAGCTCCTGGAAAACAGCTGTGGTAACCCCCATTTTCAAGGCCGGTGATAAAACACTGGTGGAGAACTACAGGCCCATCAGTATACTACCTGTGATATCTAAAGTAGCCGAGAAATGGGTGGCGAAACAGCTGACTACTCATCTTAGCAAAGGCCATACACCACTGCACCCAATGCAGTTCGGCTTTCGAAGTAATCACTCCACAGAAACAGCCAACTGCTTTTTTATCGAGAACATCAAAATGAACCTAGATAAAGGAGGTATAGTGGGTGCAATATTTTTGGATTTAAAGAAAGCATTTGACACCGTCGATCATGACGTTCTTTTGTCAAAACTATCCTATTTTAATTTTTCTGGGGATGCAATCAAATGGATAAAATCATACTTAACTGACAGAAAACAAAGCACACGCATTAACAGTACTCATTCAGCATATCTAAACTGTAAAGTAGGTGTCCCTCAAGGATCTATACTGGGTCCCCTGCTCTTCAGTCTCTATATAAATGACCTGCCCACTGTTTGTCCATCTGTACATTTACAAATGTATGCAGATGACACAGTCCTCTACGTGCATGCTAAAACAAAGCAAGGTATCCATTTGGCTAACTAATTCATGCTTACACCTGAACATAAGTAAAACAGTATGTATGACTTCACAAAACAAACTACTGTGTCTCATGACCCTGATATAATAGTTAACCAAGAGAAGGTTAGAGTGGTGTCTGATTTTAAATATTTGGGAATCATTTTAGACTCACAACTCTCATTTAAAAAGCATGCAAACAAGGTTGTTAATACTGCCAAATTTAACCTGGCAAATTTTAAGCACATAAGACCATATCTACCAATGAAGGCTGCAAAGCTCTTCTTGCATGCAATGATCTTTTCACATTTGTCTTACTGCTTAACTAGCTGGTCGCAAGCCAATAAGACAACATTGCAACCACTGGAGTCACTCTATAAACAGGCATTAAAGACACTGGACCGTAAGGGTAATAGCTATCATCACTGTCACATAGTCAAAAAATACAACATGTTTAGCTTTGAAAACCTCAGACACTTTGTTGATGCCTGTCTTGTATTTAAGGTACTCCGCGTGCTTGCTCCACCACCATTGTGCCAGTTCATAAAACAGAAAGAGAAGGTCAATAGAGTAACCAGAGCAACTACCAGAGGGGACTGCATAGTTCAATACAGACAAAGTAGGTTTGGAAACACAGCCTTTTCTATCAGAGCTACTATTTTTTGGAATAGTCTGCCTAATGAGTTAAGGGAGTGTAATAGTCTTTCCATTTTTAAGAAACAGCTTAAAACCTGGATAAGGGATAATTACAAGTGTAACCATACTCCAAATACTTGAGTCCGTGAACATACTTCTTTTTATTGCTTTTTTTCCTTCTTTCTTTCTTTCTGTATTTATACTGTATTTTTACTTATGAACTTTTGTATTTTAGGGTGCCTGTTAAGATCTGGCTAGGGACAACAGATGGAAACTAGCACTTGCAGCTAACTCTGGCTTGTTTACTGCGAGTAACTTCTCTGTTGATTAATGAGCATTGTCCCTATCAAATAAATAAACAAAATAAAAAATAAAAAAAATCAATATGAATGATTATTGATTTATATTCATATTCAATGTTGATTTGAGATTAAAATTATTTATTGAGTACATTATATTTTGTTATTTTACATTTTCGTGTTTTTCCTACTGGTTTATCTAAGGGTCTCTGCATCGCAGTTTGTGCAACCAATCTGGTCTGGCTAAGTTTAACTGAGTTCTGCGCCATAGTCATATCGAACTATACGAATTTGCGGAGTTGTATAAATAAGAGCCTACACACGAAGCTGTCGTGGCAACTGAAAATCAGTAACTTGTCTAGTGCAGATGAGAGTTGGTCAAAATACCAATTTATGACACAATACTTAGTTTCTAAGCAAGCAAGAGCCACTCATCAGCAACGGATGATGACTGAAGAGAGGCAGTCTCTCCTCAGCGTTTATACTGTTTATCAGTCACATCATAAGATTACACATGACTTGACACGACTCACTGTACTAACATCTCAGCATACATCTCATGACACACATAACACTTCTTCAGTTTACTCATCATTGTGTGATATACAGTGACCTTTTTTCCAAACACATATACAGTTGAGGTCAAAATTATTAGCCCCCCCTATGAAATTCTCAAAATTTTTAAGTAGAACATGGAATTTTTAACATAGCATTTCTAAACATACTAGTTTTCTTTAGAAAGCATAAATTACTTAAATTTGCACACAAAAACAGAATTGTTCAAAAAAATAAAAAATTACCATGGTCAATATTATTAGCCCCCTTAAGAGCTGACCATTTTATTTAGCCATGGCACAAACCACTGCAGTAATGTGCTTTGACTTTGTAATGCTCAAAGCACAATCAAAAATCAAGTTAAAATTAAGAGTTATCTCCCAACTTACACACAGTATAAATCCTACAGTAAGGGTTTTGGCTGGCACTTGAGGAAGCATCATGCCAAAAACAAATGAAATCAGTTTAGACTTACGAAAGAGAATTGTTGATGCTCACAAAGCAGGAGAAGGATACACAAAGTTATCACAGCGTTTCCAAGTGTCAAGAAGTGGAGTGAGAACCATCATCAAGCAATTAAAAGAGAGCCACATTGTACAGAACAAGCCTGGCAGAGGTAGGAAGAGAAGTATCTCAAGAACCCTGGAAAGAAAGATGTGTCTAAAGACCCCAGAACAACCCCCAAGACACCAGGGAATGACTTAGCCTTGTCGGGAATTGTAGTCTCAAAGAAGACAATCACTTGAGTTCTGCACAGGAAAGGACTGCAAGGTTGCAGACCAAGAAAAACTCCACCTCTGCAGAAGAGACCTTAAAGGCAGACTGAAGTATGCTAAGGACAACCTGGAAACAAATGATGCATATTGGAAGCATGTCTTTTAGTCAGATGAGACGAAACGAGAGCTCTTTGGCCCCAGAGACATTGCTTATGTTTGGAGAAAGAAGGGTGAGGCGTATAACCAACAGAACACCATCCCCACAGTGAAACACGATGGAAGGAGTATTATCCTGTGGGCATACTTTAGTGCATCTGGAACTGGGAATCTGGTCAAGGTGGAAGGAATCATGAAGAAAGAAGTGTGGCAGTACACTGGGTGCCTGCCCCTGTAAATAGTTTGTCGCCGCTTGGCCCTCACCTGGTGTCTTAGTTTGGCCAATCGGGGCCTGCGGCTATACTATAAGGGGAGGTGGCAAACCCCTAATTGGTCTCTGTCTCCTGGCTTCCGGCCCGCCCCTTCCGGCCCATTGTTTTTCCGCTCAGCTCCACGCTGCTGTGCAGGGTGTAGTCGCCCCTCTACCGTTGGCTGGTCGCCACCAGGTGATCGCGGTTCAGACGCCATTGCTGTAGTCCGCTAAGCTCGGCTGGGTTCCGCCTTGATCCACCTCGTTTCTCCCACTGGTTTATTGGAACTAGTATTGGATTGACGCGCGCCAACGAGCTATATCAGCGCCTCGGGGACCCTGCTGCTTTGTCCTGGTCTAAAGTTTGATTTCTGCCCTCTCTCAGGCCAAACGCTCGCTTCATCGCGCCGGTGCGCTGCACTTGTTATTCTTTAGTTTCAGATATTTTGTTTGTTTTGTTGTTGTTTTTTTTTTTTGGTTCTTTATCGGTATTTTCAGTAATTTTGGTTTCTTGATTTATGCTAGGTTGTTTTGGTTTAGTTGTAGCTCCATATAACCATTTAATGTTTATTTTTATTTTTTTGGTATATTGATTTAGGGGCTACTAGTTTTGATTCAGTTGTGCTAATTTGGGTAAATTTGTCTATAGTGAGTTTAAATTTGTTTTCTTTCGTTCAGATTTATGTTTTTTCCTTTTTTCTTCAAAAGATTTGAGTATGGTTTATGATTTTGTTTAATTTTGGTTTTGTTGTGTAAGCTCTAATTTTCTTTTCTTTTCAGTTTCAGTTGCTGTGAGCTCATGGTGGTGGTCCTGGTGCCCTGGTGGTGGTCCCCCTGTTTTTTGTGTGTGCGACTGTATCCCCCCTTTTGAGTTTCCACGGTGTGTGTGTGTGCTTGCTGTCATTTTGGGGTGGCTTATTTGATTTTTGGGATCCCTTCACTCTCCATACCCTGCACCCCACTGGTAAGCCACAGCAATCGTTCCCCGTTTTATTTCATTCATTTTTCCCTGGTGTGTGTGTGAGAGATTGTTCTTAAAAAAAAAAGAGAAAGAGTTAAAGCAATTTTAATTGATCAATATAATAAAAATGTTCTTGCCTAATGTGGAACACGTCTCAGCTCCCTTCATGCAACTGACCTGTGTGCCTCGGATTGGATAAACACAAAGAAAAGAAAAAAAATATATATATATATTTCCTTAGGCGCAATTCCTAAGGTGGCGTTGTCGGTGTGGTTCATATTTGACAGTACGACTCCGAATTCCCCCCCTCTCTCGTGCCGCCACAGAAGGATATGTGAAGATTTTTAAAGAAATGTCAAGCAGTCGGCAGCAAAACTGGGTCTGGGTCATCGCTTTGTGTTCCAACATGACAACGACCCAAAACACACGTCACTCCTGGTGAAGAACTACCTCCAGAAGACCAAAGTGAATGTTATTAAATGGTGTTGGGCCTGGATATTAAGGCACTCAATATTGAGGTTTGGCTATCATGAATAATGAATAATTATCAAAAATAATTATTTATTATTAACTAATTGGATCTGAATTACAAGATCACCTCGGGGCACCACCCTTCTAGGAAGGGAAAAGAGCCAATCAATCAAATCAGTCTCATAAATTATACTAAATTGTCAATTTGGATTTCTGATCAATAATTAACTTAATAACTAGAACCAAAAATTACCACGTTAACAATTAGTTGAAGGAATTTGGAGTTCTTGGCAGTGTAGAGGTTGGCAGTATTCACTCTTGTGCAATAATAAACAGACAACTGGTATGTTTAAAAGACATTTATTAACAAGAATAAAAGTAAACATACAATCTAACTACAAAGTACTTTATACAGGTGTGTGTGTGTCAAAATGGTTGCCAGTTGTGGGCGTGCCAAGATGGCCGCCAGTGTTGGTGTGTCAAGATGGCTGCTGGGCCTTGAGGTCTTGGAACACAAAGGAAAAATGGCTGCTCAGACCGTGTGCTGGCCAGTAGATGTGTGGAATGTGATATGGGTTTTATGAGGTGCCAGGTTAGAGGAAGAGTGGTTAGTTTAGCATGCAAGAGACCCTGAGTCTATGTGTTGCATAATCTAAACTAATGTCAAACCACTATACTATAAACACTCAATAAACACAAATATCACATCAAATCAACATTTCTAAGTATGCTTAGCTCAGCTTAGCTTGACTATGCCCAGGTCATACTACCAGTTGGTGGAAAGTCCATTTCTGGTATGTTGCTCCTTTAGTTTGCAATTCCTGATGGGAAAACATGTAGTCCTAGCAGCTCTGTGCTAACTAGCCATGTGGCTCCTGTTGTTTGGGGGTTTGGCCTGCAGACCTTCTGTTTGTTGGCTAAAAAGCTGGTGTAGATTCCTCAGCAGGAACTCGCTTCGCTGCTGTATGGAGAACAGGCCTGGAGTAGTTGCTCTTTGTTAGCAGACTATCTGGCACCCAGCTGCAGCCGAGCAGCTGGGGGTCTCCACGTGGAGGTGTGGAGTTGAAGAAGGGTCAGAGAGTAAGAGAGTAAGGGAGCAAGAGAGAGAACACAGGCCAAACAGTGCATTTTATATGACCTGATGACCTCAGAGGTCACATGCCACTGTCAGCAAGTGAACTGCTGAGTCAGTTTTCACACCTGGAGGATTATGGGACTTGGGGTTTCCAGGGCTTCCCTTTGTCTCCAAGACAAAGACAAAACATGTGGTTAACTTGGTTATGCGCTTCAGAGATTTGCCAAAGAAGAATGGGCTGGTATTCCTCAGGAGACGTGTCAGGGACTTGTTTGAAACTACAACAAAAAACTACAGGTTGTTATCCAGCAAAAAGGATACACAACTGACAATTAACATCAGGGGGGGCTAATAATTTTGACCCTGGTAATTTTTGGTTTTTGTGAAATAATTTCATTTCTGTGTGGAAAGTAAAATAATGTAAGCATCCAAAATAAAAGGCGGATGTTTGAAAGACGTGTGTTAAAAATTCTTTGTTTAACAGCACTTGGGAAATACTTTCAAAAGAATCAAATTTCCATAAGGGGGCCAATAATTTCGGCCTCAACTGTATGTACACGGAAGAGGTACCTCAATTTCCCCTGAGTTCCTTATGTTAATTCACATAACATATTACACAATGGAGCATATAACAACATATCCATTCATACCTTGCAACCACATGAGTATCATAAGGCAGAGCTTCTGACCATACCACAAGCTTCCACCCTAGCCAAAAAAAAAAAATGAGGACAGTGTCACTACTACGAAACAATATTTTATTTTCTTATGGTCTAAAATGTATGTGGAGTGGATGCAGAGGCTATTAATTCACTCACAACATTAAGCTTCGTTTCTCTGCCAACCGAGTGGATGGCTGTTGATGACTGCTCTGATTAAGCAGGGTCTCACGACTGGATTTGCAGCGGACTCATGAGTGACGGATCGGACTCATAAGTGGTGAATGAGTGAGTGGTGGATCCGCTACAGATTCGCTACTCATGAATCCCTGCTGGCTGAGTGCTGCTAGTGGTCATTTTGATCTTACTCGGCAGAGCAGCAAAATGTACGTATGTTTGAATGGTGTTGTTTATTGATTATATATTAATCAAATGTGGTAGGACTCAACCAGCCAATTCAATAGATGTCTAGATTCATGATTCTCGTGTCTTCTTTGGTAGCCGGTTCAATGAGCCAAATCCCGAATCTTTTTTCCACCGCGACTTAACAGTGGCGTCTCTCGTAGCACCTCCCCCGACCAGTGGTAACTGTTGTGGTACCTCCCCTAAACTGTGGCAACTGCCGTGTTACCCCCAACCAGTGGCATTTGCCGTGGCAGAAATGCCTCTGCTAGTGGCGAATGCCACGATTTGAGCCAGCGGATTATCCCATAATCCAAAATTTTGATTTTTAATTTCGGTGGAGTATCGGAAAATGAAAAAACGATCTGTTATCCGTTTTTTCCATTTTGGTTTTTAAAACGGATAACGAAAAAACAAATGGTTTTCTTTGGTTTCACTAAGAAAAACAAATGAATGGAAGGTACACGGATTATGAACATTAGAGCAAATTGGCAAAAGTTCATAGAGTGTAGTAGTGACGTAACTGATCATCACTGATGAGGCTAGTGCACTGTGAAGCCCCCAGTTTTTCGTTAGCGAAACAAGGCCTCGTCCACACATACGAAAACGGTCTTTTTACTATTCGTCGGATCCGTCTTTACACGACTCAAAACGCTACTTCATATCCCAGGTCTATAGGCGGCGCTGTTTCAGTTTCAGAAATTCACCAAAATAGGAGAGGAAGAGGTGGCACATGCGCATGAAGCTTGAGCGCTGTTTACAAATCGGCTTTAGAAGAAACCAAACTCAAGGAAAAAATTGATTTTGCCCTAGTAACCATAATAGGCTCAATATCTTCTCCAGTAGTAACGCAAGCATGTAGTCCGCCATTGTTGTTGATGTTGTTATGAGACGTTTCGCTGGATATAAGAGGTGGAAGGCTGCTCGAGGGGTGTGGGCCATGGTGGCCATGGTGGCGATGGTGGCGATGACATCATCGTTTTCCAAAATCTCCAGTTTGCCCTGTCCAGACGGATCCACAAGAAGTGCGTTTTCGAATTTATCCACACTGGGACCCGGTTTTAAAAAAGTGCGTTTTAGGGCTATGCGTTTTCGGGATTCGTCTGGACGATAGGCCAAAACGATTAAAAACATCTGCGTTTACGCAAAAATGCAGTTTCGTGTGGACGGGGCCAAAGATTCGGTTCCCATTTGTTGTCTTTTATTTATTTTATTGTTATATGTATATCATTTTCTTACAATATGATTATAAGAAAATTATATAAATATGATAATAAAAGAGCCAATGGTAATTGGCTCTTTTAGTAGTGTTAGAGAATATTGCTTTGAAGACTCATCTCATCTCTCCTGGAGAGCCGAGAACTGGGCCCTCATTAAATTATGGAATAATTAAAAAAATAATGATAATAAAATAGGCCTATTTGTGGAAAAAAAAAGATATGGTAAATGGTAAATGGCTTTTATATAGAGCTTTTCTACCTATTGGTACTCAAAGCGCTTTTACAGTCAGAGACACATCTACCCATTCACTCACACAAGCACAGCAACAGTTGTCGTACAAAATGCTTGTAAAACTGAGAAGGGGATTTGGGTGGTTCAGAGATTTTCCTTTAAATACAAGATAATTCTAGCTGAGTTAGGCTTTAGTATGTTCCTCTTCTATGTATGTATACAGCTATGTAAATCAATGTATAGTGTGTGAATGCCTATGTGCCAATGTGAGTATGCAAGTTAATCTAATGTTATACTAATCCTACCCTAAACTTCACTCTCCCTCGTTCTAAATCAATGAAACTACATAACATGTGCAAAACTCTCCTCCTCTCAAAACCCCACAACCACCTGAGGGACTGTGTCCATTTATAACGACCGTGAGTTTGACAATCCCGTGACACATCACCAATGACGGCCAATACGTTTGCGACGTAATGAAGCTTAATTTGAGGAGTCACGTGATTTTTCAACTGATAAAGTGAGGCATTGAAACATCTTGTCGCGATAGTTCTGCTTTGAACGTTTCGAGCGCCTGCTTCGAGCATAACATCTCTACTAGTGAGTCAGAGAAGGGCTGGGGTGCTGTTTAGACCCAGTGGTGTTTTTGGTTAGTACTTTGTAAATATATTTTTCTTCTGCATTTTTACGTTGTTGTTTGCTCACATTTCCATGGATGGTATTTAAAGTGCAGTAAACCACTTCATCTTTTTCATCAAATGGGCTTGGTGTTGCAATTATTTTTCGACATTTCAAGGTTAAACTACACCTTTTCCAGTCAGCCTTCCGGCATGCTACCCTCACTCTAGGCCTGAGTGTGACAAGGGCTATTTGACCAAGAGGTGAGTGCTGGAGTGATGTGCCAGATGACCTGGCTTCCAGAGTCACCTGACCTAAACCCAGTGGAGATAGTTTGGGATGAGATGCACCGCACAGTGAAGGCAAAAGGGCCAACAACTGCATCATGAATAATATTTAGAGTTATTTCACATCTACAGTGTAAATAATCATGAAAATAAAGAAAAAAAACAGAGGCTGTGGCCAACCTTTCACTGGTAGTATATGACGACAGTCTTTGCGCAACTAAATTCATAATCTACTTCTAATCATCTCATTGTGTCATTCATTCATTTTATCCATGTGTCATTCATTTATTCATCTTCTATACCTGCTTATTCCTGTTAAGGGTTGCGGGAGTCTGCTGGAGCCTATCCCAACTGTCATCGGGGGTTGACAAATTTTACACTGAAATTGGGCAATGTTCTCAAGGCCAACTAATTCAAAAAGAAATAAAGTGTTAACTTGAACTAACACTGCAGGTTGACTCTGCAGCCTTTGTGAGCATTTATTTCCAGAGGAAAATCTGAAGACAAAGGCTTAAAGCTGTCTTACTGATTGTAAAATCTGATTCTGGGATGTTTATTGCCTCTCAAATTCCCCAACTTCCTTTTTTTTTTTTTTATCTAATACCTTTCAACTATCTAGTGTGTTTAAAGCTGCATGGATCAAATAAACTAAAAGTTATGGCAGAACCAAATCAATTTAGAGAACCACATATGGAGATCAGTGAAATACCTCATGGAATTGCAATAATTAACATGCAATAATGAAAACTTTGAAGGACCAGGGGCCTCATGTACGAAGACTTGCATGGATTACCTTCTAAAACGTGGTGCATACTCAGATTTAGAAGCATTTAGAATCCGTGTATCATTCGTTCATTCGTTTTTCAAAATAAACCCGAAATTTAAAAAACGAAATAATGCCTTGTTTTCTCAATATTCGTTCCGAAAACTGAAAGGAAAAAACAGATAACGAGTGTTTTTTCCGATTTCCTATTCTGTGCACAAATGGAAAATTGAAAAATCGGATAAGGGGCAATTTTGGGCGTTTCATCCCATTCGGATATTTACATTTGCCGCAAATTGCGTGAACCGGAAGTGAAGTATCACCGGACTCGCGCCAGGGCGGGGAGACGGCGTGATAAAGGAGATATGGCCGGATTGGAGGACAGTGCAGACATAATAACAAAGCTTTTTGATGATGGAAAAACGCATGACGAGATAGCCAGCTCCTTCAGCAATTAGGTGTACCAAATTGCTCCACAATGTCAGTGGGTCATTCTTACTGTGGAAAATCCCCACCTTCTTCCCCTCCCATCAGTGGAGGGTGGAGTCTTGAAATCTATATAGATAGCCAGTTCACCTGTGAGAGGCCTTTTTTCCCCATGCCTGAGAACAAAGGAGCTGGCTGGCCTCCTCATTCATCTACAATTTGAGCTGTGTACTTGATGTAAGGTATCCTTTTCTATTCCACACACTCAGCATATTTAATAGTTAAATTAATACTATATGTTAAGTTATACCTTCTACTAATTTGAGCAGTATTTTGTTTAGATTGAATCTCATTTGTTTACTTGTTAGTTGATCCTTATGTTAGAGTTGTGTGGATTGATATTTGTTCTCATTTCTCCTTTTTTTTTATCAGAATTCAACCAGCTTAAACAATAAATTAACATAAATGGATTCCCTGTGTTTGTGCTATGTTCTGACCGACAACCCACTGCGTTGATCTACCATAACCCTGAACCAGTCACTCCTCACCTCACAAAACAATATTTTTCATGGTCCTTCGAGCCGGATCAAGATCAATTCAATGGAGGAAGCACAAACAGCACGACCAGCACGTTCTCATAAACCGCCTGCATACCTGAAAGATTATCAGACACAATTCTCAGGTTTGCCCTCAGTCAATCCCCAGCCTTCAAAGCCTCCTGATAAAATTATAAAGCCTTGTGCAGCTCCAGTGGAGAAGAGTTCAGCTGATCATGGCCGACCAGCCCCCCCTTCCAAGCCCCTGAACTCTGCAGAGGGAGAAGCTGCTAGTATGGACATGCAGGTTATGAGGAGAGAAATTGATCAACTTAGAGGTCTCATTATGCAGGTGGGAAGGAGTGTGGAGGCTCTAGGAGACAGGTTAGAGGCACAGCCATATCTTGGTGCATCCATTTCTCCTCATTTATTACCCCCATTAGAGGACAATGATGACACTGAACAAAGACATTGTGTCCCCCAGGGTTCTCCTCCTATAGTGAAAGAGCTGCGTGAGAAGTTATGTGAACATAACATTCCTGTTATCCATTGTGTCTCTCATCATCCCTCACCACCAGCACTAAGTCGTTTTTCCTCCCTTCCACCACCTTCTGGTGCTTTAATGCCTACTCCGCAGCCCGCAAAGTTGAAGTTATCCCATGCAACCCAAACCAGTGGTGGGCATTATGATGAGCAGCACTTAGACTTTGATGTTTCCAGTGAATCTACTGATATGCAGCAGTCATGTTCAGGAGTTTCAGCAGCTGTACCTTATGTTGCCTCTGTGGATTTGTCATCCAGGCAGCAGGAATATTATGAGCCCCAGCCTGTAGTCAGAGCAAAAAGTCAGATCTCACTACCCTTGCTAAGGGCACAAGACTTCAGACCAGCTTCTACCTCTCACCCTCAGCTGGTTGTTCCCCCTCCTCCAGTGACTTTTTCCTCTTCTAATCCTTCCTATGCACAGGCTCCGTATGTGTGCTCACAAACTGCCAATAATCCTCCTGGGCCTTCTTACCTGCAGCCCCGTGCCCCTTTGTACAGCCATCAGCTGCCTCCAGCTGCTCTCCCACATCCTCAGGCCATATCAGCTCATCATTGCACTGCTCCCTCTTCTCTGAATGTCCACAGTGCAGACACTGCTTACCAATCTCAGTCAGTTCCTCAGTATCCACCTCAGCAGTCACTGAGGTCACATAGAGCTTATCCAATTGCAGCCCCCTCTTTTCCTTACTTTACCCATGAAGACCCCAGACAGTTTGCAATGCTCAAGATGGCTCTTACAAATCTTTTACCTCATGATGAAAGTGAGCAGTTTAAATATCATGTATTGTTGGACCACTTGAAGTTGGACACAGCCTGTCACCTTGCCTTGGCCTATGCACATCACCCTTTTCCTTTCACAAGAGCTATGCTAGCCTTGCAGCAGAGATATGGTCAGCCACATCAGCTTGTCTTGAAGGAGATTACAGCCATCCGAAATCTTCCTTCTGTACGTCCGGGTGATTCCAGAGGCTTTAGCGACTTTGCTATCAGAATCCGAGCTCTTGTAGGCATGCTGCAGTCTCTGGAGAATGGTGAAGGGGATGCAGAGTTGGCTTGTGCATCTCATGTGCAGCAGCTTTTGGGCAAACTTCCTTCTGAGCATGTTGCTAATTATGCCAGATTTAGCCGTGCCACGAAGCCAGGCATTCCTTATAACTTGGTTGACTTTTCTAACTGGCTTGAAGAAGAAGCAGAGTGTCAAGCAATGGCCACACAGACACGTGATAGGAGAGGGCCCCTGGAGGAACGAAAACCTATGAAGTCTAGCTACTCAAAGCCTAGTAATCCAGTAGCTACTATACTTCATGGCACAAGTCATTCTCAGAGCCAAACTCGGCAACCTCCAACTGAGTCCGCTACACGTCGTAGCCAAACGTGCCCTTATTGTGGCATCCTTGACCATCACATAAGTGTCTGTCCAGATTTTCGTCAGCTGTCCAGGGATGCTGTGAAGAGATGGATCCAGGAGAAAGGACGTTGCTGGAAATGTGCTCGCGAACATAAAGCCGTGAACTGTGATTTAAAGAAACGCTGCCCAAAGTGCAATGGAAGGCACCTTGGAGTTCTTCATGAGGCTAATCGGCCACAAAGTGATTCAAGCACCTCTTGCCTCATTCGATCCAGCTGCAGTACAAGAGTCCTTTTGAAAGTGGTCAAGGTTCTGCTAAGTTATAGGGAGAGAAAACTTGAAACTTATGCAATATTAGATGATGGGTCTGAGAGAACCATGCTTTTAGCAACTGCAGCTACCTCTCTCGGTCTTGATGGGGCGGCTGAGTCTCTCATGTTGAAAACTGTCCGTCAGGGGACTGAGACTCTCACAGGCACTACAGTCACTTTGAATATTTCCTCAGCAGCAAATGCGGACAAGAAGTTTGTCATAAAAGATGCTTTCACTTCTGAGAAGATGGCTCTGGCTCCTCAGTCTTATCCTGTGCATGTTCTCCAGAGATTCAAGCACTTGCGTGGCTTACCCCTCCAAGCTTTCCAGAAAGTGCAACCCCTCCTCCTTATTGGCTCAGATCATCCTCATCTTGTGTGTCCTATAGAACGAGTCCGCTTGGGTCCAGGGGGTGGCCCAGCAGCTGTGCACACACGTCTCGGATGGGCTCTGCAAGGACCAGCAACGCTCCCTGAGGATCTTCTTCCAACCTCAGATTGCTTGTCCTCTGAATCAGAAAGATCAGTAATTCAGTCTTTGTTAATCACTGGTACATCCCCTGAAGCTGACCTTTATCGTGCTGTAGAGAGACTGTGGAAAGTGGATGTATTGCCTTATCAAAGTGAGAAAGTCATCACACGTTCCAAACAAGACACTGAGGCATTAACTCAACTGGATAATCATACCATGAGAGTAGAAATAAATGGAGTTGCTCATTATGCAACCCCCCTAATCCACAAACCAAATGCCCCCAAACTCCAAGCTCCCAAGGAATCAGTCCTTCCTGCCCTTAGACGCACTGAACGGAAGCTGTTAAAGAATCCGGAGCAAGCGGTTATTTACAGTAATGAAATAAACAAATTGCTGGAGGCTGGATATGTGAAGAAACTCAGTTCTCAAGAGGTGGTCCAGAACAGTGAGTCATCATGGTACATACCACATCACCTAGTGGAGCACAATGGCAAACACCGCTTAGTGTTCAACTGCTCATTCCAATATGGAGGGAAGTGCCTGAATGACTATCTTCTTCCTGGTCCAGTCCTGGGTCCTTCCTTGATGGGTGTTCTGCTGCGCTTTCGTCAGCATTCTGTTGCCATTTCTGGTGATATTAAAGGCATGTTTCATCAGGTCCGACTGCGGCCTGAGGACCGACCGTTTCTCCGTTTCATTTGGAGGGATATGAAATGTAAGGAATCAGTGGAGGTTTACGAGTGGCAAGTTCTGTCATTCGGGACCACATGTAGTCCTTGTTGTGCTACATATGCTCTTCAGCGACATGTGAGGGATGAAGGAGAGGAAGACGTCAAAACATCAGTACTGCAGTCCTTCTATGTGGACAATTGTCTGCAGAGTTTCCCTACTGAAGAGCAGGCCAAAAGTCTCCTTGACCGCCTTCGGGCACAGCTTGCCTCTGGTGGCTTTGAGATCCGACAATGGATCAGTAACCTCCCTTCAGTGGTTCAGCACCTCCCCAAAGAGGCTCGCGCAGAGAGTACTGAAATGTGGCTCATCCAAGAGCGCACTGACCCATGGGAAGGAGCCCTGGGTCTCATATGGTATTGCTCCTCAGACACCTTGGGATACAAACACAGACTGGTAAATTATCAGCATCTTACCCTTCGCAATGTGTATAGGATACTAGCTATGCAATACGATCCCCTGGGGTTCATCATCCCATTTACCACCCGAGCAAAAGTTCTTCTTCAGAAACTGTGGTCTAAGGAGCGAGACTGGGATGACCCCTGCCTTCCTGATGCTTTCGTGAAGGCCTGGACAGTATGGGAGGAGGAACTTCCACACTTGACCAGGATCAGACTCCCAAGGTGTTATGGACTCACAGAGGATCAAGATCCCTCAATGAGCAGAGAACTGCATGTGTTCTGTGATGCCTCTGAAGCAGCATATGGCTCTGTGGCATATTTAAGGATAGTGGACTCTAATGGACAGGTTCATGTCTCCTTCGTTATGGCACGTTCAAGAGTGGCACCAAGACGACAGATCACTATACCGCGCTTAGAGCTATGTGCTGCTCTCACTGGAGCCCAATTAGCAAGGATGTTGAGGACAGAGCTGACTCTCCCCCTTCACCGTCTAGTGATGTGGACAGACTCCACTACCGTTCTAGCCTGGCTGCAATCAGAGTCCTGCCAGTATAAGATATTTGTGGCTCATCGTATCACAGAGATACTTGAGAATACTGCTGCTTCAGACTGGAGGTATACAGATTCAGCCAGCAACCCTGCAGATGACATTACCAGGGGGAAAACCCTCATAGAACTTTCTGCACCCCACCGATGGAATCAGGGCCCTCCTTTCCTGTACTTACCTCCTCATCAGTGGCCTTTAAATCCCTCCTCACCTTCTATTGAAGCAGCCACAGAGTTGAGGAAGTCTGCCTTTTGTGGTACTGCTCAGGTACTGTCATCTAGAATTCCCCCAAACCTACTGCAGTTCCAGTGCTGGGAGGATTTAGTGGTTGGAACCTCTCAACACATCTCTTCATCCTCAGAAACAAATTCTCAACCCCCTGAAAGATCCTATGTGGAAACTCTACTCCTCCAGCATGCACAACAGGAGAGTTTCCCAGAAGAATATGCTCTGCTACAGGCTGAGAAACCCCTCTCAAAGCAAAGTCCCCTGAATAACTTAGCCCCCGAGTTTGATTACACCACCAACCTAATCAGAGTGGGAGGTCGACTGCGGAAAAGTGAGGATCTGGATTATAGTACTGTACACCCTGTGATCTTAGATCCAAAGAATCATATCACCCAGCTGCTCATCAAGGAATACGACCAACGGCTACATCATCCAGGCCCAGAGAGAGTTTTTGCCAGCCTAAGGAGGAACTATTGGATCTTGCGAGGGAGACAAGCAATAAGGAAACATCAACATTCATGCATAGACTGTAGAAAATGGAAAGCCAAACCTTTGATTCCTCGGATGGCTGACTTGCCATTATCTCGCCTGCGGCTTTTTAAACCTCCCTTTTGGTCTACGGGGATGGACTGCTTTGGCCCTTTCCATATCAAAGTTGGTCGCCGGCAAGAGAAAAGATGGGGGATTCTTTTTAAATGTCTTACCACACGTTGCATCCACATTGATCTTCTCTCAGGCTTGGACACTGACAGCTTCCTCATGTCTTTCCGCCGCTTTGTGGCTCGGCGTGGAACCCCCTTTGAGGTGCATTCTGACCACGGCACCAACTTTGTAGGAGGAGAGAGAGAGTTGCAGCAAGCCTTCAATAATCTGAGCCCTGCCCTCCAGGATCAATTGGCAAAATACAAAGTCCGCTTTCTGAGAAATCCACCATACGCTCCTCACTTCGGAGGAACCTGGGAGAGGGAGGTGAGAGCGATTAAATCTGCTCTCCGTGTGACCTTGGGTGGTCAAGTTGTTACTGAGGAAGTGTTGAACACTGTGCTTATAGAGGTGGAGGAAATCTTAAACTCAAAGCCCCTTGGATATCTGTCATCTGATGTGTCTGATCCTGATCCAGTAACTCCCAATCTTCTTCTCATGGGGCGGCTTGAAGCAGCCCTTCCTCAGGTCATGTATGCCCGTCCTGACCTTCTGGGAACAAGGAGATGGCGTCACAGCCAGGTACTTGCTGATCATTTCTGGGCAAGTTTTCTGAAAAATTATCTGCCAGCACTCCAACTACGACAAAAATGGAAAATGGAAAACCCGAATCTCGCTGTAGATACTGTGGTTATGATTGTGGACCCAAATCTACCCCGTGCCTCATGGCCAACAGGCAAAGTCCAAAAGATTATCCCGAGCTCAGATGGAAGAGTCAGAGTGGCCGAAATAGCGGTGAAAGGAAAGACATATGTACGTCCAGTTAGTCGACTGGTTGCGCTTACGGAATACAAAGATGATCCAGACCCTCCTTCAACATGAGGATTTCCCTCTAAGTTAAATATGATTCACATATTTAAGGGGCGGCTGTGGAAAATCCCCACCTTCTTCCCCTCCCATCAGTGGAGGGTGGAGTCTTGAAATCTATATAGATAGCCAGTTCACCTGTGAGAGGCCTTTTTTCCCCATGCCTGAGAACAAAGGAGCTGGCTGGCCTCCTCATTCATCTACAATTTGAGCTGTGTACTTGATGTAAGGTATCCTTTTCTATTCCACACACTCAGCATATTTAATAGTTAAATTAATACTATATGTTAAGTTATACCTTCTACTAATTTGAGCAGTATTTTGTTTAGATTGAATCTCATTTGTTTACTTGTTAGTTGATCCTTATGTTAGAGTTGTGTGGATTGATATTTGTTCTCATTTCTCCTTTTTTTTTATCAGAATTCAACCAGCTTAAACAATAAATTAACATAAATGGATTCCCTGTGTTTGTGCTATGTTCTGACCGACAACCCACTGCGTTGATCTACCATAACCCTGAACCAGTCACTCCTCACCTCACAAAACAATATTTTTCACTTACTATTCGGTGCCATTTCAACGTGGTAACTTTCCATCAAAAAATATAAAATGTTCCATGTTTTTAACATTTCATCTGAAAGAGGGATTTTCAAATTCTAAGAAAAATGTATTGGTCCAGCTAAGGATATTATACTTAATAATTTTTTTACCAAATTCTTCACCCATGACGTAGGCCAAATGTCCACCCTGTTACAGGACATTCTCATTTCTATTAATAACTGTTATGAATACACAGTTATAGTAATATTTACATTTTCTAAGAGCTATAATGTCCCTTATTTCACCCTGCAGGGAGATTTTGATAAAATATTCAGAAACAAGCATTATATTGAAAGGAGACATGTTCAGTTTTAGGGCGCAGTGTAATTTCAACACATTTCTTTTAAGTGTAAAAGGAATATAAATGGAATGTGACCCCATTTTTAAGTAATTTTATTTTGCTAACTCATTCCTTTCAAATGACCACAGAGACATGCATTATAATTGTTGATTTGATTTAATTAACATAAAAAAACACATAGGTAACAGGGTGGACAGAAGAGAAACAGGGTGGACAGGAAGTAACAGGGTGGACATCACACCAGTGAACATCAAAATATTACATTAAAGAAACTTTGAACACACCTCCCCCTCCCCCCACCCACCCCCAAAAAACACAGGTAGATGGATGTCCACATTTAACAAATTCACTGTACACCTAAAAAATTAAGAACACACCCCCTCACCACGCAACTTTGCAACAGACCAGCAACCAGCAAAAAGACAGACAGACGGACAGACAGACAGGCTGACAGACAGACGGACAGACAGATAGGCAGATAGGCTGACAGACAGACAGATAGGCTGACAGACAGACAGATAGGCTGACAGACAGACAGATAGGCTGACAGGCTGACAGACAGACAGACAGACGGACGGACGGACGGACAGACAGACGGACGGACAGACAGGCTGACAGACAGACACAGACAGGCTGACAGACAGACGGACAGACAGGTTGACAGACAGACAGACAGACAGACAGGCTGACAGACAGACAGACGGACCCAGACGGACCCAGAAAACTATTCAACGGACCAGAAACCAAAGTGTTTCCCAAGGAAATCCCACACAGTCTTCTCCAGCTGAACTGACCTCTTATTCAAAGGTTGTGGCTCTTGCATCAAACACACAACCTGGTCATCCCCGTACCAGCCAATGTCCTCTCGTGGACTTGGCCAGTAAAATTTGTTGGTCCCATTCTTGTGCATGCATTTGACTTTGATGTCATCTTCCACCTCCAGGATGATTCCTGGGTAGGGCTCACCATCATAGCTAATAATGCACCACTGACCAATGTTGTTTCAATGTTCTCAGGCCGTGATGGTCCTTCAGTGCAATGTAGGCTTGCCTCCTCTCCCAGGCTCACCTCCTTCAGGCCATAGCATGCACAGTCCAGTACACCTTTGTCTGCCTGGCAAAAGCATGTTATGTCCCGGTATTTAATTTTTCCTGGAGAGAAACTGAGGACTTGGTGTATTTTCATAGTACCTTTGACAGGCACAAGCGCTGGTGCTTCCATCATTTCTTGTACTTTCCTCTCAACTTCTTCTTCTCCCACAAAAAAAGTGCCAATGTTCTTCAACTTGTGGAACATGGCTTCTGCGTTGGGGATATCTCCTCCATGGCGGACAATTGTGTCAGCTGATCTTTTAAGGGTGCCCCCAACACCATCTGGAGCCCCCTTTTCGTGGCTGGCCTCAAAGAAGTTCCAGCTGATGTCTTTGAAGCCTTTTTTGAATGGCTCTTTTGAGAGCAGGTAAAAGTTGCCCTTTTGTCTGTACTGTGTAGCTGGACCATCACTGAAGACATGGAGGTGATTGATAAGAGGGTATCTTTCCCTCACCATGTCTAACACAGGGTCAAGGTGGGCCCATATAGCAGGGGGATCATGCCGCCTGGAAGGTGAGATAGAGCAAAAGGTTACTGGTGACTGTTCAGCTGCAGTGTACAGTACTCCAGTATGCAGGGTTGCTTGTTGGTGTGACCCTCCAAAATGGGCTGCTTGAATTTCCTGAGAATACTTGCAGGAGTAGTTCTCACTGAAATCTACATGCAGCAGACATTCATTGCTTCTCAGATTTTCTCTCAGTTGTCTGTAGGCCCCGTACTGCCATCGGATATTAAAGATGTGGCGCCTAAATCTGAATAGTCTGTTGTGAAATTCTCCTGCAAGCGTATCCTCTGTTGTCATCACAGTTGTCTTCACAGTTATTGTTGACCTTTTCCCAGACACCTCTCCATCATTCAATTTGGCATTCTCTTCCAGAGACCACTGGGTAAGGGCTATCTCTGTGTTGGTAGGAGGTCTCAACAGTGTGTGTGTTGAACCGACACAGTCTTTACACTCACCATATGCACAGAGTTTGGATTTAGGATCACACATTGTTGCATCTACCATCTCCTCAAGGTGTTTTGTTGTTAACAGACCTTGGATGTACAGGGTGTTGGCCATGAACTGCAAGTTCTCATGTGTCCTGCACTGACAGGTTTCACGATCAGCCTCTGTGGGTACCACAACCCAAAATGGTCTTAAGGTGCAGAAACAGGAGTAGGAGACATGATGTTCGGTTTCTGAAAGGAACTTCTGGTGCAGATTCTTAATTGTGTCGGTTAGCAAACGCTTCTGTTTTTTTATTTTCTTTTGAGTAACTGTTTGCTTCCGTCCTGTCGTCATCCGACTGACACTTAAGAAGAAGGCCTTTACTTTCTGCTTGCAATCAGGAGGTAATCTGTTGCTTTCCTTTCTCTCAAAAGTCATGAGCCCTCCATCTTGTGTTTGACCACGCTTTTTTGATAAGCCCAGAGTCATCTGTGCAGCCCTCTGTAGCCTGTATTTCTTTATGATTTTTCCTATTGTTGTTTTTGCAATAATTTGTCTCTCTCGTTCCTTTTTGGTGTTTTTGTATTTATTTCTGATTTCTTCAATTATTGATTCCTGCAGTAATAATCTTTTCCTAATTGTGTTGTTAACTATTTGATGACGCAGCAGTGCATCCACTGTAGAACGTGGGGATTTTTTCCCCCCTCCCAAACGCTGGTACCTCTTCTTGTATTTTTCTTTTTTTCGTTTTTCCTTCAGCAACAAGGCCTTTAGTTGTTTAATTTCATTTTTGAGCCTCCTCCTCCCCTGTCTGACATTCCTTCGTCCAACAACATATTGCCTAAAACACAGGAAGCATATTGTCACAATTAACAATCACTCTTTAAAGATAAAAGTTTTTACACCAATTCTAGGATAGAAGGCTATTAGTCAGAGACAGACAGACAGACAGACAGACAGACAGACAGACAGACAGACACACACACACATACACACACACACACACACACACACACACACACACACACACACAGACAGACACACAGACAGACACATTGTGAGGGCAAAATCATGTCAGAATCTACCTAATCAACAAAGCATTCAGCTGTCAACTTTCTTCTAACCTTGAGGGTCCTGGTTGTGGGGCATTTCCTGGCTCTGGGGGACTATCTGGACTTGGAGGAGGAGTGGTCATTGCCTCAAATGCTGTCCTGCCTTTGGTACTATCCCTCTGCTTTCTTTTCTTTTCTCGCCATTGCTTTCTCTGTGTTCTCTTCTGTCTTTCACTGAGATCTGCCACTTTCTTTTTTCTTCCTTCCTCCCTATCCTTTCTCCACTTCTCTTTCTCTATATTGAGATATTTCTCTCTTTTCTCAGGGTCTGCATCACGACGTGCCCTGTAGCGCCGCTGCTTTTCAGCAGCAGACAATGGTGCCATTCCCTGACAAATACATGCATACTATTTAAAATCATCTTTTTGGAAGTATACAGCAAAATAATACATAATAAGTTAATAATAAATACCAATACACACTTAAAACACAAAAATCTAGACATCTTACTTCCACCCTGTTACAGTGCATAACGGTAACAGGGGGGACAGTAACAGGGGGGACATTTTATGCTAAAGTTAGCCATTACTACTAATGTGATGAACAACTAGCTAGTACATGGTGACCACTGAGAAAGATTTTTAACATGTTTATTAACCATATTATCAAAATTACGAAAAAATATTGGTTCCCACTATAAATAAGCATAACAGGGTGGACGTGTTATGCTTTACCGCATCAGTAAACCTTGCTAAAACATTGAAAAAAAGGTTGATCATAGAGTGGTACTTACTCTTCTTCTTCTTGAAAGTTTTCCCTCCGAAAATATTGCTACATCCAGAGAGTCATGTGACTAAAAGAATTCTCAGGCGATGTGTTCCATGGAATTTTTATCAGAGTAACAGGGGGGACAGTTGATTCGGGGACACAACATATATTAAAGATTTTAAGCGTTAGAAATGCATTAATAACAAAAAATAACATTTGGTGAGGAATATTATAAACAAGGCAATACAGAAATGATTTAAAAACTTGAATTTATTAGATTTTTATCACTTATATTTGTAACTGAAGTCAAGCAAACATGACTGGGGACATAATATTTTAGTGTACTTGTGCTAAAATCAGAGTAATTTGCTTTAAATTAATTTATCCTGTGTACATATCATTGTGTCCTATGGTGGAGGGGGGTTAAGCATACATGAAAAGTGTTTAGAAATAAGTATTATCCCATTTTTAGACAAAATATACCATATTATGTCAATGGGACTCAAATGGCACCAAATACTAGGAATGACCCCAGTCAGAAGGTTCTGCCATCGGCATGGACTCCGGCGAAAAAGACATGGACACGTACACGTCCATCCCATTGACTGTATATAGACAAATCCGGCGAAACCCGGAAGTAAAGCAGTACCGCCATTACTGCGTGCCTTGCTGCTAAGGAAATAGCGGAAGTAGCGTGTTGGTCCCGTAGGCGGCAGTAGCAGATAGCTGAAGGAAATTTTTAGCCAGTTTATTTTTTTTAGTACGTATCCTGTCCAGTGATGCCGGGAAGATCGTGTTGTGTGGTTGGCTGTTTTAACAACAGCACAAAACTACAGGCCTGGAATAAAACTGTTTGAGAAATTCACGAACCTCATCTGCGATGGTATGCAGTATGTGGCCAATCCATCCAGAGCTCATGTAATTCTGACCTTCAATCAATGCCCTGTAGTTTAGGTTCTAAAGCTCATCGCATGCCAGATGATTAATAAAATAATCTTGAATATGTAGAACATGTAGGATATTTTATTGCTACAACTGGTCGTGGCTAATAGTTATTTGCAACTTGTGAACATATTAGCAACACAGCTAGTGCAGAATGACGTTCGGTTTTATTGTTGTCATCACATCTTAATTACATTACATTACATTTGGCCGACGCATTTTTACATTAATTTATTTTAATACATTTTAATACATGATGCTGTCAGTAACTTGTGAACATATTAGCAACACAGCTAGTGTAGAATGACGTTCGGTTTTATTGTTGTTATCAATTAGCTTAGCCTTATAGCTACACGTCTCAATTACATTACATTTGGCTGACGCATTTTTACATTAATACATTATGTTGTCAGTAAATTGTGAACATATTAGCAACTCAGCTAGTGTAGAATGACGTTCGGTTTTATTGTTGTTATCAATTAGCTTAGCCTTATAGCTACACGTCTCAATCACATTACATTACATTTGGCTGACGCATTTTTACATTAATACATTATGTTCTAAATTACCTTTATCGGTAAGTTTTGGTCGCTGCCTGACACCATCTACCCAATGTTCACTTTCACCAGACATTTTCTTTAATGAGCATGATCCGCTTTCATTGAAATGTCATTAGAGGGTAGACCGGCAACTGTACTGTACTGTATCGAATTCAAAAATGAAGCCTCTAGTGGGCGGAGACTTCAGTCGCCATGTTGGATTTGCTTTACTCCGCCCACACTCGGATATTCTAAATATGGACATGTCTATGGTTGTAACAATAGGATTGTTGTTGTTGTTATAAGTAGCGCCTTCCCAGGCAACATTGTAAATGGAACACTATGGTTGCCAGGTTACAGTATCACCGGTAACAGCGGATCTGGGAACATTCTATCTGTCAGTTATGATCGTCAGTTGATAATAAAACAAGTAAGCAAGTTTATGCTTTAACCGTACATCCTGTAGTTTATTATTGAAGACAACAGGACAGGATGAAACATGGTGGCAGCGTGTGAGTAAACACCGACGTCTACAGTTATCGACGCGAAGAGAAAGTTTCAAGAGTTTAAAGTGCCGCCAGCTCGCAGCGCACCGAGAGACGACGGACGTTGAGATGGAGGGGTTGAGACCACCGCAGATTCTTGCTTTGGACTCGAGCAATTTGGCAAAGACGTGGACGTCTTGGAAAGAAGAGTTCACATTGTACACAGAGCTTACAATGCCAGATACTGAGGAAACCACCAAGATCAAGCTGTTTCACTACCTCATCGGACAGAGCGGCAGGGAACTGTTGAACACCTTGTCAGATGACGACGCGACGGCAAGAGTTACAGTGAGCGCTTTGATGAAACTGTTTGATGACCACTGTAACCCGAAATTGAATGAGACTGTGGAGAGATACAGATTCTTCATGAGAGATCAAGGAATTGATGAAACTGTAGACAAATATGTGACGGACTTGAGAGTGCTGGCCAGCAGCTGTAATTTTGGTCAGCTTAAAGACTCGCTGATAAAAGACCGGATCGTGTGTGGCACCAACAACTCTGCGCTGAGGGAGAGACTACTCAGGGAGGAGAACCTGACGCTGGACAAATGCTTGAAAGTATGTAGAGCTGCGGAGCTGTCAAAAGAGAACTGCAAAACACTACAAGGACAGATGGTGGAAGAGGTCCATGCACTAAAGCACACCACAAGAAAAACCCGGGATGACGAGGTTTGCTGTAAGTTTTGTGGAAAGACGCATGAGAGAAACAAAAGTAAATGCCCAGCTTTTGGAAAAAAGTGTTCAAAGTGTGGGAAAGAAAATCATTTTGCTTCTAAATGCAAGACAAAAAATGAAAATGTCAAGAAATATAAGTCAGTGCATGCTGTTGCAGAGCAAGACAGTGATGAATTTGAGGACATTATGACCATAACAGTGGCAAATGAGAAAAAAGAGACAGTGAACCAAATGAGGGACAGCCGTAGACAAGAGAAACAGCTCTTTGCAGGAATGCTCATTGACAAAACACTAGTCAAGTTTCAGATAGACTGTGGAGCAAGCTGCAATGTCATTCCTGTACATCTCCTAAACCCAGACACAAAGCTGGAACACTCAGACAAAGTGCTTATAATGTATAATAAGACAAAGCTGAGTCCACTTGGCTCATGTAAAGTCAAGATCAGGAACCCCAGAAACAATAAATTGTACAGAGTGTTGTTTCAAGTTGTGGACCTGGTCAGTGGAATTCCAATCCTGGGCAGAAAGGCCAGTGAGGACATGAAACTGATAAAGATACAGTATGAAAACATCATGGCTGTGGACAGCATCGTGACAAGAGAACTGGGGCCTGTAATAAAAAAGGACAGTGCTACATGCATGACAATGGAGACAATTGAAACAGAGTACATGGACGTTTTCACTGGTGATGGCTGCATGGAGGGACAATACAAAATTGAAATAGACAACAACGTACCTCCAGTGAAACTGCCGAAACGCAGAGTGCCAGTGGCTATGATGGAACCACTTAAAGAGGAACTCAAAGATATGGAGAAAAGAGAGATCATCGCACCAGTGGAGCAAAGCACGGACTGGATAAGCAGCATGGTCTCAGTGAGTAAACCGAATGGGAAGCTGAGGATCTGTATAGATCCTAAACCACTGAATCGGGCACTGAAAAGGAGCCATTTCCCTCTCCCTACCATTGATGACGTCCTGCCAGAACTTGCAAATGCAAAAGTATTCACGGTCTGTGATGTGAAGCACGGTTTTTGGCACATCAAACTGGAAGAGGAGTCAAGCTACCTGACCACGTTCTCCACTCCATTTGGCCGTTTCCGTTGGCTCAGAATGCCAATGGGAATAAGCCCAGCACCAGAAGTCTTTCAAAGGAAGCTGACACATGCATTGGAGGGCTTAACTGGAGTTTACATCATAGCTGATGATGTGCTGATCACAGGAGAAGGGAGGACACAGGAGGAAGCCAACAAAGATCACGACCAGAAACTCAGACACTTCCTGGTCAGATGCAGAGAGAAAAACATCAAGCTCAATAAAGATAAATTCAAGCTGCGACGGCCAGAAGTATCATATATTGGACACCTGCTGACTGCTGAGGGACTGAGAGTCGACCCAGAGAAAGTGAGAGCAGTCAAGGACATGCCGAGACCAACGGATGTGAAAGGGGTACAGAGACTGATGGGTATGGTCAATTACCTGTCTAAATTTTATGAGCACCTGTCAGATGACTGTGAGGTTTTGAGACAACTCACACACAAAGAGAACATGTGGGAATGGACTGATGTACAAGAAGAAGCATTTCAGAGGTTGAAGGACAAAATAGCCAACACACCAGTCCTGAAATACTACAACCAGCAAGAGGAGCTGACGCTGCAGTGTGATGCATCAGAAACAGGTCTAGGAGCTGCCCTTACACAGAGAGGGAAACCAGTAGCATTCGGGAGCAGAGCCCTTACACCCACAGAGAGGGGCTACGCCCAAATAGAGAAAGACTGCCTGGCAGTTGTGTTTGGGATGGAGAAATTTCACCAATATACATATGGCAGACAGGTGACTGTACAGAGTGACCACAAACCTTTAGAGAGCATTCACAGAAAACCCCTGCTTAGTGCACCAAAGAGACTGCAGAGAATGTTACTCAGGTTACAGAAGTATGATATCTGTGTAACTTATGTACCAGGCAGAGATATGTTGTTAGCAGATACACTGAGCAGAGCATACTTACCAGAGAGTAATAAAGAGGACATTGAGACAGAGGTGGAAACTGTAAATATGATCAACCACCTGCCCATCTCTGCTGAGAGACTGAATGCAATAAGACTGGCTACAAAAGAGGACACAGAACTAAAAAAACTGATCAATGTGATCCTGACAGGGTGGCCAAAGAACAAAAAAGATATCCCAGCAGACATTCACCACTATTACTCATTCCAGGAGGAATTGAGTTACCAGGATGGCATAGTATTCAGAGGAGAGAGAGCAGTGATTCCTGATGTGCTCAGAGCAGATATCACCAGCCGTATCCATTCTTCTCATCTCGGAGTAGAAGGATGTCTCAGACGAGCAAGAGACTGTGTCTACTGGCAAGGGATGAATGAACAAGTCAAGACTTTTATTATGAAATGTGATGTATGCAGGTCAGTAGACCCCAGGCAACAAAAAGAGACACTGCACCCTCATGACATAACCTTGAGGCCCTGGGCAAAAGTTGGGACTGATCTGTTTTCATTTCATGAAAAAAACTACTTGATTACTGTGGACTACTACTCCAACTTTTGGGAGATAGATTATTTACAAGACACCAAGAGCAACACGGTTATCAGAAAACTCAAAGCCCACTTTGCACGACAAGGGATACCAGATGTGGTAATTTCTGATAATGGCCCACAGTATACCTCACAAGAATTTCAATGCTTCAGTCAAGCATGGGAATTCCAACACTGTACATCCTCACCTGGATATGCACAAAGTAATGGGAAAGCTGAATCTGCAGTGAAAACAGCAAAACGTCTCATGCAAAAAGCTGCAGCCGCTGGAAAGGATCCATATCTAGCAATACTGGATCATCGCAACACACCAAGCCAAGGTCTTAACACCAGCCCAGCACAAAGACTTCTAAATAGGAGGACAAGGACCCTTCTTCCCATTAAGGACACTTTGTTGGAGCCAGAGATTACAAGTAACATACAAGGACTGAAGCACAACAGACAACGACAGGAAAAATATTACAACCGCACAGCCAAGAACTTGGACACTCTGAAAACAGGAGACAGGGTGAGAGTACAGCCTTTTCAGCCTCATAAGGTATGGAAAACAGCACAGGTGTTGAGACCTGTAGGACACAGATCTTATGAGGTGAAGATGGAGTCGGGAGGTGTTTTGAGGAGGAATCGACGCCACCTCAGACACGACCATTGCACTTCTTCTACACACACACAAACAGGGACTGAGATAATCACACAAAGAACTGACACGGTCAAGCAGAGTCAAACAGGAGACCAACCCACAACCACTACCAGGTCAGGCCGTCAGGTGGTCAGACCACATTATCTGAAAGACTATACACAGTGAGGACATTAAAGGGGACTCTTGTAAAGACTCTTTGAAAAAAAAAAAAAAGTGTGTATATGTATATTTTGAGTTGAATGTAATCTTTGATAGGCATGATAATATTTGTTACATTTTTAACTTTATTGAATGTAATATTTGCTACATTTTCAACTTTATTGAATGTAATATTTGCTACATTTTTAACTTTATTGAATGTAATATTTGATACACATGATAATATTTGAGATCTTTAATTTTATTAGAAAGAGTGTTTGCACTTTGGTACTGATAATTGCTACAGCTATTTTAAAGATTAATTTGTTTTATGAGTGACATAGATATCCTTATTGATGCTAATCAATATGTCATTTGTGTAAGGTTAATGTTCATTAAGTTATTTATTTTTGGACAAAGGAAGTTACTTCAAAGAAAAAAAAAAAGAAAAGATGTAACAATAGGATTGTTGTTGTTGTTATAAGTAGCGCCTTCCCAGGCAACATTGTAAATGGAACACTATGGTTGCCAGGTTACAGTATCACCGGTAACAGCGGATCTGGGAACATTCTATCTGTCAGTTATGATCGTCAGTTGATAATAAAACAAGTAAGCAAGTTTATGCTTTAACCGTACATCCTGTAGTTTATTATTGAAGACAACAGGACAGGATGAAACAGGCGTCGTGTTGATGCGGACCTAACGCAGTCTGGACACTGAAACCTGACTGAAACCCGCCCACTGAACTCTCCGTTATCGTGTTAGCTCCGGCTACCGAGCTAGGCTAATCGCTATCCGCGGTGCTAGCAGCCGGCTAAGGGCAAAGCGGCCAACTCCCACTTTTTCCTCACCCGTCTTCCCAGCACCCCAGCTCACCTTGTTCGAGGTAAGTTCACCAGAAGATATACAACACTCGAAATAATCAGCTATGTCTTAATTTGAATCATACACAACAAAATAAATAGGCCTAAAGGTAAAATTACAGCTGTAGATTTTGACGAGTGGTGCAGAACTTTGTCAAGTTAAAACATTTACTTAAAACACCAACGATCTGGAATCGAATGACTTCACATTTGAACTTTTATGTTGTATTTTTATTTTATTCACAATTTTATTTACACAATTTAAATGGATTATGTTCCTTGAAAATGTTTACTCATTAACAACGCTACGTGTGCTGGTTGCTGTTTTAAGTTCTTAGCTAGTTCTTCATTTCCTGAAAAAGACGCGTACATTTATATTTATAACAAGATGATTCTCTTTCAGTAACTATCTACTGGTATTATTTTTTTAACCCTTCAAATGTGACATAATAGTTTAGTTAACGTATACTTTTCCCCCTTACACAGATACAGTGTGGATAATTGGTGACAGGTGGGGCTTAGAGAGCTGTGACCAGAAGCTTCCTCAGTCTGCTGGATGTCCTCATCTGTTGGTTTGGCTGGGTGGACTACAGTGGAAAGGCCTTCATCCCTTTCTCTTTTATTCTATAACAAATATTTTTAAATATTACATTAAAATCCTGTTTGTATTTGCACTTCATTTGTCTTTCGTGCTTACTGTAGATCTTTCACAATTGTCAAATGACCACAATTTAACACTGAAAACTGCTGAATGTCATGAAGTCCAACATTTGCTGTTAATTTAAATTATATTTAGTCTTTTCTATATTAATAATACAATATTACTGTGGTTTAACAAGTTATGATCAAGCCATGCACTCAGGGAAACATCAACATTATAAACAACACATTTCCAAGTTGTTTAGTATGCTTTAATGAGTTAACAGATGTAGCAGTAATTACAAATACTTCTGTTTTGTGAAATAAGTAACGTTTTCAACCTCTATATTATTGTTATTAGTGTTGATTGTTGCCCAGATTTGTCTCTCCCAAAGTGTCCTACAGAAGAAAAAAGGAACGTTAATAGCAGTGGCAGAAAGAAATACTATGGTATGTCTAGAGCAGGCCAGGAACACTGGATAAACATATTATAAGAAACTAAAAAGTACGAGGTCTTGAGGATAAAAATAAATAAATAAATAAAAATATGACAGAACCAACACTGGAGAACCTGTGTATGGCATCTGTAGCAACATAGGCCAGATGAGGTTTGTCATTAATCATTTTAAGCTACACTTCATATTGTAATTGCGCATAGGTCGCCACTTTTTAATGGTTTTAAACTATTCTGACATTAACGTCCCCTTACCTGTTAACGTTATATTGCCAAAAGCAAGTTCAAGATTAACACTACATGCATGTTAGCTAATTTATGAGGTGAACTGGTTTTCCCACCCTCATGCAGAGACAGTAGATTTAAATGTATTATCATTGTAAAGTCTATATTACTTCTATATTATATATTGATTTTGATACAATCGGTTTAATAACTGAGAACCAACAATGTGCTCCCATTAACATTGAAGCTAATGAATTACCCGAAGGCTAATTCATTAGCTGGCTAAGTAGCAAGCTAACAAGCTGAGCTAACACGCCTGTTTTGTTAAGCGCAAACACAAACCCTTGCTAATTAGTACGAACATATTTAGAATAAAACAAGTGTTTCACTCACCGAAAAAGATGGAGAGCATATTTCTTTGAAGGTCTGCTAGAACAATTGACCGAACAACAAGCCATTCAGTGGTATCTACGTACAATTTTCCATAGTCATGACACTAATTAGCTAAAGTAGTGGGGACGAGCGGAGAGACCAAAGCTAGCAGCTACCGCCAAGGGACCGGTCCTTACGTCACCTGTCACTCAAGGCGGGAACGCCCTTAATTATGCAGAATTTTAAACCTTAATAAAAAATAAAGAACGCGTTAGAAAAAAATTCACCCCCGTACAGTTGTCATGAATAGTAAAATAATGCATTGAGACTAAAACCATTTTTTGTACCAGGCTGTAAACATGTTTAATATTCTCTTCCGGTTCACGCAACTTGTGGCAAATGTAAATATCCGAATGGGATGCAACGCCCAAAATTGCCCCTTATCCGATTTTTCAATTTTCCATTTGTGCACAGAATAGGAAATCGGAAAAAAAACATCACTTAATAAGCTGATACACATGTAGCAGGATGAGATGCCCCATCCTGGCTCTCATGTAGGCGAATGTGCTGCTTGGCTCTCTCCATTAACCAATTAGCACATGGGGTTACCCTATATAGGGGGGCAGTATTCATCATTTCGGCCTCTTGCTCTTTGGCTCTGAGGTCTGCACTGTCACCTGTGCAGGTAATGCGGCGGTAGCTGCCTCGCTTAGTGTCTTTACATGTAATTTTAGATTTGTGCATGTCATCCCAATTACTGCTTGTCTGCGCGTAGACGTCCGACACAGTCTGTACCTGACTGGCTCATGGGAAATAACTGATCAAATGCGCTTGGCCCGTGGTCGTCTGCAGGTTGTAATAGAGCGTGAAGCCTTCCGCTTCTCTCCCATGTGTGATCTGACGCTGCCTGATTGGTAAACTTTCTCTCAGCCTCTGCATTAATAGTATATATACTATATATATACACTATATTACCAAAAGTATTCGCTCACCTGCCTTTACTCATTCTATGAACTGAAGTGCCATCCCATTCCTAACTCATAGAATTCAATATGATGTCGGTCCACCTTTTGCAGCTATTACAGCTTCAACTCTTCTGGGAAGACTGTCCACAAGGTTGAGGAGAGTGTTTATAGGAATTTTTGACCATTCTTCCAAAAGCGCATTGGTGAGGTCACACACTGATGTTGGTCGAGAAGGCCTGGCTCTCAGTCTCCGCTCTAATTCATCCCAAAGGTGTTCTATCGGGTTCAGGTCAGGACTCTGTGCAGGCCAGTCAAGTTCATCCACACCAGACTCTGTCATCCACGTCTTTATGGACCTTGCTTTGTGCACTGGTGCACAGTCATGTTGGAAGAGGAAGGGGCCCGCTCCAAACTGTTCCCACAAGGTTGGGAGCATGGAATTGTCCAAAATGTTTTGGTACCCTGAAGCATTCAATGTTCCTTTCACTGGAACTAAGGGGCCAGGCCCAGCTCCTGAAAAACAACCCCATACCATAATTCCTCCTCCACCAAATTTCACAGTTGGCACAATGCAATCTGAAATGTACCGTTCTCCTGGCAACCTCCAAACCCAGACTCGTCCATCAGATTGCCAGATGGAAAAGCGTGATTCATCACTCCAGAGAACGCGTCTCCACTGCTCTAGAGGCCAGTGGCGGCGTGCTTTACACCATTGCATCCGACGCCTTGCATTGCACTTGGTGATGTGTGGCTTGGCTGCAGCTGCTCGGCCATGGAAACCCATTCCATGAAGCTCTCTGCGTACTGTACTTGGGCTAATCTGAAGGTCACATGAAGTTTGTAGCTCTGTAGCAATTGACTGTGCAGAAAGTCGGCGACCTCTTTGCACTATGCGCTTCAGCATCCGCTGACCCCTCTCCGTCACTTTACGTGGCCTACCACTTCGTGGCTGAGTTGCTGTTGTTCCCAAACGCTTCCATTTTGTTATAATAGAGCTGACAGTTGACTGTGGAATATTTAGGAGCGAGGAAATTTCACGACTGGATTTGTTGCACAAGTGGCATCCTATGACAGTTCCACGCTGGAATTCACTGAGCTCCTGAGAGCGGCCCATTCTTTCACAAATGTCTTGTTTCACAGTCTGCATGCCTGAGTGCTTGAATTTATACACCTGGGGCCAGGCCAAGTGATTAGAACACCTGATTCTGATCATTTGAATGGGTGAGCGAATACTTTTGGTAATATAGTGTATATATAGCGTGTGTGTGTATATATATATATATATATATATATAGCGTGTGTATATATATATATATATATAGCGTGTGTGTGTATATATATATTTAGCGTGTGTGTGTATATATATATATATATATATAGCGTGTGTGTGACTGTGTGTATATATATATATATATATATATATATAGCGTGTGTGTATATATACATATACATATATACATACATATACATATATATACATATGTACAAAAGTGTATTTTAATACAGAGATTGCGTTGTCTGGTTTGTTTTGATATTTACACCTACCCAGAGTACCCCTCCCACTCGAACGTATGTCTCCACAACCAGTACAGGTATGCATATGTATATATGTGAGCCCTGCGATGGATTGGCGACCTGTCCAGGGTGTACCCCTGCCTCTCGCCCGATGACAGCTGGGATAGGCTCCAGCAGACCCCGTGACCCTTAACAGGACTAAACGGTTATAGAAGATGAGAGAGTGAGTGATATATATGTGTGTGTGTATATGTATATATATGTGTATATATGTATGTATGTGTATGTCATTGTAAAAGCAGCTTGCCCTCATCTTAATTGGGGGCATTAAAGGAACACAGGTGTGGTGGATGACATTCTTATAGCAATGTCCATAGTGAAGGGGCATGACGCAATACTGTGTTAAGTAGTTGTAGCCACAAGCTATAATTTGAAGCTTAATTTTAACATGTGTCACATCTGCCAGTCAGTGATGTATGTAGGTCACATAATTACAGCTGATGGGTTAAAACCAGACCCAGCAAAAACTGAAGCAGTAAGGAGCATGCCTGCGCCAACAGACAAGGATGGTCTGTGTCACTTCTCGGGCTTTGTGACATGCCTGCCAGTTTATTCCAAACCTAAGTGAAGTGGACACTCCACTGAGTCAGCTCATGAAGAGCGACGTTGAGTTTGTAAATGTCGCCAGATCCTCCAGAACTACACCCTTCATCAAGTGAGGTAGCACCATGCTCCCTACGAAACCAACCGGGTGATAGATAGATTGAACTTGTAGTTTGATGGACTGTATTTGTTAGCGCCTCAGTTCTACGTTCAGGGACAGGTGTGAAAGAAGTGATGTGCTGGTAACCTTTCTTTCCTAGATGGATATTTGAGCAATGTTGTTATTTAGTTGTTGACAAGGAGAATAGCAAGGAAAAGCAATTCATTGTTACAATACTAGTAAAGAAGTTGTTATAGCTTACACATAGCACAGACAGCAGTTTTCTTTGTTGGGTAAGGGAAATGTAATGTATTGTTGAGAGGTCACGTTCGCCTGTGGGCTTCCGTAGCTGCCTACCTGTGTCCTTCAATGCGCCCTGTTGTGCACCCTCTGTGTGTGCGCGCATGCATAATAAAAGAAGTCTTGTGCAGTATTGGCCTCTTTATTGTGTTTCCATAGAAACATATACAAAGTGAGCACACTGCCCACATTCCGTTTAATTAACACTGCGCTCTGTTCTACTTCCACCAATTAGAAAGAAATGTTGGCTTATACACTGTACTGTAAATTTATTTATTTATTCCTACTCTCACAGTCCTAACATGACAACTTGTAATCATCATGAAGTCACATCCCATTTCTATAATGTCAAATGAAACTCATCAGAAAAATTGGATACTTGAGTGTGCATCAGTATTATGTTAATTATTACTCTAGGTTGTCTGTATCTCTGTGTTAGCCCTGCGATAGACTGGCCAACTGTCCAGGGTATACTGGATATACTCGGCCAATGACAGCTAGGATAAGCTCCAGCACCCCCATGACCCTTCACATGACAAGCAGTTATAGAAGATCCTTACTCAAGCTCCTTGCATTTCTTCTTTTTTCATGGGATAGTCCACTAAATCTTTAAGGAGAGTGTTGTATATTGCGTGACATTGTTCCTATCTATTTCTACAATATAATTCTTTTAACACACCTGACAACAAGTACATTATTCTATTTTGCATGCGTGTGTGCCTACCTTGTGTGTACCCTACCATAGCTTAGTATGATTAATAGGCCTTTAAGTGTTATGAAGTGACTTTTGCCATTCACTCATATAGAGGATAGAAGATGTCATCTGCACGTGAGGGTGTGTGCATGTGTGTGTGTGTGCTGTCAGCTGTGCAACTGCGACAAGTTATGCCTCTGACCTGTAACCTGTGATTTTGACTGAAAGCTGGTCACTCACTGATATAGCCACACACAATACGATACACTCCAGCACATGAAGACAGACCCGGACATCTAAAGTATTTCTAGCGCCACACCCACATGGGCTTACCAAGGGTGTACATGGTAGGTGTCACTGGGCAGATAATGGCAAGGTGACAGGTCAGATGCTTGAGGGAGGGTTGAAGAGTTAAGAGGTTCAGTGGGGGGACAGCACTTTGGCTGATTAGTTATGGTCCCATGGGATGGGGGAGGCACTGAGACATGACATCATACATCCAGAGAGAGCGTAAGTGAGAGGATCATAAAGAAAAGGGTGGAGGTCAACAGTGACAACAACACCATCTGCATGAGGTCAAAAACTCATTATCGTTAGCATTTAAGTGAATCCTGCAATTTACTCTTTAGCTCAGTTTAGTGTCTGTGTTGGTGTCTCCAAGGTAAAATGTATTTTTATATAATTTCAGATTATGTTAAGATAACTTATTTCACTTATTATTTTCTTTTACTTCTTAAATTTCCATTTTGAGGTACAGCTTGATTTTAGGATGTAACAATGGCACATGGCAGGAGTTGCTCATTGTTGTTACATGGCGACTGTGGCTCAGTAGGTAGAGCGGGTTGTCCTCGAACCAGAGGGTTAGCGGTTTGATCCCTGGAATGTGCCACATGTTGAAGTGTCCTTGAGCAAGACACTGAACCCCCAGTTGCTTCCAGTGCGTGGCACTGGTGTGTGAATGTGTGTGTGCTTGTGTGAGTGAGTGGGTAGATGTGTCTCTGACTGTAAAGCGCTTTGAGTACCAATAGGTACCAATAGGTAGAAAAGCACTATATAAACGCAAGGCCGTTTACCATTTACATTGTCTTTTCTTGTCCCTCAGAATGTCCCAGTCATTTTTATTTCATGCAACCATTTCTTTGCCTTTACACTGTACATTTTACATCTTGAGCTAGTCATGATGCAGTGGGACTCCAAGCAGTGTGTAGTAATGAACTGAGATGGTAGGCTCTTTCTTTCCCCTTCACATTATTGCTTTACTTACTCAATAAATCACAGAGGGATTTTCCTCAGTCATTCCTCACTAGTAAAACTGAGGCAAACAATAATTTTATTATGATTCATAGCATGTTGGAGCTGATGTGCTTCATGTTCAGATGTTTCCCAACAACACTAGACAGGCACAGCTTTACAGTATAATTAATGTAATAAAATACCGGGCATGCTCTACCAGCTTTTTAAGTAATGTATGAGCAAAGTAGTTTTCATCCTTTGCAGAATTACAAATGCAGCTAAATAAACATTCAGTGTACTGTATTTTCACATGTCCCAGTTCCTGACTGAAGGCTTAGTTATGTAAATGTTTTATTTAAATTTAAATTTTTATTGGCCATGTACAGTATATTACAAGTGGTTTCTCCAAATTCAACTCAAAATACCAACTTTAATGACTACTGCAGTCTCAGAAATAAAAGATAATAAGGGGGCAGTGAGGTGGCAATGTCTCACAGCGAGAAGGTCCCAGGTTCGAATCCATCCATCCATACAGAAGAAGAAGGAATGATATTAAGGTGATAATGAGGTACAATAATGTGCATTAACATGAATAACATGGAGTTATATGTTGCAGACAGGTGAGTTGTTGTAAAGTTCGATAAAGACTGGTATGAAAGAAGTCCTGTAGCATTCACTGTGGGTGCAGAGCTGGACTGTTGCATATTTAAAAGGGGGGTGGACAGGGAGGGGTCAGGTTCGCTGATTGGAATGTATAAAGGAAAAATGCTTCTAAATCTGAGCGTACACCACGTTTTTGAAACAAATCCACGCAAGTCTTCATACATGAGAAGCCTGGAGTGTGCGCCACATTTCAGTAGGAAATCCATGCAACTTTGTACATGAGGCCCCAGCTCCTTGGTGTTGTCCACATTCAGGAATAAGTGGTTTGCCTGGGACCACTGCACAAAGTCTCCAGTCACCTCACTTTCTGTCTATCTCTTATAAACCTAACACTCTAGAGCAGGGGTGCTCATTACGTCGATCGCGATCGACCGGTAGATCTTGAAGGTAGTGCGGGTCGATCGCGTGCCAATGAAATCATTTTTTTAGATGTTAGTCTAAAACATTTATCTGTTGCAACTCAAAAACAAACCAAGAAATGCGTTCATCTTTTATTTTTACTTTATATTTGCAACATGCCCTCAATTCAGCGGCACATGTCCACAGCCACGCCCAACTTTAACGACAACTCAAGACTACCGTTCTTAAAGACACAGCGCTATTTTTCTAAAGGTGCAGTGTACCAATTTTTCTTGATAAAAATAAAAACAAAGATGGATAGAGCTTTTAACACTGCAACAATTAATATGACAATTAATGTATCTAGATAGATAGATAGATAGATAGATAGATAGATAGATAGATAGATAGATAGATAGATAGATAGATCCTCTTATACTATTGTAAAAGTAGCTCGCAAGCCAAAAAAGTGTGAGCACCCCTGGTCTAAAACATTTATCCGTAACTCCAAAACAAACAGCAAGACAAACATTCATCTTTAACGCTGTAACAACAATTAATATGGCTGTTAATAGGACTATATATATATACAGGTAGATCACTTTGACTTGGTGATTGCAAAAGTAGCTCACAAGCCTAAAAAGTGTGGGCACCCCTGCTCTAGAGTCATCAGAGAATTTCTGCAAGTAGCAGGGCCCAGAGCTATACAAGAAATTTGGTGTAAAGAGTGAACAGAAATGGAGACAGGACAGTCCTCTGTGGTGCCCCTACATTACTGACAACAGTATTGGACAGCAGCACAAACGGGAGCCTGTCAGACAAGTCAGTAATCCAAGAGACAGTAGAGGAGCTGACACCCATCCTGAGACACTTATCATGCATAGAAAGGGCTGAATGGTGTTAAAAGCACTGGAGAAATCAAAGAATATGATCCTCACAGAGCCTTTTCCACCATCCAGGTGAGAGTGAGCATGGTGCTGTGGATAGATGACAGCATCATCCACACTAAGATGAGGCTGACACACAAACTGAGGAGGGTACAAGACGGGGGGCACCAGGGGTCTCCACTGAACCAGGACAAGTCTTTCCAGGACCTTCATGACATGTGACATCAGTGCAACCGGTGAAGTCGTTGAGGCCAGATAGCATGGGTTTCCTGGGCACCGACACTATACAGGATGTTTTCCATAGCACTGGAATCCTTTCCAGCTCCAGACTCATATTGAGCATTTAGTGTAGTGTAGTCAGCAGTCCTACATAGCCAGAAACCAGCTTTTGGCAGTGTTACTGTGGAATCGTATTCCATTCCTCATGGGCAAAGGCCTCAAGTTCACTAATAGTCTTGGGTTTGCCTGCTGCAATCACCTTTTTCACATCCCACCCGAGATTTTTGATAACTACAATGTACTCCTACCCCACAGCAATGGCACTCCTTAAGGGCAACAGCCATCCCCAGCAGGATGCTGTTGCCCTTAAGGATGTCTGTTTAGGAATTAAAAAAAACATGAAAAACAGCACATGGTTGACCGGAGCTCCACATTTCCTAGATCACAAACTGATCAAGTATCTTGGACTGGGATGTTGCATTTTATTGCAACATTGCTCGGGCTGTTTTCCTTGGGCTGGTAAGTAATCATAACTTGGATGGATAGTGTTTGTTGCTGTTTTTTAATGATTTAGATCCGCTGTACCTGTTTTTCCAAGGCAAATCAGTACATGTTTTGTGAGGTGTTATTGCAAATAAAAGCAACATTATAGTGACTGGTGACCTGTCATTGGTGTTTTATGCTATTACACATACTACAAAGTATATAATACATAAGCCTAATATTTAAAGCTTTCAGATGACATTTTAACCTTTTTGTGCTGCCATGGTAGGTCAGTTTCAAACTGTCTTTGTCTGATTGCTCATGTGTTCCCACACTACAGAGGCCTTCAGCATGTTGTCTTCACATTAAAAGCTAAGGTGAACTGAATCGTGAAATTGCCCAGCTAAATGAAAGCGTTGTCAGGCGCCCAAACTGAGATGGTATACTGTATATGGTATATACAGGATATATCAATTAAATAAAAGAAATATAGTCGAAAGCTGTTTTTCAGGTTGTGTTTAAGGGCATTCAGAAAAAAATAAAATAAAAAATAACACATTAAATAAATAGAGAGCAATATTGTAGTTTCTGGTTTGACTTGATGACAGTGGTGTTGCCTGACTGCTACAAAGCTGAAACTGAGACACAACGCTGCAGAAGTGTGTCTGTTTGGCTTTGCAGCCTGTTTGGATTAACAGTAATATTGCATGCTATGGATAGGAAATGACTGATACTATGACTGAGTGGTTTTAAAAATATTTCAGAAAAGGAGTTACAGGTTATCTCATAACAGCAGTACATGTCAAGTTCTGGCACCTATTAGCTGGTAACTGAATAGTCTGTTGTAGTCAGTGTGTTGGATGTGGGATAAACAGACAGAGCCACTTTGGTACGTGCCAGATCACTCTGGCCAAATGACTGTGTCTGAGTGTCTTTGAAATTGAAAAACTTGTAGGGTGCTATGGTTGTAGGGGTGCTGTGGATGCACAGGAACCAGCAGGAACGAGTCTTAACTGAGGCAGTGCCAACTCACAACTTCCAGGACTCTGAAGACCTGCTGCTAACATCTTGGTTCCAGATACCAGAGGATGTTGAAGCTGTTTTGATGTTTTCAATGATGATAATGTACAAAATCAGTTCAGTACAGCTATACACAATTATATATTGTTACATTTAGGCTCGAGTTACAGGTGAGTAATATAAGACTTCAGACAACTGTTTGCTGATAGTAAATAAATACATATTAAAATGAAATAATTATCTACACCTATCTACAGATAGGAATACGCATATATTGTGCAGGGTAATAACACATATTCAGCTGTGTATGTGTGTGATACAGCTGCTACAGATTTGCCCATCCCCCATTCCCCAGGGACATCTGGCCATCAGAGAGTCAACCCCTTTGAGTCTCAGTATCTCTCTATCCTTTTCCCTTTATACATGGTGAAATGCTATCTCCTCTCACTTCCACTTTGCCTATTTGTCTGCATAGCCTCTCATGCATGACTCCTTTTGTTTTAGGTGCACCTGTGTGTGTCTCTCCCGCTTTGACCAACTATAAGTGTCTCTTCTATGTCATACGTCACCTCTCTTTTTATGTCTGACTCTTTCTTCAACGTTGATCGGTGCACTGTTGTCTTATTTTTACTAACAACCCAGTCTGAAGAAACATGCCATTGAAAAACCATTGTTCCTTCGTCAAAGGCTGGTTTAGTGTTGTATGTGTCTTGAATTTAAGGTATATTTACTTAAGTAACTACAATGTATGCCATTCATTATCATTTTCATTTGTCCTCAGGCTGGCCTGCCATCTTGTGGCCAAAGACAACACATCTGAAGTTGCACATGTGATGAAATGGCTAAATTCAAAGAAATCACAGCATAATAAGGTAATGAAGAATATGTTACATCTTTGTCATTAACAGAATTATCTCATGACTGTTTACTAAGTTCAGATGGCTACATGCTCACTGCATTGTGTATTATACTTAAAACAAAACAAAAACAGTGAATTATCCTCATTGAGATCTGTGATCTGTCAGAAGTAAAGCATACCATTGCACTGAATACTGATCAAAATGGTTAATAATAATAATAATAATAATAATAATGAGACACAAACCATGATTATTGGGATTTTTGGGTTTCTGACACTTATTAATAATTATTATTATTATAGTAAATGGCCTTGTGTTTATATATCTACCTATGAGTTCTCAAAGCGCTTTACAGTTGCAGACACATCTATACATTCGCTCACACAAGCACACACACATTCACACGCACTAGGAGCAACTGGGGGTTCAGTGTCTTGCTCAAGGGCACTTCCGACATGTGGCACATTCCGGGGATCGGACCGCTAACCCTCTTGTTAGTGGACAATCCACTCTTACCTACTGAGCCACAGCTGCCCCATTTTATCAATAAAACATGCCCTGGGTAAAATTGACTGTTGCTGTTCCTGAGAAACTAACATAACAAGAGGGTTAAAGGAAATTATTGCGAAAAAATGTAGTTTAACCAGACATTGCACTTTTTCATTGTCATTTTGACTGGCGGTCATAAAAATCCTGTCATAATCCATTTTTACCCATCACTTTATTTTTTTCAGATGCATTAAAATTTCATTAACTTTAAGTACTTTTCAGAACAGTACTGAAGTTAAATGGCTGCTGATGTCTTGTACCACTCTAACAGCTGTTAGATGGCACAGTAGGGTTGAAGTGCTTTGATGATATGCAAACTCTTTTTTTCTTTTTTTTCCTCCCTATTCTCTTTTGCACAATTTGTACAAAACTCTGCTTTTATCGAGGCTTCCATCAGGTATTTTTTTTTTAAATAAAATTTGCCTTCCATCAGTCCTAGCAACATGTTAGCCGTTAGCCACATAGACATATATACATTTATACTGTATATATATGTATGATCTGGGGTTGCTGCAGTTGCTCAGGTCTAGGTTCAGCAACATTATGTGTCCAAAGAATGAGGTCAGCTGACTACCTGGATATACTGAATGACCAGGTTATTCCATCAAGGGTTTTTTTTTTTCTCCCCTGATGGCACAGGCATATTCCAAGATGACAATGCCAGGATGCATGGGGCTCAAATTGTGAAAGAGAAAGCACGAGACGTAATTTTCACACATGGATTGGCCACCACAGAGTCCAGACCTTAACCCCATTGAGAATCTTTGGGATGTGCTGGAGAAGGCTTTGTGCAGTGGTCAGACTCTCACATCATCAATACAAGATCTTGGACAAAAATGAATGCAACACTGGATGGATAAATGGAACACGTGATGAACACATTCAATGTCACAGGATTTACCTAATTCATCTAAAGTGTTACCTTTTTTTTGGCCAGGCAGTCTATATATACAAACAAACCTCAACTACATTTAAAGCTTTTATTTTGAAGGAAACACTTTCCAGCTTCACACAGTACTTCCTATTTTCCAAGGTAACCAACTTGTATACACAGAGACGTGTACTGTGACTACGCACACAAATATCTTCATCCCTCCAAATTGTCACTAACTGACAATACATATACACCAACCATAGGTATGTAAACTGAAATGTTTTATCCATTGTTTACAGCATTATACACTAACTGGCCTTTTTAACATAAACTTTGTTAAATCATGAGATCTAAGTTAGTGGTGATGTTGAATACGCCTCTGTTATACAAAAAAAAGTATTATTTTTGTCAAATGTATGGTTTACAACAACCTCAGAAACATCGTCATCAGTGTGTACCCAATTGACCTCTGCAGATTGTCCTATGTCTTAATAATAATTAATTATTAATACTTACGGGGGAATTGACATTTTTTTACAACCTGGACCTTATTTCTGGCATAAAATATGATAATTTACTCACCCATATAACTTTGGTTTCATCTGGAGTCGTTCGGAATATATTTAGATCCAGCAGAGCGCCACATATATCTATATTGTGGGAGTGACAGAGGTACCAAAAAAGCAGCCTCTAAATAACAAATTATCTGCCACGACACTCATTCATTTCACCAATATTTTGCGTACGCTAGTGCTATTTCCCATCAAGTTTAGAGTTAACAAAATATTGCTGAAATGAACAAGTTTTGCTGCAGATAATCTGTTATTTAGAGGCTGCGTTTTGGTGCCTCAGTCACTCCCACTATATATTTAGATCCAGTGCCCTTCTGGATCTAAATATCTTCAGACAACAACTCCAAATGACACCAAAGTTATATGGGCGAGTAAACGATCGTATTATATGCCAGGCATAAGATCAAGGTTGTAAAAAATGTTAATTCCCTTTTAAAATACATACAATTTTAGGTTTATGATGCTTTTTAATGCTGTATAAGTGTGTGTGTTTCCAGTGTGTAAAGATGCCATTAGGTAATGGGAAGAGTGACATGGAGCGGCTGGGAGTATTTAAGGAAATGAGCTACATCTCTGTAGGTGACAAATATACACCTCTCACCAGCCGTAAGCATCTATTTATATACAAATCTAATTCATTTAATCTGTGCAGATTATCCGCTTGCATCTTTTTTAAGCGAATATTGGCCCTCTCACAGATGAAGCAGATGACTGTGATTATTTCATAACAATGATGTATGATATGACAACTGTCAACAACAAGTTAATAGTTGTTGATAGTATCAAGTCAACATGTTGCATGTGGGGAAAAAATGGGCAGGTATAAACATTTTAGGAAGAACCAAATGTTTATGGGTCAGATCAATGGCGACAGATATTTATTTGTGTTGTTCTCTTGGTCAGAAGTGTAGTGTTCACCGAGAAACAAACCATTCAATGTTTACTTGGTGTTGGGGAACGTGCTGGAAAACCTTTGATCCAACACACAACTTTCATAGCTGCATACTGAATCCAGGTCCATTCAACGAGGCAGCATATCGTAGCTGCCAGATGCAAGCGGGTGTTGCTAAACAAAGATGTGCACTGCAGAGCGGCTTTTTTGACAAGTCCTTCAAACGGATTTTTTCGAACGTGAGGCACTGAATGACCCGCTGAGACAGGCCAGACAGAACCACATCCAGCAGGCCAAGAAGAACCTGGGAAAGGCATTCCTGCCTGTAACGGAGTTAGAAAGCTGTGAGATAACACACACAAATATACTGACAAAATGGATGGGAGTAAGTGTAGAAGTTCCCAGAATTTTAATTGCTGCTATGGTATTTACTGGGCAGTTTGTTTTGGAGTCTTTGGTTGTCATAACAGTATTTCTTTTGGAGTATGTTTGTTTTTTTAATTTAACATAGGATATAAAGTACAAAAAAATTCTGTCCTACAGTACTCTGTATTTACTACGCTCACAATAGCATGTTCTTTGTCTGCCTTCAGGTGTGGTTCAGGTACTTACTATGGGACTTTGTCAGGACCGATTGAAGCTATGAGTCCACTGTCAGTTACCCAGAAAACTCATCACTCACCTGGCCGCAACATTGTCACCTTAACCCCCAAGAGAGGCAGTGGTTACAGGTTTATGGCAGAAAAAGTGGTTCACAACTAACCAACAAGCACATTTCCCTAATCTTTCTACTGGAATAATTCAAATTTTAGAGAAGTTGTGGAGGTGTGAAGATTTTGCATGTGTTAATGATATAATTCAGATAAAACTTAAATTTAAAATGATGAACTATCGTGTTTCCCCCGTCTCAGTAAAGGCAAATACATCTGTAGTAACCAAAATGTTATCTCTTTCAGCTATCCCAATTTAACCTTGTCCAAAATTGAGCTACAGTGGTATGAAAAAGTTTGGGCACCCCTCTACGATTTCATATTAATTTGCTCTAACTTTATAAAAGACGATCACAGCCACAAGATTTTATTTCCTACAGAGATGTAGACATTTAAGTGTTTTCCAGACCAAAATTCTTAGAGTATCATTACAAAGTTGTATTATAATAAATCAAAATGTAAAAAATGTATGTGCAAAAGTTTGGGCACCCTTTTAATCACATTGATTTCAAGACCTGTAGGGATTTGTAGCTGACATGTTGCAGCCCAAAACTGCTTTGATTAGCTTGTGAGACCTTCAATTACAAAGACAGGTAAAACCAATCATGAAAAAGGCTATTTAACAGAGGCAATTGCTGGCTGTGCTTGTCCTATGCTCCTGGCAACATGGGGGCATCGAAACAACTCTCCACTGACCAAAAAACTAAGATAATTCATTATCATGAATTAGGAGAAGGGTACAAGAAATTATCAAGAAGGTTTGGGATGTCTATTTCCACAGTCAGAAATGTGGTGCAGAAATGGAAGGCCAGAAGAACAGTCATTGTGAAGGAAAGATGTGGTAGGCCAAAAAAAAAAAATACTGGAAAGACACAGACGGAGGATGGTTAGAATGGTCACAGACAAGCCACAGACCACCTCCAGAGAACATCTGGCTACTGATGGTGTAGTTGTTCATCGTTCCACAATCCAGCGCACTTTGCACCAGGAAAAGCTCTTTGGAAGGCTGATGGCAAAAAGCCTTTCCTGAGTGTTCGTCAGAAGAAGAGTCACATGAGGTATGCAAAAGCACATCTGGACAAGCCAGAAGCATTTTGGAAAAAAATACTGTGGTCAGATGAGACTAAGATGGAGTTATTTGGTCAGAACAAGAGGAGGTATGCATGGAGAAAAAAACACACTGAATTCCATGAGAAGAACTTATTGCCTACTGTGAAATATGGTGGAGGGTCCATCATGTTATGGGGCTGTGTGGCTAGCACAGGGACTGGAAACCTTGTTAAAATTGAGGGCCACATGAATTCCTCTCAGTATCAGCAGATTCTTGACAAGAATGTTCAAGAATCTGTCACAAAGTTGAAGCTACGCCGGGGTTGGATTTTTCAGCAGGACAATGATCCCAAGCACTGTTCAAAATCCACCAAGGAATTCATGCAGAAGCACAAGTACAATCTTCTGGAATGGCCATCCCAGTCCCAAGACCTTAACATCATTGAAAATGTATGGATTGATTTGAAGCAGGCTGTTTACGCACGGAAGCCAAGAAACCTGACTGAACTAGAGGCGTTTTGTATGGAGGAATGGGCCAAAGTACCACCTGCCAGACTTCAGGGACTTGTCAGTGGCTATAGGAGGCGTCTACAGGCTGTTCTTGCAGCAAAAGGAGGGTCTATTAAATATTAATGGAATTATTTCTTTGGGGTACCCAAATTTATGCACATGCCTATTTTTGTTTAAATATACATAAAAATGTTTCTGTTGGACCAATGAAAATGATTTCACTACTGAGATGTTTCTGTTTCCATAAGGTATAACATTTGTTAAAATAAAGTTGCTGCTTCAAAAGCTCAGCAAGTGACAAACTGATGCACCTAAGGGGTGCCCAAACTTTTTCATACCACTGTATATGCCTCGGATCCATACAACAGAAGCAAAGAAGTACTAAAGGTAAAATATAAAAATGTTTCCAATAAAGCTTATTAGTGTACGAAACCTTCACAATTTTTACAAAAGGTGGATTCTCTGTGTTTATTGTTCATCAAGCAACCTAGTAAAAATATACACTAGAACTACATAATTAATCGTTTTAGTTAAATGCTATAATTTAACATTTGATCTACAATTTAAAATGTGTGCATCTGTGTGATACAGAAGGAGGCAGCAATTCAAATTGCCAAATTAAGAAATGGTCCCTTTAAGTTCAACCTTCACCCCAGGGATTATTTCCAAGGCAATCCATACCATAGTGACAAGCCACTCTCACCTCTACACAAGCCCTTCTCGCCATCAAAGAATGTCTCTGCAGCCCCCTTCAAGCCATCATCCCCCAGCAAACGGGTGACTCTATTTGTTCAATTGTATCAGGATTACAATTTCTCCTGTCTGATATGCTGCTGCTTGTTTTCTTTCCACAGTCAGTAATGTGTGTTTCTGTGAATGTTTCTTGTGTTAGACTGGAGGAATGAAAGCGGGGACGTTTGCCTCTTATCCCTCACACTCTGCTGATCCGTATGTCATTCACCGGTCCAAACGAGCCAGTCAACAGCTTATCTTCCGTCCTGTTTCTGGCCCCAAGAGCACACCTGTCAAGAGTATCATCACTGTCAATGTTAACAGGTTTGATCCCTGTGCCTATTATCTTCTGTTCTGTCATGGATAACTTTCAAATGATACAAACTACACTCTGGAGGTCATCATGACTTCTTTTATTAGTCCCCAGTTCTAAGATGCATCATCTTAAGTGACATTTCCAGGCAGGAGTTTGACAGTTTGAAACAATGAGACGGAGCAAGCTACTGCAGATTTGCTCATTTAAACCTCCATAAACATTAAGCAACATTAGTGTGCACAATGAATCATGTTTGTACTGAATATAAGTCCAATACTTTCTTTTAAATCAATTTTGGTTTCAACCACCTGCCTTCTGCTGTGTGTCTGTAGAGATGGACAGGTAGATGGACTGGTGTTACTAAGAATCTTAATCTTACTGAGAGTTGTTTTTCTGACACATACCTCAGGTCACCATCAACCTGACCTGGTAGATGAGGCCATAGAAAGTCATAGTGCTGTAACCTTTTCAAAGTGTGGTATAACAATACCAGATATACAAAAAACTAAACCTGGGCTGGTTTAAAGTGAACCAAGCCCAGGTTGCTGTCAGGAAAGACCAAAACAGAAGGGAACTGCACTGTTAATTAGAGAGATTATCCACAGGATAGTCACTAAAAGTATTACTTTTCACATTTTACACGCATTATCAAATGTAGGTAATATAGAAATTAATTAGTTTAACAAGACAGACCCCAGTCACTGAGATTCAGGTTAACTCCAATCTTGGAAACATATTAAATTGGAATTTTTATTAGTTTTATCACTTTAAATTATTACATTTTAATTTAACGTTGTCCTTGAAAAGGAGATACAGCTCTGTGTACTCTTTTCACCTCTTAATAAAAATAAGAAAGAAAGTGTGCAGGGTAAAATAGCATGCTTTTCCCTCTCTTTCATCCCTTTCATCTCATGTAAATGTCTTGTTGTTTCAGGAGTGTGCACTCTGCAAAGTACCCTACCACCATCCCATCAGCTTTAATGAGTTTCTGACACCATTATCCATAGTGCACCACTGGCTGATCTTTCACCTGCTGTGTACTGCGGGAGATGAGATTCCTACAGATATTACACTCCTGTTCCACTTTGAGGACAATTTGGCCTCTGCCATTTTCAGTGGCTTTATTTGTGTAACGTTGCTTCTTACATTTCCTTATTCGCTTTTGTCCTTAGGGGATATACAGTGGTATGCAAAAGTTTGGGCACCCCTCTAAGATTTCATTATAATTTGATCTAACTTTATAAAACACGATCACAGCAACAATATTTTATTTCCTACAGAGATGTAGACATTTGAGTGTTTTCCAGACCAAAATTTGTTAAAATAAAGTTGCTGCTTCAAAAGCTCAGCAAGTGACAAACTGATGCAATGATTTTCCTAAGGGGTGCCCAAACTTTTGCATACCACTGTATGTGTCGAATGTCACACACAGTAGTAAGCACAAATAAAAGGGAGTGGGGTTATTCTTGTTTTCTATTCTGAGACTTTTATTTCAAATAACAGAATAAAGACATTTATTTAAGACAGTGATATAGATGTAAATGTTGGGAATGCCTTGCCAAGTGGACAATTCTGTCTTCATGAGGGTTAGATGTTATCAGCCTTGGAGACAAGATATCATGTATGGACTTGCTGGCCCTGTCCCAGTTATAGGCCAGCGAGCAAGAGGATATGTAGAACTTCATAGTTGGTGTTTGTGTAAGACCAGCCAAATGCACAATTCTTCAGCTAAGTGTTGCTAATCCTAAAGCTAGTTTCTACAGTCTGCCTTCAGCACTATAAGTTCTGCCTTTTCTCTAAGAACCACATGAAAGAGAAAAGTTAAGACCAGCAGAGAATTTGACGTTTAAATTGAGTCTGTGTAGAGTCTTTAACTTTTCCTTTCATCAGGTCTTTTACAGTAAGTCAGAATTTTACTGACTTCAGAACTGCCTTTCTATAAACTGTTTGAAAGACAAGTTTGAAAGAGTTAAAAGGTGCAGAAAAATACATTTTTATTAAGCAGATGTTATGTCACAATGCCCAAACTCTTCATCAGTTGTTAGAATAGCTCCCTATTATTAATTAGTGTGTTATACATCACACTAAAGGAGTTCTGTTGTGGGTTTTGGACTTCCAACTAACACTGAAACTTTCAATGCAGTGTGCCAGTTTCAATTCTATAGTTTTCAAAACTAAATGTATACATTAGGGTGTTCTCAGAATCTGACGCAGCACCAATTCCTGTAATTTTCTATAGAAACACAGATCATACACTAAAAAAAGAAAACTTGTATTGTATTATGACTCTCATCTGATAATTACAAAATTATCACAAATTGAACAAGAATTGGCAGTTGTATGTTAACCATTGTAACCCAATAATATAAATATGACAATCTAGCATAATAAAAGTATTATATTTTCTTTAGTGAATGCAGTTTACTTCTTTCTGATATCATCTAAGAGGTGCATTATCATGCTTTTTATTAATCGTGCTCCAAGTTTCTTATTTTCGAAATATTTTGAATTTGCTCTATTAAATTTTCAAAATGCATTGACTGTACATATATATATAGACGAGTGGTACATCTGCTCACACGAGGATCTTCGGGAGAATTTCCTTTCCCATAATGCACAGCGGTATCTGCTGTTCATAAGTCTCTGCGGGACTTCCGCCCTCTCTTTCTGTCGGCTGGGTCCGTGTGTGATGTACACCTCGTGAAGGCACTGCTAAACTTGGTAGGTAATGATCTCACGATAATCCCTAAAGACAATGCGTTATTCAGTAAATCTTTCATATCATAACATTGTCGCAACAATACTTGCAATAATGGACTCATTTCCGCGGCCACTTGGTCAAAAAGCGCGGGTCACATGTAGCACGTGGTTTAATTAAGTTGATTATCTTAACTTGCAGAGGTGGAAGGAGTACACACCTTCACTACTTGAATAAAAGTACAGATACTCCTTGTCAAATATTACTCCAATACAAGTAAAAGTAGCCTAGTCAAAATTTTACTTAAGTAAAGTACTTAAGTATTTGATTAAAAAAAGACTTAAGTAAAAATATTTAAAAAGTATTTCAGGAAATACAAGAAAGGAAAGTAGCTTTATTGTCATTATACAATCCACTCTACAATCCACAGCCTCATTACGTTTAAAATGTTCATCAGCAATTTAACAAACATTAAGCTAGTTACCGTCAGTAGCTACATACCGCGACGTGCTTTTTCATGTTGGAAGACGAGTTCGTGTAGGCCGTGATGTCATTTGTTCACGTAAAGCACAACAAACATTTAAACTGAAACATGTCACTTTTTGTTGCAAAAATCTCAAACACGGGCTTGAGATAAGGCCATGGGGGCTCCAGGTGTTTTCTCCAGTTTCTTCTTGCATTGTATGGCATGACGTAGCGAATCAGCATAAACAGTTTCTCAGAATTTTGAAAAAATAATAAAATAAAATAATCAGTTGACGTAAGCTCAAAAGTAGCCAGTAACGAGAGCATCAACAGAAATGTATGGAGTAAAAAGTACAATATTTGTCCTTCAAATGTATTGGAGTAAAAGTATCCCCCAAAAATAATACTCAAGTAAAGTACAGATAAAAACTGTACTTAAGTACAGTACTCAAGTAAATTTACTTCGTTACTGTCCACCACTGTTAACCTGAACCTTCGTTTCCACAATTGAAGTGGCAACGACCTTTATTTACATTTATGAAAATATTATTTTATACTGAGACTCGTTTATGCCAAGAGGCGCACGATGAGCTAAAACGAGTAAAGTCAGTTAATTTAATGGCGATCTGCCATGTCCCTTTCTTTACTGTTACATGTAGTTCTCTTAGATGTTACTTATTGAATAAATATTTGTATCAAAAGAATCCCAAGTGTACATATTTTTAGTGCTGTCCATGTCCTGTAACTTGTGGCCAGAGCTTTGCTTTAGATGTTTTACTGATCTTGTGGGAAATACAGTAGACCGGCTAATGACTGGAAAACTGAAGCTTGCACTGCGACCTCGTAATGACTGATGCTCATGTTGCCTTTCAGAGATGCTGGCTTCCCCGATGATGAAACGTCATGGCAAAGTTTTAGATGCTGGATAGCGTTTCAAGTGGCTGCATTTTCAGAATAAAGGTAAATGAAAAGAACTGAGTGAAACACTGCAGGGCCTACCTGCTAACCAGCTCTAAGTCAGCTGACCAGATAACATGTCTGGCTCAGTGTTACAGAGCTGGTAGAGGAAGTCTCTGTACTTGGCCTCAGCTGTGCAGATTCTGTTTTAGAGTTTGCTGCTGAGCTGCTGCAGAGCGTGGCTCAATGAGAGTGGCCTGTCCTGATCCAACAGCAGGCCAGGCCTAGTATAGGGCTGCACATTACAATTTGCAACCTCAGAGGTGCCATGAACAAGGAATCATTACCATAGCTTAATATTTTTGAGCTGGACCATAGTTATACTTTATCCACAGATTACTCGTCATCAAAGCATCTGAGGAGGATCTTTCTGGTTCTATTGCAGGGTGCACCATGGAGATGCTCCCTGAGGAGTTGAGTTGTGCAGCAGGCTGACTTGAGGTGAGTCAAGTGAATCGGTATATTTTAAAATGATTGAATGGTATGCTGTGATGACTGAATTACACATCATGCTGACCAACACAATGATGAACTTTAGACCCTGAGCATAACAGCTGGGTCAGCAGAGATGAGTAGATATTTTTTTGTTTCACGAATGTATTGATTACTTTACAGCAGCATGTGGAGCATGGCCTGTAGGGGGCAGTAACCACCTGTGATCCAAGACTGCAGGTATGTAAGGCATATCGTCACTGGAAATTGAAGCAAGCACATGTTTGTGTATCGCAAAGAAACTGTAAACCCAATCTTGTACTGCCGTGACAGAGACCTTCTTTGCTCTGCTACGGAATCCTGATATTGGGAGAGAAACTCAGGACTTGGCACAGGTTTATGTAAAAACGATTTACCAAAACCTGACTGAAGACCTGAAACATGTCTGTTTTAATTAGGAGGAGGAACTGTCTAATACTTGTGCTCTGCTTCCCTTGAAAGGGTAATCGGCTATGCTGCTCTGGATGGTTGGATACATCTGCCTGCCTGCTGAGAGGTGACGGGGCTGAATGGTCATCGGTACATCACCCTGGTTCATGTTCTTTCAATCTGACTGGGGCAGGGAGCATGACTGCATGACATATTTTCTACATTAGTTTGGTCTATAAGACTTCAAGTAAGCTTTCAGAGATGAGATGATCTTGGATGTGCAAATTTGCAGATATGTCTAAATCCATGAACAAAGTGGAAATACTGTATCAACTGTACGCATAACTTTAACATCAGTTTAACTGAATGTAACGTCTGTTAAAAGGTTTCTCAAATGCATATAAATAAATTTAATACGCTACACCTTGATGTAAAAATACAGTTCATTTAATCCACATTGACAATGGTGAAGACCTAAAACTAAATATAAGCGGACAGGTTCCTGCCAAATGTGGTACAGGAAAACTGCAAGAGTAGACTCTATGAGCCACTGGTCCCTGCAGTTGTGAGTTATCATTAACTGGAGAAAGCGGATTAATTAAAACTGCATCAGCTGTAGTCTGAGCCGTTTGATACCCTTGTGTGATTACATTTTTGCTGACATGACTAAGGAAATGGAAACATAGTTAACACTAGTTATTGGTGTCTCAGCTGAAATTTTTTTCTCAGTTTGGTTTAACAAAAAGCTTACGCTGCATCTTGGGTATAACTTGTTTTCATCAGATCCTCCCAACTATAGACGTGATCTAGCAGAACGATGGCATGTGGTTTTGAGGCTTTGTGTTATCCTGCTGTGGAGATGATCCTGATTGGCTGAAACGGGACGCACGTTTCCCTTATTCCCGTGAAATCAAAAGTGTGTTAAATGTTAATGGCATTAATGAATAACGGGGAGCTCTATATTAAAATTTACGGTAAACTTATTCCCAGGCTGTCTCCTGCTCTGACAAATGAGCTGACAGTGGCAATCCCTCATCTCATTGGTCGAGGTACTGTTGCTTGCGAAAAAGATACTGGGAGATGACGAAGCAACAACTTTTCCTCGAATGTTGTTTGCACTTTTCTAATTGCACTATTACAAGGGGAATGTTCTGCTTTCAATTGTTTTATATTAATTTATACAGTTTAAGTTAAGCAGGACATGTTTCTGTTTAAGAAACACTTATTTTCTGTTGATTCTTAATAGATTTTTTTTTTTTAAATACAGGGTTTATTTTATCTCTGAAATGTGTACATGTCTCAGTTCTTCGGGAGCAAGGCTCTCACTCACCCAGACCACAGCAGGACCCTCACACTGATAACATACTACACAGCTCATGAACAAGATTTTTGTCCTTTTCATATTAAGTGGGCCAAATCACTTACGGACATTTCTGCTATAATGTGATTCTTTTAAATAAACCAGGTAACTTGCTATGATTTGGGGTTTTGGACAGGTATGATACTGGTGTGTGTGGTGCATGTGTGATGTTGCTCACAGTATACTCAGATTTTTTTTTTAAAGGTGGTGGCTACCTCCACTTGGTCTTTCTGAGATGGCTTACAAATAGGTCTGTGGGTCAGCAAACCTGACTGTCACTCAGAATCTAGTAGGCAAACTGTATTAAGTACTGTACTAAAGCTTGCACCAGGTACTCTACTGCTGACATTTCTACAGAATGCCACAGTGTTGAAAAAAGTAAAACCTATTGCCAAATATTCACTCACGCATCCAAATAATTTAAATCAGGTGTTCCATTCACTTCAGTGGCCGAGGGGTGTATAAAAGGAAGCAGCTAGGCATGCAGACTGCTTCAGCAAACATTTGTGAAAGAATGGGTCACTCCCAGGTGCTCAGTGAATTCCAGAATGGTACTGTGATAGGATGCCACCTGTGCAACAAGTCTAATCATGAAATTTCCCTGTTACTAAATATTCCACAGTCAACTGTCAGTGGTATTATAACAAAGTTGGGAAAAACAGCAACTCAGCCACAAAGTCATAGGCCATGTAAAATGACAGAGATGGGTCAGTGGATCCTGAGGTGCATGGTGCTGCAGAGTCAGTTGCTACAGACCTCTAAACAACTTAATTTTGGCCTCAAGATTAGCTCAGGAACAGTATGTAGAGAGCTTCATGGAATGGGTTCCCATGGCCGAACAGCTGCATCCAAGCCACATATCAGCCATCATAAAGTGCAATGCAAAGTATCTGTTGCAGTAGTGTAAAGCACAGTGCCACTGCACTCTAGAGCAGTAGAAGCATGTTCTCTGACGTGACGAATCCCTTTTCTTCATCTGGATTCAGACGGACCAATCTGGGTTTGATGGTTGCTAGGAGAACTGTACTTGTCTGACTGAACTGTGCCAAGTGAGAAGTTATTTGATCACGAATTATGGTTGTCATTTAGGAGCTGGGCTTGACCCCATAGTTCCAGTGAAAGGAACTCTGAATGCTTCAGCATTCCAGGAGATTTTGGACAATTCCATGCTCCCAATGGGAACAGTTTGGAGATGACCCCTTCCTGTTCCAACATGACTGCACACCAGTGCACAAAGCAAGATCCATAAAGACATGGATGATTGAGTTTGGTGTGGAAGAAACTGACTGGCCTGACCTCAGTTAATTCAACACCTTTGTGATAAAACAGAGCAAAGACTGTGAACTAGGCCTTCTTGTCCAAAATCAGTGTCTGACCTCACAAATGCGCTTCCAGAAGAATGATCAAAAATTCCCATAAACACACTCCTAAACCTTGTGAAAAGCCTTCCCTGAAGAGCAGAAGCTGTTATGGCTGTAAAGAGTGGGCTGACATCATATTAACCCTATGGATTAAGAATGGGATGTCACTTAAGTTCATATGTGTGTAAAGTCAGATGAGCAAATACTTTTGGCAATATAGTGGTTTAGGAAAACTCAAAAAACATGAAAACCTGGCCTTCAAATTAATTCATCTTTCAACCACTTGTCCTGTGAACAACAAGTCTGGCAACAGAACAGGACGGCAACAGAACAGGACACCCTCAGAAGGCCCATGTCCATAAACTGATGAGTCACATCTGCTTGAGAGGCATTATTAGTTATAATGTTTTGACTGATCAATGTATATCGCTACAGCAAACAGCAGGGAGGCATGGACACAGCTGAATATTTAACAGGTCAAGAGCCACATATGTATTCTTGTTATTTGGTTTTCTTATCCCAGCATTGTGTCATTTTATCTCAACATCCCAGAATTCTGTGCGAGACTTACTTGGATCAGTTTATAGAGTGGTTAAAGCTGAAAGAATGTAGCTAAAGTGACAGTCATGTGTGTCGTTGTTTATAGAGACTTTATAGAGCACTGGACTGTAAAAAATAAATAAAATATAATAATAAAATCAATCTTTACACTCCTTGGCTGGGGCGTACAATATTGTGCACAATCGAAAAAAGTAAAGCATACATTCCACAGATGCTTTTCAAAATGATCAAAATATTTTAAATTAGGCAGCTTTCAAAAGATCCAAAAGCCCTCTGGAACATTTTAATTATTGCGTACCAAACTCTGTTATAAATACAACGATTTAACGCTGTCTTGCTCAATTAATACTCGAAATCCAATATGCTGTTCGAAATACGGTGGCAATATGCATCCAGTATTCAACTTGATTCAACAAAGTGACAATTTTGGATATGCTTTTCACAAGAGTTAATCATGATCTTTTATGTTTTCTGCTATGCAAGACAAACTTGCCCTTCTTCTAACGTGAAGATAGGAGGCACGGGAAGGAAACGAAGGCGGAGTTTTCCTTGAGGGAAGCCGAACGTTATTTTTCCCCTCTAAAAACTTTTAAAGTAAAACTCGATGTGAAGAATAAAGGTAAGCCGCTATCATTTAATCCGTTTTACAGTAAAAACAAACAAAAAACTTCCGTTCGCATGAGATTTGTCCTCGAGCCGTTCAGCGAAACGCTTGCAAATTCGGTTCTGACTACATCACGAGTTGTAGTTTGCTGCCGAGTGCTGTGACCCCGGCGTTTAGACTCAAACACGTAAGCGCTGCTCTCATTACTGCAAAATCTGGTTGGAAAAGTTTATAACATTTTACTGCCAGGAGCACATAGAAGCTCAATATATTCGTGTTTGTGAGTGCCTTAGTACATTCGAATGTCTTAATCATAAAAATCAACTCAAGTGAATTTCTTCAATAATTTCGTACGCTCACGGGGAAATGCCATTTTTTAGATTTTTCTGAAATGAATGCCTACCTTTGGTCAGTTGGGTTCCGTAAGACTTAATTAACCAAAAAAACAATTATGTTGTTTGGTGCTGCTGCTGACTCTAATTTGAAGAGTTGTGTGTTTCAGTCTGACCCCTACTCTTTAGGGGACAGCATCAACTTCTCTGTGTTAACGTCATGCAGAAAGGTTGTAGCAGTTTTATCTGCTTTCCTTTGGGCATGGTGATTTGATGATGAACTATCAACAGTCATATGACTTGTGTGGGTGAATGATTAAGCAGGATGGCTCCTTCAGCTTTTTTTCATACATCAGACACACATGGGTTTGCTTTCTCAATAACATGTTGCAAAACTAAAAAAAGGAGAAGTAAACTCAGATTGTCTAACATGTGGAGAAATCTTACCATGTTGACACGGATAGCTCTTACTGACCTGCATTATTCTGCAGATTGTCTCATGCAGTATTTAGCCTCCGCTGTTCTTCAGGAGAAGAGAACAACATTTGGTAAGTTGCACTTCACGAAGTTAAATATTCTGACTATTACAGAAAATTAGTGAATCGTTTTGGTTCTCTCTTGAGGTCAACTGAGGTGGTACTCACGAACCTCAACATTCTGTCGACTCTGCCAGCATGGCTCGGTACCTGAAGTATTTCACCACTGTGGGCGACGAGCAGCCGGCCCAGTTTGAGGATGAAGAGCTGCTTGTGGCCAGTGAGGAGCTGAGTCCAGCTACAGAGCAGGTTCCAGCTACACTGAGTTTCTCGGATTCATTGAAGAGGCTATACAGTTCAGAACATTTTCAGGTATTCCACTACATTCTTTTCACAAAATGTGGCATCACAAATTATGTTGAAACAGGTGTTTTGCCTGTCACAGTGATCACATTCATGATGGTGAAACCAGCCTGTGGCGAGAGAAAACTCTTGAGTAATACTAGCTTACTGCAAATTAAAATAATGTTCATCTTTCAGAAGCTTTCAGAAATGATGATGCTATTGAATCAGTATAAGCATCATTCTACTGCTGAGAAACTGCTGGGTAACTGAGATACAGTTATTGCTACAAGTTGAGAGGACAAATGGGGCATCTTCTTAGTTTTTGTTTTTTTCAAGGTTTCTCTAATCTTTGCATTCATCTTCAAATTTTACGTAATTACTGTTTTGAGCCTCAGTTGTGTAAAATGTACTTCTAAGGTGGGGTCACAGTCAGACACAGCTTTGTTAAGAGGGTGTGCAAGGAAGGCTGCAAAGAACTTGTCTAATCATAGTGAAAATTCATTTTACAAGATAATGTTATACTGTAAACTGTATTTAAGCACACAGGCTTTATAGAGGGTGGTGTGACAATACTATGAATATTCTGTTATATCTTACAGTCCTGCATTAAGATAAGATGAAATAAAACTTTATTCATCCCCGTAGGGAAATTGGGGTGTTACAGCGGCAGGAAACGACAGTGCAAGATGCAGAAGATACTAAATAAATAAATAAATAAACAGAATATGGCAGACAAATGTGTTATGTACAAAAAATATTTACAAATTGCATCAAAGAGATTCACAGTGTCTTGCCTGGGTTGAAATACGCAATTTGTATGGATTGAGGAATTAAAAGTGTTAAGGAGGTTAATATATATATGCTGACATTCATGAATATCATAAATTAAAACAACAACAAACTCCAATAGGAGTTGAATTACCACGTATTGCAACTAGAAGAAGATGATGGTTATATACTATATACTGTACACTGTGCGTAAGTCCTGAAAAGAAGTAGAAGAAAAAGAGTAACATCCAAAATATTACTGAAATAAAAGTATAATCTTGAAAATAACTTAAGTAAATAAAAATAAAAATACCGCATTGACTGGTTCATTTGATTACTAAAATAAAAGCAAAATGTGACTTGGTAGAGTTGCAGCTCATTTTTTGTAGTCATTGAACACAGAGCTGCAGCTAATGATTATTTTTAATGGACCAATCTGCTAATTATTTTCTCTACTAATCCATTGATTGGAAATTTTGTAAAACAACATTGCACAACAGTGAGATATGCCGTCACAAAAGTGAAACAGTCCTAACATATGAAACTCTTGATAAAAGGATTGTAGTGTCACACATGTCAAGTACTTCAGTACCTTCCACCACTAGATAGATAGATAAACTTTACTGGTCCCTTGGGGAGGTTCCTGCAGGCAAACTGACAATGAATCTGTGGACGTTTTTGTCATTCAATGATTTGTTGAACCTTATGAGAGTCACCTTGTACTCACTGTCTGACTTTGCTTCTAGATAGCAGTGGTGTGTTTGGTAATTCTGGATGCCTTCTTTGTCCTTGCGGAGCTGCTCATAGATCTGTCTGTCATTGATCTGGAGCATGACCATATTGCCCCTGAGGTGGGACACAAACCTTTCCACTCAGTTCATATTATTACAAGTACAAAACTTGGCTATGATATACTGTAACTAACCAATATTTAGTTTCACAGGTGTTTCACTACCTGAGCTTGGCTGTTCTTACCTTCTTCATGGTGGAGCTGGCTGGGAAGCTGTTTGCCTACCGCCTTGAGTTCTTCCAGCACACGTTTGAAGTGTTTGATGGTTTTGTGGTGGTGGTGTCCTTTGTGTTGGATGTTGTTTTCATCTTCCATGAGGACGCCTTTGATGGGATGGGTCTCCTCATCCTGCTACGACTTTGGAGGGTGGCCAGGATAATCAATGGTCAGTGCTCAACTTTGAATACAGGCATCTAGTGCTTCTGTTACTGTAATACATAATGATGGAAGTGATTATGTTTAATCTACTGCAGGGATTTTAGTGTCAGTGAAAAGCCGTGCAAGCCAGAAGATCCACAAGCTGAAGGAGAGTTATGACCACCTCGTTGCAAGAGCCACAGAGCTACAGGAGCGTGGCGACAGACTGGTAATTAATTATAGCCTCTATTATAGAAAATAAAAGTTAAGGAGCCATTTTGTTTTTAAAGATGTCCTTCTATACAGGATTTCTCTGGGCAGCAAACTATGGTGTCTGTAAATAAGTTCTGAACCATATTCAAAATTAGGAAAATACATCATGTTGCAAATTTGATAACATGTTCTCCATACATCAAGATGATACAGGATATATGGTAAATTTTCTAGGACTTTGGAGCATATTTACAGTGGTATGCAAAAGTTTGGGCACCCCTTAGGAAAATCATTGCATCAGTTTGTCACTTGCTGATCTTTTGAAGCAGCAACTTTATTTTAACAAATGTTATACCTTATGGAAACAGAAACATATCAGTAGTGAAATCATTTTCATTGGTCCAACAGAAACATTTTTATGTATATTTAAACAAAAATAGGCATGTGCATAAATTTGGGTACCCCAAAGAAATAATTCCATTAATATTTAATAGACCCTCCTTTTGCTGCAAGAACAACCTGTAGACGTCTCCTATAGCCACTGACAAGTCCCTGAAGTCTGGCAGGTGGTACTTTGGCCCATTCCTCCATACAAAACGCCTCTAGTTCAGTCAGGTTTCTTGGCTTCCGTGCGTAAACAGCCTGCTTCAAATCAATCCATACATTTTCAATGATGTTAAGGTCTGGGGACTGGGATGGCCATTCCAGAAGATTGTACTTGTGCTTCTGCATGAATTCCTTGGTGGATTTTGAACAGTGCTTGGGATCATTGTCCTGCTGAAAAATCCAACCCCGGCGTAGATTCAACTTTGAGACAGATTCTTGAACATTCTTGTCAAGAATCTGCTGATACTGAGAGGAATTCATGTGGCCCTCAACTTTAACAAGGTTTCCAGTCCCTGTGCTAGCCACACAGCCCCATAACATGATGGACCCTCCACCATATTTCACAGTAGGCAATACGTTCTTCTCATGGAATTCAGTGTGTTTTTTTCTCCATGCATACCTCCTCTTGTTCTGACCAAATAACTCCATCTTAGTCTCATCTGACCACAGTATTTTTTTCCAAAATGCTTCTGGCTTGTCCAGATGTGCTTTTGCATACCTCATGCGACTCTTCTTGTGACGAACACTCAGGAAAGGCTTTTTGTGCATCAGCCTTCCAAAGAGCTTTTCCTGGTGCAAAGTGCGCTGGATTGTGGAACGATGAACAACTACACCATCAGTAGCCAGATGTTCTTGTAGTTCTCTGGAGGTGGTCTGTGGCTTGTCTGTGACCATTCTAACCATCCTTCGTCTGTGTCTTTCCAGTATTTTTTTTGGCCTACCACATCTTTCCTTCACAATGACTGTTCTTCTGGCCTTCCATTTCTGACTGTGGAGATAGACATCCCAAACCTTCTTGATAATTTCTTGTACCCTTCTCCTAATTCATGATAATGAATTATCTTAGTTTCTTGGTCAGTGGAGAGTTGTTTCGATGCCCCCATGTTGCCAGGAGCACAGCCAGCAATTGCCTCTGTTAAATAGCCTTTTTCATGATTGGTTTTACCTGTCTTTGTAATTGAAGGTCTCACAAGCTAATCAAAGCAGTTTTGGGCTGCAACATGTCAGCTACAAATCCCTACAGGTAATCAATCAATGTGATTAATAGGGTGCCCAAACTTTTGCACATACCATTTTTTTATATTTTAATTTATTATAATAAAACTTTGTAATGATACTCTAAGAATTTTGGTTTGGAAAACACTCAAATGTCTACATCTCTGTAGGAAATAAAATCTCGTTGATGTGATCGTCTTTTATAAAGTTAGAGCAAATTATTATGAAATCTTAGAGGGGTGCCCAAACTTTTGCATACCACTGTACATTTACTAAGGACTGCAGTGGCAAGCAAAAGCCCCTCCTTATACAAGATGCAGTTTAAAAGAAATTAGTCTGCTGTATATGGTGCAGCTATGGCTCAGTAAGCAGAGCGGCTTGTTGTCTGTGAAGGTTCTCAGTCATCCAGGTCATTGCATATCTAAAAATTGAGAGGGGGACTGTTTTTGTCCCTGTCCTCTTTCCCTATGAATGGTGCTCCAACAACCCTTGTCCGTCAGAGTCTCTAGTGGCGAGATGTGAATGGGGCTGAAACTTTTTGGGGACAGAAGTTAAAACTGTGTTGTAAATAGATGGCAGATTAAATCTCAGGCCACCTCCTCTGTTCAGAGAAGGTTCCAGTCTGACAAAGATGGCTTCCTTTACTCCTCTTTTTGGACATTGTTATCTTCAAAGGAGTGTCTTTTATTCCTCGGGGGTAGTTGGACAGCTGAATCGTTTCCTGATGAGCTGGCTCTCCTGTGCTGGTACATGTGTTTATGGATGGTCTGTTTAGTTTCCCCAGTGTATAAGTCTGTACACTCCTCACTGCACTGAACAGCGTACACCACTTTACTCTGTTTTTGCCTGGGTGTTTTGTCTTTAGGGTGGACCAGTCATTGCCTAAGTGTATTCCCTTATTTAAAAATATGTACCATCAAATATGTATCATGCCAGCCTACAAATTAATTATTCTCTCATCTGTCTCTGTCATGACAGGCTCAAGAGAACCAGAAGTTGTGCGCTCTCCTGAAGAAACATGGCATAGAGTTCTGACTCATCAAGCTAACTGTTGTGGCGCTACTGTTCACCAACATATGTATCTTGTAACTTTCTGCACAATTTTTCTGTCACACTGTATACCCCATTTAATTTACACCTAACTTCAATACCCTCTGCTTGTTTCAAGAACGTTCAACTTATTAGATATTTGCATTTATTAATGAAATGTCAAATATATACTGTGGATACTGTTTGACTCCAGAATGCTTATAAATATCTTTTACAGACTGATGACTTGTACATAAAATTACATTTATATCTGCCTAATGAGATGTGTGAGTGTTAAACAGATTTCAATAAATGTCCCTTAGAGGAATGATATATGAAATAAATAGGTGATTTTATTTATTAAAAGTTCTTACAAAAAAGTTCTATACATTATACACACAATATACAATGGGAGATTGATCCAAACTGTGCTTGTGGTGATAAATGCCACATACAGTACCAGTGTTTATGGGGTTAGTGTACATTGGTGAGCAGAACATGTCGTTGGATCAGACAAAAGGGAAGAAAAAGTCAAAGGGTAGTTTGGCATCGATGGTGGGTATGGCTCTATAACCAGGAAGAGCAGCAGCTGATATTGGTCTGAAGGCCACAGAGGTTCTGAGCAGAACCCTGCTTTCTCCAGACACCATGGCCTGTGGGAGCATAAACACACCACACTAGATTCTTCTGTCCAAGATAAAATCTAGAGAAGCTTGTATTTTGTATGGTTTCTACAGCTGCATTCCCATATTACACGTGAGCCTCCAGATTCTACTTTCTGCAAGTGCTGGTTGAAACTGGGAAAATGTTGAGGAAAATGCTGCATGATCCACTTAAAGGGCTGAAGAATACTTTTAAGCCTTAGATGTATTTATCTAAATTAGCTAATTAGTGTGACCATGGCCCATTGATTTTGATGAACCCTGTTTCTCAGCATCAAAATTGGTTTCCTCTTCCAGTTGTCAATGACATAACTACTGCTGCTCAAAAAAACTTCATTGCTTGTATGACAAACTAAATAGCAAACACATTAATATGAGTGCAGAGAATGTCATTGACAAGTCTATTCTTTTCAGTGTATTGGAGGCAGGCAGGATATTGACGCAGCGTAAAGAGAGGCTGCAGGTGCAGAAGAAAACACCTCCAGCAGAACCAATCCAGAAACTTGGCTGGAGAAGCTGGAGAAAACAGTGACCAGTGGTGCATTTGCTCAAATACCCCCCTGAAGCCAACTGAATAAATCTCCCTCCTTGAAGTTCAGCATGGGCTGTTTTTGCTGGAGTTTTTGGCCAAAATGCCAAACTTGAGGTTCCAAATCAATAGTGCAGTACTGCTTATCACATGTCGCTATCCCTACAACCCTATCTACATAGATTCCAGTGTGTTTACACATTTGGATTACATATAAGCACATTTGGTTGCAGTTGGAGCTCTGGGAAAGAAATAGCTCTAGTATATGAGTATATGAGTTCTACCAGTAATTGTGAGTCTTACCAAACTGCTGGTGTTGGTCTGGATTACTTCTTTGATGCTCACGACCTGAGCTTGGGGGTTCATAAAGGATCCATATCTGGTCCATTCAATTTCTAAATGGAGTGACAACGGAATGTTGCAACTCTGTGCTTCCTGAAAATTACAAGACACAATGTTGGACATATCTCATCAACTTCTCTGATACCCCCTCCCCACCAATGTGTGATATGAGAATATAATAATCAGTATGGCCAGAACTGAGCTCACCCAAGGAATAAAATTGTTCTTGATTTGCACCCAGTCCAGAGTATTGTCTAGTGGTGAATTTCCAAAGGACGCCACATACTGTGGATAGTTTGGTCCTCTCAGAACATCCAGAAGCAGCTGGGAGACCAGAGAGCAGTTGGCAGTGTTCTCTAACCTGCAGGGACAAGACAAGTCACGGTCCCATTTGATTTATTATGTAAGGCAGCACCTTTTCATTGGACTAATACACTGACTGGCCAAAACAAAAAGTCGACACCTGGATTTAACTAAACAAATAGGCATGAGCCTCCTACTAGATAATTACTGAATGGGTGATTATCTTTCAACTGACAACAAGTTATTTAACCCCAACTGATGGAATGAGGGCTTATCATTTCTTAAACACACATGTCGAAAGACGCATCCTGTGGTCGTGGAAAATATGTTAGTTTGTTTGAGAAGGGTCAAATCACTGGCATGGATCAAGCAGAGAAAACATCTAAGGAGATTGAAGAAACTACAAATATTGGGTTAAGGAAACTGGAAGGACAGTGGGAAACCATCATCTTGGAGGAAGAAAAGAATGATTGTAACTATGTTTAATAGTGAAAGTAACACACGTACTAATGCAAAATAATGCAAAGGGAACTCAAGGGATTGTGACTGAACTACTGTGTAGCCATAAGAAAACCAGTAATCAGTGAGGCTGACTTGAAAAAAGCTTCAATTTGCTGCGGAGCACTGGACTCTGGAGCAATGGAAGGAGGTCATGTGGTCTGATGAGTCCCTCTTTCAGAGTGATGGGTGCATCAGAGTAAGAAGAGAGGCAGATGAAGCATGCCTTATACCTACTGTACAAGCCTGTGGGGGCAGTGCTATGATCTGGGGTTGCTGCAGTTGCTCAGGTCTAGGTTCAACAACATTATGTGCCTAACAAATGAGATCAACTGACTACGTGAATATACTAAATGACCCGGTTATTCCATCAATGGATTTTTTCCCCCCTGATATCACGGGCATATTCCAAGATGACAATGCCAGGGTTCATTGGGCTCAGGTTAAGGGCCATGAAGATCTCTCTTCTCCCTACTTCCATCAGGTCACACACACATGCCATCCACCTGCTCAACTCTTATTTTTTACTACTGGCTGCAGGTACAAGAATACATTTCACTGTGCATTGTACTATGTATAATGATAACTGTGCATGTTACAAATAACCTGTCTATCTATCAAACTGTGAAAGACTGGTTCAGGGAGCATGAGGCAACATTTTTACACATTCTTGGGCAACCAAAGAGTCCAAACCACTAACAATCTGTGGGATGTGCTGTAGAAGGCTTTCTGCAGTGGTTGGTCTCTTCCATCATTATTAATAAGATCTTGGTGAAAAATGAATGTAAAACTGGATGGAAATAAATCTTGTGACATTGCAGAAGCTTATCGAAACAAAGTTACAGTGAATGTGTGCTGTAACATAGATTAAACCTATCTATCTAATCAAAGCTAAAGGTGGTCCAACGGCGGTCCATATTAGAGTGTGCAGATGCTGTACCTTAATATGCAGCCAGACACTGAGTCCAGACCAAACAGGACTGGAGAGCGCTGGTGTGGACCCTGCAGACAGTCTTGGGCCTCAGCACTGTGAAGCAGAGACAGTGTGTTTCCAGGCTCGATACTTCTAGTAATCCCAGTAGAGAAGACTGTTAAGTTCAAAAACCATGTCCTTGGAACACAACAGAAAGTCATCCCCCTCTCATCAACCAACTACCAAACAGTTCTGGAGACTCTGTGAAGGAAACTACCCACTGGCGAGCTCCTGAAATCAACATACTTTCAAGAAGTTTTGCGTTTGCATTTGTCTCATCCATAATACTGAAGAGATGCAATAGCTGGTGGCAATGGGTATAGTACCATTCACATACTGCAGAGTTATATGATGAAAAGCTGTTGTAGATATCCTCCATTTACTACTACTGTTGAAAGACACAGTAACGTTTCTGATTCATATGGAAGCCAATTTACAAAATAGAAAAAACACAACAGACAGAAAAAGATAGTCATTGTTAAAAATAAATAAACTGACAATGTCAGCCATAGCCTTTTTTCCAAAATGTTGACTGATCTGAAAATTTTGATTTTATACCAGATACATTTGCCATTTTCTCTCATAATTTTGTCCTTTTATTTCATTTTGACTGTTTATCTTCTTTTTTCTTTTCTGCTACGATTTCTGTGTACTGGATAAGAGACATCGAGACATACAGGTGAAGGATATTCTGCTGTTCTAGTTCCAGACACAAGAGGCAGTCCAACCACATAACCTGGATTTCCGCTGTAGTGGACAGCCACCTCTCCACCATCCTCCTATTTATCAGACACAAGACAAATGTTACATTTGTTTATATTTTTGCATCTTTTCACAGAACTAAGGAAACAAGCACACTTAAAACCTTCTGTTTAAAGCCAGCAGCCCTTATAGCAAATTGTTCTTCCTCCTGTATTACAGTCTGAGAATATGTCATGGTTTGGGGTTTACAAACATGCAGCAGGTTAAGAAACCCTTAAGATCACACAGTGTTTGTGTTTAGAATCATAGAATACTTTATCGATTTATTTAGGATAGAGAAGACAAAGGCAACAATTGATGGGGTCAAGTGGGTTAAGTAACAGCAGTGTGGTGCACCAAAAGCCCATTTAGTATATAAATTCTTAGAACAACTATTAAGATTTATTCATCAAGAAAATACTTTTGTGGATATGAATTCATAGGTTAATGGCTTGTTGTGATACATTACCTGGACATACATGACCTGAAACTCCTGTTCCAGTGGCAGCATGGCATCACTGACCAATCCAAGCAGCAGAGACACTGTCACGTTTACTATCTCACCAACTGGGTTGTACTTAATCAAATAGAAAACCTGAGGAAATACACAGGTTATTACGGAGTGAAAGAAATCTATGTCTACATTTTCAGCTATATGTCTATGTGTAGCATTTATACTCAGTAGGCATTTTATTAGGTGGATTGGATTGGATTGGATTGCACTAGACTGTATAAATGTACAGTCTAGTGCAATCAGTTCATAAAATTTCAGTTTTATGACTGTAATATTCAGGGTTTTTTGTCATATAATGGCAATTTCATAATATGTTTCAACAATGAGGTCATAGTCTTAGAGAATGGTGTTTTACTGGGGCCAGACAGACTTTGATAATGGCCCGCTATAACAACAGTCCACATCTACATTTCTCTGTTTGGCAAAATGTTTGGCTAATATTTGAAAAAAAAAGTATTGCTGACAATGTACCCAATATCCAACCACTTGCTGTGTTCATTCTCTGTCACAGCTTTCTGGATTAAGCTTTAAATGAAAAGTTTGTTTTGTGAACCCTATGCATGCACAGGAGAAAATTATAACCTTTGGAAAAAAAGGCACAACTTCTTAAAAATATTTATATAAAAGATTTGACCAGTCCTTATATACATGTATGTCCCAGTGAACGTTTTACTAAGATTTGCCAAAGTTATTGTTACTAGGACATAAAAATAAGACATTTGTGATTATATGTTAGTGTCATTATTTTTTTCTGTATTATAATTTCATCATCATTATGCGCCTCTCTCAGCCCCGCTCAATCATGGGCCCCTAGAATCCATCTCCTTTACCCCCCAATATATACATATTTTCATAATGTTATAATTGATTTATTCTTTGAAACATTAATATTCATTTATGCAATTGCAACGCCTTGATTTAAGTGAGGTTAGTACACAGTCATAGCCATGAATGCAATGATACTAATAACTGTCATAATGATTCCTTTCAGTGTTTTGGCCTCCGGCTCTTCATGTTCAGTTTTTTCAAGAATTTTCATTTCGGTGCATTCTTATTATTTACTCACTGACTCAAATGTTGGCAAGTATGTTTATGACATCATTATGCTAAATATCACTACATAGGAATATAATTTAACATAATGGTAACATCTTTCACTGCGCCTGTGGACAGTGGACAAGTGGAAAAAGGCACTGTCTGTTCAGACTCCAATTGAGGCATTAAATATTATTTTCTAGAGTTATAGGTCGTTTTCTTTTTTCTATGAAGTCATTTTTGGAACTGTATTATTATTATTATTATTAAGTACTCATATTTGTCATATTTGTCTAGTCTGTACCCCAAAGTAAATACTTGTACTTATACCTGGTATGAGTGCATTCCTCGTGGTAAGGTTTTAATACATGTAATGTTTTCCCAGGTAAAATATAAACAGGTTTTAATACAAATTTGTCCTACAAACACAGTGTTGACTGACTTACCTTCAGCACTACATTACCACAGAGGGTGGAGTTGAGGAGAAAAGGACTGAGGTTTTCTCCACCACTTATCTCCAGCTCAGTCTGAGTCCCATCTGTAGACTGCAGGATGACTGAAGCTACCTTCATAGGAACAACCTCCAGCAGCACAAGGAAATCACATATTAATCACACACGTTTTCATTCATTCTCTGCTTCATTTACATTTGTAAGAACAATTCAGTAAACAGTAACTGATGACTTTTTGGGGGGGAACTGAGTGTAGGGTTATGTCATTTCCTTGTTTTGAATTGCTAAATCTGTCTAATCTGCTTTTTTTGTTTGGTAAAATTCCTGCAGCTGTGATGACATGTGAAGATTCTGAAGTTTCTTGTATCTGAGTTTAACAAAACTTGCAGATTGGATTAAACTAAGCAAATAGGAATGGGCCTCCTATTGGATAATTACTACATAGGTGAGCATCTTTCAGCTGGCAACAAGTTACAGTGGTATGCAAAAGTTTGGGCACCCCTCTAAGATTTCATAATAATTTGCTCTAACTTTATAAAAGACGATCACAGCAACAAGATTTTATTTCCTACAGAGATGTAGACATTTGAGTGTTTTCCAGACCAAAATTCTTAGAGTATCATTACAAAGTTGTATTATAATAAATTAAAATGTAAAAAATGGTACGTGCAAAAGTTTGGGCACCCTTTTAATCACATTGATTTCAAGACCTGTAGGGATTTGTAGCTGACATGTTGCAGCCCAAAACTGCTTTGATTAGCTTGTGAGACCTTCAATTACAAAGACAGGTAAAACCAATCATGAAAAAGGCTATTTAACAGAGGCAATTGCTGGCTGTGCTCGTCCTATGCTCCTGGCAACATGGGGGCATCGAAACAACTCTCCACTGACCAAGAAACTAAGATAATTCATTATCATGAATTAGGAGAAGGGTACAAGAAATTATCAAGAAGGTTTGGGATGTCTATTTCCACAGTCAGAAATGTGGTGCAGAAATGGAAGGCCAGAAGAACAGTCATTGTGAAGGAAAGATGTGGTAGGCCAAAAAAAAAAATACTGGAAAGACACAGACGAACGATAGTTAGAATGGTCACAGACAAGCCACAGACCACCTCCAGAGAACTACAAGAACATCTGGCTACTGATGGTGTAGTTGTTCATCTTTCCACAATCCAGCGCACTTTGCACCAGGAAAAGCTCTTTGGAAGGCTGATGGCAAAAAGCCTTTCCTGAGTGTTCGTCACAAGAAGAGTCACATGAGGTATGCAAAAGCACATCTGGACAAGCCAGAAGCATTTTGGAAAAAAATACTGTGGTCAGATAAGACTAAGATGGAGTTATTTGGTCAGAACAAGAGGAGGTATGCATGGCAAAAAAAACACACTGAATTCCATGAGAAGAACTTATTGCCTACTGTGAAATATGGTGGAGGGTCCATCATGTTATGGGGCTGTGTGGCTAGCACAGGGACTGGAAACCTTGTTAAAGTTGAGGGCCACATGAATTCCTCTCAGTATCAGCAGATTCTTGACAAGAATGTTCAAGAATCTGTCACAAAGTTGAAGCTACGCCGGGGTTGGATTTTTCAGCAGGACAATGATCCCAAGCACTGTTCAAAATCCACCAAGGAATTCATGCAGAAGCACAAGTACAATCTTCTGGAATGGCCATCCCAGTCCCCAGACCTTAACATCATTGAAAATGTATGGATTGATTTGAAGCAGGCTGTTTACACACGGAAGCCAAGAAACCTGACTGAACTAGAGGCGTTTTGTTTGGAGGAATGGGCCAAAGTACCACCTGCCAGACTTCAGGGACTTGTCAGTGGCTATAGGAGGCGTCTACATGCTGTTCTTGCAGCAAAAGGAGGGTCTATTAAATATTAATGGAATTATTTCTTTGGGGTACCCAAATTTATGCACATGCCTATTTTTGTTTAAATATACATAAAAATGTTTCTGTTGGACCAATGAAAATGATTTCACTACTGAGATGTTTCTGTTTCCATAAAGTATAACATTTGTTAAAATAAAGTTGCTGCTTCAAAAGCTCAGCAAGTGACAAACTGATGCAATGATTTTCCTAAGGGGTGCCCAAACTTTTGCATACCACTGTATTTAAGCCCTACTGATGCAATGAGTAGCTTCTCATTTCTTAAACAACCATGTTGAAAGACACATCCTGTAGTCGTGGATGTTAGTCTGTCTGGGATGGGTCAAATCATTGGAACACATCAAGCACAGAAAACAAGGAGATTGCAGTGTTGAATATTAAAGGGTTATATGAGGGCAAAATCAGAAAGAAGTGCTCTTCTTCTATCATATTATATAAGGGGTTGTTTACTGCTTCGCTGTAGCTTTGCTCACAAGATAGCACACAATCTAATGTTTCACCTTGAAGAAACCGGTTAGAGCTGGCCTCGGCTACACATGGAAAACTACTGAACAGCCGTGCTCCTCCTATTGTCTACGGGCGGAGCCCAGATTGAACAAAACTTCTGTGTATGTTTCGTCTGGGGCTTCTCCTTTTCTACCCACGAGATGGTTAAGCTGAAGTCTCAGCGCTGACTCTGTACTTATTCTCTGTGCGCTAAATAAACTGAGAGAAGTTATTGAGTGGTCTATTCAAAGTTGAACTAGCCTTTCCAATAGGTATAGAGATCCTGGGCTGAAGGAGAGGAAAAATTCCTCCTTCAACAGCAGAAACTACTAAAATTGGGTTAAGAAGTGTCCAGCGCACTACATCCCAATTGAGTGCACATGTTGAACCCGACACCTCCCTATGTCAACAGTTTATATTAAGCTTTTTGTTTGTGCATATGCGTTGATGTTAAAGCCAAGGTTTAAGACTAATACTGCCTATCTACAGAGGACATTTACAGTAATATTATAATGTAACAAATTACTTTGAAATTACAGTAACAAGTAACATAATGTATTAACTTTTTGAAGTAACCCAACACTGCCCAACACTGATCACGATCTTAAACATATCCAACAGCGGGGATTCATTTATCTATAAATCTGAATATTGACTGTTATTTGGTAATAATTTCCATACACAGTATGAAAATATATTATACCCTACCCCAACAAAAAAAAACAACTAAAAATAAATTATGGATGCTGCACAGTGACAGTTTGACATTTTAATATATTAGAAATCTATCAATCTGACAACTTGATAAAACAATAAGCATACTTACTGTTGCATCTTCGGTCTTACCCTGTTGAGCAGAAAAAAAAATGTTATTTGAATTAACATTGCGATTCTCTTCATATTTCCACTGCAGCTCAGTATTCTCATGGAATGTAGCCACCATCAGCTCTAGTATTTTAAGAATTTCAAAAAGGAAAGGTTCATCAAGAAACACTTTCCACCAACAATATTTGAAACATTTACGTCAGAGGACAACTTTTAGAGAAAGGTCTTGTTATGAAGGCAGTGGCCAATAACTGAAGTAGAGTCAGATAGGAGGCTTGAGAAAAGTAACTCTAAAAATAGTATCCACGGCATTGCATGTACTGAAAATCTTGTCAACACTACACTGATATTATCCTAAAATATTAAGAGTGTTTGGGTATAGATTTTTTTTAAATTTCATCAACAAGCAGTGTGTGGCACAGCAAATGAGAGACTCACAACAAACAGCTGAATATTAGTGTAGGTGTGTATGCTGAGAGCTGGCAGAGAGCTGCAGTGCTGATCCAAGACCACACGCCGAGAACATCGATTGCTCTGATCCTTTAAGAAGGCTGTGAAAAGAACCGGGAAAATAAATGCAATGGAATACAATGATGTTATTAAATAAATTCACAAAAGATAACTGCACCACGCCCTTGGATTTCTACCGAACAGCTCAAAGGGTAAATGCTATGGGATACATCCACGACTAACTTCTGCAAGTTCTAAATATAACATTTTAACAGAATTGTCAGCAGTTGTAATAGTCCAGAAGAGAGAGAAACATACAGGTTCTGTGAGTTTAAATTTCATATAAATATTAATTTTCTTTCCTTGACCATTTCAGTTGACTATCCTCTATCACAAGATATCTGATGCAACAGAAACCTTGCACATAAAACTTGACCAGCACAATTTAGTAAATTTATAGAACTCTCTTGAAGTAGCCACTTCATGACATACTACTGACAAGAGGGCAAATATTTGTTTACATGAGGTATGTGTAGTCATACTTAACTCTTGTTCATTGGCAACTCTGATTTTCTACTGTAATTGCAGCATTTTGACAAAAAAAAGAGAGAGTGTAGAAACCATAGGTACTATACAGATGGACGGCTGAACAGCTCCTCAAAAGTGAAGCCAAAGCAAGTAGAGCTTCCCCTCATGGCTGGCTGTATTATAGAGCAGTGGTTTTCAAAGTGGGGCCCGCCAGGGGGCGCTAGGGGATATGAAATGAACTTCTGAATATATTGACTGAAACTTGAATATATGGAATGAACCTTTGACTATATTGAATGAAACTTAAATATATGGAATGACCCTTTGAATATATGGAGTGAAACTTTGAATATATGGAATGAGCCTTTGAATATACTGAATGAAACTTGACTGACGTCAGACTTCACGGCAGTGCCTGCGGCCATCTTGTTTAATAATAATAATACATTTTATTATTATTATTATTATTATTATAATAATTAATTTTATTTATAGGCGCCTTTCACGACACTCAAGGTCACCGTACAAAATTGTTTAAAATAAACACAGTTCAAATACACAAAATAACACAATGAAAGTACACACAAGCAAATATAGAACATATAGTTACATACAAATAGCATTTAGCATGTGGATGCTGCAGCAAAAAAGTGTCAGGCCGCTCGCAATCTTGTTGGGGCAATAATAAACAATGAGGACATGATAAACACACTGGCGAATGCGTGTATGGGCCAAAATCTTCCCTATACCACTGCCCAATAAGGTTCATTCCATATATTCAAAGTTGCATTCAATATGTTCAAAGATTTCCTGAACGGCATGCTATATATATATATATACACTCACCGGCCACTTAAATAGGTACACCTGTACAACTGCTCATTAACACTTAATTTCTAATCAGCCAATCACATGGCGGCAACTCAGTGCATTTAGGCATGTAGACATGGTCAAGACAATCTCCTGCAGTTCAAACCGAGCATCAGTATGGGGAAGAAAGGTGATTTGAGTGACTTTGAACGTGGCATGGTTGTTGGTGCCAGAAGGGCTGGTCTGAGTATTTCAGAAACTGCTGATCTACTGGGATTTTCACGCACAACCATCTCTAGGGTTTACAGAGAATGGTCCGAAAAAGAAAAAATATCCAGTGAGCGGCAGTTTTGTGGGCGGAAATGCCTTGTTGATGCCAGAGGTCAGAGGAGAATGGCCAGACTGGTTCGAGCTGATAGAAAGGCAACAGTGACTCAAATAACCACCCGTTACAACCAAGGTAGGCAGAAGAGCATCTCTGAACACACAGTACGTCGAACTTTGAGGCAGATGGGCTACAGCAGCAGAAGACCACGCCGGGTGCCACTCCTTTCAGCTAAGAACAGGAAACTGAGGCTACAATTTGCACAAGCTCATCGAAATTGGACAATAGAAGATTGAAAAAACGTTGCCTGGTCTGATGAGTCTCGATTTCTGCTGCGACATTCGGATGGTAGGGTCAGAATTTGGCGTCAACAACATGAAAGCATGGATCCATCCTGCCTTGTATCAACGGTTCAGGCTGGTGGTGGTGGTGTAATGGTGTGGGGAATATTTTCTTGGCACTCTTTGGGCCCCTCGGTACCAATTGAGCATCGTTGCAACGCCACAGCCTACCTGAGTATTGTTGCTGACCATGTCCATCCCTTTATGACCACAATGTACCCAACTTCTGATGGCTACTTTCAGCAGGATAATGCGCCATGTCATAAAGCTGGAATCATCTCAGACTGGTTTCTTGAACATGACAATGAGTTCACTGTACTCAAATGGCCTCCACAGTCACCAGATCTCAATCCAATAGAGCATCTTTGGGATGTGGTGGAACGGGAGATTCGCATCATGGATGTGCAGCCGACAAATCTGCGCCAACTGTGTGATGCCATCATGTCAATATGGACCAAACTCTCTGAGGAATGCTTCCAGCACCTTGTTGAATCTATGCCACGAAGAATTGAGGCAGTTCTGAAGGCAAAAGGGGGTCCAACCCGTTACTAGCATGGTGTACCTAATAAAGTGGCCGGTGAGTGTATATATTTATTTTATTTTTTTTCTCCATTTATTGACCCTATATAAATAAAATTTAATTGAACTGCATTGAATTTAATTAAAAGTGCATAGGACTTTCTTGATATGGCAGCTATAGAGGACACAGTTGTGCCACAGTAAAGTTACTCTGTAGTTACCAGAGGGACTGTTGTTCACACAGTCAACAGTGAGACCAGGAGCGGGCAGCCAGAAAAACACTCTCTGTCCACTTTCTCCTTCCATGACCACCGTATCCCCATACTGAAACCATAAACACAGCAAAAAATAAACACAAAGTCAAATGTTCGGAAACACCTACTCATTCAAGGTCTTTATTTCTTCATCAGTTTACTATACTCTGCCATGTAGAACCAAACCAAAGACATCCAAACCATGAACTGGAAACCCGATTTCTACTATTTTAATGACCATTCCTTGTGTTTTTAGGCCCAAGTAGGTTTGATTGTATGTACACTATATTGCCAAAAGTATTCGCCCATCTGCCTTTACACGCATATGAACTTAAGTGGCATCCCATTCTTAATTCATCAGTTTTAATATATCCTTGGCCCACCCTTTGCAGCTATAACAGCTTAAACTTTTCAGGGAAGGCTTTCACAAGGTTTAGGAGTGCATTAATGGGAAATTTTGACCATTCTTCCAGAAGAGCATTTGTGAGGTCAGACATTAATGTTGGACTAGAAGGCCTGGCTCGCAGTCTTTGCTCTAATTCATCACAAAGTTCTATCGAGCTGAGGTCAAGAATCTGTGCAGGCTAGTCAATTTCTTCCACACCAAACTCTCTCATCCATGTCTCTATGGTCCCTGCTTTGTGCACTGGTACGCAGTCATATTGGAACACGAAGGGGCCATCCCCAAACTGTTCCCACAAAGTTGGAAGTATGAAATTGTTCAAAACCTCTAGGTATGCTGAAGCATTCAGAGTTCCTTTCACTGGAACTAAGGGGCCAAGCCCAGCTCCTGAAAAACAACCCCACACCATAATCCCCCCTCCACCAAACTTTACACTTGGCACAGTGCAGTCAGACAAGTACCATTCTCCTAGCAATCAAAACCCAGATTGGTCCATTAGATTGCCAGATGGAGAAGCATGATTCATCACTCCAGAGAACGCGTCTCCGCGTCTCTAGAGTCCAGTGGGGGTGTGCTTTACACCACTGCATCCGATGCTTTGCATTGTACTTTGTGATTCAACTACTTGGATTCAGCTGCTCGGCCATGGAAATCCATTACATGAAGCTCTCTGCACTGTTCTCAAGCTAATATGAAGGCCACATAACTCTGCAGAAAGTTGGCCACCTCTGTGCTCTGCCATTTTACGTGGCGTGGAGAAAAACAAAATTGCAATCAATTCCACCAGGTAATGTTTGACGAGGCACACTGTTATCTTAAACATTCCAAATGACAAGCTCATGAAGATGGTTTACCTACTGGCAACTGCGTGTGAAGTTGTTATCAAGAAAAAAACTACTATGAAAAGACTAATTTATGAAACATTCTATGCTCTGTGCTATCTCTAGATATCCAGATTTCTTGACACTGTGGAACATATCACAAATACAGAAAACTCCTTGAATGAGATGACTGAATCTGTACTCATTTCAGGATAATAATACATATTCATATGAAGTTACTTCATTAAAAGAGACAGTCACCTGGTATCCAAGCGAGTCCTGCAGCTCTGCAGGGGACACCTGAGCACTGTTCTCTGAGCCAAAAATAAAGCTGGTGAACTGTTTAAAGAGCGACTCAAAGTTGTTGTCAGTTGGAAGTGCAGGCGAGCGATAAGACAATCCATCAACACCTATATAAAGACAAACATTCAGAAGGTGAGATGAGCTTGGCGATATGAACTTGTGTTAATGGCAAAAAAAGTTTCTTGAACATTGTACAGTATAAATACGTATACATATCATCTGAAAATGAGAAGAATCACTAAAACCGGCCAATAAATTAGACTTTGTTCAGTGGTATTCTATAAAAAGGAAATGGATTGGTCATATGTTATATCTAATCATTGAAACTGGGAAAACAAAGGCTAACATTGGCTTTTTTTAAGCCAACTTTGCGATAGCTCATTATTAAGGCGGGCTGCTGCCCCATTGTGGGATAAATAAAGGTTTTTCTTATTTTTATTCTTAATGAGTCAGGATTATGGAGTCGTTTTTGTTTCATATTTCAGTGTTTTGGTACTGTACCAGCTACCAAATTTGTGCCATTGTGACATCGCTGTCCCTGATGACTTACGGTTTTGTGACTGAATGCAGAAGATGTCATAATTGGTCTCCTTTTGAACAGACGACTGCAGCTCTGAATAGCCATCTATTGTGCTTCTTAAAGAGTAGTACGCTACATCATGGCTGCACAGTTGCTTGCTGCCACTGCAAAATGATATAGGAGAAAGCATTAGCTTGGCCATGAGATTGGAGCTATTTTCTTTTGCAAATACACTACATGTATAAAAAAACACAGCCAGACATATAATGGGATCATACATATAATTATCCTCTGTCCTGTTATGTTAAGCTGTGCATTACAAGCTGCAATAATGAAATTCCACTTGACTAGGGCTGGGTATCAAACAAAAATCTTCGATACCGGTACCGATACCGATACCTTCATTTCGATACCGGTACCAGAACGATACTTTTTTCGATACCAATTTTATACGATTATAAGATAACAAAAAGCAAATTACATTACACATTGTACAAATCTTCAGTTTTATTTTTCAGCTTTGGTAATTTTCCACTCCAAGCAGTTTTACAGAAAAAATAAACATCATATCATATCCTTTTTCTGTCTTTACACGACTGAACGCTACTTCATATTCCAGGTCTATAGGCGGCGCTGTTTCAGTTTCAGAAATTCACCAAAAACGGAGAGGAAAAGGTGGCGCATGCGCATGAAGCTTGAGCGCTGTTTACAAATCGGCTTTCGAAGAAACCAAACTCAAGGACTCAAGGATTAGATTTTGCCCTAGTAACCATAATAGGCTCAATATCTTTTCCAGTAGTAGGTAGTAACGCAAGCATGTAGTCCGCCATTGTTGTTGATGTTGTTACGTTTCCCGGGATATGAGAGGCTGCGGTCCGATCTTCTTGCAGTCAAACACGGAGCAACTTACTGCTCCTAAACTGATTCCGTGCACGGTCAGGTGTTTCATTAAATTAATCGTATTTTTTTTGCATATATTGCATCGCGCAGTATTGGCATCAATCTTGCTAAAATGGAGCCACACTTTTGACTTCGGTGGCGTTTTTTAAGCGTTTCAACGACGTACAACTCCTGTTCACAATCACAACACAGATACACGTGAACCCCGTCTGTGGGCGTAACCACAAAACGTCTCTGTCTGGTACCACGTATTTTTCCTGCAAGCCGCAAAGTATAACGTTACAGCCAATCACTGGCAGCATTATCAGGTCTTGATCACCTCCGGGTATCGAAACTTGGCACCGAAAGACGAGGCATGTTTTGATACTCGGTACTACCGAAGCATTGCGGTCGGTGCCACAAAAGAACCGAAGTTCGGTACCCAGCCCTACACTTGACTGGGCTATTTTTTTTTAAAATTCACATTTACATTTGCATCATCATCATATTCTCCATGTGCGCTTTAGTAAAGCTGTATGTATTTATGACAGATGTATGTATTCTGCTCTCTTTTCTGTCTCTACCTGTCTCTAATCCGCCTTAGGCAGATGGGCCCTTCATATGAGCTGGTTTCTGCTCAAAGTTTCTTCCTTGCCATCTTTGTGTCTACCTGCTATGAAGTCAGTATGTACATTTCCACACTATAATGAAATGAAATACAATAAAAGATTTACTGAACATATGCTTTAGATTAAAAACCTTCCAGCGCTTCAAGTGGTATAATCTCTACTGTTGTATTGTATCTGGTGGGATTTAATTTGAAATTCCTGTAGAAAATGTGGGTGTCACTGACAGTAACTAAACTAGTTCTAATAATGGCTAAAGACAAAGTGGAAGTACACCGGAATTAGTGCTTAAAAGAGAAGGTTTAAGCTGCATGAGTGATGCGCCTGTCATGTAGGTTATTCCACTCCTTCACCATGATTTTTCCCTGGCCTGCATTAGAGACAGGCCTAAACCAAAAAGAAAGGTCTTGAGATTTGATGGATGCACCCAACTGAGCAAGCCCTTTAGCTCATCTTCATAACTGAACAACATTGAGTGGAAGCTTGTGGACAAGCTGTGATACATGCCTGACCGCAGCGACAGCGCAGCTGGTGAACAGAGCCACCTCCTCACTGCACTCCTGGTCACAGCAACAGTTGATGTCACACACATCCTTGTGTTCATCACAGCAACACAATCTGTCAACTGACACATGCAAGAGAATAACACCACTTTACTTCAGTTTGACTTTTTTTCTGGTCTTAAACTTGTAAATGGAGAAATGTAATCTTAACCCCAATAAACCTCGGTGTGGACTACTTAATTGAAATACATGCCATGGGGAATATATGTTTATGTAAATAGATGTATACCAGTGTACTGTATACTTTGGCTCAAACAATGTAAAATGAAGTATATGACTTGAGTAAGCTAAGTGTGAACAGTCTATTGTGTAGCGACATGTTACCGCTGGTGACAGGATTGAGCAGACGCCCGGAAACGGGAAGGGGCTCGGCGGGTACGGTTTGCTCCTCTGTGCTACTGTAGCTCGTTGTTGGGGTTGTCGACTCGAACACCGTAGGCTCTGTAGGTGTGTAATAATCCGTGGCGTTATATGTATTGTTCTGGTCACTAAACGCGGTCGCATTAAAGTTGTCGCTTGTCGTGTTTTCGTTTGAAGTGACCGCAGTAAACAAGATAAATAAACGGAAGATGTTTAAAGTGGACACGACTACTGCAGGAGACACCGCCATTTTTGTTTAATCGTCGCTATGGTTCTTCGTCTTCTTCGGCGTCTGCTTCTTCTTCTTCTTCTGTGTTTATAGCGGTTGCCAAACCATCTTAAAGGTGCATTGCCGCCTATAACTGGAGTGGAGGGTGGAACATGAGATTATAGTCAACGAATTAAACATAAAAAGATAGTATTTATCTAAATTTGACTCTTTTAATTTAATTCTACTCAGTGACTGAAATAGATTATCTCTCTATGTACTGTACTTGGTGCAATGAAGCATGACAGGTTCAACGGTCTCTGGTTGGTTGCAGTGTGAACACTTTCCTGTTGGGTGTTTATGGTTCTTCTTCTTCTTCTTTTGATTGTCTTCTTGGACAAGACACCCAAGGGAAACATGCAATTTGGTCTGAAGAGACCAGAGGTGAGATTTTTATTTATTTATTTATTTATTGTTACTGTACTTAAGTCGATTTTTTCAGGTATCTGTACTTTACTTGAGTATTTAATTTTCTGGCAACTTGTTACTTTTACTCCTGTTATGGCCCCTGCAATCTTCAGGGAGCCTTTTGTTTGAGTTTTTATTTCCAAAAAGGACTTGGTCTATTTGTTAGCTTCATTTTGTTTTACTAATTTCTTTGATTTATTCAACGCCCCAGCGTCCCGCTTTATTGCTGCGCCTTTTGTTACGAACGTTTTGACTTTAATTTCATTGTCACAGCAATAAACTTAACTTTTTTTTTTGTGCGATAGAATAACTTGAACCTGGGTCGGTATTATCCCAGACTTAGCCAAGAATATCCCGGACGAGCCCCCAATAATGTTACAACCCGGCTCTGGTAGGGGTGGTGGAAGTAACATTAAACCCAGATGGTAAAAGGTTTTTAGTTAAGTTTATTGCAGTGACAATGAAATTAAAGTCAAAACGTTCGTAACAAAAGGCGCAGCAATAAAGCGGGACGCTGGGGCGTTGAATAAATCAAAGAAATTAGTAAAACAAAATGAAGCTAACAAATAGACCAAGTCCTTTTTGGAAATAAAAACTCAAACAAAAGGCTATCTCCCTAACCAAACACAAAACATAGCAGCACACAACTTATCACATCCCACAGGGAGAGCGAGATTTTTAGCAGATGAAACAGCCAAACGTGTGGATCGTTCAGGCTCTTCCGGCTCCCCTGCCAAGACAACCGGTCCCTTTTCCACTCTCTGTTCAGTTTCCCCTGCAAAAACTGGAGCAAACAAGGTGTCAGACAAAGCAACACCATCTCTGTCACTTTTGCATTTGTACACAAATATGTACTTTCTACTCCTTACACTGGAAAAGCAGGCTACATGATACTGGTACTGGTACATGGTACATAGAGAGGGAAGAAAAATAAGAGGGACAGAACCTAGTAGCCTACAGGGCTATTCAATTAATTGGGAATTGGGGCCAGAGAATAAAAGTAATCACGGTAACAAAGACATTACAACAACATACTAAAAGTAAATGCAGAATGCACAAAGGGTTGCCTACTACCTGAAAATAAATATGGTACTCCTCATTGGCAGGGCCAGCCAATCTGATTACACTCCGGGAGTGGCGAGTTGTCCTTAACAGGAATAAGCGAGTACAGAAGATCAGTGAATGAATGATTATCACAAAGTGCGCATACACAGTGCGTCCCGTTTCAGCTAGGCTAAATGCGGGACGCGTACTTTTCTTTCTAAATAGCGATTCCGTTTTTTCAACCCTGCCCGACCTCCGCAGGAAACCATATTGATATGCCTGTCCAAATAAAACCATCAGTTAGCACATCAGTAAAATAAAATGTGAACACTTTGTGTGATTTCTTGTTATCACCTTACAATACGCTATACTTAAAGTTTCCTTTCACACCTGGCATTCCTGCAGGGCACCAAAGGTTTTGCACAATATAATATACAATTGTAATTATTGTAAAAATTAACCATGAAGCATTGACACATTTATTTTACTATTGTATCTTTTCGATTAGGTTTTGGAATCTACTGGAAGAATATATAATATGCAAAACTGAATGTAATGTCAAATTCATTCATTCATCTTCTATACCCGGTTATTCCTAGCCCATGGATTCGAACAGGGGACCTTTGCACTGTGAGGTAACCGTGCTAACCACCTCGCCACTGTGCCACCCCAGTGTGAAATTTGAATGTAAGAATATCATCACATATTTTGTTCATGACAAGGACCAGATTGAATTTGCTGTCAACTTGATTTTGTTTGGAAAATGTAATTTACAGAAAAGTAGAGTAGCCAAATTAACGCCCTGTTTCATATGATTTACATGTGAATTTGAAGAATACATCAAAGCTTTGAGGTGTGCAAACTCTATAAAAAATTACATATATGATACATGGTTTCAAGAGGAATAATGTAGGTAGAGAGGGCAATGAGAGTGAGGGGTTTACGCGATCCGGATCAAGCAGATTTTGTCCTTTCGATGTTACGGGGTCCAACCTTGGAAGAAGTTAAGTTGTGCATGAGGGGACAGGTGTGGGAACCCAGTGATCTGTTCGCATGTCTGAGGGAAGCTTTCAGGGAAAAGCGCAGTACCCCACAACTGTTGCATGCTTTCTATGCCCGTAGACAGTTAGAGGGAGAGGACCTACGAGATTACTCCCATGCACTCTCACAGCTGCTTAACTCCGCTCTCCAACAGTCCTCTGATGCAGTCGCGGATTTGCAACTAGCACTTCGAGACCAGTTTATTGAAGGTGTACATGACTCTGCCCTTCGACGCGAACTCCGAAGGCTGGTTAGAGAAAAACCTCAGTCTAGTTTGTTTGATGTCCGTGAGGAAGCAATCATGTGGGCTCTGGAAGACCGTCCTCGTAGCTCAAATGTAGCAAGAAACCGAAATCTAGTTGGTGCTAGCCTCAATGAGGTCACAGCACAGGCAAACTTGACCACTGACTCGCCGACTGACTTGAGACTGACTCTACAGGAAGTAGTTAAGATAATTGCACAGCAGGGTAAAGCTATTGGTGAGCTAACCAATGCAGTCCGCCAGCTCACTACACAGAACCCCAGTACAGGTGGCGATAGCAAGTGCAGTATGGCAAAAGTTCAGCCTAAGTACACAAGCGATGGTCAGCCAGTCAGTCATCTGTTTACGCTGTGAAGGGGTGGGACACATTGCTAGACATTGCACTATACCACGTAAACCAGAGAGCAAGACTAATGTAACCCCCTCTCCTGCAACACAGGGAAACGGGATCCCTCCATTGCAATGAGCCGGGCAATGCGAGGCAAGTCAGAAGGCTCACCAGATACCTTAACCAAAGAGCGTTTTTTTTAAAAATGCTGTGGGTGAGTGCCCCGAGGTAGACCTTCAGATAGATGGTATTCCTCTCAGGTGCTTGTTGGACACAGGAAGTAACGTTAGCACTTTGACAGAAAGTTTTTTCAGAGACCATCTCCATGGAGAGGAAGGTGACATGCACTGCACTGCTAAATGGCTTAAATTGACAGCTGCAAACAAGTTACCGCTGCCATACTTAGGCTATGTTGAGCTTGACATACAGGTGGCAGGGCTTACCATCCCAGAGTGTGGTTTCCTCATAATCAAAGACGACGACACAAACGAACAAGACTTTTCTCTACCTGGCATCATTGGAATGAACATTGCTAAACGGTGCAGGCAGTTAATGCTCTCAGAGTTTGACACGACACTACGAGGTGAGCTGGATTCTGTTTGGAGAGAGGCCTTCAATCGGGTGCAAGAGGCGGAGCTTATTGAGAAGATGTCTGTGGCTCGTGTAGCTGGCAAACACAAAGTACATGTACCTGCTTCATCCGTTTCCACTGTCCATCTAAGTAAAACCCAGACAGAGGGTGTGGGTGACCTGTTGTTTGAACCAGGGAACGTTATACTTCCCGGTGGGTTGATAGTTGTTCCTACAGTAATATCATCCAACAGTCACATTTTTCCAGTTCAAGTAGTTAACTTCTCACCAGAAGACGTCTGGCTATCCCCAAAGACTAGGCTTGGTACTCTAAGCCAGTGTCAGTGTGTTGAGAGTGACCCCTACGAGGTAAAGTTTCAGCGTATCTCTGCTAATCATGAGGAGGTGGTAGTTAACCGGAAAGATGATCAGGGGTCCAGCAGTGATGCGCAGACTTTACTTGACCGTTTACACTTAGGAGGTACGCCAGAGCAACAGAAAGAACTAGTGGCGGTTTTGATGAAGTACGCAGATGTGTTTGCAGCTAATGATGAAGATTTGGGATACACTGATCAAGTGAAACATGAAATCCCACTGCTGGATGGAACACCAGTCTCCCAGCTGTACTGCCGTATACCACCTAATCAGTACAAAGAAGTTAAAGAGAACATTTCTGACCTGTTGAGGAAGGGAGTGATTCAGGAGAGTTCAAGCTCCTATGCTTCACCGATCGTGCTTGTGCGCAAGCCAGATGGAAGTTTGAGGCTATGCGTAGATTACCGGAAGCTGAACTCAAAAACAAGGCGTGATGCGTTTCCACTTCCACGCATTGACGAGAGTTTGGATGCCCTGAGTGGTGCAGCTTTCTTCTCAACCATTGATCTTGCAAGCGGATACCACCAGGTTGTGATGCATGAGAAAGATAGAGACAAGACGGCATTCACAACACCATTTGGACTATACGAGTACCTGCGGATGCCGTTCGGGCTGTGTAACGCCCCTGCGGCGTTTCAATGTTTGATGCAGGCCACAATGAGTGATTTAGCCTTCCAGATTGTGTTGATTTATTTGGATGACTTGCTTGTGTTTTCTCCAACTTTCCAGGACCACTTGATGAGACTTGAGACTGTTCTGAAGAGATTGAAAGAGACAGGTCTGAAAGTTAAAGTGGAAAAGTGTAATTTTCTCCAACCTGAGGTTAGGTTCCTTGGCCACAAGGTCTCAGCCCAAGGTATAGACACAGATCCAGAAAAGATAAGCGCAGTGAAGTCATGGCCCATCCCTAGCACGGTAAAAGAGCTTAGGTCGTTTTGGGGGTTTTGCAGTTATTATAGGAGGTTCATAGAGGGGTTTTCACAGATTGCAGGGCCTCTCCATGATGTTGTAACTGCATGTGTCAGGGAAAACAGTCAGGTCAGGGCTAATCAGCTGTTCAGGTCGTCTTGGACACCAGAGTGTCTACAAGCTTTTGAGCATTTGAAAGGAAAGCTAACCAGTGCTCCCACACTGGGCTATGCAGATTTTACTCTTCCTTATACTGGAGACAGATGCTAGCAGCCTAGGTTTAGGGGCAGTTCTGTATCAGGAACAAAGGGGAAGGAAGACAGTCATCGCCTATGCCAGTAGGAGGCTCAGAGGGGCAGAAAAGAATGATCAATACTATAGCAGCATGAAGCTTGAACTCCTAGCCTTAAAGTGGGCAGTCACAGAGAAGTTTAGGAGTTATCTTTTGGGGTCAAAGTTCACTGTCATCACTGATAATAACCCTTTGTGCCACCTCGCCACAGCCAGTTTAGGAGCTATTCAGCAGGGATGGGTCGCTCAGTTGACCGTGTTTGATTTTGATGTGAAGTATCGCCCCGGCCGGTGCAATACTGCCGCTGACGCCCTTTCTCGGCGACCAGCAAATGGTGAGCCAGAACCCGATAGTGAGGATGCAGAATATGATGGGTGTGTAGCCATATGTAACACTCTCAGGCCAGGCACCGCTCTAGACGTAGATCTAGTGACAGCGGGTTTTGGGTGTTGTAGGCTCAGACAGTTGAGTGCATCGGAGGTCAGTGAGACAGAGACAAGCAATGCGGCCCAGAATAACACTCCCACATTCCCTGGGTATTCCAGAGCAGAGCTTCTGAGCTTCCAAGAGTCTGACCCCGCAATCAGAGTTTTGAGGGGATTCTGGGATAGACAAAGGAAACCAACTTACCAGGAAAAGAAAACTCTGACAAAGCCAGTCCGTTGCTTGCTGAAACAATGGTCATGACTACAAGAGAAAGATGGACTTTTGTACAGAGTAACTGAACTCTGCACCCCAGACTCCATTCTTGGCCACTCGCCGTCTTGAGGTGGTTGCCATGGAACGTGCCACAGATGGTCGTGAAAATGTGCTTGTGATGACCGATGTGTTTACCAAGTTCAGTCAGGCCTTTGCCACACGTGATCAGAAAGCAGATACCACTGCTAAAGTCATCTTGAAAGAGTGGTTTCTAAAGTATGGAGTACCAGAACGCCTGCACTCTGATCAGGGCAGGAATTTTGAAAGTGCTGTGATTGCTGAGTTATGCAGATTGTATGGAGTGAAGAAAACCCGAACAACTCTACATCACCCTCAAGGGAACCCCCATTGTGAACGATTCAATCGCACTCTGCACGATCTCTTGCGTATACTTCCTCCTGAAAAGAAGCGCCGTTGGCCTGAACACCTGTCAGAGCTAGTATATGTGTACAATGTCACACCACACTCGACTACAGGGTATTCACCCTATTATCTGCTGTTTGGAGTTCACCCTCATCTTCCGATCGATGCACTGCTGGGCTGTGAACAGGAAAGCAGTGATAAACCAGACTGGTTGGCTGAACACCAGGAGCGTCTCCAGGACGCACATGCCAGAGCGAGAGAATGTGCTGAACGGAAGGCCGAGGAGAGGCTAACTCAGCAGCAAGAGCATGTGTACTGTCCAGATGTGGAGGTGGGACAGTTGGTTTATCTCCGTCATCGTCCACCTGGAAGGAACAAGATCCAAGATGCTTGGTCAGCCACAGCGTACAAGGTTGTTGAAGTCCAAGGGACCACGTACGCAGTGGAGCCCCTAGAGGGTGGGCTGGTAAAAAGGGTCCATAGGTCCAACCTGAGGCCATGTGTGGGTCATCTGCCAGCGCCAAGGCGACGTCGTCATTCTACCGCTCCGGTCAATCCCACATAGCAAAACTGGTGTGGCACACCTCTGGGTCACACCTCCCACTTGCACTCGGTCGACATGCCTGAAAGAACTCCGGCTCGTGACCCACATCTGGCATCCAACATGTGTGCCACTTAAAGCCCACACCTCTGCCACACTGCAACCAGAGCTGGCCCTAATGTGGCCCTAAGATGGGCCAGACCATTTTCAGAATGTCAGCCTTAACTCAACCACTATATTTATGTGCTAGCTATATATGTATATATATATATCTATCATACACATATATAACAAAACAAGTACAGTATTATAAGCAAATGTTTATTTTTTTAGTCATGTCAACACAGTACACACCTACACATTTAACAAATTTTAAAACTGTACATTTGTGATTCTAGACATGTCCATAAGGTTTAAGACTGTATTTGTCACATACACAGTTATATATAGTACAATGCACAGTGAAATGTATTCTTGTACCTGCAGCCAGTAGTAAAAGAAAAAAAGAGTACAACAGTAAAACGGTAATAATTGCAAATTCCTTAACACACAATTAACAATACAAGTGTAAATGTACCCCGATAAATATTGAATAAAATATAGATGGTAAAACTCAAGTGTAAACTTAGAGGGGGTAGTTTATATATATACACACACACACATTTACGGTATTGAGCAACTATGTGAGTAAAGTGCAGTGGTATAAGTCTGGTTAAGGCTCAGAGTTCTTCAGCCTTTCAGTCTTTATCCTCAGGCATCGGAAACACCGACCCGATGGCAGTAGACAGGCAACTGGATTCTCCCCACTCTCAGCATGAGTTTTAGATATGGTGCTGTCCATTTTCTGCTTTCTCTTCATCCTCTTCAGTCTGCCACCATCTCTACTTGGAGAGAGATGGAAACATATTTTGATGGTCCAGTCTATTTCCTGGTCTGTGGCCCCAGATGTTAGTCTGTTACACCAACAGCAGCTGAAACATACACACAAATTATTGGAAATTAACATTTTATATCATTAGGTAATATGGCTACATAATTCTATTAAAACTGATCCTGATGAGAATATTCTGGTGACAGATAAATGTTCCTACAACTGCTTGGTTTAACTAATGTACAAATCAAGGACTTAGTGTTACACAAATTGAGTAGTCAGTATCAGTATGTAATCAATAAAAATAACTCTAAGATTCTTGAAAATAGAGTCTGTAGGTTTGTAAACACAACATTCAAACCGACCCGTTTTATGGTTGTTTACAAACAATAGTTTCCGTATTAGTTCCTGAACCTCAGACTTCACACCAGTCCGCTAAACTGAAGAACCTACTCGGATGTGTTGTGAAGCGTCTTCTCAAATAAATAAAATAAAAACACATAACACATACATAAATAAAACTACGAGTCCACAGTTGGCTTTTTAAACGCTATTTTTGGATTGAAGTACGATATATCTGCAATTGCCAGGCCAGCAGAAAAAACACGCCAACGGTCAGCTAGCAGAAGCTATGGCAGTAGCACTAATGTGTAACTAGTCTGAAAAAACGTGAAAAAAGAAAACAACCCCTTCGGCAAAATATCCGCTGTGTTAAGTTCGTCTATATCATTTATTCAAAACGAATAAGGAAGTTTAACAGCAAAACAGTGCAGTCCATCCTTTCCTGAGCCGCATTTTAGGCTAACGGTAATCGTTAGCTAACGCTAACCACGCGTTAGCCACATAGCTAGCCGTTAGCCTCATAGCTAAACGTTAGCGCCCCTTGTTAACATTCAGGTTAGACTCTAGACAGACATTGTCTTTGTATACCAACTGCTAACGCATTGTCTTAAACATAAAACTGACGCATTTCACTCACCACGTCTTTGTTGTCGGTCTCACCGGTGTGCATGAGCAGCCATCAGCTCTGGCCACAGTGACATCGGTCGCGTCAGTCACCTGGACGGTTACGTTACTTCCGTTGATTGGCTGATGACTTTAAAAAGTGGATCACTGGCTGACCGCTGAAAGTCCGCTGTTGCAAGATTTAACTTTAAAATTTCAGATCAACTGTGATATCTGTCCTGTTTCGACAAGAACGATATTGTTAAGGGTGATAGCATTGTATTGTATTTTGATTCGCTTTGGCAATATTGGTAAATGGTAAATGGCCTTGCTTTTATATAGCGCTTTTCTACCTATTGGTACTCAAAGCGCTTTTACAGTCAGAGACACATCTACCCATTCGCTCACACAAGCACGCACACATTCACACACCAATGCCACGCACTGGGAGCAACTGGGGGTTCAGTGTCTTGCTCAAGGACACTTCGACATGTGGCACATTCCGGGGATCGAACCGCTAACCCTCTGGTTCGTGAACAACCCGCTCTACCTACTGAGCCACAGTCGCCAGAGAAAATATTGTTTCGTTAAGAAACTTTCATGCCAATAAAGCCCACTTTGAATTGAATTGAATTGAATTGATAGTTGATTTTGATTGACATCGATAATATATCATAAGAATATTTTATTTATTTATTTTTATTAAATCTGTGATGTTATACAACAACTCACTCAAAAATATCGAAAAATAACTTTAAGGGTGGCATGAGTCCGGCCTCACATATGTGACCCAGAGGTCTAAGCTGATATGTAGGCCGAATTCGGCACCCCACAAGTGACCCACATCTGTCTGCCGGAGTCAAGACAGTGCCGCCTTTGCCGCATCTAGCCCACTTCGGTTCACATGCCGTATGCCAGTGCCGAGTGAACGCCACCTGTGCCGGCTTAAAGCCAGATCTAGCCCACATGTCTCTGCTATGTGGGATGAGCCTGTCCCAAGGCACGAGTTAGAGGTGGAGTCCATGGAGCCGGAATTTGTTTTGGAAGAGAGAGTGACATTTCCAGCAGCTGAGCTGGGTACAACTCAGGAGTTTGAGAATGTGGATCCAGTGATTGATGAGACAGAAAACCTGGAGAAGACTGAGAGTATGGAAAACAGTGAGGATGAACTTGGAAAGGAGATGAGTGACAGGCCTGAGGAGATCCTGGAGATGGAACCATTGCCCTGTTCTAATCCACTGACTGGATCACCCTCTGCGCCTGCAGAGAAGCCAAGGGAGAGGCCTGTGCCTGCTCCCCGGAGGAAAAAGGAGGAGGCTGTCAGTGGTGACACACTAATTTCCCCTCCACGAAGAAGCCAGAGAACAACAGCTGGAAAGAACAGAAACCCGTTTAACTTACCCATGTCATCATGCAACGCAGTGTCCTTTAGTCCAGATTTACTGTCTCAGGTGTTAGCGGGTATGGTCTTTTATTCATCCCAACATAAAGCGGATATGGGTACATAAGTCACCGAGGACGTTGACTTGTAGCAGGGGAGAATGTAGCCAAGTGAACAGGGACTACTGTATTTTTTTTGTGTTAACTGTGCCCTAATAGAAGGTGTACTGCCACTTTAAGGCCTGTTAGGTTGAGAATCCCGTGAGAACTGGGAGATCACGCGAGAGTTGTAAGAATAAGCACGAACTGTCTCCCTAATGCACGTAATAGCGCACAGGTAGTTAGGGGTGTATTTCTTGTCTGTGAGAGTGGGAATAGTTTTGGAAAGTTTGAACCGTGTAACACTGTGCCCGAAGTGGAAATACGTGACCGAAGTGAAACGTTAGACCTGTAACTGAGTCGGTTGACGGAGATTTGCGACTGAAGACTGTTTATTTCTCGCTGGTCGAGGGTTTGTTTATTGTTTAGTCTCCGGTGTGTCGGGAGCCGCCCTAGACGACCGCGGGTCAGCGTAAGTGACATACTGAAATTTTGGCTAACTACATTTTCAGTGTTAAATGTTGTTGATGAAACTGTGTTGTCACCCATGTAGAGGGGAGACAGAGAGCCGTACGTACAAGTGCTGCATCCAGGGGAAGGGTGAGGTTCTCAAGCTACAAGCATTAATGAATTTTTGTGACACTATAAATATGTTTTTCCAAGTGGATATAAATTAAAGTTAATTCATGAAGTTTACAGAGTTAAAACCTGATGCATGTTGTAAAATGTGTCTGTTAAAAATGTGAAGAGTGGCTTAGAAATGTATAAATGTATTGATATTTCCTGTTTACATAGGAATAAGGCCACTACTGTTGTTTTGTTTTGTTTTGATTGTTTCGTTAGTGGTTTGCTTTTCATTTGCTCTGTACGAAGACAGACAGAAAATATTAAGAAAGGAAAGGGAAAAATCAGTTGAATTTGTTTTTTGTTTGACTGTCAAGGGTTAAGTTCCTCAAAACTATGAAATAATGCTAGTTATGGACAGGGCAGAAGAAAATTATGCAATAATAGCATAAAAAATATTGTTTGTTTTTAGATTTATGTAGCAATTTTTTCAAGGGTCTCAGAAATTGAATAAAATGTCGGTACGCACATACGCACATGGACACCGATTCAAACGTTAATGTAAATGATAGCTCTGACATTACAATCCTTTTAGCTGACGTGACCCAGGCACACTCCCACACCCCCCGACCAGTGGCTACTGCCGTGGTACCTCCTCTGACCAGTGGCTACTGCCGTGGTACCTCCTCTGACCAGTGGCTACTGCCGTGGTACTTCCCCCAACCGGTGCTTACTGCCGTGGTACCTCCTCTGACCGGTGGCTACTGCCGTGGTACCTCTCCTAAACACTGGCGTGTGCCGTGGTACCTCCCCCGACCAGTGGCAACTGCCGTGGTACCTCACCTAAACACTGGAGTCTGTAGTGGCACCTCCCTCGAACAGTGCCAAGTGCCGTGGTATCTCCCCTAAGTAGTGGCATTTGCCGTGGCATCTCCGTTGGACAGTGGCTTCTGTAGTGGCATCACCGGAAATGGCGCTGCTAGTGGCCACATTTGCCATGGCATCTGGGGATACCACCGGAAATACCGCTGCTAGTGGCCAATGCCACGATTTGAGCCAGCTGTCTCTCCAACATCTTCACTGAGATACATTAATCCTTCCTCGTCCACAAGATGGCGACACAGGACAGTAACACAATCTTGCTATTGCTCTATCACAGCCTTTTTCCCAGTCTCATATTAATTTTTCTGTCACCCATAACTGTTCGATACTGCATGAGAGAACGGTGGTCTTATATGCACAGTACATAACAGACAGACTGTGTCTTTGATATAGATACATTAAGGCATTTCCAGGTTGTTTGTGTTGACATTCCTGCAACACTTTATATCATTATTGTTTTTGTTATTATTATTATAAACTGAAATTTGTCAATAATTTATTATTTCCCCAATCTCAAAATGACATCTTCTTTCACAATCCAGCGATATTTATGGTATACAGTCTTATCAAAGCTGGAGTCCATCAAGGGGCAAACATGTTTAATCTGTTATTTAAGTTTTTGTTATTCTATATGTCAGAAATCAGATATTCCACTGATGGGTGGAAGCATGGTGCATGTCTGGCCAATTTAAGAAGTTATGTAAGACGTTTTCTATTGGCAGTCAAAGGTAAAATAACCGCTGCCACTGACTGGTTATGTTTTCATCAGATCTGCCACTTCTGTTACTTTCAACATCTGCCTAATAGGAGAGAAACGTTTTTCTGGCTTCTGATACAATGCGTATTTATTTATTTTTAGATTTAGATTTTTTTGAAGTCTAATTCCAACAGAGATTTTATTCACTGTTACTGATAATGAAATGAGACATTTCTAACTGTTTTGTTTTTTCCACAACTCATCATTCTGTTCATTCATCTCCATCGCAACAAAAAATATTTAAATCAATTTAATACCTGTTTTGCAATGGAGGTTGCAAAATTAAAATGTCATATTTTGTATGTCGCTCAAAGAGTTTTGGAGCTGTTTCTACACAGACAGAAGAAAACATACACTGTATAATGTCTATAATGGAAAGATCTGTATCAGCACAATGTGTTAATTCTAGCAGCACAATAAACTGAAAATGTTGCATAGGCAAAATTTTATTCTAATGTTGTTAAGGCATGCAATCAGAGTGACACACAGTGACTATTTTAATGAATCAGTAGCAACTGAGTTTGTTGCGGGTGCATCCTGTTCACCCTGTTATGATGGTATTGCCCCGTTTCAGCTTTTAGCTGGATGTACTGTGACCTGGATGTCTGAGAACATTAACAGACATAAAGAAAATACATTACCATCTTCATGTCTGAATACAGTTATAGCATCCAACTTGTATGCTTTAGTCAGATATGTGTATTTATGACAGATGTATGTTTATCTTGCTGTTCTCTTTCTCTGTCTGTACCCGGCTGGCCTTAGGCAGATGGGTCCGTCCATATGAGCTGGGTTCTGCCCAAGGTTTCTTCCTGTTAAAAGGGAGTTTTTCCTTGCCACGGTCGCCTTCAGGCTTGCTCTGGGGGTTTCAGGCCGGGTCTTGTAAAGCGTCTTGAGACGATTTGTATTGTTATTGACGCTATATAAATAAAAATGAATTGAATTGAATTGAATTGAATTGAATAGTGTCTGTGTTGGCAAACTTTTGTCAGTTTACTCATCCTGTACACAAAACAACAAGTGTTTATTTGAAGTTGTGACTGTATGAATACAAGTAAAGGCTAAATATGCCACTATGTTCATCAGCTAGTTGCTCACATGTATTTACCAGTGGATTTTCAGAAAAACAGCTTTCTTCTGTTATTGAAAAGAAGAGCATTAAATGCCATTAATGGATGTCTTAGAACATCATTTTTTCCAGATGTGGTGTATATCCTACTGAGAACAGCTTTTGGACATTGACATTTCTGGCAGTTAACCAGCCAGTCAAAGACTGACACTGTTCTGTTCTCTTCTGCTGTTACACACCTCTGCTTCCATTTAAGCAATAGCTGCTAGTATTGTGTTGAGACTGAGATTTAAACTCTTCACTTCAGATATCTTGTTTGGTCAAATGCTCGGCTCTCAGCAAACATTCTTACTTTATTTTATTTTTATGGAGCTGTAACACCCACCAAGTGCAGATTGTATCCTTCTGACTGTTGTGAGTGACCTCAACTACAAGTCACATTTCCTCTCACCCTTTATCCAGCTCTGCCTCCCTGACTTCGGACACCCTCATCTCTCTCCTCATTTCTGTATTTTTGGGAATGGACGAGCGTGCATGTGTTGTTACTCTCTACCCTGCTCTCTCCATTGCCCTGCCTCTCCCATTCCTTCATTAATTCTGCATGGCCATTAAGGCACCAAGGGTCAGACCAGTGATGAATATATTCAGTCTGACTCGATGTGGATAATATCCAACTGTCAGGGGGAGTCAACCTTTACTGTGAGTGTATATTTGATGTGCATAGTGTTTTTGTGTGCATACTGACACTCTGCGTGTGCATGGGGGCTTGGCCACTGAAAAATGGATGCACATTTTCACAAGGTCGCCACCTCACTTGTGTTAGGTGTGTATGTGTGTGTGTGTGTTCGTGCGGGGCTGGGTGGCAGTGTGAGGAAGGAGTCTAATTAGAGCATTAATTAGGAAGCAAACGGCTTATTGAATAAATCCTGTGTTCATTAAGTGAACACAGCACTCAGCCTCCTCCTCTGTGTTTCCTCCTTCTGCTCTGATCTCAGTGCTGTAATTTCACACTAATGAAGCAGTAACTTACTCACAGCTCAGAGATACTGAAAGACTTCTGCTTCTTGTAAAATGTCACATGTAAACTTTGTAGTTTAGTATGTTGTTTAACTGATGAAACCATTTAATTGGAAGTAATGTTACATTGTAGTTCATCATTTTTATTTAAATGGTAAATGGCCTTGCTTGTATATAGCGCTTTTCTACCTATTGGTACTCAAAGCGCTTTACAGTCAGAGACACATCTACCCATTAACTCACACAAGCACTCACACATTCAACAACTTCAGTGTTTTGCCCAGTTCCGGTTCGTGGACAACCCGCTCTACCTACTGAGCCAAAGCCGCCCCCATGTATGTAACCATGTATCATGTATGACTGTGCTGTCTGGAACTTGTAACACAGAAAATTTTTACTGTGAACAAATCTCCTGTCCTCATATACACACTGTAAATTAATTATGGGAGTGTGGATACTTCAAATCATGATTTTTTATTTTGCACAAATTGCAGGAGAGAAAAAAACTTCCTCTCTAAAATATCTGACAAACTCCATGTTGCTGTGTTGTACCACATACCACTATGTCCTTAGCTGTAAATCTATTGTATTACTTGTGACGTTCTCTCGCAGTAGCTTGCGTTCGTGTGGTTGTAACTCACTTTACAAAGCATGTATGTGTGTTGGTGTTTGTAGTGTATCATGTGTGCTACAGAGCACCACCTCTGCTCCTCTAATCCTCTCTGCCTGCACCTCTCTGTGTGTCTGTCTCCATCTATCTGTCCACTTATCTGTCCATCTCTCATCAGGTCACTGTCTGTACTGTTTCTGCCTTCAAACACCATGCCTCCCTCCCTCCCTCTCTGTTGATACCAGTGTCCTTCACAGGTGCTCTTGCACACATAACAAACCTTGTTCTGTATCTCCATCATTTCAGTTTTCCACTTGGACTGTCTCACTGTGAATAAATAAAGCAACTAAATCTCACTTTAATGCAGAAACCCACAACAAACTTTTACATAGCAAGAAAAAGCCATCTGCTTAACTGAATGTAAATGAAACAGTGATTAGAATATTAATATCATGTGGACATCTTGTCAGTAACAGTGTCTCTCTACCTTCCTGTGTCTGTCAGTCTGTCATCTCTCTATTCTGATAGCATCATGTTATCTCCCGTTTAAATTAAAACACCAGCCTTATGTCCTTCAGTGCCTCACATGTTGTCTGTGTGTGTGTGTATGACATGAGTCGTGGTATGTTGCCATTGTCTTGTAACAAAAGGAGGGCTTATTAATCGATTTGAAACTAATTTGGTGTATGGTGAAACATACCTAACCTGTGATTGTTTTGTCAAAGATATGCAAATTCATTATACTTTCGTTACTCATGCCGTGAAAGATAAGAGGTGAAGTTTGGTGTCACAGAGACAACTCTAACTAGCCTGGTAAGTGCAGTTTGAGTAATTCTTTGACCGAGCAACGTTTAAATCATATATTGTATGATTCTTATATTCTTTGGCACTGCCACAATAATCCAGTCACATCTGTAATTCTGTCAATGCTGTAATTCCCAAACCTTTCATCTTATTTGAATGTTAAAGCTTAGTCTGCACTTGTAGCCCATTATCATCATATTGTACAGATTATTATAATATAGATAAAAATGTGTTTTTTTTTTAATTGAATACAATTTAAATAACTAATTTCTAAAACTAGACAAGAAGAGTTTTTTATTATTATTTTTTTTTCTGTGGAAATTAAATTGAAATGCCTTAAATAGAACTGAATAATGGTTTTATAATATACGGTACATTATATTTCCTGGACTTCAAATTCTTTTTTATCCACTCTGATTTCAAAGGGTGTTTTTTTTTTTTTTCCCTTCACTGGCCACCCTTTAACTTATAAAACCTGGATATGTCCACAAATGTAAAATGTATACACATTTCTGAGAAACGTATGTTTCAGTTTTACAACAAAATACACGGTTGTTGTTTTGACAAGTCACACTGTGTCCAAACTGTCTTTAAGTTACTATACTGACCAGTCTACATTTCATTGTCAGAGACCATTAGAGTAGGATAGCCAAACTAGCAACTCTTGCTGCTCAACTATCATTGACAGATATTAATTTCTTACATTTAAATTATTGTCTTGAAATAAGTCCAGTTGATTTACTGCTATTACATTATGCCAGTGTCTCCTTCATATTCACAATTAAACCATTTTAGACTAGACTAAAGTTGCATTCACCTACAGATTCAGCCCCGGTTAAGGGCGCCTCATATTTAATCTGTGCCGTATTGATCAGGTCATATATCCATCACACTGGATCATATCCATCAAATCAGAGGTAACTGGACCACATCCTTCTGTTTTAATATCAGGGCAATATTGCACTCACATGCTGGTCTATCTTTAATATACATGCACAAGACAAACAAACATTCATATCATAGTCAGTCTATCAAATGTGAATTATCCATCATAACAAAGACCTTGGCTTTGCCAGAATTCCTTCCAGTTATTACCAGTTATTACCGTCAATGAAAATATGAAAACAGAGCCTCTGATTTATTCTCAACAGCTGTGTGTGCAGAGCTCAGCTCATTTCAATCACAAACAGCAGCATCTTGATTTACACCGGCCACTGTTTTAATAGAGCTAGCCATGGTCAAATTTAAACTAGCTCAATTAATCAACCATACATTCAATATTTCTCATTCAGCAGGAGAGCAGAAAGCGCACACGCCTTCTCAATATGAATTTTCCGGGAGATTTCTCTATTGATCGACAGACAAATGATTTGTGAGATACATTGTGTGGAGATCAATAGATGGCCAGTCAATAGCTCATGGGGGGAAATGAACTGTGGTGACGTGAAGGCCAGAAAGTCAAGTTTGCATGTAGTCTCACAGAGCAAAAAATGTCAAAAATGAAGTCATACACACTGTCTCCAGCTGATACAGACACTGAAACTAGCAACCTTTCAGGCACAATCCCCTAAAACTAGTGCTACACGCAGCCAGTGAGGTTTAAAACAGTAGAGAGGCACAACGCCTGAGGAGAACTCAGGGTGGCCAGTGACTTTTACAGCAATCAGACTCATGTTTCCCTCACACACACACACACATTGCTATTTAACTGGAGTTCCACTTTACTGCACTGCTCTGTAGGGAGACATGTCTTTGGTGTGTGTGTGTGCAAGTGTGTTGGTACAGTGTGTGTACACTCTGTGTGTTTCAATTTGTTGGTGTCCAGCAACACAACCCACTCTGTGTGAAAGAATGGCGAGGTTAGAGCAGTGTCAAAGCCAAGCGGATGATGAATGGAATTAGTTTAGTCTGTCATTACAGACTAGTGTTTTATGTAGGGGTCAACCCTAATAGAGGAGAAGAGAAGAGAGGAGGGGACAGGAGTGTAAAGGAGAGGAGAGGAGAATTTTGATGGTGTTAAATTGGTGACTGAAGTGAGGTAGCCCTGAAAGTAGCCCCTAGAGGCTGCAGTGCTCATTTTATCTATTTAACTACTATACAATGTTTGTTTTGTTTTTTGCTGCTACTATGTAGTTCATTGGATCAAAATACAGTTCAGTTACACTATGAGACAAACTTGAAACCAAATGTCTACTGACAGTAAAATTGTGGAAAAAATGATTGCAATGGCTTTGAAAGAAAGCTTGTTCCATTATTAAATGAATCTATAGTGAGCAGACTTCATCTTGGGGCACCATGGATGTCTATACCAAGTTTCATGGTCATTCACTTTATAGATAAAAGAGAAAAACACAACGGCATGTGTAGTTGTGCAGTGACCTAGGTAATGATATTGGCTCATAGTCTTACTCTTTGATAATGGATTTTGTGGTCATCCTTTAGTTACAGATATTTTTCCAACAATACAAGGATGCTTCAGCTCAGTATGTGGTTTCAAATTTGTTTCAGTTACGACACAATGTGCGTGAAAATGCACCTCTTTCAGCATCAGCAGTGACTGTAATTAGATTTTCTGGATTGCCAGCTGAAGTCGCCATACGAGTGTGCTTACATTGCCGTTCATTATTTGTGTATGTTCAGTTCCTCATACACACTTTGCCTTTTTCAAATTATTTATCATCCTGCAGTTACAGTATAATCATAAATAGCATATTCTATGCTTGAATCTTACAAAGCCAGTAGCTCTTGAGGTATCAGATGCTTGTCAGCTATGAACAGAAACACTGACTAGTAGCTAGGTAAAATTCAGGGACAATTTGGGCACCAGAGCCCTTGCTGTATGTTGAAAACAAAGTCTACTTAAAGATGTTCAAAATGTGTAATAAATTAGTTTATTTGTATTATGAGTGTGGTAATCTAGTAGGGCTGTTAGCCACATGACATCATTGGAAGTTTATTTGTACTGTTATTGTTGTTCTGATATCATATGACTGGAGGATTGCCAGTGCTGACAGTGACATCCACGCCCATAATTAACCCATTAATCCATATCCCTACTCCTGGTAGGAGTAGCACATTAGTTGAGCAGAACAAGAGAAGAGGCCAGTCCAAGACGAAGATGTTGAAATGAAAAACTGAGTTTAAATGAAAATCAAAATTAAATTATTTAAGTGAATATTCACCTTATTTTTTAGAAATATAGTATTATTGATAACAAACCCACCCCGCACACACACTGTTTGTCCCCCTCCCCTCAGGCAGGAGGCTACGGGGCATTAAAAGCAGGACCACCAGACTGAGGAACAGCTTCTTCCCGGAGGCTGTGAGACTGTCAAACGCTGGAGGATCTTCGTAGTGCCCCCCCCCCCCCCCCCAAAAAAAAAAAAAGTGAACAATAGTCACCCCCACGGACAGACTGCATTGCACTGCACGGTCACTTTAACTCATTTGCACACTACCTCAATTCATTTGCACACTACCTCAATTGCACAGGACCATCACAGTCAATTTCATAGTTTTTATTTACTGTACAGTTAGCTAATTTTATTCTCTATATTTATACTTTTTTTATATTTATACGTGTCTTTTTCTTTACTTATGGCTTGAAACGGGACCAGAGAAACCATTTTCGTTCCTTCATATGTACCAACATGTGTAGAAATGACAATAAAGAATCCTTGAATCCTTGAACAAACGCTAATTCACTGTCATACCTGGAGTGTTGGTTTATGCACAAATGGCCAAATAAAGAACCTTGAGCCTTGATAAAGAACCTTGAACCTACCTAACAGCAGTGACTGCATCTTCAGCACATTTCACTGGTGAAATGTTGTTAAAAGTTTTTTTCTGTTATTGTCATCATGGATCAAAGTAAAACATATGGTAAAAGAGACCATTTATTTTCATATAAATGTTATACAGATAACAAATGCTCCTTGCCTCTAGTTATAGACAGAGTTGTCCTGAACACCTATCCCTTGGTACAATGAATCATCTTTGTAACAGAAAACAAAAACAGTTGGGGAGATAAAAGAAAGGGTGAAGAGAACATTCAGGAAGATACAGCCAAACAAGTTAAAGACATGGTAAGAGAATGGAGGAATGAATGGAGAGGGTGAGAAAGAGTGGTTAAAGGACATACTCCCTGTGGTCAATTTGGGTGATGGGGCATGACTGACCCCATTTCTGCACATGTGCACACACACACGCACACACCCACACACACGCACACACACGCACGCACGCACGCACGCACACACACACACACAGTTCTGTCAGAGGGTTGACATGGCGGTACTGAGACAGCCAGGATGTTTTAGTAAACTCCACCAATCAGCTGCCTGCTAGTCTGTGTAATAAAGAGAGAGAGAGTGTGTCTGTGAGAGAGAATGACCAAGTGAGACAGAGGGGGGGGGGATCTGCTCTGGTTGCTTTAAATTATAGCTGCACTCTCTAGGTGAATAACCCCTCACCTACACACTTTAGTTGCCGTCACACTCACACACGCACCACAAATGACCAATGAACGCTATATTAGCCATCTTGAACCAAAACACACACATACACACACGCGTGTGGCCAGCAGCCTTGGCTGGATGGCAGGGTCCTGCTGGATCACCAGCCTTGTTATTAAGTCAGGGTGGCCAAACACAATGAAGCAGTAACATGAATTAAAGCTGCAAGCAGCATTGGACGGGCCCTCGCACATCTGCGCCCGTCGGGGGGGGGGGGGGGGGGGGGGGGGGGCACGTTGGGTGGGAGATTTGACCTTCTGGTGAATTAGGCCAATTTTTGTAAATTTCTGAGCATGACAAGCCCATCAGCAGATGCTTCCCGTTTCATGGCGAAACATCGAACTTGCCACGCCCCAACAGTTTCATCAAAATACGTAATTTTGATAATGCTTACTCAGGAAGTCTATATGAACACACCTACGAGGCCAATTGAATAAAATCCGGAGGAGGAGTTCGTTCAAAGGTGACCCCTTCTCAGCCAGCCTGAAACACCAAAAACTTCCAGTTAATTTTAACCCATTGCTCCAAGAAACTTTTGATTAATTATGGAGCCGAATTTTAGAGAATATTGGTCTTAATAAACACAAGAAGTTTCAGACAGCTCTGAGAAAGTATGTTAAAGCCGCATAGTTTTGCCTTAAAAACTAGCCAAAAAGTCAATGGAGTTACAATTTTGGATCAGAGGGTCAAATTTGATGGAGTGCCACGCCCACACAGTTTCCTCAAGGTTCATACTTTTGATAACTTTTACTCAGGAAGTCTATATGAACACACCTATTAAGTTTGAAGTCAATTGGATGAAATCCCTAGGAGGAGGTCATTCAAATATGACCCCTTGTCAACCAGCCCGAATCACCAAAAATGGTGATTTTCATGCATAAATATCTCGCTTCCTGTTAATTGTAGCCCATTGCTCCAAGATACATTTTGTAAGTCTTACCATGGTCTACAATTCGGCTGAGGTTCTATAACTCTGTCAAAAACTGTGGCGGGGCTGCCTGAAAGAAGAATTCCAGGGGGCGCTATAGAGTGATCTTGCCCCGCCCTCGAATGGATTATGTAGCCGAATTTTTCAGAACATTGCTCTTAATAACCTCAAGAAGTTTCAGACAGCTCTGAGAAAGTATATGAAAGCCGCACACTTTTGCCTGAAAATCAGTCAATGGAGTCTCAGATTGTTGGCAAAAAATCGGGACGCTTGACTTTGATGGGCCACCATGTCTACATAGTTTCTGGAAAAGTTTCCATTTTTGGAGGGTTTATTCCCAAAGTTGTTTCTGATAGTTTCACTGAATTTCCCGTGTGGTCAATATTGTCTGAGCTGGACGTCATCTTGTAAAAATGAAATGTTTCTAGCGCCACTAGGTGGCGCTCTGGAAATCACCAAATGTCGTTATGGAAATGTGTACTAGGCCAGGCTGGCATTATATATCAGAGGTTTTGTGACGATTGGAGTATTTTTCGCAAAGTTATAGCACGTCAAATTTTCATGAAAGCCCGCCAAATTTCGTGGCCCCGCCCCTGCCCCATAGTAAATCCAAAGATTACTGCTTGAACAATTTTCCATCGTCAAGGCCTTAAGAACACACACGGCAAGTTTCGAACAATTCAATTCAGTTTTATTTATATAGCGTCAATAACAATACAAATCGTCTCAAGACGCTTTACAAGACCCGGCCTGAAACCCCCAGAGCAAGCCTGAAGGCGACGGTGGCAAGGAAAAACTCCCTTTTAACAGGAAGAAACCTTGAGCAGAACCCAGCTCATATGGAGGGACCCATCTGCCTAAGGCCAGCCGGGTACAGACAGAGAAAGAGAACAGCAAGATAAACATATATCTGTCATCAATACACATATCTGACTAAAGCATACAAGTGAGATGCTATGATACAAACTAATGATGTTGCATGACAGTTTGAAAATATAAGGGGAATCATAGGCAGGTAGGAGTGGATAGCAGCAGGATTCCATGGAGATTGGGCAGGCTGATGAGACCACGACAACAGATGTAGTATGGCGCTCCACAGGAAACACTCAACTCCAGGCCAGAGATACTCGGAAGAAGGGAGAGCAGCAGTAAACATTCTACATAGTAATAGCACAGAATTGCATGACTAGTACCAGATAGGAATTTAGAGGGCAGGAGCTCTGTGCCAGAGAAAAAGAAAGTGAAGGACACGAGAGTGGAGAGAGAAGAAAGAAGGAGAACATGTGTTTGGTGCATTGTCCCCCAGCAGCCTAGGCCTATAGCAGCATAACTAAGGGATGGTTTAGTCCAGCCCTAACTATAAGCTTGATCAAAAAGGAAAGTCTTAAGTCTGACCTTAAAAATAGAGAGAGTGTCTGCTTCTCGAACCCAGACTGGGAGCTGGTTCCACAGGAGAGGAGCCTGATAGCTGAAAGCTCTACCTCCCATTCTACTTTTCAAAATTCTAGGAACCACAAGTAGGCCTGCACTTTCAGACCGAAGTGATCTGTTGGGATGATATGGTACAATGAGGTCTTTAAGATATGATGGAGCTAGGCCTTTGAGGGCCTTGTATGTAAGAAGGAGGATTTTAAATTCTATTCTAGACTTTAAGGGGAGCCAGTGAAGAGAAGCTAAAACTGGAGTGATCTCTCTTGCTAATTCCTGTCAATGCTCTTGCTGCAGCATTTTGAATCAGTTGGAGGCTTTTTAAAGAATTATTTGGGTGGAGATATCGAGGAGTTTACGGACGCGGTTGTGGGATTTATCAGGAAAGTTGTGGATGATACCACGCTGAGGAAAACCATCAGGACTTTTCCCAACCAGAAGCCGTGGGTGGATCGATCTGTCCGTGACGCTCTGCGTTCCCGCACCGCTGCCTACAATTCCGGACTCGCCTCTGGGAACATGGAGGAATACAAGTCGGCCTCTTACAGTGCGCGCAGAGCGGTGAAAGACGCAAAACACCGCAACGGCCAAAGACTGGAGAAACTGATGGGACAGTCTGATTCCAGGGGACTGTGGCAGGGACTACGAACAATCACGGACTACAAAGCAGCACACGCCCCCCCGGTGAGCGCCGACGCCTGCGCGCTTTGAGTCGGGAAACCGACTGCCTGCTGCGCTCCCAGCCGGAGGGGAGGTCACACTTACTGTGACGGAGCACGAAGTGAGGAGGGTGTTTAAAAGTGTTAACATCAGGAAAGCGGCTGGACCAGACGGGATTAGTGGGCGTGTCCTCAGAACCTGCGCTGATCAGCTGGCACCTCTGTTTACAGTGATATTCAACCTCTCACTCAGACAGTGTGTGATCCCAACCTGCTTCAAGAAGTCGACAATAGTCCCTGTCCCAAAGAAACCACACCCCAGCAGCCCAAATGACTTCAGGCCCATAGCTCTCACATCTGTGGTGATGAAATGTTTCGAGAGACTGATCAAGATATTCATCACCTCCACACTGCCCACCACCCTGGATCCACTACAGTTTGCATACCGGCCAGACAGATCTACAAACGACGCCATAAACCTCCTCCTCCACAAGACCCTCTCCCACGTGGACACTGGTAAGGGAAACTATGTGAGAGTGCTGTTTGTTGACTACAGCTCAGCATTCAATACCATAGTTCCCTCCAGACTGGCTGCTAAGCTGCATGGCCTGGGCCTGGACTCCTCCATGTGCAGGTGGATCTACAGCTTCCTGACCGGCAGACCACAGGTGGTCCGAGTGGGTCATCACACTTCAGCCCCCCTGACTCTCAGCACTGGATCCCCCCAGGGCTGTGTGCTCAGCCCTCTGCTGTACTCGCTGTACACACACGACTGTGAGGCCACTTCAGACTCCACCATCATCATCAAGTTTGCTGACGACACTGCTGTTGTAGGACTAATCGCCCACGACGACGAGACAGCCTAGAGGAGGGAGGTGTCCCACCTGGAGGACTGGTGCCGGGAGAACCACCTCCTGCTGAATGTCAGCAAAACTAAGGAACTGATAGTGGACTTTAGCAGGAAACAGCAGAGGGACTTCCATTCACTCATTATCTGTGGCTCTGAGGTGGAAAGAGTGGACACCTTCAGATACCTGGGAGTGACCATCTCACAGGACCTGTCATGGACTCACCATCTGAACATCATGGTGAAGAAGGCCAGACAGCGTCTCTACCTCCTCAGACGCCTCAGAGACTTTAAGCTCCCTCTCAAGGTGCTCAGGAACTTTTACACCTGCACCATCGAGAGTATCTTGTGTGGGAGCATCACCACCTGGATGGGAAACTGTACCAGGCAGGACTTCCTGGCCCTCAAGAGGGTGGTCCGTTCAGCAGAGCGGTCCATCAGAACCCCCTCCCCAACCTGCAGGACATTTACATCAAACGCTGCAGGTCAAAGGCCAAGAAGATCCTGAAACAGCCCAGTCACCCCGGACACTCTCTCTTCTCTCTACTACCATCAGGCCGGCGTTTCCGATGCCTGAGGGCAAAGACTGAGAGGCTGAAGAAGAGTTTTTACCCCCAGGCCATCCGCCTGCTCAACTCTGAGTCTTAACCGGACTTAAATATGTACACTTTATTCATGTTAAAATAGCTGCTAAATACTTAATACTGTAAATACATGTACATATACAACTTCACTCCCTCTGTTTACCAGTCTATATTTCTATATTATTTTTATTCAGTCTATATTTCTATTCTTTTTATCTCATAATTTAATTCTATATTTTATATTTTATTTCTCTGTTGGTGTTACTTCTCTATTGGTGTACATTGCACTTATATTACTACTGTTTACTGTAGTACTTACATTCTTTTTTACTACTGGTTGGCAGGTACAAAAATACATTTCACTGTGCACTGTACTATGTATAACTGTGCATGTGACAAATAAAAACCTATCTATCTGAACTAGTATAGAGACAAGTCCACTATCTGAAGCCATGAGGAGATCATTGGTAACTTTGACCAGAGCTGTTTCTGTACTATGATGAACTCTAAAACCTAGGTGTCAACAGATAGGACGAATGCTCTAGGAGGAGTTCGTTCAAATACGAGGTGTGGAAATGTCCACAGTTGTGACCAAATATGATTTTTGATGCAAGATGGCGGACTTCCTGTTGGAGTTGGACTATGGCTCCATGAGGCTTTTTTGTGTGTCTCTGCCTGTTACATACTCCCTCCAAATGTCGTAGGCGTGCGTGAAACCGTGTCGAGGGGCTACTCCGAAAACTTACATCTAGGTGGCGCTGTTGAGCCATTTTGTTACGCCCTTGTGCGAGACCCCCAAAATACGTAATTTTACGCCCGACTTTGGGGGGATACGAAAATTTCGTGAGTTTTCGAGGACTTATAGGCTGTCAAAAATGTGATTTACTTTGGGGAATCTGAAGAAAGAAAAACATAATAATAATAATAATAATAAAAATAATAAACATTCGAAATTCAATAGGGCCTTTGCCTTGCGTGCTCGGGCCCTAATAATAATAATCATAATAATATTAATAATAAAAATAATAAACATTGGAAATTCAATAGGGCCTTCGCCCTGCGTGCTCGGGCGCTAATAATAATAATAATAATAATAATAATAAAAATAATAAACATTGGAAATTCAATAGGGCCTTCGCCTTGCGTGCTCGGGCCCTAATAATAATAATAATAATAAAAATAATAAACATTCGATATTCAATAGGGCCTTCGCCCTGCGTGCTCGGGCCCTAATTAAAGTGGCCCCCGCCTCAGCCTGTCACGTGGCTGACGGTTTCACTCTCGTGGAGACACCTTGATGTGTTTTAACCCTGAAGCATGCGAACAAAAAATACTTATTTTTATGTTAAGGTTAGCAAGGACTGACCTGAATAGACCCAAGAAAAGTTAGATTTGATTCTAAATCCAATAAAGTCAAATACTGTGCATCCTATTGAATAGTTAAGGATTTTCTGTTATAGCTCATATCTCGCTGTGGAGTTTGTAATCACCATCAGTTAGAATACAAGAGAAGACACATGAAGGTACTGTATCTTGGACTTTAAGGTAGTACAGATTTACATTCAATGTATAGTGTGGTATTAGATTAGGAATAGAGAATAAAACAACATAGTCGGACACAAGCAAAAGGGAAATCGTTTTATAGCATGGCTTTTCAATTAATTGGGGCCGGACTGTGAAACTGAGGCAAAGTAAGGAATCACTGTATTCTGTTTTGTAAATGCAGAATAACATATGCACATGGGGTTGCCAACTCCCTAAAAAGTAAATAATTCAATTCAATTCAATTCAATTTTATTTATATAGCGTCAATAACAATACAAATCGTCTCAAGACGCTTTACAAGACCCGGCCTGAAACCCCCAGAGCAAGCCTGAAGGCGACGGTGGCAAGGAAAAACTCCCTTTTAACAGGAAGAAACCTTGAGCAGAACCCAGCTCATATGGAGGGACCCATCTGCCTAAGGCCAGCCGGGTACAGACAGAGAAAGAGAACAGCAAGATAAACGTACATCTGTCATAAATACACATATCTGACTAAAGCATACAAGTTGGATGCTATGATTCAAACTAATGATGTTACATGACAGTTTGAAAATATAAGGGGAATCATCGGCAGGTTGGAGAATTGTTCATTCAGGTAGGAGTGGATAACAGCAGGATTCCATGGAGACTGGGCAGGCTGATGAGACCACAACAGCAAGTGTAGTATGGAGCTCCACAGGAAACACTCAACTCCAGGCCAGAGATACTCGGAAGAAGGGAGAGCAGCAGTAAACATTCTACATAGTAATAGCACAGAATTGCATCACTAGTACCAGATAGGAATTTAGAGGGCAGGAGCTCTGTGCCAGAGAAAAAGAAAGTGTAGGACACGAGAGTGGAGAGAGAAGAAAGAAGGAGAACATGTGTTTGTTGCATTGTCCCCCAGCAGCCTAGGCCTATAGCAGCATAACTAAGGGATGGTTTAGTCCAGCCCTAACTATAAGCTTGATCAAAAAGGAAAGTCTTAAGCCTGACCTTAAAAATAGAGAGAGTGTCTGCTTCCCGAACCCAAACTGGGAGCTGGTTCCACAGGAGAGGAGCCTGATAGCTGAAAGCTCTACCTCCCATTCTACTCTTTGAAATTCTAGGAACCACAAGTAGGCCTGCACTTTCAGACCGAAGTGATCTGTTGGGATGATATGGTACAATGAGGTCTTTAAGATATGATGGCGCTAGGCCTTTGAGGGCCTTGTATGTAAGGAGGAGGATTTTAAATTCTATTCTAGACTTTAAGGGGAGCCAGTGAAGAGAAGCTAAAACTGAAGTAATATGATCTCTCTTGCTAATTCCTGTCAATGCTCTTGCTGCAGCATTTTGAATCAGTTGGAGGCTTTTTAAAGAGTTATTTGGGCAGCCAGACAGTAATGAATTACAATAATCCAGTCTGGAAGACACAAATGCATGAACTAGTTTCTCATTGTCACTCTGAGACAGGATGTTCCTAATTTTGATGATATTACATAGATGAAAGAAGGCAGTCCTGGTTACTTGCTTAATGTGACATTTAAAGGACATATCCTCATCAAATATAACACCAAGGTTTTTCACAGTAGTACTGGAGGCCAAGGTAATGCCATCCAAAGAAACCACGTGATTAGATAATGAATCTCTGAGATGCTTAGGACCAAATACAATAACTTCTGTTTTGTCTGAGTTCAAGAGTAAGAAATTACAGGTCATCCAAGCCTTTATGTCTCTAAGGCATGCTTGGAGTTTAACCAGCTGATTAGTTTCATCTGGTTTCATAGATAAATATAGCTGGGTGTCACCTGCGTAACAGTGGAAGTTTATGCCATGTTTTCTAATAATCTTCCCTAATGGCAACATGTATAAAGTGAAGAGAATTGGTCCTAGCACAGAACCCTGAGGAACGCCATAACTTACTTTTGTATAAGCAGAGGAATCATGGTTGACATGAGCAAACTGGAATCTCTCAGACAGATAGGATTCAAACCAATCTAATGCAGTTCCTTTAATCTGGATCTCACTTTCAAGTCTCTGTAGTAAAATATTATGATCAATAGTGTCAAATGCAGCACTAAGATCTAGCAGAACCAGTATAGAGACAAGTCCACTATCTGAAGCCATGAGGAGATCATTGGTAACTTTAACCAGAGCTGTTTCTGTAAGGCACATCTCATTGGCAGGTCCAGCTAAAACAATTGCCTTCACTCTTTGGTAGCAAATTATTTTAGAGTTTTTTTGTATGTGTGAAACGATTTGACTCAAACCTGAATTGAATTAGATGCATATTTTTGAGTGATATGAACACATAGAAAACAAATTATTATTCAACACTTTATTTTTACTACAAAATTAACGGAAACCTTTCCTACTTAACTTAAAACTGTATAAATGAATATAAAACAAATGGAAGCAGAACATTCCTCTTGTAATAGTGCAATAAGAAAAGCACAAACAGAAAGTGTAAGGAAAAGTTGTTGCTTTGTTGTTTTCCGGTATCTTCTTCGCAAACAACAGTACTTCGACCAATGAGATGACTGGGCTTCTATTTCTTGGAAATGTTTACACATGATGAAAAGGTCTTTCAGGTGTGCACTCATCTAAAGATGTGTCAAGTATACTGTTGTGTAATTATAAGGTATTTTTATCATCAGTGGGTGTGCACACTGTGAACAAACAGCTCTGGGGAGTGATCAGACTGCTTAAGTGCTCTCCAACTTAAGACCAAACTCTCTAACTGGACTTAGCTTGGTTCATTTGTTATCTCAATAATATATCTTTAGCAATAATCTCTTTAGCTGTTAAGTTAATTCGCAGTCAGTTGTCAGACTAAAGCATTTGATAGTACACGGTCACTTAATATAGTCAGTAGAATCGATATTGATTAGTAATAGCTGTAAAATCAAATGCATCAAAAAGGAAATAAGCAACACCCCGTCCAATCACCACAGACATTAATGACTATTATTGATCCAGGGTAGTTTAAGTAATGCTCTCCTCCTCTGACACCTGGAACTCCAACCTATATTCTCCAGGGTGTGTCACCTTAAAGTCTTCTGTACTTTCCACATATGTCTAGCCCTGGTGGGTGTGGGGTTTTGGATGGGAGGTGTGCATCGGTGTGTCCAGGGCACTCTGTGGGTCATTGTAATGTTGTGGGTTCAAGCGGAGACCTCAACCCTCAGCTAGATGTCATCCCCACTCTGCTTGCTGGGCTTCAGCATGGCTAACCTCTGCTTATGGTGGGGCTACAGGGTCAATATGGTGTTTTACCAACAGGAAAGTGATTCTCCGCAGCTGTCAACATCTATCAGCCTCAGTCACACACACACACACACACACACACACACACACACACACACACACACACACACACACACACACACACAGGCAAACACACAGGTCAGCCACTCAGCCATACGCACACACCCACGAAAACACAGACACACTGGGGTCAGCCACTCATAAAGCCGTAAACAACAGAAAATTGTATGTGGCTGAAAAAAGTGTCAGCTCAATTGGATTCTGCAAACTGCTCTGTTTTTCCACAGCCCTTTTATTTTCTCTGTCCATGTTGATATGTCTTCTATCTTCTCTGCTCGCCTAGAGGTTTTTGCTCTTATCTAAAAGGCTATCTGAGTGGCTGATGTTTATGGCTCTCTATTTTTCCCCTTTTACTCACCACTTGGCTTCTTCAGACTAGAACCATTTCTATCCTGTATGTGTTGAGAATATGAATGCTGAAGCTAGACCAAAATTAGCAAAACATTTTCAGTTTTTCCCTGACATTTTGAATGATCACTGATTTTAAAATCAATCAAACTGCATCTGGGGTTTTCATACAGATTAGAGGACAATTTGAGGTCCTTTACAAGTTACTACAAATAATAAAAAACAGGTCAAATGTAGCACGTAAAATTTTTTGAGAACAAAGCAGTCAATTAATAAATAAAACTGTGAAACATTAATAATGAAATCATTCCAATTCCAATAAAATGCGAGGAGAAGAACAAATATTCTGACAATTTTCTTATTGTTATTGCATTTTTCTCCATGACTCAGTTAAGCTCATGGCTACCTATGTAGTAAGCTATCTAATAGAGGAAGCTGACATTTTTTGTTGTAGTGGATGGACACACTTCATCCCCCGGAGAATTACTGCTTGCAAAAGTTTTCATTTCTTTAGTGTAACTGGATCATTGGCTTACTACAGTGCAGTGTATTTTTAAACATTAAGGTCTTTGGTCTATTACCCTTTCCGAGATAAGCTGATCTTGTCCCTCGCAAGACCAATTTTTTTAACTTACGTATGGACATATATACATCTTCTGCTACCAAAATTTGGGTGAGACATTCAGATTTTTGTTTAACAAGTGATCTGTATAACTGAATCTGTGTAAAAGAGGATGCGTGTTAATGCATGTGTAAACTTAAGCAGAAAACATGAGGAGTGGAATGAATTTGCCACCATCCAGATTTGTTCAGGCAGTCTCTATGATGGGATCTCACTCAGACATAAATGCAACATGCAAGGCAGTAACTACATTCTTATGAGAACTACAAAAACTATCTGGCTGCGGTAATGCGAGTATGATGAGTTAATCTTCAGTGTTAGAAAGCATAGCTGGCATTTTATTAGCAAGTGTAAATCAAACCTTTATTATCTAGACACACACTAATATCAAGGTACAGTATTGTCCCTAGACAATGTAACCTAATGACCACAAGGTGCATATTTACGGTTTTGTGAGATACCTTAACAGCTACTATATTCATTTAGCAATCATCAACCTTCTCATCCCCATTGCTGGGTGTAATCTCTTAGTATGACCAGTACCCTACAAATGAAGCACCACTATGGCAACAGACCATTTACAGTCTTAAAAATGTAATTTAGCTTTAGTAACTTACTGGATGGAAGTAGTATTGCAGTTCCCAAACAATAATGGGGCTATGACTTGGATGGATAAAGTCAATTGGGCTTTGGATGCACATGGTCTTTATTAGTAGGCTTCATTTATCGGTGTCTTTGGTCCTTCCGTGGAAAAAGAAATATTGAATACGTAAACAATAGTGCACGTACAGTAACTGTGTCATGTGATTTGTGAGCATTCTTGCTGAACAAGTTGAACGTGAACAAATATGAATTTTATTTTTTTTCATGTAAGAGTGTCTATTAGTTATGTGTTTCAGAAACTTTCTCAGTAAATTCAAACTTTATGTATGCAGTGCCACAGTAACATTATTAACAGTGAGTTATGTATAACAGCTCACTACTCTCTCTTATCAGGAATGTTCATGTGACATATGGAATCTGACTTTTTACTGACATCGCTGGATTTGTATGTGTGTGCATGCTGCATCTGTTTTCAAAGGATTGGTATAAGGGTCAGATCAGTGTTGTCTAATGGGATGAATGTGTACTCAGTGTGTGTCTTTGTGTGCACAGTGATTTAGATGTTTGGCCCTATATTCTCTCTGCCATCTTCATTGTTTTATCTTCCACACACATATACACACACCTGACAGGCCCATCCAAGCTAATAGATAGTATTTTAAATCATATTACCTCCATTACAAACTGTTTTATAGTCCCACCACATCTGTCAACCTACTGAGTGGCTATGACGCGTGTGTTTGTGTGTGCGTGTGTGTGCGTGTGTGAGATAGTGTGAGAGAGAGAGACATTATGAAACTAAGCTTTCTCCCCTCTTCCAATCGGCACCTCTCTGATGGTATCTGTTTAGGGGGAATTGAAGCCAGGCTGGAGGAGAATGTTGGTGTTGGAGTTAAAAGATTGAGCTGTAGGACATAAATCAGGGAGAGGCAAGAAAGGGACAAAGGCATAACGACATATAGTGAGACATAAAGAGGAATGGTAACAGAGAGAGAGAGAACAAGTGACAAAGAATAACATAAACTGGTGGTGTAATCCGTGGTCCTGACCCCACTTTGTCAGCTGTGTGTGTATGTAAGAGAGAGATAATGAGAGAGAATGATAACATGTTTGGCACCACCTGAATCTAAGATTCATTTCTAGTAATTCTAACAACATTTGACTAAAGTATTCTTGTTTAAAATAGCAGGGTCAAAACAGCTAACATATGAGACTACAGATTGTTGGATTATTAGAATTTTCATGTTCTGGTTGTGCTTTTAAATGATCTGCTTTAAGCCATAACAGCAAATTCTTCAGAGCAGAGTTGGTCTGTTGTCATTGAAGCTTTTCAATATCTTGGTATAGGTTAATGAGGCAATAAGCCAAACAAACACACCTCTACACCACTGTGTCTGAGTTTAGGTATTGTAACAGTTGTCAAGGTTTGTTTAGTGGGTTTTGGTTTATTATGTTTGGTTAATTACCTGGTTTTTCACAGTCATGGTTTAGTGTTTAGTTTTTCTGTTCTGTTTCCTGTTTTATTTTGTTAAGTTCTGGATTTCCTGTTTGTGTTACACCATTTGTTTTTTCCTTTTGATTAGGTCATTGGTTTCTCCATGTGTTTTTGATTTGCTTGACCTGTGTCTCGTCACCACCTGTTCCTGGTGTGTATATATAGCCCTGGCTTCTCCTTTGTTCCTTGTTGTGTCATGCTGTTTGTTTGCCTTGTTCATGTGTTCCATGTCATAAATTTTCATGTCAAGTTGCAGTTTTGGATTTCTTGCCATGTTAGCAGCGCTCTTAGTTTTTGTAAGTTTTGACTTTTTTCATTAAATACCTTTTTTGTCTACTCCGCCTTCAAAGTCCTACATTTGGCTCCTAAACCTCCATTCCCTACCACACGACATGACAACAGTGAAACAACACTCTCACCATAAGGTGAGAGTAAATTTAGTAAATTATTAATAAATTCCCTTTTAATTTCCATCCAGATTTTAATATTTATTTTATTATTATTGATACAGAGGTTTGAGTTGATCGTAGACATGCACTGATCGGTTGACACGTGTTAGAACCATAGACTGTATATAAATATGGACAACGTGTCCCCACTTCCTTTCATTGTCCAAACTGATGATAGTTTCCCAGGGATATGGATGGCATGATCTTGCGAGTTTGGAGCCAGACTTTGTGTGGTATAGTCCAAGAGTTGAGCCATATGGAGCTGCGTTATGGATAACCCGCATGACCATTATATTTACTATAGAAAATGAGAAAAACTATCCTTGAAAAAAAAAAAAATAGTGTGAGCCACCAGGCGCTACTTGCTTTTTACTTCACTTTTGAGGAACTGTTCTGCTGCCTATCTTTAGTTACAGTCTGTGGTTAGAACAAACTCCACTGAACCCTCCACAGTGTTGTGACCGTAGACTTGTAGTGAAATTCAAGAAATTGGCTAAAATCATAGAAACTAAAGTTATGTGAGGTGAAGACATGTCAGAAGACAAGACATTTCATATGAGCTTGATGAGATTGTGATTCTGAGCCTTCACACTTATACAGTTTTTTTTTGCGTTCTTTTTTTTTATTTTTCTCTTTTTTGTTCTCAGAAATGCTTCAGTTTGGATTGCAGTAAAGCTGTAGAGTTATTAATTTTTAAATGAAATTTAAAAATTATGAACATTTCATGTTTCTTTATTTGACATTGTAACAACAGTGTAACTTAAAAGGAATACCTTCCACAAACTAGTGGCCTTTGATTTCTCAGTGACATCACCCACTTTCATGATTCTGGTAACTATATAATATATAGGTAGGTATAGATATAAGTATCACAGCTTCATTACTCTACATAAAAAAGGTTATGGTTAAATGATTCCTAATGTTGTAATTAATTTATCCAGGCAGTTGTGCAAGAAAGGTGTTTGTCAGTCATTTCTTAACACTTGAATAGTATCTACACCTACACTGCACTATGTGTATGCTTGTCACTCTTGTAACAGGCTGCAAGGTCATAGTAAATGACAATAGTGCACGTGTGTGTGTGTTTCAGTGTTGGAGGTTGCAGGGTAGAGCATTGATTTAACCAGTGCATCCAGCACATATGACTGGGAATGGCCTTTCAACATGGAGATGGAGAATACATCAGTGTGTTGATGCATAAAGGCACCATGCAGAACACACTCAGATGGGACATCTACTCACACACACACATGCTCTGATACACACATCCACGTTTGGCTCACTTCATCCAGAACGTTCTCTGATGGCTTTATCATTCTCCCTGCTCCCATACACAATACAGATTTCTGGGTCTCTGTGTGTATGTGTGTGAGTGTGAAATATAGAATAATATTCATGGGGAATATTCAGATTTATAGTTGGGTTATTAATTGCGGCGGCGCTTTAAGTTATTCCTATTTTATGGGGCGGAAAGATAATAACCTAATAAGTTTCCCCTTGTGTGTGTCCCCCTGTGTGTGTGTATGAGTAGCGTCTGTGTATGTGCATGCCAGGACTTGCATGTGAGATCAGTGAGGTCATTGTGTGTTTGTATGGTCTGAATTTGCAGTATGAAGACTAGAGAGGCAGAGGCTCATCATCACATCATTTGTTTGACTTACTCTGTTACTGATAGCAACTATTAGTTCAGTCCAAAGAGCACTAAAGGGACATGGCACTTATTTTAAGGTTGTATAATTACTGCTTTGTTTGTGCAAAGGTCAAGTATGCCTGACATGTGGGGAGTGAAGGCTAGTCCTTTGAACAAACTGCACACATTCTGCCACAACATACTGTACATCACAGGTTGCGTATCTGTGGACCAGTCATTGTGTTTCTGCCCCACTTACTTGCATTGGCCTGACTGATGCTAGTTTCCCAGGGATATGGGCGGCAGGATCTTGCGAGTTTGGAACCAGAACCTGCACGGTAAAGTCCAAGAGTGGAGCCATGCGGAACCGCGTAATGGATGACCCACCCACACTTCTGCCAGACTCAGTTGCATTTTCATTTAATTACCACTGCGCTCTGCTATCCCTCCACCAGTTACAAAGAAATGTTGGACGATACATTGGACTTTATCAGTTGTGTGTGCTGCTGAATGTGGCTTGTAATCATCAGAAAAGGACTGCTTTTTACCATACATGGACAGGTAGATGCACTACGACCTTTGGCTGGAGAAGCGCTGTGCACAGCTGGCAAGCTGGCAGATGCAGTGTGATACTCTGATTATTGGTCTGCTGGGAAACCATTCATGCTGATGGGTTTTTAACATGTGTCTACCTAAAAACCACATGCACTCCTTCATGGCAACAGTATTCAACCGAGTTCCCCTTCAGACAGAGCAATTAGCAGCCAAATGAAGACTTTTTGGCTCTGCATTACAGACACACAGATGGGACAGCTACAGTTCTGATTTTAGGATTACTGTTATAACTCCTTCTATCTCTGCTGCAATGGAGTTGCCTATTCAGCACCTAAACCCTTCTCCAACTCTCAAGTGTTTATGCTGATCACACATCTTTAAAGAGTACATGGATGTCAGTATGTTGCTATGATATTAGGGCATAACACTATATAATATATTGGACATTTGTCATCTAGTGTTTGTATGTGTATTTCTCCTAGTATTATATATGGAAATTTATTTCACTTAGGTGTGTGTGTGTGCGTGGGTGGGGGTGTGTGCGCATGGGTGTTTTGCAGGTCAAGCATCGTTCTGCCCTTTTCATTTTGTTTGCCTTGTGATGGGTTCATTAAATCCCTCAGACCCTCCCCACCATTGTCTATACCCCCCTCCACACACACATGCAGCCCCCCGACCCCACCCCACCACACACACACACACACACACACACACACACACACACACACACACACACACACACACACACCCACACACACACACACACACAACTAGGGTGGTTTAAAAACTGCTAATTTGATCAATACTTAATTTTTCCTCCTTGATTCTTTTTTCTCTGTTAAGCTGTGATAAGACGAGCGAGGGGGTAGAGTGTGTGCTTTACTGTGTGTGTTTGTGAGACATGGAGACACGTGCAACTGGGTGTGGGTGTGCGTGTATTCCTATCACAGCAGTGTGTATCAAAGCTGGAAGCTGCCATAGCTGTAATTTCCACATGGCCTCCCATTACCTGTATGTGAGTGTACGTGCACAGACACTATCGGGCCATCTGGTAAATGGATAGGTTGGTGAGGTGTCGTCATGGCAGCCAGTTAGCCAGGGGAGGATCCAAATGATGTCATCCCTCACCGTGGCAACACTTAAAGAGATAAGTTCCTTAAAGAGGTGCCCATTTATCAGCAGTGAATACACCGATACACACTGCAACACACACGGGGATAAAACACACACATATTGAAACATAACAACAAAAACACACACACTCTATTGTTGAACCATCTGACCACTCTAGCCCACATTCTCCATTTGTAGTCACCCTGTCATAGCAGACGCTGAAGGTGTGTGTGTGCGTGTGTGTGTGTTTTTCACCAATTTTCATTTGTGAGTGTTTTCAAAACAGTTTTGTTGCCATTTCAGGAGAAGAAGCCTGGAAAAAACATTTTGGAGATTTAGAAACTTAATTAATAATACCAATCTTCCATTAATCTAACATAACAACTTTCTCATTTAATTTTACTCATGAAATTATTTAGTTTATCAGTTATCCATCAATGTATTCATATATGTATTCTGTATTTTGCCAAAACTTTGTGTTTTATAAAGCTCTGTTAATAGAAACAGATATGTATTGGCTGAATGTTTTAATCAGATCAGAGATCAGATTAAATCAAATTAGATCAAATCAAGGGGTTAGATCAGGCTACATATTAACAAAATATAATATCTTTTTCTGTCATATGGACTTTCACACAGTGTTTTATCATCCCAGCATCCACTGGGGTCCCTTGACACTGTGTGTGTGCGTGTGTGAATGAGTGGCCAGTTGGCCTCTGTCTATTAGCTGTAATGGAGTCAGACTGAGATGTCAAAGAGAACAGACTCTTATCAGAAAGAGTGAACGTAGGGGATGGAGGAAAAGACATCAGAAGAATTAAAAGCTAAGAGGATGAGGATGTGGAGGCCACTCACAGCAGCTTGTTCATCTTGTGTCTTATTGACACCAGCAGCCTGTCCACCTGCTACATCTCCATCCTTCTCTTATACTCCTGTTCATGGTAACACCAAGTTCACACTCAATTCTGATTTTAATTTCTAGTATTTGTAAATGCTGTTAGTCCTAAATAAATTGTGGTTAATGAGAGAATCACACAGGTTTACTGTTTATTGTTTATGAATAGCGTATGGAATTCTTTCCTTCCTGTAAAGCACATTTATATAATGGCAGTTACACTGGAAATTGGTGTAATAATTAAATTTAATTATGTCAACATAATTAAATTGAATTAATCTAACATAATTAAATATAATTAATGCGGTGTAACCTCTTGAATATGGCAGAGGTCCCCAACCACCAGTTACTGGCTCTGTCTCATAAGCTACCACTGAGAATTTAACACATTTAAAGATGTATTACTGGATTTTATTTTTAAACAACTTCTTAACACAACATTATATATTATCTTACCAGCCTGTTGGTTTTTGTTAAATTTCTGCTAATACATAATGATTAAGAATCCCATAATGTGACATATTATTACCCATCATTTTATTGTCCTATATAATTTTATGGTCATAGCTGTTAACAGAGTTAGCATTCTTTCTTAAAGCTGGAGTAATTGACTTTGTGGCCACCTGAGGGCAGTGGAACACGTTGAACACTACACACATACACTGTTACCTAATAAAAGTTCCCTTTGAGAACAATGTTAACAAACATTTACCCATCATTCCAACACATACCTAATTATTATATGTATTATCATAGGCAGACATTTTATTGATTTTAGATATGTGCATATTATAAAGAATTTGTGTTGTTGCAGATTTATTTTGATCACAAAGCTATAAAAGTTGCTTTAAATTGCATAGCTTCCTCAGAATTCTATGGAAAGTCTGAGTATTCCCATGTCAAACACTGATATCAAAATAAACTTCAGCTTTTAACCAGTATACAGCAAGGATGTTTGCACTCAGACCAAATATTTGCAGCCACCACTGCCCCTCCTTCTCACTTCACTGTTCTTACCAGCTGTGTTGTGTCATAATTCCTGGTAATCTCTCCAATGTCAGAGCAATTCCCATTTAAAGTTAATCAGTCTGGTGTCTTGTGCACCATGGGAGGTTCAGCTTTCCATTCATGTGTTTCAACTAAATGGGTGACCGAGCGCTGAAAACAGAAAAAAGATAGAAGATTAAATGATGTGTCTCCATTATAATCGAGTCTGGAGAGATATGCAGAAAGCAGATTTCATTTTTGAGACAAGGTACATAGGTCTGCCACACTTTAGTTGTTTATGTTTGGTTTGCATTAGTGATAATTTGTTAAATATATCATTACCAGACATGTTTTTTTTATTAAACCATAAGACAGATTATAGATGTACTCATCTCTCTGTATGAGAGAATATATAAAAATAGATACATATGGTTCATATATCTAAAAATGGCCACTTTTACAGTTTGAGTGAATTCTTTATTTTTTCTATACTTATCAAATATAACATACATACTAACATACAAACACACTGAAAATGTTCATGTTAATTATCTGCAGCATGTTTAACACGGCGTTAACATGCTAACTTAGCCCTGTGGTCCACCGTATAGTAACTACCACGTTAGCCCCGCTAGTCTTGCTTTATTCTGGTGTCAATTCAAGGTGTTGATAACTGCAAGTTAGGAAACCATTCTGTGTAATAGCGTGGTATTGGCTATCTAGTTACGTCACCAATGAGTTCAGTTTGAAACAGCTTGCTGAAGGACACATTTTCACTCTCAGAACATGCATAACAAACTAACTGCATGGCTTTTTATCAGCCTTTCTGAGCTGGCAGACATACCACACATCCTACTAAATGTAGAAAAAGCTTTAAGTCCAAGGGTAGTTAAGAGTTTCCATCTAAAAAAATTTCTAAAATCCCTAAATTTAGTCAATAACAGCACTGTAACTCCAAAATCAACAACCTTATAAGATCTATAAGATAATTATGGCTATACATATGTATCCCCATCACCAGTTCTTTTTGAGCTCTTTTTGTGTGATTAGCAAGCATTAAAGTCAAGATATGTTAAAGGACTGAAGTGGGCGGAGAACCCATGCAAGAGACAGGGCTAACCACCACATCACTGTGCTGCCCCATTTCAGTTCAATTAAATTTTATTTATACAGTGTCAAACTGTCGCAAGGTGCCTAACAAAACCTGACCTGAAACCCGGCCTTAAATGTATTTATGTGTTAGTATACCTGATGGGCACAGGGTTAAACCATGCGAAGTGGCTACACACCCCTACACACACACTTCCTCCATACATCCTTCCCTGGGCTTAGTGCCACGCTCCTCATCATGTTTGTCTAGGCTAATCGCCGAGTCACCGCCTCCTCCCTGCATTAACTTTGTTAGAACAGAGACACCTTGTTAATGATGGTGCTAATTGAATGAAATAGCCATACTAACGAGCATAAAACCTCCTGCTCACATTTAGCTAATTAACAACACACTGGCTTAATTACAACAGTAGAAACACATGCAGCGCTGCCTCGTTACTGTTAATTGCCGCAGCTAACAGGGATTTATGGTAATTGGCTGTATAAGCGTTGTTAACGAGAGGCTGAATTAGCTAGACACACAGAGACAAGAGGAGAGGAGAGATGTGCCAGCTCTAATTAACACTGGGCAGACTCTTCTGCCATTGGTTGGAACATCTACAATGCTATTGATCCTCTGATTGGCTCCTTAATGTCATATTCTCCTCCCCTTTGAGTGGGGGAACAACACCAAGGAAAAACAAACCCTACAAACCCTATACCAAAAACGCTGGAATTTACTGAACAATACTGCTTATAGGGATGTACAGTATGCTATAACTCGTTAGTATGCTTATTACCACTGTTAATATTATTATCAGTAATATGCAGAAACTTGAAGCTGCACTATTTGGGTTTAATTTATCTGTTAATGGACGGATACACACAAGCAGTAGAACATGCAAAAACGAAACAAACTAAATAGAATATTTAACCTATTATAGCTTTTGATGCATTAGCATACTTTATCTGAACAGCTGTATAATTATTCCATTACCACAGAGCTTAAAAATTGTGCAATTTTAATGCTATTCTACTCTACACTATTATTTGCCATTTGGCAAATGAAGCTTTTCTACAGAAAGAGAGTAACATTACTATTAGCCTCACTCACCAGGTGCCTGCCACTGAGGGTGTACTGTATTTCACGCAGCATTTTGCTGCTTTGTCTGTGTGGTATACCGTTTTCAAAATCCTCTTCACGAAGACAAACAACAACCACTTCCAGAGTGGCAACCTGAGCACTGAAAAAGGCCAGTTTTGAGAACTGAACTGTGCAAGAAAAGGTGTTCTATCAATGCCTGGAAAGATGGCTTTTGTTTTCTGGACTGTTCAATTCATGATTGTTCACTGGTGTGATCATTGTTGTCAGTCATCCTTTTTAATGCAATTAAATTAAATTTTAATATAGCATTAATAACAATATAAATCTGCTCAAGACCTTACAAAACCTGGCCTGAAACCCCCCAGAGCAGTGTGAGCATGAGCATTAGCCAGTGACATTGTGCTGATCAGTGTACCAAACACAAGAATATCAGCATAGTAATGGTTTAATAAATCTCTGCAAGAGCCACTTTTAGCTAGTAAATCATCTGTCTAGTGAACTCCTCTTGAGGGCTTTGCCTCGAGGGCACAGATTATGAAATGACGTCCATGTCCCAAGACGTTTGGGACTGATTTAAAGAAATACAAAGTGTGCTTTTACCACTCCCTGAATGATAATGTTCAGTGTTAAACAAACTGAAACGTTATGATGATATGGAAATTCTGCACATACAGTAGTAGCTTTGATGTAATTACCTTTTTTCATATACAGAGTAACAGTGTCAGAAATGATTGAAAGGTGGACTAAACGTAGGTTAGGGTTAGCAGTAGAACAATAACTTAGAATTATGATATTGCTAGGGAATTATAACTCTACTCTATTAGTTGTCACGTCTACTGGAAGTTCAAATCTGCTCATGGTCACTGTCATTTCTCTCACATTCTTGCCTTGCATACTTCTTAATTTGCTCCTTCCTCCACCCTCACCCTGTTCACCCTTCTCCTCCTCCCTTTCTTCCAGTTCACTAGCTTTTATTCTCCTCTCTCTGATGAAGTGATTATGGTTATGTGTTCAGTTGAGAAGCATTCATGCAGGCACAGTTTAGATTGGTATGCATGTATTATTACACTGTGTGTGTAAGGGGGAGGGAGGGGGCTCATTGGCCGTATATGAAGGAATGTCAGTTAGACATTGGTTAAAAGATCTGGTTAGCATCCATAATAACCTCGTATTACTGCCTGTACCCAGTGAATGCATGAATACAGACAACACTGTGTCTGTGTGTCAGAAAATGACATGTTGACTTGTTCACGGTTGCTTGAACTAAAACATGTCAGTGCTCAAGGCCCCACGAGATGAGATACTCAGCCATGTAAATGGTGTTTTTGAATGTTACACTGTACCTCTAAAAATACATGTCTACCTTCTGTGGTTTTCTGTTCTCTAAGCACCATAAGAAAAACATGAGGTCACCTGGACTAGGGTGCTGCAATCGACTTCACTCGTAAGAGTGGTTTTAAACAGTTTTAGTTTGATAGTTATTATGGCCTGACTCTGAGACCATAGCAAATAGGAGAAACACAGGGAGTTACATTAAAAGAACATTCATTCATTCATTCATTCATCTTCGGTACCCGCTTATTTCTGTTAATGGTCAAAATAACATATTTATTTTAACAAAGATAAATTCCAAAAGGAAACATTAACCGTGTCATTCAATAAAAGGAAACTACCAACCTAGATCAACCTAGGGAAATGCTAACTAAACCATAAAGAAATTAGAAGTACTCAAATCAACACAGCATGGTGCCCAGGACAGAGTGAGAGAGAGTGAGTTCACAGGAGGGTAGGGTTTTATGGGTCTGAAGTGGCCAGCTGCCTCCAGTCCCATAATGGCCAACCAGCTACCAGCACTCTGAAAGACAAAAAAGAGAAACAAACACCAAAAGATCTATTTTATATATATATATGGTCTCATGTAATATTAATTAATAGTACAATCTGAAAATTTGCACCCTCTGAAAATACAAAATAACCTTAACAATTGTTCATGTCCTTCAAGTTGTAATTCCACATCCCATCCCAGCCACTGGTACCTTGAGGCAAATTAAGAGAGACAAGCAACATCCAAAATGAAATATAGCACAACTATCACTGGCATGGGGCTCTGGATATGTTATCTTTTCTTCTAATATGATGTATATCTAATGAGTATGATTGGAGAATTGGAGAAGGACCACCTAATAAGCCTCTGATTCAGACAGTGTAGCGAGTTCAAAACTGTCAAATGGTTGTGGTCTGTATAAACTACCACAGGCCCTGAACCAACATAAACTTCAAAATGTTGCAAAGACAAATCAAAACTAAAGCCTCTTTTTCCACAACAGAATAGTTCAACTGACACCTGTTAAATGTTAGGGAGAAATAAAATCACAGGTTTGCATTTGTCTGGACTGACTCTGGAAAACCGTTGCTTTACTGTATTGGCTTAAACTCGCAACTCTGGAACATCCCCAAACAAACTCGGATACTTACCAATCAGTTCCATTAACTCAGCGCTCTGTGGCTCTGGTGATTGACCTACAATGTTATTCAAGGTTGCCAGTACCTCCGAGTTCTTAAGCCTACCCATCAGCAATGCTGAGTCATGATTTCATGATCCTAACAAGATACTTCACTAACTTTCAGAATTGTATTACCAACACACATTGGATGAACAACATCAGCCAGCACACTCTGCGCTCCCTGCTTTTGAGACACATGGGAATGATATGCTTTTAACAGATTTATGTGACAAAGTTGGTGATGTTTATGACGCTCTGGAGTGGCTATGAGGTAGTTCTGATCAGAAAGCTGTTTCACTACGGTATATAGACCCATGAATTTGGCTTGGACCGGTAAACTAACAGTAGGCAGTCACACTAAAACTTGGTCACCTGAACTGAAAACACGCTGCTCAGCTTGACGATCGTTCAGACTTTTCATATTAGCTTGTGCTAAAGTTAGCTTTATTTTTACCAGCTCTGTAGCAGCATACAGCCACTGTCTATAACCACTTACATACTCAAGCATATTTTTAGGTGGCTCAGCCTTCCTCTAGTCATTTTGCAGAGCAGCGAAAGGCCCCCACACCGTATGACCAAAAACCAACTCATCTGGACTAAATCCTGTACTCTCCTGTGTTACCTCTCTTGCAGCCGGAAGTAACCACAGTAGCCCGTCCTCCCAATCAACATTCATCAGCACACAGTATGCATGCAACAATGACTTTAAAGTCTGATAGAAATGCTCCAGCGCACCTTGGCTCTGCATGTGATATGCAGAGGCCTGGTTATGCTTAACATGCAGCCGTTTTTATATTTGTGCCAACTTGGAACTTTGGAATACCAAAGATAAATAAAGATAAACTGACTGAGAGCACGCTCCACTGCCTTTGCTGTCAGCTTGTGCAACGGGTGAGCAGCAGGATACCTGGTGCTTTGACACATTACAGTTAGCAAATACAGGAAGAGGACCCACACAATCTATTATCAAATGTACGGAATAGGACACAGCGGAGCCACCTTCATGCTTTGATTTGGTTTTCCTGTTTACTGACATGTGTGGCAGGTTTTAATGTAGTCAGTGACACTTTTGATAAGCCGAGGCCAAAAGAAATGTCTGAGTACACCCATGTGCCCCGGACTCATTGTGAGAGACACGCAACACCAACTCACGAAATTTGGAGGGCACAAAAATCTGATAAACAAGATCACCAACAACATCATCGCCATGTGGCAGCCACTTCCTCACCAGTACTTTTATTTGAATGAAGTGCCCCAGTGTCTAACTTTTCGACTCATCTGCTGGGAAAAGGACTGCAACAGCTCATTCAGCGTGGTATCGGCTCTTTGCTCATTCACCAACTCGCTGTGCTAGGCAGACAAGGGAGTGTCAGACAGGGACAATATAGGCAATCCTGTGTCACCATTCACCTCTGTTGCATACCCTGATGAATTTTCATTGTGACTGGTCATGGCACACTTCACTGCGGACACCTCAGGAAACAGTCTCTCATTCTCATCTGGACCCTTACTGCCCAGTGGCACAGGAACAACCACCGGCTGGCTGATCAGCCCAGACACGGTCAAGAACCACATCGTGCCCCAGAATGACTGTAATCCCATCAATAGGCCGCTCAGGGCGCAGGCCCATTTTCACCTCTGCATTAAAAAACTCTGAATTTAATACAAGTTTATGCACCGGTACCGGGAAAATAGACATGCCTATGCCTAACACAGGTATGGAGGCTCCCGTATCGGTTTCTCCAGAGAAGGGAAAAGTTGACTACAAAACAAACGAATCAAATGCTCCTGTATCACGCAATATGACCACTTGCACTCTCTCCACACTCCCAATGAGAAAAACATGTCCATCTGAAATGAGATGCAAATATGAACCCAAATCTGGTTTAGACATAATGACAGATGTCAACCCCTCACCCTGTTGGTCAGCAACCAATACACGGGAGGTGCAGCTAACTTAGCTTGCGCCCTATAATGCTTGTTCTGGCCTTTCTGTGTGGAATTTGCATGTCTTCCTCCCACCGTCCAAAGACTTGCTCATTAGGTTAATTGGTGATTCTAAATTGGCCGTAGGTGTGAGCGTGAGTGTGAATGGTTGTCTGTCTCTGTGTTAGGCCTGCGATGGACTGCAGACCTGTCCAGGGTGTACCCCTGCCTCTCACCCAATGACAGCTGGCATAGGCTCCAGCAGACCCCCGCAACCCTTAAGAGGAATAAGCAGGTATAGAAGATTAATGAAGATGATTCAGTCAGGGCCCAAGCACAAATATTTGTTAATCCAGGGGTTAATCTGGCCATGACAGGACCAAAAGCACTAAAGATGAAGAAATGGTAAATGGCCTTGCTTTTATATAGCACTTTTCTACCTATTGGTACTCAAAGCGCTTTTACAGTCAGAGACACATCTACCCATTCACTCACACAAGCACGCACACATTCACACACCAGTGCCACGCACTGGGAGCAACTGGGGGTTCAGTGTCTTGCTCAAGGACACTTCGACATGTGGCACATTCCGGGGATCGAACCGCTAACCCTCTGGTTCGTGGACAACCCGCTTTACCTACTGAGCCACAGTCGCCCAATAAAGAAATCAAGACATAAATGTTGGGCATACATTTATAATTTAAAGCACTCCAAAATGAACATTTCTTCAGTTTTATTTTTTATTTTTTTTTCTGCCTGTATATACAGTGAGTGTGTGCTGTGAGCATATGTAGATGAGCAGTGTGTGTCTTGCGTTGTGACAGGGACTAATGTCTAAATCAGCCAGACTCCATCGCCCTGTCGCCCCGCTCCCCTACAAATGTCACCTGTTCCCGGCCAGTGATTTGCATAATGCAAAGCTCCTCAGACGTAACGGTCCGATTAGTGACAGGGAGCACCAGGACCATTCCTGACGCACTAAGCCGTTCACGGCTCCTTTTGCCAGGAACAACTGTGATTAACGGGGATGGGTGGGGGTGGGGGGGCTCTGAAATTCTTCTCCTTTGCGTGGTATAAATTGCAGACAGACGGGTCGGTTTCAGGTGACAAAATCAAGTGATGGTATAGTCAGCGTTCAGCAGAATGAGAGGTGAACATGGACAGAAGAGGACTACAGAAAAGTTTTAAGTGCCCCTCCACTTATAAAATACACTGCATATGGTCAGAATAAAATGCTTGTTTGAAACTATAAGGAGTAATGTTTTTCTTATACAACTTCAAAACCTGTGTAAGATGTACACATACAGGTACATCTCAATAAATTAGAATATCATCAGAAAGTTCACTTATGTCAGAAATGAAACTACTATGTTACATAGACTCGATATGGCGATATATTTTAAGGACTTTTCTTTTAATTATTGTTTTAATTGGATTTTTAATTAAAAAATAGATTTTTCAATACAGAAATGTTTGCCTACTGAAACGTATGTACAGTACACACATTCAATAATTGGTTGGGGCTCCTTTGGCATGAATAACTGCTTCACTGCAGCATGGCATGGAGGCAATCAGCCTGTGGTGCTGCTGAGGTGTTATGGAAGCCCATTTTGCTTTGATAGCGGCCTTCAGCTTGTCTGCTTTGTTGGGTCTGGTGTCTCTCTGGGTCTGGTGCCCTGTTTAGGCCAGATGAGTTTCTGGCCAATCCAACACAGTGATTGCATGGTAATTAAACCAGGTATTGGTACTTTTAGCAGTACGGGTAGGTGCCATGCCCTGCTGGAAAATGAAATCTGTGTCACCATAAAGTTTGTCAGCGAGAGATGCATGAAGTGCTCTACAATTTCCTGGTGTCTTGACGTTGACTGTGCACTTGATAAAACACAATGGACCAGCACTAGCAGATGACAGTGCTCCCCAAATCACCACTGTGGAAACTTCACAGTGGAGACACAAAACATTTACTTTCATCTAAAAAGAGGACTTTGGACAATTATGCAAAAATCCAGTACTTTCTCATTAGCCCAGGTACGATGTTTCTGGTTCACACATCTTATGCTACAGTTGTAGCCCATGTCCTGGATACGTCTGTGTGTGGTGGCTCTTGAAGCACTTATCCCTGTTTGTGTACCTTTTCTTACCACACTTTGTCGTTCCACTCAAACCTCCATTTACATACTTGCATACAGCATTTTGTGAACACCCAGCTTCTTTATCAATGACCTTTTTTTTGGCTTTAGCTGATTAGAGTGTGACAGAGTGTGACTATTCAAATTATCTTTGATATTGAGTTTTGTTTTTTCTGAATTTTAGCTGTAAGGCATAATCATCTAAATTAAAAAAAAAATTAAACACTTGAAATATATTACTCTGTGTGTTATGTATGCGTTTCACTTTAAAATTAATTACTGAAATAAATTAACTCTTGGTGGATATTCTAATTGATTGAGATGCACCTGTATACTGACCCAAAAGAGAGACAAAAAGTAATCAACACTATTCTAATAAGCAAATGTTCTAATGTGTCACTCAAGTGAAAATTTCCATGCAGCTTTTGGGCTTTAAAATAATTTGAGATTTTCAATGAGAGGAGGAAGAAAAAAAAAGTCCCAGTTAAATTAACTTTTTTTTGTGGGTGACATGCATGACTGATCATCTATTTTGTTTACTAGAGTGACACGAGTGGTGGAAGTTGAAATGAAGAACTGACAAAGAAAACTATACTGAATGAAAAAAATTTAACTTGCAAAAGGTAAGGCACTACCTTGACTGAAAAAAACAACCCTCAATATTTGCGCGATTACATACATTTTTGATAAAATGAGTAGCAACTCCTAGATTATTGTTTTCAAATCACACAACAAAGGATTTTTTCATTATACAGAAATGTCAGTACCATCATACACAAATATCTGTATTTGATGCTCTTTTATTTGTATTTTTCCCAGCGGCTCAGAGGCAGGGGTACACCCTGAACAGGTTGCCAGCCCATCGCAGGGACTAACCATTCACACTCACATGCACACGCACACCTACGGCCAATTTAGAATCACCTAATGAGCATGTCTTTGGACGGTGGGAGGAAGCCAGAGTACCTGGAGAGAACATGCAAACTCCACACAGAAAGGCCAGCTGGCCCATGGATTTGAACCGGTGACCTTCTTGCTGTGAGGCATCTGTGTTAACATGCACGGCATGGACCTGTATTCCAAACTCTTATTTCTCTTCCTTAATGTTCTTTTTATATCACATTTTCCCTTGCCCCCCCCCCCCCCCCCCCCCCCGCCTCTGTGTGACAGATGAGGCAGAGATGAGAGGATGAGAGGGAAGATGTGATGCAGCTCACTTCTCTTTCTAATGTCTGTTGGCTGCTGGGAAACCATGTGGAAAGCTAAAGACTATTAATGCCACAAACAAATCTCTCCTAAAACGGAAGCTATTTTACATGTTTTAGTGCACGGGCAGGCTGAGGGCCTAATGACATGAAGAAAGGAGAAAGATGGAGGGAAAGGCTGGGGTGGGAAGAAGAGGGATAGAGAGGGAGATGAAAGAAGAGGAGATATGGATAGATGTGGAGGAGGTGGAAACATGGGTTGGAGAAAAGAAACAGAAAAGAAAAAAACAAAGACAATCGTTGAGAGGCAGGAACTAAAGGGATGATTTGGAGGATGGAAAGCAGTTGAGCCATGGGTGAAATGGAAAGGGGGCAAGAGCAAGGGATAAGAAATGACTTTATGTTGAGTTTCAATTCAAAATTCTACCCACATCTTGAGCCAATTTTGAGGTTAATGGGAAAAGAAAATACAATACCATGAATGTCTGTCTACTATGTCTACTACAGTTACCACAAAGAGATAAAAAAGCTGCTGATGCTCATTTTGCTCTCAACCTAAACTCTGCAGAAGATGACATAAAAAGATGACATAATACACCTGTCAGACTTTTTTCATAGTTGGAAGTTTGGCTGCTAATGGACATGTCAGCAATTGCTAATGTGGTCAGCTTGACTGCTGTCCAAAGCAAGGAACAAATGGAGGGATTCCAACTTTTGTTGCTGATTTAGTGGAAATATTGCTGAATGAATGTCTCTCAAGTCCCGTAGCACTCAGTGTCCATCCAATGTTGCTACCGTACTATGTCTTATTGATATAATTAATATAATGACAATATTTGAACCTATAGACAAGTATCATTTATCACATGTAGATTAATTTAAACCCAGTTTGTATGAAATACAAGGTTTGAGAGTATGATAGAAGACATGATTATACATATATTTGTGTACACTGTGTTGATTTAAGAGCAGTGGTCCCAGTCAAGTCTAATTCCTTTTTATAGGTTTCAGAAGTTAACAGCTATTCCAGTTATTAACCTGCACCACCTCAGATAGCCCCAGCTAAGCAGTCAAAGTCTTAACCAAGCCTTTAGTGATAGCATCACAATGTCGGAGTGGAAAAGAAGCGCTCCCATTAGATGTCCAGCTAGATAAATAGACTATAATGGGCTGCAAGGGGGTGTGTTTGGTCATTTGGCCTTACGCTCCCATCAGATGTGATCTCAGGGTCGCTGCCATGAATCAAGGAGCAATGCAACGTCATTGGTCATCCTGACAGCAGAACAAAGCCCAGCAACTGGGGAGGGACAGGCACTGCTAATGGAGCCAGATTAGGATGGGTGTGCTTTGTAACTCATGCTGGCACTGCCGGAGTTGCTCACTTAGATGTGTGGGGTCTATGGCTTCTTTATGAGGTACCTGAGCAAGGCACCGTGGGCCCGTGGCACTGTGGCAGTATGCGTATTAGTTTTACCAGGCTGCACTGCTGTACTCACTGTGTTCTTTGTGTTTTTAGGTTTTTATGGTGTGAGTGTGTGAATGAATGCAGAACCTGTTAATGTGGTAGTGGTGGGGCTGATAAGAGGCAGATAAAGCGTTAAGGGCTAATGGTTTCCTCTAATGAGAAAACTGACTGTGATTATGACAAATAGGTGGAGACCAGCAGGCTAAGCAGCGACACACAGCAGCTTTTGTTAGGCAGCCGAGCCTCAGCATCTCATTACACAGTTTCCTGATAGGCCTCCTTCTCATCTCCTGATAGACCTCCTGCTCTTCTCCCAGAGGACCTCCTCTCATCCCATTAATGCACGGATTTTCAACTTTTCAACTGACCAACAGTTGGCAACAAAGGAAGAAATGTGCCAATAACAAAACAAAGCTAAAACTGCAAACCAGCAAGCTGTGAATGCAATCAATGTAACAATTTTAAATGTTTTATGAGGAAGGAATCACGTTTAGCATATTTTGCAAATAATAAGGACATCAACCATACCGGACACACATGCTTATTAATTTCTGTTACCTGTCACAAAAATTAATTTAGTATTTTACTATATTTATTTGGCACACCATATGACCAAAGTGTCTTTAGATTTGTATTTGGATAAGGAAATGTGAATGCTCCTTCCCCAAAACAAGACAAAATAGCACAGACTGTATTAAAATATGGGCATCCTTGTATTGGCCAAACTGACGGGGGGTATGAGCAACACAATCCTACGAATTTGGAGTCCGAGTCTGTGCAGTGTGATTCGAGAGTGACGCCAAGTCCCATCCACTAACATGGAGGGGGTGGAGCTTATGACCTATACTACAGCCGGTCATCAGGGGGAGTACGACTTGCTTTGACTTCATCTTTGAGGAGCTATTCTGTTGCCCGTGTTTATACAGTCTAAAAAGCAACATCAAAAGGGCAACTGAGTACTGATTACCTCAACCACACCATGTTGTGTGCACAGAAAACCAACAAAGCAGACTTACAGTATAAAGACTCAAAATTCAAGTTATGTTTATTGCCACATTAATTTAATAAAAACATTAGCCCCACTGTGCTAAATATGCTGACAGGACACAATAACTGTAACTGCAACTACTGCTACGCTTATTCAGCGTTTTACCTACTCCACTAAAACATGTTACGATACAGAATACAAAAGGTTTATCAAAACATAAGATATATAGAATCTACAGGTGTATTTGGGACTTAGCTTCCATAGGAAATAGAGACATTGTAAAGCCCTTTTGGCAAGTGCAGTGGTTTTTTCAGTCCAGTAGAGGTCCTCTGTGATGACACACAGGAAGGAAAAATGCAAACACACATTTTATACCAATAGGAGGGAATAAATAAGCTGCTTGGCCCATGGAGGACAAAGATCCAAATCATCTCGAGTAATAGATCAGCCACCTATGAAACCTGTGTGAAAAGAGGGCACAGGGAGGAGAGGATAAACATCCACTGTGGGAACATAATCATCAGGTCTGAGTTTGTCAAAGTTTTGATGTCAGCAGTGGATATTTCAGACCTCAGAAATGGTCATGCCACCTGCCAGCTTTGTAACTCAAATATCGAGGAACCTTTTATTCTTGGAGCAGAGAGTATGGGACTGATTATATTAAAAATGATAAGATAAACATAGGGGGCAGACTTGTTTTAGTTGAATCTGCTTCTACTTCTAAGTAATAGAAATAATATCTAAACCATTAATAAGTCTGGATTTAATAAAGGCAAATAATTATTTATTTTTCTCTAATAATTATTTTCTCTATTTCTCTAAGACTTTTTATAGTATTCTCACATGAAATTACATTTAATGAAACAATAAACTCATTAGCAATAATTCTGAACTTGGTAATCAAAAGAAAAACTCATGAGTCTCATTAAGTGACAACCTAACAGGTAGAAACAGTTAAAGTGATATTGTTCTCTCGGCATAGCAAATATGCTTTCAAAATCAAAAGACACAAGAGAAGAAGAAAGCATTCCATTCTGCTGCAAGCCTGCTTGGGAGCATGCATGTATTCAGAAAACAAAGGAGCAGAGTAACTGACGGTAGTCATCACTCTTTCTTTTTATAAATAATTGTGCCATAAACTTGGCCAAATGCACTTTTAATTTCGCCTTAATTTTTAAAAGTTAGAATGATCCCAATCTTGCTGGATTGCTCTAAACAGCCTCATCATGTCAGACTGCTTGTTTTTATTTTGGCCTACTGCAATAATTGGAGCACTTATCTCTGAACTTACAGTACATTAATATGATTCAACAGCATCAGTTGGAGTATATTAATATTCCTTACCCTCCACTCCACCCTTAAATTTCACTAACCACCTTTAACCTTCTTTCCCTCGATCATCCCCTGCTTTTGCCCTTCGTCTCGTCTCACACAAAGCCCTCTGCCTCATCCTGTCTTCCATCCTCTCTTTCTTCCTCCCATCTCTCTTTTTCCTCCCCCACTGCTTTTCCAAACTCATTTCAGCATGAGATTATAAATGGAGCCTTGGGAAAATGTGATAAATCAATTAATCATTTGTAGCTGTGTAGCTTAATGAGTGAACTGAGGTGTCATAATTAGTTCTCCCAGAATCAATCATTAAAGTGCAAGTTTGCTGATAAACAGGCTGCTGATGAGAGCAGAGACATGGCTGACAGTCTCCCCAAAGTTACTGCTGGAAAATCCTATGATAAGAGCACTAAATGTGCATTAATGATCTACAGTTTACAGTACTTTACTTCTGTTACACTTCAGTTACATCGAAATAGTTGCCTTTCTATCTGAATGACTGTAAACTCCTGCCAGTGGCACAGTTTTAAGCTACATTTGTTTTCTTGGATTATCTCTGGAGTAATTTTCAAAGAGTAGAAAAGTGGAAGTAAAAAAAATATAAATATAAATATAAATATAAGAAGCTTTCATTGCACTCTTAACCTCCACCGCTGAATACTTTTTTTCTTTCAATCACTGGATATTTTTCATATATTTTATTTTATGTGTTAGTAGGTAAAGTGAAATATTGCTGTTGAAATAATGCTAATATTTTTTGGAATCTTTTCAGTGTTTCAAATGTCAAACAACTTCAACAATTGTGAACTTGCTTCAAAGTGAGAATGCCTGAATTCAATTCAATTCAATCTAATGTAACAATAAGATGAGTTGACCCACCCAGTGTATCTAAGGTGCACGTATGTTAGACCCTCCTCCATCAGTGCATAAAGAAAATGCTTAGGTAGAGGTTAAATAAGTGAACTGCTTATTACAGGCCTTGCTGTGAGGAGTTAAGCTAACTCATGCATATATAACACTTACATTAAGAGGGGGCGTGACTGCGTGAGTGTGTCAAAGAGAAGTAGGGTCAAGGAGGAGGTCAAAAGCTCATAACTGTGTGTATGGGTGTGTGTGAGAGTGTGTGAGGCGTACTAATAGTCTTTCTAGCATGGAAAATGCCCCAGTGAGCAGCCTAACTTATTGAAATCACAACCTTACTGCTGGAAGCCATTATCACACTCATTTGCATAGAGACTCTTTCAGATTCATGTTGTTGAAGGCTGGGACACGCCTCCACCCCCAGCCAAAAACATGTGTGTATGTGCATGTGTGTCTGTGTGATGTGCGTGTGTGTGTGCATCCGATATTCCATTAAGGATCCAGTTAGGTTAACGTAAACTTAAGCCTAACCCCCATGCCGCCTTCTATCAATATCCAGCAGCCCGCCCATTCAGACTAGTCACAGTGATATATGTATGGGGTGTGTCTTCGTCAAGAGTAACACAGGCAGACAGGACCACACACACATATTTACACACACATATACAAGGTAGAGGGTAACAAGCCATTAACATAGTCTTAATTGATGAGCTCGTTAAGATCTGTTATTAGAGAAATTGATTTCAAATAGCCACTTTAATCTGCTAGCCATGGGGAAACAGGCCACAAAGCAAACTGAAGCTGCTAAAGTACATAATGGAGCAAGTAATTCATAGATTACACTTTCACTAATTAATAATTGGAGATTGTAGGGAGTTTAGAGGGGATGGTATGTGTGTGCATGCATGTGTGTGTGTTGGCTGATGGTGTTAATGTAGGTCTATTGTATATCTCTTGTTATTAATTAATGGGCTTTATTCCAAGGCAACCTATTAGTCATTAATAGTCGTGTGTGTGTTTCTGTGTATGTGTATGTGTGTGGCTGGGTTTGTTTAAAATCAAGATTATACATTTTGGTTTATTTTTAGGAAATATAAGTGAGGCTTAATATGATCTGGTAAAATTGGGGCACCAGTTATACTGGCATTTTATGACATTTTTGTTGCTTTTCTAAGGCCATCTTGTGATTTTATGTTTGCGGATGGTCACAGATGTGCACTGCATCTGCATTATATCAACGTTGCTTGTTTATCGTGCTCAGCTGAGCAACAGTAAGAGAATGTGGAACACAGTATTATAAAATAAACACAAAGCCCATGCTTTGTCGATGGACTCGCTCTCTAAACAGACTCCGTGATGTAAAAATATTAGGCTCACAACATTTTAACAATATTAATTTTAGTCATATTTGTAGATCCATGGCACAGCAGCAGCAAATTCAGTAGCTGATTCACTGACCGGATTACTAAAATACTCCAAATCCTCCAAATTGCTCCCCCAGCATAGTCCTTAGAGGCTGCTGTCCACTGCTCCAACTGTACACACTACGGTGTGAACAAATGGATGGGTCAAATAGCAGGGACTGCAGTTTCCCCATTGCAGGACAATTAAAGGTTAAATTATTTTTTTTTTAAAAACATTTTTATTTTTATAATCTAATATGTCAGAAAGGTTACAATTGTAACCCAGGGTCTATGAATTATTGGAAATGGTCTCGCCACTCATTCACACAAGCACACACACATTCATAAGTGTTGCTGAAAGCAACTTGGGGTTCAGTGTCTTCCTCAGGGACCATGGGATATGGAGAACTTCTTCGCTGAGTCCTAGCCACCCCCAGAAAGCCTATTACTGTAACTCAAACGCATAGTGCTGTCACACTGCTCTCTCGTCAAGAACACCTGGTACCTAGCAATGTGACGGTCTCTCTTGGCAGCGCAGTCATTCTAGAGCCCTGTTTCTCTAAGTCAAGGCTGAGAGACATCCAATGTGGGGTGATCGGTGGGTACTGTAGAAGACCAATCTTTCATCAGAATCATTCACCCTGATGTGCAACTCAAAAGTTGCTGGTGTGTCCCCTTGTATTGTAGTAGAAGATCTTGACATCCAGTAGGGCTTCTGTGAGATGGAAAAGAGGAAGTCAGAATAAGTCAGCAGGCCTCCACTGGTGCTGACTTCAAGAATGAGCTGTCCAACCTGGGTCCACAAGAGAGTCCCCTCTCAACATGGTTTGGAAGAAGGATGGTGGACTGAGGATTTGTATGGATATCATGTGACAGCAGATAGGCATCCTTCAGACTGTCTTGCAGCACTTGAAAGTAATGCCTTTGTTAAAACAATGGACTTGACCTCTGGGTTTTACAACATCCCCATGTATGAGGAAGACAAGAGGCACACAGCCTTCATGACACCAGTTGGCCTGTACAAATACAAATGGATTTCACTGGGGCATTGCAACAGTCCAGCATAATTTACTCGCATGATGTTAAGCATTTTTGGCAACCTCAGCTTTACCAGTCGACAGGCTGCGGTTGGTTGAGACAATAACCTCAAGCTGAACCGCAAAAAATGTTATTTGCTGTAGAGGTTAGTAAAATTTGTTGGTCATATCATCGACCAGAGTGGATCCCACCAAAGTTGATGTGATTTTGAACATGCCAAAGAAGGCCCTGATGGAACAAAATGGTTGCACTCCATCTGTGAAGAACAAGTCCTTCTTAGGCATGGTCTTCTTCATTCCTGGATGCTCAGCCATTGCTAAACCTACAGTGGTATGAAAAAGTTTGGGCACCCCTCTAAGATTTCATAATAATTTGCTCTAACTTTATAAAAGACGATCACAGCAACAAGATTTTATTTCCTACAGAGATGTAGACATTTGAGTGTTTTCCAGACCAAAATTATCATTACAGTATCATTACAAAGTTTTATTATAATAAATTAAAATGTAAAAAATGGTATGTGCAAAAGTTTGGGCACCCTTTTAATCACATTGATTTCAAGACCTCTAGGGATTTGTAGCTGACATGTTGCAGCCCAAAACTGCTTTGATTAGCTTACAAAGACAGGTAAAACCAATCATGAAAAAGGCTATTTAACAGAGGCAATTGCTGGCTGTGCTTGTCCTATGCTCCTGGCAACATGGGGGCATCGAAACAACTCTCCACTGACCAAGAAACTAAGATAATTCATTATCATGAATTAGGAGAAGGGTACAAGAAATTATCAAGAAGGTTTGGGATGTCTATTTCAACAGTCAGAGATGTGGTGCAGAAATGGAAGGCCAGAAGAACAGTCCTTGTGAAGGAAAGATGTCGTAGGCCAAAAAAATACTGGAAAGACACAGACGAAGGATGGTTAGAATGGTCACAGACAAGCCACAGACCACCTCCAGAGAACTACAAGAACATCTGGCTACTGATGGTGTAGTTGTTCATCGTTCCACAATCCAGCGCACTTTGCACCAGGAAAAGCTCTTTGGAAGGCTGATGCGCAAAAAGCCTTTCCTGAGTGTTCGTCACAAGAAGAGTCACATGAGGTATGCAAAAGCACATCTGGACAAGCCAGAAGCATTTTGGAAAAAAATACTGTGGTCAGATGAGACTAAGATGGAGTTATTTGGTCAGAACAAGAGGAGGTATGCATGGCGAAAAAAACACACTGAATTCCATGAGAAGAACTTATTGCCTACTGTGAAATATGGTGGAGGGTCCATCATGTTATGGGGCTGTGTGGCTAGCACAGGGACTGGAAACCTTGTTAAAGTTGAGGGCCACATGAATTCCTCTCAGTATCAGCAGATTCTTGACAAGAATGTTCAAGAATCTGTCTCAAAGTTGAAGCTACGCCGGGGTTGGATTTTTCAGCAGGACAATGATCTCAAGCACTGTTCAAAATCCACCAAGGAATTCATGCAGAAGCACAAGTACAATCTTCAGGAATGGCCATCCTAGTCCCCAGACCTTAACATCATTGAAAATGTATGGATTGATTTGAAGCAGGCTGTTTACGCACGGAAGCCAAGAAACCTGACTGAACTGGAGGCGTTTTATATGGAGGAATGGGCCAAAGTACCACCTGCCCGACTTCAGGGACTTGTCAGTGGCTATAGGAGGCGTCTACAGGCTGTTCTTGCAGCAAAAGGAGGGTCTATTAAATATTAATGGAATTATTTCTTTGGGGTACCCAAATTTATGCACATGCCTATTTTTGTTTAAATATACATAAAAATGTCTACCCATTCACTCACACAAGCACGCACACATTCACACACCAGTGCCACGCACTGGGAGCAACTGGGGTTTCAGTGTCTTGGACACTTCGACATGTGGCACATTCCAGGGATCGAACCGCTAACCCTCTGGTTCGTGGACAACCCGCTCTACCAACTGAGCCACAGTCGCGCAGACGTGGGATCCGGCATCTGCCAGTGGCCCACCAACGCAAATCTGTTCCTGGCACAACAGGTTCCTGTAATTCCGCCATGTTCAAAGCTGCTTTAGGGCTGTTTACTTTGTGCATCATGTGCATTGATTAATTAAATCAATGTATTCGGAAAACATGTGTGCTGTTAAAATTGGAGACAAATTAACTGGTTTCTTCCCCCAGAGAAGAGGTGTTCGGCAGGGTTGCAATTTAAGTCCGACTTTATTTAATGTGTATATAAATGAACTGGCTGTTGAGTTGGATAAATGTGCTGCTCCTGGATACAGAGGTGAAGTCTCTGTTCTATGCTGATGACCTTGTTCTACTGTCTCCTACTAAGCAAGGACTACAGCTACAGCTAGACGTAGTAGAAAAGTACTGTCAGAACTGGGCCCTGGCAGTAAACATGAAGAAAACAAATGTCATGATTTTTCAAAAACGCCCCAGGTGTCATGAGAACAAACACCAGTTTACCATCAATAATCATGTCATTGAACACAGCATGAGTTATACCTACCTTGGTATAACCATAACAGCATCAGGGAGTTTCAACATGGCAGTGAATGCACTAAAAGAAAAAGCTCGAAGAGCTCTTTACGCAATTAAGAGAAAAATAAAAAAAGTATCTCAAATACTGGGTAACCTCGAGCCGGATCAACAGCCGGTAAACCCAGCACCATCAAGTCCCATCGCACAGCCGCAGCCTGCAAAGACGAGCAGGAAACGTCTCGTAAAAGCCCCGCGACCTCGGCCAGCGAAGAAAACGAATAAAGTAACAACAGGACCGACGGCTTCTACCTCACGAGATGGGGCTGCCGGTGAGCCAGCGTCCGACCAGATTCTCCAAGCCATCCACGTCCTGACTCAGTCTGTCAAAAGTCTGGAGACCAGGATGACAATCTTCGAAAACACCGGCGCTGGCCCTTCGACTTCTTCCCAGGCGCCGGCTTCGCAGCATTCACCAACGGTTCCCATCGTTCGATATCTGTCCGCTCCCTCAACCACGTCACCGCTCCTCCAAGATCCATCCGCGAACGTAACACCCTCTGAAGCCTCTGCTGCTACGGGCCAGCATCTCTTCAGCCTGGCTACAGCTACTCCAGCCGTGGCCCTCGGTAGGACATTCATTTCCCCCGCTGCGGCGGCTGTTTCTTCTTCATTGAGATCGAACATCATCCAAGGTAAAGATGTGAATTTAGCTTCCCTACTTTTGCCGTCACCAGCCTGTGATCGTCAATTCATAGAATGCGGAGACGTGTCAGTCCTACTTAAATCCTCCGACCCCAGATTGCATCGCAATCTGTCATTTGGTGAATTCGTGATCGCTTTCAGCGCTTACAGGGATATTTTATGTAGCGCCTATCCAGATAGAAGAGAGGAGCTGGACACTTATTTAGCCATGATGGCCGATTTCAGCCAGCGCTACGGCGGGACTCTCTTTTATGAATACCACCTAGCCTTTTCTGCCAAGTCCGCCGCTTTCTTAAGCATGCATAACAGCAGGTTGAATTGGGCCGTGACAGACTTCAAACTGCTAGTGCGTCATTTCGGCGGACACCGCTCGTTAACCTGCCTCATATGTAGCGCCCATGGTCACACCGCCGCTTCTGCCCAAAGGCATACGTGTCACGACGGCTAGATTTGTTAGGACAACTGTACTCAGAACACAAACTAAAGAGCCGTATGGGAGTGAGAACCAGTTTATTGTTGAGAGACAAGGAAGGTCTGAATAGTGCTGGTGGTGGTATCTCCGGAGTGAGCTGGAAGACTGGCTGACGAACGGACGGAGCTGGCGGGGATCAAAAAGGCGAAGAGAAGCAGGATATGGCGAGGAGATGGGTCCGGGAGCTGGAGACAAAGGAACAGGAAAATTAGCGCACAAAGCTCAAGGGAAACGGCTAGAATTCACTACCAACAAACAATACCACTGAGGTAAGCTGACGATCTGGCGACGAGTGGATGAATGAACCAGGCTTAAGTAGAGGGGAGGAGTAGGTGGCTGATGAGGCTCCATTGATTGCAGGTGTGTATGCAGGTGACTCCAGCTCTGCCCAGCTCCAGACCAACCTCAGGGAAAGACAAAACCAAACGAACCAGGAAACATAGATCCTGACAATACGATAAAAAGCCATCATCTGCCGTCCCCGGATCCAATCCTGTAAGCAGTGGGTGCGACAGGCAAGGTCGCCCATTCATTCGCTTTAATGGGGGAACTCTGTGTAATAACTTTAATGAAGCTGTGTGTTCATTTAATGAATGTCGTTTCCTGCACGTTTGTAGTTTCTGCAAAGAACCCTACCCGAAATCAGTCTGCCCCCGACGCATGAGACCTCCCATGCGAGGAAAGGCTCCACCAAAGAAATTCTAAGCAGGCATCCATCGACCCCCATTAATATACCAGTCCTCTCACACCTTCTGTCCTCTCACCCAGACCACTCATTCGTTAACTATTTAACCACGGGCCTTTCCCAGGGATTTCGGGTGGGTGTCACGTCTTCACTTCGCAAATCTTTTTTTGCTAGGAACCTTCAGTCAGCTCTCTCTGAACCTCATGTCGTCTCAAACTTATTGACTAAAGAAGTGAATAAAAATTACATTATTGGTCCCTTTAGTTCTCCTCCCTTCTCTACCTTCAGGATTAACTCTCTAGGAATAGCGACCTGCAAGTACTCAGGCAAGAAGCGTCTTATTTTCGACATGTCCTCCCCTCACTCCGATACCGTAGCCAGCGTTAACGAGTGCATTCCCCAGCAACCGTTCTCGCTATACTACGCATCCGTCGACAACGCGATTCACTTGATTAAATTAGCAGGCAAAGGAGCGTGGTTAGCAAAAGCAGACATCACAGATGCCTTTAAAGTCATGCCCATCCATCCCGCTGACTGGCCTCTCTTCGGGGTTAAATGGGAGTCAAAATTTTTCTTTGCTGTTAGATTGATCTTCGGCTGTAGGAGCAGCCCCTGCATATTTAATTGTCTGTCAGAGGCCTTGTGTTGGATACTGCTAAATGTCACCAGACTGCCATTCGTTTTACACCTCTTAGACGATTTCCTGTTACTCGATTTCCCGTCTACCAAGTCTTCAGTTCTTGACTCCCTTAAGCAAGTGTTCCATGACGTCGGCGTACCCCTCTCCATCGAGAAAACAGAAGGCCCTCGTACGTCTCTCATCTTTCTCGGAATCCTCCTGGATTCGGTGACAATGCAAGCTTCTCTCCCACCCGAGAAGCTGGTCAGGATTAGGTCCATCGCCGAGTCATTTCAGTCTTCCGACGCGGTCACCAAACGAGAACTCCTCTCGCTCCTCGGCCATCTCCATTTTGCCATGAGGATCATTCCACAGGGCCGCTCCTTCATTTCTCGCCTTCTAGACTTGGCGCACTCAGCCACCAAATTAGGCGATACGGTTCGTCTCGACGAGGGCTGCAGATCCGATCTGAAATTCTGGCATCTTGTTCTTCTATAATGACGTGCCCGAATCATCAGAGTCACTGGCCTTATACACAGACGCAGCTCCCTCCATCGTTTTTTTTTTTTTTTTACCAAGGGCAATGGTTCGCTGAGAAATGGTCCCCCGACTTCTTGGAATTTGCCCTCGGGTCTGCCTCCTCAGCATTGCACGAGATCCTTCCAATCGTCGTAGCCAGCGTTTTATGGGGTGCCACTTGGTCTCGCAAAGGGATCAACATATTTTGCGACAACGAAGCAGCAGTATATATTCTCAACAAAGGACGATCATTATGCAACAAAATCATGTCCCTTCTTAGACGGCTAACTTGGCAGTCCGTCATGCATCATTTTATCATCAGTGCAGAACATATCCCCGGCTACCAAAATGTAATTGCTGATGCTCTCTCTCGTTTCCGATTTCAGGAGTTCAGACTGATCTGCCCAGAAGCCGACCCGGAGCCGATAGCGTGCCCACCTTTCCCAGCTCTAATCTTGGATTAAAATCACCCATGGCCTCACTGTTAGATAGCGCGAGACGCTATATGGCTAAGGGAATAGCCCCAAGTACGCTTAAAGTTTATAAGCCTGCCTGGACCTGCTTTACTTTATTTTGCCTTTCGTTACAGTTACCCATTTTTCCAATACTCGTCCCAACCGTGTGCGCTTTTATTGTCCATAATTTCGAAGCACGTAAAATCAAAGTCTCCTCAATCAGAAGGATGCTAGCTGGCATTCAATTTCACGCAAGGCTAAATGACCCTAATTTCCTAAGCTTGTTCTCCGTACCATCCATACGTCTGCTACTTAAAGGCATAACTAAAATCACTGTAACCGTCCCGGATCCACGACTTCCTATCACCCCTTCCATTCTCCGTACTTTGGTGTCTAGACTGCGGCAAGGGTTATTCACACCTTACATCGACATCCTTCTCAAAGCAGTTTTCCTCATGTCTTTTTACGGCTTCATGCGTTCTGGCGAATTCTGTTCTGACTCCCAGTCATTTTAACCCTTCTCGAGACCTTGCATATTCCGACATTTGTTTTTCTCTGCACTACTATTCTATCTCGCTGAAACATTCTAAAACAGATACATCAGGCTCAGGTACCTCTATTAAAATCCATAAAGTGCTTCCTACTTTCTGTCCCTACCTCTCTATGATTAACTACTTAAAATTACACCCACAAGCTCTGTCTAATACACCCCTATTCATTCTTCCTAAGATAAGATAAGATAAGATAAGATAAGATAAGATAAGATAAGATATGTTTATTAATCCCACGTATGGGAAATTTCCTTGTCACAGTAGCGTGGAGTTTGGCAAAAAATATATATACAGAAAAACAGTGACAACTTAGACAGGGAAATGGTTACCTAAAAAACACAAATACAGAAACTTTGAAAAATATATACCAAAAAAATATACAAGAAATACAATACTCTGAAAAGATATATAAGGAAGGCACTAGAAATATAAAGACATTCTGTATATACAGCATGGTGGTGGAGTGACTTTACAAATAAATAGTTGCTTAAAAAAACTTTGAAGAAAAAAACTGAGCCGGAGAGGTAGTGGTTTGTGCAAAAAAATCAGTGCAAAAAGCAGATATATTTGTGCAAAGGTACAGTTATTATTGACTCAGGCTGGTGTTGTACAGCCTGATTGCAGCTGGAATGAACGACCTGTGGTAGCGTTCCTTCCTGCAGCGTGGATGCAGCAGTCTGCCACTGAAGGAGCTGCTGAGGTCTGAAACAGTCTGATGCAGTGGGTGAGAGGGGTTGTCCATGATTGATGTCAGCTTGGCTAACATCCTCCTCTCACCCACCTCCTCGATGGAGTCCAGAGGGGCAGTCCAGGACAGAGCCGGCCCGTCTGACCAGCTTGTTCAGTCTCTTCCTGTCCCTCTCTGAGCTTCCACTGCTCCAGCAGACCACTGCATATAAGATGGCAGAAGCCACCACAGAGTCATAAAAAGTCCTTAGCAGTGCCCTGCACACTCCAAAGGACCTCAGTCGTCTAAGCAGGTGGAGACCACTTTGGCACTTCTTGTACAGGGCGTTCGTGTTATGTGTCCAGTCCAGTTTATTGTTAAGGTGAACACCCAGGTACTTGTAATCCTCCACGACCTCGATGTCCAAGCCCTGGATGCTCACCGGTGCAGTCACATATGGTTTTCTACTGAAGTCAATCACCACCTCCTTTGTCTTGCTGGCGTTGATGTGCATGTGGTTCAGAGCACACCAGTCCACAAAGTCGGCGATGACCTCCAGGTACTCCAGATCGTTTCCCTGAGATACACGCCCGACAATGGCTGTATCATCAGAGAACTTCTGGAGGTGGCAGCTGTCCGTGTTGTGTGTGAAGTCCGATATGTACAGGGTGAAGAGGAAAGGAGAGAGCACAGTACCCTGCGGTGCCCCCGTGCTGCAGACTACCACATCAGACACACAGTCATGAAGCCTCACATACTGCGGCCTGTTGGAGAGGTAGTCGATGGTCCATGCAGCCAGGCTACTGTTGACTCCAGCTCCTTCCAGCTTCCCCCTGAGCAGTGATGGTTGGATGGTGTTGAAAGCACTGGAGAAGTCAAAGAACATGACTCTCACAGTGCTACCGGTGTCGTCTAGGTGGGAAAAGCATCTGTGCAGCAGGTAGATGACAGCGTCTTCCACACCTATGCCTGGACGATAGGCGAACTGCAGCGGGTCCATGTTGTCGTTCACTAGATGACGGAGGTGGCTCAGGATGATCCTCTTCATGGTCTTCATCAGGTGAGAAGTCAGGACTACTGGCCTGAAGTGGTTCGGCTCACTGGGACGTGCAGTCTTGGGAACTGGAACCACGCAGGATGTTTTCCACAGGAGCGGAACTCTCTCCAGACTGATGCTCATGTTGAAGATGTGCAGAAAAATCCCACAGAGCTGATCTGCACAGTCCTTGAGGAGTCTTGAGCTAATGCCATCAGGGCCAGTAGCCTTCCTTGGTTTGATCCTCCTCAGCTCCCTCCTCACCTGGTCCGTGGTTATGGAGAAGTTGGAGGGGTGATGTGAAGAAAACCCTGTTGTGTTGGGTGGGGGTTGGGGTGAATGGATCACCCCAGCAGAGTGTGGTGGGAGGAGGTGTGTTGCTGGTGACAGTTCAGAGATGTTCTCGGGGGTGGAGATGTTGTGGGGGGTTGAGGATAGGGGGTGGTTAATGGGTGTTGTTTGGTCTGGGCTGTGGGGGGTCGGGGAGGAGGCAGGAGCACAGTCAAACCTATTGAAGAACAGGTTCAGTTCATTGGCCCATTCACAGTCTCCCGCTTCTGGGCCCCTTCCACTGTCCTTCCCGTGTCCGGAGATGGTTTTCAGGCCTCTCCAGACCTCTCTGGTGTTGTTATCCTGGAGGCGCTCCTCCAGCTTCCTCCTGTAGCTGTCCTTGCCCCTCCTTATCTCTCTCTTCAGCTCCTTCTGGACCCTCCTCAGCTCCTCTTTGTTCCCAGTCTTAAAAACCCTCTTTTTCTCCTTCAGCAGAGTTTTTAATTCCGGGGTCACCCAGGGTTTGTTGTTGGAGAAGCACCGTACCTTCTTAATAGGTACTGTGTTCTCCACGCAAATTTATATAGTCTGTGATGCAGGTTGTCAGGCTGTCGATGTCCTCCCCGTGTGGCCTGCAGAGCACATCCCAGTCTGTGGTGTCAAAACAGTCCCTCAGCGCCATACTGGCCTCCTCAGTCCATCTCCTCACATACCTCTTGGTGGGTGGCTGTCTGTTTACCATGGGTATGTAGGCAGGGATCAGATGAACCAAGTTGTGGTCAGAATGACCCAGTGGGGGGAGGGGGGAGGAGCTGTATGCATCCTTGGTGTTTGCATACAGCAAGTCCAGTGTCTTATTGTATCTGGTGTTGCATTTAACATACTGGGTGAATGTGGGGAGAGTGGAGGACAGGGAGGCGTGGTTAAAGTCCCCGGAGATCAGTAGCAGGGCCTGGGAGTGCGATGTCTGGAGCTGTGATACAACAGTGTGTAGGAGCTCGCATGCTGCAGCAGCGTCGGCAGAGGGTGGGATGTACGTCGTTATCGCGATAACTTGCGAGAACTCCCTCGGGAGGTAGTACGGCCGCATGCTAACAGCTAGCAGCTCAATGTCCCTGTTACAGAGCTGCTCCTTTACCCTGATGTGTCCTGGGTTACACCATCTGTTGTTTACAGACATCGCAATGCCCCCTCCTTTCTTCTTACCGCTCTCCTTTGCCTTCCTATCCGCTCTCACGATGTGAAATCCATCCAATGAGACGTGCAAATCCGGCGTCAGTTCGTTCAGCCACGTCTCCGTGAAGCACATGATGCTACACTGCTGATACTCCCTTTGCAGCCTGGTTAGCGCCGTCAGCTCTTCCATCTTATTGGGGAGAGATCTCACGTTCCCCATAACAACAGACGGTACGCATGGTTTATACCGTCTGTTCTTCTCCCGACGCTTTACACCAGCTCTGCAGCCCCGTCTCCTTCTCCGTAGTTCCACGGGGATCTCCGGTCGTTGTCCCGGGAGCACCCTTGTGTTGCACAGTGCTACCAGCGGATCCAGTGTGTAAACAATGGAGCCCTGGCTGAACGGGTCTCCGGATGCCGTATTTAACAGGCAAAAGAATTAAAAATACACATATTCCAAACCTTGCCATATGTACATCCATAGGAGTAAAAGTCCGACTGAGGTTGGTAACAAAAATGACGCGAGACAGCACGAAAATACACAAAAACACGGCGAAACTCTCGGATCTACTGTAACTAGCTGCCGGCATGTCTGGCGCCATGCTACGGGGCGCCCCTTGTCTAAGCACTGGTTTAAAATCCACCTGTCAACGGCTGTGAGGAGTTGTGGCCTCCCGCCTTCAAACTATACCGGGCACTCCTTTCGCATTGGCGCTGCCACCGCAGCTGCTGAACTAGGATTACCGACTTCATCCATCAAGTTGCTCGGGAGATGGTCCTCATCTGCTTTTGTATCCTATATAAGATCAGAGGAGGATCGTCTCATTCCAGAAGCTCAGTTGGCACTCTCAAGAATCAACTAAGGTATACTTGCAAATGTCTGGTGGTGGTTACCTTCGTAGTAGCAGGCTACTATAGCCGTGTTTCTTTAACTCACCCTCAAATAATCGAATTTTACCACAAACTAACGCACAGTCAACACCTGTATCCTCAATAGGATATTCTTGCACTCTTCTTCGCTTCCCCTTTTCAAGTTTATTAAAACCTTCCCTATATTCATAGTTTCCACACCAAGCTATCATATCCTTCATGAATTCCTTCATGCTTCACCAGGTATCCTCGAGAGACCTTTCACCAAGTCGTATCTTTCGAAACCTTCAATCAGGCCATCATCACCCTGATAAATCCCAGTCTCTTCGTTTTAAATTATAAATCTCAGTCTGGTTCTTTTCTTTGTTTAAATGATAAATCTCAGTCTGGTTCGTTTCTTCATCTTAAATGTTAAACCCCAGACTCTTCGTTTCTTCGTTTTAAATGTTAAACCCCAGACTCTTCGTTTCTTAGTTTTAAATGATAAACCCCAGACTCTTCGTTTCTTCGTTTTAAATGAAAAATCCCAGACTCTCCGTTTCTTCATTTTAAACTATCTTAAACTTTCAGGTCAAGCTTCCCATCATCGTATCTATCTATCCTCCTGAATATGCTATCTCGAATCATCGTCAATCACGTGTCTCGTTTCATGTGTCATGCATCATCCTCCATCATGTGTCTTCGTATCATCATCATCGCAATCGTGTGTCATCGTCAATCATGTGTCTTTGTTTTCTTCACTTCATTCACCTCAATCTCGCACCTAAGAAGGCCTATAGGCCACGATCGGGTTATAACGGCCAATTCACTTAACTTTCCCAGTTACAAAATGTCTTATATTGCACCTCGATCATCATTTTGGACCTCAATTAAGCATGTAGCATCACCCTGTCAACCACGCGGTGTTACGTCAACCTATACCAGGTTCAAAGCTTAAAGCATCCCGTAAATTACTATTCATAATATGTTATGCTCTATTCCAGCGGACATGTTCCAGAGAAGTGCCTGGTAGGTATTTTCCACTTCATCCTTTGGGGGTAGGCTCCGCCCCTGCTGTCTAGAGGTCTTCGGAAAAAACCGACAACCCGAAAACCCGAGGTTCCGACCCGACCCGGCTCGGGTTTGGGTCCACTCACAAGAAGTGACGCCGGGGCCGGGTCGGAACCGGTGGAGTTTGTCTCGGGTCTCGGGTCTCTTATTGTGAAAGGCCGGGTCCTACAGTACCCGAGAGGACCCGGCGATTGGCGGTCACAGCTGTCAATCACCGCCGCCCTCCCCTTTCCCCCCTTCCCGACTCCAATGCGAGGCTACGATTGGCTACGACCAGCCCGCGTGACTTAGCGTGTTGTTACCGCGGTAACGTTATGCTCCGCAAAGCACATGGAAACTCCAAAATTATAATGTTAAATTAAACAAGAAGAAATGTTCTACTGGATTAGCGTTAGCAATGGCTAAGAAGAAGGATTACAGTGCATGACCAGACCATCTAAACAAGAACATGACGACGTGGATTTATTTATGTTTACATCACGTTATGGCCAGGGGTGGGGGCTGGCAGCGGCCGCAGCCGCAGCCGGAACCAGGTAGAAGAAGACTACGTTTAGGTAAGAAACAGAAAGTAATAGCTTATAAAAACAAGTCTTAAGACAACTTGTATTAAATCATAAAGCAACTCGGGCATTTCGGGTCCACGGGTTTTTTAAGGGTTCGGTTTCGGTTTCGGAACTCGTATTTAATAATGGCTCGGGGCCAGTCGGGTCCGGTTCCAATTTTCACGGGTCCATTTCGGCTCGGAACTCATATTTACAATAATAGCTCGGGGCCAGTCGGCTCCGGGTCGAATTTTCACGGGTCCATTTGGGTTCGGGTCCGTCAAATTGGACCCGTGAAGACCTCTACTGCTGTCTCACTCCGGCAGGATCTGCTGGGTCCGATCACTTCGAGACCTGGACCGAGGACGGGGCCTGCGCCAAAGACTTTTCATATTGCCAACCGTCATGTCTGTAAATCTTCTACGGATTAAATAATTAATTCTTACGCACATCATTGTTTCCAGAGTCTTCCTGGCTGAACTCCTTCTATCCCGAGCTGAGCAGCGAGAAGCCACGCCTTCAGAGTCAGTCAGGTATATTTAAGGTGTAAAAAAATGTATTATTTTGAGTAGGGATGCTCGATATTGGCTTTTCTGCCGATATCCGATATTCCGATATTGTCTAACTCTTAATTTCCGATACCGATATCACCCGATACCGATATATGCAGTCATTTTACACCAAAATTGTTAGGTAACAACATAACATATCACCTATTATGGAATTAACACATTATGCCTAATTTTATTGCGACGTCCCATTGGATGCAAACATAAATGCAACATGGCTTTTCAAATGGAATCACTGTCTGTAAAAAATAAGTTACCGAAAAAAGTGCCAAAAAGTGCCATTTATTTATTTTTTGTGTGTTTTTAGAGAGAATATGTTGCCTCAAACACTAAAGACAATATCAAAACAAAGAAGACAAATGTAGCGTATAACTCCACATGATTCTTCTGGAGGTGGGTTGATGTATTAAAGCACAGTTACGCATTGCGCAGCTCGCGAGCCACATGCGGCTCGTCAAGCTATAATTGGCGGCTCGCAAGGTAGCTTACAGTATCACATTGGCATTTGCCGTTAATTGAAATCCACTATTTACCGGCAATGCTACTTAAACTGCCATCTCGTGGCGATAAGTTGTAATACATTTCACGCAGCTGAATCACGGAAAGCACGAATGAAGGTGGCCATGTGGCATTGTTTACAAAACTTGACCGCAACGCACGTTTGCAGCTCCGCTAGCGTAAACCACAAAATGGACCGGGTTTTGATAAAAAAAGAGACAGAAATGAGCTCATTAAAGTAAATCTGGTCTTAAATGAAAATGTATTGGCCGTGTTATTTATTTTTTGTGGGATGTCCAATTTAGTAGGTGACACTTGGAAATACTTCCAAACCACGGACATCTCATACACCGGGCGAGCTAGCTTACCCACGGTTAGCGACCTAGAGACTAGCGTGTTGTTGTTATACGTCATCAAGCACGCGTCTGTTAACGTCCCATGCTGCGTTCATGCACACTCGGAAATGCTGATGCCTACAGAACAAATATCGGTTATGAAAACCCGATACCGATATTTCCCGATATTATATTTTTAACTCAATATCGGCCGATAATATCGGCCCTCCGATAATATCGGACATCCCTAATTTTGAGTTATGTGTGTGAATTAATCTAATTTTATTTGGCTTTTATGATTTAATTAATTAAGAATTTGACCAAGCTGAAGTAATTTCATGATTTACTTGTTGCTTTGTACATTCAATGTACTGTTACCTTAATCCGAAGAGGTTGACATAATCCCTCATTATTTCATATTGAGATACAATGCTTTACAGAAACAAAAGAGAAGTATAATAGAAAATAGAAATAGAAAGATACAAGTCATGACTTAACACAGAATGAAAAATCATAAACCTGTTTTGTGAACACAGGTCAGGTCTTTTTTATTTGGAGTTGGAGAAATTCTTGAAACCTAGAGGAATCCAATAGGTGGCGAGCTACCCCAGTGGAACCCAGGTCTACGTGAGAAACTACTGAGCTGCAGATGGCATATCTGCTGTGGTAGGATTTTACCAGTCACGCTGTGCTGGTACTCCTTGGAACACACATGAACAACTCGAGTAACTTTATGAACTCTAAACATTGAACTGGACACGACACACAGTACCAGTATTCACAAACTCTTTAATCCCTTTAAAGGCGCCATTTCATTTTGTTTGTTATTTTCCATACCAGCTGTTTCTATAACTGTTGTACGATTTTCTACTGCAACAAATGTTCACTAAACTCAAGTTCAATTTGCAACTTACCTTGTGGGTCTGTGTCTTTCATTGTGGCTACTTCAGTGTGTGAGCCCTATTCAGACCTAGCCTATTTATTACGTGTACTACTCCAGGATTGGGTTACAGTTGTGATCCTGTCGGAATCCTATAAAACTTAAGTCCATGAAACAGCGATCGTGCAACCGTATACACAATATGATGCTAGGAACAGTTTGTAAATGCTTGCTAACAAGTTGCTACCTCGTGTTTGTCAATCAGAGCTGCCGGAAAACAACACCAATTCCGTTGCCAAAACGTACGTGCATATATTATATTATGTCGACCGAAAAGGGGTCTATAGGTGTGGTTTTGGGGGTCAGAACTGGGCTCTCATTAAGTTATGGAATAATAAAAAAAAAATGTTTTTAATCAGTTTGTCCCTAATTATCCAAAAGATGTCTGAAACCAAAAAATAATTCACTCGTTTTCATAAAAAAATACATGTTCAAACTTTTTATTTAAATGTTTCACTACTTTATTACTTTTGAAAGACCAACATATAAATGCCACAGGTTATGTTGTGCCCTTTGACACCCTGTGCCACGTCGAGCATGACCCTTGTGCCCTGATTCTTCTCTGAGGCTCCTCCAACCCAATGGGCAGTGACCTCTGAATGCCACCAGCCTTTCAGCCATCCACTGTGATATTAGGGCCTGGGTTGTAGAGTAGTGGAAGTTGCTCTACCCACTTGTCCCACACTGTCCTAGTAGCTGCTATCTTGTCTCTCTCCCATCTACCAGCCCTTGTCTCTCGATTATCAAATCGGATTACGCTGGAGAAAATGTCTCCAGAGACGTTGTGGCAGCCAGGATGAGGAGCCCCAAATACACATCTAAATGTGTTTTGTCCAACTCCTTCCACTTCTCCCCAAAAACATGCCTCCCTTCTATATTAGTCATTTCCAGAATGATTTTCTGTATTGAATCTGGCATGACCAGCTCAAAAGCTGACGTGATGTCACACAACTCTCTGCCATCATGGATGGATGGATGGATGGATAGTTTCTTTATTAATCCCAAACTGGGAAATTTCTCTGTTGCAGCAGCAATGTACAGGCATCCTAGTGGGCCCTGTTACTGTCTTTATTATGTTTTCTGCAGATAGTTTTGCCTGATGCATATTTGGGGATGAAGGCCACTGTATTTCATCACTTTTTGACATGAATGTCTTGCTTGGAGGAATGGGAATAGCAATTCCAAAATCAGAATCATTAGAATCAGAATTTAGCTCAAGATAGTCTTGTTCTTCAGACACATCTTCCTCTATTTCACTGTCATGCTCAATGATGACTTCCAGAGCCTCCTATACTGTCATCCTTTTGCTTCGGCTGCTCATTTTGTAAAAGTCTGCCTGACAGTGTAATGTTGGTAGGACTCCCATGCAGAGAATATGAGTAATAGTAGACAAAGACATCCTCTGGTAATGTCATCCTGCTTAATGTCAAGTTGTCATTACAAAGACGTCCCAAACATATTCAATGTCAACTTGTCATGACCAAGACAACTTCTGGTAATGTCACGTTGATTAATGTCAAATTGTCATAATCGAGACAGCCCAAGCAATGTCAACTTGTCATAACAAAAACTGAATGACACTTAATGACAGCGGTCATAAACAGTTATGATATGTTTATAAAGTTTATGACACTTTTATGACAGTGTCATGTCATAGTTATGACAGTGTCATGTCACGCTTATGTAGACACTGTCAAGTAAAGTGTTCCCGAATGTTTTACATGTGTTGCCCTTCCCATGTTGAGTGCCCACTGAATCTGGGTGGGATTTTTCCGCGAGAACGTAAATGGTTCCCGTCAAATGTCATAACATCTGCACCTGTGCACCTGTGTGTGTGTGTGTGTATGTGTGTGTGTGATTGGGGTGAAATATGTCTCACAGTTGCAAAGAAAGAAATACTGTGACATTTCTGACACCCTTTTACCTCCAGTTTGACTGCTGGGTCAAATTGACCCGAACAGTATCTATGTGATATAAAGGGTAGGGGGTGGTTGCAAATATGTGAGATGAACCATTTTCATATTATATGTTGATTACACTAATTAAGGCAAGCAGAAGACGTTTCATACCGAAAAAATACTTTTAACTGTTTTTCCTAGATCTTCAGACTTTAAAACGGGTCAATTTGACCTGTAACATAACAGGAGACACTCCTTTTGCTGCAAGAACAGTTTGTAGACGCCTCCTATAGCCACTGACAAGTCCCTGAAGTCTGGCAGGTGGCACTTTGGCCCATTCCTCCATACAAAACGCCTCTAGTTCAGTCAGGTTTCTTGGCTTCCGTGCATAAACAGCCTGCTTCAAATCAATCCATACATTTTCAATGATGTTAAGGTCTGGGGACTGGAATGGCCATTCCAGAAGATTGTACTTGTGCTTCTGCATGAATTCCTCGGTGGATTTTGAACAGTGCTTGGGATCATTGTCCTGCTGAAAAATCCAACCATGGCGTAGCTTCAACTTTGTGACAGATTCTTGAACATTCTTGTCAAGAACCTGCTGACACTGAGAGGAATTCATGTGGCCCTCAACTTTAACAAGGTTTCCAGTCCCTGTGCTAGCCACACAGCCCCATAACATGATGGACCCTCCACCATATTTCACAGTAGGCAATAAGTTCTTCTCATGGAATTCAGTGTGTTTTTTTCGCCATGCATTTCTCCCTTGTTCTGACCAAATAACTCCAGATAATTATGTTATAACGTTTCTTTGCCCTTCAGGCATTGCTGTTCTTTAATTTTGATCATCACGTTTTCTACAAAATAAAGTTGTTTTTGTTAATGGTCTATGTTTTGTTGTAAAACACTATTCTAGTAGCATGGCATTGCCACAACAAATAGTACTTTAAATGTTGAACAATGAGGATTACATTATTTTGGGAAAACTCAAGTGTTCATAAATTGTTCTCTAATTTTGATCTCTAGTTTATATATATATATATATATGTGTGTGTGTGTATTATGGCATGCCGTTCAGGAAATTAATCTTTGAATATATTGAATGAAACTCTGAATATTTGGAATGAACCTTTGAATATATTGAATGAAAGTTTGAATATATTGAATGAAAGTTTGAATATATTGAATGAACTTTGAATATATGGAATGAACTTTGAATATATTGAATGAAAGTTTGAATATATTGAATGAACCTTGAATATATGGAGTGAACTTTGAATATATTGAATGAAAGTTTGAATATATTGAATGAACCTTGAATATTTGGAGTGAACTTTGAATATATTGAATGAAAGTTTGAATATAATGAATGAACTTTGAATATATGGAGTGAATCTTGGAATATATTGAATGAAAGTTTTTTGCACTGACTTATTTGCACAAATTTATTTATTTGTTAAGTTAACTCCGCCACCATACTGTATATACAGAATGTCTCCATACTTCTAGTCCTTTCTATATATATATATATATTTCTTTTCAGAGTATTGTATTTTTCAGAGTATTGTATTTTTCTTGTATATCTTTTTTTGGTACATATTTTTTTTACAAACTCTGTACTCGGTTTTTTAGGAAACCTTTCCCTGTCTAAGTTGTCAGTTGTCAGTGTCTTTCTGTATATATACATATATCTTTTTTTTTGACAAACTACATGCTACTGTAACAAGGAAATTTCTCATACGTGGGACTAATAAACACATCTTATCTTATCTTATATTGAATGAACGTTGAATATATTGAATGAACTTTGAATATATTGAATGGAAGTTTGAATATATTGAATGAAAGTTTGAATATATTGAATGAACCAGTGGTGGCTGCTGGTCTTTCAAATAGGGGAAGCCCAGTTTTGTAAAATTGGCCAATTATTACATCATTAAATTTATGTCTGTGAAGGTTCTCAGTCATCCAGGTCATGGTAATCCAAAAAGTTTCAAAAAAGGCAACTGGACTTGTAGATTTTTCGAGAAGACGTTTCGCCACTCATCTGAGCATGTCACGTGCCGATCTGGGTTGATTTGGACGGGGTCTGAGCCGGTCGGCCAAGATGATAGGAGACGCTTTCGGTTGCCAGGGGGAACGCGCTCAGAATTTAACGGAGGAGCGACGAAACATTAATTTTTGCGCGTTTATTATTTCGGCGGGACAGATACAAGAAAAGTAAGAAAGTAAAGCAATGGAGAAAGTTAAGGGGAAAGAAAATGGACCTTACAGGGACAAGCTTACATAAAACAGCGGTATTTGGAGAAGCTGTAGCATGACGACAACTCCTCACTCTCTATAGTCTTAACCCTCTGGAGTCGACGGACGCGCTGGCGCGTCCAAATCACATGACCAGTTTAAGACGATGTAGCAGCAAGACGAAGTCTCACTGCGACTCCGTTTCAATTTGTGTTGAAAGTGCTAACTTCAAACTATATACCAGTTTTTAAATTGTGTTGATAGGCCAAGTAAAAGTGGACTTATGAAAACTGATATACACCATGCTTTTTCTTCAATATTGTCATCATATTTGGTGCGCGTTTAGTGGGATACGGCAAAACGGAAAACGCTAGCAAGCAGAGATCGCTAGCCGGCTTCAGGTGATCGAAAAAAACCAAAAACAAAACCCCAAAAAACCATGACACCCTCTTTCCTATTGGTAGAAAAATGCATCACATCAACCAATCAGAAAATTATATGCTAATGGTTGCTAAGGAATAGGGGAACGTTTGTGGGCGTGACGCTATATAGAATCTATGGAGTGACGACGATGAAAAGAGAGAAACGAGTTTCAAGATTTGAGACATTTGTGACCTTACTTATTTACTTACCACTTATTAGTAGACATTACTTATAAGGCATTACATATTAGACATATTTATTGTGACGCCTGATAGTTTTGCAGATGGTTGTAAATAGTTGTGCAAAACGCCTGATGCATTTCCTGTATTTCAGTGTAAATAGTTATAAATAACTTTGTTGTTTGCAAAATTTTTATATAAGCTTTTGAAATTTACAGTTTAGATTTGTATTCCAAGTTATAAAAATGGTTCGTTAAATATGTTTGTGGTTTTCACAGTGAAAAATCAAAATTTTTCCTACTCGGAATTTATGTTTTTAGTGTGGTTTTAGGTCAACTGTGTTAATACAGTATGTCAGAATGAAAAACTAACTGTAAAATCACACATGTGAAGTTGTGCTGAAAAGAATGAGACCCAACAAGGCAAGGTAAACTGTTTTTAAGATGAAATATAAAGGTAAAACCTAAAGTAGTAAAAAACGGCCAATTATACTCTAGACCTCAGAGGGTTAAAGCGCTGTCAATCACGACGAGTTCCAGCCACGTTAACAGTTCATCCAATCATCATAGAGAAGTTTGGTGTCCAGGTACATCCCACTGCCCATTGACTCCCAGAGACGCCCGGCTTCCCTGGAAGTGACGATTTTGGAGCGTTTATCCAATAAACGTCTAGCTTTTTTGCCCTGAGATCGGCCCATTCTGAAGCCCCATTGAAAGTCCATTGAAGCCGAGCCTCAGTGGGTTTTTAAACGGGCCGTGCCATTACAGCAATATGAGAAAAAAATCACGATAGACGAACGGCTAAAACTTATTAATGATTGTGTTATTATAAGAAGTAGCCATGAAGTCGATCATGTTCTAGCACATTTTAGTTTGAGTAGTAATGTAAATTCGTAGTATTTGACGAAATTGCCAGCGATATTTTAGGGGAGGCTGAGCCTCCCCTGTAGTCTTAGAGCAATCGCCTCTGGAATGAACGTTGAATATATTGAATGAAAGTTGAATATATTGAATGAAAGTTTGAATATATTGAATGAACTTTGAATATATGGAGTGAACCTTGGAATATATTGAATGAAAGTTTGAATATATTGAATGAAAGTTGACTAACGTCAGACTTCACGGCAGTGCCTGCGGCCATCTTGTTTAGCGTGTGGATGCTGCAGCAAAAAGTTACAGAGTGATAATGAGTCAGGCCACTCGCAATCTTGTTGCGGCAAACGATGAGGACATGATAAACACACTGGCGAATGCGTGTATGGGCCAAAATCCTCCCGATACCCCTGCCCAATACCCTGCCCGTTCTTCTAACGAAGAAGTTTGCTTCTTTTTAACCGTGGCAGAACTATTAACGGAACACTCGGTTGTGTGTAGAGGTCTGTATGTAGGTCTGTATGGTTAGCTTCACATCCATATAGTTTTCAGGTGATTTAATGAAGGCAAAACACAGTGAATGACTGTGCGTAACGGCACTGCGCCCTGACGCGGCTCTTTTCCGGGACTGGAGAAGCTGCTGCGGCTACAGGGATTTCGTGAACTGAAAGAAAAGCTCTTCATATATTGTTTTGATGCAAAAAGAATTGCCCACATTCATAGATCAATGCAGGCTGAATATTTAGTTTAGTATTGAACGTATTTGATGATCGGCGACACCTTGTTAGCTTTGGGCACGTTACTTACACAGCGGAATGCAAAAATGAGCGAACTTCTTAGAAGAACGGGCAAGATATTGGGCAGGGGTATCGGGAGGATTTTTGGCCCGTACACGCATTCGCCAGTGTGTTTACCATGTCCTTATCGTTTAATGTTGCCGCAACGAGATGCAAGCGGCCTGACTCGTTGTCACTTTCTGCTGCAGTATCCACACGCTAAACAAGATGGCCGCACGCACTGCCGTGAAGTCTGACGTCAGTCAAAGTTCATTTAATATATTCAAATTTACATTCAAAATATTCAAAGATTAATTTCCTGCATGGCATGCCACACACACACACACACACACACACACACACACACACACACACACACACACACACACACACACACACACACACACACACACACATACACACACACACACACACACCTGAGCTCCTCTCAATTCTTCCTTTCTCTGGAATGTAAATTTACGGAGTTGTTTTGCAGAAGAACTCTAACAGATCAACTTTTTACACCTATAGCTATAAATGTGCCATGTCCAGATGCTGGACAGACCCATGCTATCGGACCTCCCTAATGCTGAGGACGTCATCTGAAACAAATAGATTTACACTCCTGTGGAATTTCCCTACTCTTGTTTCTGGACTAATTAGTTCTGAATAGAAAGAACATTAATGCGATATCAGGAACTACAAAGACTGAATTAATTAATACTGCTACTTCATATGGATAAAGTCTAGAAGACTGAATGTTATTTTTATTATGTTTTAAGCTTGTGATGTATTAATTCTTCCTTTTCAGAGACACACACATGCAAACATACCAAACACTTTCTTGCTCCCCTCTCCAAGAGTGACCAAGGGTGTCACAATGGGGTAGTGAGGAATGGGATTTTCGGACCCAAGTGCAGGACTAGATGCAGGCAGGAGTTGGCAAAAAGGTGTTTTAATAACAAAAACAAAACTCACAAAATCAAGAGCGCTGCCGAGGGGGCAGGAAATCAAAAAGCAAATAAAAAATCCAAAACACTATCAAAACTAAGACGTGGCATGAAACTATGGCATGGACAAAGAACAAGGACATGGAACGTGGAACAAACTATGACATGGAACATGGTACTAGAAACAAGTAACGAGTATGACTCAACAAGGAACAAAGGGAAGAGCAGGGCTATACACACACGAGGAACAGAGTGACAAGACACAGGTGAAGCAAATCAAGAAACGAGACACAGGTGAAACTAATAATCTAATCAAAAGGGAACACACAGACATGACAAACATGAAGTCAAGGACTTACCAAAATAAAACAGGAAACAGAACCCATGACCAGGAAAACTAAACCATGACTAAGAAAAAAACCAAGAACTAAAGATAACAAAAACACAAGGGTAACACTTTACAATAACCATCATTTATAAATGGTATATAGACCATTTATAAATGGTAAACAGGTAGTTTATTAATGTTTAACTATAATTTATAAGCAGCATATAGATCATTTATAGATGGTATATAGACCATTTATAAATGCAAATAGATAATATATTAATGTGAGTTAACTGAGGCTTGTAAATGTTAATAATTGTTTATAAACCATCTATAAACATTACTTAGATGGTTATTGTAAAGTTGCAACTGAAGTTTGTAAATGTTAATAATTGGTTTATAAACCATCTATAAACATTACTTAGATGTTATTGTAAAGTTGCAACTGAGGTTTGTAATAATTATTGAATGATCAATAAGCTGTTTGTAAACCAATTAACATTTATTTGACTTCTTTTAATGGTGATCTATAACAGAGTGATTATTTTGCATTGATAAAACAATAGGGTCTGATCCTCGTATTGAACACATTCATGAACATTCATGAACATGCAACACTGAACCACAGATAAACATGGTGGTAGACAGGAATGGTGGATTACAACAATGGCAACTTAATTTTAAATACAATAAACAACAAAGCAATGAACAACATCACACCCTGGAACGTCAATGTGTTGCCTTCTTGGCATCATTTATTTGTCTATTTGTACTGCTTTGCAATATCATGGAGCAGGCGTCCTAATGGACCATTATAGTGTTTTTTACCCAGCCATTCATTCCACTTAATTGTAATCAAGTGATCTCTTAGTTGATCCTCAGTGCGATTCCCCCGGAGTCTCCCAATGGTCTCCTTGTAATTCCTCCAGGCCCTCTCAATGTGTTGAGTGTGGCAGCCTGTATCAGAATTCACATACTCCACACTGTGGTTGACTGTATAATGTTGGTATCCAAATTCAGGCAGAGCCTGACGGTAGGCCCGCCACTCATCACTCAGTATTGTGGAACCCATCCGAACATGGTTCAGAACCAGTGGGATCAGCTCTCGTCTGGTCCGTCTTTCCACCAAGCGGAGAACAGGCATTGTCTCCTGTCCTTTGTGCTTCACGCCCAGCATTCCAAACACCCACTTTTTCCGTGTCCATCCACCAACCATTCTTCCACGTCCATACTGTCAAAATATTCAAATAGAACACATATTAAAAATGGTAGTTATTCACATGATGATGTGCGACTAATATATGGTAATCAATTGACCATTAAACATAAAATTTAACTCAAAATCTCAATTTAATTTACTTAAATGAGTTATAAAAATTATTATATCCCTGTAGGTATGGATTCACCCCCACCATTGTGTCAGCAAATCCTTCCTCTTGTGAAAATAGTTTTCTCATGACAATGTTTTCAAATTTACTGTCTGCATTAGTTTGCATTATGTGACAGTCTCCTTACCCGTTATTCAAACAGTGACAAAACCCAAATATACAGCTCCTCGTGGAAAATAAATTTGTCACAATGACCTATTGAGTCCACCATTTTGGATTTTCCACCATTTCAAATAGTAATATAGAAGCACATCTTCCCCTACTCATACTACTATTGACTGTACATCTGTCTCACCCAAAATTAAAGCGAAATATATTTTTCCTCTTGCCCGGAGTGCTATATGCCCACCCAGATAGTTTTAGTGTGATTTGCCACTTTTGGAGATAAATGCCCAACAGATGTCTGCCTTCACTCCAAAACAATGGAGCTAAAAGGTCCTGGGTTTGTGGCAGTAATTCCCACTGAAATTGTAGACATATGGCTGTTTCCACTTACCTTCCTTTTGTGTTTAAAATGGCTTTCATCGATAACCACAAACTCTTTCCGCCCTCCCAGTCTCTGTCCTTTTCTTCTCTTCCTTCTCTCCATTGCCTCAACACAGACATTTCGTAGCTTTTTGGCCATCTTTGACAGTGTTCTTGAACTCCCAGCAATGTCATCTGTCATCATGTCGATTTGTCTCAATCGTAGTCCTTGTGCAAACCTTAAAAATACGTAAAATGAAAATGATGTGGCCTTATGCAGGCAATACTTCAGCAATTACACTTGGGAGGGCATTCTTTACTATGACAATGGGCATGACAGTGATTCAAGTTACAGCCCACCAATGACAGCATTACCGATGTGGGTCATTTCGTACTTTAATGGCGTATGTTATGTCCTTATTGTCTGTGTTCTTCGTGATCAAAATAAAATACTTTAAAAAATAGCACATCTTTCCGATGCGACTATATACCATAACCCACCTCTGGCTTTGGTGTAACAGAACATAGGAAATCTAAATCACAGGCAATGTGATTGTTTCTATTAATGTAGATTATTTCTCTGTAATTTTTAAAATATGCAGTACATATTTTAGTATTATTTCCATACCTGTACAGGAATCGCATCCAGTTGAAAAGACTCATCTTGGATTTGCTGAAGATAGACTTGTGCCGGACTGATTTTGTGACAATACCTTTGTGGTTGGTCCTCCGTTGACAAACCCTATGGACAATACAGCTACTTATGAGTGATCCATTGAAATTCAAAGATAAATCATAATTGTTTTGATCTCTGTTTAAGACCTTTCCAAAATGTGTTTCAATGTGATACCAATCTAAAAATTAGCATTTTTGAAGGATTAGACAGACAGACAAACAGAAATATTATTACAGATAAGGCAGTAAATACACAAAGAATAAATAAATACATAAATAAATACTGTGATATAATCTGGTGAAGATTAAGTAAATTCAAGAGAGATTGGGTAACTTTACTTACCATCTATAGAAATCTCCACGACTGCAGTCCTTCATCTCCATTTTGTGTTGGCAAATGTTGCATTTTATTTTCTTTTTGAGAAGCTTTCTTTTTTGTAGCCATTTTATAAGTTTCAAGTGTTTTCTTTTAGATCTAGAACTTTCAACTAACTCCCTCAGTTCAGTGGATAAACCCGGCATTTTTCCATACATGAGCTTCAGCTATTCAGACTTCCTGTTTGCGCCAAAAGTGTGCCATGAGGTCACAGGTCATAGGCGAAGTACAGGTCATGCTGCGTTCGTTTATGGTCGAAGGTGGGAAATACGTCATCTCACACCTAGGTGGGTTCGAGTAACAAAGTCAGAGGTTGAGGTGATTAAAATTAATAAAAACTCACAAAATGTAAATTTTTGTCACCGTTTATGATGTGGGCGGCAATGGTGAAATTACGTCATAGGGCAACTGGGGGTTGAGAAAACATACCGGCTGTTATTTTATTTTTCCTACTCGAAAGTCGGAATTTACGACCTCCCAGTTATACTTGAACGCAGCATCAGTCTCCATGCAGATTCAGGCCATTCAGACCTGTCTCTCATGCCAACGACAGACTCCTGACATGTGCATGCAACTTGACAGATTTTTTCTGCAACATTTTGTTTCACCATGCCCAAAAGACCTTTCACCAGATCTGGAAAAGCCTTTAAAGAAGACATGTTGGTGACACCGCTGCGTAAAGGAAAAACGCAGCCAACGGCCCCTGACGTTACCATCATGGCGGACGACATTAGCGATAGCGGTGAACGCAAGAATTGGGCAGAAACTAACGCTATCCAAGATGACGAAGACGATTTTTGTATTTCCAGCGACACCAAAAATGCTGACAGGAGAGACGAATCTCAGACTGTCGGTAAGTTAGCTAATGTTGACCTTTTAGCACTTGTTTTAGCTTAACGTTAGCTGCTAACGTTTATTTCTTAAGGATGTTTTGACATCTGAGAGTCCGGGGTAAAAAAGGAAGAAAAAAAGATACTTTTTTAAAATGACTTGTTTGTAGCAGTTTGTAAACAAAACATTACACCAGCTATTTTAATCCAGACCACAATCTTTCCCTAATCCTAACTTAAGTAGTTTGTATTGCTAAACCTAACCAGACCTTAAAGGTGACATACTCCTCTACAACAAGTTCACATAGGTCCTACAACAGTGTTTTAAGGTGTGTTGCCCAAAACCCACCTAGGTCCTGGATTTAATACAGCCATAAAAGTACTTGTACTATGCCCTACTGAAAACAGGTGATTGTACTGTATAGCCTTATATAGTAAAGCAACACAAAATGGTAAAACTTCCACATTTGATAACGTGTCATGTACAGGTCCATGCGCTGTCGTAATGTCGTGGACGCACACATGAAACATTTCTGGGAGTTTTGAGGGTACATCTCCATTTAAAATTAAATAAGTCCACCGAGTCTTCAGGGGCTCAGACGAAGAACAGAGATGCGCTAACAGGCAAAACATTTTTATTGGGTAGCTTGAGTACTACATATTAAACTTCTTATTTTTTCTTTATTACCCATTCCAGGGTTTCCCACAGAAAACTTGTTATGCCTGGTAGTATTATACATAACCTCTAATTAGAGCTCTGTAATATGAAAACATTTTAACACACATCATTAAAGAACTGAAAATTTAATTGTCTTCAAAATAGTATCATTACCCCTTAGTCGCACTCATGTTCAGACTATCTCCCATTATGTTCTAATATCCTACTTTTGTTCCAATTCCCTCAACCAGCTTTTCACATAATTATTATGACATGTACTTATTTTTGACAACATGATTTTAGATGCACTCAACCTTATTTCTCTCATTTTCAGTCATGAGTCCAACAGCAGCAGCCATGATCAAAAAGGCTAAGACTAGAGAACATCTGCTGAGACTGAAAATCCGGAAATTGAATAAGGAGATTGCCTCCCTCCGTCAAAGAGTTGCAGGTAAGTGTTTTTCTTTCTCCTCAAAACTACTTTCTCTCCATACCTAATCCTAATCTCAGGATTTACAGTTGTTCTTTCAAACATATGAACACTGCCTCAACTGCAGTGAAGCATGGTGAAAATGAAACTCTGAGAAGTAACACTGAACCAGGGATTCCCAAACTGTGGTGCGCGCAGTTTAGAATGTAACCTTTGTGAAACAATGGGAAAAATAAAGCTTTATGTCTTTGATTTCATTGCTTTGTCCTGTTAACGCGGCCTGCTCTTTCCACTGATTGTCTGCCGCGCTCGACCATCGCCGCTTTGGAGTGGAGCGGCTCTGAATGCTGTGTTCACAGTAAACAGTAGTGATTTTGTTATTTCAGTAAAATAGATTAACTGTGTAACAAAAATGTTGCTACGCAAATGAGCCTTTTCACGTGTTGTCTGGTGCGCATTTTTTATTTAGACCATGCAAGCGCACCTACACACCAGTCATTTGCACCCCTGGTTATTATTTAGGGGCCAAGCAGCGAAGCTGCGGAGGCACCTATTGTGTTTGTACGTTTTCTTCCCTATTATTATTATTCCGCCATGGGAGTCTATGGCAGCCCCTAGAACCGTATGGTAAAAAGTTTTGAAATTTTGCACACAGCTTAAGGACAGTCTCAATATTACTTTGACTGAGTTTCATGTAAGCACTAACCACGGTCTAGCGCCACCAACGGGTCAAAGTTTGAAGTACATTTGCGCATGTAAGTTTTGAACCGCGTGTCTGATATTTGAAAACAAGGTATCGTTGGAATCCTTGGTCCAAGCCTAGTTCAACGCACCCTATGGCGTCAATTTCCGCCATGATGGATTTTCCACCATTTTGGATTTTATCAAAAACACGGAAAAAGTTTCACGGGTCGCAAATTTTGTCCGATCGACACCAAACTTCACGCACGGCATCTACAGACCATTCTTCCTTAACGCATTACTTTCTGTCTTCAGAAATATAAGCCGTCGCCCGTAACAGCCAATCGAAATTTGGTAGCACGCTTCCAGACTCGGCCCCAAGTGCACGAACGAAATCTGGTGTCTCGTGGACCCTAGGGGGCGCCATAATTGGGAAAATATTGTTTTTGCTCATATCTCTTGATGCGTTCTTATTTGAAATGAAATTGTGACATCCGCACATACCGCGGGATGCCCCGATGACAGTTGATGCCAACTTTTCGCGCTGGCCAATCGCAGTCGGCGGCAACGCCCAAAAAAAGGAAGTTTTCTTATATCTCGGAGACGCTTCGACTTCCGAAGACCAAACTTGGTCACGCGCTTCGACCCTCGCCTAGGAGTGCGCAATAACAATTTGGTGTCATTCGGCCGCTAGGGGGGCGACGTTATTAGCAAAATTGCGTTTTTGCTTATAACTTTTGACCCGTAGGCCTGACATTCAAAACCCTGGTACCGTTGGACTCCTTGGATCGTGCCGAGATCAACGATACCTACAATGTTCATTTTGCCCCGTTGGATGTTCCGCCATTTTGGATTTAATCAAAAACACTTGAGAGGTTTCACAGGTCACAAATTTTGTCTGATTCTCACCAAAATCGGCACAGGCCGTCTTCTGACCAACGCGCACAAACGATACTATCAGCCGTCTTCGGGTTCCAAACCGTTCGGCCGCTACAGCCAATCGAAATCGGCGGCGAAGGCGGCAAAGGGGTTTCAAGCTCGTATCTCGGCAACCCTTGCATGTATCAAAGCCAAACTTGCTACAGCTACTCAGGACAGCATCACGACGACGCTCAAAGAAATCGGTGACCTTTGACCTCTAGGTGGCGCTGCAATTAGCAAAACATGCATTTTGGCCTGTAGCTCTCGATGTGTTTGGAATTAAAATGTACTACTGATGTCTGGTGATAGTGCAGGTCGACTTGTGACGTCATCGTCATTGATTCGGCCGCCATATTGGATTTAATCAAAAACATCAAAAAGTTTTCACCGGTCACAAATTTCATCTGATCTTCCCCACATTTGGCACGGACCACCTTCGGACCACGTCTCATCAATGCCTTGCTTTCTGGAGCAACTGGCAACAGCTTTCGCCCGCGACAGGCCGTCGAAATCGGCGGCGAAGCCGCCAAACTGGAGCTGACCTCGTATCTCCACCGATCCGGGGTCGTTTGACTTGAAACCTGCTGCGACCGCTCAGTGCTGCGCGTCTGGCACGACCGCGTCGGGTTACGCGACGAATCCGGACTGCCGAACTGCCTGCTTGGCCCCGCCAATGCTGCTTGCAGCTTTAATTATTATTGTTATTATTATTATTTACCCTACACAATTTTCTCTTATTTTTAGCCCAGGCCAATGCTGTAATGACAGAGTCATCATCATCTGCACCCACCTCATCAGCCACCTCCTCCTCTTCATCTGCCGACTCCAGCTACTCCTCACCGTCCTCTTCCAGCTCCTCCTCCTCAGAGGATGAGAGGAAAAGAAGAAAACGGTACAAGATAGGGACAAAAAAAGCGAGCCATATTAAAAAGGGGGAGAAGAAGAAGAAGAAAAAGAAGAAGAAGAAGGTGGCAAAAGAAAAGACATCACTTGGCAGAAGAGGTGAATCATGGGGACGGTTTGGAAAAGTTTCATTGGTGTTAGATTAGAAATCTTAAACATTTGTGCATTTTTTTTTTTGAAAGTCTAACCACTGCATAATTGTTTAAAGGAGAAGTTCACAAAAAAACAAGAAAAAAAACACCAACATATTTTTCCTCTTTCCCAGAGTAATATCAATCCATCAATATAGTATGTGTGATATTGCAAGGTTTGGAGACATCAGCTGAAGAGATGTCTATCAACCCAATACAACTGAGTTGAATGGCATTGGGTTTGTGGTGCTCAAAGTGTGAAAAAATACATTGGACAAACTCAAAGGCAATGTTTCCTTACAGAAATCATGACCCAGTAATTCAAGATTATCCACAGTCATTGTTGTGAGCAGTTTCATAGAGAACTACTTTCTACCAAAGATGACTGCCATAATTTCAATGAAACTGTTCATGAGGTTTGTGGATTATCTTGAGTAACCATGTTTTGATTTCTGGAGAGAGATGTGCTTTTCAAATCTAATTGTTGAGCTGATTTGTTTTACTACTGAATTACTGCAGTAGTAAGCATAGCAGCTAGATATGCCTACAAATATAAATACTTATATAAATACTGATAGTAAGGGTGAATTACCAGCTGTGCCTTTAGGGTTTGTAAGTTGAGATGTCCCAGTACAGTAGCTGTGCGCTACTTTGATTTGATTGACCAGGTCATCCTTATTAACTAACTCTTCTCTTACTTTTGTAGCCTGTCGTCCCACGGAGATCATTGCCAGATACAAGAGGGTGTTGAGAGCATACAACAGTGGAAAGAAATTGGGTGAAGCATGTGCATTGGCTGGTGTAACAGAGCTGACGGTGAGATGTAAAGCACCAATCCCGGAGCTTGCCATAGCTTGCCCAGATAAGTTTGAAAAACTACTGGCAGGATTCTGTAAAAGTGATAAGATAGCTGACTTTGTCAGCAAATGTGAACACGTGATTCAAAATGATGCAGAAGTCAGAGCCAAAATAGCTGCAAATAAAGCAGTGGGTAAGCTCATACCATACACCAAGAGGGAGCAGAAGTAATCAGTTGGGCTGCAGTGATGTTACAAGTTACGTATGTTATGCAAAAAGCTTAAACATGACCATTAGCTACTGTACGTTTATTAATACAGAATAGTAGGCTGCTGTTACATCATTGGCACTGTTATTTTTCCTTATCTTTTCCTTTGGTCAGGCCAGCCATTTTTTTTTTCACATTCATGTTAAATATTTTAAAATAATGTTTGCATGGCAATTGCATTTTTGTAATAAAGGTTTTATTGATTATCTGTTGTGCTGATGTTTTTAAGTCTCTCTCTTTCTCCCATCCTGTTTATTTGTAGTTCAGTGCTGCAAATCATCATTGACTGTTTGTTCAGAAATGTGTTTAAAGCTGATCATAAAAATCAACTGCAATTCTGTTATGGGTGAACAAATTACCTCTCCAAGAGATCACCATTAAAATAAGTCAAATAAATGTTAATTGGTTTACAAACAGCTTATTGATCATTCAATAATTATTACAAACCTCAGTTGCAACTTTACAATAACATCTAAGTAATGTTTATAGATGGTTTATAAACCAATTATTAACCATTTACAAACTTCAGTTGCAACTTTACAATAACATCTAAGTAATGTTTATAGATGGTTTATAAACAATTATTAACCATTTACAAGCCTCAGTTAACTCACATTAATATATTATCTATTTGCATTTATAAATGGTCTATATACCATCTATAAATGATCTATATGCTGCTTATAAATTATAGTTAAACATTAATAAACTACCTGTTTACCATTTATAAATGGTCTATATACCATTTATAAATGATGGTTATTGTAAAGTGTTACCAACACAAGAAACTAAACCATGACAGAACTAACAGACTGTGAAAAAAGACAAAAAAGACGAAGACAAGACATGACGGAAGACATGACATGACAGAGCCCCCTCCTTAAGGGACGGATCCCAGACGTCCCTACAACACAAAACAAAAATCTGAACTCTGGGTGGGTGGAGGGGGCATGGCAGGAGGGATCCCGGGCAACCGGCAGGCCGAGCAGACAGGCCGAAAGTTCTGGGGGCCGGCCGGGAGGCCGGGCAGGCAGGGCCGAAAGTTCAGGGGGCCGACCGGGATGCCGGGCAGGCATGGCAGAGAGTGGGCCCACCTCGGAAACAGGAGCAGGATTCAGCACGGGAGCGGGAGCAGAATCCAGGACAGGAACAGAAGCGGGAGCAGGATCCAGGACATGGTAGGGTGGTTTGTTCTTATACTAATGGTAGCTTTTACATGAAACCATAACTGAAACCATAACTATTGGAATAGTAACTTTTTATTATTAGCAAAAGGTCACTGTAAAGAGAACTTGAGTTTATTAATTAATTGATGCTTTTGAATTATTTTGAGTTTGCCATTCAGATAGGTCATCTTGTCATGTTGTAATGTTGAGTGTTGTCGCATACGAAAAACATTGCTAATGAGCCATGATGAGTGATGGAATGGTTACATTTAGAAATATAAAATAGGTTAAGAAGATCAGACAATAAGAGATCTCAAGACAAAGGGGTAGGCATTCTCTTCTCTTTCTGCGCGAAGAATTTGGAATCCAAACACACCCTGAATAATTAACTCATAAAACCAGAGAGACGCTCCCTTTTCTCCGCACTTTTCTTTTGTACTTTCTAGTTTTCCCAGCACTTTCCACTTTCTGACTTTCCACTTTCTAGCACATTCTAGTTTTAATTTCCATTTTCCGTTTACGTTTTAGTTCTTCTTTACGTACTTAGTCACGTTTAAACTTAGTAACTTTGTTTTAAGAACAACTTGAATATTTCAAGCTCTATTTGTTTCTAACTATTAGTTCAACCTCCACAACATTGAGCCATTTGTGCACATCATCGTAGCAGTTTCTCATTCCTTTGAACAAATTGCAAATGCTTTTGGACATGTATCAGTTACTTTCATACAATTCTCTGCTGTTTTATAACATTATCATTTGCTTATCAAATCAAATCAAATCAAATCAAATTTTATTTGTATAGCCCAAATTCACAAAACATGTTTTGCCTCAGAGGGCTTTACAATCTGTACAGGGAGTGACACCCTCTGTCCTTAGACCCTCGGTTCGAGTGAGGAAAAACTTGCCTCATGTCAGTCAAAATGAAACATCCTTATGAATGCTGAATAGTCATTCCCTATAAAACTAATAGTCCTCATTTCAATCCTTGAGTCATTACATACAAAATTGTTGAACTAGTTGTCAAAATCTGTCAAGTTAATTTCATACATTCCTTTATCATGTTTTTTTTCCTGAAAATGTCTCCTAAATTGAACAGTTGCTCTCAGGTGAATTCAGCTTTCACTCATGAGGAGGTGTGTGAAGCATTAGTTGTAACCAGTGACAAGCCACTTGTCACTCAGAGCTAAATCCCATGAACCCTCACTTGGCAAGCATATATGAACCAAGCAGGTAGTGTGTACCATTTCTACAATTCTGCGACACAGAAATGGAACGTCAGCGTCGTGGAGGAGGGGTGAGAATCCGCGGAGGAAGGGGAAGGGGACAAAACAGGGGCAGAGGAAGAAGAGGTGAAGTACATAGGCAAATTCCTGATGAAATTAGGGCTACACCTGTGGACCATGTTGTGAATCACGGCCTTACTATGGCTGAGGCTGGTCGACGAGTGCAACCAAATGTAGGGAGAACCACTGTGAATTCCATCATTCAGTTTCTGCAAACCATGTTGCAGTCCTTACAACACGCAACATGGTTTGCAGCACATGGCAGGATGGTGGTTGAACATCTACCCCCCTACTTCCCATTCCTTAATCCAATAGAAGAGTTTTTTTTTCTGCCTGGAGGTGGAAGGTTTATGACCGGTGTCCACATGCCCAAATGGCCCTGCTAGCAGCCATGGATGCTGCATGTGTTGACATCACAGTGGAGTCCTGCAGAGGGTGGATTCGATACTTTCCACGTTGCCTTGCAAAGGAAGACATCCGCTGTGATGTAGATGAAAATATGTGGCCAGACAGACAGGAACGTGTGGATGTCTAGAATAATTTATGTTCAGTTTACAGTAATATGTATTGTTATATTGTTTACATTTGTGCACAGTTCTACCATAATGGTATTTCTTATGTTATGTATCTAATGTTTTCTTATGTATGTTTCTTATGTTTTCTTGTTTTTGCACAATGCTGTAGAACTGCAAAGAGCATATGCAGTAAGTATGTCACAATGAAAACATGACAAATCCATTTGACTGTCTTGTTCATAAACAATGGTGTCAGGACTTATTAGTTTGATGACACAGACAGTTTCATTGACATGAATACTTGCTTTTGAGGGATCAACTACTAATTTTGAGCAAGTGACGCACTTTTGCAGGTTATCCACTAGGTTTGGCAGTTTGTACTAATTGTTCTGAGAAATGCACTAACTTTTGTGCAAATGTTATTAGTGATGTGAGAAATGCACCAAAGCGACTGAGAAAAACTGTAAATATTTTTCTAGCTTTATTCATTTTTATACTCTACGAACCGAAGTACTAACCAACATCGTTATAAGTTAGCCAGCGTAGATAGCTGGGATATCAGAGAAAGACCCAATCTCTTTGACGGATCAAGAAGCCAAGAAGCTGTTGCCATAGCAACGACATCAAGAAGAGGTGACGAGCCGGATTCTTTCTTCAAACACAAAGACATTGCCAAGTGTCGTCTACTGCCTTTGACTGAACACCTACAACGCTCTCAAGCGAAGCCGGGTGTTGGAGTTGCAGACCAAGCAACGAGTCCTGTCCACCAGTCCAAGAGAGGCCCGCATCAGCTGTGCCATTATCGTCACCAACTCGTCACACCGACGCTCCGCCATTACCGACGCCGGCGCTGAAATCCGATAAGAGTGCAGAGGAAGAGGAGCAGATCACCTACACAGCAAAAAGGCAAGTGTTAAATCAACTCTGAGAGTGTAAAATTTAACACCAAGAAAGTGTGTATATGCGTCCACTCTTTCCAGTGTTAATTTAACACTAACACTAGTGTTAATATTTTTACACTCAGCTATAGTTATTTCAACACTGTAGGGAGTTCAAAATTAACACTCGCTAACACTTGTGAAGTGTCAGTAGTACTCTACACTAGTGTCAGTGTATATTTTTACACTTAAGTCTAGTAATTTCAACACTGGAGCAAGTTCAAAATTAACACTGACTAACACATGTATAGTGTCAGTGTTAGTGTTTTTACACTTAGCTATAGTTATTTCAACACTGTAAGGAGTTCAAAATTAACACTAGCTAATATGCGTAGTGTCAATAGTACTCTACACTAGTGTCATTTTAATAAAATGTTACACTGACTGAGGTTGAAAATGCTACACTGATTACCAGTGCATTCAGACCAATGGGTGTAAAATTTGACTACCAATAAACCCACCCACCCTTAACCACCACAACCACCCGCCAAACCTATCACAAAAAATACACAAGGCAAACACTTCCTTAGAAAAATAGTCTTATTAAATGGTCACCACACCACATTAACAATTAACTGCATGGATTCACATATAATTACAGTATGGAACAAGGTACACTTGGTCATCGGTGTCATATGAAAATTGCCTATCACAAGGTCTGTAATATACCAGGTCATTTACAGAGATCACTGTGAAAACCTCATTTTTCTCCTCAATACCAAATGCATTTAAATGATCATCAAAAAAAAGATTCCAGACTTTACAAATCAAAAGATAGGCATTGCTGTCTTTAACAATTATACTGTCAATCCTGTTGAACAAAGGCATCTCATTTTCAACTCCAGTAACCACATACATCCCAACTTGATACTCTGTGCCATAGTTTTTGACCCAGGAAGTGGTGGAAACTGAGGACACATCAAAAGCTTCATTCAGCACCTCTCCACCCTCTATACTGCTGACCAGGACTTCAGAGATCGGACCGAACTGTAATCTTTGGAAATAAAAGTTCTCAAAATGAAATGCTAACTGAGCCTGATGTTTCTTAACCAGAGTCTTAGCAATATTTTTGAAGTTTTTAACAGATTTCTTGAAGAAATTATGTTTTCCTTCAAATTGCATGCACCAAATGTGTATGAGTGGTCCAATTCTTGTAATACAGCTTGGGTAGTGGATCATATGGTGATGTTTTGGAATGAGATTGTGATCTGGGAAGATAGATTTAAAAAGTTTGTGATGTTCAAAAATTAAATGTTTCAAATAACAAGTCATACCATGAGTTACAGTTGATGAAAACACAATGTTCACAATTTGAATTAAAAGGAGTAACAACTGCCAACAGGTATCCTCTCTTTTAACTAAATCTCCAAATATCAGCGGGGCATTGCGTAGGAGACACCAAGACTGGATAGCATTTAGTCCAAGATCTTTGCTGTTGTCATCCAGCTTAAGCCCACCTGGCCTGTTCTTTCTCTGTGTGTATCCATAATTAAAGCTATCAATTCTTTCAGACAATGAACTCAGGGATATTGAATTCTTGATCAAATACTGAAACACAAGCTTTAACTCATATTGCACCACTCCTTCTAGCAGGTCATGCATTATGTCTACAGCATAATTGTTTGATGAATGGAAAAACTGGAGGGAATTGAGTGGACAGTCTCGTTTGACACCAAATACTGATTTCAAAGCAGGATTTTCCTGGATGGCACGAACAGGCTCAACATGAAGGTCTTTTGAACGTAGAGTTAAACCTGGGTGATCTTCACTGAAAACTGACTGATATTCACTTTTATCAGTTAAACATAACCTACAGCAGTATGTCGCACTGAATGATTCAACAAAACCAAAAAGTGCATGTAGAGCTAAATTGTCTCCTGTAACCTGAATGACTGAACCCTTCACAGGTGTAGCTGAAAAGGGCAACTGTATTCCTTCAGTCTCCAAAATCTTAAGATCATCAATAAGTGGCTTCAGAATTGGCTCAAACCCATATTTCTTAAGATCCTCTGAGTGAAAAAGAGCGACAAGATGAATATTCATTAACACAGAATTGAGCTTTGGTGATAAATTTCTCAAAACAAAATAAACACATCCAAGTTTGTGCACTCCCTTTTTTGAGCCCAATGGATTGGCAGTTGCAAAATCGTCATAGTAGAGCTGGATCTGAAGAGCAGGTTCTTGCTGAGAAAATAAACTATGATTTCTAAAGTAGGACCCATCACTTATATCTCTGTAAAATCCCTCCTGGTGTGGTTTTACTTCTTGGAAACTGTTACAGAGTTCACTGTTACTAAACATAGATGAGAGAGGCCCCCGGATAGGTACATACATGAACTTATCATCGACCGGAACTTGCCTGTATGTGCCTGTTATTCTGTCTCTTCTTACATCAAAACAGACACCCAGAACATGCTCTACAGGTTCTACTATATTCCATTTCTTTTCAAAATGCCTCATCCTTTTAGATTCGGTGTTAAGACATGAAAATGGGTTTTCTAGTTGATCAAAACAACTCTCAACTCTCTCCAAAGTTTCTCTAGATGCATCAGAAGACAAACAATTAACAACAGCTTCCTTTGTGTGAGCATGGATGTCATTAACCAGTTCCTCCATTGAGCCAACTTAACACTGCGCAGTACTCTCTGGAACACCTGAGGCTTGAACCTGAGCAATAACAGAGCTCCACATGTCCAGTATATTCTTCTTTTCAACTGGAACATGTGTAGTGACCCTCACAGGAGGATCCACATTAACTGGTGTGGAAGGTCCAGCTACAGGCTCAAATTCAAAACTGCTGACGGGATCTGGATCAAGACAGTCTTTATGTGCTCGAGATAGGTGACGTTGGTAACCAGAATATGTACAAAAAACAAATGAACAACCAGGCGCTCCACAGTTCAAGCGCAGAGACCTTCCGGGATATAATCCATGCTCAAACTTCAAATGTCTAAATAACATTGAACAACGGGTGTGGTGTACCTTGCAAATGTAACATGTGTACATTTCTGGTGAAAATGTATCAGCCTTCAAACTTCACAGTGAAGAAGCCTCGCTCTGATTTCTTTTACCCGAGGACTCTCTTTCACTTTGCCGACGTCGATGCCATACACGGTGGTTTGGATGAAGATGAAGAAGCTGGACAGCACATCATCACATGACACGGCAAAAGCATAATGCGCCTTGAAGAGCTCATCAAAGGCAGCAACTGGGGTCTGCATCCTGCAGGGAATGGCCTTCTGGTCCAGGATGATGTAGAAATCCTGGATACTGTTGCTTCTTTCTCCGACACCGAGAAGAAAGGGCTGTTTGGGGCCAGTTTCTTTAAGGAAGGTCTCCATGCTTGACCCCACCTGAAAGAGAGAGAGAGAGCAAGAGAGAGAGAAAAATGTTTTTTACTCAAGTCATTTTAATTCATGTGCGACTGACTGTATGAATGGATGTGCACAATACACAACTTGATGAATTAATATTTGATAGATGTACACAAGCAATTAATTCAGGGATGGATCTATGAATGTACACAACATTACATTACATTAAGTACATTTTTGTGTGATGAATGGATGACTTTTTAAAAACAATTTAACTGCACCCCCCAAATTACCCTGCCATATTGGCTCCTGAAAACCTTACATCAGCTGACATGAAAACCTTGCATCAGTGATGTACAGTCCTAAGAAAATACCTTCATGAACTTGATCAGGCGTCTAGCAGCCTCCGATGCGCTCATCTTGCCGGCCTTCTTGCCTTTAACTGTTGGCGGCAAGAGGTGAAGCAGCAGAAGGATGGCGGCCATCTCAGAGTCCCACTCTTCAGAATGCCCCACTGCAGAATTAGAAGTGACACTATAAAATGTCTTTTATTTCCTTATAAGCATTACAGCATTAGTTATAGTAAAGTTTTCTTATATTACACCATGGATTGAATATGGTTAACAGTAAGGCGCAGTATGTGATTTGTAGTAAAGGGGCCAAAAACATGAAAGAACACAACAATGTCCTCTTTTGTTGTGTACACTAAAGGCATGTGCAATCGACTGTGCCCACTATTCAGTTAACACTTACCACCATCATCAGACTCCTGTTGTGCTGCGAGAAGTAGCTCATCCACATGCGGACTCAGGGTTAGATTCTTGCAGCAATCTGCGATGACTCTTGGTTTGAAAAATGTTGGCCACTTGGAGAGGAATTTACCAGACACCTCCTCACCAAAGATCATTGTGAAGTCTTGCTCGATCTTAAAACAGAAAATGTTTGTGTGTGTGTGAATGAGAACACCACTGTAATGGCGCTATGGGTGTCAATCAATAAACAGTCAAGCAAAATAAGGCAACCACAAAGTTGTCAGCAATTCATTTTATGTTTACCAAGCCAGGTATATCCAAGAATCTGGGAAAGAGATCCAGAACAGCAGAGGCAGTATCCGGGTCTTGAACCACCTTTTGCCTGTGCTGGAATGTTGCCTTCATCTTATTTTTGACAAGGGTCGTATCACTTGAGTGTTTCATCACCGATATGGCTTCCCTGCATTCATCACCGGTCAACTGCTTCTCATCTGAACGGATACTGCGTGGAGTCTTGGGCCCCTCTTGGAAAGTGGTCCTGGATTTCTTGCTGTCTTGAGCAGAGTTCCGCTGAACAGTTTTCAGCCTCCACGCTAAGTAGCCGGAACCACTCTGGTGGTCATAGAAATGTTCCTGTTGATAAAGAAAAACACATCAACTCACATCAACTGAGGAAAAACTCCAGGAAAACTCTTTAACAGTGAAAAAATTGGAGAAACCTCAGGGTGAGCAACAGAGGAGGGATCCCTCACCCAAGACTGGCAGACATGTAATAGATGTTATATACAGACAAAAAAGTTACAACACAGAATGTATGGGAATGAATTACTGTTTATACTCACATAGCCATTCTTGGAATCCGGGTCCTTCAATTTAGGGAACAGTGTTGTAATCCCAAGTGCGTAGAGGATCCGCACATTCACCGGAGGGATCCTCCTGAAAAGAGATAGATCATTCCTCCAAAAACTGCAAATTTCATTTATGTGCACTTGGGTTATTATAGTTAACTAAAACTAGCAGTGAAAAAATAATTTATTAAACAGAAAATAAAAATAAAAAAGAGAACTAAATAAAAACTACAATAATAGTACAAAAACTAAAACTAAAGTGAATGTCAGATAACATCAGTTTAGTTGTAGTTACAGATGCTAAAGTTGCAGGAAGAAAAGGCCACAGCTCAATATGGTACAACTTAAGAGTACGACCCACAGGTAGATAAGAGTGAATGGAAATGTGATGAGGACTGATGGGAACATTATGGGATGCAACTAAAAGGGAAAAAGTTAATCTTCAGAGGTCTGACAGAGGCTTTCTCCTAAAACCTGAAAAACTAAGACTGAGACCAAATAAAAACTAAACTAAAACTGCTTCATCACTTGTTGAACGAACTAAAACTGAACTTAAACAAAAAAGCAATAAAAACTAATGAAAAATGTAAAACTATAATAACCTTGATGTGCACATAGGTGTGGGTGAAGACATAATCGGCAGCGACTTTTGGAAGTGAAAAAACAAACAAAAAAGCACAACTTGTAATTACAAGTGCATTCACTTACCCATGGCTCTCCACCATATCTGCCACAAGAATGTTTACCATCTTTCTTCTTGTAACATCACTGATGGTGCTTGTTTTCTCATACTCTTTGAATATTTCTTTTCCACCAGGCTTTGAATACAGAGCGACTCTAACATTCTGAAACGACAATTGTATAACATTGACACTGGTACACACAGGTACAGTAGGTATTTCAGCCTGTGCCCCGGGCTGATGTAACAGTTGGTTAGGGGGTGCATGATAAATGAGAATTAGCTAACATAACGGAGCTCTGGGTCTTCAGTCAGACACCTACTGAAGCTGCAGTACTAATATACTTATTGTGAAATTTTAATGTAAGGTTTGACAACGGTCTCTTGCAACATTGCTATCCAGGTGTCCTTCAACCAGCTGTCTTTTCCGAGCTTTGGTAGATTCTAGTATCAGCGTTGAGTCAGAACCTGATGATGACCCCTGGGATGCACGTGATGGTGACCAGTCTGATAAAGATGAGCCCTCTGAGAACTCCACCTCAGCATTGTTACCTAAGAAAACACATGGCTTTGCATTGTAAATAAGAGGAAACAAATTACAGCTCAATTTACCTTTTGTAGAAAACAGACTCAAATTCCTAAAAATTAAAAATATAAGTCTGCAATCCCTTACCAGGATATTCTTCGGCCTTGAAAGACACCCCAGATGACTTCAAGAGTTCATCAAATATGTCCGAATCCACTTCCACGTTAGAGGAATCCTTCAGGCTCAAGGATGCAGAACCTGGCAAATTGAATTTTGCCAGCACTAAAACACAAGATACTGTAGATAAGCAAGATTTGGGCGGGACAAACATGCATTAATGAACAGAGCTGATGAACTATAAATACACCGGAGTTAGAAGGAAAGCTAATTTTCATCTGTAGTCTCTGACATGACAGTCAAATTAGCAGTTACAGTTACCTGCTTGCAAAAACTGGGAGTAATTGTACTCGTCCTCCACCTGTGGTACCCTGACCCATTTGCGGACTCCTTTATACTCTACAGGAACCAGCATGTCGCTTCAAAGACAAGAATGGCATAATTTATTATTCCTAATTTCTTACATTTACACCCAGTGTTTCCCGCGCTGGCTGGGGGATGGGGTGGGCGACTACCATGCAAATGACAGCGCAAAGGTGAAATGCTGTTCAAAAAAAAAAAAAAAAACACTTTTTCTTTCCTCCGTGAGAGACTGTAGTATACGACGGAGTATTAGGGCCACACATGAAGAAAAAAAATATTTTTGCCATGACGAGATTAAACTCGACATGTCGACATTAAACTCGACATTTTAAACTCGACATTTCGACTTTAATCTCGACATGTCGAGATTAAAGTCGCCATGATATTTCAACTTTATTCTCGAAATGTCGAGTTTAATGTCGACATGTCGAGATTAAAGTCGACACTTTAAACTCGACATTTCGACTTTATTCTCGACATGTCGAGATTAAAGTCGACATGATATTAGCTATCCAACTTCGCTAGCTAGCTAAACTAACGTTAGCTCGCTAGCCAGCAACCAAAGTCAACCACAAAAAAACAAAAAAAAACGCTAATATCAATCCAAAAGAGACAATTTTATCGAACGAAACTTAACCGTAAAAAGAAGAGACGGTATGACTGCAGTCTGAGTGCTGACTCCGTGTGTGCCACCAGTGTGCCAGTCACTGCCACGGCCAAGCGCGATTCTAATGATGGGTGTGGCCAAATTAAATGAGCCAGAGTGTAAATTCAGAGTGATTCTCAGGACGACGGATATCAACTCTTACACTATCAGGAACGGACTCTAGGGGGAGTTAATTTTGATCAATTTTGAGTAAAATTAATAGTAACCCCTGTTAATTTACACCAACACTAAAAAAATAACACTGGCACATTTGCTGTGTACAAGCACCTACACGGCATGTACCACCGCCAAACTGAAGAAGCGGCTGATATCGAGAAGACCTACCAATGGCTAGAAAAGACTGTACTAAGAGACAGCACAGAGGCACTGATCATGGCAGCACAAGAACAGGCCCTAGCTACAAGAGCCATAGAGGCCAAGATCTACAAGAGTAGATCAGATCCAAGCTGCAGACTATGTAAAGATGCCCCTGAGACAGTCCAGCACATAATAGCAGGGTGTAAGATGCTAGCCGGGTCAGCGTACATGGAGAGACACTACCAAGTGGCTGGAATAGTGTACAGGAACATCTGTGCCCAGTATGGAATAGAAGTACCCAAGTCCCAATGGGCCGCACCACAGAAGGTGGCTGAGAACAACAGGGCCTGGGTGCTGTGAGACTTCAGCTTCCAGACTGACAAACTGGTCCTGGCCAATCAACCGGACATAGTGGTGGTAGACAAGGAGCAGAAGAAGGCGGTGGTGATAGATGTGGCAATACCAGCAGATGCCAACATCAGAAAGAAGGAACACGAAAAGGTTGAAAAGTACCAAGGGTTGAAAGAACGGATGTGGAAGGTCAAGGCAAGCGTGGTCCCCATGGTAGTAGGAGCACTTGGAGCAGTGACGGCCAAACTGGGGGAGTGGCTCCAACAGATCCCAGGAACAACATCAGAAGCTTCAGTCCAGAAGAGCGCAGTCCTAGGAACAGCTAAGATACTGCGCAGAACCCTCAAACTCCCAGGCCTCTGGTAGAGGACCCGAGCTTGAGGATGACACAGATACCACCCCAAGAGGGTGAGAGGGACGTGTTTTTTTTTATGTATATATATATATATGTGTGTGTGTATATATATCTATATATTAAAATAGGCCTATTTGTGGGAAAAAAATATGTAATATTTGAGTTAAATAAAAGCCTTTGTCCTTGAAATAGTGGTCAAAAACCCCCCATTCCCAACACAAAAATGGTTTGGCCACTGATCAAAATTTGATGTTGCCATTTGAGTTTAGTGTGCTCAAAATGTCCGGTCAGCACATGTCCAATGCTCAGAAAAGGAAAGAAAAGAGAACAAGAAAATAGAGACCTTAAAGATTTTCTTAACAAATATTTAAAAAAAGGTGGTGACCGTGAAGCTGGGACAAGTAAAGTGAACATAGAGCAATGTAAGAAACAAGAGCAGCCAACGTTTACCAGCCTTGTAACATAACATAGCTCTAATGTTAACGTCCATTAGCTTGTATAAAAGCTGGACACAACACGTTAACTTTAACAGAAACAGCTGTGTTTGGCCAAGGCAAGACTGTCATCATCCACTATGTGGATGCAGAGTAGGCTATTCAGTTGCTCACAACATAGGCTCCAAGCTTATATGGCACTATGGTCAACAACAGGAACAACTCATGCCTGTGTGTGAGACCGCAAGAAAGTAGGGATCCACAATTCTCAGTTAAGCAGGGATCCATGAGTAGCGCTTATGAGTCGGTTAACTTTTGCTTCTCTGTCGACCGAGTCAGTGGCTGCTGACTGTTGGTTAAGCAGGGATCCACGAGTCTTGGTTATTTCTCTGTGTATTGTGTGTAACTGAGTGAGTGACTGAGTGCCTTATTTGCACTGCTTGCTAGTGGTCAAGTACGTTTTGTTTCTCTGCCGAGACAGATGTAAGATGTTGAATGGTGCCATTTATTGATTATATATCAATCAGCTGAGCCGGTTAAATAGACGTCTAGATTCATGATTCTTGAGTTGTCTTTGATGGCCAGTTAAATGTGCTGGATATTTTTCCCACCGCTAGTTCTGACTATACACAGAGACAGAGGTAAGTGCCATTTTGCTCAATGGACAGTTTAGAAAGTTTATTATATTTGGCATTAAGGCACACAGACTGTTGAACCCTGCTGAGCATTATGTCCGAGTTGTCCTGTGTTCAAAGTTTTGATTTGTTGTTGTTTAATGGTGTTTTGTTGAGGAAAAGTGGCTAGCGCTGGCGCACAATGTTGCTTGTCTCGTCACCCCCTATTAACATAGTTTTGCTCTTTTCTCCAGGAGAGTGGCTAGGTTCTTATGTACACACGCAGCGCATTTGTGGATAAATATTGAACTGAAATGAAGTGTTCTGTATTTTCGATTTAATGTATAGACCAAGTTTATTGTGATGTTTTGTAAAAGGAAAAAAACTTGTTCCCTGGTGGCCAATGTAAGATTCTTTTTACCATAATTTCCGGACTATAAGGCACACCTGAATATAAGCCGCACCAGCTAAATTTTGGGGAAAACACAGATTGTTCCATATATAAACTTCACACGACTATAAGCCACACCCAACTATAAGCCAGGGGCGTTTTAATGTTTAATTACCGTAAGGGTTTCTTCTACCACGGAGGGGAATATCAGGACAGAAATAACTGTTTGGAAACGCAAAATGTCCCATTCACACGTCCATATTTCACATTATAACACAACGGTGCACTCCTAGTGCACTTCCTGCAGTCCTAGTACCGTGCTAGTGCAATATAACAAAAAACAAAGCTGACAACGCTTGACGAGGCAATATCGTTAAATGGCTAAATTGAATTAATTTTTAACAGTACTTGCCTGTAACGCGGCAGCTCGTTACCTGGTGCAAACTGTCTGTCTCATTCTTGCACTTCCATGATAGTGCACCCCTGGTGACCGTTAGCTGTAACAATAACCTGCACTGTTGTATAAGCCGCAGGGTCCAAAGCAAGTGACAAAAGTAGGAGCTTATAGTCCGGAAATTACGGTATTTGAGTGTTGAAGCTGTAACAAAAATATCAATACAAAGTTAGATTTATAAAAAGCTTTTATGACTATACATGGAGGAGAGCAGCTGGCTTCCATGTACGCAGCTCGTTTTTGTTTTAATGTACCACAGTTCCGACTATGCAGTCCAGAAACTCAAGATCTGTTTCTCATGTCATCGTTACTGAACACAATGCAGAGAATAATGTGTGGGTTAGATATGCAATATCTACAAAGTAGAGATACGATAAGCCATATTCACACATGAAGCCGATGAAGACTGTCCATGTCAGACACTTCCTCACCCACTGAAAACATTTGGTTCACACACTATACACATACACTGTAATGGTCCTTCTGGTCTTACTCATCTAGACATTTGCATTCTCATATACACCTTCAAGTGAAAAAAAGTGTATGTGTGAAAAGTCCAAAAAAGGTTTCATAAAAGGCAACTGGACTTGTAGATTTTTGGAGAAGACGTTTCACCACTCAGTTCTGAGGGACTGGTGGGAAGTCCCTCAGAACTAAATAGGAACACCTCCTGAGAAACCTTGCTTATTATGCTAATAACCTGAAACTGGTGCAGCTATTTCCACTAACGACTGGGTACTTACCTGTTGTGGGGGGGGGGGGGGGGGGGACTGTTTTGGTCCCTGTCATCTTCCCTGTGAATGGTTCTCTAACGAATCTTGTCTGTCTGAGGCTCCAGTGTCAAGGTGTGATTGAGACTGAAACTTCTTGGGGACAGAAGTTAAAACTGTAATGTAAATAGATGGCAAAAAGGGGCAAAAAATGGAAGGTTACATTTATTAAGTAAGGTACTCTGAAACATTTTGTGTTTCTTGTTCAACTGTATTTTGTGTCTTTGTTATTGAGGTTTTCTTTCTTATTATGAATGTGTTTGGTTGTAAAGCAGTGGTGGGCCATGCATTTTCCATATAGGCATTCAATTATTCAGAACACCTCTTAATACAGTTATATCACCTCATCATACAGTTACACAATAAAACCTGACACATATGTCATATAGCAAGATGAATGTCATTACTAGCAAGAAACTCACTTAGAACAGTTCAAAAAGTCCCATCTCACTCATTGCAGCTGCAAATCCAGCAGAAGCATCAATATTGATAAAATAAAATGGCAAAAATATACATAAAAGATGTAAATATAAATTTATTTCATTATCATTTTGATAAAGTTTAGGCCAGCGGAGAAGGCTTTGCTGGCTCTGACGTCCCACCACTGTTGTACCGTGTTTATCTCCCTCTTTGTAGGTGATTTGGTATTTTGGTAGTGAATTTCCAAGAAGTATTCTTAATCACTTAATACAGAGATTCTTGGGCCAGAATACCCAGCATACTTGTGACAATAACAATTTTAATATCTAAGACAACCACACCTTTCAGGTTCCACATACATAAAAATACCCACAGATCTGGAGCTTAGTGGGTCAAAAACCACACTGTCTGGAGTGTGTGCTTCAGCCAAGGAGTACAATTTAATCGTATCTCTTTTTTTTACCATCAGAAAAAGGCCCACACACACGCACTCCCGCACACACACACACACAGTGTATAATTCCAGTATTAGTGGTGGTGTTAGCCAGAGTGGGGCAGCTACTTACAACTGAAAAGACTGAAATCACTTCCCAAGGGAGCTTTTATAAAGCGTGTGTGTGTGTGTGTGTGTGTGTGTGTGTGTGTGTGTGTGTGTGTGTGTGTGTGTGTGTGTGTGTGTGTGTGTGTGTGTGTGTGTGTGTGGAGAGTGTTAGATAGCAGCTATTGTCAGTGGCCTAGCTTTCTGATTTCTGTGTGTAGCTTAAGCTGAAGGAAGTGCGTAGCTGAGCAGCTGTGTGGTGGCGCCGACGACTTTGGCCCCCCTGCGTTTATTTAATGTGGAGAATTGGCTGTGGCTGTATTGAGTCAGACTGGGGCCCATATTGTTCGGCTGCAGGGGATTACACATTTAGCAGCTCATGATCTGGCTTCAGTTATAACACCACTCACTGAGAGAAGCAGCTCTTATCAGCCACTGGGAGCCCAGTCTCTGCCACATTCACAAGTCTCCAATACACTTTAATTGAATTTCTTTTTAGAGACAGAGAGGCTCAGACGGCTCATGGCATTCAATTTACCACCTTCCCTGTCAACGTTTAGATCCCTCACCCCTTTTCCTCTTCCTGAAAAAGGAGGCGCCTACATGCTACAAAAGGAAACTTGCAAATAGCATATTTATCTCTGTTCTCTCTCTCCCCCTCTCTTCCCCTGCTCTCCTATCCATGTCAGTTATTATATCATTTCAATGAATACTCGCCATGAAATGGGCTTATCTCAGTGGCAAAATATCTATTTCTTTCAGGTGTTGATTTAGTGTGTTTAAAGCCCATGGTGAGGACAGACAGACTGTCAGCTCTGCACAGCAGTAAAGCAACGATGCTATCGGCCAGGAGTTGAAATACTGATGAATTCTGGAGAGACAGATGTGGAGGGGTGGAGGGCTGGATAGGATGAGGATGGAAAGAGAATAGGAAACGAATGAAGGAAGGAGGGAAGAGATGAATTCAAGCAGCTTCAACCGACAAAAAGAAGGGCAAGATGAATGGATTTATAAGGAGGGATGAGGTGAGTGAAACACAGAGAAGAGGACTTGTTGATTCTATATAACCCCATACTTTCTTGCCTCTTTTCTCTGTGTTTTTTGGAGATGTCGGAAGCAAAATCAAACACTCTCCCCTAGCATGCTTCCATCTTTTCAGTCAGCTGTGATTAAAGCTGTGTCAAGAACTGATGAGCAGTGGTTAACTGGTATTAGCTTAAAGTGGCAACCCTGCTTTAAATTCCAAAAACACATTGAACATGCATGAACTTGATTAAGCAAAATCAATGCTTTGTCTGTAACATTGCCAGAGCTAAACATGATATCTCAACTGGATAATAAGCTGGCGTGACACATGAGCATAGACTATATAAAGCTGGTTGACTGAACAGCTCCTGAAAAGTGACGCCAGAGCAAGCAGAGTGCCCCCTGGCGGCTGGTTGCAGTAGCAAACAAACAAATCAAACAAACAACAACAACAAAAAAAACAGTATTAAACAAAAACCAGCGTGAGTGGCAGAAGTGTGGGTCATCACTCTCACCTCTGGCTCCATACTCGCAAGATGGAGTCGCCTGTATATACCCGGGAAAATAGATTCAGTTAGAACAATGTGAGGAAGTGGGAAAGCATTGTCCATAATTATATACAGACTATTCTTCGATGTATGCTTTCAGTGACTCATAAGAAAGTTAATGAGGTAGTTATATATATATATATATACAGTATATCAAGATACTGCCAGTCAGGAAAATTGTCCACGCCGGCTGTTTCACTGCTCGAAAAAAGCACACCTGGGGCATGATAAGGGTCTGTGATATATATAATCTGTCAAGTTTAGCCTTGTACTGGTCAATTTCTATCTGTTTAAAGTGCACAGTAAACATTCACCACCTGATATCAGCGCTGGTGGCATTCATTTTGCCTCAGTTTTCCTGCCAATGTGACAAAATTCACATGATGCCCGGAGCCTTATGCACAAGAGCAGTTTTTGCCTCACATGACCTGAGCACTACTGTCAGGCTTTAATGTGTCCTCTACCTAATGGTCAGCCTGGAACTTGCAGGCAAGCAGCAGATAAAAACGCACATTTGTTCACAACATCAGACGCTATGTTTGTGTAGCTGTGTACTGGTGACATCCCCGACCAGAGGCCCTGAAGTCTAACATAGTTTAATAATGTCACGGTGTTGGTCCTCTGCTACATAACACATTCACACCGACACACACAGATGCAGACATTGGTGTTGTGTGTGCAGTGGGTCATGGAGTACAGCAGCTATTTGTCTTTCGAACTGACTGGCAGAGTGGCCCTAAAATACACACACACAAATACACCCACAAACACACAGCTACACAACAAGTGTATACACGTGTATGCAGCCATCCCATCTCAGCAGTATAATTTCATTTGTCTGGTCCAGCAGGCAGTTGGCTAACTCCATGAATTATTATAACCCCGTAAGGCATCTGGGGTGCCATAGCACTGGGAGGCCTGTGTGTATGTGTGTTTGGCCTCCATCTACCTTTTAAGTTACCATGGATGATGAAATAGTCACACACTCATGGACACACCCACATATACACACTCTTCCTCTCCTTTATCAGAGTGTGTGTATCTTCTATCTTCAAATAATGTTTTGTCTCTTTCCTTTGTGCTATCGTGCTGCTACAAATGGAAAAATGGCATCTCATTCCTCTCTCTAGGGTTTTTTAGCAGCTCATTTTTCCAGCCAGGGGCATGTGTGTGTGTCTGTGCGTGCGTGGTATTTGCGGGTGGCACAGTAACAGTGGCAGACAGATGGCCATTTCTTTCTCTCTCTTGCTTGCTCTCTCTTTCTCTCTCTCTCTCTCTCTGACCATGTTGAACATTGCCTAGAGAGATCATCGGAGCAAAAAATGGATTTCATTTCAGCCTGTATTACAGGATTTAAAGTACAGCAGGTCCTCTGTAATCTGAGAGCCCCTTGTATTATTCTGCGCTGATGGAAGCAGAGTTTTGAAGTGGGGGAATAGTTTTTTTTAATCTGAAGTGAAATGGACCTAGTGTTGCAGTAGAGAAGGAGTTTTTTAAGTGTGAAGCTGCTTTGGTGAAAGAAGCCAAGTTTTCAAAATGAAGTGAAATGGTTGTGGAGAGTTGTTTAATAAAGTCCTGAGTCAGAGAGATATAGTGGTATCTTCAGTCCATTGGGCCAACATTCTGTTATTGTACTTCAGGACTGATTGACTGAATGAAGTATTTACAGTGTGTGTGTAGGAGTCCCTGTGTCCAGGACCATGTAGTCTCCATGGAGTCTTCATACCCAATGTGGTCTTAATCTTTGCAGTTCATTGTGTTACTTCACTGTTTTTCTGGTGTCTTGTTCTGTTGAAGATATTCTTAATGAAATGTTGTTATAGCCAAATATGTTGATAGGCATTTTGAGGCAGTGCAAGTCCTCCATTCTCCATCCTCCTATTATTTTACTTTATATTGACCTTGTTTACTGTGAAGGCCTTATTTATCAAATATCATATATAAACTTTTTTATACAACCATATCGTATATAAACTTTTTTTTTAACCATTTTCTTCCGACCCTGTGTGGCCCCAGGACATCCTGTGCCAGGGAGCCGACACAAACAAAGGAGGACGCGGGAGCCCCAGGTCACGCAGACGGCCTCGGGGGAAAAGAGCTGGCATAAGAGAAAGGCTGAGGCGAAGAGTACACCAGACGCCACTGGAGAACAAGCTGGACGAACTCAGGGCCAGGACATCATCTGCCTCACCGAGACATGGCTGACTCCTCTCGTACCAGACTTCGCCATTCAACCTGCGGAGTTCCTTACAGTTTACCACATGGACAGAACGAGTGAGTCCGGGAAATCAAAGGGAGGTGAAGTGTGCCTTATGTTCAATAACAACTGGTAAATGGTAAATGGCCTTGCTTTTATATAGCGCTTTTCTACCTATTGGTACTCAAAGCGCTTTTACAGTCAGAGACACATCTACCCATTCACTCACACAAGCACACACACACACACATTCACACACCAGTGCCACGCACTGGGAGCAACTGGGGGTTCAGTGTCTTGCTCAAGGACACTTCGACATGTGGCACATTCCGGGGATCGAACCGCTAACCCTCTGGTTCGCGGACAACCCGCTCTACCTACTGAGCCACAGTCGCCCCTGGTGTGACAGTAGGAACGTTGTCCCTTTCATACGATCATGCTCGCCTAACCTGGAGCTCCTATCCATTAAATGCCGTCCCCACTACCTGCTCCGCGAGTTTACTTCGGTCATCATCAGCGCCGTCTATATCCCACCCCAGGCGGCCACGGGCGCTGCACTGTCCGAGCTACATGAGGCGATTTCCACCCTTCAGACTAACCATCATGAAGCGGCCCTTATTGTAGCCGGGGACTTTAACAGTGCTAATTTGAAAAAGGTGATACCGGAGTTCACTCAACACATCGACTGCCCCACCAGAGGAGTACGGACTCTAGACCACTGCTACTCCCCATTCAAAGAAGGCTACAAAGCGAAACCTCTTCCCCCCTTTGGAAAATCGGATCACACCGCTGTCTTTCTCATGCCCAAATACAAACAACGGCTGAAGCAGGAACGCCTTGCTGTGAGAGAAGTGACGCGCTGGACAGATCAAACGGAGGCCGCTCTGCAGGGTGCGCTGGATTCAGCCGACTGGGACATGTTTCACAGCAGTGTGGGTGGAGATATCGAGGAGTTTATGGACGTGGTTGTGGGATTTATCGGGAAAGTTGTGGATGATACCACGCCGAGGAAAACCATCAGAACTTTTCCCAACCAGAAGCCGTGGGCGGATCGATCTGTCCGCGATGCTCTGCGTTCCCGCACCGCTGCCTACAACTCCGGACTCGCCTCTGGGAACATGGAGGAATACTAGTCGGCCTCTTACAGTGCGCGCAGAGCGGTGACTGGAGAAACTGATGGAACAGTCTGATTCCAGAGGACTGTGGCAGGGACTACGAACAATCACGGACTACAAAGCAGTACACGTGTGTGATCCCAACCTGCTTCAAGAAGTGCACAATAGTCCCAGAAAGAAACCACACCCCAGCAGCCCCAATGATTTCAGGCCCATAGCCCTCACATCTGTGGTGATGAAATGTTTTGAGAGACTGATCAAGACATTCATCACCTCCACACACTGCCCACCACCCTGGATCCACTACAGTTTGCATACCGGCCGGACAGATCCACAGATGACGCTATAAACCTCCTCCTCTACAAGACCCTCTCCCACGTGGACACCGATAAGGGAAACTATGTATGTGAGAGTGCTGTTTGTTGACTTCAGCTCAGCTTTCAATACCATAGTTCCATCCAGACCGGCTGCTAAGCTGCATGATCTGGGCCTGGACTCCTCCCTGTGCAGGTGGATCTATAGCTTCCTGACCGGCAGACCACAGGTGGTCCGAGTGGGTCACCACACTTCAGCCCCCCTGATTCTCAACACTGGATCCTCCCAGGGCTGTGTGTTCAGCCCTCTGCTGTACTTGCTGTACACACACGACTGTGAGGCCACTTCAGACTCCAACATCATCATCAAGTTTGCTGACGACACCTGGAGGACTGGTGCAGGGAGAACCACCTCCTGCTGAATGCCAGAAAAACTAAGGAACTGATAGTGGACTTCAGCAGGAAACAGCAGAGAGACTTCCATGCACTCATTATCTGTGGCTCTGAGGTGGAAAGAGTGGACACCTTCAGATACCTGGCAGTGACCATCTCACAGGACCTGTCATGGACTCACCATCTCAACATCATGGTGAAGAAGGCAGCGTCTCTACCTCCTCAGACGCCTCAGAGACTTTAAGTTGCCTCTCAAGGTGCTCAAGAACTTTTACACCTGCATCATCGAAAGCATCTTGTGTGGGAGCATCACCACCTGGATGGGACCTGGATTGTACCAGGCAGGACTTCCTGGCCCTCAAGAGGGTCGTCTGTTCAGCGGAGCGGACCATCAGAACACCCCAACCTCCAACCTGCAGGACATTTACACCAAACGTTGCAGGTTAAAGGCCAAGAAGATCCTGAAACAGCCCAGTCACCCCGGACACTCTCTCTGCTCTCTACTGCCATCAGGCCGGCGTTTCCGATGCCTGAGGACAAAGACTGAGAGGCTGAAGAAGAGTTTCTATCCACATGCCATCCGCCTACTCAACTCTGAGCTTTAACCGGACTTAAATATCACTGCACATTATTCATGTAGCTGCTAAATACTAAATACTGTAAATATATGTACATATACAACTCCACCCCCCTGTTTACAAGTCTATATTTTTATTTTTTATTTCTTATTTTTTTATTCTATATTTTATATTTTATTCCTTTATTTCCCTATTGGTGTACATTACACTTATATTGCTTACCTTGTGTGCAACTACTGTTTACTGTAGTACTTACATTCTTTTTTTACTACTGGCTGCAGGTACAAAAATACATTTCACTGCATTGTACTATGTATAACTGTGCATGTGACATATATAAAACCTATTTATCTATCTATCTATCTATCTATCTATCTATCTATATCTATCTATATATATATATATATATATATATATATAAATATATTTTCTGTTTATTTTACTGCTGCAGTGTAGTCTTATTTCATGACAGAAGAAGGCAAGGCTACAACCAACAATTATTTTCAGCTTCGATAAATCAAATTATTCTTGATGACTTTGTACAATTTCAGAAATAGTGAAAGTACCAATGTTGACATATACTAATTTTTTTAATTGTGCGGTGACACTGAAGGTCAAAACACAACAACATTACAGAAAACAATGACATTACAGATTATGGAAATGTGGAGACGGCGCTTCTGGTTTCTGACTGGACAGAACCTGTGTTAAAATATAAACTGATGTGATTCGTTGTATCGCTTCCAGTCAAGAAAAGATGCTTTGTGAATGGTCAGCTGTGTGGAAATGTAGACACCGTGATGCGTTTTGAAAGCAGACAACATGTACTGTCCACATTGTGGAAAGCTGTATGAGTCGTTGCCAAATTTCTGCATGTCTTGCTTAAAGACACTGGCATTAGTCAAAGATGCCGTTGGGATGCACGTAGTTGCCCTGTCTCCTCAGTCCTAGCTCCTTCAACCGCGTTTCGAGGGACATGTTAATGTCATGATGGGTTGAAAGCATATCAAGAATGATATGTCCTCTTTCAAAATATTCTTCTATTAATGTCATCTCATGCTCCATTCTTTCCAGTGTGGCTTAAAAGTTATGCACAGACACAGCAGAGTAGAAACAGGAAATTATGTTACACTGTCGGGTTATGTCCTGTACGGAGGCGATTCTAGAGTCTGTGGGGGCCCCAAGCAAAAATTCCTAGGGGGCCCTACCAACCACTGTTCATCACCATTATGTTAAGCAATAAATAATCTGACACCAACAAAAAATGCATGAAATAAAACCTTTTTTATTCCAAATGTTCTAAACAACCTTGTTTTTTGGAAAATATAAAATAATAAAAGTAAAGAATAAATAAATAAAATAATAATAAAGTAAGTGTATAATAAAATACAGTAAATTGCTTTGTACAAAATTTACAGTATAGTAAATTTTACTGGGGTCCTATACCCACAGGCAATTCCTCATAAGCACTTTAGAATTGCTGCTTACGGGCCTTGGCTCGTGCAAAGGCTGCCACTATGTCCTCCAGATCCAAAGACCTTCGTACACTATACTCTATTGAAATAAAAGACAGTCTTGAAAGTCTCTCTTGAGACATTGTTGACCTAAGATAGGTTTTGATTCAAGTGGAGAAGCTTCTCTCTCCAGAGGCAACAGTGACCGGAAGAGTTAATAGCAGACGGAGGGCAATGCTGAGATTTCCATAAAGGTCCAGAATCTGTTCCTTGTAAATGTAATCAAGCATCTATCTTGGAGAGGCAGACACATGATCAGGAAAGGCATGGACAGCAGCCCTGATTTCCAGAACCAAATCCTCAGAATCAATATCGTGTAGTGTCTTTTCCAATTTCTTGCAGCTGTCTGCAAGTTTGCCACTCTGAATAGTCTTTGACATATCTTCTTTGGAGAAGATAAAACCATAAATGGCATAGAAATCCTCCATTTTTGAAAATCTGTCATTCAAACTGGTGAGGGCTGTGTCCACTAGGCAAAAACTCTCTGTTGAAGTGCTGATCTGGAGTGGACTGTGTTTCTTCTGTACCCTCATACAGGAACTGCCTGGTTGTTTTCCGATTTCTTTTTTCAGGAAATGTCATATCAATCTCTAGGTTTTCTGCTATCTCCCTAGCATCAAGCTGAGAGGCAGCAAGTCCATTTTCCCTAAAATTCTCCAGATACACTCTCACTGTGCTTGTTTCAATTTTAAGTGTTTCAAGAGAAACAGTGGGGCTCTGGAGAATGTTGCTGACTTGGTTGATCTGGTACAATATGTTGTACCAGATTACAGTGCACATTACAAAACTCCATTTCATGAGTTCATCCTTAATGCTGGTTGCCTTGCACAATGTCTCTTGAGTCTTTATTCTGCACTGAAAGAGTTTTGAGAGCAGACACAACTTGTATGATCTCCGGCAGGTGGTAACACACCACTTTCACACTGTCAATCCTAGCTTCCCATCTAGTCACTGACAAAGGTTTTACAGTTAACTGTTTGACATGCTCCTTTAAAAGTCTCCAGTGTTGCACAGAGGAGCTAAAAAGATTGTACAGTCTCTGGAGAACACCAAAGAAGGTGATGGAGACTACTGAAGATTTTGCAGCATCTGTTACAACCAAATTAAGAGTGTGACTACTGCATGGGACACAGTGCCTTCTCATTCATTTGCTATATTCTTGCTTGAACCCCTTGTTTATGTCATGTTGCTACCATTATCATAGGATTGTCCACAACAGTCTGCAATGCTCAAGCTGAACTTGTCCAGCTTCTCAAGTAGTGTGTCACACAGACCTTTGCCAGTGGTGTCTTGAACATCAACAAATCCTACAAAATGTTCAGAGATAGATGCACCAACTGATGGCTCACAGTTCACCACTCTCAAGACAGAGCTCCTATCAGTATGACTAATAGGAGTACAGTCCATTATGACAGAAAAGTACTTTGCTCTTTTCACCTTTTTGACTATTTCATCAATTATTTTGTCTCCTATTAGTGCTATGATTTCATTTTGGATTTGACTGCTGAAGTAGTGCACCATTGTTTCCTTGTTTTGGATCCTCCCCAAATGTTCACTCATGATTGCATCGAATTGTGCCATTAATTCCACCTGTGACAAGAAATTGCCATTATGTGGGTCATATAGCACATTTGTATGCCCTCTCAAAGCAAGGTTTCTTTCAGCTAGGTGGCATTGGCAATCACTCTGCATATGACGCCTCTCCAGTGATGCATCTCAAGGTGCATTAAATCCTTGTTAATCTGATCAATGGCTGTTTTAGTTTTGAGCCTTATCTGGAGTTCATGCCAACTTGTCATAGAGGTAATGTGTGTTTTGGAATATTCATGTTCCTTTAGATGTCCAGCCAGATTCCTCCAATTTCTAAAACCTCCTATTGTAAGTGCATTGTCTTGTTTACCAAAATGTTTGCACGCAAAACAGAATACAGCGTCTTTGCTAACTGTATAAAGAAGCCATGTTCGTTGTATCTTCTCCCCATTTTTCATTACCATTTTGTAGTTTTCTTGTGGGAATACTACATCTTTGATGTGTATAGGTCCTTTTGTGACTAAAACACACACTTCAGTATGGTTAAGAACTTGGTAAGAATATCGCGCATGTCTGTCGTTTAAAAAAATATATAGGCTGAAAAAATATATAGGGAAAGAAAAATGGCTGCCGAGGAGCTGAGTGGTTTGTCGGACTCCACTCAATTCCTCTTTTACTGTCTTTTTCTGCAATTATTTGGCATGATAGCCTTTGCTATTAACGAAACATTTTCTGACTCCAGAACAAAACAAAGACAATCATCAAATATTAATCTTAAAGATGAGGGAAATGGGTGCGCATTGCTGCTCTGCTGCTGGCTCCTGCTGCTGCCACTTGGTCAACATATAGGCCTAAACGTGAATAAGCAAAACCAATTTAAGCAAACTGGGCCATCCCAAGACGTTAATGACCAGGCGGTAAATATAAACGAAACACAGAGGCTACACTTCTTTGGATATGGATATTTTGCCGTCTACTCGATCACCAAACAATCAGACTACCAGCATTGTGACACGCCGAGCAAAAAAAACAATCGGAGAAGAGGCAATCGGCATGATTTCAATGTTTTCCTGATCCTGATCCTATTGTCCGGGGATAAACCCTGGCCCAACTACTCACTGTCCCCCGGTGGGTGCGGCAACGAGCGGACTGTGTGGATGGCGGCTGAGACCCGGAGGGAGGGACATCTCCATCGAGGCAACAGGTACTCCATACGGGGTTAACGGTATGACTCACTCAGCAAGAAAACAACGTGAATTTGGATTTTTCCAGACTGTAAATCATGCAAGAGTAATATGGGAGCCTACATCTAAACCAAAGGGTATATTGTGCGGACATATTGCCAAAACGTGACCAGATTGAACATCTTCTAACGGACTCTAACTTACATTTTTTAGCACTGAGTGAAACTTGACTGCATAGTAAGATCCCGACCAGCATGATTGACGTCCCTGGCTATACATGCTACAGACAAGATAGAACATCAGACAAGGGCTGGGGGGGGGAGTATTATTCTATGTTAGAGACACTCTGAAATGTAACGAAATCGAACTGAATACACCATTAGAATGTCTGGCGTTGAATGTTGCTTTATCCCCGAAGATGAATTTTAATATTGTAGCACTGTATAACCCACCATCGCACGATGTCTCTTTTTATGATGACTTAGATAAACTTCTCAAACATACAAATACCTGCACAGAATCGATTCTACTAGGTGATTTAAATATTAATTGGCTAGAGAAAAATCGCAGAAAGAAATTAAAAACACTGCTGTCAAAACACAGTCTTCAGCAGATGGTGAAAGGCCCAACGAGGATCACAAGAACAACTAAAACTCTGATAGATCTAATTATTACTAATAGACCTCAGCGAATCATGAGAACTTATAACCTACTCACAGGGCTATCAGATCATAACATGATGTTACGTCCCTAGGTGTGTCCAGGGCAAAGTCAGGGACAAACAATACAACCACTGCTTGGGTCTTGGGGTAACAATTTGAACAATATTTATTGAAATACAAAAAAAATGACTAAACAAAAATCTCCTCAAAACAAAAACAGTGGGAAAGGTTTGGACCACGTGGTTGTGCCAAATAAATGAAAGCAATAAAACAAAACTAGGCCTGGCTACAACTCTGCCATATAGAAAGCAACAAACAAAAAGGGCTTAACTATCTTTTCTACAAAAGATGTTATCAAAACTACAAAGGTGGCACCAACCAATAATCCTAGTGTATTTAACAAAGGAGTCCTACGTGATGGGGTGTAAAGGGTACCCCGATCTTACCTCTGGTCCACACCTTCCACCACAACTGAAATAAACCAAAGTGTCCACACGTCCACACAAACCAACAAAAGCACAAGCAAGCCGGGCAACAACAACTGTCGCAGTGAATCAGATGCAGGGGAAGTAGAGCTCGGGGAGCCTGTAGCTGGCTCCTTATAAGGTGAGTCCTGATGGTGGCAATTTGGTGAACCGGCCAATCAGCAGACTCCAGACATCCCAGGTGGAATCACCTGTAATCACCTGAACACACAGGTGAGGGGGAGAGAGAGAGAGAAAGAGAGAAAACAAGAAAAATGTGCTGCCCCCATCTGGCACGTAACACATGACCATGGTTGTCGGAAAACTTACTAAACAGCGGTTATCAAAATTTGAGAATGAAAGTAAATCTGGTAACCAGGGTATTCCCAAAAACAAGCGGGCACAATTTGAAAATGATCTAAACAATTTAGAATGGGATAACGTTCTACAATCAAACGAGCTAGAAAGTTGTTGTATCTCCTTAACACAGAATCTCACAAACCTAATTGGGAATACATGAAAACGTTCAAGGGCACGCAGCGAAAAGCATCCTCACCATGGCTGAGTAATGACATTCGCCAGCTAATGAAAAAAAGAGACTACGCATTGAAAAAATCACTACTCACGAAAACTAATACGGATTTTCTAATTTTTTTAAAGGATTGAGAAATGCAGTAGTCAGAGAACTGCGTAAAGCAAAAACAGCTTATTATATGCAACTGATTGGGGAATCTGAGGGAAACAGTGCATCCCTCTGGAAGCACCTCAACAGTCTCACTAAAATTAAGCCAAGTCAACAAAAAATAATAACTGAATTGAAAGTGAATGGGGTTATTAGCACTGACAATCTAGCTATTGCAAATTAATTTAACTAATTCTTTATTCAGTCAGTGGAGGAGCTTGCTGAGACTTTTGAACCAGCAACTTTGCAGAGCTCAAAGTCTATGCCATCAAAGTTGTTCCAAATTAAGGAGGTCAGTGAGGAAAAAGTTTATAAAACTATTAACATGTTGAATAAGTCTAAAGCAAAGGACGTGTTTGGGTTGGACACTGCTTTTATTAGAACTCACTGCTTGGCCCTGGTCAAACCTATAACTCATCTGGTAAACCTTTCCATCAGAGTGGGCAAATTCCCACAAAGCTGGAAGCAAGCCATTATTATTCCAATCTTTAAGGCTGGTGCAAAGGACCAAGCAGGCAACTATAGGCCAATTTCAATATTACCCGCCCTCTCAAAAATTTTAGAAAAAATCATAACAGAACAACTAGTTAGTTATCTTGAAAACAACTGTCTCATTAACCACAAACAATTTGGGTTTAGACAAGGGTATTCAACAGAAATGGCCAACTGCTACCTAACCGAGAACAAGAGTGAGTTGGACAAGGGTAATGTTGTGGTAGTTGTGTTTATAGACCTCAAAAAGGCATTTGACACAGTGAACCACAGCATACCCCTGAACAAGCTTACCAACTTTAACTTCTCTGAACATGCTATCGGTTGGTTTGCCTCATACCTGGCCAATCGAGAGCAACGAGTGAAAATAAACACAGAACTCTCAATGCCGCTTCAATCGACAATGGGTGTCCCACAGGGATCCATCCTGGGGCCACTGCTGTTTAGTCTGTATATCAATGACTTACCAACATGCTGTCAGTCAGTAAACTGTCAAATGTATGCTGACGATACAGTCATATACGCACCAGCTAGAACACCAGGTGCAGCAGCAGAGGTACTGACTAAGGAAATGGAGGGAGTATCCCAATGGCTCCAAGATAACCACTTGACGCTTAACATCAAAAAGACTGTCTCAATGTGCTTCTCTATAAGAGGTAAAGCCAAATGCACCATTAAATTAGGCCAAGAGGCTAAAGAGGAAGCGGATGAATTCAAATTTTTAGGTATTATTTTAGACTCACAACTTAATTTCAAAAAGCACGTTAAGAAACTCTGCAAGACAGTTCGGACAAACCTGAACTGCTTCAGAATGATAAGACACCACATCCCGGTCAAGGCTGCTTTACTGTTCTTTCATGCGATGATACTTTCTCACATATCATACTGTATTACTGTATGGGGACAAGCCTCCCAGACAACCGCCACTGAAAACAATGGACCGGAAACCAGTGACATCACACTATTGTTTAATTTTGCAAAAATATAAGTTATTAAGTTTTGACAATTTTATTAAGTTTTCTTTTCTTAAAATAATTTTTAAATGCGCAAATAATTTGGCGCCCTCTGTTCTCTGTCCATTTGTCATGAAAACAAAGGCAAGAAGTGTGGCTACAAGGGGAGCAGCAGGTGGCAACTGTATGGTAGTGGGGCGCAAAACCTCTTTCGGCCAGTCATGTTTTTCAGTAATAGGAACCCGTTTTTGAAACAACTTACCGACAGGACTAAAAACACAAACAGAACTGAAAACATTTAACAGTAAGGTAAAACACTGGCTGAAAGCAGGGTTGTGACCATTAAGATATGGGCGCACGCACATACACACACACACACACACATACACACTCTATCGTCTATGTTTTACCGTACTGTCGGTGTTGATGCCTGGCTGCTCGCATAGGTGAGAGTTTGCGGGCGGTTGGGTATCTGGGGACTGGGTCTTATGTGATGTGATGTTTCGCTGTCTCTGTTGTTGTGTGTGTGACTGGTTGTTCGCATAGGTGAGAGTTTGCGGGCGGCTAGGTATCTGGGGGTTGTATCGTATGTGATTTGTTATCTGTGTTATTGTTTTGGCGTATGTTGTGACTGGCTGACCGTATAAGTGAGAGTTTGCGGGCAGCTGGGTGTTTGGGGGTTGTGTTACGTGATTTATTGATTGTAATGTTTTTTATGTATGTGTGGTTATTCAGTTGTGTATGGTTAGGGTAGGAACACTAAAGTTACCCTTGATGTTTTGTGGTTTCTACGTGTATAGAGAGGTGTTTGTACACATATACTACACTCTTAGAATATTTTTAGATTACAACATTTTTAGAAAGGTCTGACCAGGGACTGGGGTTGCAAATTAGCCAAGTGGCTAGAAACCTTTTATGTAACACATCTACAGACATGTTATGACATTGACTGTGATAGCTATGTATGTAATAATGTGTGCTGCATTGTCCCTGACAAATAAACTAATAAAAAAATAAAAAAATGTGTGGATTCTTTGAACTCGTTTGAACACAGTCAGATAGCAGACATGTACAGATGTATTGTTTGTACAACAGGACAGGAGCACGCAAAATCACGTAATCTATCCCTATGGACGAAATTCTCGTTTGTCCCACCGGCAATCGGGGGCCCCCTAGCGGCACGGGGCTCCAAGCAGTTGCCCGCCTTGCCTGTTGACAAGGTGTGCCTCTGGTCCTGTACACAGTCAATGGTTCTGTCCGATCAGAAACAAGTCCCTACCCTTTTCTTTAATCTGAAAAGTTGTTGTGTTTTGTGAAATTTCATTGTAAGCCATTGTAGGGAATAAAAAATAAGGACCTGCTGTATGCAGATATCCTCAATGCATACAGTATCACTCCCCTTCGCCCTCTTGACAGGTCAGATCAGGACCTTGTCCTGTTAACTCCTAAATATGTCTCACTTGTCCAGCAGAGGCCTGTGCCCAAAAAGACTGTATGGGGATGTAATGGGGAAGACATCAGCAGCATGGCAGACTGCATCACAGAATACATCAGATTCTGTGAGAATACCGTCATAACACCCTGGACGGCTAGTTGTTACTCCAACAACAAGCTATAGATTACCAGGGACCTGAGGACTCTGCTGAACAACAAGAGGAGAGCCTTCAGGTCCGGAGACAGGAAGGAGCTAAGGAGGGTGCAGCACCAACTGCGAACAAGAGAGTGCAAAGACTCCTACAGGAAGAAGCTGGAGGCCAAACTCCAGCAGAAGAACATGAGGGAGGTGTGGTCAGGAATGAAGGACATACAACGGGCTGTGGGGGGAGAAGCACGCTGTCTGAAAGCAACTTGGAGCGTGAGAACGAGCTTAACACCTTCTTCAACAGGTTTAGCTCTAAGGAGCCGTCCACACGTAGATGCTTTTTGGTTTAAATGCAGATGTTTTGCATCGTTTTGGCCAATCGTCCAAATGAATCCTGTAAATGTACTTTTCTGAAACCAGGTCCCAGGGTGAAAAAAAATCACAAAAACAGCTCTTGAGTGTTCGTGTGGACGCCAAAAACAGCGGAAAAGCATAAATGCGTTTTGATGTCATCGCCACACCCCTCGAGCAGTCTTCCACTTCCTGCTCAAGCTTTATGCACATGTTCTGCCTCTTCCTCTCCGTTTTTGGTGAATTTCTTAAACCGAAACAGCGCCACCTATAGACCTGGAATATGAAGTAGCATTTTCAGTCATATTGAGATGTATCCGTGTGTACGCAAATATTCTTGAATTCTGAAACGATGCCAGGAAAAACGGAGGGGTAAAAGATTGTTGAGGACCTGTGCCAGCCAGATGTCTGTTGTTCTCCAACATCTCTTCAATCTGAGCCTCAGCCTGGAGAGGGTACGGCTTCTCTGGAAGACCCCCTGCCTGGTTTCTGTGCCCAAGAAGTAATTTCCATCTGGCCTCAGTGATTACTGTCAGGCCACAGTTTGTGCGTCTGGGTCATGTCCTGTCTGATGTGCTGTGGGAGCTCCACAGGGCACTGTGCTTTCGCCGTTCTCGTTCACCTTATACACCACTGACTTCCTCAGAGTCATGTCATATACAGAAATGTTCTGATGACTCTGCAGTTGTAGGATGTATAAGTGGTGGACGGGATGAGGAGGAGTATAGAAGGTTGGTGGACAGATTTGTGATGTGGCCTGGAGGGAATCACCTGCTGCTTAACGTGGACAAGACTAAAGAGATGGTGATCGACTTCAGGAGGAAGGGACCAGCTCCTCTGCCCTTCAGCATCCTTGGTAGGGATGTGGAGATGGTGGAGGATTACAAATACCTGGGAGTGACCATCAACAACAGATTGAACTGGAGGACCAACAGTACAGCTGTGTACAAAAAGGGCTGCAGCAGACTTTATTTCCTAAGGAAACTGAGGTTCTTCAGTGTGTGCAGCAAGATGCTGGAAAATGTCTACCAGTCTGCTGTGGCCAGCACACTTTTCTCTGCTGTCCCATTTAGAAATACACAGGACAAGATGTTACAATCCCTTGTGCCGAAATCCCAGGCAAAACACGTTTAGAGGCCCTGTTCGACTAAGAGGCCCTACCAAGCCTACAGTCATGTAATATGACCAATAACCTATATTTTACCTAGGCTAACTAGAAGCTGCTGGCTTGTAAGCCCATTGAGCAGCAGAGGATACCTCAAACATTGTATAAACATACCTAACTAAACGCTGCTGGCTTGTATGTTCCGCTCAGCAGCAAACCATGGCTACCAAATACCATGAGAACATGATCTGAACAACAGCAGTATGCAGCATATCAACCAAACCATCAGTCTGTACAACTCGTCATCTGTTTGTGACAGTTGCACATTTGCAAATGCCTGTTTGGTTATTGGTTATAATTTCATTACATTTCATTGCAATCTAATCAATCTAATTTAACTTTTTTCGTTTTTAGTATTCACTTTTAATAACAACAGTATTAGTGCAGTAGTTTTACCTCCCCACTCTATGGGTGCTCTCCCTTTAAGGCAGGCAACATGTGAAGCACGCAAATATGTGGGGTTCTGCAAGCTAGTGATGTTCAATACCACGGAGTTCCTGCATATTCAAAGATGACATTGCCAGGATTCAGTGGGCTCAGATTGTGAAAGAGTGGTACAGGGAGCATGAGGCATCATTTTCATACATGGACTGGCCACCACAGAGTCCAGACCTTAACCCCATTGAGAATCTTTGGGATGTGCTGGAGAAGACTTTGTGTAGTGGTCAGACTCCTCCATCATCAATACAAGATCTTGATGAAATAATGAATGCAACACTGGATGGAAATAAATCTTGTGACATTGCAGAAGCTCTTCTGACATTGCAGAAAAACAACGGACAAAGTGTGTCCAAGGATGCTCAAGGCCTGCTCTGCTGAATTGGGGGAGCCACTTCAGCACGTCTTCAACCTGAGCCTGCAGCTGGGGAGGGTCCCCGTGCTCTGGAAGACTTCATGTCTCATCCCGGTTCCCAAAACAAAACACCCCAGGGAGCCGGGTGACATCCCACATCATGAAGACTTTTGAACGGCTGCTGCTTCATCTCCTCAGACCCCAGGTCCACCACGCACAGGATCCACTGTAGTTCGGATACCAGGAGAAGGTGGGTGTGGAGGATGCCATCCTCTATCTGTTACACAGGGCTTATTCTCAACTGGACAAGGAGAGCGGTGCTGTGAGAATCATGTTTTTTGATTTTTCCAGCGCCTTCAACACCATCCAGCCCCTCCTGCTGAGAGACAAGCTGACAGAGATGAGGGTGGACTCACACCTGGTGAGATGGATTACAGACTACCTCACAGAGAGACCACAGTACGTCAGACTGAAGGACCGTGCTCTCTCCTGTCCTCTTCACCTTGTACACATCTGACTTCCAGTACAACTCGGAGCTCTGCCACATGCAGAAATACTCAGATGACACTGTGATAGTCGGCTGTATCAGGGATGGACGGGAGGAGGAGTACAGGAGCCTGGTTGAGGACTTCATGGGGTGGTGCAGGTCCAACCATCTGCAGCTGAACACCTCCAAGACCAAGGAGATGGTGGGGGACTTCAGAAGGAAGAAATCACATCTCCAACCTGTGTCTATCAGCGGGGTCGATGTGGAGGTGGTTCGGACTTACAAATATCTGGGGCTGCAGCTGGACGACAGGCTGGACTGGACTACATGTGTGGACACACTCCACAGGAAAGGACAGAGCCGTCTGTACTTCCTGAGAAGGCTGGGGTCCTTCAACGTCTGCAAAAAACTGCTGCAGATGTTTTACCAGTCTGTGGTGGCCAGCGTCCTCTTCTATGCTGTGGTTTCCTGGGGAGGAAGCAGCAAGAAGAGGGACGTCGCTCGACTGGACAGACTGGTGAGGAGGGCTGGCTCGGTGGTGGGCACAGAGCTGGACTCTCTGGTGACGGTGGCAGAGAGAAGGACCCTGGACAAACTGCTGTCCATACTGGACAACGCCCACCACCCTCTGCACAACACCTTCATCAGGCAGTGGAGTGTGTTCAGTGGCAGGCTGCTGTCTCACTCCTGCTCGACAAACAGACTTACAAACTCTTTCGTCCCCCTGGCCATCAGACTGTACAACAGCTCTCAGTGATGGCAGGAGACACAATAGACAATGGACACATCATCTGATCTCATTCATTCTGTAGCTTTCATATTTATATAACTTCTACTGGTCACTTTATATTCTTTAACTGTCACTTTATATTTTTAACATAATTTGTAACATAGTTTATACCTGTACAAAACATTCTATATAGCTGTACAAAACATTTTATTCCTAGTCACTTTTCTATTTTTATTTTTTTTTATATAGTTTTTGTTTTGTATGTTTCAATGTATGTCACTGCTACTGGATGCTTGAATTTCCCCTGGGATTAATAAAGTATCTATCTATCTATCTATCTATCTATCTAGAAGCTCTTCATCATCAAAATGATGCCACATTTAATGTGTGCTGTACTAAAAGCTAAAGGCAAATATTAGTGGGGGTTTTTTTGTTTTTGTTTTTTTGTTTTTTTTGGTGGGTACTTTTTTTGACCAGGCAGTGTATTTTAGTATTTCTTATTTGTTATGATGACTGATTATATCTTTCAAATGGACTCATGCAGGGGAGGAGTTGTGTCCAAATGTGCCTAAAGAGTTTGAAGGTAAGGAGAATGCACTGGCAAACTTTAGAAGGGGTAGAAGAACATGAGATAAGAATGACTTGAATCAGAGCATGCAATTTTCAAAACAGCCATCAAGAACTTATATTTAAATGAATACTGCAGCCTCTTGTGTTGGTTTAACTCTTCCTCAGGCTTTATACAGTAGTGTGTTCTGCAACATCATGAGCTTATTCCTCCAGGTTTATTTTCACTGATCACAGATTGTATAATAGGCATTCTGAAGGCGTTACTGGGTGAGTGCGTGTGTATTGAGGGGGGCTGCACACATTCTTCATAGGCAGTGATCTTAAATTAGATCTGTTGGTTGGTTTCTTTAATTATGCTGTGATCCATGGGGGAACAACTGCAAGTAGGGGAGGAGAGGAGGATATGATGCAGTTTGAGTGATTTTATCTTGTAGAAGTGATCAATAATACACTAGCAGTTTGCTGGAAGGTGCTAATCTTTATGGAGGCTATCTAAACTGTAACTTTTAATTGGAGTTCTCACAGCAATAATTAGAATTTCCATTGTTTCTGTGTTTGTGTCACATTTAAACTACAGAACAATACCCACAGATAATTAAGACTGAGACTTAAATTATGTTGCAGTCAACTAAAGGCTTCTATGTATTTCTACTGCACTCACATCAGGAGTAGCCACCATGACCTAAAATATTGCAGCCACACTGATGGTCTCTGCCTTCTAGTGTTGCCTCAGTTGACTGAATATGTGCAGTCATGCAGTCTCACCATTTTTTGAGATTAAAGCAACATGCTTTCACTCCTTCTGTAACAGTGAGTCTGTCTCACTGTTAGAGAAGACATAAATGCTGTAGCTTTCAACAACAAACATCTATGTGAGAGATATACAATCTCAGCAGTGTCAGCTTCTTGAGCTGATTGTTGCCAGTTTGATCATAGTTTGAACTTTAGTCACCATTGCACTAATCATGGCTGTTGGCATGGAGATTTGAGAACAGGCTAAATAAATAAATATTTTATGTCAGTGATGCATGTTACATCTGGCCTAGGGGAACCAAACGCAACGAGAAAGGATGCTCCCCTCTTTCCTTGCTCCCAAGGATGACCATGGCCACAGAGCTGCAGGCCAACCAATGATCATTTGAGGAAAATAGTAGCATTAAGCTTCATAGTGAGCAAACAACAAACAAAACAACCTGACCCAAAACTAACTTAACTAACCAAAAACAAAGAAAACAAACTATAGGTTTCTAACCTGACTTCCTATAAAATAAACAGGAGAAAAAGAGATAAACAAAAAGAGCTACTTACCCCTAAGGAGAATGGACGGCTAAATTAAAGTCTCAGCAAACAATACAACACAACATAATACAAAGCCTAGCGCAGTCGGGAGTAAGAGAAGAGGGTGAATGTCTCAAACGCTGCCCATTCATAGCAGCTCCACCAGTCCATTCATCAATCGGCAGCACCTGGAGAGACACCAATGATGGTAGCACCACCCTCAGGCAGGGAGGAATAGCACCTGGAGAGAGAGGCCCTAAGAGTGGTAGCACCACCACCCTCAGGCAGGGAGGAACAACAGCACAAAAAAACCACACATCAAGATCAAAAGAAATACTAAATTATGACCCTGCGTCATAACAATGCAGCGTAAAGGGAATCCTAGAGGGATGTTAAACAAACTATAACTGTACAGAGGTTGACCGGGAGTGAACTTCTATAGACCGTGTCCCAAAAGTTCATGCACCTCAATGGACAACATTGTTGTCTGTGTATCTCCAAAGTGGGTTGCACCTGGTCAGCCAGGTGTTGTGAGGTTGTTTAATTAGTTCATCTGTTTGTGATACGCCTATAAATTTCTTGGTTGACCATGAAGCATGTCATTGAGAGAACCTTTTTGGAAGTGTTGCCACGATGGCCAAACACAAATCTGGAAAAGCTGCACTTTCAAAGTCTCAAGTCCGTGCTCAGGCCATTGCCTTGCACAGGGCAGGGAAAACTTGCAGGGAGGTAGCTCAGGATCTTGGCAGAAGCATACGATGGGTGAAGAAGTGGTGGCAGAGATACCAGAGTTGTGACACCCTTGAAGACATGCCCCATGCAGGTCGCCCCTCAGTTCTGAGTTTGAGGGCCAAGGACATCATCTGCAAGATCGAGACCAATCCTGCCACAGACTCAGTCAATGACTGAAGAATCTTGGGGAAGCAGTCTCTAAGAGTACCACTGATAAACTGGGTCTGGGAGCATACAGAAGACAGCGGATTCCTCGCCTTACCAAAAAGCAAAAGGAGAAGCGGCTTGCTTTTGCAAAGAGGTATGCTGAAATGATATCAAGAGACTGGGAAAACTGGGTTTTTCTCTGATTAGTGCCCTCTCTACTTTTTTCCAACTCCCAACAGCCAAAACGACCGCATTTACACTAATAATAGAATGGAAGTACCACCTTCTGAACAGGTCAACTTCAGCGCCCATTGCATGGTCTGGGCCCCTGGTCATCTTCAGGGCTGTCTGAGTTGCATGTTGTACCCCAGGGGACCACCATCAACACAGAGTATTATGTTAAGAACATTCTCCAGCCAGTGCTACTTCCCATACTCACCAGAAAGTAGAAATCGAGCCCTGTCACAGCTAGAAAGAACAGGTGTCCACAAATGGTCTTCGTGCAAGATGGTGCCCCCGCACATACTGCTTGTACAACTCAGCAGTGGTGTTCTGAGCAACTTCCTGGCCTTCTGCACAAAGAGAAAAGGCCACCCAACTCCCTGGACCTCAACCCGACTGAGAACTGCTGGGGTATCCTGAACTGTCGGGTCTTCCACATCCCATCCCTTACCACCATGAAGCAGCTCAACACGAGGGCTGTGCAGGAGTGGGGCAACATTGAGCCTTCCGTTCTAAAGAACTTAGTGCATTCTATATCTGACAGGCTGAGGGCAGTAATTAAGAAGTGAGTTGACTTTTTCTGTGGTGCATGAACTTTTGGGACACGGTGTAGAATGTCCCCTGTATGTGTTATGCCAAATGTGAATGCGTCTCTAAAACATGAATGACGTAAGTAATGTCGATAGCAACCAAGATTAAATTAGTAGATTAAGTAAAGAAAAGGAATCCTAATTCAGGTAGGTGTTAGCATTAACTGTTTTCTATTGGTAATGACCTGGAAAATATCTGATCATCAAGTCATTTGCAGGGTTTTATTCAATTCAATTCAATTCAGTTTTATTTATATAGCGTCAATAACAATACAAATCGTCTCAAGACGCTTTACAAATCAAGCCTGAAGGCAACGGTGGCAAGGAAAAACTCCCTTTAAACAGGAATAAACCTTGAGCAGAACCCAGCTCATATGGAGGGACCCATCTGCCTAAGGCCAGCCGGGTACAGACAGAGAAAGAGAACAGCAAGATAAACATACATCTGTCATAGATACACATATCTGACTAAAGCATACATGTGGAATCTGTTGATACAAACTGATGATGTTACATGACAGAAAATGTAAGAGGAATCATAGGCAGGTTGGAGAATTGTTCATTCAGGTATCATTCAGTGGATAACTGCTGGATTCCATGGAGACTGGGCAGGCTGATGAGACCACAACAACAGATGTAGTATGGAGCTCCACAGAAAACACACAACTCCAGGCCAGAGATACTCACAAGAAGAAGAGAGAGGAAGGGAGGGGAGGGGAAGGGAGAGGAGGGGTGGGGGGAGGGGAGGGGACACAGCAGTAAACATTCTATACAGTAATTACTAAGAAGAAAAAAGTCAATGGTTAATTCAATTCAATTCAGTTTTATTTATATAGCGTCAATAACAATACAAATCGTCTCAAGACGCTTTACAAGACCCGGCCTGAAACCCCCAGAGCAAGCCTGAAGGCGACGGTGGCAAGGAAAAACTCCCTTTTAACAGGAAGAAACCTTGAGCAGAACCCAGCTCATATGGAGGTACCCATCTGCCTAAGGCCAGCCGGGTACAGACAGAGAAAGAGAACAGCAAGATAAACATACATCTGTCATCAATACACATATCTGATTAAAGCATACAAGTGGGATGCTATGATACAAACTAATGATGTTGCATGACGGTTTGAAAATATAAGGGGAATCATCGGCAGGTTGGAGAATTGTTCATTCAGGTAGGAGTGGATAACAGCAGGATTCCATGGAGACTGGGCAGGCTGATGAGACCACAACAACAGATGTAGTATGGAGCTCCACAGGAAACACTCAACTCCAGGCCAGAGATACTCGGAAGGTTACAAGAGTTTGATTTCAACCACTGCTTGAGGTGAGTTTTGAGCGTTTGTAAAGTGGGACACTCTTATGGAGAGAAACCCCCAGAGCAAGCATGTAGGCGATGGTGGCAACGAAAAAAATCCATTTAAAAGGAAGAAACCTTGAGCAGAACCCAGCTCATATAGAGGAAGACAGAAGAGACAGAAAAGAGCAGAGAACATATAGCTGATGATATTATATACATAATAGTTTGATAATGAATATAAATAAAGCTGTTAGTGGCAGGTTAGTTAGCTGCTATAATTGTTGAATGTAAGATTGATTACATTCATTATTGACTGTAAGCAGGTTGGAGGATAATGCATTTATTTTATTTATTTATTTTATTATTAGGACTTATTTTATTTTTAGAAATGTAAGCTAACATGTTTTACTACCTTGCTCATTCAGGGTTCATGGACAGGGTTGCTGTTGCTGATACCATCTAGCTAAAACCAATCTGGAACCCCAAAGTGAAGGGTTTCCATCTAGATTTGTATGTGCTCTGAAATCTGAATTTGTAAATAATTCAAATGGGAAGGTATGCTACCTAAAGGCCTTATGTATCGTATATACCTAGCCAATAACTTAGCTCTTCAGCAATAGATGTACAAAATCCCAAACATCTGTATTAGCTGTCCAAATGTACTGTACATAGCTGATTATGCTAGCTAATGATGTTGTAGCTATGATCAGACACTGCACAGCAAATCGAACTTTTAAATAGTGATATAATCTGTATGGAGCATTAACTGTTAAGTGAACTTAATAAGTCTACCCACGGTCTGTAATGGGCAACACGCTAACAGCTGAGAGAAGGGGTGAAGTGAACATAGATAGAGAGGTCAAATGAATTAAAGATAGAGATGAAAAAGGTGGATTCTTAGAATGGAAAGAGCTTGATGATAATGATAATTTTATACCATTAGACGGTGGAGAGCCATTTCAGCTCTTATTAAAGCCACACCATTAACTGCTATGGACATAATTAGGACCTAAAGTTAAAAAGACCATTAAATGGAGAGGACTGTTTAAGGTAAAGCTGAAAACATTGAGCTGATAAAGAGTTAATAGTGTGTTGGATTTTAGTACAGTGCTACCTGTATCTGCTGTTAAAGGATAGATAGGATAGATACTGGTGCAGACTCCTCTGAACAAGTGATGTAGAGATGTGTCTGCTACTAGATCTCTGTTCACCATTTATCTGGGCTAAAATCTGAGGTGCTGTTAACTTTTCGATTTCTGTGGGTGGTGACTCGGATGAACTTATCCTCAGGAGCAGAGGTGACTCTTGGTCTTCCTTTCCTGGGACGGTCCTCATGTGAGCCAGTTTGGTCGTAGGTCTTGATGGTTTTTGCAACTGCACATTCAAAGTTTTTGCAATTTTCCAGACTGGCCGACCTTCATTTCTTAAAGCAATGATGGACTGTCATTTCTCTTTACTTAGCTGTCTGGTTCTTGCCATGATATGAATTCTAACAGTTGTCAAATAGGGCTGTCAGCTGTGTACCAGCCTGACTTATGTACAACACTAGTGATGGTCCCAACCCCATTAAGAAGGCAAGAAATTCCACAAATGAAACCTGACAAGGCTCACCTGTGAAGTGGAAACTATTTCAGGTGACTACATCATGTAGCTTACTGAGAGAAGGTCCAAGGGTTTGCAGCTGTCAACAGAACAAAGGGTGGCTTGAGGACTCTAAAATATGAATCATATTTGGAGTTATTTCACACTTTTTTGTTTGCTACATAATTCAATATATGTTTATTCATAGTTGTGATGCCTTCAGTGAGAATCTCAATGTAAATAGTCATGAAAATAAAGAAAGACAATTAAATGAGAGGGTGTATCCAAACTTTTTGACTGGTACCGTACAGTCGGTGTTCTTAACTTACATAGTTTTTTCCTTCTCTATCTGTTTCATCACTCATTCCTGTTTCTCCTTTCCTTCCTTTTCCTCTCCATGACTTTAAGCTGTCCATCCTTGCTTCCTTCCACTCAGTCATCTCTCTCTACTACTCTGTATTCATGGGGATTTATCTGAAACTGAAAGAAAATCCATCACTCTGTGGAGTGCAATAAGTGATGAGACAAGAGACGGAGTTGCATTGAGTCAACTTTACTTTATAAATCCAAAAATACTGTAGGTCAAAACTGCCACACAACGTAAACCTGGAACTCATACCTCGAAACAACCACTCTCTTAAAGGTACAGTCTCTTGGTGAATGTCTCTCATTGTGTTCATTGTGGGTCACCCACCCACTAGTGCAAAACAGAACAGACTAGCCCATAACAGTCAACGTGTAGGGACGTGGATCAGGCAACAATAACTGCGCTTAACAGAAGAGGGACAAGGGAAAGAGGTAGGGCCGGGGCTTGGGCCGAAGCCTGAGCTGAAGCTGCTGCAGGGGGGCGCCCTCGTCGTGGGGGCTGGGCCAGCTGAAGAGGTTCACCAATATAAACATGAGCAGGATTATTATGGTCTACAGCCACCCACTCAGGCCTCCCCCATATCCACAACAAAGTTCTTAGAAGATCTTGCTTGTGGGTGGAGCGAAGATCAAGCATAACCTATGGGAAGCGGTCGGCATAGTCGCTGCCCGTAAGGCTGGCCCTGAGTGCAGCCTTCATGTCATTATGAAAGTTCATTGGTAGAACAGAAGAATATAAAAATTAAATGTGGCCGGTGTTGGGTATAGTTACTTTTAAAAGTTTTTCTTTCCTTATCCGGAGAAAGTCTTAAAGTAATTGATTACTTTAAAAAAAAAAAAAACTAACAAAGTTAGGGCGGCACAGTGGCGCGGTGGTTAGCACTGATGCCTCACAGCAAGAAGGTCACCGCAGTTCAAAACTTGGTAGAGGCCTTCACCCCCAATTGGGAAAGGCCGTGGATAGCGTTAAAAACCAGATGCCTCCAGCCAGCAGGTACCATGGGACGTGGTTGGCCAGTGATGACGTCGCAGACGAGTGTGCCTTGTCAAACACCACATCTTCCATGAGCACTGCCGTGGGGGCCATCCTGTAGGCTTACACCTCCGAATTTGTGGTCAGATCCGCCCCATGGCTGCGTAGTCGAGGCCTACGTGGACAGACCCAGTGGCCGCAGTCAGTGAGTGGCACTCAGTGGTGTAATCGGAGATGGCAGAGAGCTGATGCTGCTGTCGACCACACCATGGCTCGAAGATTTGTCCATGGTCAATGTCAGCAGCTTTTGGTCAATGAAAGCTGTGAACCGCCGGCCGTCCAACAGGAAACGGAAATGACGGGTAGTGAGGAAAAGACCCAGGAGCTCTCTGTCAAAGGCGCTGTATTTCCTCTCGCTGTCATGGAGCTTCATGCTAAAAAAGGCCAGTGGCTGCCAGGCTCTGCCCACCCACTGCTCACACACAGCCCCCACAGCATAATCCGAAGTCTGCATAGTAAGAGCAACTAGGGTGGATGGAGACGGATGCGCTAGCAGAGCAGCGTTGGCCAGCGCGTTTTTTGGCAGCATCAAAAGCATCACTCATCCCTGGGGACCAATCCAACACATTCGCCGGCCTTCTACTCCACAAGGCGTTATACAAGGATCACATTAGTTGGCCTGCAAGGGGGAGGAAACGGTTGTAGAAATTCACCATGCCCAGGAATTCCTGCAGGTACTTTACAGTGCATGGGCGTGGGAAACTGGCAACGGTGTCCACCTGGGGATGGAGGGGCACGGCCCCCTGTGGGTTGACATTGTGGCCGAGGAACGTGATGGACGAGCTGATGATGAGACCATGCTCCCTGAGCTGGTCGAACAGCTGCCAGAGATAAGCGCAGAGGTAAGCGCAGGGGAAATCCGCCCCTAGTAGCAGCATAGACACGGACACTTCGACATACCTTGTGCCATAGGTACAAATGGGTGTCCATCCGGGGGCTATGTCCGTGAGCCACGGTTCGCCCCACAATCAACCAGCACCCGCCAGCCAGACAAGGTTTCAATGATCCTTTTACTTGTTGTGTGATTACGGACCGCAAATCCGTAATCATTACTGTGTTAATTGTAGTCGCGCTCCGTGCGCTTTAAGTGCCCCCCCACACACACACACACACACATATCCCATATACACGTAGATATACCTGGTTGTAATTTACCAGATCGAGGTAGATTACCCAGCGTTAGAACCTCTGTCTTAGTTCGAACTATCACCGTGTGAGTTACCGGCTGATCGGCACGCCACCAACCATACCACTTTGAATTGTCTGCCATTTTCCCAGGGCAAGGATCGTTGGTGACGTAAACCCACTCATGGGTGGAGCCAGCCATCCTGCCTCTCCCTTCTCCTCCTCCTTCCCTTACGTCCTTAAGCTCTTCCCCTTTCCCGTCCTCATTACACACATACACCCACACACTTACACACACGCACACACATACCAGCATCTCCGTATGCTGTTGGAGTGTTTGAATTTGAAGATTTAAGAGTAGTTGGTAGAATACGTAGAGTGATTCGGTATTGTTAATCATTGACAATTTCGTAATAGACACTGTTGTATTTAAAGTCAAGCTACTCGTGGTGATTATTGTGTGTTTATATTGTGCCACGCTGGTTGAGAGAGTCTGTGCTCGGATTCCTAACTTCAACATTCAATTTGAGACTGAAACGTATTTGGTTAACGTTCCCTGTTAACAGGGTGGTGTCCTATACTATTCATTTCAATTAATAAACATATTTTTAATAATTCATAATTATTAATAATAATTATTAATTATCTAAATTTAACCAAATTCGCATCACCAAGCCCAACAGTGTGGTGCACACAGGAGCTGGAAGCTGCCACAGGAAAATGAGGGATCCTTACCGCACAGCACAGCACAGCACAGCACAGCACAGCAAGCATCCAGCGTCGCCAAGGCTGTTCAGAGACAGCAGGCAGTCTGCTTTCTCCAGCTCTGACAGTTCCTCTAACAGGACCCTCTAACAGCACCATAGCCCTGGCTGTCCTCGAGGAATTTAAGGCTGCTACCACATGGAAATACATGGTAACGCCTGTGCTGCCACAAGTCCCGTAACTTGATGGTGGGAGTGTAGATAGAGCCGATATTAGCCTTGCTGGTAGCAGCTGCATTTTCCCCCCTGTCGGTGTGCGACATAACTTAGCCGTATCCAACTCGCATCGGGGTCACCAATGTACATTGAAACAACCACTCTCTTAAAGGTACGGTCTCTTGGTGAATGTCTCTCACAGTGTTCATTGTGTATCACCACAACTCCTTATTGTCCCTCTTTCCTTCATTGTACTCTTTCCTCTCTCCAGAATCAGAATCAGCTTTAATTGCCAAGTAATTGCCAACTTAAATAAGTGTAAGAAAAATAAAATAAAATAAATCTCAATTTGTACTCATAAAAAATAGGATATGAGCGGTTATATACACCAAAAACCAGGGTTTAGTACTGTATACAATGATGCAGAGTATTTTTTATTGTTCGTAAAAATGGTCTCACACTCTGTGACTTCTCAGAGTTCATCAGAGTGACAACCCGGGGGAAGAAACTGTCCTTGTGATGGGTGGTTTTGGCGTACAGTGCTCTGTAGCGCCGGCCTGAGGGGAGGAGTCTAAACAGATTGTGACCAGGGTGTGAGGGGTCTGTGGAGATTTTACTGGCCCGCTTCCTGACCCTGGACTGGTACAGGTCCTGGATGGAGGGAAGGTCGGTACCAATGATCCTCTCTGCAGCCCTGACTGTTCTCTGCAGTCTGTCCCTGTCATGCCTGGTGGCAGATCCAAACCAGACAGTGATGGATGTGGTCAGGACAGGCTGGACTATTGCGGTGTAGAAGATGGTCAGCGGCACCTGAGGCAGGTTGAACTTCCTGAGCTGGCGCAGAAAGTACAGCCTCTGCTGGGCCTTCTTCCTTACAGTGTCGGGTTGTACCACACAATCATGTCAATTTCTTTGTCATGTCTGTCCTTTTGCCCATTTCTTTTTTTATTTTATTTTATCTGTATTTTACCATTTTCTCCCATCTTCCTTCCAATTCTCCCCTTCTCCCTTACAGTCTGGCCTTTTACCCTTTTTCGCTCTACTTCTTTTATGCTTCCTTCATTCCTCCCTTAAGATTTTTTAACACATCATCGCTTCCTTCTTCACACTAACATCTCTTGCTTCCCTCTAACCCCTTGTACTGCTTTCTCCTTCATCCCTCTTCCCTTCTTTCTCGTACCTTCACAATCCACTTCTTTCTCCCCCAATATTTTTCTCTACCTAACATTGTCTCCTTTTTTCCCTCTGTGCTCCCACTCCTTCATTTTCCCTAATCTGGCTTTTGTCCTTTCCTATCTCTTTTTACGCTTCTATCCCTCCCTTCCTCTCTCCTTCCTTTTCCCCCTCCTCGCCGTCCCTCCGTCCTAATAGCGCAGTGACAGCAGCAGTGTTTCTAATCAGAGGTGAGAAGAGCGAATGAGCAGCCGTCCGATCCTCTCTGCTCTCTCATCAATCGGCTCTAACTGAATGGGAGCAAATCTCAGCCGGGACAAAATTAATATGTAGCAGATCTGTGGCACGCTCGCCTACCCCGGAATTGGAAATGGCTTCTGTGCTGCCTGACCCATATCCGTCCACATGTGTGAGCATGTGCATGTGTGGGTGTGCATGTGAGTTCGCGTGTGTGTGTCAGGAGGTTGTGGTAGCAGATTATTGGAGAGACAATTGGCTGTATGGCAGTAATCAGGAGAACACTGAGGTGTGTCTATCTTATGACTGCTTGCTGACAACCCTTTACACACACCCACACACACCCACACACATGTATGCACCAGGACACCCCACCACCACCACCATCCAATTCAATCAGACAGTCCATCCGCCCTGCAGAGCAATGTGGCACTGCCCCCGTGCATGACAGTATCAATTCAATTACGCAGGAAATGGATCCATATTCAACCCATATAAACTCATACACAGAGCTAGGAGGGGCTGCTGCTGCCGTCGAGAGAAAGAAATGCACATTTACCCTGTAATAACTTTCATTTGGACTGGCTTTGAAAACCATTCTCAGCCAGGCATTTGTCGCTGTCACATCACGTTATCCACAAATCAGGTTTACAAAATATCAATTCAATTTCTGGCGTAGCGCGAAACGCTGCAAGAGGAGGAGAGAGAAGCACACACACACACCTCAAGAGTAAGAAGGGGATAGAGAGGGAGAGAGCAGGCTGCTGAGGGGCCCCTTGTGGTTTGGGCAGATTTCCAGTCAGAACTAATCAAAAGCAGAGCAGACCATGCTAATCTCTTCAATTTCATCCTTTAGACTGGTGTCTTTCTGCGAGTCACACATGTCCAGACAAACACACACACACCTTGCCTCACATGCATGTTTGCGCCGGCATGCACACCTGGCCAAGTGAAAACATACATAACGCAGACATAAGCACACTGATAATACACACAGTGTATAGTCTATATACATCATACATGACTACACTCTCTCTTACACGCAGACACTGTATGGGCACTACAGATTGTTGAAGTGAGTACTTGCGGAGTGTGGGGTGAGGAATAAGGTGAATGTTTCCGAATATACGTCCAAATATAGATAGATAGATAGATCGATAGATCGATAGATAGATAGATAGATAGATAGATAGATAGATAGATAGATAGATAGATAGATAGATAGATAGATAGATAGATAGACTTTAGTAATCCCGAGGGAAATTCATCCAGTAGCAGTAACATACATTGAACATACAATACAAAAGCTATATAAAAAAAAACAGAAAGTAACTAGAAATAAAATGTTTGACACAATATAAAGTGACCAGTAGAAGTAGATGTTTTTTGTTTTTGTTTTTTTTATATAAATATGAGAGCTACAAATGGGGAGGACTGTGTGCAATTAAATTAAATTAGTTTGTAAACAGATGGGTGAAATGAAAAAAAATGAATGAAAAGTCACAGTCACCACATGTAACAGAAGTAGACAGACATGGCAATGGCAGTGAGTGTCCAGTAAGTAGGTGCAAAAAGATATGTCCATTGTCTATTGTGTCTCCTGCCATCACTGAGAGATGTTGTCCAGCCTGATGGCCAGAGTTTTTGCTGTGTTCTAAGAGGGGTATAATGAAGCTGTAACTAGTCTGATGGCAGCAGGGAGGGAGGAGTCAGAATTGACACACTGCATCCCCTGCTTAGTGTTTTTATTGATTCTCACTATTGTTTTGATTAAAAAAAACATAATGTTTCAAAAGGTTACCATTTTCTATGAACAGCAACAAACCTGTTTACTGATGATAATGAGAAATTTCTTGCACCTTAGCCAGTACCAGAATATAAGATGCATACGCTGTTTTATGTAATTTGCCTGGTGTATCTTCAGCTTTTCTCCTTCAGACCAGTGATTTATCAAAGTAAAATCTGTTGTTGGGACGGTCACAGAGAGACACATGTCATACAGTCAGTCCATAAATATTGGGACACAATTCTAATCTTTTTGGCTCTACAATTCAATTCAATTCAATTCAGTTTTATTTATATAGTGTCAATAACAATACAAGATCCGGCCTGAAACCCCCAGAGCAAGCCTGAAGGCGATGGTGGCAAGGAAAAACTCCCTTTTAACAGGTAGAAACCTTGAGCAGAACCCAGCTCATATGGAGGGACCCATCTGCCTAAGGCCAGCTGGGTACAGACAGAGAAAGAGAACAGCAAGATAAACATACAGTACATCTGTCATAAATACACATATCTGACTAAAGCATACAAGTTGGATGCTATGATTCAAACTAATGATGTTACATGACAGTTTGAAAATGTAAGAGGAATCATAGGCAGGTTGGAGAATTGTTCATTCAGGTAGGAGTGGATAACAGCAGGATTCCATGGAGACTGGGCAGGCTGATGAGACCACGACAACAGATGTAGTATGGCGCTCCACAGGAAACACTCAACTCCAGGCCAGAGATACTCGGAAGAAGGGAGAGCAGCAGTAAACATTCTACATAGTAATAGCACAGAATTGCATGACTGGTAGCAGATAGGAATTTAGAGGGCAGGAGCTCTGTGCCAGAGAAAAAGAAAGTGGAGGAAATGAGAGAGGAGAGAGAAGAAAGAAGGAGAACATGTGTTTGGTGCATTGTCCCCAAGCAGCCTAGGCCTATAGCAGCATAACTAAGGGATGGTGTAGTCCAGCCCTAACTATAAGCTTGATCAAAAAGGAAAGTCTTAAGCCTGACCTTAAAAATAGAGAGAGTGTCTGCTTCACGAACCCAAACTGGGAGCTGGTTCCACAGGAGAGGAGCCTGATAGCTGAAAGCTCTACCTCCACCACAATAGATTTGAAATGAAACAAACAAGATGAGCTTTAACTTCAGACTTTCAGTTTGTATATGTGCCTCCCATTTTTTAAGAGACCAAAAGTAATGGGGTAAATTAACAATCAAATCAAACTTTCCCTTTTTAATACGTGGTTCCAAATCCTTTGCAGTCAATTACAGCCTAAAGTCTGCACAGACATCATCAGACGCTGGGTTTCATCCCTGGTGATGCTCTGCCAGGCCTCTACTGCAGCTGACTTCAGTTCCTGCTTGTTTTTGGGGCATTTTCCCTTCAGTTTTGTCTTCAGCAAGTGAAGTACATGCTCAGTCAGATTCAGGTCAGGTGATTGACTTGGCCATTGCATAACATTCCACTTCTTTGCCTTAAAAAACTCTTGCTTTCACAGTATGCTTCGGCAAACAATTTTTTTTTTAGAACATTCTGCTTTCTTTCTGCCTTCTTCTCTTTAATCAAAATGACACCAAGACAGTCTTCGTTCTTTTTTATTTACTAAGTATAAATTCTAACTGGGATTAGTGAACTAATGTAACTTTCACCAATATTTTATATTTCTCGTTTTGAACTCAGCGAGCAAGTCAACACTGCTCATTTAGATTTTTTAAAATTAAAATCATTTTAAAATTATTTATTTTTTTTTTTTTATTTTTTTATTTTTGATGAATATTTTTGCCATTTGGGAAAAAAACTGCAGATAGCCATGACAAATTCACATGATGAAACTTATTCATAATCTGCTGAGCCTAATAAACTATTCTACAGACACAGGAAAGCTCAAAGATGGCACCTGGTGGGAAGGTGTGTTATGGCAGTGTCTGAAACTAAAGGACAGACAACAAGCAGAAAATGCAAAAATCACCAAATATGAATTCTTAAAGTGTCTTTGCTCACAAATCTGCCTTTGCATACTGCCTTTTACTTGGATTCTGTCTCTTGTACAATAAATTTGTTGTGAATAAGCTTCCCTGCTGTATTTTACACTACATGTCAGAGGAGTGAGTACTGAGGAGGTGCTGCCTGTTGTAATATGTCTATGGCTGTTGTGGAGTAAATTCCTAATGAAACGCTCTCTTCTTCAATAACCAGACACATGGAGCTTCCTTCATTTGGAAACTGTTAGCAACTCAAATGCCCAGCACTTGAATGAAATTATCTATAGACACACACACAGCACCAAGACACACACACACAGATACAGCGTCAGCTCTCACAGTAATTACACAGTTGCAGGGAGCGCCGGGGCTCAAAACGCTGTTTAACGAATCAATTTAAGAATGCTTACCTTGTAAAGCTGTATCTATTTGTGTGTGTTTGTGTATGTGTGTGTGTGTATGTGGACACTTCCCTTAGCTGATCCATTAAGGCGTTAACAAAGAGCTGTGCTCGGCCGCGCTGCTGGAAATGTGTAATTGCAAGGATAGCTACGGGCCGACACACACAAATACACTTTATTGATCCATGGCATCTCCCTTATAGTGCCTCCAGCAAACACACACACACAGCCTCGGCAAGTGCCTCTACTGACTTTAAAACCATTCAGTTGCCATCAGTGGCAGTTTATCAAGCAATCAATAGTCTTTTATTTTCTCATATCTTTAAATGGACGAATATCCTGAATATGATTTTTAGAACAGCGGGGAGGAATGTGATGAAAAAGAAGAGAGGGAGGAAAGAGCAGAGGTGGGGAGAGGAAGCTGAAGGGAGGATGTAAAAGGAATCAGACATCAAAGGAACTGAATAAACTTTCAAGAGGAGAAAAGGGGAATGAAAATAGTTTTTAGAGGATAAAGGAAAGACTAAAAGAGATATGAAGAGGAGTGTAAGGTGGTGAAATGGGAGAGTTAAGCTGTAGATGTTGGACCACCGCCAGCAAGCAGGAAGCCTGTTGACCTGAGCACCATTTGCATGTTAAGTGGTGTCAATCTGCATTGATTCCAAGCCAAATGAAATGCAGTGGGCTTCAATAGAGCCTATGCTTTACAAGGGCCTCATAGCTGCTACATCCAGCCTATTGGATTCAGATTAACAGGCTCAGTATGGCAGCACACTGAGCAACTTATCTTTAATTAAAATCACTTCCTTCTAAGGACCCACTGGACTGGACCTGCATTGAATGGGCTGAATCTGGACTGGACTTGTCCTGGTTGTATAGGATTGCATAGAATTTATTGAAACTGGACTGGGCTGAAATAGACAGATCTTCTCTGCAGTGGTTTCATCTTCACTGTATTGTATGCGCCCAGATTTGAACATGAATTCTAACAGAAAGGCGTCCTTGAAAGAATCACAAGCAATTATTATCAGTTTCCATAAACATCTATCAGTAGCAAATTTGCTTGACACATGCCGTCAAACAACTCTGACCTCCCAAGGCAATGCCCTAAAAGAAAATGAGTACAACCAATGTTGTACTGAGCATTTTGTTGTTGCTTGGTCATATTAATATATAAAAAAGTCAATAAATATATTTGAGGAAAAAAAAGCAGTACAAGTACTGTAATTTCTGGACTATAAGGCGCACCTGAATATAAGCTGCACCAGCTAAATTTTGGGGGAAATACAGATTGTTCCATATATAAGCTGCACTCAACTATAAGCTCCTGGTGTTTTAATTGTTTAATTACCGTATATAAGTGTTTCTTCTACCACGGAGGGGATTGTCGGGACAGAAATTAGTGCTTGGAAACGCAAAGCATTATTTACATTTGAGAAACACAATAAATCTTTCAATCAATCAAACAATCAATCGATTAAACTTTCACATCTTTGACATTACAAACAACATTCGTACAGTGTCCATAGCGCACTTCCTGCGGTCATAGTACCATAGTAGAGCAGTATAACAAAAAACAAAGCTTACAACTCTTGACGAGGCAATAACGTTAAATGGCTAAATTTAATTGTTTTTAAAAGTGTTTGTAACATGGCAGTAAAGGTGCAGTAACGGCCGTTTACTGTATCAAAATAACCAGCCTACTATACCAGCAAAGTCAGCCAGATTGATCGGCTTTAACTTAAAAGCAGCATCATATGCACTTTTCCGTTTGTTTTCCATAATGAGGGAGTGTGCATGAACACTTCCTTGGCGCAAACTGTCTTGCTCTCATTCTGTCTCTCGTACTGTATTTGGGCTTCCTTGGTTTGTTTTGCTCCTGTTACCTGGTGCGAACTGTCTGTCTTGCTCTTGCTCTTCCACGATAGTCCGCCTCCTGGTGACTGTTAGCTGTAAAAATCCATAAATAAACCGCACCATTGTATAAGCCGCAGGGTCCAAAGCAAGTGACAAAAGTAGCGGCTTATCGTCCGGAAATTGAGGGTAGTATAAGCCGGTCATGATGTTTGACTGGTGTACTTTCTTAGAAAATGTAAAATCCTCAATTTCTATCTTTATACATATCACCTTGAATGAACATCAGTGCTGATCATTGTCTATTGTTTGACATGAACCGCAATCGAGTGTGATTTGGTGCAATTGAAGTGCAATTGAACTGCACCAAATTACACTTTGTCGGGCCAAAGTGAGTTTATACTCAACCCAGTTATAATAAATGGTTTGCTGAAAGGAAAAGTTATAAGACATACTACTTTTCACTACTGCATTAAATGGAAAATAGTTCAGCAGTAATAGCACAGTCATCATCGTTTCAGTTCTAGTGGAATAGATGTTTACTTAATGTGATTTATAAAAAGTCATTATGAGAAACCATGTCTTAGGGGCTTGATAATGCTTCTGTTGACTAGCAAGAAGAAAGGGAAAAAAAGGGCTAAAATAGTGCACAACCAACGGTAGTGAAAGCTGAGGTCATGCCTAAGATAATGTTCAGAGGGAACTGGGAGTTGCTTTTCTGATTGCATTTAAGTTTTGTCTGTTCCCACCCCTGTCTTTTGTCTACATGCTCTCGCTATTCCATCAGACTGTGTGTGTGTGTGTATGTGTGTGCAGTACCTGTTTTTGGATTTGTGTTTGTGGATACCCTGCAGTGCTTTTCATTCATTCATTCATTCATTCATTCATTCATTCATCTTCTGTATCTTCTGTTAAGGGTCGCGGGGGTCTGCTGGAGTGCTTTTTGTTCCTAATTTAGTAAGTTTCATTGAAGTTGTTTTGTTTCTGGAGAATAGGCAGGGTATCCACAAATGCAAATACAAAACCAGGTGAAATCCCCCCAAAAACTAAACACACACAAAACACAGGAAATCAGAGAAGCACAACAAACTTAACCAAAACTCTAGAGATCATAAAACACTGAGAATACTGACACCGCTCTTTGTTGTAGTACATTTGACCCTGCAGTCACAACATAATTGCCTTACTTTAGCAACTGACTGTGAAAAGTCTACATGCTCAAGGTATTAATTCTAGAAAAAGTTGTTTCTAATCAGTTGTGTGACCACTTAAGCAGGAGAATTTCAGTCAGGTTTTAGAGTTCGTCATAGTACAGAAACAGCTCTGGTTAAAGTTACCAATGATCTCCTCATGGCTTCAGATAGTGGACTTGTCTCTATACTAGTTCTGCTAGATCTTAGTGCTGCATTTGACACTATTGATCATAATATTTTACTACAGAGACTTGAAAGTGAGATCCAGATTAAAGGAACTGCATTAGATTGGTTTGAATCCTATCTGTCTGACAGATTCCAGTTTGTTCATGTCAACCATGATTCCTCTACTTATACAAAAGTAAGTTATGGAGTTCCTCAGGGTTCTGTGCTAGGACCAATACTCTTCACATTATACATGTTGCCATTAAGGAAGATTATTAGAAAACCTGCCTATGATTCCCTTAACATTTTCAAACTGTCATGTAACATCATTAGTTTTTATCATAGCATCCCACTTGTATGCTTTAGTCAGATATGTGTGTCTATGACAGATGTATCAGAATCAGAATCAGAATCAGCTTTATTGCCAAGCATGTGTGTACATACAAGGAATTTGCTTTGGTCCTACAGAAAAGACCATGGCCGTTTATCTTGCTATTCTCTTTTTCTGTCTGTACCCGGCTGGCCTTAGGCAGATGGGTCCCTCCATATGAGCTGGGTTCTGCTCAAGGTTTCTTCCTATTAAAAGGGAGTTTTTCCTTGCCACCGTCGCCTTCAGGCTTGCTCTGGGGGTTTCAGGCTGGGTCTTGTAAAGCGTCTTGAGACAATTTGTATTGTTATTGACGCTATATAAATAAAACTGAATTGAATTGAATTGAATTGTTGTACAATTAATTGCATGAATTACGCAGGCTGTATTTTTCTATGCAACACCAGTTACATCAAGTACCTGCATTATGTAAAAAGTCAGAGGCAGCCAATGGAAGGAGCCGGGCTCATGCAGGGCAAGAATGATGAACATTGTTTCAAAGCATTAGATGTGTAGATACACATGTCTGAGTTTGTAGATGAATGCCACAACACTGTTTGCTGGTGCAGGGGTAACACTCTATGATCATTGCAAATGTACACACACAGACAGATACATGAACATGCATTAATTTCAAGTTTCTAGTCATATGTTGAGAAGATGAGATGAACAGCGTCTGACACTAATGCTAATACACACTAATAACACACAGTGTCTCTGTCATCATTCTTCTTTTCTTCGCTGCTCTGGCTGAATAATCTCAGTCATCTAAAAAGTTAACTCTAAAATACTAAACTTCTCTTTAAGCAGTGTTTCAGCTCTTAAACAGCTTTAATTAAAGGCACACACAAAGTGCAAATGACATAAACAGCAGCAATCTCTTAGCGTATAATGATAATGATGAAAAAAAACAAGAGTCCACAGACCAGCACAATAGATAGAACATATCTAGCAGCTTCTGACAGATGTTAAACAACCCTAGCCTCCTGAGGGCTCTGACCTATATGAATCTATGTTAGTCAGCCAGTCCAGTTTTTGATCCAGGTCTCGACCCAGGTACTTATAGGTCTGAACCACCTCTACACACTCTCCACTGCAGTGGCGGCTGCTGGTCTTTCAAATAGGGGAAGCCCAGTTTTGTGAAATTGGCCAATTATTACATCATTAAATTTATGTCTGTGAAGGTTCTCAATCATCCAGGTCATGGTAATCCAAAAAGTTTCAAAAAAGGCAACTGGACTTGTAGATTTTTCGAGAAGACGTTTCGCCACTCATCCGAGCTTGTCACGTGCCAATCTGGGTTGATTTGGACGGGGTCTGAGCCGGTCGGCCAAGATGATAGGAGATGCTATCGGTTGCCAGGGGCAACGCCCTCAGAATTTAACGGAGGAGCGACGAAACATTAATTTTTGCGCGTTTATTATTTCGGCGGGACAGATACAAGAAAAGTAAGAAAGTAAAGCAATGGAGAAAGTTAAGGGGAAAGAAAATGGACCTTACAGGGACAAGCTTACATAAAACAGCAAAACAGCGGTATTTGGAGAAGCTGTAGCATGACGACAACTCCTCACTCTCTATAGTCTTAAAGCGCTGTCAATCACGACGAGTTCCAGCCACGTTAACAGTTCATCCAATCATCATAGAGAAGTTCGGCGTCCAGGTACATCCCACTGCCCATTGACTCCCAGAGACGCCCGGCTTCCCTGGAAGTGACAATTTTGGAGCGTTTACCAAGCTTTTTTGCCCTGAGATTGGCCCATTCTGAAGCCCCATTGAAAGTCCATTGAAGCCGAGCCTCAGTGGGTTTTTAAACGGGCCGTGCCATTACAGCAATATGAGAAAAAAATCACGATAGACGAACGGCTAAAACTTATTAATGATTGTGTTATTATAAGAAGTAGCCATGAAGTCGATCATATTCTAGCACATTTTTGAGTTTGAGTAGTAATGTAAATTCGTAGTATTTGACGAAATTGCCAGCGATATTTTAGGGGAGGCTGAGCCTCCCCTGTAGTCTTAGAGCAATCGCCTCTGCTCCACTGCTGGTTACGGGCTGCAGATGGGGCCTGGACCTCTACAAATCCACTCCCATCTCCTTGGTTTTAGCTGTATTGATCAAAAGATGGTTCACTCTGCAGCATGAGATAAAGTTGTTCAGCAGATTCTTGTACTCCTGCTCTTGTCCATCCCACCCCACAATTGCAGTGTCCTCTGAGAACGTCTGCAGGTGACATGACTCTGTGTTGTACTTGAAGTCTGAGGTGTACAAGGTGAATAGGACAGGGGAGAGTACAGTCCCCTGTGGTGCCCCTGTGCTGCTGACAATAGTACCTGACGTGCAGTTCCCCAATCTGACATACTGTGATCTCCCACTGACATAGTCCGCTATACACAAAGTGAGTTGTGAGTCCACTCCCATCTCTATTAGGTTGTCTCTCAGCAGCAGGGGCTGGATGGTGTTTCGTCAAAAAACACGGTCCTCACAGCAGCATTCCTCCTGTCGAAGTGTGAGAGAGTCCAATGGAGCAGGTAGAGTATGGCATCCTCCACCCCCTGGTAAGCAAAATGCAATGGGTCCAGAGCGTGGCGGATCTGGGGCGTAATGTGATGGAGCAGTAGCCTCTCCATGGTCTTCATGATGCTGGATGTCAGAGTAACCGGTCTGTAGTCATTCATCTCCATCGGGAGTAACTTCTTAGGGACAGGGATGATTCAATTAAATTCAATTGAATATAGCATTAATAACAATACAAATTGTCTCAAAGATGCTTTACAACATCCGGTCTGAAAGACGGCCTAAAACCACCAGAGTAAGCATGAAGGTGGCGGTAGCAAGAAAAAACTCTCTTTTAACAGGAAGAATCCTTGAGCAGAACTGGGAAAGAATTGCTCATTCAGTCAGGAGTGGATAACTGCAGGAGGCCATGAAGACTGGGCAGGCTGAGACCACGACAGATATAATTCTATAGAATGGAGCTACACAGTAGTAGCACAAAATTGCATGACCAGTATTAAAGAAGAAGTTAGATAATAAATTAGAGGACAAGAGCTTGTGTCAGAAAAAAGAAAATGGAGGATAGGAGCACTGTGCGAGAGAGAACAGAGTAGAGGACATGTGCTCAGTGCACCATCCCCCAGCAGCTTAGGTCTATTGCAGCGTAACTAAGGGATGGTTCAGTCCAGCCCTCATTACATGCTTGATCAAAAAGGAAAGTCTTAAGCATGATCTTAAATGTAGAGAGGGTGTATCCCGAACTCTACCTCCCTGTGGCATACTCCAATGCCACTGTGAGTCCTACAGCAGAGAATTACCCGGAGAGCTATGACGTTTCAGTTGCTTTATTCAGAACAAAACACTCTACACAACATTTGTTGTCGTTCACAGGCTTGTTCTCCTTTCTCCACTGCCGACAGCCGTGAGTATGTCTCTCTGCATTGTGCTCCTCCAGGTCCACCATGCTACTGTGTCAAAAGGAGAGAGTGATTAGACTAACAGGATGCAGGTGTGCCAGTCAGTCTCACCTGGTGCTGCTCTCCTGAGCCCTCTCATCCAGCTGATGCACCACGCCCCCTCCACACTCCCATTCTACTTTTTAGAATTCTAGGAAGCACAAGTAGGCCTGTACTTTGAGATCTGAGTGATCTGTTGGGATAATATGGAACAATGAGGTTTTTCAGATACGATGGAATCTATTCTAGATTTTAAAGGAAGTCAGTGAAAACTAAAACTGGAGTATTATGAGGTCTCTTGCTAATTCCTGTCAGTGCTCTTGCTGCAGCATTTTGAATCAATTTTAAAGAGCTACCATGCATGAACTAGTTTTTCAGCATCACTTTGAGACAGGATGTTGCTAATTTTGACGACCAAGACCAGACCAAGAACGCAGAGATTAGTGATTAAACCGGTTTATTGCCAAGACAGAAGAAGCAGGTGGGAGCAGATTTGCAAGACGACGAGATGTACCAGAGCCAGGTTTGGAGAGAGGCTGGTGGAAAGGTGGAGCTGAGTGAGGATTCCAGGGAGAACGCGATAAAGCAGGTGAGTACATGGATCCAGGAGCTGAAGACCATGAGCACAACAGTCAGTAATTGCAAGAGAAAACTCAGGACTAGAGATGAGAGCCACGGCACAATACCACTAAAAGAAAGCAGACGATCTACCAACAAGAGAAGGACTGAACCAGGATTTATGGACGAGGAGACCTGGCTTACACCGAGCATCCCGTATGGAGTGGTCTGCTGGAACAGTGGCATCCCGGAGAGGGAGAGGAAGAAGCTGGATAAGATCATCGGGAAGTCCAACTCTGTCCTGGGCTGCCCCTTGGACTCAGTGAGGGAGGTGGGTGAGTTATGGCTAAACTGTCCTCCATGCTGGACAATGAGTACCACCTCCTGCACGGTGACCTGACGGAACTGAGGAGCGGCTTTAGTGACAGACTGCTTTACCCCTGATGTGTGAAGGAAAGATATAGAAGGTCTTTCCTTCTTGCTGCTGTTCTCCACAAGGAGAACTCCTAATAGGTGCAATATTATTACACCTTATGGTGTAATAACTCCAGTCTATCAATTAACTATTCTATCTCTGCCATGTCCGCATGCTGTAGCAAGCTGCAATTTCCCCATTGTGGGACAAATAAAGGTTTTCTTATTCTTCTTATTGTTATTAGATGGCTGTTGAGGTTCCATAGAGTGCAGGTGTACAGGTAAGTGGCTCCAGCTCCATGCAGCTCCAGACCAACCTCCACTCAGAAGACACACACACACACAGAGACAGACACTCCCAACAAGAAAGAGAGGGGGGAAATGGAACACATAGGGATTCCTGACACCTTTATGCTTGGAGCTTAACCAGTTGATTAGTTTCATCTGGTTTCATGGATACATATAGCAGTATAGAATATATTATTCTATATTCTATATTCATATTCTTAGAGATGAGAGCAGCACCTGCTTAGGTGGGGTGGTTGCCATCTCACCTAATCAGACCAGGCTTTCCCCAGAAAGTTACACATGTTAGTGAAGGTTATTGTTCACCTGAACAATAAACTGGACTGGTCAGACAACACCAGTGTCCTCTACAAGAAGTGACAAAGTCGCCTCCACCTGCTGAGGAGACTGAGGTCCTTCGGTGTGTGTAGGACGCTGCTCAGGACCTTCTATGACACTGTGGTTGCATCAGCAACCTTTTACGCTGTGGTCTGCTGGTGTAGTGGAGTCACAGAGAGGGACAAGAACAGACTGGGCAAACTGATCAAGAGGGCCAGCTCCATCCTGGGCTGTCCTCTGGATTCAGTGGAGCAGGTGGGGGAAAGGAGGATGTTGGCTAAACTGCCCAATATCAGGAACAACCCCTCTCATCCCCTGTATGAGACAGTTGGGACTTTGGGAAGCTCCTTCAGCCAAAGACTGCTGCATCCACAGTGCAGGAAGGAACGCTCCTAACCCTTCTGCTGCTGAGCTTCTTCTCATTGACTTATGCACAGTGTACAGTATATATATAACCATCATCTCACACCTTCTAGTTGCAGTACATGGTAATTTAACTCCTATTGGAGTTTGTTGCTATTTATTCATGAAATTCATGAATGTCAATATATATATACTGTATATAAATATATTTAAAAAACGGCTGTTTCAACTCAGATTAGACACTGTGAATCTCTCTGATGCAATATGTAAATATTTTATGTACATAACATATTTGTCTGCCGTATTCTATTTTTTTATTTTTTACTTTTTTATTCTATTGTATTTCTTGTATCTTCTGCATCTTGCACTGTTGTTTCCTGCCTAATTTCCCCACGGGGATGAATAAAGTCTTATCTTATCTTATCTTATCTTATCTTATCTTATCATTTGCTGGACACCACCTAGATAACTGGCAATGGAATGACAACATGCGACTAAACATGTCATCATTGGTGAGATTAGGCAGGGGTCTAGAGAAAACTACAGAGTCCAACAAAGTTTTTGCAAACTTACACACCAGTTCCACATTAAGTTGTGGTGACCTCGGATTGGCATAACTGGGTGTCATTACAGACGTGAATAAAAAATTTACCTTATTTAGCCTTAGCCAGCAGTTTAAAGTAAGATCCAGTGTTGCGCTCTGGCCCCTGGAATCAGAATACTCTTCCAATTCAGAGAGCCTCACCTCGAATGCTACGAATAAACATTTACTACAAGTACCATACTGTTAAAGGAGGCAGAAGAGTAACTAAACATTTGACAGGTCGTGCAGATGAGTGCAGAGGAGAAGCAGAGGGTGACAGAGTAGCCATGATTAACCACTAAGTTAACTGACCAAAGTTGATTGAAGTAAGAACGAAATGTAAGTTTCACAAAGAGCTATGAAGGGAAAGTGGTAGAGTAAAATGTATGTAAGAATTCACAGCTATACACAGAAGGTTTTGTTCATTTGAAAGAAGTTAAAACAGTATGCAAACAGTAACACCACTCGGTGTAGAAGCAGGAAGAGACGCAATATGCTTACTCATGTGAGTCAGTCTCTCCACCCGTAAAACACATATGTCAGTCAGTCAGTCATTTTCTATACCTGTTTAGTCCTGTTAGGGGTCACGGGGGTCTGCTGGAGCCTATCCCAGCTGTCACAGAGTATATGTGAAAGCTGAAATTGACATGAGTGAGTTGTCTACTCACCTGAGTCAAAGTGATGGTGGTGGAGGTGTGTGGGGTTGCTACAAGCCACTTGTCTGCAGCAGCATGGGGGGAGTGACTGACGGTGGAAGAGACTGGTTTAAGATAATCTCAAAAACAAAATATATGACATGATATTTTTAAAAGACGCACTTTAAGTGATTAAAAACTAAAATGAAAAGTCATCTTGTGTGAGAACCTTCACAGACACACTGTTTGGAAAGCTGCTTGCATGAATTTTACAAACTGTACAAAAGTATGCCAATTGTACTAAAGCAGGCGTGCCCACAGTTTTTTGGCTTGTGAGCTACTTTTACAAAGACCAAATCAAAGTGATCTACCCATGTATGTGTGTGTGTATAGTGACAGTAATTGTTGCTACAGTGTTAAAAGCTCTGTCCATCTTTGTTTATATTTTTATCAAGAAAAACTGGTGCACTGCACCTTTAGCAAAATAGCGCTGTCTCTTCAAAAAAGGCGCTAGTCTTGAGTTGTTGTGGAAGTTGCACGTGGCTGTGGATGTGTGCCACTGAACTGAGGGCATGTTGTAAATATAAAGTAAAAATAAAGATGAACGTTTGTCTTGCTGTTTGTTTTGGAGGTGCAACAGATAAATGTTTTAGACTAACATCTAAAAAAAATTTAAATGGCAATCGACATATCTGCGCTACCTGCGCTAGTCGATCGCGATAAACGCAATGAGCCCCCCTGTACTAAAGCATGCCAAATAAGCTATGAGTATTTCCTGCTTGGAGAGTACAGTCAACTATCACTAAAATTACTGTGATACTGCAGAAGACATACAAAATGAGTTGGTGTCTTCAGCAGGTTCAAGAGACAACAGGAGCACTTTGCTTCTGAAGTGGACCTCTATATGGAATAATGAACACAAGATAAATTGATAACCTTGGGAAGTGTAAGTGACAGTGAATGTATATGTGCATATCATGTCTTGCAAAACCTTACTCAAATAACTGACTTGTCTTCAACATTGTTCTTTTGATCCAAGACCTCCCTGCCTGTTGATGTATGCTACAGCAACCATGCATCCACAAAAGTGAATGGTGACCATGAAGACACATCAGGAATTTCCATAGGACAAGTTGGTCTGCCTTCGGCTCTAGCATACTGATGTGCCAGGTAGCCCATCTGAGATAGCCCTATCCCTCTGGCAACATTTCGTGTTCACTGACGCAGCCAGGTTCCTAAGCACAAGGCAGTGATGAAAAAGACCATTACTGATCTAGCCATGGGGTGTCAGATTAAACTGAAGCATGTAAGCTAGGATCATGGTAGAAACCATACAGGTGTCCACATCCCAAACTGCCCTGACCATCCAATAGGTGCTTCCTAGAAGTGGGAGCTGTCTGCTTTACCACTGCCATGTTCTGGTGCAGTCCTATACTGAGGAGGGACTGTAGAAGAACCAGTGGTACTATGTACGTAATCACTGCAATCCATCCCAAGGGCCCTGAGGCACAAACGTGTAAGTCTTAGGCCCTATCCACACGAAAACGCATTTTTTCGTAAACGCAGATGTTTTTATTCGTTTTGGCTTATCGTCCAGACGAATCCCGTAAACGCATAGCCCGAAAACGCACTTTTTTGAAACCGGGTCCCAGGGTGGATAAATTCGAAAATGCACTTCTCGCGGATCAGTCTGGACGGTTGAATCCGGAGATTTTTGAAAACGGTGATGTCATCGCCACCATCGCCACCATGGCCACACCCCTTGAGCAGTCTTCCACGTCTTATATCCCGCGAAACGTCTCATAACAACATCAGCAACAATGGCGGACTACATGATTGCGTTACTGCTGAAGAAGACATTGAGCCTATTATGGTTATTAGGGCAAAATCTGAAAAAACTGAAACAGCACCGCCTATAGACCTGGAGTATGAAGTAGCGTTTTCAGTCGTGTAAAGACGGATCTGTCTGGACGCAGATTTTTTTTAAACCGTACTAGCGAAAACGAATAAGAAAAAGATTGTTTTCGTACGTGTGGACAGGGCCTTAGAAGCCTTTCCCAGGTGAGAGACACAGTGGTAGTCCTAGAGTCTAAAGACACAAAGTGTAACATGACATGACTAGCTGTCTCCATGGTTCAACACTGAATGACACAGAGTCCAGACATAGTGCGCCTTCATCTTAATTCTCCAAAGGATAATCAAAGATAAGAATACAATAGTACAGTAATCACTGTATGCTGGCTTTCAAATTAATGAAGACCAGTAAAAGGTGACAGAATAATGTAGTTAAAACTTGCAGTGAAATGTTTCACTGCAAGTTATTGATGCATGGAAAAGGGGAAGTGGAATTTGCTGTGTTCATGTTGTACAGATGGTCTGCAGATGGTGTTAAAACTTTGTTAGGGATTACAACAATAACCGCCAAAGATGTTTGTTTTTACACTTGTTGCTTAAATTACCAGTATGACAGTGGATGTACCATGTTAAAAAGAGAAAGGGAACTACTGAGACTGCATATGGACATCTAGATATTTAGTTTAACACAAAATATGTAGCGCAGTGACTGCTGTTAAAAATGTGGCTATGACCTATTATCTGTGAAGTGACACAGTTTGGAAACCATGTGGAAGTGTTTTAAGGAGCATTTCTTCACAGTACAGGTGCTTATGGGCTTGACTGTATGTATGTTTCCTTCACTATGTGTAGTACGTGTACAAGTGTGTACTCTATAATAGGCATGCTGCTATCAGCCATAGCCTCTCACAGCTTCTGCAGGACAACCAATTCCATTTATCGGGCTACTGATAACAGGCTTTAGCTCTGCTCTGCCGTCCCACATACACACCATCACATACTCGGGCCACTAAATAACTAATTAGCGTCTCTCCAGGGTTGGGGTGGTGGGGGTGTGACCCACTGCGCTGTCAAAGGCATGCAGCGCTTTAATGTAAAAAAATGAAATCAATAAAGGCGTTGGGCGTCGGGCAACCAGCAACTGGCCCCCTCTTAACATTAACAATTATAGTGATTAACAGTGATACCCAGAACTCATTATTCACAGGCAGCAGTGAGAGAGAGAGAAAGGAGAGATAAGCTTGTTTATTGGAGAGGGCCCTTTTCACAAGGTGCAGTCGTTCATCATTTAGGCTGAGGGGGTAGGCTGAGGGGGTTGTTGCGATGTGGTGGCGGAGATGCGGGGGGGGGGGGGGGGGGGGGGGCGGGTTGAAAGGCACCACAATTAAAACCACACTGTGACCTTGTGGCTGCAAGGACCTGCATAGGTGGGAGGAAGTAAAAAAAGAAAAAAACATTTGGACAAAGGCCTCTTCCTGCACCCATTAAAATGTCAAAGTGGGCTTTTACTATTATTTAGTCACTAATGACTTACAAACTCTGTTGCCATTTTAGTTTGTAAATATGACAACATTATGTGTTTTCCAGCCACTTAAAAGCAGAATATGTACTTATATTGTAACACATGATGTACTGTATCTATGTAGACAACTGGGATATATACCGCAACCCTTAACAGGAATAAGCGGAAGATGAATGAATGAATGTATCTATGTACATAGGTGCATTCATGGTGCAACGTAAAAGAAAATAATCCAATTTTGAGAAAATCAGCCAAAGAAAAATGAAATTAATGCCCATAATGCCCATAAACCCTGCACACAACTGTTTTGTAAATATTAGTTTGTTGGTTTGTCAAATTAAAAATGTCTTGCATAAAAAGGTATTGTTTTAATGCTGTTGTGTGAATACAAAATTGGAAGAAATCATTCACAGATATGTATCAAATTTGGAACGTTCACTTGGACTTGAGTGTGAACTGACTGAATCTCAAACTCAAGGTCACTGTAACTACATCAAGTATATATTTTTTTGTTAATGTGTTATGAACTATGAGATAAAGATGAATACTTCTGTTTTTATTATATTAAATTAGGTCTGCTTTAAAATGTTTAATCACAATTAATCACATAATTTCCAAAGTTAATGTGCAATTAGGACAAATTAATTCATTTTTATCTGTTCAAAATGTACCTTAAGGAGACAGTTTTCCAGTTGTAACAATGACAATTACTGTCCAGAATTTTCTCAAGAATAAGCCAGTCACCGATGCTGCTTTCTCTGCTGCCACCTGTGTGCTTGACCAGCAAGCTTAAAAGCTGAACTTGTTGTTCATTAGACATGTGTTTTTTTCTTCTTCTTTTTAAAGAATTCCTGCTGGTTTGTTTCTGCTTATTAAAATTATCGACTACAACTGCTCTTGATATTGTGCTTACTACAGTGTTACTGTTGCAGAGCTGAGGTCAGTCTAACCAAATTTGTATGCCTTTATCATGGGTTACTAACAAATAATACAAATAAGTGATGTTAAAATAAAATCATAATAATAACGTCCAACAACTACGCATTAATCCTTTCAACAGAATTCAAGTTATAGACATTAACAATGCTATGTGTAGCCTAGATATAGATAACTCTTTATTTTCCATGAAAGATTTAACTTTACTGCATCTGGTCCCCCAGACGCGCAGTGAAAATTAGCTTAAACTGTCTAGTTTTGCCTAAATTTCCACTCCATGTTTTTTTTGTGAAGCTTAAACCTTTGGACACACATGTTTATAATGTATTAAAAAACAACCAATTTGTCTTTGTTCATATTAGCATTTACACACACTGAAAGTCACATTAACCATGTGCCTGTCCATGCTGTCTGCCATGTGCCAGTACTTAATTGGTGCTAATTAAACCCATCTCTTCATTAGTGTAAATACTGTATGTTTGCAGAAGGAGGTTTCGGCTCCTGCAGATTCTGCAGTCTTTTCATCAACCTGTCCTCTTCCCCTCTGCTTTTGTCTCCATACTCCAGCACTATAGATGCTTAATGAGCCATAAAATATAATTCAGAAATGATAGTTGTCTGTAAGAGATGGAGAGACAAAGCGAAGGAAAGAGAGCTGGAGAGATCAGAACAAAGACAGTTTAGTTTCAACAGTTTCCACAGTAAAATCTGTTTTTTTTTTGCAATAGAGTATTTCAACCCTTCACAGTTTGTCAAATTGTACATCAAACTTGATTCTAAATACCCCTGTCATTTGGTTTTGATGACATTAAGGTGGGACATGGTTCAATAGACTTTCCTGTCACTGCAATGCATAACTGTTGAGACTCATTAGACGATGGACACGTGCCTGCTGAGTGTGTCCTGTGATGCCTGGCAACAGAATGTTGTTAGTGGGGGCCCCTGGGTCCTGTGAATTGAGGAGTGGGGCCTCTGTCGATCATCCCAAAGATACTTGATCAGTCTGGGATCTAGGGAATTTGGAGGCCATGTCAACACCTTGTGCTGTACTTCATGTTCTTTGAATTGTTCCTAAACTGTGTTTGTGTGTATACCTGTGTCAGGCTGCATCCTGCTGGGGATGGCTGCTGCCATCAAGGAGTGTCATTGCTATGGGGTGGTGGTGCCTGGTCTAGGTGGGTGCTACATGTCTAAGTAACATCCATATGAATGCCAGGTCCAAATGTTTCCCAGCAGAACATTGTATTGTCACAAGATGGTCAATGTCATTTACTTGTCTGTGTTTTTTATGTTATGCCTGATTGGTGTGTTGAGTGTATACACTCATTTGCAAACCCATTCATTGTTTACTTGTTATGGATGTGATTAGTACTTTTTAGAACTTTGCTTACAAAACTAAATTGAAGTGTCAAATTGTTAGTGTAGGCAAATTAGAACCATTAGAAAGAGGGCAGCACATAGAGCTCTGAAATACAAAACTGTGAAAACTGGAACTTGTATGCGAAATTAGACCAGATTTGCCAATTTTGTTTGGAATTACAGGACTAAGAAGTGGACCTGTACAAAGTTTTTGCATATGTTCACTCAGTTTCATAAAGTACTTTACATCCCCTGTGTTTTACATTTACGTCATTTACATGATTTGTTGTCAGTATATGCAATGATGTCATGTCATCCCAAGAAAGTGCCATATAATTCATTTCATATAATTCATTTCATTTTAGTTGGTACGTGAAAAAGAAAATAATGAAAGTAAAGTAATTCCATCTTATCCACTTCCCCTTCACATCTCATTTACATCATCCATTCTGCTTTGTTGTGAAGGAAAAGGAAAGAAAGAAAGAAAGAAAGAAAGAAAGAAAGAAAGAAAGAAAGAAAGAAAGAAAGAAAGAAAGAAAGAGACAAAGACTGACAGTTATAGTAATATTTTAATGTGCTCACTGGATTTCAATAGGCCACATTATTCAGCTTAATTCATTGATTTATTTTGTACCTTAACCTGCGTGTGTCAACAGAAAGTCTTTCTCCTTTAGAGTAACTTTACAGCAACTCTAAAGCTAAAGATGTTGAAAGCTGGCCTTCCTGGCCTCCCTGGCCTGCCAGTCAATGATGGGTGAAATAGATCTTATTAGATTTAGTGAGAGAGGAAGGCACAATTTAAATGTACTGGCTGCACTGGGCTGTCTGCTGTGTTCTCTCAGCTATTATAGAGCAAATCAAGACAAATGAACAGATTAAGGACTATTTCTATCTCTCTCTACTTAAAAAGTATATTACTTCCATACATAATATGCAACAACACATATATTTCACTTGTTTTATCATGTTTATATATATTTTTCATTTTACGTTCACAAGAGAAGCAGCCCAAATTAGGCAATTTACAGAATATTACACGGAGTCAGAAATCACAAAAAGTAACCTTTAGACAATTTCTTAAGCTTAAAAAAATGTGTGAAACATCTGAGCCTCTTTTAATGCACTTGTTTTTGTTACTTTAAAAAAACAAAACATACATACTAAATAGTTGCATAGGTATCAATTATAATTACATACATATATAATAATATATGTAATTATAATATTATAAAAATAATTATATTGAAAATACAAACGTCCCTCTCACCCCTTTGGGGTGGTATTTTTGTGTCATCCTGAAGCTCGGGTCCTCTACCAGAGGCCTGGGTGTTTGAGGGTTCTGCGCAGTATCTTAGCTGTTCCTAGTACTGCGCTCTTCTGGACTGAGGCTTCTGATGTTGTTCCTGGGATCTGTTGGAGCCACTCCCTCAGTTTGGGGGTCACACTTGCCTTGACCTTCCACATCTGCTCCAGCTGTTCTTTCAACCCTTGGTACTTTTCAACCTTTTTGTGTTTCATCTTTCTGATGCTGGCATCTGCTGGTATTGCCACATCTATCACCACTGCCTTCTTCTGCTCTTTGTCTACCACCACTTTGTCCGGTTGGTTGGCCATGACTTGTTTGTCAGTTTGGAAGCTGAAGTCCCACAGCACCTTGGCCCTGTTGTTCTCAGCCACCTTCTGTGGTGCGGCCCATTGGGATTTGGGATTCTGTGCTGTCTCTGAGTCCTGCCTTTTCCAGCCATTGGTAGGTCTTCTCGATATCAGCCACTTCTTCAATTTGGTGGTGGTACATCAGAATCAGAATCAGAAAGGACTTTATTGCCAAGCATGTTTGTGCATACAAGGAATTTGCCTTGGTGTTGGTACGCATAAGATACAATAAAATAAATATAGAAACTATATTTAAAATAGAAAATTACAAAATATATACACAGTATATATATCCACCAGAACTGTGGGATGGTAGTGGGTTTGATGTGTTCATGGGGGGGGCTTGGCATTGTTCAGCAGACGGACTGCGGATGGAAAAAAAACTGTTTGCCATACGAGTGGTCCTACACTCGATGGATCGCAGCTGTCTGCCAGAGGGGAGTCTGTTAAATAGTTCGTGTCCAGGGTGAGAGGGATCAGCCACAATCTTAGCTGCACGCTTCAGAGTCCTGGAAGCGTACAGCTCGTCGAGAGACTTCAGACTGCAGCCAATCACCTTCTCTGCACAGCGAATGACATGCTGCAGTCTGCTCTTGTCCTTAGCAGAGGCTGCAGCATACCAGGTGGTGATGGAGCTGGTGAGGATGGACTCAATGATGGCAGTGTAGAAGTGAACCATCCTTGTCTTTGGCAGGTTGAATTTCTTCAGCTGCCGCAGGAAGTACATCCTCTGTACCCATCTGCCTTAGGCCAGCTGGGTACAGACAAAGAGAACAGCAAGATAAACATACATCTGTCATAAATACACATATCTGACTAAAGCATACAAGTTGGATGCTATGATTCAAACTAATGATGTTACATGGCAGTTTGAAAATGTAAGAGGAATCATTGGCAGGTTGGAGAATTGTTCATTCAGGTAGGAGTGGATAACAGCAGGATTCCATGGAGACTGGGCAGGCTGATGAGACCACGACAACAGATGTAGTATGGCGCTCCACAGGAAACACCCAACTCCAGGCCAGAGATACTCGGAAGAAGGGAGAGCAGCAGTAAACATTCTACATACTAATAGCACAGAATTGCATGACTAGTAGCAGATAGGAATTTAGAGGGCAGGAGCTCTGTGCCAGAGAAAAAGAAAGTGTAGGACACGAGAGTGGAGAGAGAAGAACGAAGGAGAACATGTGTTTGGTGCATTGTCCCCCAGCAGCCTAGGCCTATAGCAGCATAACTAAGGGATGGTTTAGTCCAGCCCTAACTATAAGCTTGATCAAAAAAGGAAAGTCTTAAGCCTGACCTTAAAAATAGAGAGAGTGTCTGCTTCACGAACCCAAACTGGGAGCTGGTTCCACAGGAGAGGAGCCTGATAGCTGAAAGCTCTACCTCCCATTCTACTCTTTGAAATTCTAGGAACCACAAGTAGGCCTGCACTTTCAGACCGAAGTGATCTGTTGGGATGATATGGTACAATGAGGTCTTTAAGATATGATGGAGCTAGGCCTTTGAGGGCCTTGTATGTAAGGAGGAGGATTTTAAATTCTATTCTAGACTTTAAGGGGAGCCAGTGAAGAGAAGCTAAAACTGGAGTAATATGATCTCTCTTGCTAATTCCTGTCAATGCTCTTGCTGCAGCATTTTGAATCAGTTGGAGGCTTTTTAAAGAGTTATTTGGGCAGCCAGACAGTAATGAATTACAATAATCCAGTCTGGAAGACACAAATGCATGTTGCCGTCTGGTAGGTCGACCCCTTCAGTTCTATCATCTTGCCTCTCTTTGAGACCATCCGGCCACACTTGCCCAATTCAAATGACATCTATATCGTTGCTGTAAATCCTGTTGGTGTGGATCAGTGAGTCGATTTCTTGCTTATTCCTGGCATACAGCTTGCTGTCATCCATGTAGAGCAGGTGGCTAATTGTTGCTCCACTTCGGAATTGGTACCCGTAACCACTCTTAGTGATGATCTGACTGAGGGGGTTCAGGCCTATGCAGAACAGCAGTGGTGATAGTGCATCTCATTGGTATATGCCGCATTTGATGTTGACTTGGGCAATTGGCTTTGAGTTGGCCTCTACTGTTGTCTTCCACATCCCCATCGAGTTCTGACAGGGCCTTCCATGTTGTGGAGAGACAGGTTGTTGGCCGGTAGTTGGATGGAATAGGCCCATTCTGGGGGTCCTTCAGGATTAGGACCGTCCTGCCCTGGGTTCCCTTAGCAGCTGGTTCATCTGTGCTGCTAGGCGTTCATGGAGTGTTGTTAGCTTCTTCAGCCAGTAGGCATGGATTATATCGGGGCCTGGTGCTGTCCAGCTCTTCATCTTTGACACTCTTTCTTGGATGTCTGCCATTGAGATGGTTACTGGTTCTTGTTCTGGGAGGTTAATATCATCTGCTCTTAGGTCCACTGACCACTGGGCATCTGGGTTGTGTGGTGCCTCTTTTTCCCATATACCCTTCCAGTATTCTTCCACCTCAGCTCTTGGTGGGTCTGACCGGTTGTTATTTCCTCCCTGCCACTGAGAATACATGTTGGCTGGTTCAGTGGAGAACAGTCTGTTTATTCTCCTGGCCTCTACCTCCTTGGTGTATCTCTTCAACCAGGTGGCCAGCGCTGTTTGGCAGTTTCGAGTGCTTCAGGTATAGAGAGCTTGGTGTACTTCCTGGGTGCCCCTTTATTCACCTCTTTATTCACCATGTTGCCTTTCTGCAGTTAGCTGGCTAACTTCTCTCCATGTTGCACTTATCTTGGCCTCTAACCGTATTTTCCACGGTGGATGCTGGCTGTTGTGGTTGTTATAGCCAATCATTTCTAGGATTACTGTTGCTGTACTGTGTATCAGCTGTGTATCAGCTTATTGCACATCCACTGCAGCATTCACATCCACTAGCAGATCTTCTTTGGTACTTTGGTATTCGTCTGAGGTTCCATGTTTCTAATTGTGCCATAATCTTCATTCTCAGGTCAGCAGCTCTTGCACTGAGGCTGGTAGCTGTTGAGTTTTGGTACCCAATCTCTGATTGTCTCCCCCCGCACCTGACGCAGACCTTGTTGACCCAGGTGACGTCCGAGTGACTCTGTCATTTGTCTGTACACTCATGTTCCTGAGGTGTATATATATATATATATATATATATACACACACACACACACACACACACACACACACATATATATATATATATATATTTTTTATTTTATTTTTGCCTAATTCTGTGGGGGTGGGGGAGGGGGTCTGCAAACACATTTTTTAAAAAGTTTTGCCCTTGGCCAAAATACCCACCCATTGTATTTAGACAAAAAGTCACAAAAACAGGTGAGGGAAAAAATATTCTGCTGGAGGTTGATGATGTTCCTCTCTAGTTAATTTACTGGTTTGTGCCAGATTAAAACAATAAATAATAATTATAAAATAAATGCATAATTAGTAATCTTCTGTAATCCTGTTAATATTTACCCATACTAACTCTGCAATAACAAGTAAATATATAATCACTGTTATTAAGGCATGAGCAGCGAAGTGCAGGGGCCCAGCGGGCTGTCTGTCATATATGGAGTATCAAGTCAATTGTGTTGTTGCTCTGACGCAAACACAGTTTTAGATGTGTATTAGCTTGAGGGAGACTTTGAACAGTAAATGTAAATGTACCTATTGTATGTCTTAGCTTACTGTACCCATTTGCATGACATTTATCCAAGTTCTCTGCTGGGATGAACCAGAGCATTGGTTACATAACTCTGAGCTATCAATGTATCACCTTTGGTGGAGGGTAAATGCTGCGCTAGATGGTTTTCAGTTGGTCAGGGCTGATAGAAGTAAGGGGAGCAGTAAGAGAAAATGTGGAGGACTGGCAGTGTTTATTTACTGATAGATAGGATACAATTACTATGAAGGAGCAGGTCTGTTGTGAGGACATTGAACTGTTAACCATTGGCATGAGGCCATATTTCCTGCAGAGGAAAAGATCTGAACAACTATTCAATTCAATTCAATTTTATTTATATAGCGTCAATAACAATACAAATTGTCTCAAGACGCTTTACAAAAACCCGGCCGGAAACCCCCAGAGCAAGCTTGTGCAAGGAAAAACTCCCCTTTAGGAAGAAACCTTGAGCAGAACCCAGGGGAGGGAAGGGACATACACCAGTAAACATTCTATACACTAATAGCACAGAAGTAGTACTTGTAGTAGATAGGGAATTAGAGGGCAAGAGCTCTGTGGCAGAGAAAAGAAAGTGGAGGATGTGAGAAAGGAGAGAGAAGAAAGAAGGATTACATGTGTTTGGTGCATCGTCCCCTGGTGGCACTGACCTGATGAAGACACTGGAGTTGCTGATCCTTGCCCATCTGTGCCCTTTGGTGAGCTCACTGATGGACCCGCTTCAGTTCGCCCGACATTGGAATGGGTGACACCATCATCTTGAAAATGGCAAAAACATTACACTGCAAATGCCAAAGTGTTAAAATCCCAGAGTTTTGATGACCAGAGTTAAATTTTCTACACTTTGGTGTTAAATGGACACTAACTATACTTGGTCTATACTTGGTCGGTCGCACCAGAATCTCTCTTTGGTGTTGTCTCTAAGTAATATGCTGGTGTAGAGTTATTTAAGTATTTATTTTGGGCTGATGTACTCCCTGAGAGTCCAGTCATTGGTTGAGACTTTCCCAGCCGCATCCAAGTTTAGGTTTCGATTCATCATCGGGTCTCTGCGCCTTCTTATTGGTTGAATCCAGCCTTGTGTCGCCACCCCTCTTCAAAGTGACGGCAGACGTTTTTGGTTTTAGCAGAGGCAGTGATTGTTGACCACAGAGGAGTCAAGCCCTGCCATGACACCAGAAACATTTGTGCTTATCTAAACCACTCTACGGGACTGTAGGTAAGAAGCCAAGTAGTTAATAATGTAAAACATCCAACCTTTCCTTGTGTTTTAGTTCTTATAACTTCAAAGCTAACTTAAGCTAAAGTTAGTAACTTTAGGTGAGGCAAGTAGCTTCAGTTTAGTTTAGCTAACTTACTGTATCACGGTAAAGTCATGTGTGACGTTGCAACTGGCTATCCAAAAAAAGGTTTAAAAAAAGGCAACTGGACTTGTAGAGTTTTTTGAGAAGACGTTTCACCACTCATCCGAGTAGCTTCTTAAGTTCTAAGGGACTGGTGGCAAGTCTGAGGTTTAGATAGGAAATCCTGCTAGAACTTGTTTGTTGTAACTGGTGCAGCTAATTTCCATTAACGGTTTGGTACTTACCTGTCGTTGAGTAGGGGACTGATTTTAACCCTGTCCTCTTCCCTAAGAATGGTGCTCGAACAACTCTTGTCCGTCAGAGGCTCCAGTGTCAAGGTATGAATGAGGCTGAAACTTTCTGGGGACAGAAGTCAAAACTGTATTGTAAACAGATGGCAGAGTAGATCTCATGCCACCTCCTCTGTTCAGAGAAGGTTAATCGTGACATAGATGGCTTCCTTTACTCCTCTTTCAAACCATCGGTCTTCTCTGGCTAAGATTTGGACGTTGTTATCTTCAAAGGAGTGCCCTTTGTCCTTCAGGTGTAGGTGGATTGCTGAATCATTTCCTGATGAGCTGGCAGTCCACCCTCAACGACAGTACCCAACTGTTAATGGCAATTAGCTGCACCAGTTTCTGGTTGTTAACACAACAAGCAAGTTCTAGCGGTGAGCGGTGAAACGTCTTCTCAAAAAATTATTTTTTTACTTTTTTGACCTGATGACTGAGAACCATCAAATGACATTTTGCGACTGGTTACAGGGCTCTCAAGTCTCACGCATTCGGCGTGAGACACACGCATTTCAACCCGTTCACACGCTCACACGCCACACCATGTATTTCTCACGCAAAGAAATTACCAGGAGAACGCCCACCAAGTTGCGCCGCTATTTTTCCCGTAGAATTCGGAATGCGTCTTTCACGCACCAGCCAATCAAATAAAAAGAATGTAGCTACTGAACAGCCAATCAAAAAATAGGATTGCTGTATCCAGGCAAGATTTAGATTTCCCCGGTTCAGACGCTCGCTGAGACGAGGACTGTCAGTATCATCATATCGACATGTGAGAAGAGGACCATCCTATGAGTACAGTAAGTCATCTCATCATTTTATTTTTGTTGCTGGGAATATGTGTCCAGGCAGCTGTTATTTGCCATGCTCATCTTTCAGTCAAAACATCCTTCATGACCTCATAATCTGTGTAGATCTGGCAATTTGCGCTGTTTATCAAGCTGCTTTGCTTCTCAAGCTAGCGTGTAGCTAGCATATAGCTTGCGCAAAATGTACAGGTTTTTGACAAGAAAGAGACCGAAGGAACTCCTAAGAACTCCTGGCCAACTAAAATCAGAAAATATGAGGCAGCACTTATGGTAAACAAATGCAACAGTTATTGAATAGTGAATAAAAGTAAGAAAAAAAAAGTATCATCACTTCTTTTTTGTTTTTCAGAATGAAAAAGTATCTATTGGATATAAAATAAACTGGGTGCATCTCAGTTACGAGTTGTGACTACTCCCTTCTATTGCCATCTAGATACAAGCCAGACAGTAATGGCGGTGTCCAATTTTATTGCAGTCCTTCAGTGTTTTATTTAGTTGTGCGAATTTATGTGTCATTTATCAGATCTCCCCCCCCCCCCCTCCGCCGGCCGAGCCCCCCCCGCCATCGCCAAAATCTCACTCTGAACTCAAAACTTGAGAGCCCTGTGGTTACATCATCTAAATGTGCAAAACTGTTAATAGATATGTAACAACAGCATCAACAGAAATAAAAATGTTTCTAATGTGTAGACTGTTCACTATTGAAGTGATGATAATTCACCTTAAAAGTGTTGGGTGTACACCAGCCATAGAATACATTCTCACTCTCCAAATGTTAAATAATTAGCTCTCCAAAGTGCAACAAAGCACTGATTGAGAGAACATCTTTTTACTCTCTGGTAGTTCAAGTTCTAAAAGTACCAGTAAAAAATGGTGAAATGTAACTCTTAGTTTGGAATATACATTTTGCTGTTTTGACAGTGTTGAGTGAACACCGAACTCTTGGACCTATATGTACCCACGAAATGGGTGTTAAATGTACACCTATGGAGTACAATATATTCTATTATTAGGGGCCAAGCAGCGAAGCTGCGGAGGCACCTATTGTGTGTTTGTACGTTTTTCTTCCCTATTATTATTATTCCGCCATGGGAGTCTATGGCAGCCCCTAGAACCATACGGTAAAAAGTTTTGAAATTTTGCACACAGCTTAAGGACAGTCTCAATATTACTTTGACTGAGTTTCATGCAAGCACTAAGCACGGTCTAGCGCCACCAACGGGTCAAACTTTGAAGTACATTTGCGCATGTAACTTTTGAACCGCATGTCCGATAATTGAAAACAAGGTATCGCTTGAATCCTTGGACCAAGCTGAGTTCAACGCACACTATGGCGTCAATTTCCGCCATGATGGATTTTCCGCCATTTTGGATTATATCAAAAACACGAAAAAAGTTTCACGGGTCGCAAATTTTGTCCGATTCTCACGAAAATCGACACAGACCATCTTCTGACCAATGCGCACAAACGATACTATCAGCCGTCTTCGGGTTCTGAAATCGGCGGCGACGGCACCGTTTTCCGTTTGAGCTCATATCTCGGCAACGCTTCGGTGCAATTAAACCAAATTTGGTAGCACGCTTCCAGACTCGGTCCCAAGTTTCATGAACAAAATGTGGTGTCTCGTGGCCACTAGGGGGCGCTATAATTGGGAAAACATTGTTTTTGCTCATATCTCTTGATGCGTTTTTATTTGAACTGAAATTGTGACATCCGCACATACCGTGGGTTGCCCCGGTGACAGTTGATGGCAACTTTTCGCGTTAGCCAATCGCAGTCGGCGGCAACGCCGCAAAACAGGATGTTTTCTTATATCTCGGAGACGCTTCGACTTCCGAAGACCAAACTCGGTCACGTGCTTCGACCCTTGCCTAGGAGTGCGCAATAACAATTTGGTGTCATTCGGCCGCTAGGGGGCGACGTTATTAGCAAAATTGCGTTTTTGCTTTTAACTTTTGACCCGTAGGCCTGATATTCAAAACCCCGGTACTGCTGGACTTCTTGGATCGTGCCGAGATCAACGATACCTACGATGTTCATTTTGCCCCGTTGGATGTTCCGCCATTTTGGATTTAATCAAAAACACTTCAGAGGTTTCACAGGTCACAAATTTTGTCTGATTCTCACGAAAATCGGCACAGGCCGTCTTCTGACCAACACGCACAAACGATACTATCAGCCGTCTTCGGGTTCCAAACCGTTTGGCCGCTACAGCCAATCGAAATCGGCACCGAAAGCGGCAAAGGGGTTTCAAGCTCATATCTCAGCAACCCTTGCATGTATCAAAGCCAAACTTGCTACAGCTACTCAGGACCGCATCAGGACAACGCTCAAAGAAATTGGTGACCTTTGACCTCTATGTGGCGCTGCAGTTAGCAAAACATGCATTTTGGCCTGTAGCTCTCGATGTGTTTGGAATTAAAATGTACTAATGGTGTCTGGTGATAGTGCAGGCCAGCTTGTGACGTCATCGTAATCGAATCGGCCGCCTTATTGGATTTAATCAAAAACATCAAAAAGTTTTCACAGGTCACAAATTTCATCTGATCTTCACCAAATTTGGCACAGGCCACCTTCGGACCACGCCTCATCAATGCCTTGCTTTCTGGAGCGACTGGCAACAGCGTTCGCCCGGGACAGGCCGTCGTAATCGGTGGCAAAGCCACCAAACGGGAAGCGACCTCGTATCTCGACCGATCCTGGGTCGTTTGGCTCGAAACCTGCTGCGAGCACTCAGTGCTGCGCGTCTGACGCGACCGCGTCGAGTTACGCGGCGAATCCGGGCTGACGAACTGCCTGCTTGGCCCCGCCAATGCTGCTTGCAGCTTTAATTTTTATTGTATTTGTTGTGGAGTGATAATTTTGTACACTTTGTTTAAGAAGAAAATCCAGAAAGAAGTGCAATGCAGAGGGTGATTTAGTTTTATAATTGTATTGTAGTTTCTGAACATTCTGCAGGGAAAAATAATTTTTCATTTCTTCTAAAGTGACAATTTTGTGATGTTTCTGAACAAAAACTTTTATTATGGTAATAAAGTATTTTATATTTGCATATATTTGCCAAATCCTGTATGGATTTTAACTGATTAATAATCCAAAAGGAAAATCTCAAAAATTCTTTCATGCGTCTACTTTTCTTATTAAAAATGATCAATATCAGTATTGATATCGGCCAGCGATATTGACCCTGTATTTACTTGATATCAGACCGATACCAAATGGATCGACTGGACTGACCACACTTTTTTCATTCATTAATAAACTTAAACTACTTAAGCCTTTAATTTCTGCAATCATGTGTTGTGTCACCCAACTATAGTGTTCCTGACTCCATGATGCAGAGATTAAGGGTCTCTGGGGGCCACGTAATGTTTTTCAGAATCCCTGGCTGAAGACAATTCTTTATGGCTCTGGCTGAATGAGTGGACTATGATTGATCCTACTGCAAACAGAATTTGGAGCCAATGAAGTGGCCCCACCATGGGGAGGCCCTTATGAGCTCTTGAGTCAAGAAAAGAGAGGGGGTGGAAGAATTCATCACATATCCCGTCTTCTTTTCTAATACGCAAACCAGCTGAAAGATACCTTGTACTGTATACCCTGCTGTCTGCTACTCCCTCCTCGCTCCTATCTGTCTGTCTTGGTGAAAGGCCTGTGTGAGCACAAAGCCTGCTGTGGTAGGTAGTTATAGAGCTCCATTGTCACACAGCTTTCCTCTATCTGCTCCATCTTAATAAGAGCAGTCATCATTTAGAGTCTAAGTCGCTCTCAGCCTCCTCGCTTTAATTATGACATATCGATTGTCTCGTTAAGTCTAGTTTGGCTTAATGAAATCTATTGTTACCTCTAATTCTGTCTTCCATTGTCCCGCCGTGCAGCACTTGCTGTGTGATGTGGACCTGGGTTCTCTTTGTGTTCTCTAATCTGACCCTGTGTGCGTGTGTGTGTATGGGTGCGTGTGTGTGTGCATTCTCACCTTTTCTATACACTGTGCCTCAGTTTATGTGTTTGTGTCTCTAGGTGTGTTCTTTTTTCAGTGTGTATATATCTTTGCTCCATTGCCTTAAACCTGTGTGTGTGTGCTACTTTGTGTCAATGGGTCCCCCTCTAAAAGGCGCTGTCACCGTTTATCTGCTGCTTCCTGATTCCTTTCCATCGACTCTCAGCCAATCAATTCACTAAATGATGCAATTATACGCCCTCCCTCTCCGCCCCCACATTTAAAGTTGAGAGGTTTATTTTGGATCAATCCAGACCACTTTGTGTGCAAATTACACAATTTCATTGCCTTCAGATTCCTTAGGCAGCCCAATTGGAGCAAGCCCTGGGTGTGAATGCCTAATCAGAGACCCTGTCCTTCAAAACAGCTTTGTCGAACACAGGCAGAGACAATTACAGAAGCGGCAGAAAAAAAAAAGTCTATTCCTGTTTCTTCATGGGGTTCCGGCCCTGTAGTTGGCTTATATATAGCGATATTGGATTCACATGCAGAGTCCATTCACAGATATCCTTTGGTTGAAATGGTGCTTTAACGTTGACACATATGTTACTATGAGTTTTTTGTCCTTAATGTTGACAAAGGAGAATCTGATCTTATAGCAGAGGTGTTAATGAGTGGAACAACACCTTTCTGATGACTTTGGTTGTAAAATAGAACGTAGCCAAGGCCGAGATTTGAAGCACACCAGGTTCTAACCTGTAACTGCAGTCTCACGCCCTGTCATTCTTTGATGCGTTCCTAACAATAAGACCATATGCTGTGCTATGCTCAGGATGGACAGAAACAATAGTCTAAAGTTAGGTGATGCTGAATTTGCACTGAGATGCTGGAATGCACTTTTTACAAGATCTCATTGATTGTGTATTTTTATTTATTATGCAATGGTGCGTTACTTCTTACTATTTCTGGATGCATGAGTGGAATGTGTTGAATGTGTTCTCTGTGCAGCAGACATTGTCATTTTGTGTGTTAAATATAAGTAAAATAAATGTATATTTGTATTGGAGTATTGTGTACTTTAAAACAAACAAACAAACAAACAAAACAAGTCATTTCTTGTACACAACAGCCACAACAGTCTTCAATCACATCACCTCATCATGCACAAATGACTGACTAATTCGGTCTTTTGCAAATCCAGTGTCTGACATGAGAGCAGTGATTAGCAGGAAATGTAACCATTAAAATTTTGTGTTTGTGTATGTTTTAAAAAGAAACTGTAAGCAGCAAAAAGTGAGTGTGCATTATTATTGTTCATTCAGTGTGTTGGAAGTTACCATGACATATTTGGTTCAAATTTGGAGATGTTAAAATTGACAGAACTCATATTGATTTAAAGATGATTAAGTTTAATAAAATTCTGTGATGAAGGTAAATGTTGATATTTTGTTTGTTGTTCAGTCCTTATACACCAAGCGTTAACTACATAGCAGTGTTTTTACTTGACTGTGTCACTTTTCACATAGTGTATTTGAAATTTTTATGGTCATTACCAAAATACAGACAAAATTAGGCAAATTGTTCTTAATGCTGGAATGATGTGTAGTGTTAGTGTTAATTCAATTTAACAACATTCATATGTATACTTGAAAAACTTTATGATAATACTCCAGCAAAGATCTGCCATGGTTGGGCTTGGGAACCTGGGAGTTAACTACATCTACAACAAAACGGCTCTGATTGGTTGTAGGACTATCCAGTTGCTTGCTGTGGTTTTTTATTTCTGTATTGGTTGGAATGCGCTCCATAACACATTTTCATCTAGATTTCCTTTTTGCTGCAGTTCAAATGATTTGAATTATGTAGTAGTCATTCAAAAGAAAAACTATGCCACAATATCATATTATGTGACTCACAAGCATACAACAGACTTGTATTTATATTGTATACAGTCACCACACATGTTACAAACTTCCACCTGTCTCTTCTTTTTTCAGTCAAACAGTCAAATCTGCATCCCATCCCCACAGCAATATCTGTAACCTCTAAGCTACTGTCTAGCCCTGTGTGAATGGCATACAGAGTGACAGCTCAGCTGCGGCACTGGGCCTTTAAAGGAGCCATTCACCCAAATCTCTGTCTGACCCTGGCCTTTTGCTCTCTCTTATGTCTTGGCTGCGCTTAGTTCATGCTCTAACATCAGTCAGCTAGAAAACACTCTGACCATGGCTAGTCCCCTCTGTGTGTGTGTGTGTGTGTGTGTGTGTGTGTGTGTGTGTGTGTGTGTGTGTGTGTGTGTGTGTGTGTGTGTGTGTGTGTGTGTGTGTGTGTGTGTGTGTGTGTGTGAGCAGGACAAATCTACCAGTCTATTCTCCTCAGCAGGCCTAACCAGTCAAACATATGGCAGTACTGGCTGACTGGACGAATGATGGATGTAGTCTTGGTTAGCTCTGCTTCATGTTCTGAACATAAAGAGCACACATGCCAGGCTGATGCAGGTCCGTGGTTCCAATATCACAGGTTAAGATTCAATGATCACCAAGAAAACCTGAAAGTAAGCTACTGCACTGACTCCCAAAACAACCCATCTGGAAACACACACGCACATGCACAGAGCAATGCATGGAGGGTTGTGTTGGTTGGCTCCCAGTGGGCTGAGGTGTAGTCTGGGCTTGTACTGGCTAAATCCCAATGTGCAAAGATTTAAGCAGGAGTTGTTGTGTTGTAAGCTGGCCTGACAGCAGTATAGACTGAGGCTGCAAGGGGCAGCTCCCATTAGGCCAGTCTGGGATTTTGCTGGCTGTTAAGAGTCGGCGGACGAAGATGTTTGCATGTCCTGTTTGTAAGTTACTGGACAATGATATAATGGAAGGGAACGTCTACTGTGTTAGTGTTCAGATTTGATTGAATTGTGGCTGTGAGAATGGGTGAGGTTTTAATTCCAGTTGATGCCAACTGATTCAAATCTGTTTACGTTCTGTAACTGCTGGGTTACAGTCTGAGTTTATGTTGATTAAAACAGTAGTAAATGCATTTGGCTGTTTCCTTCTATTCCTTCATTTGTACTACTCCCCTTTTCGCCTTCATGCACTTTCTTCAGTAGTCCAACAGCAGAAAAGTAATTGAATGAAGAGAGTGAAGTGAAAGAGAGAAACATGTAAGTGGCTTTAGCGTAAAGCTTTAGATGAAGGAAAAGACAGAGGAGTGAATGAGAGATTTGGGAATGAACGGATGAAGAGAGGAGGTAAAGGAGGCAGAGGGTGGAGAGACGCAAAGCCCAAAGCCAGCTCTGTCTTTGGAAAGGGAAAAGAGGGGGAGGAGGAGGCCCAGTAAATCAGCCAGCCTCTTGTCAACACCTCCCACCAGCTCCCCCCGGGGGGCCTCTGAAGCCACTGAGCTGAGAATAACAAATGGCCGTCATTGGCCAGGCAAAAAGCTGTGATTATAATTATCACATCCCACACTGACCTTGCATAAACCTTAATCCTTCTCCAATGGAGCATTTAAATAGGCTGCCAACGGAGACAGAGATGAGGAGTGAGGGAGGAAGGGAGGAAAGGAGGGAGGGGTGGGGGGAGATGTGGGAAGGCAAGAGAAGGAGGAATGTGGGGAAGAGTTGAAAGGTAGCCGAGACAAAAATAAAGACAAGGAAATGGAAAGGAAGCTGAGGGTGGAAGAAGGGTGAAGAGAGTCATAGAGAGATGCAGAAGGTGGACAGATAGCAGAGTAGAAGAACTGGAGAGGTGAAGCATATATATATATATATATATATATATATATATATATATATATATATATATATATATATATATATATATATATATATATATATACTATATCATATATGCAGTCATTTATATACTATAAATTAGTGAACAGTTTGACACAGCTATTACTATGACTATAACCAGATCACTTCGGTCTGAAAGTGCAGGCCTACTTGTGGTTCCTAGAATTTCAAAAAGTAGAATGGGAGGTAGAGCTTTCAGCTATCAGGCTCCTCTCCTGTGGAACCAGCTCCCAGTTTGGGTTCGGGAAGCAGACACTCTCTTTATTTTTAAGGTCAGGCTTAAGACTTTCCTTTTTGATCAAGCTTATAGTTAGGGCTGGACTAAACCATCCCTTAGTTATGCTGCTATAGGCCTAGGCTGCTGGGGGACAATGCACCAAACACATGTTCTCCTTCTTTCTTCTCTCTCCACTCTCGTGTCCTCCACTTTCTTCGTCTCTGGCACAGAGCTCCTGCCCTCTAAATTCCTATTTGCTACTAGTCATTCAATTCTGTGCTATTACTATGTAGAATGTTTACTGCTGCTCTCCCTTCTTCCGAGTATCTCTGGCCTGGAGTTGAGTGTTTCGTGTGGAGCTCCATACTACATCTGTTGTCATGGTCTCATCAGCCTGCCCAGTCTCCATGGAATCCTGCTGTTATCCACTCCTACCCGAATGAACAATACTCCAACCTGCCTATGATTCCCCTTATATTTTCAAACTGTCACGTAACATCATTAGTTTGTATAGCATCCCACTTGTATGCTTTAGTCAGATATGTGTATTTATGACAGATATATGTTTATCTTGCTGTTCTCTTTCTCTGTCTGTACCCGGCTGGCCTTAGGCAGATGGGTCCCTCCATATGAGCTGGGTTCTGCTCAAGGTTTCTTCCCGTTAAAAGGGAGTTTTTCCTTGCCACCGTTGCCTTCAGGCTTGCTCTGGGGGTTTCAGGCCGGGTCTTGTAAAGCGTCTTGAGACGATTTGTATTGTTATTGATGCTATATAAATAAAACTGAATTGAATTGAATTGAATAACCCATCCCATGTGTGCTGTTGTTCATGGAATAGAATGCATTGTTGAGCTTCATTTCTGTTGCTTCAAATTCCAGGCTGGAGAAGCTAATCAGGCGGGCTGGCTCTGTGGTTGGCACGAGGCTGGACCCTCTAGCTACTGTTGCAGAGAGAAGGACACTGAACAAACTAATTAGTATCCTGGACAATGCCAGCCATCCTCTGCACACAATCATCAGCAGCCAGAGAAGCACCTTCAGTGAGAGGATGCTCCTCCCGAGGTGCAGGACCAACAGACTGAGGAACTCCTTTGTTCCCCGTGCCATAAAACTGTTCAACCACCACTCACTTGGGGGGAGGAGGACAAAAAGGAAATGGCCTGAATGACTTTTTTAACTTAATTTACCACAGTAATGTGCAATAAAAATGTACCCAGCATCTGTCTATTTATGCAACAACCATCTATGTACAGTCACAGTATTTATTCTTATTATTTATCTATTTTCTTTACTGGGTGTTTTTGGTATTTGGGTTACTGTACTGTTTTCCTACAGTATGTCTGACAGTGTTATGCGATGGAGATGTCAATTTCCCTGCGGGAACCTCCCAAAGGGATCAATAAAGTTCTTCTAAGCCTTGTGTTCACATTTCTGTTCCAGGAGATTTGTTGAAAAAGCATGTGTTTTAATTCAATAAGAAAGTGTAACCATTTCATAGCAGTGGATTTGCCTGGTCCTGGTCAACAATAGTCAGTAGAACTATAATTTTCTACAAGCTGCAGTTCTATGAGTGTACTCTTTTCAACATTAACCAAAGTGATCGTTTGACACATGAAAGATTGAAACAATAACATCCAAACTGCAGTCACCTTGTTCTCTCTTTCTCTGGGTGAGTGCATGCGAGAGAAAGGGAGCCTCAGGGATGTCAGAGGTCAAGTGGTTTGACCCTCAGGTCAATAGAGTGGAGCTACCCTCACTCCTACACACGAGCACACAAACGATTGCATCGCAACATATGCATGCATTTCTCTCTAACCCTTCTTTCAACACACACACACAAGTTTTTGAACAACAGCATGGGTATTATCAGTAACTGTTTGTACGGTAATCACAGAGAATGAATGACTGACAAAGTCACAAAATCGATACAGTTGAAACCAGATACACTAGGTTAACAGACAACATCTCAGTTAATTGGAGGCACACCTGTGGATGTAGTTTAAGGCTACACCTCAAACACACTGCTTCCTTGTTTGACGTGATGGGAAAATCAAAAGCAATCAGCTGAGATATCAGGAAGAGAATTGTGGGGCTCCACCAGTCTGGTTCATCCTTGGGTACAATTTTCAGATGCTTGAAGGTGCCACGTTCATCTGTTCAAACAATTGTACACAAGTATAGACACGATGGGAATGTCCAGCCATCATACTGCTCAGGAAAGAGACGGGTTCTATGTGTTTTGGTCCAAAACATCCAAATCAACCCCAAAACAAAAGCTAAAGACCTTGTCAAGATAATGGCTGAAGCTGGTAAGAGAGTGTCATTATCTACAGTTAAATGAGTCCTGTACTGACATGGACTGAAAGGCCACTCAGCAAGGAAGAGGCCATTATTCCAAAAGTAATATAATAAAGCCAAAAATAAAATACAGTTTGCAAGTATGCACACAGGGACGAAGGCCTTCATTTTTGGAGACATGCCCTGTGATCTGATGAAACTAAAGTGGAACTGTTTGACCATGATGACCATCATTACATTTGGAGGAAAAAGGGGGAACCTTGTAAGCCTGAGAACACCATCCCAACTGTGAAGTGTGAGGGTGGTAGCATCATGTTGTGAGGCTGTTTTGCTGCAGGAGGAACTGGTGCACTCATGAGGAAAGAACATTATCCCTTGTGCTACCTTTGGGGTCTCTGGGACCCCAAGTGAATGGACAGACAGCATGCAAGAGGGTAGCAAAAGGGATATGTGGAAATATTGAATATTTTGGAAATCCACAATCTAAGTCCCATAGAAAATTTGTGGGCAGATTTGAAAAGGTATGTGTGAGCATGGTGGGCTACAACCCTGACTCCGTTACACAAGTTCTATCAGGAAGAATGGACCAGAATTCCAGCAGACTATTGCGAGAAGCTTGTGGAAGGATACCCAAAGCGTTTGACCCAAGTCATACAGTTTAATGGCAATGCTACCGAATACTAAGGAAATGTATGTAAACTTCTAACTTTGAAGAAAGTATGTCTGTGAAGGTTCTCAGTCATCCAGGTCATGGTATATCCAAAAAAGGTTTAAAAAAATAAAATAAAAAAAAGGGCAACTGGACTTGTAGAGTGTAGAGAGCTTAGAGTGTAGAGAACTTCTTCAGTACTAGCTGACTGGTGGGAAGTCTGAGGTTTAAATAGAAACTCCTGAGGAGTTCTATTGTGGAGTTTAGCAAATTTAAATAATTTTGGTAATCCTAACTGACCTAAAACAGGAGACGTTCAGTCTGATTTAACTTTATGTGTCTTTTAACACAATGTATGTAAACATCTGGTTTCCACTATATATGGATATAAAACGCATTGTATATAATATTATATTATTATGAAATGTGAAGAAGTTTCAGTTAAGTAAACTCTTTATTGTTTTTGTATAATATAGATTAATCTATTTTAAACATCCTCATCATTTCTGAACACAGTTTAAACATGTAGAAGGAAAAATGGTTTGCACATTCATAGATTCTGCAGTTGTTAACAAGAAAGGATGTGTAGATCACAGATTAAAAAAATATTATTATTATTATTATTCAAAACAGAATTTTGCGCATCTTCAAACTTACTGAGGAGATCAGGCTCAAGACACAGACCACTCAACCATGTTTAAGACTTTGTTTCTGATTCAATCTTGTCACATTAACTAACTTTTATAAGAGAAGTTTTTCAACCAAAAATGTCTTTTATAGAAAGATAAAGGTGTGTGTTTTTTAAAGGATTAAGTGCTTATATACTGCTTATATGTCAGTAAAATAAAGGTGAAAGTAAAGGGAGTAAGTATTTCTGAATAATTAGCGCAATTGTAAGCTTTTATTACATTTTGTCGCAGATGTACAGCTGTTGTACAGAGATAAGTCATCTACTGTACATGAATGTGTGTGTTTACTGAATTGAAACAAACAGTAAAGTGAATTTATTATTGTGATCCAATGAATGTGGGCTACAACTGCATTTAGAGTGCAAAGCAGGCCAGGATTAAATTAACTAACTGCTCACCCTGCTTTATATTACACTCACACAGATGTGAGAAAAGTGGCCATGCTGCACTCAGTTGGCACACATGCATTCAGCACTTGCACTGTAAACATGTACACATTATTCTTTCTTCCCAGACACACACATAGATATGAGCACTCGTAGACACAGTATGGGCCACCGGTGCTGTGCTTCCAATCCATAAATCATAATCTTTCAGCAAAAGCAGAATTTCATTTCCCTGCCGGTGTCTTATCAGGCTGAGGAGGGATATAGAGCCCATCACCATGCTCATTTATTATCTCTGTGAATAGGCTGTGGCAGGGATATGGCTATAACCTGGCAAGAGCAGGCACGAGAGTGGATTAGACTATTAACTGGAACAGCATATCAGGGTTAAGTCTATTACCTAACTCACCAGTACCATGCACCCCTCCAGATATTCACTATGCAGTTGCAACCATGGCCACACTGGGAAATCCCTTTCATTTGTTCCATTATTATCTCTTCTCTCTCTTTATTGATTTGCACAGTTGAGTGAATTGGTGTCCCTGCAAACCCACTCTGGCCCTGACCTGAAGGCTTGCCTTGTTAAAACACTACAGTATCAGCTTGTCAGGCTTCACCACACTGGCCCCAAGACTTAATATTACATACCAATACAGTACCGGCTGTATAGAGCCACATCACACACAGCTGGGTTTAGAGTATGGAAACACAGATGAACTGGGATGGATCCCATAAATCTTTAGTCAGTCAGTAATCGTTTAGTCTTACATTTTAATTCTCTGTTCAAGACTGTTAATAATTTAACAGTTTAGCAACTGTTTAAACATACATTATTAACACCACTATATTAACATGGTATTTAAAGTAACTGAAATAACAGAGGAAAAAAATGTTTATGTGTCTTTTAACACAGTGTATGTAAATCTCTGGTTTTAACTGTATATTAAGTGAGTACTAAAATACAACAAATGTAGTACCGCAATGCAATGAAAAGGCATCTGCTAACATTAGCAGAGGGACAAATTCTCCCAATGACAGTGAATTAACAAATGTTCTGCAGTAAAAGAGAGGAGGAAGCAGCAACTCAACATTTTGCAGGGGTGAATTTCATTGTCTAAAGTTATTAGACCTTTAACTGCTAAATACAGAAAAGGCTTCAGAGCAGGAGTCGTGTTGACCAAATATTTTCTGACGGAAAAATCTGTAGGCAATCTGTCATTTTGACAGATTGCAATTCACACCCCAGACCACTTGGTGACGAGTGAGCATATTAATTGTATCTTGTCTCTCTTGATTAGTAGTGTAAGAGTCGGTTAAGAGTTGGTTAAGTTTTGTTTATCTGCCGGCCGAGTGAGTTGCTGCTGACTCACGATTAAGCACCGATTATGAGTCGTTTAAGTTTCATTTCTCTGCGTATTGTGCGGATGTGAGTGTCTGAGTGTCTTAGTTTGCTAGTGGTCAAGTCAGGTAGTACGTTTCGTTTCTCTGCTGAGTGAGATGAAAGATGTTTGAATGGTGCCGTTTACTGATTCAATCAAACATGGTAGGACTCAACTGAGCTGGTTAAATAGACTCTAGATTCATGATTCTAGAGTCGTCTTTGATATATGAGCTGAATCTTTTTTCCACCGCAATTGAATATTAATAAAAAATGAATGAAAATGAAATTCTATTGAATATGTCATTGTTATCATTTAAAAAAAAAAAAAAAAAAAATTACGGGTTAAAATAGATTATGACGAGATTTTTATGACCCTGTTTGTCAAAATGACAGACAATGAAAAAGTCTGCTTCAGAGATATACCACTTTTTTTTCATCCCAACTACACTATGCTTTGTTACAATATGCTGTGAAGTACTATTCAACAGTGCTATTTAATATTGGCTACACATATCTGAAGTGTACAGTATTGATAAGCACATGTGTTCATGCTCAGTTCTGTTGTGTTCTATTAGCTGTCGTTTTTTTATTTTTGTTTTTTATTATTTTTTGTTGAGCGAGTGACCTATTAGAAGTGTCAGACTGGCAGTGTTTATGGTGTTAATACTGTAGGCTACAGCGACACTAACCCCTGTTAAAGCTTCAGTAAACTTGCAGAAAAGCCCTCATAGCTTCCTTCCTGTGAGACACTACAATATATATTCAGGTCAAGAATATATATTTCATTTCTATAAAGGATTACTTTCTACAGTGTTTTTATGTGTGACATAATCAACTAGTCAACGTCACCACAGCTTAATCGATTTAAAAAAACAAACTCCAATCCCTGGTCCCTAGCCATCTCAGGATCCTTTCAGTCATCAGCAATACTTACCCATGAATGTCTTACAGGAGAACCCTGGTTTTCCACAGTTCATGGATACAAGTCTTTCATTTAATAATAATATAAATGCCATGATATACTATTTGACACCATTATAATCCCTGATATGATTAAAATCGTTTACTAATATATTATGAAATACTAGATTATAGTGGATAACTCATAAAATCAGAGGCTGCAGATACAAACAAGTAACTCTTGTCATCCTATCTGATGACATTACTGCCAGATCTGTGTCATCACGGCCATCAAAATGAAACGCTTTGCAGACAAGTAAAATCAGCAAAATCAATTCCTTAAATCGTTGGCAGATGTGCAGCCCAACAGCCATGTGCTACCCTGAGATGGTGTTATACACTAAGAATGAATTACCATCACATCAATTTGTTAATCTTTTCCAGATTTCACCGCCTGCTGAGTTTGACATTAGTTTGACATCAGTATGCTGAGATGACTGTCAGCAGGCAGCTAATGGAACATTTTCACAGAGCAGGACACACTTTTACCCTTTAATCATAATTAGATTCTTGTTATTTTCATACTTTTTATTTCAATTAAACCACAGTATAGAGAATGTGTCTAAGCCTGTAACTGTGCATCTTCCTTTTTTTAATTTTCACAAACGTGTAAGGTACATTTTTGATGTTTTTTTCTTCATCTCAATCTTTCTACTTTATAACTGCCTTTTGATGTGAAATCCATATCATGCTTTGGGAGATTTGGCAGTAAAAAGCTACACTGCACCTTATTCTTACACTGCCTTGTCTTGTAGATGCAACACTAAAAAGCAAGTTTTATTTGTACAAGTGAATTATTGGGGTGAATATTCCCTCACAGTAGTCACATTACTCAAAACTTTGGCAGAACTTAACTTTTCAACATAAGCAAAGAGTATTTTTCCATCACCAAAGTGACATTTCCCTAAAGGAATGGTTCAAAAGTTTCTGGTTCTTACTACTGCAAAAGCAGTTGGCTTTGTTCTGTCCAAAAGTAAAAAAATAAATAAAAATGCAAACAACAGTTTTGTAGTTTGCAAATAAAGTACACTAGCAAAAAGCTGATACAACGAGACTTCTCCCTCTCCGCAGAGGCAGACTTAGGGAGAACATTCTGGACAGGATTTGTCACTCTGCTGGATTGTTCATTTCTTGCAATACTAAACAAAATTTTGCATAAAACAAGCATATGTGTCTGCGCTAGAGATGGGCGATATGGACTAAAAAATGTATCCCAATAATTTCTGCTATTTATCACGTTAACGATAAAAATGACGATAAACACAATTTTAGCCTAATCCTTTTGACTGTATTGCATTGGCAAATTTCGTCAGAGTTATTCTGGTTTGAGCTGTGTTTTAGGGGCGTTACTGTCCTTTGTATGCACTATTTGTCTGCAAACCTTGCATGTTGTAAATTGCTACTCCGCATCAGACTTTGTTTTTCAGATGGAACTGGGAAAAGCCATGTCTGATTGGGAGAAATGGCATCCATCCCACTTTGCAGGTCTCATATCTAGGAATCTGGCCCATTTATTAACCCCGCAAAACCGTAACAACGCAGAGCTGAGGCCTGGAGGCAGAGTTGTAGTCTTACACACGCTGCAGCTTCCCTAGGACTGTCTTACACTCAAAACTCCCCAATTTCCACAGAGGTTTTGTCCCAGGCTCTGCAAACGCTGGAAAGAATCTGGCATTCCAGGAATTCTGAAGAAGCTCACATTGCCTGGAGAGATCAATATTTGGAATAATTTTCTCCAGTAGATCTTTCTGAGATCCCATCCCAACTACATTGGGACCATTACAAGGAGGGTTTCCATTAATTAACACCTCCATATTAAACAACAGACAATTGTACCCCTCTTAACAGGATATGTGCCTCAGTATTTTAAGATTGCTGTCATTAAACCTTTACATAAAAGCCCTACTCTAGACCCAGATGTTTTAGACCGGTATTGTGTGACCATTTAAACAGGAAGGGTTCGTCTGAAGTGTTTCAGTCAGGTTTTACAGTTCATCATAGTACAGAAACAGCTCTGGTTGACGTTACTACCCGTGTATTCAGAAAATGGTCTTGTCTCTATATACGTGTTCTGCTAGATGTTAGTGCTACGTTTGACACTACTGGTCACAATATTTTACTACAGAGTGTGATCAAGATTAAAGGAACCACATTAGACCGGTTTGAATCCTATCTGTCGGGCAAATTCTAGTTTATTAATGCCAACAATTATTTTTTTCTACTTATACAAAAGCAAGTTACTATGGAGTACCTCAGGGTTCTGCGCTAGGAACAACACTCTTAACATTTTAAATGCTTCCCTCACACAATATTATTAGAAACACTGTACAAATTAATATTGCTGTGCGGATGACACCCAGCTATGTTTATTTATGAAGTCAGCTGAAACTAATCAGCTGGTTAAACACCAAGCATGCCTTAAATGCATAAAGATTTAGATGACATGTTACTTCCTACTATTAAACTCAGACAAAAGGGTGGCTGTGGCTCAGTAGGTAGAGCAGGTTGTCAACGAACCAGAGGCTTAGTGGTTCGATCTCTGGAATGTGTCACATAAAGTGTTGAGCAAGACACTGAACCCACAGTTGCTCCCAGTGTGTGGCACTGGTGTGTGAATGGGTGTGTGCTTGTGTGAGCGAATTGGTAGATGTGTCTGTAAAGCGCTTTGAATACCACTAGGTATACCGGTAAGTGCTATATAAAACAAGGTCATTTACAAGGTTGTTTGACCATTTGCAAAGTCAAAAAGTTGCTGTATTTGGCATAATCTAATCATACAGTTTCTTTGGCTGGAATTACCTTGGACTCCAGTACTTATGAGAAACATTGGTGTTATATTTGACAATGGTATGTCTTTTAATTTGCACATAAAGCACAGGACTGCCTTCATTCACAAAATAGCTATTTGAAGAGAGATCATTTTACTCATCATTTTACAGCTGTAACCTCACTTCACTAGCCTGTAAAATCCTATAGATTTTAAAACCTTCCTCCTTACATACAAGGCCAATAAAGGCCTAGCTCTATGGTATCTTAAGGACCTCACTGTAGCATATTATCCCACCCTTCCCATCCCTAGATTCCATGGAGTTTTGTAGCATTTCCTAGAGTTTCAAAAAGTAGAATGGGATGTAGAGACTTTAGCAATCATCTCCCTCTCCTATGGAACACTCCCAGATTGGGTTCTAGGGGCAGAGAGGATGTCTGCCTCTAAAATTTTAATTGAATTATGCAGATGTTGAAACAATGTTAATAAATATATCATTAAGTGGAAATTACCTAGCTAACCAGTTTCCAGTTTTGTTGGACTAAAATGCATTTTTGTGATACTACTGATATGTATATTATAGAATAAAAAAAAATGCAAGTCATAAAAAAAAAAGTCCTTTTAAAGGACATGAGCTGTCTCACTGGCCTGTGCTGAGTTAACCAGAGTGAGTGAGTGACTGGCTAACTGCTTATCAGCCTAAGAGGAGGAGACATCTCTGGTTCTGACAGTTGATTGGTTGTCTGAGGTTCCTGAAGATGCAACCATGCGTTGGATTGGCTGCACGCCTCTCAGCCAAACTGACATACTAATCTCATTGATGCAGACAACGATAATATCATTCCAGGTGGCTAATGTATTTTGACTAGGCCGAGATAGCAGTATTATTACTGTGATAATGAATAAGACATTGAGACTGCAGTTAAAGGAGATGATCAACACTGACAACTCACCGATGAATAACTTTATTATTTTCTATTCTAATTTAACATTTTCCCTAATTTGTCTCCTTTAATCTAACCTTTATTTAAGCAGGCAGGTGTTTAGGAATGGTTTCTGATTCACAAGGACAGTTAGACTGTTGCATTACAGCGGCACTGTGAAGGTGTGTCCAGCCGGAGACCAGACCCCAAAGCAGGAGACAAAACCATGTGTTAAAGTCAAGGGATTTGAGTCTATTAACAAAACTTGACTGGGTAGTAAATCCCAGAACAAAAAAACAAAAATGCAAAAGGCAAACAAAAGGTGCTGGAAACTCCAGGAGAAACAGACAAAAACAAAAGCTCAAAGCAGCTGCTGGGGGAGGGCTCTGTCTCTCCCTTGGAGGCACTGGCAGGTAGGAAAAAGAAACACAAGATAAATCCAAGGTTAGCACAAGATTAAACCATCCAAACAGTGGGTAGATATATAAAAGCAAGGCCATTTACCATATGTAATTATCTGGTACTGGCGGTATCTGGTACATTAAAAAGTGGTCGCAACCACATGTGATGTGTATTGTACAGCAGCTCACTGCTGATTGCCACAGCACAAGTTAGTACTGCACAAAAACAAAATGACCAAATTCAGTAATTTGTAGGATTTTCTGTCAGGAAAACAGTACAGAGATTAAATAGTGTGGAGAGTTTAATTTTCACTAAGAGTTTACACACTGATGACTGTTACAGAACTTGGTGGTCCTGCACCAAATGCTGCAGAACTTCTTTCCAGAGGCCAGCAAGAAGAACTGTCTTCCTGAGGTAGGAAGAGTCTCTGATGCTTATTGGTGCAATGTCCTGAATGAAGGAAAGAGAAGTCCTAATAATCTTCTCTGCTGTCCTCACCACTCTAATTACATTCTTTCATTTGGAGGCACTGCAGCCTTCACACCAAACAGGGAGGCAGCTGATCAAAATGTTCTCTATGGTGCTTCTGTAGAATGGATGGGTTGAGGCAAGTGTGCTCTCCTCTTCCTGTGCAGGAAGTGCCTTCTTGACCAGTGACAAGGTGTTCACAGACCAGGTGTGGTCGTCTGGAACTTAATGCTGCTGACCACCTCCAGCTGTGCTGTTGATGTTGATGTGTGGCTGAGCTGGTTCTTCCTGAATTCAAAAATTATCTCTTTGGTCTTTCTACTTTCAGGATCAGGCTTTGTCTCATCAGCTGCACCATCTCCTCTCTGCAGACCTGGTCTTTGTCATCCCTTATGAGGCCCACTACTATTGTATTATCTGCAAACTTCACAATGTGGTTGGTGGCAGACCTGGGGATGCAGTTGTGTGTAATCAGGGTGATGAGCAGAGAACAGAAACACAGCCCTGAGGGGAGTCTTATGCTGAGGTCTGTGGTCTGTCAGTGAGGACGTTTAGCAGTCAGTTGCACAGGGGGGTGCTGAAAGCCTATGGATCCCAGTTTGTCTGGGGATCCCAGATGCTGTGGAATGATGATATTAAATACTGAACTGAAGTCCACATATAAGTGTTCTTCTTTTCAAGGTATGCAGTAAGCACTGCATGATGTCCTCCTTTACCTGCCTCTGAAAGAACTTCATCCTAATGGCAATGTGACAGGCTGGTGCTCATTAAGTGGCAAGGAAAAACTCCCTTTTAACAGGAAGAAACCTTGAGCAGAACCCAGCTCATATGGAGGGACCCATCTGCCTAAGGCCAGCCAGGTACAGACAGAGAAAGAGAACAGCAAGATAAACATACATCTGTCATAGATACACACATCTGACTAAAGCATACAGGTGGGATGCTATGGTACAAACTAATGATGTTAATGATGGTTAGAAAATGTAAGGGGAATCATCAGCAGGTTGGAGAATCGTTCATTCTGGTAGGAGTGGATAACAGCAGGATTCCATGGAGACTGGGCAGAATGATGAGACCACGACAACAGATGTAGTATGGAGCTCCACAGGAAACACTCAACTCCAGGCCAGAGATACTCGGAAGAAGGGAGAGCAGCAGTAAACATTCTACATAGTAATAGCACAGAATTGCATGACTAGTAGCAGATAGGAATTTAGAGGGAGGAGCTCTGTGCCAGAGAAAAGAAAGTGGAGGACACGAGAGAGGAGAGAGAAGAAAGAAGGAGAACATGTGTTTGTTGCATTGTCCCCCAGCAGCCTAGGCCTATAGCAGCATAACTAAGGGATGGTTTAGTCCAGCCCTAACTATAAGCTTGATCAAAAAGGAAAGTCTTAAGCCTGACTTTAAAAATAGAGAGAGTGTCTGCTTCCCGAACCCAAACTGGGAGCTGGTTCCACAGGAGAGGAGCCTGATAGCTGAAAGCTCTACCTCCCATTCTACTTTTTAAAATTCTAGGAACCACAAGTAGGCCTGCACTTTCAGACCGAAGTGATCTGTTGGGATAATATGGTACAATGAGGTCTTTAAGATATGATGGAGCTAGGCCTTTAAGGGCCTTGTATGTAAGGAGGAGGATTTTAAATTCTATTCTAGACCTTAAGGGGAGCCAGTGAAGAGAAGCTAAAACTGGAGTAATATGATCTCTCTTGCTAATTCCTGTCAATGCTCTTGCTGCGGCATTTTGAATCAGTTGGAGGCTTTTTAAAGAGTTATTTGATGTGATTTGAGTTTTTCGCCAGTGGGATAATAGTGTCAGCCTTGCAACATGATGGGACTTTGGCTTGGTCCAGTGAGGTGTTGAAACTTAGAACACAAGCCAGATAATCTACACATATCTGCCCAGCTATGTTGTTATGTTCAGAGTCACCTGTTTTTTAACCTGGTGGGGAACAGATTTCTCCACATGACTGCTATTTAGTGCTTCATGTTAGTGGTATTGTTGAAAAAGTCTTGGATCTTTTAGCTGTGGGCAACACATTAAACCAATACATCATATCTAATATACACTATATTACCAAAAGTATTCGCTCACCTGCCTTTACTCATTCTATGAACTGAAGTGCCATCCCATTCCTAACTCATAGAATTCAATATGATGTCGGTCCACCTTTTGCAGCTATTACAGCTTCAACTCTTCTGGGAAGACTGTCCACAAGGTTGAGGAGAGTGTTTATAGGAATTTTTGACCATTCTTCCAAAAGCGCATTGGTGAGGTCACACACTGATGTTGGTCGAGAAGGCCTGGCTCTCAGTCTCCGCTCTAATTCATCCCAAAGGTGTTCTATCGGGTTCAGGTCAGGACTCTGTGCAGGCCAGTCAAGTTCATCCACACCAGACTCTGTCATCCACGTCTTTATGGACCTTGCTTTGTGCACTGGTGCACAGTCATGTTGGAAGAGGAAGGGGCCCGCTCCAAACTGTTCCCACAAGGTTGGGAGCATGGAATTGTCCAAAATGTTTTGGTATCCTGAAGCATTCAATGTTCCTTTCACTGGAACTAAGGGGCCAAGCCCAGCTCCTGAAAAACAACCCCATACCATAATTCCTCCTCCACCAAATTTCACAGTTGGCACAATGCAATCTGAAATGTACCGTTCTCCTGGCAACCTCCAAACCCAGACTCGTCCATCAGATTGCCAGATGGAAAAGCGTGATTCATCACTCCAGAGAACGCGTCTCCACTGCTCTAGAGGCCAGTGGCGGCGTGCTTTACACCATTGCATCCGACGCCTTGCATTGCACTTGGTGATGTGTGGCTTGGCTGCAGCTGCTCGGCCATGGAAACCCATTCCATGAAGCTCTCTGCGTACTGTACTTGGGCTAATCTGAAGGTCACATGAAGTTTGTAGCTCTGTAGCAATTGACTGTGCAGAAAGTCGGCGACCTCTTTGCACTATGCGCTTCAGCATCCGCTGACCCCTCTCCGTCACTTTACGTGGCCTACCACTTCGTGGCTGAGTTGCTGTTGTTCCCAAACGCTTCCATTTTGTTATAATAGAGCTGACAGTTGACTGTGGAATATTTAGGAGCGAGGAAATTTCACGACTGGATTTGTTGCACAAGTGGCATCCTATGACAGTTCCACGCTGGAATTCACTGAGCTCCTGAGAGCGGCCCATTCTTTCACAAATGTCTTGTTTCACAGTCTGCATGCCTGAGTGCTTGAATTTATACACCTGGGGCCAGGCCAAGTGATTAGAACACCTGATTCTGATCATTTGAATGGGTGAGCGAATACTTTTGGTAATGTAGTGTAGCTACACAACTATATTCATGAATGTTTATTAACTAATAGAGCAGTGGTTTGAATATCTACAGTTGTCCACACACTAATCTATACATACCTATAGCACTGGAGCCATGAATGTCAAGGCATCACAGCTTGAATGTTGAAGTTATTTCCACAGGGTTATAGGCTGTTTCCATAATAGCCACCACTATTATACACTTGTCCAGTTAAAACACCATACAGCTTCTAAGCGCAGCTAAAAACCTGCAGCCTTTGCTTATGTGCTGATTCAGTCCAACAACAGTCCCCTCGCATTTGTAACAGTTACAGGGTTGTGATGTGATGCTGTGTGATGTGGCAGGGCCCAGATAGGCCACAGAGTGCAGCTACCATTGAGATGCAGATCTGTGCTAATTAATTCTCATGTTTAAGGGAATTAAACATTATTCTGAAGAGAAGAGTGCACTGGTAGGAGCCGCTTTAATATGTAGACCAGATAAAAGGAGTGTGTTTCTCTGTGACCGACATGCATTTATTCACATTCCCCTCAGCCAATTTCATTTCGATGTAAAATGACGAGATGAGGTTAGGGAACGCACAGAGGAGAGTTAGCTAACAGAAAACAATGACCAGTGTTTCATTCTCTGGAGGCTATTCTGCCGTTGTCAGCACTCTTCCTCCCCGGCCACACACTACTCAGAGACAAAGAGAGAGAGCAGCGGGGCCAAGTGCCTCTTCTAAAACACACAGCAGCTTATTAACCCAAACATGCACACACACGCACACACACAGAGCACAGCAGCGGGCTGCAAAGAGATATCAGGCAGTAATATATTGAGGTTACATTCAGGTCGTAATGGTGTTATTAAAGCAACAAGCTCAGGCTGAATAGAAAGAAAATCCTATTAAAATAATTATAGAGGCCTGTGATACCAGCCTGGGAGTGTGTGTGTAAGGGCGTGTGCGCGGGTGTGTGCGTGGGTGTGTGTGTGTTAAGAGAATTTGAGAGATGCATGCATATGTTCAAATGCAATAGTTTGTGGTTGTCTGAGTGTCTGTTGCGTGTGTGTATTGGAAGGGTTAAAAGAAATGTATGCATATGTTCAGATGCAATACTGTGTGTGCGCGTGTGTGAGCCTGTGTAAGCGTGTGTCGTTCGCTTACTAATGTGTAGTAATTGACTCTACTAATAGTGATTGCCTAATTTTATTGCTTCTATTTTTTGCAGCCTCAAGCTTAATTAGAATGTATTGCTACAACATTCACTCCTACTAAACCTTTTAAGAAATAATTATACCAGCATGTACTTATGCAGGGCCCTGCGATAGACTGGAGAGCTGTCCAGGGTGTACCCTGCCTCTCGCCCAATGACAGCTAGGATAGGCTCCAGCAGACCCCCGCGACGCTTAATAGGAATAAGCAGAAGATGAATGAATGAATGAATGAATGAACGAATGTACTTGGGTAGTTACATTGTTGCAAAAATGATAATCCTACTGAAGAGCACTTCAAATGGAATGATTTCCCATTTCATCGCATATCTGTTGTTATTCAGTCAGTATTTAATATTGTTTTATTAAGAAAGTGCGAAAGAAATGTAATATTATTAATAAGTTATATAGTTATAAGAATATCTATATAAAATATTTAAAACAACCAATACAATAAGTGTTAAAAGAACTCCTTTGCATAATTTAAAAATATAGGTTTATAGAAGCTAAATTTTTAATTTAAGAGTGGCACAGTGGCGAGGTGGTTAGCACTGATACCTCACAGCAAGAAGGAATCCATGAGCCATAAGGCCTTTCTGTGTGGCGTTTGGATGTTTTCCCTGTGTCTGCGTGGGTTCTGTCCAGGTTGGCCATAGGTGTGAGTGTGAATGGTTGTCTGTTTCTCTGTGTTAGTCCTGCGATGGACTGGCAACCTGTCCAGGGTTTATGCAATGACAGCTGGGATAGGCTCCAGCAGACCCCCACAACCCTTAACAGGAATAAGTGTGTACAGAAAATGAATGAATTAATGAATTGATTAATTATTAATTTATACTTATATTTGTAGCAGTAAAAAGATGAGACAATACCATGTAAATTAGTCATTTATTATACACATTACACATTATACATATTAAAGGTCATTAACACAGTGGACACAGCAACTAAGAAGTACACATATTCGTCACCATGTGTTTTGTACACCTCTGTGACTAATTCAGGCATTGTCTGCATGCTAAGCGGATTCCCCAGAAGTCTACAGAGAACTCACTGGCTTTAACATGTGCATCAGGAAGTAGCAATTTACAAATGTGTTTGTATATTCTGCATATACTCAGATGTATGTATGACAGGTGTATGTTGATTTTGTTCCTTCTGCTTGACACCTTAGTGCTTGCTTTGGGGATTTCAGGCTGGGTTCTCTATTTGTATTCAATTTTATTTATGTACCATCAATAACAATGAATTGCTACATAAATAAACTTTAACTGGAATTGAAATGAATTAACAATCAATTTAAATGATTGAATTAAAAATTTCAATTAAATAAGTGTTGTTTTTGACCAGGAAACTATTTCTTACAAGGGTAAGAGTCCAAATGATCATCTGAGTTTATATATCTGAATGCTATTTTTCCTTTTAGAGGCAGCTGGATGTGAGAATCTGCCTTCATTGCTCCTATTTGATCTTGTCTTCTCTGTTCTACTTTATCTGTCTCAGTCGGCTCTGTTGTAATGAAAATTACTAGGGGTTTTTCGCTTTACCAGAGCATTCCGACACTTTCTAATTTACAGGAAATTCGAGAAAATTGTTCCACTCCATTTTCCATGCCTGATTCTTGTAAAAGTGTTTGTGTGTGTGCGGTTGCTCTAAGTGCTGACGGTGTAGCAAAGAGGAGACAAATGTGTGCATTTAAGCAGCTGAAATTCTGTATACGCGTATATAACAGTTTCTGTGAGTGCATGTGCGTGTGTGTCCAGTGATAGACATCAGGGAGCCAGATAGCTGAAGGCTGAAGGCATTAAAAGAGGAGAGGAGGACATTAATCTAAAGAAAATTAAAATCTGGAGCAGTGCGTTTAGGATGGAGAGCGACCGCCACTTCTGATAAGAAGCGGTTAAGGAGAGCACAGATTTAGATGAATGGGTAGGAGAGAGAAAGAAGAGGAGGAAGAGAAGGAAGGAGCAGCAGAGGAAAAGGAAGGAGGATGAGAAAGGAAAGAGCAGAGTGGGATAACAGTAAAGAGGAGGAAAACCAGATATGAGAAAGTGAGCAAAGGAAAAGGAAAATTTGTGGTCACAACCCTCAGATGAAAGGTGGACAGAGAGATGGGAATTGAGAGAAAAGTATATAAGAAACAAATGGAATGCACAGGAAGGAGAGGAGAACAGAGGAAAGGGGAAGAGAGGGGAGAAGAGGAGGAGAGGATGCACAACAAAATTTCAAATTCAAGCAGGCTGCTAATATGGAATCAGTGTGTGTGTGTGTAGCACATGTAGATAGCAGTGGCTCTGTGGTCTTGAGCATCAATAACATCAGGTTATCTTGAGTATGGTCTGGTCACCCCCCCCCCCCCCCCCCCCCCCCCCACACACACACACACACACACACACAGTGAATGATAGCGGTGCCACAGAGGTGGCTGTCTGAGGTTAGCAAAGCTGTGCTCAACAGAATGTTGTAGATTTAAGACTGTGGCCAGCAGACAAGATGTGGAGCTGATTTAGCTGCAGTATGCAGCCTCTGCTGTCCACAGGCCCCCTACACAGCCTTTCACACGAGGGAAGATATGCTATTATTTTGTTTATCAGCTTATTTTATTTTATATTCCCGTAACAAAAAACACTGACTTAAATAAGACTTCAGTGTGAACTTCATTTGCACATAAAACATTTAATTCATTTGATGTTGAAAAAAACTTTCTGTAAAAAGGTCATTGAAACATGACATTGTTATCTACAATAGGACAGTGGTGAAAAGAAATGAATTCACAAGACCAAGACCAAGATTTGGTTAGAATTTGTACAACAGTCTTGTGCAATGTGTGCTTGTAGACTTCAGTTTACATCACAGAGTGCTTTTTTTGTTTGTTTGTTTGTTTGTTTTATGGAAACTCTATGTGTATGACTTTCTTGTTTCAGTTTGCTATTTTGTGTCAACATTTACTTTTAGTTAAATCTGAGTACAGTGAAATTTAAAGGTCATATAGCTTGCGTGTTGTATGGCTTCTGGCAAGAAACCTGTGCGTCCAGCTATCTGACTCCACAGTCAGTGTTCTGACTGTTTTATTCAGTAAGAAAAGCCTCTATAATGGGCTATGAGCCTGATCAGATGGGTGGGTTTGTTAGGTAATCTGACAACTTCAAGCCACACACACACACACAGTCACACTCAGTGCCCAGTCAATCACTTACAGTGCTTCGAGGTCCACAGTCAAGCCAGTCAAGCCTGGTAGACCATGTGAAAGAGCGATTGTAAGTAAAGCTGTGTGTGTATTTGTGTGTGTGTCAGAGTGATGACTGCAGCTGTAGCAAAGGAATGGATCAGTGGACCTACTCTGAGCCAACCAGCCGCAACTGTATAGTTCAATGTGCTTTATCCAGGGTGCAGAGGAGTGGAAAGATATGTTTCAGATTAATTTCTTCAAGGAAACTCATCATAACTGATGATGGTACAGTAAACACCACTGTCATCATTAATTTAATGTACAAGAAAATAGGCAATTTGTCAAGGTGCCTGTACAGTATATATATCAGAGTAGGTCTTAGTCACTGTAACTATTCCTTCTCTTTGAAGTGAAATGGGGACAAAAATCCAGATCGACAAGCAGAAATAAAATTGTTTATCAACTTTTGTCTGAAACACAGGGTTTGACTAATCTTGACTGTATCTTTTCTGTATCTGTGATGTCTGTAATGAACCAGTAATATAAACTGCCACTGGACAACTTGACACAACTACCACTTGACACAACTTTTATAATGAGCCATACTCCAGTTCAGTTCACATAAGAACCTATGAACCCATAAGTTTGCAAGATGAGAGGATAGTTGTCCAAGTTTCATGTGTGTATGAACTGAGAAATAAGTAGTAGTTCAAATGAAGAGGTCTAATTGTGTAGTCGTTTCACTCTATGCTATATGGGGCAATATTGACTCTGAAACCTCTTCTGTGTCTTATGTTGATTTTATAATGATTCATTATCCCTTAAACTGGGCAGCAGAGATAAGTGACAGAGTGGAAATACAAATGGCCTGTTTTTAAATGAGCTAAATATGCAAGAGCAGTCCTACGTGTCACTGTTAATTATATATCATTAAGAGAGGTCACTCATATTCAGTTTCAAACTCTAATGTCACTTGCGTCACTAGGGATGCTCCATATTGGCTTTTCTGACGATATCCAATATTCCGATATTGTCCAACTCTTAATTTATACCGATATATGCAGTCTTTTTACACCAAAATTGTTAGGTTACAACATATCACCTATTATGGAATTAACACATTTTAACCTAATTTTATTGCGATGTCCCACTGGATGCAAACATAAATGCAACATGGCTTTTCAAATGTAAACACTGTCTGTGCAAAACAAGTTACCAAAAAAAGTGCCAAAAAATTGCCATTCATTTATTTTTTGTGTTTTTAGAGAGAAAATCTGGCCTCAAACAACACTACAGACAATGTCATCGCAAATATGTACAAGCCTACGATCGGATAATTACTACATGGGCAATTAATATTTCAGCTGGCAACAAGTTATATAACCCCAACTGATGCAATGAGTAGCTTCTCATTTCTTGAACAACCATGTCAAAAGCAGTGGCGGCTGCTGGTCTTTCAAATAGGGGAAGCCCAGTTTTGTAAAATTGGCCAATTGTTACATCATTAAATTTATGTCTGTGAAGGTTCTCAGTCATCCAGGTCATGGTAATCCAAAAACTTTCAAAAAAGGCAACTGGACTTGTAGATTTTTCGAGAAGACGTTTCGCCACTCATCCGAGCTTGTCATGTGCCGATCTGGGTTGATTTGGACGGGGTCTGAGCCGGTCGGCCACGATGATAGGAGACGCTATCGGTTGCCAGGGGCAACGCCCTCAGAATTTAACGGAGGAGCGACGAAACATTAATTTTTGCGCGTTTATTATTTCGGCGGGGCAGATACAAGAAAAGTAAGAAAGTAAAGCAATGGAGAAAGTTAAGGGGAAAGAGCTTACAAGCTTACATAAAACAGCAAAACAGCGGTATTTGGAGAAGCTGTAGCATGACGACAACTCCTCACTCTCTATAGTCTTAAAGCGCTGTCAATCACGACGAGTTCCAGCCACGTTAACAGTTCATCCAATCATCATATAGAAGTTCGGCGTCCAGGTACATCCCACTGCCCATTGACTCCCAGAGACGCCCGGCTTCCCCGGAAGTGACGATTTTGGAGCGTTTATCCAATAAACGTCTAGCTTTTTTGCCCTGAGATCGGCCCATTCTGAAGCCCCATTGAAAGTCCATTGAAGCCGAGCCTCAGTGGGTTTTTAAACGGGCCGTGCCATTACAGCAATATGAGAAAAAAATCACGATAGACGAACGGTTAAAACTTATTAATGATTGTGTTATTATAAGAAGTAGCCATGAAGTCGATCATGTTCTAGCACCGTGGAAAAGATGTTAGTCAGTTTGAGAAGAGTCAAATCACTGGCATGCATCAGCATCTAAGGAGATTGTAGAACCTACTAAAATTGTAAAATGAATTGGATGGAAATTAATCTAAACATTGATGCTCATTGAGACAATGCCAATCAAAGCTAATGCTGCTCTAACAATATGTTAGATTGTGTGACCTTCTTTTTGTGGCGACTTTTGGCAGTGTATCCTGACTATTATAGAATCACATATTTGAAATTTGTTATAGCGCATAACAGACTAAACATGTCATAAGAAGCTGAACAAGTCAGGGTCCACTATTTTCTGCATTCATACTGAAAAGTCCCACGGGTAGAAGCCCAACAAACCCCCCGACCTTAACAAACATAATAAAGTGGTTAATTTCTTGCTTTGCTTGAAAAATGCTCAAGATAAGAAGTTAAAAGTCCCAAATGAAAAATAAATAGCAGGTTAAAAAAAATCTGTGTTCAGATGGGGGAAAAATAAGTTTTAAACCACTTTAAACCACTCATTTAACATTTTTAAAACACAACATAATCTAGGGTTTAGCAGAATGGTGTAATATCAACCTTCTTTTATGGCGATGGAATTAGTATGAAACTGAGTTTATAACTGTGACAATATGTTGCCCCTAACTCTTTATCCCAGGTCACTGAAAGCTTGGGCCTATTATTATTTGTCAGTGAGGGTGAATCAACAGGAAGCTATGAGTAGAGATGCTTTAGGAAAGGATGATAGCCATATGCCAGGGCAGGTCATTTGAGCTGTGAATTACAGCATGTGGAGATGTGTGTGATGAGGTGTGTTTAGCGGATATTTTGTGGTGTGCAGGTGATTTCCAGTGATAGGGTTAAGGTTGGCTAGCTTTCCATTAGTCTGGACAGCATTCAGTCACCTTCACTTTCACCCTTCCTCAGGCCATGCATTAACATTCCCTCTATCTCCGCTCTGTGTGTATGTGTGTGTTTATTCGTTCACATCTTTTTGTTATTTTGCCTGTCTTTTGTGTGTGTGGGTGGGTGGGTGGGTGGTTGGTTGTGTGAGTGAGTAAGTATTAATCTCCTCAGTATTGTCTCCGTGAAATTGACATTTGACAGTAATTGTGTAGCAACGGCGAGCTGGTTCTTCCCGTGCTCTGATAGGACGAGGATATTACATACACACACTATGAGTGGTCACACTTCCTGCCGGATAACAGTACAAATATAGCAGCCAGACAAATCCCCACAGCTTTGAACTAGATGGAAAGGTGGAAAGAGGAGGAGATGTTTGGATTTGGATTTTGGAAATACCATGAAACTGAGAGTGAAACAAGACTTTTAATAAGGACAAATCTTCAGACAAACTGCACCAGTTTTAGAAGTATATATTATTGTATTTTAGGTAGAAATGTATTTATTTATTAATTTATTAATTTATTTAGCTTGCTAATTTGGTTTTAATTTAGGGTGTGCTACCTGAGTGTGAGATGATACTAGTAGTAGTAGTAGTAGTAGAATTGAAAAAGGCAGCTTTGGAAAAAGATTTGGGTAATGCAATTGCAGTACTCCTGCACATCACATGAAAAGACTGATTTCACTTAATGGTCAGATGTGTCTAGGGATAGGAGCAAATCGAGGTAAATACAGCTGTACTGGCCTCACTAAACGTAGCGGTATTTAGTTATCCAGTGCGTCTAAACAGCTAGGTGAGGTGAACAAAGAAAGAGATGCTGCTTTATCTCGTAGTCTTTTTCTCCTCTCCTTTATTTTACACCGGGCAGTGGAAAGCACAAGCTGTAAAACTGTAAACACACAAAACAAATACCTTTTAGCTCATACGGTTTCGGTATCCAGTTCTATTACGAAAACGTATAACATAAATTCTATTGCGAAAATATATATAACATAACACGTTCTCTTAGCACACATTGTTACTCACCGGCATTGCCCCTGTGGGAAAACACAACGGTGCGGATTTGACAAAACTCTTCAAATAACTTTTGCGATGTGGTGCACAGCTCTCTATGAAAGGCTTGAACTAACTGAACGTTAATCTCGTTTCAAACGAGAATATAAACCGGAAGTAGAATCCGCACACTAAACCATTACTGCAGGTGACCGATAGATGGCGTCAACGCACTGCAAATAAACAAAGAGACAAAAAATGAATAAATGGTCATTAAGACCAACACACTCCCTGCCTGGTATCTTAAGGATACCACATCTACACACACTTTAAACACAAGGAACATCCTGTTTAGGAGAGAAAAGTAAGACAAGTTCAGTTACTGGTCTTTTATACTCTTTAGGAGTGCCTCGGCGAATTGCTCTGATATCGACAGCCCTGACAACATTGTCTTTGCTGGGAAAAGTTTTGATGACCACTGCCATCGGCCAGTGGTTCCTTGGCACTGTACTGTCTTTCATCAAGATGATGTCTCCTTCCTGCAAGTTAGGCTTCTTGTCCTGCCACCTGGCACGACTTTGCAGGGTGCTGAGGTACTCACGTTGCCATTTGTGCCAAAATGTCTCTGCGAGATGTTGTACCAGCTTCCACTGGTGACGGATGATCTCTGCCTTGCCAAAGTCAGGCGGAGGGGATGACGGGGTTCCTGTCTTTTGTGTCAGAAGCATGGAGGGGGTGAGTATGAAAGGGTTCTCAGGGTCAGTTGACACAGGCAGCAGGGGTCTCGCATTCATGATTGCACAAACCTCTGCCATGAGTGTGATGAGGACCTCGTGTGTCAATGAAGAGAAGCGTTGCTGCAGGAACATGGAGTCTAGGATACGACGGGCTACCCCGATGAGTCGCTCCCAGGCCCCTCCCATATGGGATGCTCGCGGGGGTTGAAAATCCATTTGCATTGCTGGTCTCGTAGGTAATGTTGCATGTCTGCGTCGTCTTCCAGATTCAGCTCTTTTGAAGCACCGATAAAGTTAGTGCCTCGGTCAGACCTAATCTGTGTAGCAGGGCCTCTGATGGAAAAAAATCTCCGAAGAGCATTTATGAAACTCGATGCACTCAGTGTCTCTATCACTTCAATGTGTACAGCACGCACACACAGACAGGTGAACATTACTGCCCACCTTTTGCTGTTTGCTTGTCCACCTCTCGTCCGACGGCTGATGACCTCCCATGGGCCAAACACGTCCAGGCCGACGTACGTGAACGGTGGGGCAGCTTGAAGCCGGTCTGCAGGCAGATCTGCCATCAGCTGATGCTGTTGCTTCCCACGCAGTCTCCTGCAAATGACACAACGGGACAGGGTGCCTCTGATGCACCTCTTTCCGCCCACCAGCCACAGTCCAGCGTCCCTGATGGCCCCCTCTGTGAAGTGTCTGCCCTGGTGTTTTACCTGCTCATGGTGGTGGCGAACGAGGAGAGTCGTTAGGTGGTGCTGAGCTGGGATGATGAGGGGATTGGTACGATTTATCTCAAGGCCAGACTGTGTGATGCGTCCGCCCACTCTGAGAAGTCCACAGCTGTCTACCACTGGGTGCAGCTTTGCAATGTTGCTCTTTTTTGGAATGTCTGACTTACTCTGAATGTTGCTGAATTCACTAGGATATCTTTCCTGTTGCATGTTCCTGATCAGTAGTTTCTTTGCTTTTTCCAGATTCTCTGGCGTGATTGCTTTCTTACAGGTATGCCACCCTCTGCATATGTTGTCTTTGTCCGTTTTCCTGAAACACTGTGCTATGTGAATCAAGACTGCAAGTGCTCTTAACACAGAAGTCCACTTTGAGAAGCGCTCGAAGCGCTCAGTTCCTAAGCTGGGCTGTGTGGTTCCAGTAACTAGCACTGTGACCTGTGGTCTGATTTCAGAGTCTAACTCTGGGTCAACTAGATCAAACGGTGACTGATGACTAGCTGGAGGCTTACCAGACAGGAAGGCGGGTCCGGTCAGCCAGTTGGTGTCTTTCAATGATGCAGCAGGAACAGATCTGGAGCCATGGTCGGCCGGGTTGAGCTCTGAGGGGACATACTTCCACTGTTGGGGTGACGTTGCTTGTCTGATGCGTTGGACCCTATTGCTTACATAAACATAAAATCTTCTCTGCTCATTGTTAATATAACCTAACACAACTTTGCTGTCAGAATAGAAAGTGACAAAGTTCATGTGCAAATCCATGCTACTCACAACAGTCTCAGCTATCTCAACAGCAAGGACTGCTGCACAGAGTTCAAGTCTGGGGATTGTGGTCTCTTTCATTGGTGCCAGCTTTGCTTTGCCAAGCACGAATCTGACTTCGGAGCATCCATCTTCATCGGTCACCTTCAGGTAGGCAACCACTGCAATTGCTTTGGTTGAAGCATCCGCAAACACACACAACTCTCTCACACTTGCTGCAGAGGTGGAGAGAGATGTGTAGCAGCGGGGGATCTGTATGTTATGAAGGCAATGTAGGGAGGACTTCCATCTCACCCACTCTGCTTGCAGGTGTCCAGGTAACGGCGAGTCCCATTCACCATTTTCCATGGTCAGCTCTCTCAGCAGTGATCTCCCCTGTATGATGACAGGTGAGAGAAAGCCCAGTGGGTCGAAGATGCTGTTTATGGTTGAGAGCACGCCTCTGCGTGTGAAAGGCTTGTCGTCGCGCTGCACTTGAAAGGTGAAGGTGTCTGTGACTATGTTCCAGCTGATACCCAGGCTACGCTGCATGGGAACAGTATCAGTGGCAAAGTCCAAGTCTTTGATGCTGCTTGCACGGTCTTCAGGAGGGAATTCCGCCATGACAGCTGCACTGTTCGACGTGATCTTGTGCAACCGGAGGCTGTTGTGGGAGAGCATCTCCTGTGCCCGCTTCACCACGCTGACGGCCTCGGTCTCTGTTGCAAACGACTTAAGAGCATCGTCGACGTAAAAGTCTCTCTCAATGAATGCTCTGACATCAGAGCCGAATTCAGCTTCCGCTTCTTTCGCAGCTCTCCTGAGGCAGTAGATTGCTACAGCAGGAGACGGTGTGTTGCCAAACACATGCACACGCATTCTGTAGTCCACAATGTCACTGTTCCAGATGTTGTCACGGAACCACAGAAACCTCAGGTAGTCTCTGTGCTCCTCCTTGACTACAAAGCAGTAAAACATGTGTTGAATATCTGCAGTCACAGCAATTTTCTCCTTTCTGAACCTGATGAGGACACCTAACAGGTCATTGTTCAGATCTGGGCCTTTGAGCAGGACATTGTTTAGTGAAATCCCTTCATACTGAGCACTTGAATCGAACACTATTCGAATCTGTTCGGGCTTCTTGGGATGGTAGATGCCAAAGGATGGCAAATACCAGCTTTCTTCTCCTTCTTGGGGGACTGGGGCAATTTCTGCATGTTGACTGTCAATCATCTTTTGCATGAACTGTATGTAATGTTCTTTCATGGTAGGTTTCTTCTCTAGTGTGTGGCAGACTGACTTGAGTCTTTTCATGGCATAGTCTCTGTTGTTTGGCAGACGTTCTCTAGGAGTCCGAAAAGGTAGGGGTGCGACCCAGCTTTGAGTGCTATCTCGACATACCTCAGTATCCATGATCCTAAGGAATTTGAGGTCATCGACGGACGGAGCTGGTTGGGGATCTTTGTCGGTGCAGTGAAAGACGGAGAACTCCAGGTCGTCCCCATGCAGCAGAGGGGCAGTGTGGACAGCGGCTTGCTGAGGTGTAGAATGTGCAAGGGATTTATTACTTTGCTCATCGATGATGCCATATATTCTGGTTGCTGCTTCTCTCTGGCCTTGTGGGTAGACACTAACTAAGCATATTTTGGAGCAACCTCTAGCACTCATCCCCTCACCGCATACCTCAGTGCACTTGGAGTATACCATCTCTCGAGGCTGCTGGTTCTCACTGCCCTCCCTACCATTCTCTGACGTAGGTGGGGCTGGCTTTGCTTTGCATGGTGATGGACCTGGGTGGAGGGCTTCGACGTGCTTGATGCTCTGACATTCTGCACATGTTATGGGTTTGTCACAATTCTTTGCAATGTGTGAGGTTGAAGCACAACAGCGGTAGCAGATGGAATTGTCTTTGAGATATTGCTTACGGTCAGCTACCAGTTTGTCTCTAAAGCTCCTGCATGCACTTAATGAATGGGGCTTCTTGTGAATTGGGCATTCTTTGGTGAGATCTAGAGAGTTAGTTTCTGGCTCACCTTTCTGGCTGGACTCAGCAACTTGAGTCTTGTGGACTGCAATGGGCTGGTTGACTTTACTCGGGATGCTTTTGGGTTTGTCTCAGTTTGTGGCAGGCGAAGGTGGCATGGTGACTCTGAAACTGGGATCGTTTCTTGCTTTGGCTTGGTTCTGAAGGAAATTGACAAACACACTGAATGGGGGAAAGGGAATACGCTGCTGTTGCTTTATCTGAGAGCCATAGAACATCCACTTTTCTTGTAGATTATACAGGAGCTTTTCTACAATTGGGGCTACTCCCCTAGCAGTGTCAAGGTAAGCTAGTCCTGGAAGGAATCCATCCTGCTTTGCTGCGTACAGTTCCTGTAGCAGGTCGGCTAAGTCACGTAGCTTGGCTGGCTCTTTGTTGGAGATTCTCGGGAACCTTTCCAGTCTGGCAAACAGCGCTCCTTCGATGGCTTTGGGGGTGCCATAGCATTCTTCAATGCGCTGCCAGATGGCTTGAAGGCCACCCTGGGGGTCTCTGATGTAGGCTGCTCTGAGCCTGCGTGCTTGCTCGGACGACTCTTTGCCGAGCCATTTAATCAGCAGGTCACTCTCCTCTGCTACTGACAGGCCTATGTTGTCTATGGCATTGCAGAATGAGGCTTTCCACGCCCAGTAATTCTCCGCCTTATCATCGAACTTCATCAGCCCTGTGGAGACGATCTGGTTTCTAGCGATAAACTTCGCCAGGTCAGCTGTTGGGGAGCTGTGTCCATCTTGGGCAAGCGTGTGACGAGGTGAGGTAGGGCATGAAGCAGAACTGGGTAGCCCATAGTCATTTCCTCCCTGCTATGCTTGGTTACTGGCTTGGAATGGCATGTAGTATGGACTTGCAGGTGACATGGATGGCTGCTGTGGCTGTAGTGGTACCTGTGATAGTAGCCTTGGAGCTGGTATCGGTCTCAGGGACTCTGCCGGTGAATGTGTCGGTAGATGCTGGGCTGGAGGTCTTATGGCTGGCTGCGTTGGAGGACATGTTGGTAGAAGAAGGTGGCTTTGGTTCAGTTCTGACCTCAGTTCTCCCAGGCCGTTGTCGTCATCTAATTCTGCTTGCAGAACTGCTGCTTCAGCCATTGCAGCCTCCATTTCTTTTTTGCACCGCAATGCCTCCAATTCAGCTTCTGCTTTGGCAGTTTGTAGTTCCAATTCAGCTTTATGAAGTTTCAGTGCCATTTCCTTCTCAGAAAAAGCTGCTTTGGTTCTTGCTGCTTGAGCTTTGGCTTTAGCAGTCGCTAGCACAGTGCTCCTTCGAGAGCTGCATGTTGATCCGTGTTGAGATGGCGCACGAACAGAGCCTTGTGCAAATAGCTCCGATCTTATCTCCCAGTCACCGGCTTCTGCTTCAGTCACACCGAAGGGAAGTTGCATTCCGGTCAGAGAATCCATGTCGTATGGAGCAGGGGACGCGTCGGTGCAAGTCACGTGCAGGCTTGGTTAGCGCAGGCTAATGGCGTTGTCTTGCCGGGCAACGTTGTTGTTACTTGCTAGCGGTTGAAGTTCTGTCTTCTTCCTGACAGGCGAGGGTTTGCCGTTTTACTGTACTGGCCTCACTAAACGTAGTGGTATTTAGCTATCCAGTGCGTCTAAACAGCTAGGTGAGGTGAACAAAGAAAGAGATGCTGCTTTATCTCGTAGTCTTTTTCTCCTCTCCTTTATTTTACACCGGGCAGTGGAAAACACAAGCTGTAAAACTGTAAACACACAAAACAAATACCTTTTAGCTCATACGGTTTCGGTATCCAATTCTATTACGAAAACGTATAACATAAATTCTATTGCGAAAATATATATAACATAACACGTTCTCTTAGCACACATTGTTACTCACCGGCATTGCCCCCGTGGGAAAACACAACGGTGCGGATTTGACAAAACTCTTCAACAAACTTTTGCGATGCGGTGCACAGCTCTCTCTATGAAAGGCTTGAACTAACTGAACGTTAATCTCGTTTCAAACGAGAATATAAACCGGAAGTAGAATCCGCACACTAAACCATTACTGCAGGTGACCGATAGATGGCGTCAACGCACTGCATATAAACAAAGAGACAAAAAATGAATAAATGGTCATTAAGACCAACACAACAGCCATTAAACATACAGTATATGGGAGATAAGTGCAATTTTACATGAATTTTACTATGATGATTGATATTTATCTGGCCAACATATATTAGCAGACTGCTTCATGGAAAAAGACGTGCAAAAATAAATAAAAAATAAAAAATCTTTGTAGAAATGAGTAGAATAAGACAGCTGAGGTCAAACTTGCGGAGTAAACTTAATAGCTGGGTCAGGTCAAGTTCTGATCAAATTTTCGCAACAAACACATCACTCCAGAGTGCATTTGACTATGAAACAGTGGAACGGGGCATTAGTAAAGTAACTAAAAAATTCCTGTGGAAATTTTGTAGTGCCGAGTGGGCTGTTGCCATTAGCTGCTAATGTTAGCAGACAGACACCTGTCATTGTTCAACTTAGGCGCCAACTGCCAAAATGGCCGCCACAGACCAGTTACTTATGTCAGTTGGAATCTCTGAAGAGAAGACAAGAGTGTCTACGTTTTAATGACATCTCTGGGTGAAAGTATGCCAGAGCAGTTGATTGTTGAAAATGGCTGTTGATTTTTCGGGGTCTCCCATTCATTTCAATGAGAATTTTTTTTTGCGGTTTTAACAAGTAATAGCACGGGATTCGGGATCAAAACACGCGTTTTGATATATCATGTGTTGGGGTCCTCTTGCCGGTTCGGGCCGCATTAATCTGCGAAAAAGGGTGGAAAATGAATAATACTGCAAAGAAACAGTATTTTCTATGGCTCGTGTCATAGGCACTCGGCACTAATAATAATGGGAGTAGAGCCTCGTGTCATAGGCACTCGGCACTAATAAAAAAACTGCAAAGAAACACGCAGAAGATCAAGAGTGGCCTCGTGTCATAGGCACTCGGCACTAATTATTTTTAATTGCACTGTTGTTTTAAGTGGTTTTGATTGATTGATAAAAGACTATATCTAGTATACCATCACACCATCTTCTCTCTCTCTCTCTGTCTGTCTATCTCTTTCTCTCAATGTTTCTTACCACCTCTAAGCACCTTGGACAGGACCCACAGCCACTCCACCTCTAATTAAACCTAATAATTAGCTGTGTGTGTGTGTGTGTGTGTGTAGGTGTGTGTGTGTGTGTGTGTGTGTGTGTGTGTGTGTGAGAGAGAGAGAGAGAGAGAGAGAGATTTTTATCATAGTTTTGAGGACATCCTGTTCTTCTCCAATCATCAGCCAACTCCCTGTGGGCAGACGCTAATTAAAATCAATAGTCTCCTCAGACTGACACTGAAGGTTTGGCTGCAATGAAGCGATTTGACCGTCAGACAATAATCTTCAAATTTCACTGCTTTCACAATGATAGTCCTTCTGAAAGAATTCCAGGGAAGCGCATTATGTACAAATACATAAAAGCAGCTATTTGCAGTCTAAAAAGTCAGTGGTAATTGACAGTGAAGTCTCCATTACCCTGGCAGGGTAAGGGGTTAAAGAAGAAGAATGACGGAAGGGGTGGAAGGTCACAGGGACCTTGTTGACCTGACAATGTGCTCCACGATAAACATGAAAATCTTTTGTGTATACACAACAGGCAACAGTTTTGTGGTGTATAATTACAGAGCTGCTTACAATGCACAGTACACTCAGACGGATTATACCTTTGAAGGCCATGAGCACTGAGCAGACAACATCAGCTGAGATAAGATGATCTAAATTTGGTGTGGGACAAAAACGTTTCACTTAACTTCATACACCATTCAGCTCCCCTTAGTGCTCATTAGAACACAAAATAAGTCACCTAAAATGGAATGGTTCATCCAGTATAACAACTACAGGGCCCTGCTTTTTTACGAAAATTGTTTGTTTGTTTTGTCAAAATCTGTCAAAAACAATGTCACCAGCCTTATAGTAACGAGAGAAAATTAAGAAGACATTTTTGATTGTTTATGAAGCACACCTACATAGACACAGTGGTGCACTAAGCCAGCATCTACATCAGGGGTGCGGGTAGATCGCGTGCCATTGATTTTTTGCCATTTATCTGTTGCACCACCAAAACAAACAAAAAGACAAATGTTAATCTTTCACACACTGTGGAACCATCTTCTTGTCTACTCGATGGCTACATGATCTACATGCTAACAGTCTTGCTCTAGGACACTTCAGAATGTGGCATGTTCCAAGGGTGGAACTGTTAGTTGGTATGGGTGGTTCATGGACCATCCATACCTACTGAATCACAGCTGCTCAGGTATGGGTTGTCTGCATCTCTATATACAGCATTCACAATTTAAGTTTAGCATACTCTGTCTGGGTACTTCCTCCCACTGTCCAAAACACCTTAATTAGGGCCCGAGCAATGAAGTGCAGGGGCCTTAATTGTCATTAATTGGTGATTCGAAATTGGCCGTAGTGACCTGTCCGCGGTGCATCCCACCTCTCGTCTGATGCTAGCTGGGATAGGCTCCAGCTGTCTACCTCCAGTGAAGATTTTCTTTTGTTAACTAGGTGGTAAAAAGGTGGTCTAAGTACAGTAGCTCCCACCTCAGGCTAAAGCTTTCACACAGAAACCCAATACAGTGACACTGACGTATTATCCTGCACATGCACACACACACACCCACACACACAAACACTCTCCTCTCCAATGAGCAGCAGTCTTTAGAAAATTAACTTTGAAAAGTCTGAAAGAGACATACAATACATCACATACAACACTGTCAAGCACAACACTATTTGTGTGTGTGTGTGGGGGGGGGGGGGGGGGGGGGGGGGGGGGGGGGGCTGTGTGTGTGTGTGTCCGTGACTGTGTGCACTGTAGGTCTTTCTGATGTGATGTGTGTGTATCACACTGTGTAAACGTGTTGCAATCTTCAGAAGCATTGATAAATGTGTCTGTTTGGTGGTGTGTCTCAGGCACACTGGCTGTGTGTGATGGATGGAAAAAAAGCGGCTGCTAATATGTGGGATGGGACTAAACAGTGCTGCACTGCTGTGCTGAACTGCTATCACCTAACCCTAACCCTAACCCCCATCCCACTAATAACACTTCAGTGTTGTACATACACAGTGCTATAGGTTACCTTACACTGCTGTCTTAATAGGGAATATGATTGTTCCTCCTATTATTCTCTTTGTCAGACGTACTAATTAACTTCAAATTTTATTCTGTTTTTGTCATTAAGGATCAGTTGGTTGGGGAGGCAATATGGCATAAAAATATTATTACCTTCAAACATTGAGTGGTAATTATGGTGCTCACATCTTAAATTTACTGTTGTTAACCTTCGTAAGGAACACATCATCATTTTCTAGAATCCAAGTCTAGCAGGAGTGTCCAGATGTCCAGATATCAAGTGACATAATAGAGACAAAGAGGCTTAAAACATAACAATCACTGCATAAAATCCACAACACTGGACTGAGAAATTGAGAATACCTGAAGACAGATTTTTTTGAAATATTGATAGGAAAATAACACAAGAAAACCATACGGATGAGGTAGTAAGTAGTCTTTACATAACGCTTTTCTAATCATTTGTTCTCGCACAATGGTCACAATACCCCTCTACCAATTAATTTATACAAGGGAACAATTTTAGAGTTTAGTTTCTTGGTCAAAGACATTTCAACATGTGGTCCATGTACTGGGGATCGAACTGTGAATCTTCTGGTTCATATTTCAATGAAGTAAAATTCTGGACACATCTCAAAAATTATTAAAGGGACCAAGACTTACAGAACATAACCTGTAAGCAAGTTTCTGATAGATGTGAGATTTAATTTTCTATACCCGTTTAGTCCTGTTAAGGGTCTCGGGGGTCTGCTGGAGCCTATCCCAGCTGTCATCAGGCGAGAGGCATGGGTACCTGGACAGGTCGCCAGTCCATCACAGGGCAGATTTCAGTTTTTAATTGTTGTAAATTAACTAAAACTCTGTAGACTGTAAACTGTATTTAAAAAGGCTGTATTATATCCCATGCCTCACTTTGACAGGAGGCTTCCTGTCTTTGTTTGACCATACACCATGGTTATAAATAAATAAATATGGTCTCTGAAGCAATGGGTAAGTATACTGCTTATACATAATGTTCCACACATGAAACAAAGTTTGGATTGGTTGATGACAATTTGAGCTGAATGTTGATCAGAGTCTTTATATTATCTGAATCACTGTTAATGTTTTTTGCTTTTACATCAATATCAATGGTAACTATTTTCCACACAGTGCTAACATCTTTACTTTGGTCTGTTACAACTACCGAAATCAAAGAGGAGCATTGTAAAGGATAAATGGGAGGAGATTTTTAAAAAGAAAGATAAGAACTGACAGAAACTCCTCCTCTTTTATTTATGTAACCCAAGTCCCATGTAGTTGTGTTGTGTTTGTTTATTCTTTTAACTGTAAATATTCTGATTTATTAAACTGTTAAAATATTAACCATTTAATGTTATGAACTTCCTCTTTTAAAGATCATGAACTTTTAGTACAACATTAATTTATGCTATATGATTTTTTTTTTTTTCTTATGCACTGTAACCTAAATCATTTACGGGACTATATTTAGTTAGGCAGGGTGTTATATCCCACTGTATTTATCTATTTGTCTTTCGCAAACACACACACACACGCACACACACACACACAATTGTTCCAGAACAATTAGATAACCAACTTGCTGTATGTGTCTGTCCATTTGTGTGACAAAGTGCTGCCATTATCCCCCATTGACAAAACCCTCTCTGAGGGTTTCAAAAATTATTTCAACAATGAAACACACCAAATGTCAGCATTCACTAATTATGTTTATGCAAATTGTTAATTAGTGTCTTAGTGGCATGATGTTAATTAACAAAAGGTTTGTGGCTGCGGCTGGCAACGTGGCGGCCATAAAGAAGATGTAATTGTTGCACAGTGCTTGATGAGCATGGATTTATTGGTTTAATTCTATGATGGATAGAATAGGTGAATATAGCAGATAGAATGTTGAGTGGAGTAAAGAAGCCCAGTGGATGTGTAGTGGTGCCTGATGCACATACACAGGTATGGGGGGATTTACCATGCATCCACCTTAAAATAGCCACAGTCATGTGTCAGTGCGCAGGTGACATGTGTCCATATGTGTCCATGTGACCATATGTCATGGCGTGTCTCTGGGTTTTCGCTTGTGCAGCCCATGTCAAAAGTCTTAGCCAGTTTTTGTGTTACAAATGTTTGTTTACTGTCTTTTCTTGTCTGGCTCCCTCTCAGGCAGCATATGAAGTAAATATGTAGCAAAACTGGTGGGAAGCTCTTGCCAATGGTTAGATTCTAAAACGCAAATAAGCATTCCTTACATCTCTGCACTGTGGCTTAGGGTGCATTTACACCTTGAGCTTATGTGAACATCGCTCTCTGTTCTGTTCTGTTCTGTTCTGTTCTGTTCTGTTCTGTTCTGTTCTGTTCTGTTCTGGATCAAATGAACTAAGCCAGGGAGAACACATTTTACTCAGTGACCAATACAACAACCTTATATAATTAAACAATTTGCCAGATATGTTTTTGGAAACATCATCATATCATCACAAGACAAACTGTCTTTGTAAGCCTAGAGTTTTGATTTGGTCACTCACAAAACTAACTGTAGGGACATGATGTTAAGGCCCTGTCAGAACTTTGTTTTGAGAACTTTGTGAACATTTAAACTAAGGTTAAATGTCTGAATAGGAGCAGTTCTGGCTGAGCTGTCCTCTATGTTGGCCGATGAGTCCGGCCCCCCTCCATGGTGACCTGACGGGACCGAGGAGCAGCATCAGTGACAGACTGCTTCACCTTCGATGTGTGAAGGAAAGATGCAGAAGGTCTTTCCTCCCTGCTGCTGTTAGGCTCCATGGCAAGCATTCTTAATACGTGCAATAATATTACACATATGGTGTAATAACACCAGTCTGAGCAATATGTCTATATCTGTTCTGTCTCTGTCATGTCTGCATGCTGTTGCAAACTTTCCCCATTGTGGGACAATTAAAGGTTTTCTTATTCTTATTCTGGTCATTATTATTATTAACAATTCTGTTGTCCAGTGTGGAACACAGTGAACACATAACAAATTATGTTTTGTTTATATTAATTTCATAATGTAAATGTGTTTCTATTCTGTGAGAGTAGTTAAGCATAGTTTGTTAGTGAATTTGGTTGTTTACAAGCTCCTTGAAATGTGTATGACTAAAACATGTTCATCTTTGGTGACTCCTGGTGGTGAAATCTAAAGGCCTACTGCCACTTACAGCTTGGGACCATAAATTGTTGTGTTCCATTTCTCTTTCAGTTGTGTTTATATTTGTGTTAGCATGTGTGTGTACCTCTGCAGTGTATGTTGATAGACCTGTGTGTTTTCCTGTGTGTGGCAGCAGTGGTGTTGGGGTCATAAACAGCAGAGTGGATGCATTGTGTTGTGGAGATAAAAGATTCCAGTGGACAGATCAATAGGCCATATCAGCCTGCTGTTAAATTACTGATAACACTATTTGTTTTATTTGCTTTTTTTGCTGTGGCACACATGCCACATTTCTCTGCCTAAAGCTCTGATGTTATACTAGACAGCTGTGCAACCGTGTGTGTGTGTGTGAGGTTGCCTGTGCATCTATGCACTCATAATGTCTTTAGAATGACAATAAAACAAAAGAAAGTAAGGACTTTTCTGATGCTAAAGTCAAATGTCAGAGCTTTTACAGCATACATGCATATGTTACACTGCAGATTATGTAATTATTTAATCTCAAGTATTTAATTTCAAGTATTCTTTTCACCACATGTGTATATATAATTGTGGCACATTCACAGATGCTGTCCTGGAGACATGCTTGAAAAAAAAAAAATAGTAGAAGTTTAACCACCTGAGAAGGTGTGCATAGAAAACCGGGCTGCATAGGCTCATTACTCACCCGTTGCCTTTTTCTGTTGTTTTATGAAATAAAACCTTTATTTCTGTAATTCTGTCATCATGTCATCATATTATGTTTCATCCCTCTAGCCGTCAATCATTGTAGCAACCATTTAACAAAGACCCAACAAAAGACCACACCTTAATTAATGCAAATGTGTGTCATGAAGGGTATGGGCTGAACATGGATGAAAGGGGTTTGAGGGGATAGGATGAAAAGGGTAGAGGGGAAGGAAAGAAAGGGGATGAGAAGTGGTGGATGGGATGAAATGAAAAGAGGGGACAAATGTGCAGACTGATGATGGTAGAAGAACCCAAGGAGTGCGACTCAGTGTGGGGGCCCATCTCAGGAAGCTTCAGATCCTTGGTCCCCTGGTATTCCTGTAATAGAAGGTAGAAGAGCGAAAAAAGAGGGGAGAGATGGGGAGTGTGGGGCTGAGAAGTGACATGAACAGAGAGAGAGAGAGAGGGTTAGGACAAACTTTTCTTCTCACATGTTGTTAAGTTTACTTTTAATCAAAAACTGGTTAATTTTGGGTAATGTCTATTGCAAATTTAGCTTTCACTGATCCAGAGTTTCTTCAGGTTAATTATTTATTTATTTTCGATCTGTGGTAGATCAGATAATCCATACACTACAGAATACACTTACACAAAGATACTTTATTTACTTTATTTATCCTGAGGGAAATTTGGTGTCCTCCTTAACCTGTCCGTGGAGCAGGACAGAGACAGCAGCCTGTCACTGAATGAGCTTCTCTGCGTGACTATGGTGTCATGTACCATGTCACCTTGCCACACCCCTCGAGCAGCCTTCCACCTCTTATATCCCGTCTCATAACAACATCAACAACAATGCTGGACTAGATGCTTGTGTTCCTGCTGGAGAGATATTGAGCCTATTATGGTTACAAGAGCAAAATATATTTTCTCCTTGAGTTTAGAGTCTTCTAAAGCTGATTTGTAAACAGCGCTCAAGCTTTATGCGCATGCTTGTGAATTTCTGAAACTGAAACAGCGCCACCTATATATGATGTAGCGTTTTGAGTCGTGTTGGGACGGATCCGTGTGGACGCAGATATTCTTGAAACGATGGCAGGGAAAACGGAGGGGGAAAATTACGTTTTTGTACGTGTGGACGAGGCCTCAGTCCCTTCAGGTCACCATGGAAGGGGGCTGGACTCATCGTCCAGCATGGAGGACAGTTCAGCCAGAACTCCTCTGTCACCCACCTTCCCCACCGAGTCCAAGGGGCAGGCCAATACAGAGCTGGACTTCCTGATGATCTTTTCCAGCTTCTTCCTTTCCCTCTCTGCCATGCCACTGCTCCAGAAGACCACTACACACAGGATGGCCGACGCAACCACAGAGCCTGCAGAGTGCGGCCAGTTCAAACATCTTATATGGCAGCAATCTCACAAAACAGCGCTGAGAAGCGAAGTGTCTCTTGTCTTCTCGATGTAGTTTTCCTGCTCGCTATCCACGGCGGGTCCCACGAAGCATCTCCAGGGGGAATCCCATGTCCGTCCCAAGGGAACACCATGCACAGCGCCTCGCAGGTCGATCAGCCGCTTTGCCATTTTGGTATTACATCATATAAAGTCTAGCTTGCAACACTGGAACAGTACTGGTATCACTGTGTTTCTGCTATCCAATAATTGCCACTGGATGTTCCCTCTGGCAGACTCAGAGTCATGCGTGCCTGCACAAACAGACTTAAACATAGTTTCTTCCCTATGACTGCTGCAGGAACCCCCTCCACCCCAACCAACCAATGAAACACACACACTACCTTCCACACCCAATAAACGAACCACTATGTTTTTAGAACTGTTCTTTGCACCAGTGTAAATACAGATTATTTATATATAATGTTTTCACTGCACCATAATATTTATTACTTGTTTTTCTATGCCTGTGACATGTAGCTGCTACAAGAAGAATTTTGTTGCATTCTTGTACAATGACAATAAGGCTTCTTCGATGCAATAATGCATTAATGAACGAATAAACTAATAAAGCAGACCCTATTTCATAACTATTACTGAATATGTAATAACCTTATGAAGCATATTTCTTTACTCCAGATAACTTATTATGTACAAACTTTTCATCGACAAGATACATGTTGCCTTAAAAGTAAAACTTTACAATCAGAAGCTTTTTGCATAGATTGTCTAGATGAAAATCATATAAAGGTGCTTAGTGGAAATTGTTTTGCCAGTAATACATTTTCTACTATATACTGCTTTTACAGGTTTTTTTTTCAGTCAAGCAACAAGCATTTGTCCAATCAGTGGTCACATTTTCAAAACTCTAAACACAATTAAAAAGTGTAACCATACCTTAAAGAAAAGCGCTGCTTTGCACTTTAGTTGAAATTCTGTAACACACAAGCAGGACACATCTATTCAAAATACAACACACATTGATTTATTGAAAGCACTTAGACACAAGGGGGCGGCACAGTGGAGAGGTGGTTAGCACTGATGCCTCACAGCAAGAAGGTCACCGGTTCGAATCCATGGTGTGGAGTTTGCATGTTCTCCCTGTGTCTGCGTGGGTTCTCTCCGGGTACTCCGGCTTCCTCCCACCATCCAAAGACATGCTCATTAGGTTAGTTGGTGATTCTAAATTGACCGTAGGTGTGCATGTCAGTGTGAATGTTGGCCCTGTGATGGACTGGCGACCTGTCCAGGGTGTACCCCTGCCTCTCGCCCGATGACAGCTGGGATAGGCTCCAGCAGACCCCCGTGACCCCTAACAGGATTAAACGGGTTTAGAAAATGACTGACCGACTGACACTTAGACACACACCTGAATATACTTAGAAAACTGAACACCAAACAGCAAGCTACAAAAAGACCTCAGGTAAGCCATTTTGAGAACTTTACAAGCATGGAAGCAGGGAGGACTAGAGGCAGAGGAAGAGGAAGACAGAGAGAGAGGAGGAAGTGGTCGAAGAGGCCGCTCAAGGACCTTCATTTCAGATGACATGAGAGCAACTTTAGTTGACCATGTCATAAACCATGACCTGAGTATGAGAGAAGCTGGGCAGAGAGTCCACCCTAATGTTAGCCGTTTCACGGTTTCATCCATAATAAGGACATTCCAACTGGAAAACAGGTATGTCTTCAACTCTCTACTACTCAGACTGTGTCTAGAGTATTTATAGTATCGTAGCATATCACGTTACCGTATCACATGTACTGTACTGCAGGGTGGCTAATGCTCCTTTTCGAATAAAAGTGGTATTATTGTGAAACATACCGTGATCATGTGTTGAGATATCCAAAGGATATCACAATGTGTGCCACCATAAGTCTTCGAGGGCTACTTCACCATCATGCCAAACTGGGTCCCCATAATGCCCAACATATAATTGCATTTCTAAGTGCACTTCATGATGCAGTACAGGATAGACCAGAGCAGCCCAGGTTTGTTGTTGTCTGGGATAATGTTAGTTTCCATCGGGCTGCTCTGGTCCAGAACTGTTTCACTAACCATGATCAGTTTGAAGTTGTGTACTTGCCCCCTTACTCGCCATTTCTAAATCCAATACAGGAATTTATTTCCGCTTGGAGATGGCATGTATATGACCACCAACCACATACCCGTATGTCTCTTCTGCAGGCAATGGAACAGGCCTGTGGAAACATTGAGGTAAGATCAATCCAGGGATGGATTCGGCACACGATTTTATCATCAGAGTGACATTTTGTCAAAGGATTGTTTTGATAGCAGAGTTTCAATTCGACGTAGATGTGAATGGTTTATTTTCCAGTGTTGTGTCTTTTTTGCTTGTGTGAAGAGTTTTGAAACACTGAGCCAAGTTCTGCAAAACGTGTTCAAGCAACTGGCAAAAACTGTAATAGACCAGCTGTACTTCCCAACAAAATTGTGGATTGTTTTTGTATTATTTACGAATGTTAACACACGACATCCCACAATAGCAAAAACAATATTCCAAACCTTAGCTATAGTACAAAAACCTCTTCTTCTGCAATGATATCAGTTCAAAAACAACATATCTCAGCTCATAATACAGTTTTTTCAATCCCTAACAACATGGTTTGAAGTCCACTGTTGAAGAAAAAAACAATCCAAGTCTAGTTCCAAGTTTGCTGAAGTGGTGCAATAAAGAGTGGGTTTGAGACCGGAGACTGACCCTGAATGTAGGGCCAGAGCACAGATATACCCTATCCCCAGGTGTGGTTGCATACTGGTCAGTGGAGGGCAACTTTACACAAGAGAGTGAACTCAGTGGAGGGGCAGAGGTGGCTACCATACATGGTCAGAACAAAAGGACAAAGGACAAAGGAGGTGTGGAGGGGGCGTGGTGCGTCGGCCGCAGGAGAGAGGTGTGGAGAGGACTCATGAGACCAGCACCAGGTGAGAGTGATTAGGACACCTGCAGGCTGTTAATCTAATCACTCTCTCCCTTAAAACACAGTAGCGTGCTGGACCTGGGGAGAGGAGTCACAGCCAAGAGACACACACAGACACGGATGTCAGCCGCCAAGGAACCTGAGAGAGGAAGCCTGCGAAAGACAGTCGAATGTGTGTTGGCTTGTGACATAAAATAAACAACGTAAAAGTCATCCCTGTCATGAGTATCTGTTGAAATAACCCACGGTGGCATCGGAGTATGCCACAGAGTGACACTCAGGTACTATGATCAGGAAACTCTGATCAGCAGGGGAGCAGAGGCAGGAGAGATCAGCATATGGCTGGAATTGCCCCAGATGTGGCAATTTCAATGTCCCTTCAAAGTTTACTTTTCCACCACCCAAGACTGGTACATCTCTTCTTTTCACCCTATTCACCATTCCTCAACCCCATAGAGGAGTTCTTTTCTGCATGGAGGTGGAAGGTTTATGACCATTAGCCACATGACCAGATGTCCCTCCTTGGAGCCATGGATGCTGGCTGCAGGGACATCACAGATGATGATTGCCAAGGGTGGATCTGACATACCAAGTGCTTTTATCCCAGGTGCATCGCCCTAGATAATATCAGATGCAATGTTGATGAAAAGATGTGGCCCAACCCTGAATATCGCAGAGATTAGATGCAGTCATTTTGTGCTTTTTTTTTTTAGTAACCCCCTTTTTATCTAGGCTTTTTGCTGTGCATGGAAGGGTGTTGAAGTGAAGAGTTATTATTTAACAAAATAAAATAACAGAATAACTTCTTGAGTGACTTGAGTCATATTTCCAGTGTTTTGGTATAAAGTTGGTGTGTGCAGAGAATGATGTGTTAAATTTTGAAATGAAGAGTTAGTATATATTTAACAAAAAGTGTTTTTGAGAAGAAAATTATCCATTTGGCCAATTGTGTTTTGTAGGTGAGAGTCTGTGTTAAGAGTTTAGAAAAAACATCTGAAGTATGATTAAGCGCTTGTTAGCAATTGTAAAAAAAAATGTAAATCAGTCAGGGTACCACAGATAGGGATTGCTTTCATCTGCATTATACACACTATAATATAACTTTAGTTTTCACCTGTTTCACAATAAAGTAATCACTGAATCAGCAGAGGGAATTTCTAACTGCATATAGAGCTAGGATGTCTTGGTGTTATAATTGTCAGACCTAATTATCCAAGCTGGTGCTCCTCAGATTGGAACATCTTGTCCTAATTATAAGAAGAGGAATTCTCTCTTCTACCGTGATTGGATGTGACAGGAACAAGATAGCCGATGACAATGGGGACATAAAATGGACAGACAAGAAATAGAAGTTAGTTCTGTTTTCTGTGAAGACTACATTTGGTCATATTTCTTAATTACTATATTACTGAAAGAGCATGTAATTACAGTTTTTCTCAGTTGCTAAAACACAAAAATCCATAGGCTGAAGAAAGTTCTCAGTTGCTTGAACTCATTAAGCTAACTGTTCAGTCTGTTGTCAATACCTTAAACCATTTCACATGGTTTAGCAAAACTCTAAACACATTCTCATTCTTAAAACACATTCTGCACTCTAATGCACATGTCATCCATACTGGTAAACACAAGTGGCAACAATTACATATAAAGAGAGCAGAAATGTCATTGATTAAACACAGTCAGTCAAAATAGATTTCACTTGTTTCAAATGATGTGACAACCAATATAAGCCAGTTCAGAGAGCAAACAGGTTGTTGAAGGTGGGAATGAGAAAGTGTGAGAATGGATAGAAGAATTTATGTGAGAGGACGAGGACGAGTGCGTATGCGAGGTGGGGGACGAGGAGAAAGAGAAAGAGGAAGACAAAGAGTGGAAATATCTGATGAAATTCGAGCAACAATCATAGACCATGTTGTTGTCCATGGACTGACAATGAGGGAAGCAGGACTTAGAGTACAACCCAATTTGAGCCGATTTTCTGTGTCCACCATAGTAAGGACATTCAGAGAAGAGAACAGGTACAGTATGCTACTGTATTTTTGTAATTATAAATATACTATACTACAGTATATGCAGCTGTTCCAATAGACAAAATGCATCACTGTATTGCACTGCATGATTTTTTTTTGTAACTGTCTATCTACTTTTTATAGAATTGCAAGGCTGCCACATGCAGGTGGAAGGACAGCTATATTCACTCAGGAGCAAGAGACCATTATAGTGGACATGGTCCTTCAAAATAACACAATACGACTCAGAGAAATCCAGGAACGAGTGATACAAGACAACACACACTTCCAGGGAATCGACAGTGTGAGCATTTCTACAATTGACCGTTGAAATAAGGGTACAAAAAGGAGGAAGAAAAAAATAAATAAAAAATGCAAAGAGCAAAACAGTAATTTCTGATCAATTTTGGGCTTTTTATATAATGACAAAAACATTTGTTTTGAAATTAAAAATGTACTTCTCCCTGAGAACTATGTGTTTTGAACAATGTGTTTTCTATTTTTTGGTGTATTGTTTACTGACTGCTTGATAGTGTATGTCATTTTGAGCAATTTGTTTATTATTTGAGAGCAGTGTTTGATTTTGAGCACAGGTAAAACTGTTTTGAGGCCAAAGTTTCATTTTGGGCATAGTTAAAACTGTGTTGAGGTGAAAGTTTGATTTTGCAAGAGGAGTCAGAGGTTTTGTAAATCGTGCTTGAAGCTGAGGTTTTGTGTTTAACGTTTTGAGAAAATGGTAAATGGTAAATGGCCTTGCTTTTATATAGCGCTTTTCTACCTATTGGTACTCAAAGCGCTTTTACAGTCAGAGACACATCTACCCATTCACTCACACAAGCACGCACACATTCACACACCAGTGCCACGCACTGGGAGCAACTGGGGGTTCAGTGTCTTGCTCAAGGACACTTCGACATGTGGCACATTCCGGGGATCGAACCGCTAACTCTCTGGTTTGTGGACAACCCGCTCTACCTACTGAGCCACAGTCGCCCCCGAAAATGGAGCAAGGTTTCAGAAATTGTGTTTAAGCAATTGAGAAAAACTGTAAGTGCTTGTTAGCGATTGTAAAAAACTGTAAACTGTCCTCAGAGTGAACTATGTTATCAAATAATGCCCTCAGTCAATCAAAATTAAAAACTACTGAGCAGTCACTAAACACTACATAGAAAAATAGAAAACACAATGCTCAGGACATGAAGCTGTAAAAATAAATGTTTATTGTTCACTGTAAGCTAAATGCATGTTGCAAAACAAAAAAGCACTTGTACAGTACAAAAATCTTGTGCATTTAGCACTTTTATACAGTAAGCCTACATAAAAATACAAAACTAAGTACAAAAATCCACATGGAATACAAGGCCTACAAACACTTAGACTAACCCTCCATTACAATACTACAGTACATCAGCACAGTGATGTACTGAAACATATATTTACTTACAGTATACTGTGATACAGTATATAGTCATACAGCAATTGCTGTCAACATTTTCACTATAATGTCAAAAAGGCAATTACCTGTTCTCTACTCTAAATGTTTGGATTATGGTGGACACAGTGAATCTACTGATGTTTGGTTGTACCCTTTGTCCGGCCTCCTTCATGCTCATACCATGGACAAGAACATGGTCGATCAAAGTAGCTCTGATTTCATCAGATATTACTGTTGTCTTCGCTGACAACCTCTTACATGAACTCCTCTCAGATTTCTATCCATTGTAGTGCATCACAAACCAGTGCTCTCTGAACTGGCTTATATATGTTCCCTCACATCATTAGCCACAAGTGGGATCAATTTTGAGTTATTGTGTTCAACCGACGACACCAGTGTTTTAATTGTGTTTGACTTTTGCCACCTGTGCTCACCATTATGCACAGGTGTTGGCAAGTTGTGTCTAAACAAGTGAAAAGTGCTTATGGTTTTGCCAAAGTGACTGATTCAATCCGTGGGTTCAGGCAACTGAGCATTTGGTTCAGACAATCTGGTTTAGTGTTTTTGCAACTGAGAAAAACTGTAAGGTATGGTTACACTTTGTTTAAGGTATAGTAACAACAACTTCAAGTTATGTTACTTTGGTTTAAACAAGTGACTATAGTGTTCAAGCAACTGCATGGCAAAACTGTAAGAAAAGTGCTGTATTTAAAAGTGAAAATAATTAACATACAGAAAGGTGGCATCCTGAAAAGATTAGACTATCTGAGGGTGTATAATGTGTATGTGCTTACCATCCCAGTGTGTATATTGTGAGACTGCAGGACAGCAGCTCACAGTTTCATTAGCTGGAGGACTGCTGGTGGACTCTAGTGGAGAGAAGGATTTCTTCTCTGTGCCCTTATAAATGTTGTCATGTGGGCAGGTATGACCTGATAGCTGGCCACAGTGTTTGTGTGTGCATGTGTTTGTGGGTGCATGCGTGCGTGTGTGGGTGTGCGTGTGTGTGTGTGTGCACGCATTTGGGTGTGTGTGGGTTTGTATGGGTGAGACTATATGCGTGTGTCCTTCTTGCAGTAAAGTGTATTTTATTGGAGTTAACACTAAGGTCAAATGAAGCAGATTTATTTCTACGGATTACTAGCACTCTGCTAGCCAGTCCATAAAACAGAAACCAATCACTGACACACACACTCACACACACACCACAAGACTTTACAGCGGAAATACCATTGCTACTCTGTGAAAGACCCACTCTAACAATAAGGTGTTATGTTATATGTATTATGCCATTTTATCCCTGAAGGCCCACAAAGATCTTACACTGATTTCAGATTTTTTTTTTTAAAGATAGGCCCTCCTCTCAGCAATCCTCTCATCTCGGAGATGTCTCATATTCATCTTTTGTGCATAAATCCATTTGCCAGTCATTTTTTTTAATGGCCATTTTTATATCGCTTTTCATTGCAGTGCCACTCTGTGTACAGTGCTTACCAGTTTAGGATGCACTGTGCAGATGCAAACATCTAATAAACACAGGTGTTAATACTCAATTTATAACGAAACATGGCATTTTTTCTAAGTGTCTGAAGGAGGTGAGCATAAATGAGGTCAAATGAAAAGAAAATGCAATATTTATCAGGCACACTTATATCATTTTAACGCATATTTATTTTTGCTTGTATGAAGCGGAAATTAAATGTTCCTAGATGTCCAATCAAAACTGATCATTCATTCATCTTCTGTAACTTGTCCTGTAAAAGGTCCTAGTTGGCTGGAGCCAATGAACAAGCATGTCTTTGGACAGAGGGAGAAAGCCGGAGTACCCAGCGAGAATCCACGCAGACACAGGGAGAACATGCAAACTCCATACAGAAAGGCCCCAGTGGGTGTGGATTCAAACCCGGAGCCTTCTTGCTGTGAGGCATCAGTGCTAACCACCGCACACTGTGCTGCCCTGGCTTGAAGTTGTAATCAAAAAATAACTGACAAAATGAATACATGAGGCCTTGTACGCAAATATTTTTAACTTTAATATCACCAGTAATTTCAGGAAACAGGACCATGAGCTGAGTGTTTTGTCACCACAGTCCACATAAAGACTTGAGATAAGATGTAACTAAAAATTGAAATTGAATGAATGTTATATTTATTTTCCCTCCCAGAAAGCCGAGTAGAGACAGAGAGAAAAGAACAACAGGAAGAACAAGACAAATATACATCTGTCATAGATACATAAATCTGACTAAAGCGTACATGTATAATCTGATGATGATACAAATACAACCTATAACTGATGATGTTTTGTGACAGGAATCATAGGCGGGTTGGAGAATTGTTCATTCAGGTAGGAATGAATAACTGTAGGAGGCCATGAGACTGGGCAGGTTGATGAAACCACGACAACAGATGTAGTATGGAGCTCCACAGGAAACACAACTTCAGGCCAGAGACACTCACAAGAGGATGGTGGAGGAGGGGAGGGGGAGAGGAAGGGAGAGGGAGGTGGGAGTGGGACACACAGCAGTTAACATGCTATACAGTAATGTCACAGAATTGCAGGACTAGTAGTCGAAATTAGAGGACATGGTTCTTTAAATTCACCAAATGTTATTCTTTTAAGTCACCCATTATGATTTCAACATTTCTGAAGTAATGTAGTATCAGATTGTTGTTAGATTGTTGGCTCAGGGCCAGCAATCTAACATTTAGTGTGTAATTCTACTTCTGCTGTGACCTATAACGCATTTAATTGGATAACCCAGTCAGAAGAATTGAGGCTTCCACTGGGAGCTAAACAAACACCCACAGACCTGTTCTTAAGGCCTCATACAGAAAATGTATAAATCGCCAGAGCACTAACAGAGGGGGAGGGGCATTTATTATGTGGGAGGAAAAAAAATAATTAAAAATCTTTACAAACAGATTTATATATAATATTATAATATCAGAATAAGGTCATAATGGCTGTGTTTTCTTAAACATCTAATTTTCTCTTCTCTTTCTTATTGTCATGTACCATATCTTTAGTTCCAGTCTGAAATCAAAGTTGGGATACTTTTGATAATGTACTCAAGGTTATTTTCTCAGGTGTAGTGGACTACTTTCAGAAGCACACTAAATGGAAGGTGTAAAATCAGCGAAGTACCCGTTGGCAGGAAGAAGTCTGTTTAATCTTAATAAAACACAAGGAAAATAATACTTAATAATATAATATTCCCAGCCAAAATATCTGCAGCTAGTTATAAAGGTTGTGATCAACACTAGGCATCACAGCTATATGTAAGGTCCTTTTTATAATCAGCTAAAATTACATTCCACCAAACCAGAATGACAATTATTGGCTAAGTGTGTTAACACGCTCCAGGAATTTGTGGAATATCATATGTTAAAGAGAAACTATATTCTGTATTTGTGATCAGCAGTTTAGATTCCGTCTTTGGTAGGAACAATGGGCTTGGAAAAGATTGGGCCATTTTTTGGTTTAATGGAATTGGTTGACAATATACCAGCAATAATACCAGCTCCATCCCTTAAAGAATGGCCAAACTTTTCTTTGCAAATATCAGAAAGAAGAAAGTGGATCAGTGGATGAACAGTGGGTTAATGCACATTTCAGTTTCTGTTGCAAGCACCTCTGTGGCTCACTGATGTATTTTCACCATTGTCATGAGAGTAGTGGAGCGCCTTAGCAAGGAGCAATAATGCATCCTTATCCCTTCACTACAGTCTTCTTTCACTGATTGCAATATTGCCGTACTGCAGTGCACTACATGGTTTCAGTCTTGTCAATATAAAACTGCGCAGGAATTGAAAAGAATTAAATATAAACAGATAAAAGTGAGAAAATCAGGTATGAGACTGAGAGAGAGTGAGAGAGACAGGTAGAGAGACATAGGGGGAGACAGAGAAAGGGTTTAATGATTCCAGATGAGCAGAGTGGGCTGCCTGACAACTGAAATGAACAGGAATCAATAGTGAGAGCGTCTGTCTGCAGCAGATAAGACACACACACACACAATGTTGACTATTAAAGACGACAGCTTGAGATATTACACTATTAGTTATGCTATTTTTAATCAGCTATCATATTTAATTAATTCTTCAGGTCAGATACTATCAGAGTGTCTAACTGTGGGTATGTGTGTATGGTGAGGGCTGAGTGTGTGTCAAGTGTGTGTCAGTGGCAGATGGGGGGTTATTACGCCTGTGAAGGGGAAGAGGAGGAGGACTAATCTAAAATACAAAACCCTGGAAAGACACAAAATAAAATACAAGAAGAATTGGAGTCACGTGGATGAAAAAAGCGAGAAAAAGAAACAGAAGTAACTGGAATATTAATGAACAGGGTGGTGGTGGTGTGGGCTTTGAAAGCCTGTGGACTTGGACAGATGCCAACTTTGAAGTAGACATTGCATTCAATATTTAGACATTTCTGTATTTGGTATTTTCTGACAATGTACTGTCACAGTACTAAACAGGTAGCAGACTAATGCTCCCTTCAAACAATATACTGCACTGTATGAATCTTGATCAGGTTTGACATTATATTCAAATAAAATAAAATAATTTATGTACAGTTTTGCCTTCTATTTCAGAATTCATTTGGGTGCCTTCGCCTTATTGTATAATTACTCAAGAGATGTTGTTTAGACATTTGAGTGGTGTACATTAAATGATAATATATATATATATAATCTACAATCTTATGTAATCTAATTATGCAAACAAAATATTGTTACATAAGGTATATCTACTGAAATATGAATGGTATAATAATATAAGGATACAGGAGAAATATACTTACTGCCTATAGCAAAATCATACTAATAGCAGTAATAAGAAGATATATTTGCCTAATGCTAAATAGTGGTTAAACAGTACATTGCGAAGTGCATCATATCAGAGGTGAACATTTAACAGTAAGACACCATTTTAATAAATGTGCAATCTAAACAGGATATTTTTCTCAAAGCGAGTAGAGGGAGACAATGAAGACGATGGCGAAGAGATGATATGGGACTGTTAAAGGCCTCTGTGTCATCACCTCTCTCTAACCAACCACCAGTAAGTGAGATCAGTCAGCTCAACATGCTAATTATAATAATTAAGATTCATCACTGGCTGCGATTAATTTAATAAAGAGCAGGCTGAGCAGAGCTCGTTAACCTTCATTAGAATAATTGTAGACAGACACATACTGACTGTGTGAGAGGGAGGACTTTCAAGTGCTTAGCATGTGCCACTGGCACTGTGATAGGGAAAGTCTGTGTGTGTGTGTGTGTGTGTGTGTGTGTGTGTGTGTGTGTGTGTGTGTGTGTGTGTGTGTGTGTGTGTGTGTGTCTACTCTATGAGAAGCAAGTTTTCTTTTCACTTTCATAAAAAGCGAACACATTTTGCATATTCTCACTAAATTTATTAATTACAGCAGTCAGTAATCCAACACACTCTCACACGCAATCACAGATCACAAATCACTTTAAAATCTATACATCATGTTCTTGACTGACCCTTTCAAAAGTTCTCGTATTTTTATTATTGCATTAATAATTGATAATAATTACACATTAACATTACTTTTACCTAGATTATCCTTATTGTTATATTGTGTTTGCTGTTGCTGTTGTGGCTTGTAAATTGGTGTGAAATAGGAGGAGACTGATGTTTAAACTTTCAAGACTAAGCCTTTCATTTGAGAATGGGATGTATTAACACTGTTACCAAATACCAAAAGAAGAAGTGGCCAGATTACTTTGCCTTAGATTGAATATCAGTAACAGCCTAATAGTTAACACTCTTTCATATTCACTTAATGATTTTCCAGATTTTCCCTACCAGTTCCCCTCTATTCATTCTTCCTGTAGCAGTGTGCAGCATCAGTGCTTCATAGTTTTCTTCCACCATAGTTAAAATGCTAATATTTCCCAAGGTGAATAAGCTGCTGTGATGTTTAATAAACTCAATATATTGACTGTTTTAAAATAAACCCATAAAGCCTCTGGGTATAAGCAGGAAGTAGATCAAATGGGTTCAGCTCTCTGATTGGCTAATCATGTCTCATTGTTTCAGTCATTATTTTGCTCAACTTTTAATTTCTCCCCTTAAGGATCATTGAGCAAGGCAATTACATGGAGCTGACCTTGTGTATTAGGGCCCGGAGGAGGACAGGAAAAATGTCCCATCACCTTTCTTTCTATCTTTTTTTAATGCCTTCCACAATAGTATAGGCTAAAAGGTGTGGCGTCAGAGTCTCCATCACTATTCCCCTCTCCTCTGTGGCTGAAAATGAGAGTCAACGGAATATTAAGTCTCTTGCATTAGAATAAACACGACGCGTGTTAAATCAAAATCCAATTCTGTGGTCTATTATTTTCTGGCATAGTAATGACTGCCAATGATTAGGAATCAATATTTCACTGCAGCGGGGACATTACAGGCTTTATTCAGGCCGTAATTGAGTTTTGAGGAGAGGCCCTGCCCTGGAATCTGCATTAAAGATAAGAGCTCCCTTTTATGTGAACGCAAGTGAAGCTGGAGCGACGCAACATAATAGTCCCCACATCAGCCTACACATCAATTACGGCGCACGCCAGTTAACCTTACAACACACTATTGTAACTTGTTTTCGCTAATTCTAGTTATCAGCACTTATAACACACTGTCGACTGTTGCCGACGTACCTTAAGACTACAAACCTGCACCTATACTACACAAAGGATAATATTTATTCCCCTCCTTAGTACAATATGCTCCTAATATATGATTTTTTTATTATTATTATTTTATTTGTTTATTTGTTTATTTTGCTCACAGTCATGGCGCGCTTCCTGCTCTCTGTCTCTGCTCGCGCTCGGATAGCGAATTAGCCCGGGCCTCACCGCCCTTCGCGCGCAACCCCGAGATAGTAATAGGCTATTAGTGCAAGTGGGATTCATTTGTAGCCAATTACAGCCCGTAGAGTTGAATAGGACTGCATAAATAAGGAAGAACATACACACACTCGCGCGCAAGCACCCAGACGCACAGGGACAAATAGGAGCGGGTATGATAGAGGGTCCTCAAGGGGCCGTCTAAAAGCCAAAAAAGGCGTTGAGGGCTGAAGAAGAAGGAGGGGGCGAGAGAGGGACAGAAATGATAGTGAGGAGAGAGGGCTTCACTTAACTAATAGAGAAACAGGTGTGTGTGTGTGTGAGAGAGAGAGAGAGAGAGAGAGAGAGAGAGAGAGAGAGAGAGAGAGAGAGAGAGAGAGAGAGAATTAACTGTTATAGATCAGCGTCCGTCCCGCCTTCAACTCTTGTCAGGCTTCCAGAGCGCGCACCCACCGGTGACCAGACAGAGCGCGCGAGGCTGGAGGTCGGGATGCAGAGCCTGTTTATCTGTGCCAACACGGGATAACGGCGCCGTACAAGACAGACATACACCAGCTCGCCGGAGGCGTCGTGTTGTCGCGGTCATTGCGAAGGATGTAGCGGGAAAAACGTAGAGAAGGAGGCAGAGAAAAGAAGTTTAAACTTTAACAGGACTGAATCTATGCGAAGATCGGCATCTGTAAAGACTTTTTAGGCTGTCTCTGGAAAACTTTAACGGGCTTAAAACATCATCTCTAACTGGATGTTGATGGGACTCATGAACCGGCCTGTGCTCTGAAGTTGTCAATTAACATGAATATCATAAAGTCCCTTTAAAACGGTTTGGTCTGAATCTTTTTTATTATAGGACTTTTTTCATCTTCCGTATTTTATTCCGGATTTTTAATATATGGAAAAGGGAGAGTAGAGTGATGAACCGGGACAGAGCGGCACCGGGACCCGGAGCCGATGCGGACGCGGTCCAACCCGTGATGAGTCGGGAAAGAGGGGTCCCAGCGTCCGGAGGCGGGGACGGGGTCCAGACCGTGGTGTGCCCTGACAGCGGAGACATGCTGGACCGAGGCGCTGCTGGGGAGAAGCGTCTGTTCTCCAACGCAGTGGCCGTAGGCAGAAATGCTCAGGCCGTGGAGAACCACTCGGAACCCGGGCCGACGAACCCCGTCTTAGCCCCGCCACAGCAGGTAGATATACGGCACTAAACTTCATGAAGTATCTCAGTGTAGATGCAGCTGGGAACATGATACATAGAAGAAATGATCGATTGAGTTTTGGGAAAATAAAAGAAGATTAGTGGACATGACAAGAGCCAGTCAGTTAAAGACGGTCACAGTTCATAGGCAATGCTGGCATACAAAGAAATACTAGGCTAATTAAATGCAATGATGACGAATGTGTTGTAAAGTATATATTTATATGCATGGTAGTTTTGTTTAGTAATCAGTTGATTTAGTATTTCATTGCGTTTTAAAAAAATTAAACCCAATAAAAACTTGCTAATTGTTTAAACCTGGAATTATGTCATAATCTGAATTGCCGCATATCTGTGCGGTGTCTCTCTTTCTTTTGAATTAAATATTTTTTTCGGAATGAAAAATTTGTAAAGTAGCTTTTACATTTAATTTGAAAGCTAGCCTATCTGGCCTATACATATATCAGGGAAACGTGCCACATCAGAGGCTCACAAGCCAGTTGATTATAAATTCTACAGAATTTTAAATTAAGCATTTTTCCACTTAATCATGGCTCTCTGATCGTGCTATTGTGCGATCATTCTTATAATCAGATGTTAATGGGGCCCCAGGGCCCCTCCTCGTGTCCTCCGTGGGATTGTTTAAAGAGAGAATTATAATATCATTAATGTGGGATTATTTATGTTGACATGCTCCAGACTGGCCTCATTAATAAAGGAATGATTCTGATCAGGATGTAGTGCAGGAGTCCACACTGAGACACTGACACATTTTATCTAGCCTATATCTAGACATAAATCAGGATATACATTCAGTGTACATTTGTACATCACATGGCAAATACGCTAGACACAACCGAAAACCTGCAGCGTAAAACGTATGTAAATTATATGAATAGTATTTTGCTTCAGTAGCTACCGCTTGTAAATAAGCTTCAACTGTTACTTTAGGGGCGTAGGCTGTTATTTGTACGTGTAAACACCCTACTACATAAATAACTGCCAAAATTTAATGAAACTAATGAAAGTGAATGAATGAAATAACAAAAACGGGGCGTTTTTAATACCGATGCGTTCTTTACCAGGGCCCCACCGGGCACCGGACTACCTCCTTTTCCGTACTGGACATCTTGGACCCCAACAAGTTCACGAGCAAACAGCGTCACAACCAGCAGCAGCACGCGAGCCACCGCGGCGAGCGCGAGCTAAGCGCGTACGGAGCGGAAAACCGCAGAGGAGGAGCGGTGGAGCGCGAGCCCAGCTTGGAGTCCAGCAAGGGGTGCTACGGTACAGATGAATACCACAGCAGTAAGTCTGACTTTACACGGAATGGACGTTTAAACCAAGACCACTTAATGCTCCGCTTCGTTTTATTGGATTATTTAGGTTCCCAAGAGCTATCTTAAACCCAACTCAATTTAGTCTAACTCAATTATATATATTGTATTTTAAAAATAATTTGCATAGCTACCCTTAGGTCCAAAACCGTTTCTGTTGCATTTGTTAAACAAAAAATAAATAAATAAATAAAAAATAAATTGTTTGAATAGGCCTATTTAAAAAAAATATATATACTAATTTATGAATTATTTGCTAGTCATTCAAGTAATTCTTAATATTAGTCTTTAAATAATTTGTGTAGCTATCCATATACTCAATATACTCCAAAAGTATGGCCAACAGTGCTATCCGCAAACTACCCGCCATTTTCAAATAAATACCGTGAAGAACTTTCATCTCACTTTTCTTATGCCAAATGTTTAAGTTGTCAATAAAGTCTAACAGCCTAAAATCGTCACGTTTTTTCTTCTGTTAATATTTCCTACATTTGAGCATTATGAGACTACGGATTTTAACAATTAACCGTCGTTCGTTTTAGGTCTTCTTTATATAGCCAGCAAATTTGGGGGAGAATTGGAAATTGTCTAAACCCCCGTCCCTAAGAAACCTTCATGGTCCATGGTCAATAGATGGGAAACGTCTTGTGATTGTACTGTGAGAGGACCGAAAAGGCCAATGTGAGTCGAATTTTTAGTTTTTTGACAATTGCATGTTTAAAGAGAGGTTTAGCCTGAGTGTGTTACTCCGACAGAAAAAGTGCATAAAGGAAAAAAAAAACACAAATACAGTCGGCCTTTAATTCGTCAAAAATGACCAAATGCAAGCCATGGTCTTCAGTTGCGAGTGTGTGATCGCTATTATCGATTGGTACATATCTGTTTCAAGCAGCGGCCTGTGTGTGTGAGCCTATGGAGCCCGTTTGAAGTCATCAGCTACAATCAGCTCAGTGTTGTGTTTTTGATATTAGCTATAGACAGAGGTTTAATAATCCTCATTTTCTTTCGCTCTGTTTTCATGTAGCCTATTTTATAAATTTCGTTAAACAAATTTATAAGAATGAATTTTAAAAGTTTCTTTGACAAAGCAGGGCCATAAATAATAGGCAAAACCTTGCTAAACATTTTTGTAACATTTCCAAAATAAAGGAGTGATGATTCTTGTTGGATCGCAAATTATGTTGCTAATTGCGCTGCAGATGCTCGTACCTCAACACGCACATACGTTGATATTATAATAATAATAATAATAATAATAATAATAATAATAATAATAATAATAATAATAATAATAATTATTATTATTATTATTATTATTGGGCCTGGATTTCAATATATGCACATGCATATTAAGTACTAATAAAAAGTGGCACATCTCTTGATCAGATTTATTTCGCAAATCAAATTTAATCGACTAAATCAGACCCGCTACCTTCCTAGATAACATTCTGTGGAGCCATTTAAATAATTGTTTATGAATGAATGCGGCTTGTTGTGAGCTGTGTTTTCTCACTGTCCTCCGAAGCATGTTCTTTCATACGTTTTGCTCCATATTCCTTTGCTGTAGCAACGCTGATCAGGTCTCTAAATGGATTTTCAAGAGGAAACACGCCAAAAGAGATTTAAAGATTGTTTTTAATTATTTTTACTTTACTATCTTAATGTTCCACTTGTTCTGCAGCTAGAGTATTTTTATTTGATTTTATCTGTACTTTCTGAAATATTTTCAAATATCAAAAATTTAAACCTGTTTGGCAAAACACCATTTTATTATCCAAGCTCAGCTTAGAACACTAGGACAGTAAAACATTGCATAACAACACATCTATGCAAAAATAATAATATTAAATAAATAAATAAAAACAAATAAATACGAATAATAAGAATATGAATAATTATAGACAATAACTAGTTAAAAACAATAAACTTATATTTATCATGTAAACTCCATGGTTTTAACATTCCTACAGTAGGAGCAGCAACTACGTATAACTGTGATGAGTGCAGTGAATTTTTGGCTACTAAGGGTTATAGAGATATATACACTCTATAGGAATATATATTCTGTAATACAGCAAACTAGCTTTTTCTTCTCAGAGCAATAGTATTCTACCTGATGTGTATTGCACAAACGGATATTTACACTATGGACAGAGGAACAGGATAGAAAATGCAAATGTATATTACACTGAAATATAAACCGTATACTGTTATACTCACTCCCAGGATATCACTGTACAATTTTGTTAGTGAGATTAAATATAACAATGTTACAGCTAAGGGGGGTCGGGGGGGGGGGGGGGGGGGGGGGGGGGGATTTATCCATCTCCATCATGTGAACTAATGGTGAGTACCATTTTTATTTTGCTAATTAGCAGAAGAATAATTGTTTTCTTTGAATGTATCCTTAAGTAATCTGAGTAATGTTTAATACAATTTGATTTACGTTAACAGATTAAATATAACAGATCAAGTAGAGTCTGTGTTCAGTATATTCAGCTAATGGGAAGTAGCCTACTTTAAAATACAGACAATGTTGAAAAGTGGTTTAATATTGTAATAATGATTTTTTTCCACACCTGTTTCAGTGGCAAGCTACCAATGACACCCAAGAGTGGTGGTGGATTTTTGCGATTTTCTTTCCCTTATTATTTTAAATGTTAGTTTTACACATGGTGTATAAAACGTGGTGTCTTTAGAAGCAAGGCCACCTGAGAATTATTTATCAAAAGCTAAAAAAAAGATGTAATTGTCTAAATCTAGAAATATGTACAGCATGTGTACTAAATGTTACTTGTATGTAGCAGTGTATAGGAAACTCTTGCAAATAGATCTCAGATATATTTCTTGTGAAAAAAAATGCAAATTAATCAAAATACAAGTATTGCTGTAATTGTGTGACTATAGTAAATTCCATCACTTAGGGCCCTTCAGCAAGCTGCTGTGGCTCAGGAATTCTGCGTTTTGGGATAGATGTAATTTAAATGACATTGTTAGCTTGTTTTTGAAGCCAGCATATAATGGCCATGAGTCTCACTGCAGCTCAAAACAAACTGACTTTGTTATTTCGCTGCTGAGCAGAGATTGTGCTCCTATAAAATAGCTACCGCACAGGTTGTAGTGCAGCAGCTCATTACAAATGTTTACTAACTCTTGCGGCTGTAGTAATTATGACTGGAAGGAAAGGAAGAAGTTTGTTTTTTATTGTGAAGGTCTAACCTTAAAAAGATCTTGTGTTATGCTCAACTACAGCTGCCCCTATATCTACACAGACTTTTTCCATAACCCTGTCAGTTGTCACATGGGATTAGTTTAAATATTTATATGATCACTTAGTTGACTCGTTGGCTGGGTGTTAACATAAATCTTGTTTCATTCAGTTAAACTTTTGCTTTGTTGTGTGTGTTATTCCAGAGGAGAGCTTTGTATACAGAAGTCCAGATGAGGATGACTACCACAGATCTGGTACCCCAGACTCAGAGGCACCAGATGAACCCTACAGCAGTGAGGAGAGCAGCTCAGCTCTTCCCAGTAATGGAGAGCGAGAGCTCAGCCAGCACACCCACCAGGACACCAGCAGAGACACCAAGAGCCCCAGTGGAGGCCCTGCAGGGGCTGGTGGCCATACCAATGGAGGTCAGGGGGCCAAGCCCAAGAGGAAACGTTCTGGTTCAGACTCCAAGTCAGGGAAGCCCCGCAGAGCCCGGACTGCCTTCACCTACGAGCAGCTAGTGGCACTGGAAAACAAGTTCAAGTCAACACGTTACCTGTCAGTGTGTGAGCGGCTCAACCTGGCCCTCTCCCTCTCCCTCACTGAGACCCAGGTCAAGATCTGGTTCCAGAACCGCCGGACCAAGTGGAAGAAACAGAACCCTGGAGCTGACACTTCTGCCCCCACCGGCGCAGGAGGAGGAGGAGCAGGAGGGGGTGGAGCAGGAACAGGCCTGGGAAGCCTCAGTCCTCTCAGCCCTTCTCCACCTGTCAGTGGGCACCTGGCCATGCATGCTGGCTATGCCAGTCACCATCACCCCCCTGCCGGAAGCTTAGTTCAGCTGCCTTTCCTCACCGCTAGCCATGTCCTATCTCCGTTTATGCTGGGGACACAAAGCTATGCTGCACCTGCCTTTTACAGCACACACCTGTAGATAAATGCAACCAGATCTTCGAGTTCTAGACACAGAGAAACACCTAACAACCATATCGTGAAAAACATGCTGAGGCAAAAGAAACAGAAAAGTCAAAATGAATGAATGAATTGCAGTGCAGCAGACAGACTGTCAGCATTCAGCTCCACTCCTCTTTTTACAACCAAAATTCAAAGGCTTTAATTTCAGTGGATTATTTTGATAGAATGTGAAGATCTTCCAGATACTGTACATAAATCTATGTTCTAGTTCCCTATCCTGAATGCTGTTTGAAACTATGTAAAAGACAAATTGTTGATTTCTTGTTGTTGTTGTTGTCGTTTTTTTTTGTTTTGTTTTTTTAAAGTCTGTGTAAATACTGAATGTTTATTTATGACTTAAAGGAATGGCTTGATCTATTGTCAGTGTTCTGTAACTCCGGCTGTGTTTACATTTCTGTTATTTATGGAATTTGTTGACAGTTCCCATAAATTCTTGGATATACTGATTCCTCAGCTCACCATGATATTGCCCTTTGGTATTAAAATAATGACAAAAGTAGTAGTGAACTTTTTTTAATGACAGAACCCTAAATTTAGAGAGTGGTGTAACATCACTGTGTCAAAAAGTACTTCATAAAATATGGTAGAAAACCTTGATTTCTTTGTGTACCTAAAAAAAGAAAAAAAGAAAAACGTCCCTCTCACCCTCCCCTGTGGTATCTGTGTCATCCTCAAGCTCGGTTCCTCTACCAGATTCCTGGGAGTTTGAGGGTTCTGCGCAGTATCTTAGCTGTTCCTAGGACTGCCCTCTTCTGGACTGAGGCTTCTGACGTTGTTCCTGGGATTTGTTGGAGACACTCCCCCAGTTTGGGGGTCACTCCCTCGAGAGGCTGAGGTTAATTACGTATACTGCAACAAACTAAAGGTTTTATGACGGAAGGGGTCTCCATCATGTCCAGCTGAAGACACTTACTTACTTTCTTTGCTTCTATACACTTTGTTTTATATTCACTCTGGGGAGATGTTATGTTGCCCATGAATCCAGAGTTGCAAGACAGGGTTACATTTTGAGTGCACCCCCTCCTCTAGTGGCTTTGGTAATTGTGACAGTAACACAGGAGGAAGTGAGTTGATGTAGTTGCGGTGCCACAAAGTTGGCATATACAGTAGGTGAGGTCAGAGTAGGTAATGGGTCAACATAGCACGGAGACTGCCACTTCAATTCATGTTTGAAACTGATCATTGTTCATTGGTACATCCACGGAACACATGGCTGATTAGATCTATGCATTTAAGATGGGAAGTGTCAGTGGCATGAGTTTCTGTGCCACACATCCTATTTCTGCTTGAGAGCTTTTCACAAACTGCAAAGTTACTGCACAGTACAAAACAGAAGATGGCTGCAGTTGTGTGGAGTTTGCATGTTCTCCATGTGTCTGTGTGGGTACTCTGGCTTCCTCCCGCTGTCCAAAGACATGCTCATTAGGTTAATTGGTGATTCTAAATTGGCAGTAGGTGTGTGTGTGAATGGTTGTCTGTCTCTCTGTGTTAGCCCTGCGATGGCAACCCGTCCAGGGTGTACCCCTGCCTCTCGCCTAATGACAGCTGGAATAGGCTCCAGCAGACCCCACGACCCTTAACAGGAATAAGCGGGTATAGACGATGAATGAATGAATGAATGAATTTCTAACAGATGAGATAGTCTGTGGGTGTCAGCTAAGCTTGTACTGATCTGTCTGAGCCCCTAAGCAAACTTCTGCTAACCGGCTTCCTACCTGAACCATGAGCCATGTAACCCTTCAAATATTAGCTCTTTGGCATTCTTAAACATTACATTCCAAAAAAGTTGATGGAAATGCAAATTTTGACACAGTGTCTTAAATTGCACATGAAATGTTTTTACACTTGCTTCAGGTGGATTTTGGCTTTTTCAAAAGATTTAATTTACTGGAGACAAAAGCCACCTTTCCAGAAAAGTTTCTCAATTAATTCACATCACTGATTGGCTTATTCCGAGAACACTTATTGTATATCAATTAAGTTTTCAAAAATGACACATTTTCTGGACTTACTCTAACGTCAGTCTGGGTTAGGAGCTACATTTATGGATGAACGCTTTAAAAAAACGCTCTCAGATTGAAATTTTCTTTACTTGGGTCAGCCTCTGAATGAGTAGGTAAGTGTGTGAACAACACTGAAAACTGAGAATGTCCATTTTATGCACAGTTATTTAAAGAGAAATGGAGTACTAGTTAAGTTAGATTGTCTGTTTGGTGAAAAGGTCTGTTTCTCAAATGAGAACAACTTTTTGTTCAACTTTTTGTTGAACAAAAGATAATAAGATGACAAATAGAATGATTTGGTCTTTGGTAAGTAAGCAATATACTTCAGATAGATATAGCACTATTAAACTAATCTTGATCTGTGCCACAATGTTTTCTTCTTGGTGGATGGAATGGAATAAAGCAGCCACAGCACCCCAACAGTCAGGATTGTTCACTCTCTTCTTCTGGTTTACTCCAGCCTTGTGACTTTCATCCTGACATAGGTCAATGCTGAAATCATTAAATTAAATCGGCTTCAGAAGTTAATCATGAACCAACAGTGACAAGTAACTACATACTTTACATTTACCTTTAAATTAGTAAGTTGTATAAAAACCCAGTCCCACCATTACCACCAAGTAACACGGACATAATAATTATTAGAAACCAATAAAATAATTACACCACCAATTAACACACCACTGACCACTAGTCTATTTTACTGCTGGTTTGACGTAAACTACAAACTTTGTAGAGACATGATCTCAAGAACATTATAAGGTACCCTGGGCTTGATGAAATAGGTCACTGCCATCAGTGAGTAGCACTGCCATATGGTAGCATAGCTGGTCTAGATCACTGCATTTTGGTAGCACATTCAATTAAATTAAATTAAATTTTATTTATAGAGCACCATTAACAATACAAATTGTGTCAAGATGCTTTGTAGAACCCAAAGCCTGAAACCTCCAGAGCAAGCACTAAGGTGACAATAGTGAAGGAGAATGCCCTATATCAAAATCGTCCCCACATGAATTTCAATTTCCCAGCAGAAAATTCAAATCATCTAACTGCCTCCATCAACTTGTCTTTTTTCCATCTCATCCCCACCCAGCCATCCATGAGATGTAAAAGAAAATGGAACTCATCAGCCCAAGTCACCTTTTTGCACAGTACCATGGTCCAGTTCTGATGCTCGCATGCATCCTATTAGCACTTTTGACAGCAGACGCAGGTTGAGCCCATTCTCGGACTGGTAGTCAGACAGGTTTGGGTGAAGTTTAACAGATGTAAGTACTACAGTAAAACAGTAGTGATTGCACATAGGACACAAGGTAAACAATATACGTAAGTATAAATTTAAACCGGGAAAAATAAAATAAAATATAGACTGTAATATGGAATAAAATATAGACGGTAAACTCAAATGTAAACTTAAAGGGGGTAGTTCGTATATATACACACATTTACAGTATGGAAAGCAGTTATGTGAGTAAAGTACAGTGATGCAGTGGTATTTAAGTCCAGTTAAGGCTCAGAGTGGAGCAGGTGGATGACATCTGGATAGAAACAATTCTTCAGCCTCTCAGTCTTTGTCCTTAGGCAGCGGAAACGCTGGCCTAATGGCAGTAGAGAGAAGAGAGAGTGTCTGGGGTGACTGGGCTGTTTCAGGATCTTCTTGGCTCTTAACCTGCAACGTTGGGGAGGGGTGTTCTGATGGTCTGCTCTGCTGAAAGGACCACCCTTTTGAGAGCCAAGAAGTCCTGCCTGGTACAATTTCCCATCCAGGTGGTGATGCTCCCACACAAGATGCTCTCGATGGTGCAGGTGTAAAAGTTCCTGAGCACCTTGAGAGGGAGCTGAAAGTCTCTGACACGTCTACCTCACGTCTGAGGAGGTAGAGATGCTGTCTGGCCTTCTTCACGATGGTGTTCAGATGGTGAGTCCATGACAGGTCCTGGTGAAGTCCACTATCAGTTCCTTTGTTTTGCTGACATTCAGCAGGAGGTGGTTCTCCCAGCACCAGTCCTCCAGGTTGGAGACCTCCCTCCTGTAGGCTGTCTCGTCATCGTGGGAGATTAGACACAGCAGTGTCATCAGCAAACTTGATGATGATGTCGGAATCTGAAGTGGCCTTGCAGTAATGTGTGTACAGCGAGTACAGCAGATGGCTGAGCACACAGCCTTGAGAGGATCCAGGGAAAGTCAGGGGGGCTGAAGTGACCCATTCAGGCCACCTGTGGTCTGCCGGTTAGGAAGCTGTAGATCCACCTGCACAGGGAAGAGAGATCTGTCCGGCCGGTATGCGAACTGTAGTAGATCCAGTGTGGTGGGCAGTGTGGAGGTGTGGAGGTCTCTCAAAACATTTCATCACCACAGATGTGAGGGGATAATGGGAAATGGAGGATTGTTTTTGAAGGTCTTGTATTGTGAAACTTGTGACTTGAAGGAAAGAGAAGTTTTCTTCTTTATGTGTAGCGCACAAGTTTTGGTCTATTGTCAGTGTAGTAACATATGGAAAGAGGAATTGAGGGTTTACTTTTCTCAAGTGGAAAATGGTTAATGTTCCTGAGTTAGGGTATTGTATTATTCTGTTTAATGAAAAATGTGAACACAACTATATGACAAAGTTTAAATGCTAACATACACCCATCGGTCACAGCATTATGACCACTGACAGGAGCAGTAAATAACATTGACCATCTTGTGATAATGCAATGTTCTGCTGGGAAACTTTTGGACCTGGTATTAATGTGGATGCTACTTAGACATGTAGCACCCCATAGCAATGACACTCCTTGATGGCAGCAGCCATCCCCAGCAGGATGCAGCCTGACACAGACACATACACAAAAACAGTTTAGGAACAAAAAACATAAAAAGCAACATCTCTAAAAACAGACCTCCAAATTCACTAGATTCCAAACTGATCAAGTATCTATAGGATGTACTGGAACAAGCTTGATCCACAGAGGCCCCCTCAACCCATAGGACCCAAAGGCCCCCACTAACAACAGATACCACGACATCCTCAGAAGACCCATATTCATTCTTTGACAAGCCAGTCAGGTTTGGGGGCAAAAGGGAAGACCTACACAGTAATAGGTCATAATGTTCTGCCTGATCAGTGTATATTTATGTACTTCTGCTCACATTCATTCTGTATGCAACAGAGTACATGAATGAGTGCTGAATTAACCCTGAATTAACCTCAGTAAAGAGGAGGACATGACAAAGACACAACTACAGCAGGCAGGGCAAAAATATTTATGATTTTTATTTCAGAATTATTTTTTCCCTGACACCACTAAACAAACAATTCAATTCAATTTTATTTATATAGCGTCAATAACAATACAAATCGTCTCAAGACGCTTTGCAAAACCTGGCCTGAAGTCCCCAGAGCAAGCCTGAAGGCGACAGTGGCAAGGAAAAACTCCCTTTAAACAGGTAGAAACCTTGAGCAGAACCCAGCTCATGTGGAGGGACCCATTTACCTAAGCTGCCAGCTGGTACAGACAGAGAAAGAGAACAGCAAGATAAACATACATCTGTCATAGATACACATATCTGACTAAAGTGTACATGTGGAATCTGTTGATACAAACTGATGATGTTACATGGCAGTTTGAAAATCTAAGGGGAATCATGGGCAGGTTGAAAAATTGTTCATTCAGGTAGAAGTGGATAACTGCAGGAGGCCGTGAAGACTGGGCAGGCTGATGAGACTACGCCAACAGAGCAACTTAATGGTAAAAACTACCCAAAAAGGTTTTATTACTTTAAACCAGATTCACTTACATGTGGATCAACATGTCAACAGCATTTAACATCGGGGCAACCTGTCTGAGGTCCTTCCTGACTGGTTGCCATAATGACATAAAGAGCAACAGTTATTTAGCATTGCATTTGTCATAACTCCAGAAAGTTGGCCTCATGTAAACAAACCACAGTGCAAGAAAGAACATGCAGGTGATATGGTCAGCTAGTAAGGATGGAGATGGATGGAGATCCCAAACGCAGTTAACAAAATGCTTATTTCAGTTTATTTGATTTCTGTTGTTGTTTTTTTCAGTCAAACTGAAAACAAAATTTCAAAGCAGAAAGATGGACAGTGAGTTAGGGAGCGTAGAGTTGCCCCGCTTTACATTACAGTTTCTGCAACTCCTTGTTTTCCTGAATCTCTACAACAAAGTTGGAGAGTACCCAGTTCGTCTAACCCACTGAGTCACAGCAGACTTACTGACGGTAAATGGACCAGACTGAAATGAACCGGCACTCTGTCAACTTGACTTTCGTTAAAGGCAAGTCATGGTGGCTGGAGGTCAGTTGAGAGCGTAGTTGAACTGGTTGGAGAACTTGTCATGTTTTCTCTTGTCAGCTTTATTCAATACCTGAGCCACTCTGCTCATGCTGCTTCTGGAGGGATGGCCAGAGAAGAGAGAAGGAGGGGAAGACAAGAGGAGAAAGAACAGAGAAGAGGAAGATTAAAGAAAAATGTGAGTTAATAACCTGTAGTAACAAACATCGCTATCTTTATTAAGGAACTAACCAATCATTTATTATTATTTCCAAATTTTGCTGAGTGCAATCTAAATAAATCTGCCAGCCAGGTACGTAAAATTTACATTTTCTTGGAACTAGAACAAAATCTAGTTTTACAAAAAAAGCATCTAACCATAAAATACAGTAGTAAAGAGCCTTGATCATTCATCTCTGAAGTCATCTCAGTTCAGGAGTTAAGATTGTTTAGATGGCATTTATTTGGCATTTTATGATAAGTGTGTCAGTGGAGGCAGTGGGGTTTAAAATGTAACTTAAGTTGGCTGGGAATAAAGGCACACAGTAACATACTGCAGCTTTGGTGAGAAATGTACAGTTATAATCACAGTATGTTGTTTTATACTTTAGAAGCCATGATTATTCAGGCAACATTTATCAATATGCAGCATTTTGGAGTAGCTCTTAACCTCATTATCTTTCATATATTTACCCATAAATCTGAATATATGGCGTGAATACTTTTAATGTTGCAGTCAACAGATGTTCTATGCTCCTCCACTTCAAAAATAACCATCTAAAGAGTTTTCATAGAGAATAATACTATCACTGTTGCAACGTGTTACCCTACATACTTGTTGAAGACTTTTTTCTGCAGCCTGGAGCGGGACGTGTTGGTGCTCTGCCTTAGATCACTGAGGTTGGGGTACTTCTTCCTCTTCCCTTGCCTTTTTTTACAGCCAACCCGATCCGAACCCAGGTCCTCTCCTGTTGCCGCTTCGATGTCTCGCATCAGCTCTGCATCACGCCACTCTGCAGCAGAAAGAGAACAATTATCCTGCTACCAGGCTACCATTTAACTTGTTTTTATATACTTGTTTTTGTTGCATGTGGACAAAAGGTACTTAGTACCACCTTAAGGGGGGACCTCAGGTCACCTTAATTTCGTTGTACTACAATAACAGTAAAGACATTCCATTCCTAGATGTCCTCGGAAAGACAAAAATCCCTAAATTGCTCTTGGTGGTGGGTAGAGTGCACTCCTTGTTACCTCTGTGTTTAAGCGTATGTGTGTGTATATCAGTGTGTCAAACAACTGCAAACTGTACTTTAATTAAAGGCCCTGTATAAATGGAGTTGATAATTACTATTTCAACTATTTTAGTGATATTTTATTCTTTTTACTCTCTTTGTGCCCATCACCAGACCAGATTGAAATATGAAAAGAACGTGCCTCATCAAAATTGTCCAGCCTAATCACTGATGCCCTATACCAGTATGCTTTGCCTACTGATATCATTTATTAGGAGTAAACAGTCCTCAAAGGAAAAATATTAAACTTTCTACTTAATAAATACACAGTATCACTGACAAGACATGAAAGTGCAAAGAAATACAACATGCTGGCCATCACCAACATTTATAAAACCAAAAGTTAAGGTACGATACTTTTAGGGACCATTTTTTTATGTTTATGCTTGTTAAATGTGGTATGATAGTTGAGAATGTGGTCTCAGGCTCATTTGCATCCCATCCAGTCCAATGTCATAATTCTGGCTAATAAAGTAAAAATGGCTTTAATGCAGAGTAATGATGGTCTAAACGAAGAGACACTTCAAGTTAATGACATACTGCAGCAGAATTAGAGATAAACCTGCAGTAATGTGAAGTAATTACACTGTGGCTGTGATGGGATTGAAGCCGGGATCTCTGCTGTGTCAAAATACTGACCCCAGCTCAGTGTGTGTGAGTATGTGAGGTTATTAATCAGCTGCTATGACTGTGGATTCTGACTGGACCTTCAGCTATCCCTCATTACACACACACGCACGCGCATACACGCACACAAACTCAGGCAGATTGAAAAACAGCTGGTGTATTTAGGAGAATCATTAATTCTGTAAGGAGGAGAAGCTGCATTTACATTTGGTTGCGTGGATGTGTCATAGGTGTGCGCCCTGAGAGAGAAACTATAAAATCATACAAAATAAGAGATGTCAGGAAATGTAGAAATAAGAGACAAAGCGAAAACAAACAAAAGGGCAGTGTAAAGAAAAGACAACAGTGGAGACAGGCAAGAGAGGAGTCCAGAGTCTGAATTTAATCAGTGTTGCAGCAGGGCTCTTTTCTCTGTCAACACCTCTTAGCTCTTCCAGCTGGGGTCTCTGTGTGTGTGTGTGTGTGTTTGTGTGTGAGGGCAGGGGCCAGGCCACACATACATTCACTGAGGCATCTAGGGTTTCGGTTGGTTCAGACGTCTCTCAGCTACGTACCACTAAGCACAGGAACCCTCTGTCTACATGTGAGACGGAATGAATTCAGACTAGCCCAGTGCAGCGCAGCACCAATTCCTCTCATCCCTGTCTACCAGCTGCATGGACTCTTATGTTTCGGCATGGTGGATAGTGTGTGAAAGTTTGACCTGGAATTAAAATAAATATGATTCAGCACTCTGTAGACAATAGTTTAGAAAGAAAGCGAGGTAAATAACAACTTCAGTAAATTAAACTATTCCATGTTATTCCATTCTATTCCATTCCAAGTATTCCATGGATGTAAAGTTCTGGGTATTTCCCTCTCTCTCTCTCTCTCTCCATATACAGTGGATATAAAAAGTCTATACACCCCTGTTCAAATGCCAGGTTTTCGTGATGTAAAAAAATGACAGCAAGACAAATAATTTTACAATTTTTTCCACCTTTAATGTGACCTTTAACCTCTACAATGCAATTGAAAAACAAATTGAAACATTTATAGGGAAAAAATATAAAATAAAAAACTTAACATGGTTGCATAAATATGCACACCCTTAAACTAATATTTTGTTGCAGCACTTTTGGCTTTTATTACAGCACTCAGTCTTTTTGGGTAGGAGTCTATCAGTGTGGCACATCTTGATGTGGCAATGTTTGCCCACTCTTCTTTGCAAAACCGCTCCAAATCTGACAGATTGCGAGGGCATCTCCTGTGCACAGCCCTCTTCAGGTCACCCCACAGATGTTCGAAGGGATTCAGGTCCGGACTCTGGCTTGGCCATTCCAAAACCTTAATCTTATTCTGGTGAAGCCATGAAGTTCCTCTTCATCTTCAGCTTTCTAACAGAAGGCCAAAGGTTTTGTGCCAACACTGACTGGTATTTGGAACTGTTCATGATTCCCTCCACTCTGACCAAGGCCCCAGTTCCAGCTGAAGAAAAACAGCCCCAAAGCATAATGCTGCCCCCACCATGCTTCACTGTAGGTATGGTGTTATTTGGGTGATGTGCAGTGTTCTTTTTGCGCCAAATATACCTTTTGGAATTATGTCCAAAAAGTTCAACTTTGGTTTCATCAGACCACAATACATTTTCCCACATGCATTTGGGAGATTTCAGATGTGTTTTTGCAAAATTAAGCCGGGCTTGGATGTTTTTCTTTGTAAGATAAGGCTTCCGTCTTGCCACCCTACCCCATAGCCCAGACATATGAAGAAGACGGGAGATTGTTGTCACATGTACTACACAGCCAGTACTTGCCAGAAATTCCTGAAGCTCCTTCAGTGTTGCTGTCGGCCTCCTGGCAGCCTCCCTGATTAGTTTTCTTCTTGTCTTATCATCAATTTTGGATGGACGTCCTGTTCTTGGTAATGTCACTGTTGTGCCATATTTTCTCCACTTGATGATGATGGTATTTACTGTGTTCCATGATATATTTAATTCCTTGGAAATTTTTGGTAGCCTTCACCTGACTGATATCTTTGAATAATGAGATCCCCCTGATGCTTTGGAAGCTCTCTGCGGACCATGGCCTGTCCTGGAAGTTGTGGCAACAAAAATGTAAGGAAAAGCCTACTAGAACAGCTGAACTTTATTTGGGGTTGATCAGATGCACTTTAATTGGTGACAGGTGTGTGCAGACTCCAGTTTAACATGAGTTTTAATTTAATTGGTTAAATCTGAACACAGCCACATCCCCAGTTATAAAAGGGTGTGCACACTTATGCAACCACATTGTATCAGTTGTCTATTTTTACTTCACCTCCCTGAAAGATTTCTGTTTGTTTTTCAATTTCATTGTACAGGTTATAGGTCACATTAAAGGTGGAAAATTTGTGAAATGATTTGTCTTGCTGTCATTTTTTTACATCACGAAAACCTGACATTTCAACAGGGGTGTGTATATATATACATATATATATTAGGAGTGCTTGCCATGGAGCCTAACAGCAGCAGGAGGGATACAATGTAGCTAAACACATGTGCAATATCTACCAACAAACTCTCTCTGTAGTCACTTGTTTATCATTTACAGTTCATAGTCTATAGCAGTGGCAGGTCATCAGGGCCAGCAAAACCTTCTCTGCAGACCTATACTTTATCAAAATCACTGACTTACTTTTTAATATTCCCATTTTTTTATTAAATTATTCCCAATTCCCTATTATTTTCATGTTATGGCTTGCCTGTCTGCCAGTGTAACTTTGCTTTAGAGCTTTTATCATATTTCAGCCATTACATGTTGGCAGAGAAATCTGAAATCCACCTGGGCATTCACAATTAAATCTGCAGGTGGCTGAAGCTTGAAGTACATTGTAATTACGCTGTTCCTTTAACCAATCACATTTCAAGTTCAAATTTCAGGCCTTTTCTATGGCCTATGGTAGCGCCATTGTTTTCGCGTCCTCCGATTGGAGGGTCAGACAACCACTCCGTTTTCACAGCAGACTTTGAAGGAAAAGCTGGATATTGTGAGGAAAGTCCACCAAATCCTGGAGCTAGCTAGCCTGACACAGCCGAGGAAACTTTCAGAACAGTGACTATGAGCCATATACTTTGTTGACAGGCTAAGAGGAGAACCCTAAATTGTTTCTTAAGTTCTGGGAGTTCGAGTAAAAAGAATTATATTTCATCATCTAAACATCATCTTTTATGTATATTTTAGAGATTTTATCGGGTTGACATTGATGCTTCTGCTGGATCTGATGAATATTGCACTGGTGCAGTGAGTGAGTTTTTGTGAATTTCTTGCTTTAGTAGTGGCATTCATTTCGCTATGAGAAAAAATGTTTTATTGTATCTGTATGTTGTTGATGGTTTCTATAGCAAAGGCTTCATAACAGGAATTAGCAAGAGAGATCATATTACTCCAGTTTTAGCTTCTCTTCACTGGCTCCCCTTAAAGTCTAGAATAGATCCTCCTCCTTACATACAAGGCCCTCAAAGGCCTAGCTCCATCATATCTTAAAGACCTCATTGTACCATATCATCCCAACAGATCACTTCGGTCTGAATGTGCAGGCCTACTTGTGGTTCCTAGAATTTCAAAGAGTAGAATGGGAGGTAGAGCTTTCAGCTATCAGGCTCCTCTCCTGTGGAACCAGCTCCCAGTTTGGGTTCGTGAAGCAGACACTCTCTCTATTTTTAAGGTCAGGCTTAAGACTTTCCTTTTTGATCAAGCTTATAGTTAGGGCTGGACTAAACCATCCCTTAGTTATGCTGCAATAGGCCTAGGCTGCTGGGGGACAATGCACCAAACACATGTTCTCCTTCTTTCTTCTCTCTCCTCTCTCGTGTCCTACACTTTCTTTTTCTCTGGCACAGAGCTCCTGCCCTCTAAATTCCTATCTGCTACTAGTCATGCAATTCTGTGCTATTACTATGTAGAATGTTTACTGCTGCTCTCCCTTCTTCCGAGTATCTCTGGCCTGGAGTTGAGTGTTTCCTGTGGAGCTCCATACTACATCTGTTGTCGTGGTGTCATCAGCCTGCCCAGTCTCCATGGAATCCTGCTGTTATCCACTCCTACCTGAATGAACAATTCTCCAGCCTGCCTATGATTCCTCTTACATTTTCAAACTGTCATGTAACATCATTAGTCTGAATCATAGCATCCAACTTGTATGCTTTAGTCAGATATGTGTATTTATGACAGATGTATGTTTATCTTGCTGTTCTCTTTCTCTGTCTGTACCCGGCTGGCCTTAGGCAGATGGGTCTTTTTAAGGGACCAAAGATAATTGGACAATTGTCTCAAAAGCTGTGGACCGGTGTGGGCTATTCCTTCAATATTTCGTCATTAATTATGCAGGTAACAGGTTGGACATTGGCATATCATAAAGAAAAGACTTCCCACACAAGAAAGTTCACCACATGCAAAACCGTTCATTATTCATTACCCTCAAGAACAGGGCAGTCAGATTAGTTGAGAGCAGTTCTGGACAAAGCATACTTTGCATGGCCTCCATTGCCACTGGTTCACCAGTGTTTGATAGAAGAAGACAGAAGCAACCAGATGTAATTATTAATTCTATTTCTCTTGATTATTTCTGTCTCTAAACCTTGATTTGAGTCTGTCAGTTGTAAATTCCAATGACACAATTTATACAGACACCTCTCTATAACCTTGCTCAGCTTATCATATCAGGGCAAACATCATGCAGTGAGGTAGAAAGAACTGCCCACAGAGCTCATGTTATGGTATGCACAAAAAAAATCTGTTGCACTGAATATTCCAAAAGAGCACAGTGGCCTCCATTGCTCCTTAATGTAAGAAGTTTGGAAACTTAAAGCTGGTGGCTTGACATGAATAATGAAAAATGTCCACCATCTTCTACACAACACTATAGTCAGGTAGAGAAGCTTGTTCAGTGACAGGCTGCTGTCTCTGTCCTGCCCCACGGACAGGTTGAGGAGGTTATTTGTCCCTCAGGCCATACAACTCTACACCGCCTCCCTGTGAGGAACCATATGTGTGTGGGTGGGTGTATGTGGGTCTCTCTCTCTCTCTCTCTCTCTCTCTACATATATACACATATATACACACACAATGCTGTGTGCAATGACCACAGTCCAGCTGGTTCCATACAGGCACAAGGAGGCGTTGTAGAGTCGTATGGCCTGAGGGACATCCAGTGATTACCTGGCTATCAAGCAGTAATACTCAGTCAGTTATTTGTTTCAATTTCCACTTTTTCTTTTAATTTGCCATTGTCAGTCTTGTCTATTCTACAATCCTTATTGCTGTTGGTTCCCAATTTTGGCTGGAGTAGGCTATGTGTTTTTTTTTCTCTCATGGATATCACCATCTGCTCCTTTTCATCTGTCAGTGAGGAGCTTCATCAGAGCGCTCAAGATATCCCTTGCTACACTAGTGTCGCAAGCTTCAAACCCAATAATTCCTCATAATGCCTTAATGAGAAACCTGGTCAAAGAGGAACTATTAATTGAGACTACAGATTTCACGCTGACAAAAATTTGATCTAAAGTAAGTCAAGAAGTTTGTTTGCAATTTTCACTTGTGGTGCTGTCATTGAGTAGATTCTGAAAATTTTACTGCAGACCGAAATCATGGAGTAACTTTCTAAACTGTACCTAACGCATCGATGAGCCATAACATTAAGTATGTGAATAACACTGAATAACTGAATAACACTGTTATTCATTCCATATATTCAAACTTTCATTTAATATATTCAAAGTTCATTCAATATATTCAAACTTTCATTCAATATATTCAAACTTTCATTCAATATATTCAAAGTTCATTCAATATATTCGAAGTTCACTCCATATATTCAAAGTTCATTCAATCATTCAATATATTCAAACTTTCATTCCATATATTCAAACTTTCATTCAATATATTCAAAGTTCATTCAATATATTCAAACTTTCATTCAATATATTCAAAGTTCATTCAATATATTCAGAGTTCACTCCATATATTCAAAGTTCATTCAATATATTCAAACTTTCATTCAATATATTCAAAGTTCATTCAATATATTCAGAGTTCACTCCATATATTCAAAGTTCATTCAATATATTCAAACTTTCATTCAATATATTCAAACTTTCATTCAATATATTCAAACTTTCATTCAATAAATTCAAAGTTCATTCAATATATTCAAACTTTCATTCAATATATTCAAATGTTCATTCCATATATACAGAGTTTCATTCAATATATTCAATAATTAATTTCCTGAACGGCATATATACACTATATTACCAAAAGTATTCGCTCACCTGCCTTTACTCATTCTATGAACTGAAGTGCCATCCCATTCCTAACTCATAGAATTCAATATGATGTCGGTCCACCTTTTGCAGCTATTACAGCTTCAACTCTTCTTGGAAGACTGTCCACAAGGTTGAGGAGAGTGTTTATAGGAATTTTTGACCATTCTTCCAAAAGCGCATTGGTGAGGTCACACACTGATGTTGGTCGAGAAGGCCTGGCTCTCAGTCTCCGCTCTAATTCATCCCAAAGGTGTTCTATCGGGTTCAGGTCAGGACTCTGTGCAGGCCAGTCAAGTTCATCCACACCAGACTCTGTCATCCACGTCTTTATGGACCTTGCTTTGTGCACTGGTGCACAGTCATGTTGGAAGAGGAAGGGGCCCGCTCCAAACTGTTCCCACAAGGTTGGGAGCATGGAATTGTCCAAAATGTTTTGGTATCCTGAAGCATTCAATGTTCCTTTCACTGGAACTAAGGGGCCAAGCCCAGCTCCTGAAAAACAACCCCATACCATAATTCCTCCTCCACCAAATTTCACAGTTGGCACAATGCAATCTGAAATGTACCGTTCTCCTGGCAACCTCCAAACCCAGACTCGTCCATCAGATTGCCAGATGGAAAAGCGTGATTCATCACTCCAGAGAACGCGTCTCCACTGCTCTAGAGGCCAGTGGCGGCGTGCTTTACACCATTGCATCCGACGCCTTGCATTGCACTTGGTGATGTGTGGCTTGGCTGCAGCTGCTCGGTCATGGAAACCCATTCCATGAAGCTCTCTGCGTACTGTACTTGGGCTAATCTGAAGGTCACATGAAGTTTGTAGCTCTGTAGCAATTGACTGTGCAGAAAGTCGGCGACCTCTTTGCACTATGCGCTTCAGCATCCGCTGACCCCTCTCCGTCACTTTACGTGGCCTACCACTTCGTGGCTGAGTTGCTGTTGTTCCCAAACGCTTCCATTTTGTTATAATAGAGCTGACAGTTGACTGTGGAATATTTAGGAGCGAGGAAATTTCACGACTGGATTTGTTGCACAAGTGGCATCCTATGACAGTTCCACGCTGGAATTCACTGAGCTCCTGAGAGCGGCCCATTCTTTCACAAATGTCTTGTTTCACAGTCTGCATGCCTGAGTGCTTGAATTTATACACTGGGGCCAGGCCAAGTGATTAGAACACCTGATTCTGATCATTTGAATGGGTGAGCGAATACTTTTGGTAATATAGTGTATATATATATAATGGTTGTCTATCTCACAGGGAGACATGCACACCTACAGCCAATTTAGAATTCAATTAACCTAATGAGCACGTCTTTGGATGGTGGGAGGAAGCCGGAATACCTGGAGAGAACGTACGCAGACACAGGGACAACATGCAAATTCCACACAGAACTTGGCAACAAGTTATTTAACCCCTAACTGAATGAGTAGCTTCTCATTTCTTAAACAACCATGTCAAAAGTCATATCCTGTGGTCAGTGTTGGGAAAGTTCTTTTTCTACACAAACTAGTTCAGTTCATAGTTCATACGCTTTAAAATGAACTAGTTCAGTTCATAGTTCACAATCTTTAAAATGAACTTGTTCGTTCGTGATTTCAAATATGAACTAAATAGTTCACTTTTAGTTCTTTTTACATTTTTGTTTACCTCCAATACACTGCTGCGAGCTATTTGTCAAAATTACTGTCACTGCCCACTGTAGCACCACAGACAGCAATTCTACACCTTTTGAATGAGAATTTAAGTTAGCATCGAGCGGACAGCCCTCAGGATCAGTCACGTTTCTACCGTCTGCATCAGTACGGTCTTTGCCGAAAAACTCTTTTAAATGTTCATATGCTGTGCAGTCTGAGAGCTCCGGACTGTTGCCTTCCTCCTCTATAGCCCATGCTTTGTTGTGATGACGTTTTGTTTGTGCGACAGGGCGACGAGCGGTGTCGCGGAGCAAATCTGTTGCCACATCGGATGGCTCGCAGCGCCGTTAGGCACAGTTCACGGTGTGTTTTATTTGGGGGGGGGGTGGAGTAAGAGCATTTCCACATGTACAATGTGAAGGGAACTGGAGATTGAGATTGAAGGGATTGAGATTGAACAGCTGTGTAGCCTTAAATTTAAGCCTTAAATCAATTCCCTAGGGAGCAGAAAGATTGGACTCTGGAGCAATGGAAGAAGTTATGTGGTCTGATGAGTCCAGATTTATCCTGTTCCAGAGTGATGGGCCCATCAGGGGCAAATGAAGTGATGCACCCATCATGCCTAGTGCTTACTGTACAACCTGTGGGGGCAGTGTTATGATCTGGGGTTGCTGCAGTTGGTCAGGTCTAGGTTGAGCAACATAATGTGCCCTAAGAATGACGTCAGCTTCACACATGGATTGTCCACCAGAGAGTCCAGACCTTACCCCACTGAGAATCTTTGGGATGTGTTGGTGAAAGCTTTGCGCTTTTGTCAGACTCTCCCATCATCAATACAAGATCTTGGTAAAAAAAAAAGGAATGCAACATCTATCATAAGTCTTGTGACACTGAAGAAGCTTATCAAACAGCACCTCAGCAAATGTGTACTGTCATCAGAATCAGAGAATGACCGTGTTTTTGTTTTGGTGGCGACTTTTTATATGTAAACAGTCAGTTTACAATAATGGGATGTTTGATGTGCGTTTTTAGGCATATGTCTTTTAAATCTTACCAGGCTCCTGCTCTCTCTTTCTCCTCTCTTCCTGCTCCTCACTCAGTCGGTCCTCCTGTTTGGAGGGTCGACCATCCTGGTCCCTGGGAATGATCCGGCCATGGAAAGGACACTGGAGGACACGCAGAGTCACAACTCAGCACTCACACTGCTGATAACTAAATTCAGACAAACAACAAGTTTGTCACTTTGTCCTCTTACCTTGATGCGGTCCTGTCTCGGACACAACTTTCCATTGCCTAGTTGAGCTCTGCAGACATGGGTGATGGGAGTGAAGCTCCCAGGGAAAGAGATATATCTGCTCTTGCTCTCTGCCAACAATTCCCTGTTCACAACCTCCTCCTCTGCCTCTGTGGGAACCCAGAATTGATGCTGAGAGGCTGACCTATAGGATAAAAAATACTGTTATATAGATCATTCAAAAACCAACAACTAATAAAGTTTGCTGTCTTTAAATAAATGTAATTAAAATGTAATCAATTACAAAAAATATTACTACACATATAGAATAAATATGTTTGTATTAACATACAAAACCCCAATTAGCAATCTACTGCTAGCTGCTGTCACAAACGACATAACACACAGAACTAGTCTGTCGTGCATGTTTGGCTTGTGTGTCTAGTAGGGATACATTTTAAGTGCGTGTGGCTCATGAGTTACTTGATGATCTTGCCAGCATTGGGCTGTTCCTGGCCCCAGTAGTACAGGTCCAAACCGAAAGGAACCACAGGGGCTTCAACAGCCTTCTTGTCCAAACTGGACTGAGATGAACAGGGGCCCGGGGACTCGTTGCTAAAAGGAACATGTATGAAGTTAGAAATGTAAATAAATAAGTATATCTACAGTCATAAAGCAATACCATTTTGATTAAATGTTTGACTTCTTGGACCTAAACTGTTCATAAATGGGAAATACAAAAATAAACTAAGCATAAAACTAAGACCAATATCATTATTTATTGTAGTTAATGCATACAGTCTTCATAAAAGAAAATGTATAAAATCATCTTGTCGTTGAAACAAATTTCTATTTTTATTCACACCTTTTACTGTTTCAAAAGAAAAAGAAAAAAGAAAACACAGGCCTAAAGCAATAGTTTGGTCAGCTTGCATGGTCAGAACTTGAGTACTTTCTAGCAAGCACTGCTTGTATGAATTCCAGCCACTGGTCTTCTGGGATTTTTTGGTCAAGGCACACTGGGGCCATCATAAAACTCTTCAGCTTGTGTCTGTGTAGGTAATCCATTGTAGGATCTCTATGAAGTCGCAGAGCTTTGTCTGTTTCATCTCGCGTTTCTCATCTCATCAACGTGTTTTTTAGTTGTTGTTGTTTTTTTGTTGTGTCATGTTTAGACATTGCTGCTACCAAATTTAATATATGCCAAGATTTTTTCTAATAAACTTTTGCTCATTGCTGCCAAAAGTTTTTCTTGTGGATAGGTTTGTGGGCAAGGTGTTCTTCTGATGATTATAGCTGTGCGGGTGCCACTACAAAGCAGGATAGTTATCTTCCTGAAAACCTTTAGCAGTCAACAAGGATTCGGATTTGCCTTTCTATTAAGTCAACAAGCAGTTCTCTTGGAAATGTTTCTAACTGCTGGGACAAGGTCTGAGGAGTCAGACTAAGCTCTAAGCTTTGCAACACCTGGCTATGAACAGTCCTCTATATGCTGCCTCATATTCTCTATAAATTGTACAAAACTAAAACAATACACTGCTCTTGTGTTATCTACTCTACTCACAGTAATAGAAAATTTGGTTAGGTGTGCCTTAACCTTTCCGTGCTACTGTAAATGCCTATTACATAACAATATACAATGCCTGGCCAAAACCTGGGTTTAACTAAGCAAACAGGTACGAGCATTCTATTGGAAAATTACTGCATGGGTGATTATATTTCAGCTGGCAACAAGTTATTTAACCCCAACTGATGCGATGAGTAGCTTCTCATTTCTTAAACAACCACGTCTAAAGACACATCCTGTGGTCGTGGAGAAGATGTTAGTCTGTTTGAGAAGGGTCAAATCATTGGCATGCATCAGGCAGAGAAAACATCTAAAGAGATTGAAGAAACTACTAAAATTGAGTTACGAACTGTGCAACGCATTATTAAAAACTGGAAGGATAGTGGGGAACCATCATCTTTGAGGATGAAATGTAGTTGGAAAAAAATCTGATTGATTGTGATTGGCGTTTGGTGAAATTGATGAAAAACAACAGTAGAACTCAGGCCTATGTTTAATAGTGAAAGTAAGAGCATTTCCACACGTACAATGTGAAGGGAACTCAAGGGATTGGGAATGAACAGCTGTGTAGCCAGTGAGGCTAACCAGAAAAAAAAGATCTTTGTGAAAAATGAATGCAACACTGGGTGGAAATAAATCTTGTGACATTGCAGAAACAATGCCACAGCGAATGTGTCCTGTAATCAAAGCATGTGTGATATTTTTTTGATGGTGACTTTTTTTTGGCCAGGCAGTGTAATAACATTTGCAAAGTACATCACCATTATACTCGTTTGTAACCCTGCTAGTGTAGATCATAAGTACTTTTAAGAACCATTGGACAGTATGATTCCTATTTAAACCAATGTATGATGTAATAATAATTGACAAAACACTTTCTGCCAACAGTCACATAATTTTTGCGGTATAACGTGAGACAAAGTAGAAAAGTATGAGAAGTTAAGTGAAATGCTGCACCTGGAAGCTACTAGGGGTCCAGGTGTGTCCTAAAGAGGTAAGGAAGTGAAAAAAGAACAGGAAAAGGGTAGCAGAAACAGAAAAAGAAATGGGAGGAAAAATGAGAAGACTTGAAAAACTTGATACCTGGGTTCTACAGGCAGAGACATCTTTTGTTTGAGAAGGCGCAGAGTGGCAAAAGCAGAAGTTGGATCCTGTTCTTCATCTGCAAGTCGCTTCAGCTGCCTGGAAGAGGAACAGAAAGACGGTGGAGGGGGAGGGGCTGCAGGCCTTTTAGAAGTCTTTTTTTGTTCGACTGGTGCTGTTGAAGTGGATGGAGAGGGATCCAAACCTGGCAACAGTGAAAGATAGATAGGGAGGTCACAGATGGGTTTCAACAGCTGACATCATTTTATTATTGTTGGCATGTAGTTCAAAAGGATCTGTTGTTATATGTCTAACTCCCAAGATAAGTTTAAGAACTTTCATAGCCCTAAATGTGCTGCACTCTTTTTTATTACTCTATTATTTATTTATTTATTTATTTATTTTTGTTAGGTATCCATACTGAGACTTCGCCATTCCCCAGCCCACAGCACGCATTCGCTGTGGCATTGTTTTCTTGTATTGATGATGGAAGAGTCTGACCACTGCGCAAAGTCTTCTCCAGCACATCCCAAAGATTCTCAAATCTCAATGATCACCTTTCTCAAACATCTTTTCAATGACCACAGCATGTGTCTTTCAATATAGTTGTTTAAGAAATGAAAAGCTACTTATTGCATCAGCTGGGGTAACTTTTTTATTATTTTATTGATTTATTTTTAAAACATTGCATCCCACATTTTCTTTCTTTACACAGCGCTTTATTGTAGATTCTGGGTTTTATGTGGACGTTCACATGGGTCACGCACAACATCAATGGGGGTCTCTGGGGAGTGAGGAGTGTTGAAATACACACATCCATGCACACACGCTGCAAGTGAGATCAGAGACAAGTGGTAAGCCCAGAGCTTCCAACATGCTGACCCCACACATTACTAAGACTGACATGGATGCCATGGATGAGATTCAGTCACTGCCATTGTACGCCAATACACATGATTCACACACTGGAAGTAGTTAAACAATTAAAGTCTGGAATAAGAACCATCTATTATATGTTATATCAGGTTTTCAACGTTATTTTTCAATGTTTGAGATATCATTTGAGGAGCTCTTTCAATTTTGTCATCTCTTTACACCCTCATTTTAGACAAGTGTTTATTTGGACCAGCAGCTGTTTATTTTGAAGAACCAGCAGCTACTCTTTTAGATGGAAATGGAAAAGCATTACTACACGATCTCTCTCATTTCAAATTCAGTTTGATTTGTGCTACGTTTGGTACCTAGGTACCAAGATGTTATTACATGGGGAACAAGGGACAGTAGAGTTAGCCAGTATAGGAAACAGTGAGAGTGATTCAATGAGCTGTAAGGTAATAAAATGCTCCACAGAGCTGAGAGGAACAGCAGAGTGGACAAATCTTCTAAGGTTTCATCAAAACAGGTAATGTCTTTCACATCACACAGTGATTTCATCCATTAATAATTAGCAAATTTTACTTTAAGCACGTAAGTTCATTAAGCATGCATAATTGTATACCTAGCAGTGAGGGAAAGGAGAATTAAAAAAAAAAAAAAAAAAAAAAAACTTCACTTTTGTTTGTGGCTATACATTTTGTAATAGTGGTAAGGGGTGTCGGAAGCACTGGTTATGGCACTAATTATTAGGTCTAATAAGTTTTAAATGCTTTGTATATTTTCTGATAGCAAAAAAAAGCTTATGTCAGTGAAGAGTTACTTCTGAGAGTAAGGTGTTTTTAAACACAGACAAAAATTGTCATTAGTTGGATGTCTGCCTATTATACCAGGCACACTCCTTACCCTCTCTTATCGTCCCTTCTTCTCTGTTGGATGGTGAAATACAGACTCAATCTGCTCTTTTCAGACCACCAAATGGCAGAGGTTTGTCTGGATGTTGTGGATGTTAAGACAAGACGCACAGATCAATGGAAGGTAATGTGTATGGTGTCGAGTGTGGGTTTATGTGTGTGAAGAGGGTTGCTGGAGAAAAAGAGAGAAAACTGGGAGTTAACAGGGTACGAGACAGAGAGAGAAAGAGAGAGGGAGAAAAGGCAGAAAGCGATATTGATCTTCCTAGGTTAAGCAGGGCCTGTAATTAAAATGTTAATTTGAGAAAGAGAGAGATAGTGTCCTGACGGCAGAGAGGGGGATAAGAGGACTGATAATCAGAATGACAGAACAGGATGGGGGGGGGGGCAGGTGAACTCGGGAAGAAATCTGTGAATAAAAACAGCGCTAAATACATATAAATATAAGAAGCTGATGTCAAAGACAAAGTAACAACTTCAGCAAGCACTGCAAAGATGTGGAAATGGTTCTGTGTTTTTTTTTGTGGTCAGTGCAAATTTATGCGTCAATTCATCTTAACCTAAACTTGATGCAAATGTTCTTTGATATCAAAGGTATGTCTAAAAAGATAATCTAAAACAAAGGCAAGTGGACTTGACATTTTACCACTCATGTAAGTGGTTTCTTTACTTCTGACTGGGGTTGATTCAAATGAACTTAAATATTTCTGTTCTTCTGGTGTGGTTGGGCTCTAAAGGAAGGTTTCTGGGTCGCACCCAGAGTGGCTAACCCAGGGCAGGACGGTCTTAATACATGAGTGTGGCTCAGAAGGGAATTGTTAGCAAGACCAGAGGAGCCAAGCACCAGCTACTGGTTGATAAAGCAGTCGCCTGAGACTGTAAAAGCAGACAGACCAATCTATGCAGCACCTGGATCGACTGCAAGAAAGCTTACGATTCAATGCCATACACATGGATACTGGAATGTCAGGAACTGTATAAGATCAGCAGGAACCTAAGGGCCTTCATCTAGAACTCGATGGAAATGAAGAAGACAACCCTAGAGGCCAACTCAAAGCCAATTGCCCAAGTCAACATCATACACCAAAGAGATGCACTATCACCACTACTGTCCTGCATAGGCCTGAAACCCCCTAAGTCAGGTCATCACAAACGGTGGTTACGGGTACCAATTCTGAAGTGGAGCCACAATTAGCCACCTGCTCTACATGGATGACAGCAAGCATTACGTATGGCCAGATGGTCTCAAAGAGAGACAAGATGATCAGAAGTGAAGGGGTTGACTACCAGAGGGGAACATAGGTAATATCCAAGACAGCTACAAGAAACTTGGTATCCCACAGGCTAATGGAAACCACGAGGAGGCCGCAAGTAAGTCAACCATAACCAAATACTTCCAGAGAGTGGGCAGGTCCTGAAAAGTCAGCTGAAATGTCAGCTGAAAAGTCACCATGCACTTAGGGTTTCACCCCAAATCCAGCACCCTGAGACTGTACACTAAGCGGAAAGAGGGAGGCCGGGAACTAGCTATCCAGGACGAAACATCAAAAATCAAGAGTACGTCAGAAAAATGGCCACAAAGGATGAAGGAGAGGAAGAGGAGCAGATCAACTGGAGGGACATGCTATATGGCATGTACCACCGCCAAATTGAAGAAATGGCTGATACAGAGAATGGTAAATGGTAAATGGCCTTGCTTTTATATAGCGCTTTTCTACCTATTGGTACTCAAAGCGCTTTTGAGTACCAATAGGCCTTACCCAGACCTTTCAATGGCTGGGTAAGGCTGGACTCAGAAGACAGACCCTAGGCACAAGAGCCATAGAGGCCAAGATCTACAAGAGTAGATCAGACCCCAGGTGCAGACTATGCAAAGATGTCCCTGAGACAGTCAAGCACATAGTAGCAGGGTGTAAGATGCTAGCCGGGTCAGTGTACATGGAGAGACACAACCATGTGGCCAAGGTGCTGTTCAGCCTTCACTATCCAGACTGACAAACAGGTCCCGGCTAACCAACCGGACATAGTGGTGGTAGACAAAGAGCAGAAGAAGGTGGTGGTGATAGATGTGGTGATACCCGCAGATGCCAACAACAAGGTTGGAAAGTACCAAGGGTTGAAAGAACAGCTGGAGCAGATGTGGAAGGTTAAGGCGAGCGAGTGTGTTTCTATCTTTATATACACAACACTACCACATCATGGAAGGTAGAAACCTGGTCGGGGCATATATAATATTAATAATTGCAGCCAGTAGGGATGCTTGATATTGGGTTTTCTGCCGATATCTGATATTCCAATATTATCCAATACCGATATCGCCCGATACCGATATATGCAGTCTTTTTACACCAAAATTGTTAGGTAACAACATATCACCTATTATGGAATTGACACATTATGCCTAATTTTATTGCGATGTCCCACTGAATGCAAACATAAATGCAAAATGGCTTTTCAAATGTCAACACTGTCTGTGCAAAATAAGTTACCGAAAAAGTGCCAAAAGAGACATTCATTTATTTTTTTGTGTTTTTAGAGAGACATTTTTGCCTCAAACAACACTAGACAATATCAAAACAAGGAAGACAAATGTAGCGCACAAATGTAGCGCACAAATGTAGCCTATAACTACAAGAATAGCGTGTTGTTGTTGTTATATGACATCAAACACGCGCCTGTTAACATCCCATGCTGCGTTCATTCAGACTCGGAAATGCTGATGCCTACAGAACAAATATCGGTTATAAAAACCCGATACCAATAATTCCCGATATTACATTTTTAAGTCAATATGGGCCGATATCGGGCCAATATTATCGGACACCCCAGTGAGGGCTTATATATATTATTTTGAGTCATTGTCGAAAATTCTGAAGGGTGCAAATACTTTTAAGCGGCACTGTATATGTGTGTGTTCTGTGTGTGTGTGTGTGTATGTGTGAGGGTGGGTGGTAGAATCTGGGTACAGGGCTAATAGGGGCTCATTAAAGAGGTTTCATTGTTAATTTGGTATGGCCCCTCTAGGTCATTACCTAGACCACTAATCACCATGACAACCACACACACACACACACACACACAGACGCACGCATAACTGTTTTGGGCCTATCAGATACGATCTAATTACTCTAGCGTCTAATTCATTAGTCAGGGAGGGAGGCGAGAATAGAGAGGCACAAGCTCACAGGTAAAGAAGAGCCTCAGTGTGACTCAGGAAGCTGGTAGGCAGCGATCGCCTGGGTCAAAATCCACCCTGGAGCCACAGCAACATGGCTGACCCAGCAGTAACTGCACTGTCAACAACATGCATTATCATTAACGTAGACACATGAATACAGTCATGCTCATAAAGATGTAGAAGTTCACAAGTTCACAAAAGAATCTATATGAGCGATGGACAGCAGATGGGTGAATATGGCTGACAGGGCAGCACCAAGAAGGTTTTAGTGTTTACTGTTGCCTGAAGCTTGTGACTGTTTGCTGATAATGATATTAACAGCATTCAAATACTGTCTAAATTTTCGAGGAAAGCATGTTGTTAAGTAGCTGAAATGGCAATAAAAGGAAGCAGGCAGTTGGTTATTGACCTGAACATTTGACCTCTCACCCAGCACGCTGCCTGGAGGCCAGACATGATCCATACATGTCCAATGCAGTCACAGTATAAAAGAAAACAGTACTATAACAGCCATCCATATGTAGCTAGTGACGACTGTGTGTAAAGAGAAATGGGAGTGTTACCAGAACATATCTGTCAAAGATACACAGGGAAAATCTGTCTCCATTACAAGGCTGTGCTGCATTCCAAATCAGACAAAACACATACTTAACAGTCAGAAGCCAGCCTGTGAAAACAGGCTAGCTCACTGACTCACTCACTCACTCACTGCAAGCTGGTCACACTCAACAAGGATGACATATCCTAGGTTTTGTAGTTTCATTTTTAAGCTTACTCAACATTTTCTATCACTTATTCATGAAACGATTGTGTGGTGATTGTGCAGAGAAATATCAACAACTCTACAATTGTCTAAAACTCTACAGTACAACTGAGCATTTAGCTGTTTGTTTTGGTGTAAAGCTTCCTTACAAAAGGATCACCTGATGCAGTGTTTTCAGAGAAAGAGATTCTATAAATTAACTGTGTATGTCACTGTATGCTGGTGAATGAGAGTGAAACCTTCTGCTGCATCGTGATACTAAGTGTGTTTAATTAACACCCTCATGCTGGAGAACCAAGAACAGTCCATTAAGCTTAAAAACTGACACTTCCAAATTCAGAGGGATCATTGTATGAGTACAGAGGGACATGTGATGGATTAAAAGTCACCACCCTATTGAAAACTCGGTAATCAAGCACAGTACAAATTCTCTGAAAGCTTTGTAATAAAAACCTCTTACATAATGCAGGTGCTGATGAGGTTTTGGAAAAAAAAACATAATGCACAAGTCTAAGTCACTGCAGTCACAGAACTGTTCATTCTAAATAAAATAATAAACAAAGAAATGTTAACCTTTAATTGTCCTGCAATGGGGGAACTGCAGTTCCAGTTGTTTGACCCACAGTTGCAGTGGGCAGCAGCCTCTAAGGCTCACTCCCAAGCTGGACCTCTAACCACTGCCTCACAGCTCCTACATTCTCTATGTTTTTTATTAAGCTGGCTATGTGAAGGAAGCACAAAATGGTACTCATATAAGTCCTGGTACAAAGCTTTTGAATTGCTGGCCATATTTCTGTTTATTAAGAACTAATAAGGTCAAAAAAATAAAAAATGAATAAATAAATATATTTTTTTTTTGATTAAGCCACTACACCAGCAGGTGAAAGCCACTTCTTTGAAGTATGACTGGGTGTGCGAGTGTTTGTTTGAAGAGTGTGTGTGAATCTTAAGAGATTATGGCAGCAGCAGGTCTTCCTTTGTAGCTTAACTAATAATAAATAGTGAATCACTATTTATGCACATGTCTGTAGGTTTGAACTGTGTGTGTGAGTGTGTGTGTGGCTGTGTGTGTGTATGTGTGCGTACGTGCATGAGTGTGTAGTTTAACTCACCATATTCAGCTCGTAGATACTCTGGAATGTATGGCTCATAACCTTCTTTTTCTGGAACCTCATCAAAATCATCATAGTCATCCTCATCTTCTACATCTGAAGAGGCTTTCATCTGAGGAAGAGGATGCAAAGTTTACCTTACAATAATTTCAATTATTCTGTTCAGAAAATGCAAAAATGACTTCAAGTAATTGTTATGTTGTAACAATAACAGTCGCTTCCAAAAAGTCAGTCATTTTCGTTTTTTTTGTTAAAACAGGCTAAAATCAAGGTCCAATGTTGGGTCCATTTACTGGCAAGTAATTTTTACTAGATATTAAATCCAATGTCTTCAACTGACTTCTCGCATATCTGGCCAAACACGCAATGTCTTAAAGTAAAGCTCTCCGGAAGATTAGTTGACCATGTTAACAACCATGGGTTGACGGATGACTATGTGTGTCCGGCACATAACAACATAGAACAGCGTTTGCCATCTTGTGGCAATGCAATGTTCTGCTGGGAAATGTTTGGGCCCGACATTCATGTGGCTGTTACATAGACATGTACCACCCACCTAGACCAGACGAGATACCCCCAACCCATAGCAATGAGACTCCTTGATGGCAGCAGCCATCCCCAGCAGGATGTAGCCTGATACAGGCACACACACAAAAACGGTTTAGGTACAACTCAAAAAAACATGAAAAACAGCACAAGGTGTTGACCTGACCTCCAAATTCCCTAGATCCCAAACTGACCAAGTATGTGTGGAATGCACTGGAATAAGTCTGATCCACAGAGGGCCCTTCTCTCAACCCACAGGACCCAAAGGGACACCCTCACAAGGCCCATGGACATTCTCTGATCAATCATTTTGAAGGTACAAGGGAGACAATATTAGACAGATGGTCATGATATTATGCCTGATTGGTATATATGTCTATAGATGAGACGTATTTCTCTCTGCACAAATATCAAATTATTAATATGACAAAGCCCAGTAGTACTTTTGACTGAGCATTGGTAATATAAATGAAAAATGTAAATAAACCAAACCAAATTTGGTAAAAATGTGTGATTAGCCAAATCACACATTTTGATTTGCCCATGTGTGATTTTACATAACGTGTCAGGTGCTTTGTGCGTACAGTGAGTCCTGTTTTCAAAAATATGTATTAGTACTTGCAAGAAGAGTGTGTGTGCGCGAATGTGCTTATGTGGGTGTGATGAGCTGCTATCAGCACTAAGCAAAATGTATGGTTTTTAATATCATGGTGAGGATGTCGGCCATTGGCTGGGCTACAATGCAGAACACAACACTCCTATATGCACAAGGGGCATTTCCATAACACAAATGTGCGTGGTAGCTGCATATTTAACAACAAGGACACACGTACTGACACACACATCAGCAGCATAATAATCACAGTGATTAGTGTTATGAGGAGCAGTAACCACCTAAAGCTAATATAACCTCTTATTCCCAAGGGCCTCTTTTTCATTAGAGTGTAATACGGGCTTGTGTGTGTATGTGTGTGCGTGATTGTATGTGTGTGTGTCTGTGTTCTGTGTTCTGTGTGTGAGCAATAGAGGGGTGCTGTGTTCGTGCTGATAAAGTCCATTAAAATGTACAAATGATACTGATACTAAGCAGTTTTATTGAATTCTAGTTGTCAGATATTAAACTGAAAGAAATAACTAAATAACTAATACATATATATATATATATATATATATATATATATACACACTCACCGGCCACTTTATTAGGTACACCTGTCCAACTGCTCGTTAACACTTAATTTCTAATCAGCCAATCACATGGCGGCAACTCAGTGCATTTAGGCATGTAGACATGGTCAAGACAATCTCCTGCAGTTCAAACCAAGCATCAGTATGGGGAAGAAAGGTGATTTGAGTGACTTTGAACGTGGCATGGTTGTTGGTGCCAGAAGGGCTGGTCTGAGTATTTCAGAAACTGCTGATCTACTGGGATTTTCACGCACAACCATCTCTAGGGTTTACAGAGAATGGTCCGAAAAAGAAAAAATATCCAGTGAGCGGCAGTTTTGTGGGCGGAAATGCCTTGTTGATGCCAGAGGTCAGAGGAGAATGGCCAGACTGGTTCGAGCTGATAGAAAGGCAACAGGGACTCAAATAACCACCCGTTACAACCAAGGTAGGCAGAAGAGCATCTCTGAACGCACAGTACGTCGAACTTTGAGGCAGATGGGCTACAGCAGCAGAAGACCACGCCGGGTGCCACTCCTTTCAGCTAAGAACAGGAAACTGAGGCTACAACACAAGCTCATCGAAATTGGACAATAGAAGATTGGAAAAACGTTGCCTGGTCTGATGAGTCTCGATTTCTGCTGCGACATTCGGATGGTAGGGTCAGAATTTGGCGTCAACAACATGAAAGCATGGATCCATCCTGCCTTGTATCAACGGTTCAGGCTGGTGGTGGTGGTGTAATGGTGTGGGGAATATTTTCTTGGCACTCTTTCGGCCCCTTGGTACAAACTATGGAAAACGGTGCATATTGCCGGATTGTCTTATCTGAGTGTACTGACCTCATTTTGCACATTAAACATGACCAAAAACAAGAATGCTTATATTTAACCTTTTCAGCATCACTTCCTGATGAGGATATAGCATACATAGTTTGTAAGTATAAGTCACTGGCTAAGTCATTATTAAGCATGATGTTTGGGTTATCTAAATATATTTCGTATGGTGTCCATGCATGTTTAATACAAGGTATATGATCAAATAAACAGTTTACAGTTTTCATCAAAATGAATCGTCGGGAATCGTCCCGCTAGCTTCAGGGTGGTGACATTGTTTTCTGCACCAGCACACCGCAAAGAGCAGTGTTCGATGCTGCTATTATTATACATTATAGCCATTTTAATGAGAAGCTCGGACGCTCTTGTATGTGTTGAATGATATTTTATTCGAACAGTGGTCCAACAAATAAAATAAATCACATTTATTACTGCCCCGGGGATAGGCAGTGGATAAAACCTGTTGAAAGAGTGCCCGTCCGTATGCGACGCTCCTCGAAAAACAGCCAACGCGCCCGTATACAAACAGGGATCATCTGATTGGTCACTACCAGCCGGCCTCCTATTGGTTGACAGTGTTGATACACCAAACATCCGCAAGCAGAGAAAAATGTTTGGTGAGAGCAAGAGGGAGAGTTGGAGATTGAGCGCAGGAAATCTGCGCGAGCAACATCGTAACGAGTGCGTGGATACAGTTTGAGCACGCGCAGAGCACATTTGAGCACGCGCAGAGCAAATTTGAGAGCGAAGAGCAAATTTGAGAGCGAGAGCAGAGTTTTGAGAGATAATATCACAAAATCTCAGAATGAAATTGATAAATCCTGCCCTCGCAACAATTTAAAATGCTCTTAAATTATGATAGGAAATTCATTCCATATTGGTGTAGCCTGAGGTAGAGCTGTAAGTAAGAAGGATTTTCTAAACTGGTTTGAGGTCTTGACTGAGTGTACAACAACCAAGTTGGAAGTAAAGTTAAAAATGGGCTGTGTAAATGGCAACTTAAAACACAGTAAAGCATGTAAAAAGGTGGAATTTACAGAATCCCCCCTCCAGATTTAACCATTCAGGGTCAGTGTTATCATTATCACCCATTCAGTAGTAATTCAAGAAATTAATGAGTGAATAAAAAAATTACATAAAAGGCAGTCTACTCATCTTTACTGTATTAATTCTTCCACCTATAGAAAAAGGCAGAGGATCCCATTGTTCGATATCCTGATTTAAATTTGATAACAGGGGCTGACAGTTAGCAGAACTTTATGTTTATCTGTGATCCATATTCTGAGGTATTTGAATTTTTTAGGGCTGATTTTAAAGGGAAGTGAATTTAAGGATGTCTCACCATTACCAGTGCCAACAGGCATCAGAATTTTCTGAATATTGACCCTGTAGCTAGATAATTTGCCAAATTCTGTTAGTAAGCGACCATGGTCTTTCTGTGTCGAGTTTTAATGTTCTCCCTGTGTCTGCGTGGGTTTTCCTAAGGTACTCTGGCTTCCTCCCACCATCCAAAGACATGCAGGTTCATTGGTGATTCTAAATTGGCGTAGGTATGCAAGTGAGTGTGAATGGTTGTCTGTTTCTCAGTGTCAGCCGTGCTGATGCATGGTAGCAAGACCATTAGCTTAGGAAAACTTCTGGCACGCCTAGTGGGGAGGGGCTATAAAGGATATTAAAAAGGCATCTAACACTGAAAAAATAGTAACGATTGTTGATAAAAGCTGTTTGGTCAGTTGATTTAATGGAAGGAAGAACATCCTCCAGTCGGCGTGCTAGAACTTTGGAAAGGATTTTTGCGTCACTGTTAAGGATAAAATTGGGCAAAATTTGTTGAGTTTTCTGACAGACTAGAATAAAAAAAAAGTGGGAATAAGTTGGTCAATCAGAATAAAATTACTGAATAAGATTACTAACATAGCCCTGAACTCAGAAAAGTAATTTTACCAAAAGAGTATTAATGAATATTTATAGACTAATAATTAAACAATGCATCTTGTTGCAAAAGGTAAGCTGTCCTGAAAGGCACAGTCCCATAGATGGATATTGAGTCCTTTAGAGTTATAGCTTTAATTCATCGAACCATTACTATCACCAAATTATGCTTTTCGTGTCCACATAACCTTAAAGATCAATGTAGGGCAAATGTGATCATTTACCCAGTATTCGTGGGGGTCCACGCAAGCAAATTTTGTGGACAGTGCAGTCCAAAACTTGAATTTTGTATAAAACAGAAGCATGCCTATGCATTCTTTATGCCACTGTGTGCCACTGTCTGTAGTACACCTAGTTCCTAATACATCTAAGTTAATGTCTTTGGACTGTTGGTGAAAACCAGATCAACCTGGGGAAATTCAAGCAAGCAAAGGAAGGTAAGAATCAGAAATCAGAAATCAGAATCAGAAGTCAGAATGAAAGAAAGAAGACTTCAATTAAATCTCGTACTCAAATGACACTGTATGGATGCATGCTGTAAAGTAGGCATTTTCTGCACAGGTTAAAACACAAAGGTTTCATGTTGGCTTGAAACCTGTGCTAACAACTAATGAATAGTAATCTGTGTCTAAACAAGTGAATCGCAAAATTCCAGCAACTAATGAAAACTCTATCAATTAGTCCTTCAAACTACAATGACTGGTAGCAGTCAAAAATAATAGTAATGTGACATCTCTGTCCAATTAGTGTTGTGTGCCACATCAGCATGTTAATTTTATCTAATGGGAAAGTATGATACAACTGAAAGCTTTGGACCCAGTATGAAAACCATTATGTATGTATGCACTAATTTTCCAAAGATAAATACATCTAAGTCTCTGCAAAATGAACCAAGCGGATTCCAGTTTTAACTACAAATTTAGCGATGGTGAAAGGTAACACCACACACAGTTAAAAGGTAGAAAGGTATATGTCCCTTGGCCCAAATAAAACAGAACTGCTAACACTACACATGATCCTTTTAATCTAACAAAAGATGCCACACAGATTGAAAGTGAAGCACAATATACTGAGACAATATACTTTATTAGGTTGAGAGAATGCTGTTAAACACAAGTGTAACATTTTAAGCACCAAACCAAACTTTCTCCATTATTTCACTATGCTGCTACACTTATTCATCCTCAGAAGACACATTCACACACAACACACGTACGCACAAATATACACACGGATATAGTCTCTATAGGTTTTGTGCTTGTCTACTTTAATCCTGGCTGGTTTATTCTGTTCTGATCAATGACCTACGACTAAGAAGTGATCACCCAGCTGGAGGAAAATCCTGCCCTAACATCATCCCTTGTCCCCCTTTTTCCTCCTCTTTGTCTCTAATTCACCTTAATTTAATCCTGATAGCATCGAGTGCTGTCGGCCAACCCGGCAGAGCTGTAAGTCTTACAGCAGAATTAGCTTTCTACCAAAAAGATTTTGCTGACAGGCAGCGCAGTTAAAATATGGCCTCTATTCCCCCACATTGCTGCATGAGGGGCTGCTTTGCATTTTAACAGAGCTTTGGTTTGTTTTCCAGGACACACACAGGTTGAAAATCACAGAGTAATACAGAGTTCCCCACAGGAGATAAAAACTACTTCTTTAACTGAAAATCAAGATTAAGCAGACAAATTAGAAGTGATGGTTTAAGTAAACCAAAGTCATGTGTCACTGTAATAGATGTATTTTGAGGTACTGTAAATGCTAAATAGAAAATGTTATCATGTCAATATTTTATTTAACACAGGGCTGGTTATATGAGCCGAATCTTTTTTTTCCACTGTTACTCAATAATAATTAAAAATGAATGAAAATGAAATGCTTTTGAATATGTCAATGCTATCACTAAAAAAACAAAAAAACTAAATTAAAGTGACAGGTAAATATGGGTTATGGGACAACCATGTCAAAAGACACATCCTGTGGTCATGTTGATGAACCTAGACCTGACCAACTGCAGCAACCCCAGATCATAGCACTGCCCCCACAGGCGTGTACAGTAGGCACTAGGCATGATGGGTGCATCACTTCATCTGCCTCTCTTCTTACCCTGATGCGTCCATCATTCTGTAACAGGGTAAGTCTGGACTCATCAGATCACATCCCCTTCTTCCATTGCTCCAGAATCCAATCTTTATGCTCCCTAGCAAACTGAAGCCTTGGGACTGTGTATGTATGCAAACATATAAGAATAAGTTAGTCAGATTCTTTGTTACAAAAGCTGGGACAGGCCAATGTAGTTCAGCATCAAAAGTTCTAGACACATGTGCACCTGAAGCTATCTGGCCAATCAACAAGCAGCTGTGTAACATGTTGAGTAGTTCCATAGCCATCTACGTATTTTCCCGATAGAAAAATCTATTCTCAAACAAGCCTAGAAATTGAAGTATGTCTCTGTCTCCACAGGTGTCTAGCTTATTCATCTTCTATAGAATATCACCTGATCTCTTCCCCCCTTCTCTCTCTTAAATAAGACACATATCCTTTATAAAAGTGATGTGAGGGCGCTGTCTCGGACAACTGCTCCCCTGACTTCATTTGTCTCTTGGCAAGTTTGATGGCGCTGCGTTTAAAAACCCATTCAATCTTATAAACCAAAAATTAAATGTAGTCAACTGTGATGGGCACTCAGTGCATCTGCTATTTATATGCTAATGTACACTCAGCCTGCCAAGGTCTTGCAAATTATTACTGCACACCCATAAGTCAGGTGTATGGCAAAGAGGGGAGGTTAACCATCACAGGCACACACAGAAGAGGTGAAACAGAATGAGAGTAGGAGGGGAAAAAAAGCACAGAGAGAAGGGGGAGAGGAGAGCACATAGAGGTGAAAAAGAGATGTCTCCATTGTGTACACTGACAAGTTAATATATCTCCACTTGGCTGCACACATGCACATGCACATACACATGCACATGCACAAGAACACACACACACTGTGACTAGATCATTTCACTCTAAATTTCTAAATTTTGGGCTCCAATGTAAAATCTCTTTTGGAAATACTGAATACATCTACTAACATCATTATCATATGACATTTTCTTTCAGGGAGTGCAAGTGAGAAAGAATTAGCTCAATGAACCCATTATGCACAAACGCTTCCAGAAATGCAGTCACTTTCTGAAGAATATTACACATTAATTACATGCACACATACGCACAGATAGGACAAGTTGAGGTAGTGTTATATAACCATTTGCTAGGCTGCAATGTTCTGCTTGGGTTCAATTGACACATTTTTGATTTGGGAATTAGTTATGACCAGGTGTTATGTCTGTGTTGCTATTACACAATATAAGCAACAACTGCGCATGCGTCCCCCAAACTACAAAGTATAATAAAATCATCAAGTACAGGCCATGCAGTAGGTATCCAAAGCTAGCCATGTGTATGTCCACAAGAGGGTATAAGTAAAGTCCAACTGTACTGATAGGTACAGTGGAGAATGTGTGGTTACACCACGCCTCTACCAAAGACCTGGACACCTGAGAATTCTGCACAGTGTCTTAGCAATTCCTAGGACTGATCCTGTTCCTGCAATGGGCCAGAGCCAGTCTTCCAGTTTGGGGATTACAGCTTCTATTGCTCCTATTACTCTATACTGGGGCTACTGCAGGACTGCACATTTTGAGCAGCCTCAAACACATCATCCTTTAAAAAAACGTAATTTAAAAGATTTTTTTTATAAATAATAGTTTAAACTTTCAAATCAGTCTCTGATCCAATTTCAATAAATACCACTGTTCCAATATATTACTTTCTAGATATTTGTTCTGCTAGAGAGACTGGAAATCTGCTGATTGATTTCAACATATTTACAAACTAATTAGGCCCAAAGCTTCCAGCAGAGTCTGACCTACTCATTGTGGCTTGATTTGCCACAACATCCCACAACTCTATTACCACCTTGCACTTCTATTTATTACTACTAGAAAGGATCCCATGAGATCCCACTCTAATGAGAAAAAAGCTTTCGACTCCCTTCTCACCCTCTCCATAGCCTCTAATCTGCTGCTTTACCTCATTACACTTCTCCACCCCCACCCAAACATGCATGCATAGACGCAGCCTTTGTCTCTGGGGAGCAGTCAGCTTATATGATGAAAGGGGTGACATCTTTATTTCACTAACCTAGCTTGGCAGGTCTATTAGCCAGCCCAGAGTTTCCCAAACCTTCCCGTCAACGAGCTTATTCTCAACTGTCTAGTTCACTTCCCTCTCCCAGAAGACTCAATCGGTAATCAAAACAGTATTTAATATAGACTCTTGCCCACTTCCACAGTAAAATTACCCTGTGTTATTCTATTTTGTCAGAAAAAGCTCAGTGAGGACATCTGCAGTGTCCTGAAAAGGTCCAGAGTGTTCCAAAGACGTAGGGGTTTGTGAAGCCCAGGAGCTGAGTTTGTCCCCACACACACACCATGACAGTCGGATGTGCGTCCATGAGTTTTAATTTGGACACCTTCTCCTTCCATAGAGACCCCCGATGGAACCAGATTGTGTCCACATTGATCACTATTATGATCCCATTTCCATCCAATTATACTTGCCACATGATGACATTACACTGTCTTTTTTAGAAAATATATTAAAGTTTGTCCACCTTTGCACTGATCATCTTTCATTCAGTCATGCAAAACACATCATCTTAAAATGCTATTTTTATTTTGCAAAACTGACCTTGTTATGGATTGTCCAGGGTAATATCATGAAAAAGTATAATGCTATACGTTATTTAATATAGTCAGTGTGATCACTGATGCCTTTCAAAAGATTGTAAGTAACCCTAAACATCTCAAATGCATTCAGTTTCCAATAAATGATTTTCACGCTTGCGATATATCTCATATATTTAACACACTCTAATGACTAAAGACATTAAACACTACTCATCGATCTGATGTTAATTCGTAAAATCCTTAGATGGATTTTTTGTCATGTCCTGCATCCTCTACACAAGATGTGCCAACTAGAGGTAAAATATTGTGAAATAGCATGAAACAAATGTCAACATTTGGTTTGTGTTAATCCCTTTCATAACTAAGAAAAGTTGTTTTAAAGCTGAAATATCTCCAAATGAATACTGAATTGAACTGAAATCAGTCAAATAATTCAGGAAATCAGTAGCCATAACCAGCCCTACTTGCATTAGACACAGGACATCTTAAAGCTCTTGTTATTGATTTGCGATTGTCAACTTGTTTCCTTCCTTCCTTTCATTACTGTTAAAAAAACAGATCAACCCATTTACAATGTGGTGCAGCTAAGACAACAAAGAAGCTCTATGAAACTAATGCACAATGATAGAGAAACAGAAAAATATGGCAAAGAGACGGAGAGGAAAGACATTATTGGGTATACCACTGAGGGAAGGAGGCTCATTCAGAGAATGAATGTACATATGGGAAGGAGGGAACATTAGTGGAAAGAAATAGAGGGATGGTCTTTCTTTGTTTATCTCTGGTGAGAAACAGGCGGCCACATCCATTGTGCTGTGATAAGATGGGTTATCAGCAGTAAACAAGGCCCTGGCCTGTATGAATGGTGCCAAGAGTGACTGAATAGACTCTTAAAAACAGATAGGTTTAAATAAGTCTGCACGTCTTATTCTTTCCTCAACAAAAGTCCATGTTTGTGAACAGGTGCACATAGGATGCTCAAGTTATAGTGCTTACTAAAAACTGCTTTTAAGTATTTCTCTAGAAAGTATTAAAGTTACTGTAAAAAGCTGTAACAAGAGCAGTCACTAAAAGGGTATTTAGGCCCTACACGCACGAAAACGCATTTTTTCGTAAACGCAGATGTTTTTATTCGTTTTGGCCTATCGTCCACACGAATCCCGTAAACGCATATCCCGAAAACGCACTTTTTTGAAACCGGGTCCCAGGGTGGATAAATTCGAAAACGCACTTCTCGCAGATCAGTCTGGACGGTTGAATCCGGAGATTTCTGAAAACGATGACGTCATCGCCACCATGGCCACACTCCTCGAGCAGTCTTCCACCTCATATATCTCGCGAAACGTCTCATAACAACATCAACAACAATGGCGGACTACATGCTTGCGTTACTACAGGAGAACATATTGAGCCTGTTATGGTTACTAGGGCAAAATCTAATTTTTGGTTTCTTCGAAAGCCGATTTGTAAACAGCGCTCAAGCTTCATGCGCATGCGCCACCTCTTCCTCTCCGTTTTTGGTGAATTTCTGAAACTGAAACAGCGCCGCCTATAGACCTGGGATATGAAGTAGCGTTTTCAGTCGTGTAAAGACGGATCAAGTGTGGACGCAGATTTTTTTGAAACCGTACCAGCGAAAACGGATAGGAAAAAGTTCGTTTTCGTACGTGTGGATGGGGCCTTAGTCACAGCACAGTCATGTCATGAAAACAAAATATTCTCCTTCAAACTAAAGAGATGACAAAACAACTGCAGCACATCTCCACTGTCACAATATTTAATGCCAGAACTACTGATGTCAGTGAGTTTGATCAAAAAACATAGTGCCACAACCTACATCAACAGAAAGCAACACATACAGGTGAGACGGCTGCTCATTCCATTCTCCAGACCATAGACTTCTCTGCAGGACTAAACTTTAATATTTTCCCATTAATCTTATTAATTTATTCCCAATAGCTTATTCTTTTCATTTTATGGCTTGTCTGTCTCTCAGCTGCAGTGCTTCTGGCAGTGTAACTTTGTATTATAGTTTCCCATCATGAGTCAAGGAAATCTGGTTGGGCTTTCACAATTAAGACTGCATGGGGCTGAAGCTTGATATACATTGTAATGACACTGTTCCTTTAACCAATCACAGTTCAAGTTTGAGTATTCTTAGGCCTTCTCTGTGGCCTACACTAGCGTCAGCATTTTCACATCTTCTCACTATAGGGTCAGAGAGTTGCTCCATTTAAGCCAAGCTCGTGGTTCATGTTCATCTGTTCCAAGCAGCACAAACAAATCCCATCCCTGTTAACCTTGTAACAACAGCAGCAATACTTGAATATTCATAAATTTCACTGTTTGTACTTATACAGTTCTAAGTTCTAACCTTAAAACTTAGTACAAAGAGCACAAATGCCCCCCTCCCAATGTTGGCATAGCCACACTGACATCAGTGCCTGCCACCCCATGGCAAATGATTGTTTTCTGATATTTGACTTACACCAACTATTTGCAAATACTTATTTTCATTGAATTCACACAGACAGTCCCTCAATGAACCATCCCTCTGCCTTATTCTCTCATTCAGTAAACAAGCCTCTCTATCTACCTCCACAAAACTGCTCTTCCCCAGCTCCCTGTTATGGGAAACTCCGCTGAGAGGCCCGCTGAGAAAGAAACCAATCGTGTGGTGTGTCAGTGGCCCGATAGAGAAGGACCCAGTAATGGAAGGCCTTTTAAGGCTAAAAAGGAAAAGCTAATTATGATAAAGGGGCTGTAAGTTGTGTGGTTATCGCAGTGCTGGGCCTGCTGGTGCAGCAGACTGGTCTCTGACAGTGATAACCAGGCAGAGCGAGACGCCTGGCTCTCTATCACTGTCACTCCGCAGCTCTGATGAGCAAAAGAGGGATTCACGCGCTACAACTTTCATGCCTTTTTATCAAACACATAAAGCAGTTAGCATTCATTGGTCTTTTACCTCTTGAAAATGCAGTGGTGTTGCCATACTGCTGTGAATTTCTTTTGAGAATTTTTTGTTTTGTTTTTGTCTCTGGACTGAAATCGCCAACTCTAAAACACTTTATGACATTCCAGCACCAATTAAGACAACAACAAGTAAGGAACTACTTTGACTATAACCGTTGATGGTATGGTATTACTAGACCAGTTAACCTGCGCCTCTACTTAGGCCCAGCTCAAACAACAGCAGAGGTGATGCTGAGATAGACACATAGACAGCATATAGAGCTATCAACTGTCAAGTCATTGGGCACATTAGCGGTAGCGAAGTGGATAAATGGATGCATCCTCCCCCTTGCTGCCCAAATTCTTCTCTCTGTCTCTGATGCATTAGGCATTATGGCTGTGCTACTATCTCACGTCTCCCACATGTCTTTACTTATAATATTTTTATCCACCTTCTCTCAGTTTCTGTTATGACACTTCCTCTGGGAGTCCCCGGGATTATAGGAGAAAACAAACAAGATGAAAAAAAAAAAAAAAGCAAACACTTAGAAAACAGCAATGATTTGTCTGACCTGTATTGTGCATGATAAAAGGGGCCAACTAAACTTGCAACGGGATTTGGTAACTTCCAAGCTTGATGAATGCAACTTAATTCAAGAAGAATTCAAACAATGAAGACTTTTTTAAAAATCTATTTCCCTAATGTGTCTATATAGCAGCTCAGTGACTCCTTTATTTTCACTCAGTTCTGCCAGGCACCAGTGCTCATAGCGACCCTTCTGCTAATGACCACTAGATGTTATGGATGAAAACTGAGGGCCACTTTCCTCCACCATCCTCCTTCTTTCAAGCGTGCTAAAAATATGTCAGATTATGAGTTGTTTGATACATATAGTTGAAACCTGATGTTTACATACACTGTGCTAAAAGACACATTAACATTTTTTTCCTCACTGTCTGAAGTTAAATCTGACTAAACCTCTCCTGTTTTAGGTCAGTTAGGATTACTAAAATTATTTACATAGTTATCAGACTCTGTTGCCCAACTTGCCCCCCTGTGGCATGTTTGGTTAATTGCAGTCAAATCACTGAGGTTGCCTCGGAAATTTAGACTACACTTAGGGCAGCTGCGTTGTCTTGCTCTGATAGGCTACCAATGAACAACAAATATATTGTGGGTTGTAACTGGTCCTCTACTCTAAATCTCTACCACCAGTGTTTAATGCTGATATCTTGACCTGATTTGTGGTATAACACTGCCATCTGCTGGACATGCTATAAAATAGTTCGGATTACACCATGTAATTAAGCATGGGTAAAAACATCTCTTTTATAAAGACCTTAAAGCATGACTGACCTCCCTCTATTGACTGCTTGCTTAAAGTATCTGATATAACAATGAAGGCTTCACCCTAACTCTTTTAATAGACACAAACCTGCCTAAATGCTTCGCAGGCAGACTATGAATGCAGGGAGTATTATTACATAGTTTTTCTTTGATTACAACAGCAATTTTTGCCTTCAGCCAGGGAGATTACTCTATGTCCCTTGAATCGGCTTTACTAACAGCTATAATACTATGTGGAACTCACCACTTTGCGAACCCTGGTCTTATAGTCAATGTGAAGCTCCTGATGTTTCTGCAGAGCAGCTTCTAAAGACCTCTTCAGATCCAGTGCTCGTCTCAACAGCTGCTGCTCAGCACCTGACTTGGTGAAGACCTGCAAACATAAAGACAAGGGCAGCCAAACTGGTTAATAAAATCTGTTGGGTTTAAGGGCTTCCTTAGCAGACAAAACATAAGAGCAGATAGAAAGAAGACCACCATTTCTACAGATATATTTTATCCCTCGTGCTACCCTCTTGCATGCTCTCTATCTGTTTGTCCATTCACTTGGGGTCCCAGAGACCCCAAAGATAGCACACGGGTTAAGAACAGACCTCTCCTGGACTGAAGACACCATAGCACTCAAGAGGTCTCAGCAACATACCCCCAAACATTCGGACAACCTTCTACAGAGCCACCATTTACAGTATCCTGTTGAACAGCCTCACCGCTTGGAGCATTCATTCATTCATTTAATCATTGTATAGGTAGCTCTTACAACTATTATTATTAACATTATGACCACCTTCCTAATATTCAAATTAGGAAGGTCAAAAACAGTTGTGACTCATTAGAAAATGGACATAGGTATTCTGAGGGTGTCCTGTGGTGTCTGTTGTCACTAAGGGTCTTTGGGTCCTATGAGTTAATCCTTAAATGTGCAAGCACATGTGAAAATTTTGGAAAAATAATTAATTGCTATTTTCTAATGTATCTAGGCTAAAATAACACAATTTCATGTTTTTTTTTCAAAATCTGACATTTATTTTCCATTTTACAGTTTGCAATTCATTTAGAGGAGATTGTGAGTTGCTGGGGTCATCTCATAATGGAAATTTTCTCGGTATATTGGAACTGATTGCTCAGTTTGATCCATTTTTGGCTGGGCATATAGAGAAATATGGGCAGAAAGGTCAGGGAAGTGTGTCTTACTTGTCATCAACGATTTGACAACGATTTTATCTTATCTTATCTTATCAAGGCACGTTAAATGTGACAACTGATTACATGTCTACATATCTGAGCTCAGAGTGTGAGTACTAACCTGAATCCAGCCCTGGACGGCTGGGAGGTGTTTGGTTGTTATCAGTCTGTGGAGGTCTATCACAGTGGAAATCACTGGCTCATTATCCTCCGTTTCTTTAACATAGAGACCTGAATGGAAAAGAAAGAACACTACTGATATAATGAGCTCAGAATAGACACAATCTTGTCATAGTAGTAAATATTCCCAGAATACCTATTTCTACACGGAGGCAAACTGATAAACGTCACATCCATGTTAACACAGAGAAGTCTTAAGAAGCTGGGTTTTAAGGAGACTTTGAGCCTTCTCATATATTCTAATTAAACAGTCTGGTTGTTTAATTGTTAAAAATGATTTTAAAACATGTGATTACATTTTTATTATAGTTTTGGATATATACATTATTTTGTGGTAACTGGGCCTATCCATGATTTTTTCATTAACTGTGGGTGCAGCTCTTTACAGCTTTGTCAAATGCTCAACATTCTCTACTGAAAAAGACACATAAGGAGTCAGCCTGCCCAAAATTAATTTATGCTTTGACAGTTTCCAACATGTGGCGCTATACTAAAGTCAGTAACTGAGTAAATGCAGGGATTGAAGCCCACAGTATGTATGAATAGCTAAGTAGCATATGCCCATTAGTATAATTACTAGGTATAATGTATGAAATGAAGGGTAATATAGCAGAAATGTAAACTGTTCAACAATAGTGACTCTATAAGACTGTGTTATACAGATGCTGAGTCACCTGCATAATAACTCTGAGGTACAAAGTTTTTAAGGCTGCTGGAACACTTTGCAGTGAAGTGAAAGCTGTCTGTTTTTCTATTCACTAGCATTATAGTGTTAATCTAGTTATACCCACCAGGACTGATGTCCAGGTCCAGACTGTAAGAGTAAGAGATGAAGCCAGAACTCCTGCAAAACAAGCCTTCATCCACAGTCTCCTCTTCACTACTTCGTTCCTCTTCTTCCTCGTCATTTTGTCTGTGCTCTCCCTCCTCCTGTGTATTCTCCATCTCTCCTTTCTTCTCTTCCCTAACTTCAAACTCCCTCTCCTCACTTTCAGAAGTTTTCTCCTCATTATCCTTCCCTCTCTTTCCCTCTACTTTGGTCTTCTCCTTGTTCTTTCGAGTCTCTGATATTCCTTTGTCTCCTTTCTTTTGATTCTCAGTGCTTTTCTTTTCTTCCCTGCCCTCCTCCATTGTTTGCAACTTTTCTCCTCTTCCATCTTCCTTCAGGTCTTTGCTGCAGCAGGGCTGGTCCTTATCCAATGGACACTTATTGACTGTCTGGATATCCGGGAGGTCAAACCCAGGGAAAAGCAGCCTCATACAGGATTCCATCTCAGTCAGTGTTGCCTCAATTTCTTCATATGACTCTGACAAAGAAATAACACTTTGTGGTAAAGTTCCAAAAATAAATGACCGTCAGAATATTAAAGAAACAAACAGTAGGCCAATATTTGAAAACAAAACAAAACAACAACAAAAAAGTATTATTATGTAGTGAATAACATGACTGGTGTTCACCATCCATGTGTTTGACTGCTGCTTCCACTCTCTCCTTGTAGATCCTCTCCATTTTTTTCTGCCTCTCCTCATCCCGCCTCCTCTCTGTTACTGTTCTAGCCTCAGCATCCTGAAAGTCCACCTGAAAATTTGAACAACGCAATTCATTGTCATGGAAAATATTGTCAGTGTGCAACAGTGTGTGCTGCTGTAGAAATAATATGGGATCACTTTTGCATTACCACCAAAAGGGGTGAGTTGTAATACTGAAAATGTCAGTATTGAATTCTGACATGCAATTGTGAAAATGAGCTTTGTTCTGCCTGCCCGCCTGCCTGCCTGCCTGCCTGCCTGCCTGCCTGCCTGCAACAGTCAGTCTTGCACTGACTCACACTAGCTTGCTAGATTTCTTCAACCTCACAACCTCAGTTGACCAAAGTAACATACAAGCAAATGCAAATATTTCCCCATTAATACAAAACCAATAAATACGATTTAATATAACAAATAAAACATCAAACTAGATGATTGCAAGCGATGGGACAACTTTGCCATGCCATGGCAAAGTTGTCCCATCCCCAAGCGGGACGCAGAGGCATAAGTGGGTTGGACACTGAAAGGAGGCAAAGTGTCTGTAGAGGAATCCTTTGGCTGACAAATGAATGAGAGTCAGGAGGGTCAGTAGCTTTGGTGAAAATTTAGTGGGCTTGTATGCAGTCTCTCACAGATGCCATTGCCTCAGTCTGCCATGAGAGGGGGTCAAAGGTTAAAGCAGGTGGGAAAAGGCCTGACAGGAGGTCAACAGCAGCGCCCCCTATAGACCGTATTGCACAAAACTTGGCAGGCTTGTAAGCAGTCATCCAGAGATGATTGCCAAATTTCAAGCAGTTTACTTGGTGCAGAGGTTGCGCAACACTTTTTCATTCTCTGTCATTTTGACTGACAAGGTCATAAACATCAAATCATAATCTATTTTTACCCATCACTTTAATAAAAAAATGATAATAATGACATATTCAATAGTATTTAATTTTCAGGATTTTTTCATTAACTGTTGTTAATGTTGTTGCTGTTTTGTTCTGTTCTTTTTCAGAACATTAGTGACTTTAAATGGTAAAAAAAAAAGAAATAATTTTTTTTTAAAAAAGTTTGTGCTGTCGACTGGTCTTGTCCGCACTCGAACTGGGACTGATAGTGTCAACAGCTCTTAGATGCGCCATAGGGTTGAAGTGCTTCGGTGGTATGCACACTTTTGATTTTTGATTTTTTGCACAATTTGCACAAAAGTCTGCTTTTACCAAGGCTTCCATCAGATATTTTTTAAATCAAATTTGCCTTCCATCAGTCCTAGCAACGTGCTTTCATCCGATTCCTCCTTTTTGGTAGCAGTTAGCTGCATAGACATAGAGCTCTGACGAGCAAGAAGAAACGGGTCCTCAACGGTGATTTAAAATGCTTCAAAATCTGGGCAGCCTTGACATTAAAATGGTAGGCTGTGACATTGTATGGGGATAACCACTGAAAAGGCTCTATTGTCTCAGTTTTTGAGCCTGGATATGGGTAAGTCCAATAACAATTAGTTGGTTGACCTCTGGCTGGAGTGTGCCAGTGTCAAAGCTCAGACAAGTAAGGTGGTACCTGCCATTAAGACTCTTAAAAACAAGTAATTCAATTTTAAAATCAATTCTCAAATGGACTGGAAGTCAGTTTAGGAAGGTCACGTATGATGTGATATTTTTCCAAATTTTTGTATTTGTGTTTTTTTTTGGTAATTTTTTTCCCTGTCAAAGTTGTCACTGTTTCAGACTTAATCTTTGAAATGGTTTTGTTTTGACAGTGCCTCTGCCAGTCTGTTTTTTGAATCTGCCTTGAAATAAGATAAGACATGTTTATTAATCCCACTTATGGGAAATTTCCTTGACACAGTAGCATGAAATATATATATATATATATATATATATATATATATATATATATTGTAAATATAATATAATATATATATATATATTGTGTGTGTGTGTAAATATATATATACATATATATGTAAATATATATATATATACACATATGTATGTCTTTTTTTGCCAAATTTCATGCTACTGTGACAAGGAAATTTCCCATAAGTGGGATTAATAAACATGTCTTATCTTATCTTATTTCAAGGCAGATTCAAAAAACAGACTGGCAGAGGCACTGTCAAAACAAAACCATTTAAAATATTATGTTACCTAAATAATAAAATTTCTGCTTTGTTCTTATTAGTATTAAGGAAGATTACCTATATTCATAATTGTGCATCTTTCAGAGAATTCAGCAGGACCTGTATAGAGGCCATTCTGTTAATACATCAACCTGCTGCATCCATACCAGATTCAAAATAATAGATAACAGATATACTGTTTGTATTACAGAATGTATGTAAGAGAGAAATTAGTCATATTAGGTGAAATCCAAAATTGCAAGCATTTTAGTGTGTTACATAAACAAAACCTTTGGTTTCCCAAATCAGTTAGATATTAAACTTGTGCGTAAAGGCACTCCGTATCTTTCATACCTTTTTAACCTGTTTGAGGAAGTGAAAGCCCAGTGTCAACTTCTTATAAGCAGAGCCATAAGAGGCTTGCCATGACTGAACAGTCTGGATGGCCAGTGACCTCAGTTTCCTGGCTACTTCTTTTGGAGGAGGGAGTGGCTGTTCTGTATTTGTCTCTACTGTTAACTCCAAGAACTCCTGCAGGAAAAGAAGGGAAAGGAAAGACAGCAGGAGAGACAAAGAATGAGGACAAGATCATTTGTTAATGCAAAAGATGGGGGACATAATCATTTCTGCACTGACCAAAATCACATTTAGGCTTTAAATCCACTTACAACACATTTTAAAAGTTTAGAACAACTTACTTTGAATAAAAGTGATGAGCTGGCAAGTTATACTGTCTGAAAAGAAAACAGTGAATACTCTTCTCTTTCTCTTTCTTCAACACAGGCCTATTTATTTTGACTTCTGGTGATATGATGTAATACAAACAGCAGTTGTGCCCAGTATGAACTGTGTACAGTAGATCGCCATTTTTCAATCACTCTCTTTTAATAACTACTAAAAAGAGCCTTTTTGCATGTACTCAACTAATACCCTGCTGTAATGTCAGCTACTTCACTTTATATTGCTATTCTTTTTGAGGTTCTATTTGTTTAAATTGGCAAACTGTCACAAGTAAACCTAAGCTGAATCAGTCATGTAATTTCATTGCATTTTAAATTCCATCTGTAATAAGGAGTATTGATTCAATCAGAAAAATTAGGTGCTGCAGTGCATAGTGTAGATTAGGGCTATAGATTCACCTGGAAGTTGTCCACCAGCAACATCCTAAAGTGGTGTGACCGGGTAAAAAGCTCAGTGGCTATCTGGAAGGCAGATAGTCGAATTTCAGCATGCTCTTGGTTTAGCTGGGACATCACAGAGTGGTACACATGTTCAATGCAGTCATTAGACACCCTGAAAGGAATGCAAGGCAAAAAGAGAAAAGTGAGTATACACACCGATCAGACATAACATTATGACCACCATCCTAATATTGTGTAGCTCTCCTCTGTGCCTCAAAAACAGCCATGACTCATGGACCTGGGCCTCCCAAGGGTGTCCTGTGGTGTCTGGAAAGAGGATGTTTTTAGTGGGGGCCTTTGGGTCCTATGGCTTGGTCTCTGCGAATCAGACTTGTTCCAGTGCATCACACAGATACGTGATCAGTTTGTGCTCTATAGGGACTGTAGAGGCCAAGTCAACATCTTGTCCTGTTTTTCATGTTATTAGGGCCCAAGCACAGGGGCCCAATGGGGCCATGCAACGGAGTTGCAAGGACCCTATTGTTTTTCGTACTGTTCAAACTACTATTATTATTAGGGCCCGAGCAACAAAGTGCAGGGGCCTCAAGGGGCCATGCAACGTACTGTTTATTATTATTGTTATTATTATTATTATTATTATTATTATTATATTAATTTATTTGTCAGTAACTTTAGAAAATTCTATGCATGTCTAAACATGCACGAAAAGTCTTGAAAATCTGCAGAAAAATTAGTTTGACCGAAAATTGTTAGTGGATATGGGCCCACGTAAAATGGCTCTGTCGCACCATCTATGGACCAGCCCCTGAAGCCTGTTGCGTCTAAAAATCTGGAAATATGTCACATATATGTAACATCCCAGGACGCACAAAAAAGTTAATTACAAAAATCTTTTAAATAGGGTGTGTAAGTCAGGCATTAACCTTATCAGATTGACTTCAAAATTTGGAAATAGGTTGTCAAAACAGGCAAAGGAACCTGACAAAAGTGTGTGTGTGTGTGGGTTAAACTTGTAATGGATGGTGAAGCTGTTTTAACATATCTTGATGCCACAGAGAGAATACATTCAAAGCAGCCAAGACTTGCAGCTGTCACAGATGATTTGCTCTGGCAAATATTGAATTGCACAGACTATGCATCGTGCCATGGTGCATTGTTACACCAGTGTATCCCCTGAAAACTGCAGTGACCTCATCCTTGCCGGTCGCCAATGGACGCAGGGTGCGAGGGCCCATTAAACGCTGCTTGCAGCTTTAATTTGAGTTGTTGCTAAACTGTCTGCATGCTTTTAGGGGTTGGCTACTACAATAAAGGAGTGCCATTGATATGGGGTGCGGGTGCCTTGTCTTGTCTAGGTGGGTGGTACATGTCTAAGTAAAATCCACACGTGTGCCAGGTCCAAAAGTTTCCCATCAGAACATTGTATTTTCACAAGAAGGTTAATGTTATTCACTTCCGTTGTCAGTGGTTTTATTGTTGTGCCTAATCGGTGTGAGTTGTAATGAACCAAGCAAAATGAAGATTTTAACATGGACAAGAATAATATAGTCATATTATTATTGTGTACATCTCTATGAGACTGTCTTTTCAGTGCATTTTTACCACTGGATTTCACAGAAATATGTACTAATGTTTATATCTTATTGTTATTTGTGTATAGTCAAATGAGTTCAAGCATCCAGTTTTGATCATATTTGACAGCTTTGATTAAAAACATGAAGACCACCAGTGAACATACTGTATTTATTTCAACTGCTTTAACGTTTTTTAACAATCAAGACAACAGAAGACTACATTTGATATTACTGTTGCCACCGTCTAAAATATACAGGTCTATAGTCACTTCTAACGGACTACTCTGGACATACTTGCAGATTCTCTTCATGTCCTTCATTTTGTCCTGGTTGAGCTGTGGCTGTCCTGATGTGGTCAGTTCCTCCACCAGCTCTGAGAGCCGGTCCCTCTGAGACAGCTCCATAGCTAACTGGCATACACAAAAATATATGCTGTAGTCTAGAGTTGGAACTATTTCAGAAATATAGAGGGAAAGGGGTAAAACTGCACAATATATCAAAATCTCGTGCTTTTGTGAATGAAAACAATCGATTAAGTGCGTGCTTAAATGAATAACAAGTATATCATAGTGTGCTCAATTTTCTACACGTACCCGCCGTCATAACTACATACGAAAAAATTATTAGGATAATCAGAATCAGAATCAGAATCAGAATCACCTTTATTCGCCAAGTATGTGCACATACAAGGAATTTGACTCCGGTAACTTTACTCTCTAGTACAGTAATAAGAATAAAAACACAATAAAATAAAATAAATCTAAATCTCAATCTGTACATATTAACTATAGGGTAATATATACACCGGGGGTTATTGTACAGTGAATATTTACAAGGCAGGTCTGAAACTTGCGACATTAAAAGGTAATGGACATTTTTTCTAGTTACATAATTGCTCACATTCTAATGAACTTAATTCGCCAACCAGAAATATTATATATATATATATATATATATATATATATATATATATATATATATATATATATATATATATATATATATATATTCAAACCCTATCCAATCTTAATTTAAAGTACCCGTTTCTTTTTTGTGTTGTGGAGCGTAGTTATTTGAAGGCTAGCACTAAACTAGCTTCAACAATGCTAACAATACGGTAACACAACCTCTGTCCATTTTCCACTTACCAGCTGATAGCTCCTTTTAAAGTGCTCAACCTTAGGAAATATTACAGCTGTCAGCTCCAGGTGACAGCTGTGAGTTGTTGTCCAGTCATGTTAAGTATAATAAATGAACCACAGCTGTGCTGTCCTGTTTACTAACACCTTTTTTTAACATAAAAAAAGACTTGAATTTCCGGTAAGCACGTGTACTACCGGTTCAACTTTTCACAGTAAAATCCTCCACGAAACCGTCAGTATGAGTACCTGTATCGCGGGTGGACGTTTTATATCCAGTCTATGGGGTGAACCAGCCTTGAGCCAAACAATGAACGCTTACTGTGTGAACTGTTCGTCTTTAGATAAATTCAGTTCATACTGTCAATACGATGTTCTTTTTAACTGTGTCTGACAGGTGGTAATAATGCTTTCATGGTCACTATACAGACTGCATTTTTGAGTTTTAGCATACTTCATTCAGCTGAGTCTTATTGTGAGACCAGCATCATTTGCTCCAAAATCTATCAACATAACACCATGAATTGCAAATATTTTTTTATTATTATTTTAAATAACCAACACACAAATATTTTCCACAATCCTAAACAAAATTCATTAATTCATCGATCTTCTGTAACTGCTTATTCCTGGACTCACATTCAGGCCAATTCAGAATTACCAATTAACCTAATGAGCATGTATTTGGACTGTGGGGGGAAGCTGGAGTACCTGGAGAGAACCCATAGACAGAGAACCCACACAGACGTAGGGAACATGCCCTAAACACAATTGATAAATATATTCCAGTCACACATACAGTCCCCAGAAGTCACAAAGTTTTAAAGTTTTAGTGACATATTTTTGCATTACCTTGTCACAATACTGTTGCATTTCATCTCACCCATGCAGAGAATCTCAGTGCTCTTATGGCATGCTGTAATGTTAAAGGCCACATCACATAGGAGTTGCCCGTGTGCAGTGATCCTTTCAAGAATTTAAGCTACGGTATTCATAAATTAATAAAGCACTGTGCATTCAAACGGCTGAACATGTCCATGGCAGCAAATAGTGAACCAAGAGCACTGGATGCATAAAATGACATATAACCTCTCCATTCAGTATGAACTACGGAGTTTTAAGACTAGGCTGGACCAAAAGACTTATGTACAATGGGCATGAGTTAGAAGAAATGCAAAACCTTTGGAGGGAATTCAAAAATATTCCATCAAAAAGGCCAAAATATTAGTTGATTAAATTCATAGTGTCATGTCCACTACTTTTCTGTCTACATGGGTGTATGTGCATGTCTATGTCCTTGATTTGCATGCAGTTTTCATGTTTGAATACTCTTTCCTCCAGTGGTCTTCTCCTTTAAGCATCACATTGTAATAAATATTAAAATACAATCCTGGTTATTTTATTTTGACTTGCAGGGCATCTATTAGGTCAACTATCTCTGCAAAGTAGCTGTTCTCCTCTCCTAGAATCATTTCTGACTGGACCATTTCCTGGTACTGGCCTTTAAGAGAAAGCAGAGAGCTCAGCAGAGAGCTGTCCAAACGGTACTGATCCAAACACACAGAAGCCATCGCCAACAAAGCCCGGAGAGCCTGCAAAAACATTGGTACAAACTTTCAGGATTTATGTTTAGCCTGTCTGGAGTCCTTAAGATTATTTCACTTCTAAAGTTGATCATAACTTGCGTCAATAATCACCATGGGTTTAAAATCCCTCTACATTGTTTAAATCAGCTCACTTTCTCTCTGTAGTCATGTTCAGTGGAGTCCAGCAGCTGCGGGACCAGACTGCACCAGCCTTTCTCTAAAAGCTCCCCCTGCAGGGGCACCTTGGAGTACTGACGCACCCTCTCCTTGTGGGAGGCATCTGAAACTGGGTCCAGGTGTGCCTGGGAGATCAGCTCCTGGTGGAGCAGAAGAGAACAGCATGAATGTCATCTAAAATACCAGATTAAGTAGTCCCAACAAGAGCCAACTCCGAATCCCAATCCCAATTCCCCAGATACAGCTACCTAATAGTTAAAGAATGCTTGAAGATGTAGACTCCAAACATAGTAGAAGAAAATTCCCAGAATTCCTTGCAAACTGATTCAGTGTTCATGTTATTGCAGAGGTATGGATTTAGGATCCATCATGTAAATATATAACCTCTGTAACTCTTGTTTAAGATTACTCTCTCTGCACTTTATCCACTTTATTCATACAGCCATGTTTCCTCTATGGGCAGTTTTGAACATTTCAAACCTTTATAGCACAATTTCACTCATCAATCATTAGAACAAGCTTTAGAAAAAAAAAATCACAGTCACACCCTTCTTTAATAGATGCTGAAAAATATCAAAAGTACCTTCTCACTGATCATGTCATACAACATAGTAACAATACGCGTACGCAGAATTCCTCTTCCATCCAACCTGAACAGCTCTGACAGGACCTGTAGCCCACCATGTGACAGGAAGTGACGCTGTGCATATGGGAAGTTACGTAAGAGAGAGGCCACTGCAAACAGTACCTATACAAAGACAGTCACAGATACACAACATCACAGTTGAAATATATTTATTTCACCCTTTTCTGACAGTAAAACATTTGAATGTACCTTCTTTTTGACACTCAGTGGCTCTGCAGTGGCCAATGTGGTCAACAGCGTCTGCAGAGCACCGCTCTCCATAGCTTTCACTTGAACCACAGGGTTACTGCAGGACACAAACACATCTATGAGGAAGACAACAGTGCTACTACTTTACAGAGTCCAGATTTTGTAGTGTAACTCATGAAAATCACCTATGAGCGGGCCCATCCAATTCTGATCTATTATAATGCAAGAGCACATCAGTTTTTACACTTTCAAATACAGCCAACAGTTCGTAAGACAAGTTACAGCAGCACCCGGCTAGATTTGCCACTGTGATCTACTGTATGTGCCTAAAAGCAAGCAGACAAAACACTAAAATAAGGATCACCCTCATGGATATTTGCATAAGCATTTGTCTTCTAATCTCCTAATTACTTTTTATCCAAATAAAAAATGAGGGATTAGCTGTAGAGGTGGCAAATAAACAATGCAAAGCACTGCAAAATGCATTTTGCAAAGTGGACCCTGTCTTGTCGTTGGTATGAAATATAAATGTGTGCTATAACATCTTTCATAGTGAGAGATTAGTTAGAGCTGGTCATCTGGCCGTTTCTCCAGAAAGTAAATGACCCCCATTGCACGGTAAAACACTTGTACAGTATATTTACAAGAGGAAATTAGGCAACTATAATCAAAAAGCGAATTCTATCAAAGTTAACACTGTCCAAAGATAGTATTTTAATTCACCCTACTCCTTGTAAATTATTCAGTATTTGCTTGAGATTATTCTTATGAAAAGATAATTTTTTAACTCGGTTGGCAGCTACTGTCTCACTAAAACCTAGAAAATCAACATCTTGCCACTATGGAGTCTACTCAGTACGGTCACAAGTGTGGAGTCATGCAGAGCCAGGATATCGACGATCTGCCTACACTTCCGCCAGACTCACTCACTTTTTCCTTTAATACTGTGCTCTGCTCTACCTCTACCAGTTACAAGGACACACTATACTGTACTGTACTTGGTGAGCATAATTTGATGTGTTATTTGGACAGTTGGCTTGTAGACCATGGTTGAAGCTTAGCTCGAGTAGAGTTGTGGTATTAAGGTATGTTCTGACATTTAGACATCTTCAAGGTATGATTTATTGTAGTACATAATCTGTGACCAGTACTAAAACTATATATTAAAAAAACACATTATTTTCTGTGATCTTCTGCCAAGTACAGAATGTGGTTATAATAGGGATCTTAATATAAATGAAATTAATCAACATGTTGTTTGTACCTGGCCAAAGCAGATCCAAGGACAAAGGCAGAGCTCTCCTGTAATCTAAAGTCAGAACTGTTCAGACCTTCTAGAATGAACTGGAGTCCTCCCATTGAGCACAGAGTCTGAGCATTATCCACCTAACACACACATAAAAAGGAAGGTGGAGTTAGAGACTTAAACCTCAAAGAATAACATCCTGACAGCAGTTATGTTTGAACATAAAGTGCATGTGCTGTGATACCTGGTGCACTAGATACTCCAGCTCCAGTAGGATGTTCCGTCTCTGCTCAGTGGTTGTGTTGCTGCTTCTGAACTGGTCCAGCAGGCGTCTCATTATCTAGACAACAGCAAAACAGAATTCCTTCTATTGAACCCTAAACTACATACACTCGTAGGACTCATGGCAACATTACAGTCATGTGCACAGAAGCTTTGTGACAATAGTCGTTGCCAACAAAACATCAGAGCTCCCTTCACCAATAGGAAGCTAGATCGAATTTACTGCTGCATATAATTAATTAGGCTAATTTTTAAAACACAGGGATTTAAGTTATAACTTAATCAATGCTGGAGTTACAAGCCAACTGGTTAAATGAAAAACAATAAGAATACATTGAGGGTAGCATAGTGGTGTGGTGTTAGCAATGATGCCTCTGGGGCCTTTCTGTGTGGAGTTTGCATGTTCTCCCTGTGTCTGCGTGAGTTCTCCACAGGTACTCCGTCTTCCTCTTACCATCGAAATACATGCTTGTTAGGTTAATTGGAAATCCTAAATTGACCATTAGTGTGACTGTGGTTGTCTCTCTCCCTCTTTGTTAGCCCTGTGATCCACTGGTGACCTGTCCAGGATGTACCCTGCCTCTTGCTCAATGACTTTTTTCTCTTTTGCATAATGACGTAATAAAGGATGCACAATGTCCTGGCTGATATATTGTTGACAGAAGTCAGAAATCTTGATAATTTATTCAGATTAGTTGAATTTGTGAAGACTGTGGGCCTGTTCAGACATTGCATTAAAGAGGAACTACTGTTTTTTTTACAACAACAGTTTTTTTCTGGCATAAAATATGATCGTTTACTCACCTATATATCTTTAGGGTGATTTTTTTGTCATTCAGACAATATTTACATCCACGTATATCCATATAGTGGGTGACTGGGGTACTGCAATGCAGCCTCTAAATAGCGTATTATCTGCCGCTCTTTAATTTCACCATCATTTTGTTATGGTATGCTAGTGCTATTAACCATTGAGTCCGGAGTTAAACAATCATATTTTTTGCCAGAAATAAGGTCCATATTGTAAAACACAGTAGTTCCCCTTCAAGCTCTGAACTGGGCGCTCTGGTCACGTTAAAAAGACAGACCTGAACACCCCCAGGATGCACTGAGATCGCATTTGAGAGATCCGATCTCTGACCACATTTGGAGATTCCTTTGATACTGTGAACGCAACGCATTCTGGATCAATCACATATTGTGGTGCGTATGGAAACTTCCAGGGTTAGAGTTTTGTGCAGGTCTAACTAACGTCTGAGTGGAGATGAATGAATGAATGAATGAATGAATAATAACTTAATGTGTGTGTCCAAGTCATAACATGCACACATAAAACAGCATTGTTCTCTGTTCTGGAACAGCAATAGAGATGCACAAAAGACAATAGCTGTTAAAATATTGTACTGTGCCCCAGATGATGTCAGGGTTTATTTGCATACAGAGCACGACACGGATCTGGAAACACATTTGGAGACATATGTTTATGCCAGGTCTGTACACATGTACCTAAAGCTGGTCACTTGCAAAGCAGAGGGGGTAGGCCACAGGACTCTAGGCCATTTTAGGGCCTGTTCAGACCTTGCATTAAGATCCGACAGGTGTGAACATCCCCAGGATGCATTGAGATCACATTGGGAGGTGATCTGCGTCACATATGTCCACATTTCCTTGGTAATGTGAGTTAATGTGTCCTGATTCCCACTAAAAAACGCCTACACTCAACAGGAGTTTTGCCCCATTCATTCAGAACAAAACACACCACTATTATTTATTAGTATTCTGCCCTTGTAGCTGTTAACTACCTACAAATTCAATAAATCTAGGTAATAATTTACAAATGAAAGAACTGAATAATAGTACACATACTTGAACATCCGTCTCCACCAGCAGGTCCAGCTGAGCCATGTCTTTCTTTAACTCCTCTAGGGGAAGATAGTTGGATGCCACAGAGTCCTACAAAGACACAGCTGGTGGTTTTAACTATTAATAAAAATACACTATACTTTTTCTTAGTATTTCAACTAAAAGCTCCCAACACATAATCAGTGGACTGAAAACTGTGTGACTGCAGAGCTCCCAAACTGCCTTGTCTCTGTGCTTTGCTTCTACCTGATGGACAGTGTCTGCCTTTATCTTCTTCATGGCCTGTTTGAGCTCATCAGGACTGAAGGATGACTGGGTCTCTCCTTTATCCCTGCAAACACAAACCTTTACTACCCACATTCCTGTTTATCTTATTCCCACCGAATGGTCAGTATAGGCACACACACTATATCCTGAAGTCGCATTATCCTCAAGAGTGTGTTATTAGGCAGGGCCCACACCTGTGCTCCTGTGTCCAGTATTTCAACTGCTCTTCTCCAAGTCTGACCTCCCTCTCACCCGTCTGCAGATTCAGCCTCACATGGGAACCTGCTGGCACTGCCTGGCCTATAAATACACAAAGGATATATGTCTTTACAGTGTGCAGAGCGGCATTTCCTCATTCTTCATTCATATAATGCAGAAAATGCCTGTAGAATTGCAAAGAGTATGCATTTATTGCTCATTTCAAAAAGCTGAATATGACTATGACTGACATGAGCTGCGCTGGATGAATGTGTGACTATGGACATGGTTACTGCCCAAATATCCTCTAGTTGCATTGTGGTTGAATCGGTTGTATTATGGATAAAACTGATTATATTTGAGAACTTGCAATGCTTCTATGATAAATGTGTTACCAATACACTAATACCGTGTGGCAGCATTAATACAACACTGTCCGAGCAGCACAACTATGTCTGTTAACTACATTCACACAGCCCCTACATGGAGTTAGTTTTACACCCATAAACCCACCAAAAGAAGCAAAACAACTATAGCCAGGTGACTCATACACCACAATCAAAGAGACAACTAAGATAAGGTACCATGACATCAGTCCTATTCAAAGTTACTGTGCAGCTGGCTTGAGAGAGAGCTGGTCAGCTACTACCTGCTCTAGTTATCATTCTAACTGCAGGTGTAAATAACTATACCTGAGCAGCAGCATCCAAAACCAGCAATAGTCAACTACACATAACATTACTCTTCATGGATCAGAAGATACAAATGTTACTGTGAGGTAGGGCTGGGCGATATGGACCAAAAGTCATATCCCAATATGTTCAGGCTGAATATCGATACACTTCCTTACATTATTTAAAATATTTGTAGGGGAGCGATAATTTTGTACATCGAAATCCAGAAAGAAGTGCAATAAAGGGAAAGATTTAGTTTTATAATTGTACTGTAGTTTCTGGACACTCTACCTGAAAAATAATTCGTTTTTATTGTGATCATTTAAGTGATCATTTTGTGTCGTTTCTGAGCAAAAACTTTTATTGAGATAATATAGTATTTTCTATTTACTTTGCCCAAATTCTGTACTGGATTTTAACTAATTAATAATCCAAAAGGCAAATCACAAAAACATTTAAATGTCATGAAAATCATTCAGATTTAGATGAATTCCGAATTTCAGACCAATAATGCACCCGCCGTAATTATTAAAAAGTTTCGATATCGGTATCGGCAATACTAGCCCTGTATTAGTATCGGATCGATACCAAATCTAGCAGTATCGCACACCTCTAGTTAGCACCAGCAGTCCCGGTCCCGGTCCCGGCCCCGGTACAGACAACACGTGTTGGCACCCCAAACGTTTTCCCCCCTAAAGTCAATACTGAAAAAGTAAGTTAATTATATTTTAATAAAAATTAAATGCTGTTGAATTGCACTATTATCATTTGAAAAACATTAAAGTGACAGGTCAAAATAGATGGGAAGACGGGACATTAAGACGGGGTTTTTATGACCCTGTCAGTCTCAAGCGTCTTGAGACGATTTGTATTGTTATTGACGCTATATAAATAAAACTGAATTGAATTGAATTGAACATGACAGACAATGTTTTTTAGATCGATATATCGCCCGGCCCTAGTCTACATATTGTAACCAGCTGCTTCCTGATCTGTATTGTCCATAAAGGTCTTTATGTCTTAGAATTTAATGATGGTATTCCTACAGAGCAAACCTTAATAAAGCAAACAGTTTTACATACTCCTGTACATTACCTGATTTAAGTGTCTGCCACTCCTCAGTAGGCTGGATCACCTCCAGATCTCTTTCTTTATCATCATCATGAACTGTCACATCCTCATCACCATCTAGTACCTCTCCTCTCTCAGTGTACTCTACCACAGTTAAGGCACCTTCAGACTGCACACAGGCAAATTGTGGGGAAAGAAAATTATAACATTTTTCAGTTCAAAATTCCAATTTTTTTTAAACTCATTTATTAGGACACATGTCATCAACACATCATGGCCTACAGCCAGCACATAAGACTTTGTCTGCATGTTTGAAATCTTACTAGCCTTTATGCCATATACAGTATCTGTATATACGTTACTGAACTATCCAGTTGTTCCTGTTGGCTATACCTTACATAGACGGTCTCCCATCATTGAAGACGATAACACTCCAAATGAACTCCGCTAATCCTTAATTCATGACTCAAACGGTTTTTCCATTATCCACCTGTTGTAGGATCTACATCCACCTGTTGTAGGATCTACATTTTAACCATGAAGGTATACATAAGTATGGTAATCACTACTGAAATTGGGTCAGCAAATGGACAAGTTTGGAACATTTGTAGTTAACAGCTGAGGTTTTCAACAGGACTCTCAAAAACTGAGACTGGATATCAGTCTCAGTTTTTGAGAGTCCTGTTGAAAACCTGGCATGGACTCACTGATTATGTAAAATCTATTAATTTACATATTATTGTACTGATGTGTGTCAATGATGCTTGTCAAATCCAGTTTGGACTGCTCCCCTAAACGTTTTAATGTCTTACTATCTAGACTGTAACGAAAGCCTCTGTAAATAAATTAGAGGAATTATGGTGGTGCTGCATATGACTTGATTGTGGTATACAAACCCTACACTAACACTAGAAATTAAACTGTAATGGGATATATTTTGCCATTGCTGAGACTTGTATAAATGTAAAAACTAAGTTCTAACATAAAAATAAGATGTCAAAAAGTAAAGTTCACCTTTTGGCTAAGAATACTGACTATGTGACAGCAACTCAGCACCAACAGAAAAGCCAGGATCAAGCAGGCAAATGAACATCCTCCCACATGACTGGATATCAGCCTCATGGTGACTGAAAAAGCAGAACACAGTACACCAGTAATAATATGTGCACACATGTCAACATCAGAAGATATGGATCTTTCTACTAGAGATGGAGATAAACTAAAGAAGCTAAGCTATATATGAATACATGAACGCGATGTAATATATATATATTTACTATATGTATGTCACCAATATGACATCGGCACTGCAAACAAGTGTCTACAATCGCAGACACAACGACTGACAAAACTGACCAGCACACTGAGACACAAGTTGTGCAGCCGGTTACTATATATGAATGAAGTCAGTTGTTATGAATACCAGAAAAGCTATTTTACGGTACACTTCAACGTTAGTTTACCCATAGCTGGCCATGAAACAAACACGTAAAGGTTAACATATACTCACCGACTGGTTTATTTAAAACACGAGTGACGTGCAACGCGCTTGTTGTCAATTGCACTAAAGCATGTATACTTCCCATATACCTAAGGTTTTGTCTCTTTCCACTCAACTCTCATTGGTCCACGTCATGTCATTTTCATCTTAATGCGCGGCAATGGCTGTTAAACCACACCACAACTTAGTGCTGCCACCTGCTGTTGTGGAATATCAACCAGTTAAATGAAAAGTGACATAAGCTACTATAACCGTTTTTATATTATTTATGTAGTTGAAAAATGAAAAATCAGAATGTTGGAAATATGTTTAATAAACTTGTAATGGAGCACAAAACAAAAACAATATGCAATTTACATTTTTTTAGAAACACAAACACACAGGCACATGTGGAAATATGTAGATGTCAGGATGAGTGCTACTGCTGACTGCACTGGTTCTCCATGCTGCTGTTAGAACTGACATGGATCATCTCTACAGGTTTTTGTTTCTTGTTCCTCTCCTCTCGTCTGTTCTGCTCCTGGTGGTGGTTTTCCTCCATTTCTGTCTCTTTGCAGCTAGTCAAAGCAGGGCTGAAAAATATAAATCAGTTATTATCAATATGGCAATATTATTTGGTCTATGTTTGTGCGACACAAATTTCTGGAAAATAAACTGTGATTCATCTTCAAGAACCCTGCTTTGAATTTTAGTTGTACCTCTAAGACGGTCATATTAGACAAATCATTCACGTAAAGATGAATCAACATCTTTAATTCTGTCAAACTACAGTAACATCCACAATAGCCAGAAGAGCAGTCTTTCAGCTGTTTGTGGCATTTAGCTTTTGGGTGCAATTGTATTTCGATTTTGTTGCCATTTTTGTAAAAAGCCTGAATTTTCTTTCAAAGCACTGTTTCTGTCCTATATGGGTACTTCTCAATCCTGTATCTAGGGGTGAGCCACCTTTTATTTGTCTGTGAGTCCCTGTGTCTGATGGACTGATGGATTTATCAATGAGTAAATTCATGTTTTCCTAAAACTGACACATTATGAATCAAGGATCTGTAATCCAAGATTTTTGGTAGTTCAACTAAATTGTGCCTAGTCTCACTGTACACAACATGTATCGTACAGCTATATAAAAAACACAATGGGCTGAATAGAAAGCCCCACTGTAACATGTAACATCCACTAAAGGAGTAGAAGAAGAGAAGAGGTGAAGTGTCAAGTAGTTTTCAAACTAAATACATCAGAATGAACAGTACATGAGTAAAGCCCGACATAGAGCTTAGATGCAGAAAAGTAAGAGAAATGTGTGTTTTGTAGCTTCCAAAGTCACTAAATGAACTAAAATCTTCACCAGTGCTGATAGTACCTGGGGCTGGGAATCACAACAGGTTTATCTCCACTGATCTTCACACACTTAGCAGGTCGCAGTTGAGGGTCTACACCTGTAAGGATAACTGAATGATCAATGCTTCCCTCATGTCACATGAAGCAAACTCGAAATAGCTTTTCTGAGCTGTCGTGTGAATTTTATAAGAATTGACATAAGTAACTGAACTAAATTTAGATTTTAAGTTATGATCCTGTGTCAGTCCACAATATGAGTAACTTATGTCCACTCACCTTGTATGGAGCTCACTGTCTCTTGTGTAGGACAGGTGTTTGCCTCAGGGTCTGTAGTTTTACTATCTGTCACATCCATCACGACAGCAATAACCTCTTTGTCAAGTCTGATCTCTTCAGAGGGTGGTATGATGTCAAGTGGAAATTTCTCTTTCTTTCTCTTCTGGGTGAGATTTTTTTTTACCTCTACACAAATTGTCAGACGCTATGTTACAAGGCAGAAACAAACATGCGACCAGTGTGTGAGTTTGATAGTCTAGTTACCTTTTGGTTCATATTTGTGTTGTAACTCCTCTACTCGCAGCTGTAGATTGATCTTATCACTCTGAGCCTGCAGCAGGAACAGAAATATAACATTCTCAAATGTAGTTTTCTCTTCGACAACAATGCATTTACACTCCTGATCAAAAGACCAGTTGAAAAATTGCAAGAATTTACATTTGGCAATGTTGGATCTGAAGGTTCTAAGCAGTGCTTCAAAATGCAAAAAGAAGAAATGGGAGCAAGACAAGAAAAAACATTGAGTAAGCAATTTATTGCAAACAACAACTGAAATAGGCTGTTCATCAGCTGATCAAAAGTTTAAGACCACATCTCAAAAAAAAAACGAAAACCACCTAAAATAGAAATTAATTTTTCAAAAAAAGGACTCAGTAATGAGTAGCTGCACCAGTTCTGTTAATCCCCCTTTAAAATTTTGTTTCGGTATGCTTGATGCTAGTGTTTCCAGGAGGCTAGTGGGAATGTTGCTCCAAGTGGTGAAGATGGCTTCACAGAGGGCATCCACTGTCTGGAACTGGTGTCCATTTTTGTAAACTTCCTTGCCATCCAACCCCTAATGTTCTCAACTGGATTTAATTAGGGGAACATGCAGGATGGTTCAAAAGAGTGATGTTATTTCGCTGGAAGAAGTCCTTTGTAAGATGGGCACTGTGAACTGCAGCGTTGTCCTGTTGAAAAACCCAGTCATTACCACACAGACGATGGCCTTCAGTCATGAGGGATGCCCCCTGCAACATCTCCCCATAACCAGTTACCGTTTTTACACCTCTGCACAACCTGAAGCTCCATTGTTCCATTGAAAGAAAAAGACCCCAAATCATGATGGCGCCCCTTCACTGTGCCGTGTAGAAACCATCTCAGGTGGGATCTCCCTGTCATGCCAGTAAAGTTGGAAGCCATCAGGACCATCAAGGATAAAATTCTTCTCATCAGAGAATAAAACTTTCTTCCACCTTTCAATGTCCCATGTTTGGTGCTCTCGTGCAAACTCCAAACGGGCAGTTTTGTGCCGTTGAAGGAGACGAGGTCTTTGAAGACATTTTTTGTTCTTAAAACCCTTCTCTCACAGATGCTGTCTAAAGGTTATGGGACTGCAGTTGGCACCAGTGACAAGCTGTGTCTTGACGGACAGCCAATTGGATCCTCCGGCTCAGGGCTGATGAAATTCTTTCCTGTCTGACTTTTACCATAACCCCCAGGCTTTTAAGAAGTTTTAATATGACTGTCTTCCTACGTCCAACCTCAGCAGCAATGGTACGCTGCGAGAGGCCTTGCTGATGCAGCTCAACAATCGGACCGTGTTCAAAGAGAGACAGCTTTTTTGCTTTTGCCATCAGGAGCTCATGACAGAAAATTTCACTGAATCCACATTTTTGCAAAGATTTGGGCTTTTAAAGGCTGTGGTGTTAAACTTTTGATCAGCTGATGAACAAACCATTTCAGTTTAATGGTTGTTTGCAATAAATTGCTTACTCAAATGTTTTTCTTGTCTGACTCCCATTTCTTCTTTTTGCATTTTGAAGCACCACTCAGAACCTTCTTATCCAACAGTGCAAAATGTAAATTCTTGCAATTTTTTAACTGGTGTTAAAATTTTGATCAGGAGTGTATTTGTTAAAAAAAGTTCAATAAAAAATTTAACTGAGTAGAACAAAGACTATGCTAGACATCACAGCAGGACCTGTTTGAGCAGCCGTTCGGAGGTGAAGAGTTTCCTCTCCAACTCCAGAGCTCTCTGGCTCTCTGATAAAGACTTCATCCTCTGCAGGGAAAGCTCATCTCCTAGTCGCTCTGCATCCTTACTGAGAGCACACACACAGTCAGATATTTACAGTATTTAGTGTAGACTTACCCCAAATATTACTTGGACTTACTTTAATACAAACCTAACCTAATGTTACCTCAAATTTTCAAGTCCAAATGAAATTTAATTCTTAATAGTACAGGAATTTGAAGTCACTTTTCCCTAATGTAACGTTATAAACATATGTGTGTCCCCTATAATACATAATAACAACACAAGCAAACACAACTTCAGTAGATCAAAGACATCATGCACATAGATGTATAACCTTATTGATCTGACAACTTGTGAATAAAGCATAACTTAATATCAACACATACTCACAAAAAAAACCAAAAAAAAAAACAAAATTGCTCCCTCACACAAGTTTGTTTCAATGCAGTAGTCCCTCGCTATATCGCGGTTCACCTTTCGTGGCCTCGCTGTTTCGCAGATTTTTTTAGTGTAACTTAGCATGCTTCTTTTTTTTTTACAGCGCATTGTTTTCTGTGTCCTGATTGGCTAAGGGATAGCCTGTGTGTCGTCTTCTGCGTCCTGATTGGCTAAGGGCCTGTAGACCATTTTCAATCAATCTCCTTGTACGGTGTCACTTGTACAGTACAGAATACGCTCAGCTTGCCAAATTTATATATACAGTATCTTTGATCGTTGACAGTGTGACTGAAGTGCAGTATGTTTGCAAGTTATTAAGAAAAGTGTATAAAATGTGTAGTGAGGGGTTTTGAAACCTTAAAACATTTATAATCATTGTAAAAAAAATAAAAAAAGCTACTTTGCAGATTCCGCCTATTGTGGGTTATTTTTAAAACGTAACTCCTGCGATAAACGAGTGACCACTGTATTCATTAACTTCATAGTCATATTATCTCAACAAAGTTTATTACAAATGGGTGATTTAAGACTACTCCAAGAATAAACTCAACAACTTCATAAAGTAAGGCCTCAAAGGACTTAGGAGGAATGTTAAAGCAACTAAACTCACACAGTGTTGTTGAGCTTCATTTTGAGCAAATCAGTGTAGTATGTCTCATCTTGGCCGTCTCCCTCTGCTGGAGCAGTATTAGCAGCCTGAGAGTGCAACAACATCTACACACAGACACACACACATACACGTACACACAACCACACACACACAATATAAAAGTATGTGTAAAAATATGTGTAAAAGGAATGAGGAAGACATATGGCTTTAAACCTAAAGATAGAGAAACAGTCAGTGATTGATCCCTTTGAGAAATCCCTTTGGGAACTTACACGCTGGACCGTGCTTACACCAACAAAAAAGACGCATACAGAGCCGTCCCCCACCCTCACGTCACTGTGGACCCGCACCAGTACGCATACCATATCGTCTGTGGTCTACTCTCAAGGACTCTCACATGCTCTTTGTGGATTTCATATCAGCCTTTAACACCATCCTACCACAGACCCTGGTACATAAACTAACAACACTCAGACTGAGCTCCACCCTTTGCAACTGGTTGTGAAGTTTGCGGACGATACAGCTATGGTTGGATGCATCGCTAACAATGACGAGTCTGAGTACAGGAAGGAGGTACACCTGGAAGGCTGGTGCAGGGAAAACAACAGAAAATGATTGTGGACTTCAGAAGGGGCAGACACCTCCCCCTTCCACTGCACATTGGCAGGACAGCGGTAGAAGTGGTCTCCTACAACAGGTATCTGGGTGTCCACATCACTAACGACCTCACCTGGAGCACCAACACTTCCTGCCTGATCGGGAAGGCACACCAGCATCTCTACTTTCTCAGGAGGCTGAGGCGCACCGGACTGGGGAGCTGGAGGTCTCTCGCCCCTTTAGACAGGAGGCTACAGAGCATTAAGAGCAGGACCACCCGACTGAGCTTCTTCCCGGAGGCTGCGAGACTGTTGAACGCTGGAGGACCTCCGTAGCCCCCCCCAGCCACCAACAGAGACATCTGCAGATTGCAGTTGTTTTACCATGTCACTGTAACTCCACTTGCACACTACCTCAACGGTACAGAACTGCATATACTGTGTTGATTCATTGCAATTAATCTCCAATTATTACAGTGATGACACTTTTTTTTACTGCCTATACTTATACACTTCTTGCTGTTTTTGTACAATACTTAGTTAGCTAATTTTATTACATATTTATACCAATTTCTGCTATGGCTTGTATCGGGACCAGAGAAACTAATTTCGTTCCATCCCATGTACCAATATGTGCTGACATGACAATAAAGAATCCAATAATCAATCAGGATGCCTTTTGACTTTATTCATTACATACTTGAAACTACTGAACTCAATTTACACCTAACTGCTGTCCTTACAGAACATTTTAAATCCAAGAGGCTTTCATAGCCTGCAGAAGATCATACTTCTTATCGATCCTGCAACTGACCTGGTCTATTTGACTATTTATGAAACCTAAAATAAAATGTATAACCTAATTCTGTTATACACTTTTAGCCAACTTCTTCTGAATTGGGGTTATTGTACATTTTTTTTCAGAATCCATGGGCAGAAGACCACATTTATATCAAATTCTGTGATATAGAAACATTTAAATGCCATTTTCTTATGAATAACGATATAAATTTGGAATTTGGATGTCATTTGTTAGGTTGTGATATTTACTATTAAGTGGGATAGGTACAGAACATAATACATATTTTATGAATGGAGTTTTTAATGTGATTCTCACCTCCACCTTTTCCAGTCTCTGCAGTTTAGTCATGAGATTCTGGATCTCTCCATTTTTCTCAGAGAGCATTGACTGCAGTCTCTCCAGCTGAGCAGGGTCAGCCCTAGAACCCTGCAGCTGCATCAGAGTGGCTATCTGGACCTGCCAACACATTCACATCCACAATGTCATACAAGAAACAAGCAATGTATTGTCCAGGTGTTCTCAGTGACGCACAGTACCTTCATGCGCTGCATTTGCTGTTTGCTGAAGGCATGCATTTTCTGCAGTGACTGATACTGGATTTTCATACTGATGAGTTGTCTCTCCATCGCTGCTCTCTTATCCTCCAACTGCAATACAAGTCGTAAGAAACATTTTTTTCCTTTTATTTGTTTATTGTTTGTTTTAATTAAAATTACTCTGTATGTATTTATTTTAATTACTTTATACAGTACAGCACTTTTGCAAACTTTTGTTGTTTCTTCAAAGTGCTCCATAAATACAACTGAATTAACTTTACATTTTCCGCTTCAGCAGAACCATATCCTTTCTTGTTGTATGCCTTTTACCTCAGCAAACAGAGAGTTCCCTTTGCTGTTTGGATCTTGAGCCTGCTGAAGAGACTGATCCAACTGGATCTGGAGGTCCCTGTTCACCTCACGAGATTTCTATAATTACAGAGAGATAAATAAAAGATATAGTATGAGCATATACAGTACACACCTTAAGGCAGAGGTCACACAAATGTAGTAAACATGCTTACCTCTAATGCATTGAACCAGGACACAGCTTCTTTCTCTCTTTCCTCTTTCTCCTCTGTGAGTCGCTCTATCTGACGCTGCAGGCTACTGTTGGCCAGTTCCAACTGTTGCTCTCTATACTGAGATTCATGTAGTGTCTGCTCCAACTCAGTCTGGAACAAAAAGATTTCACTCCACTTGCTAATAAAACATCTTAAGAAAAGCAAGGGTGGTATTAAGTATTAGCTGGAACACAAGATGACCACCAAGACATAGGTGTAAGATCACAAACCACTGATAAATAAGACTAGCTCCCCACTATGTTAAAATATCTGCACAAACATCAGATAACAGTTGAAGTCTATACAGTCTTAGTTTAAGGAGTTATGTCTTCCCCCCTCACTTTAATGCTTTCCAGATCCATGATCTTCATCTGCCCCTCCATCATCTCAGACGCCATAGAACTCTGGGTGTGTTCATTCAGAGCTCGCAGCTCCTCCATCTTGTTATTGAGAATCTCAGTCTGCACTTCCAGTTTGTGTTTCAGCTGTTTTTCATTCAGCTGGGATTCCTCAAGAGATGACTGCAACATCAGCATCTGAGGCAAGACAAGTAGACACACATTCATTTGGACTCACGTTTTTATCATTATGTTAAAGGTAAGTTATGGATGAGAGTCCCAGTATAGATACTGATACCTCTAATTTGTAGTTCAGTGTCAGGAGATATCCCTGCAACACTGGAGAAATTCATCATATGTGAGCAGACCACTAAGATTTTGTTATACTGGGAGGTACATAAACTCACTCTACAGAACTGACATTATATCTTTTTCTGGGGCATGGTGAATTTACCATGATTACACTACTTCATTCACAGAAAAAAAAAAAGGTTTGGGCACGTTTGCAGGTGAGATGTCAAATGTGTGAAAAGGTGCAGATTATCGTGCCTTTCCGTTCTACTTCATCTAAATTGTATTCATCTAAAGAAAACACTGTTCACATTCTGGGGAGGTTTAAGCGTGTGGAAACAGATGGATGGAAGGAAAGATTATGCATGAGGTAAATATATGGTGCAAGTTCAAAAACAACTGAATTCGTTGGTACTAGCATTTGTCTAAACTGACATGTATTGGTTCTTAAACTGCATCATGTCTCTGCGTTTAGATTCAGTGTCATATTGTTTGAGACATTTATTTAGATTGATTTTCTGCAAAGCGAACAGGGCAACTCATCCTTGGTCCAATTTCTTTCTGCAGCAAGGTAATGAGTCTAATCGAGGTAGTCAGCAAGAATCTATGCACAAACTCTCACCAAACCCAAAACCATTTGAAAGTAACTCTCGAAATAATTACAAGATGGCAGTGGAACAGCGTTACATTAAAGTGGTGGACCAGACCAGTTATGTGTAACCTGTATTGAAAATATATAGCCTGAGTTGAAACCACACAAGCACAGCAAGAAAATTTTAGATTCAAATCCACTGGCTGACTTGGGCCTTTCTGTGTATAAAATAAGGTGACATAAGGTGAAATAAGGTAACACACACAAAAAAAAATCTGTTGTGATCTGTGATCCAAAGGCAAATGAGACTTAGATAAACTTTATTGTTTAGTAACAAGTTACCAAATAAGTTATACATTATACTAAAACAAACTCTGAACCTGAGAGTCCTCTTTTCAGAAGAAACACAGAATTGTTGAACAAGCTGAGGTCTTCTCAGATCTTGTTATCTGAAGGAGTGTTTTTACTCAACAGATCATAATTTATTTATTTATTTATTAGTTTTTTCCACAGACACACCAGTGTAGAGCATAGCTCGCTGTACCTTGTTGTGGAGCTCATTAAGTGCCATGTTGTGACTCCTCTCCAGCTGTTCTTGGTGTTGCTGAAGCTGTTCTTTCTGCTGGTTCTTCACACAATCATAGTCTGACTGCAGTGACTGCAGCATCCGAATCTTCAGCTCCACTTCCTTCTGCAGGGAGTACTTGTCTTGCTCGAGAGTCTATTATACACATATCATACAAAGACAAGTAGTGATGTTTTAAACAATCAACAGGTTTCACTGGGACTGTGAACATAAAAACATATGTATGAAAACATTTCCATGGCAGCTTGTTTGGGCTTTGCTGCAGAATGTTCAACGTGGCAAACTCATTCTGTAAAACTGAAACTATCTGTATAGCTGGGTACCACTAACCACTACTTAGTGTGTTACAGAATTTAATTGACACTGAATCTGCAAATTGCAGATTAATCATGTGTCTCTTGTGATTTGTGTAGGCTGCCCTACACAGCATCATCATACCTCAATTGCATTGGCCATCTCTACTCTCTGTTCATCCAGCTTGTTTTGCAGTTCCATCTGCTGGTTGAGAAGATCCAAGCCAGCTTGAGCAGCCTGGTGTACCTGTTCTTCCCTCTCGCTCAGCTGCCTCCTTAGCAGCTGGATCTCTTCTTCTGCTTCCATCTGCAGAGAGGAGGAAAGCGATATGTGTTGAAATGACCTTCCAACCTAATGACGTAACCTTGCTGTGCTGGCATCAGTGCTAACCACCATGCCACACTCGTTATATTATCATATAATCTGTACTCTGTCTATTATCATTTAATGTGTATTATTATAAGGGGGATGGCACAGGGGAAATTTTATGAGGATATAATGTCGGTGGTTAGGGTGGACAGATTATTGTACAATGAATAAATGAAAAAAGGCGAATTAACTTGGAAATTGGCCCAAATCTTTTAATCACTTCACTGAAGTAATTAGTCCATCTTGTCCAGTGTATTATTATTACTTAATAAGATTACTCTGGCGTATTTATTTGTGTGCGCGTAACTACTTATCCCAGTGTCATTTTAGCTTAGTCGTTTCTGAAAGTTTGTACCGAATGCTGATGCGTATTACGGCCCTGAAATGGATCATATTTCCCTATAAAAGCCCGGCCTGTGGACAGGCTTCCAGGTCCGCCTCTACACCTTATGCAAACGGTGCATTCCTGCTATCGTTGTTACAAAGCAACTGTAACCAAGTCTAGTATGATCGTCCTGCAAGAGAGATAATGATTAAATCTATCGTCGAAGAATGCTTGATGTTTAACCAAATAGGTAACGTTTATACTGAAGTGACCCAAAACTAATTTAAAAAGACGAAGCGAATGACTACTTAACTCCGAACTGCATATCTGTAGTGATACCAACAACTGCAACTCAAAATATAAACAATATAACAAACAACGTTTAGTTACTTTGCCGACGACCCGCCGTTTGTCAAACCGCCACAGTTTGAATAGCCCCCTTGAATTATCGCGATATCTTGCGTCAACGAGAATCGTGATCTTCTTTTCCATCTTTATACAATCTATACCGCCACCTGTCGTTCCGGAGTATGTTGAACGGGATGGGGGGGGGGGGGGGGGGGGGGGGGGGTACATGTCTCCTGCACTTTTTTAAAAGGCCCGGCCTGCACTACCATCCAAAAACACCAGACGAGTCAAGCACTAGGACCAAGCAGAAAACGATTGGTTTTGGAGTTTCTTGTGTGATTGGCCCGGCCGTCCCCGCTGTCACTCCATCTTGCTTGCACATCGGTCTGCAAGTCTACGGTCAGAAGTCTTTGTTAAACTGCTACTCCAAAAAAAAAAAAAAAAAGGTTTCAAAAAAGGCAACTGGACTTGTAGATTTTGGAGAAGACGTTTCACCACTCATCCGAGTAGCTTCTTCAGTTCTGAGGGACTGGTGGGAAGTCTGAGGTTTAAATAGGAACTCCTCCTGAGAAACCCAGGCAAAAACAGAGCAATGTGGTGTACGCTGTTCAGTGCAGTGAGGAGTGTACAGACCTATACATTGGGGAAACTAAACAACCTATCCACAAACGCATGTACCAGCACAGGAGAGCCAGCTTATCAGGTAACGATTCAGCAGTCCACCTACACTTGAAGGACAAATACAGTGTTAACTTCTGTCCCCAAGAAGTTTCAGTCTCCTTCACACCTTGACACTGGAGCCCCAGACGGACAAGAGTCGTTAGAGAACCATTCATAGGTAAGACCAAAACAGGACCAAAACAGTCCCCCCCTCACAACAGGTAAGTACCCAGTCGTTAGTGGGAATAGCTGCACCAGTTTCGGGTTATTAGCATAACAAGCAATGTTTCTCAGGAGGAGTTCCTATTTAAACCTCAGACTTCCTCAGAACTGAAGAAGCTACTCGGATGAGTGGTGAAACGTCTTCTCCAAAATCTACAAGTCCAGTTGCCTTTTTTGAAACCTATTTTGGATTACCATGACCTGGATGACTGAGAACCTACACAGACTTAAACTGCTACTGTTAATTGGGCGTTTATTCTGCCTGGATCACGTCAGCTAGAAGGATTGTATTATCAGAGGTTTCATTTACATTCACGTTTGAATCGGTGTCTATGTGTGTATGTGCGTCCTTGCCCAGAATCTCCCACATCCTCCCTCCATTTCTTCCAATCCCTCGTGCTACCCTCTTGCATGCTCTCTGTCTGTCTGTCCATTCACGCGAGGTCCCCGAAGGCCCCCCCCCCTATTAAAGGCAGCAGAAGGGCTAGCATCCCCTCTACCCCTCTACAAGATTGGTGGAAATACGAGGTGACTTCTTGTTTCATCACTTGGCCATTGATCCACTGGGCTCAGGGCCGGCGCTAGCCATTTGAGGTGCCCTAAGCACAAATGCTTGGTGGTGCCCCCCCCCCCACTAGAATTCAGAATTTCTTAGTTAGGTTCTCTTTACTTCCAAAATAACTGCTGCAAATAAATAATTTTACATTAACAATGGCACCAAACATGAAAAGAAATAAATATATAAAGGTTAAAATTATAAATACCAAATACCACCACAATTACTAAAAACGCAGATTTGAAACTGAACAATGTAAACACAGAAAGTTAAAAGTGCAAAAATAAGGTGCAAATAACATAAGTATGAATTTTATGAAGTATGAATTTTAAACTGCAAATAACCATACATAACTAGATGCTTCTTCCTCCTGGCCTTGAGCTGCTCCTTGCATGTATATTAGCATTGACCCTGCATTCAGAAATACAAGACAACATATTCAGGGATTCTACTGAAATGCATTTTTGATTGAACCAACATACAAAAATATTGCACACATTAGTCTTTTATATAGGCCTATGTGTCACTGGAACATTTAAACTTCAATACTCTATTTTAGCTTTAAAAGAGGTCTGATGAGGCAGAATATAATAAATCTGTACATAATTTGACAACTCTGTGAATATCAAAATATACAAACACTGAGATTGTGTTTTTTTTTTCTAAATGCAGTTTCACCAACAGATGTCGCCCTTGGCCTATGAACCTCTTGAAAATGACCGCATAGAACAACGAAACTTATCTAAGATGGTCTAAGTTGGTAAATGCAAAGCATACGCTAATAGGCTAACGTTACTTACCTGACTAAATCTCTGATGGCTAAAAGAAATAGCAAGCCCATTTTAAGCATAGTCAAACATAGCATTGCTAGCTAGCAACCTGAGGAAGGATTGCTAGTCTTATGCGCCGATTGCTAACGTTAACAGAAAACAGACGAGTGTTGAATTGCATTCAATAACCCATAATCCATAATCCATATCCACAACGTAAAATAACTAGCTAGCCAGCATCAATAATTTGCAACGTAACACTTGAACATGAACATGGATAGGAGCTTATTTACGTTATAAAGTTTATTGACGGTAGTAGTATTACCTAGCATAAGCATAGACATGCATACACGCAAGGGCTACAAACTAACATTTTTATTTTAAACATTGTCTTACCTGCAAGCAACGCGCAAGCATCATCCCGCTGTCTCTTCTTCTTCCTTTTTTCCGCCCCCAGCTCTTGGTGCCTTTTCGAGGCCATGTCTAGGGTCGGTGTCTGCCAAATTTGACATTGAAGCATAATCGAACAAACCACTGGGAGGTGGGGAAGGGGGGCACCAGAGGGAGAGAGAGGGCCGCACAGGAGCTTTTGTATATTAACATGATTTAGACATATTTTATTTGTTATTTATACTAGTAGCCTATTGTGATGATTTTTCATAACCCAGATTTTTTGGTGCCCCCCCAGGCACTTGGTGCCCTACGCGCAGTGCGTGATGTGCGTGTGCGGAGCGCCGGCACTGACTGGGCTGACACGAAAAAAATGGCAATTTCTGTCAATAAGACAACCCCCAGTATCTGCAGACGTCAGAGTTCAGGTTTAAAAGTCAAACACATCAAGTGATATGAGCCAAAAAGAGACTTCTGCTAATTACAGCGCTCCCTAGTCGCCGAATGACCAAATTTGGCATGTCCCTCGGCACGGTCTCTCTAAATGTACTTCCAAATTTAGTTTTGATACGTCACACCGTTCCCGAGATATGAGCTTGTATCCCGCATGCAGCCTTCACTGCCGATTTCGATTGGCTTTAGCGGCCAAGCAGATCTCAAGATCGAAACGGCTGTAGGTCGGACGGTTCAAAAGTTACATGCACAAATGTACTGCAAACTATGGCCAGTTGGTGGCACTCGACCGTCCTTAGTGCTTAAATGTAACTCAGTCAAAGTAATATTGAGACAGCCTTTAAGCCAGGGGTGCCCACACATTTTGGGCTTGTGAGCTACTTTTGCAATGACCAAGTGTTGTTACAGCGTTAAAGATAAATGTTTGTCTTGCTGGTTGTTTTGGAGTTGCAACGGATAAATGTTTTAGACCAGGGGTGCCCACACTTTTTTGGCTTGCGAGCTACTTTTACAATAGTATAAGAGGATCTATCTATCCATCTATCTATCTATCTATCTATCTATCTATCTATCTATCTATCTAGATACATTAATTGTCATATTAATTGTTGCTACAGTGTTAAAAGATCTATCCATCTTTGTTTTTATTTTTATCAAGAAAAATTGGTACACTGCACCTTTAGTAAAATAGCGCTGTGTCTTTAAGAACGGTAGTCTTGAGTTGACGTTGAAGTTGGGCGTTGCCGTAGATGTGTACGTTGAATTGAGGGCGTGTTGCAAATATAAAGTAAAAATAAAAGATGAACGCTTGTCTTGGTGTTTGTTTTTGAATTGCAACAGATAAATGTTTTAGACTAACATCTAAAAAAAAATTTTCATTGGCACGCGATCGACCCGCACTACCATCACGATCTACCGGTCGATCGCGATCGACGTAATGGGCACCCCTGAGACGTCTCTTGGGATATAAGAGGTGGAAGGCTGCTAAAGGGGTGTGGCGATGGTGGCATCATGAGATGCATTTCTCCGTTTTCCTCTGTCCACACAAAAACGCAAGAGCTGCGTTTTCACATTTTTCCACCGTGGGACCAGGTTTCAAAAAAGTGCATTTTAGGGCTATGCATTGACAGGATTCGTGTAGACAATCGGCCAAAAACTATGCAAAACATTTGTGTTTACACCAAAAAGCGTTTCCATATGGTTCCATCCCCTTAGTGTGTTCGTGTCTCTCTCTCCCACTCTCCTCCTCCAGGTGATTGCCCCTCCTTGGACCAGCAGGCTCCACTCAGGTAATCAGCTGATCTAGGTTAAAGAGTGGAGAAGAGGTGCGGCCTGGAGAGAGAGAGAGAGAGATGGTGGACCACAGTGGTAGAACCATGTGGTTGACTTTGTTTGTTGGAAATAATGACAGCAAGGTAATCTTTTCAGTGGAAAAGACAGTATTAATCTTTCTTGGTCTTTTACTTGTGTCCTTTTCCCCCTGTTGGAGAAGACCGTTTGCATCCCTTTTTGACCTTGTTACTCTTCTCCGTGCGTTTGTTTAACGGACGACACTGCATACTTCTGTTTCTCAGTTTGAGTAATTTATTAAAAGCAACAGAAAGAAATAAGCTTACAGACTTCTGGACCAAATCTTCCTGTCCCTGACAAATAACAAAGTAGTGTCAGTTCGTGAAGTCTGACTACTATCATTCCCTGACTCAGTTCTATTATACTACTACAGAAAGTTGTGTAGGATGCAGGCGAATTTGGGTGTGTCATCTTTTGGTTGGCTCGTAATCTGACTCCGTCTCACCTATTCACCTGCTGCTCACGCCCATAACATGAAGACAACAGGAACATGGCCTAAACAACAGCAGTATGCAGCATGTCATTGAGGTTTTCAAGTGGGCACCTCCTTTTACCGATGTTTCGTTAAGTTAGGCCCATGACACTTAAGAAGCCTTAACAGTGACTTTCAGCGTTCTGGAGTATAATTTTCCGTTTCATAGTCATACTTGATACACGAGTAACGGACTAACGGACACAACCTCTAATTTAATGGTTTTTCATGATTATTTGCATTGTAGATTCTCACTGAAGGCATCAACACTATGAATGAACACATATGGAATTATGTAGTGAACAAAAATGTGTGAAATAACTGATGATGTATATTCAAAATAGCCACCCTTTGCTTACTGCTTTGCACACTCTTGGCATTCTCTCTAGGCCTTCATGAATTAGTCACCAGAAATGGTTTTCCAACAGTCTTGAAGGAGTTCCCAGAGATGCTGCACGTATTGCCCCTTTTGTCTTCACTCTGCGGTTCATTGCATCCTATCTCGATTGAGTTTAGGTCAGGTGACTGTGGAGGCCAGGTCATCTGGCACAGCACTACATCACTCTCCTTCTCCTCTCCAGCCTGGAGGTGTGTTTGGAGTCATTCTCCTCTTGAAAAATAAATGATGCATGTCGATGCAGGATGCTGTGGTAGCCATGCTGGTTCAGTGTGCCTTCAATTTTGGATGAATCCCAAAGCACCCCACACCTCGTAGTCCATGCTTTACAGTTGGAACCGTGCATGTAAAGACCATCCGTTCACCTTTTCTGTGGCGCACAAAGATACAGCGGTCGGAACCAAAAAGCGCAAAATCTCAAATTTGGACTCATCATAACAAAGCACAGATTTCTGCTGGCCTCATGTTCATTCCTTCTGTTTCTTGCCCTAAACGAATCTCTTCTGCTTGTTCCTTTTCCTTAGTGGTGATCCAGCAGCTATTTGACTATAAAGGCCTGACTGGTGCCGTCTCCTCTGAACAATTGATGTACAGATGTGTCTGCTACCAGAACTCTGTGTGACATTCATCTTGCTCTAATCCAGCCAGTGGTTCTCAATTATTTTCTGTTATGCCCCCTTAGGAAGAAGAAAATGTTCCCCCCCCCATTACAATTAGTATCATTTGTCCAAAACTTGTTATATGTACAAAGGAAAGAAAAAAGACATGGAATAACTTAATTAACATTGTTTCTCAGTCTCTTACAGAAAAGATTAGTGCATTAAAGTGCAATTTGCCTGAATAAAAAAATAAATCCATATTTAAACTATTGTAGGTATTAAATTATTTATTTATTATTTAAACTATTTTACCTTATATGATGCCAACAGCTGGTTAAATGACGTAGCAGTCACAAAACGGGATGATAGCGGGCAATATTATATATATATATTCTCTGAACAAATATACCGGTACGGTCTTTCCTCGTCCCTGACCGTAGTTACAGTGAAGCCAAACGCTACATATGTTTCGACGTTTCGTCATATTTCCTTGTCTTGGGTTTTGAGTGACTTTACTTTGTCTTATTAGCTTCCTCTCTTACGGCCTTTCTTTTCATCCCTATCAAATATTTTTGCCACAGTAGACACAATTAATAAACTTCAAAAAGTGCAAAATAGAGCAATTCGCATTGTCCTGGGCTGTGATCTCAGAACTAATGTATTTAAAATGCATAGAAATCTTGGTTGGTTGATGGTCAGTGACAGATTGTTTTATTCATTACTGATATTTGTAAGAAATGTACTCATAACAAAAAACCCACAAGTTCTACACAAGAAACTACAATACAGTTCAGACAGTCATAGTTATACAACGAGACATGCAGCCAGTGGAAAGTTTTCACTCCAAAAAATAAGGACGAATTACAGTAAAAGAACGGTAATATACAGAGCTATGTATGCCTGGAACATACTACCCAAAGAATTTGGACAAACCACTAGCACAAGAGAATTTAAACTGTTAGTGAAAAACCATCTTTTAAAGAGATACATACAGAATCCTAACCATGAATAATGTAGAATGGTTAAAATACATATAATATCTGAAAATTAATGGATGTGGGATAAATATGAAATTGAGTGAAATAATGGACTATTGTGTAATGCATGAATTGTTTAAGAGTTTGAAGGATTGTTGCAAATAAATGTCACCTTTCTTATTTATCTATTTTTTATTTTTTTATTATTTGTTTTTGTCCTGTTTTTTGTTTGTTTGTTTTTTATTTTATATTTTGGTCTTGTATTGTATTATATGTCAGACCCCAGGAAGAATAGTTGCAGTTCTGCTGCAGCTAATGGGGATCCAAATAAACAATAAACAATAAACAATAAATATTTTTCCATGTTCCTCAGTTTGTTTACATCTCTTAAGATATAAGATAAGATATAAGATAAGATATGTTTTTATTAATCCCACGAATGAGAAATTTCCTTGTCGCAGTAGCATGGAGTTTTGCAAATATATGTACAGACAGCAACGACGACTTGACATGGTTAAAATAAGAAAAAAAGAGTTACCCAAATACACATTTTGAAAGAATATATACAAAAATAAGAATGTTCTGAAAAATATACAGAGAAAAGATGTGCAGAAACATAGAGGCCTTCTGTATATACAGTTATGGTACAGTGGAATAAAAAACTCTACAAATAAATACTTACTTAAACTATGAAATGGAGAACTAGTGATTTACCGCCGGCTCTGTTAAAAAACACCATAGAGCTAATAGTGCGCACAATGAGAGCGCCACTGCCACCTACGTTCTGGATGCGCAATTATACTTTAATCGAATACAACAATGGTTGTACACCATAGAGCTAATAGTGCGCACAATGAGAGCGCCACTGCCACCTACGTTCTGGATGCGCAATTATACTTTAATCGAATACAACAATGGTTGTACACCATAGAGCTAATAGTGCGCACAATGAGAGCGCCACTGCCACCTACGTTCTGGATGCGCAATTATACTTTAATCGAATACAACAAGAGCAGGGTGCCTCTCACTCTGTACAAGTCACCGACCCTAGATCCAGCAAAACAGCCCGAGACCATCACACTTCTTCCTCCATGTTTGACAGTTGATGTCACACACTGTGGAACCATCCTCTCGCCTACTTGACGGCATACAAAGATCCTGCGTGGTGAACCAAAGATTTGAAATTTTGATTCATCAGTCCATAATACCTTCTTCCAGTCTTTAGTAGTCCAATGGCAGTGTTTCATGGCCCAAGCGAGCCTCTTTGTCTTATTCTGACATCTTAGCAATGCCTTTCTTACTACAACTCGTCCTGTCAAATTTGCAGCTCGAAGTCTTAACTCTCAGAAACGTGTCCTCTGATTCATTTGTGGCTTTGGGTCTGCCAGACCTCTTTCTGTCAGAGTTTCCCCCAGTTTCTCAGTGCCTTACTCACTGACACCTTGACTTTCTTTGCAATTTCCCTATAGGAAAGACCTACATTTTAAAGTGTTACGATGGTCTGTCTCTCTTGTATTGTTAACTGCCTTTTTCTCGCCATTGTTGTAACAAACCACTTTCTGCAGTACAGTACTGTCCACCTGATGCTCATGAGGGTCTGGTACCACAGTTTATTTCAGCACTGCTTTCATGCAGACAGAGGGGGTTGTCAGTAACCAAGAAAAGTTGGAACACCTGTAGGAATTAGTAGAACCAGCTTTCAAGGCTGATGCATAACAGCTTTAAATTGTCAACCCACTTCATGTTCCCTGAAAGAGGCCTTTTTGTATAATTCTGAAATGTACATTATTTTTCAGTTTTTTGTAACCACATTTTTTTTTTTTTAACCTCTGGCTGTTCATACTTCCCTTTGTACCATTTCAAGCTATTTATTGGACTTGCATGACTTGAACTGCAATAAGTAACTGAAAAAAATTAGGGTGTTCTAAAACTTTTGACTGGTAGTGTAATCACATAATAAGGAAATGGACACAGCCATCTGACATCTAACTAAGTGCTGTTCTTAGCTATCAAGAACAGCACACAGAGCCAGTTAGACCATTTATGTAATTGTCACGGAATTGTCAAAGGAGCATAAAGTCTCACTTTGATGACACGCTACTATATGTCACAACCCCTTTCAAGTCTTCCTAAGCTAATGGTCTTGCTAACATGCATTCATTAATTCATTTATTCATCTCCTGTAACCGCTTGTCCTGTGAAGAGTCGCAGGGACGCTGGAGCCTTTCCCAGCTGTCATCGGAAGAGAGGTGAGGTGGTGATTGCCAATAGGAGTTGGAGTTGGAGTCTGTAAGTGGTTACAGAAGATGAATGAATGAATCTATCAATCTATTGATCTTTTTTGTGACTTGACTGGAAAATGGTGGAAAGAGAGAGGGGCTGATCATCATATACTTTTCTTACTGAGTGAGGCTGTGTCAGATCTGAGAACAAGAACTTATTGCAGGTGCAAGGTGTGTTGCAGATACTGCTGCTGCCACTTACTGTCATGTCATGTCTTCCGTCATGTCTTGTCTTTCGTCTTTTTTGTCTTGTCTTTTTTCACAGTCTGTTAGTTCTGTCATGGTTTAGTTTCTTGTGTTTTTGTTATCTTTAGTTCTTGGTTTTTTCTTAGTCAAGGTTTAGTTTTCATAGTCATGGGTTCTGTTTCCTGTTTTATTTTGTTAAGTTGTTGACTTCCTGTTTGTCATGTCTGTGTGTTCCCCTTTGATTAGATTATTGGTTTCACCTGTGTCTTGTCTCCTGATTTGCTTCACCTGTGTCTTGTCACTCTGTTCCTCGTGTGTGTATATATAGCCCTGCTCTTCCCTTTGTTCCTTGTCTCGTCATACTCGTTACTTGTCACGTTTCATGTTACTTGTTCTTGTTCCATGTTCCATGTTCCATGCCACCGTTCCATGTCCATGTTTCATGCCACGTTTTTTGGTTTTGTTAGTGTTTTGGATTTTGTTTGCTCCTTTTGGATTTACCTGCCATGTCAGCAGCGTTTTTGGTTTTGTAAGTTTTGTTTTTTGTTATTAAAACACCTTCTTGCCTACTCCTGCCTGTGCCTCTTTTCAAGTCCTGCACTTGGGTCCAACATCCCTTCCCCGCTTACCCCATTGTGACAGAATGACGAGACCACGAAAGGACCCAGCGGACTTGGTTTTTAACGAGGAGGATACACGGCAAGTTACAAATTATCTTAAACAAACACTGGGGTATGGACCATGGCTCAACCCAGAGTTGTTGTCTTTTTTCTTGGGCACACGTTTGGCCATGGAGGCTCCGACTGGGAGGATGGGTCCAGGAGGACGCCACGGAGGAAAGTCCGCTGGCCGGCAGCCTTTGGAGTTCCGCACTGCCATTTGGTGGCGTCTCCCCGGCCTGCTAGCCACAGGCCGGCTAGCTCCCAGCGAGTCACTCCTGCCTCTGTTCCTGTTCCAGCTTTTGTACCAGCTTCAAGGGTCGGCTCATGCCCTGTTCCCGTTCCTGCTCCTTCACCGGCCTCGAGGGTCGGCTCATGCCCTGTTCCCGTTCCTGTTCCTGCACCGGCCTCGAGGGTCGGCTCATGCCCTGTTCCCGTTCCTGTTCCTGCACCGGCCTCGAGGGTCGGCTCATGCCCCGTTCCTGTTCCTGTCCCTGTACCGGCCTCGAAGGTCGGCCCAAGCCATGTTCCTGCTCCTGCACCGGCCTCGAGGGTTGGCTCATGCCCTATTCCTGCTTCTGCTCCTGCACTGGCCTTGAGGATTGGCTCATGCCCCGGTCCTGTTCCTGTTCCTGCACCGGCCTCGAGGGTCGGCTCATGCCCTGCTCCGACTCCTCTCCCGGCTCCGAGGGTCGCGTCAGCTCCGGCTCCGAGGGTCGCGTCAGCTCCGGCTCCGAGGGTCGCGTCAGCTCCGGCTCCTCTCCCGGCTCCGAGGGTCGCGTCAGCTCCGGCTCCTCTCCCGGCTCCGAGGGTCGCGTCAGCTCCGGCTCCTCTCCCGGCTCCGAGGGTCGCGTCAGCTCCGGCTCCTCTCCCGGCTCCGAGGGTCGCGTCAGCTCCGGCTCCTCTCCCGGCTCCGAGGGTCGCGTCAGCTCCGGCTCCTCTCCCGGCTCCGGGGATCCGCCCATGCCCTGCTCCAGCGCTGCTCCCAGTCCCTGTCCCGGCTCCGGGGATCCGCCCATGCCCTGCTCCAGCGCTGCTCCCAGTCCCTGTCCCGGCTCCGGGGATCCGCCCATGCCCTGCTCCAGCGCTGCTCCCAGTCCCTGTCCCGGCTCCGGGGATCCGCCCATGCCCTGCTCCAGCGCTGCTCCCAGTCCCTGTCCCGGCTCCGGGGATCCGCCCATGCCCTGCTCCAGCGCTGCTCCCAGTCCCTGTCCCGGCTCCGGGGATCCGCCCATGCCCTGCTCCAGCGCTGCTCCCAGTCCCTGTCCCGGCTCCGGGGATCCGCCCATGCCCTGCTCCAGCGCTGCTCCCAGTCCCTGTCCCGGCTCCGGGGATCCGCCCATGCCCTGCTCCAGCGCTGCTCCCTGTCCCTGTCCCGGCTCCGGGGATCCGCCCATGCCCTGCTCCAGCGCTGCTCCCTGTCCCTGTCCCGGCTCCGGGGATCCGCCCATGCCCTGATCCAGCGCTGCTCCCTGTCCCTGTTCCCACTCTTGTTCCTGTGCTGCTCCCTGTCCCTGTCCCGGCTCCGGGGATCCGCCCATGCCCTGATCCAGCGCTGCTCCCTGTCCCTGTTCCCACTCTTGTTCCTGTGCTGGATCCTGATCCTGCTTCCGCTCCTGTGCTGAGTCCTGCACCTGTTTTCGAGGTGGGTACACCCTCGGCCACGTCTGCCCGGCCTCCCGGTCGGCCCCCTGAACTCTCGGCCACGTCTGCCCGGCCTCCCGGTCGGCCCCCTGAACTCTCGGCCACGTCTGCCCGGCCTCCCGGTCGGCCCCCTGAACTCTCGGCCACGTCTGCCCGGCCTCCCGGTCGGCCCCCTGAACTCTCGGCCACGTCTGCCCGGCCTCCCGGTCTGCCCGGCCTCCCGGTCGGCCCCCTGAACTCTCGGCCACGTCTGCCCGGCCTCCCGGTCGGCCCCCTGAACTCTCGGCCACGTCTGCCCGGCCTCCCGGTCGGCCCCCTGAACTCTCGGCCACGTCTGCCCGGCCTCCCGGTCGGCCCCCTGAACTCTCGGCCACGTCTGCCCGGCCTCCCGGTCGGCCCCCTGAACTCTCGGCCACGTCTGCCCGGCCTCCCGGTCGGCCCCCTGAACTCTCGGCCACGTCTGCCCGGCCTCCCAGTGCCCTGGTTCCCTCCTGCCTTGCCCCCTCCACCCACCCAGAGTTCGGGTTTTGTTTGATTTTGTTTTGTAGGGACGTCTGGGATCCGTCCCTTAAGGAGGGGGCTCTGTCATGTCATGTCTTCCGTCATGTCTTGTCTTTCGTCTTTTTTGTCTTGTCTTTTTTCACAGTCTTAGTTCTGTCATGGTTTAGTTGTGTTTTGTTATCTTTAGTTCTTGGTTTTTTCTTAGTCAAGGTTTAGTTTTCATAGTCATGGGTTCTGTTTCCTGTTTTATTTTGTTAAGTTGTTGACTTCCTGTTTGTCATGTCTGTGTGTTCCCCTTTGATTAGATTATTGGTTTCACCTGTGTCTTGTCACTCTGTTCCTCGTGTGTGTGTGTGTATATATAGCCCTGCTCTTCCCTTTGTTCCTTGTCTCGTCATACTCGTTACTCGTCACGTTTCATGTTACTTGTTACTCGTTCTTGTTCCATGCCACCGTTCCATGTCCATGTTTCATGCCACGTTTTTTGGTTTTGTTAGTGTTTTGGATTTTGTTTGCTCCTTTTGGATTTACCTGCCATGTCAGCAGCATTTTTGGTTTTGTAAGTTTTGTTTTTTGTTATTAAACCTTCTTGCCTACTCCTGCCTGCGCCACTTGAAAAGTCCTGCACTTGGGTCCAACATCCCTTCCCCGCTTACCCCGTTGTGACACTTACCTCTTAATTTGATGGTACATGTGTGAATTAGTCACAAAGAAGTTAATGAGGTTATGTAAATTCCAGAAAAAAATGAAAGACAAAAGCAGAAAAGATTAAACTCTATGATTATTTTCTATAAATCTTGCAAAACAAAAAGAGAAGAAAAAAAAGCTAAACTCTGAGGTTAGGGTTTGTAGCGGAATCCGAGACACGTCTGAACATCTGAGAGCTGCAAACAAAGTGATGTTAAACTTGAAATGTGACTCTCTAAGAGGTAGTTGTGCAGCTGTGACGAAAGATTCCAAATACTTAATAAAGACTTTACATAACTTCTACAACGTGACATGAACGAGTTTGTGATTCTTATGTAATTATTTGTTTATTCTTAATTACAGTAAAGTCTATTTCATGCATATGAAGCCATGTTAGACACCATCAATCCTATTTATTAACAATTGAATCTGTACAATAACAACCCTTAAGGTACTTAGGTAATGAAACTGAATTGGGAACACATTCAATTATTAGTATTTTTTTTTTTGTTTGGCATTAAAGAGCTTCATAATTTCCTTGGTATTAACATTTTCTTTCATTCATCTTCTTTACAGCATTTTGTGATTAAAGCTGAGCCACATCGTGTACATTATCAAAGCACCACTTTTATTCATCATTACCTTTGAATCATCATCACATTCAAATGACACACAGGGAGAGTCACTACTGCTGTCTACAAATGGATGGATATCTCAACTGGATTGTAACATTACAACTCTCCAACTAAAATCAATTCAGTTTTATTTATATAGCGTCAATAACAATACAAATCGTCTCAAGACGCTTTACAAGACCCGGCCTGAAACCCCCAGAGCAAGCCTGAAGGCGACGGTGGCAAGGAAAAACTCCCTTTTAACAGGAAGAAACCTTGAGCAGAACCCAGCTCATATGGAGGGACCCATCTGCCTAAGGCCAGCCGGGTACAGACAGAGAAAGAGAACAGCAAGATAAACATACATCTGTCATAAATACACATATCTGACTAAAGCATACAAGTGGGATGCTATGATACAAACTAATGATGTTGCATGACAGTTTGAAAATGTAAGGGGAATCATCGGCAGGTTGGACAATTGTTCATTCAGGTAGGAGTGGATAACAGCAGGATTCCATGGAGACTGGGCAGGCTGATAAGACCATGACAACAGATGTAGTATGGCGCTCCACAGGAAACACTCAACTCCAGGCCAGAGATACTCGGAAGAAGGGAGAGCAGCAGTAAACATTCTACATATAGCACAGAATTGCATGACTAGTAGCAGATAGGAATTTAGAGGGCAGGAGCTCTGTGCCAGAGAAAAAGAAAGTGGAGGACACGAGAGTGGAGAGAGAAGAAAGAAGGAGAACATGTGTTTGTTGCATTGTCCCCCAGCAGCCTAGGCCTATAGCAGCATAACTAAGGGATGGTTTAGTCCAGCCCTTACTATGAGCTTGATCAAAAAGGAAAGTCTTAAGCCTGACCTTAAAAATGGAGAGAGTGTCTGCTTCCCGAACCCAAACTGGGAGCTGGTTCCACAGGAGAGGAGCCTGATAGCTGAAAGCTCTACCTCCCATTCTACTTTTTGAAATTCTAGGAACCACAAGTAGGCCTGCACTTTCAGACCGAAGTGATCTGTTGGGATGATATGGAACAATGAGGTCTTTAAGATATGATGGAGCTAGGCCTTTGAGGGCCTTGTATGTAAGGAGGAGGATTTTAAATTATATTCTAGACTTTAAGGGGAGCCAGTGAAGAGAAGCTAAAACTGGAGTAATATGATCTCTCTTGCTAATTCCTGTCAATGCTCTTGCTGCGGCATTTTGAATCAGTTGGAGGCTTTTTAGAGAGTTATTTGGGCAGCCAGACAGTAATGAATTACAGTAATCCAGTCTGGAAGACACAAATGCATGAACTAGTTTCTCAGCATCATTCTGAGACAGGATGTTCCTAATTTTGATGATATTACGTAGATGAAAGAAGGCAGTCCTGGTTACTTGCTTAATGTGACATTTAAAGGACATATCCTCGTCAAATATAACACCAAGGTTTTTCACAGTAGTACTGGAGGCCAAGGTAATGCCATCCAAAGAAACCAAGTGATTAGATAATGAATCTCTGAGATGCTTAGGACCAAATACAATAACTTCTGTTTTGTCTGAGTTTAAGAGTAAGAAATTACACGTCATCCAAGCCTTTATGTCTTTAAGGCATGCTTGGAGTTTAACCAGCTGATTAGTTTCATCTGGTTTCATAGATAAGTATAGCTGGGTGTCATCTGCGTAGCAATGGAAGTTTATGCCATGTTTTCTAATAATCTTCCCTAATGGCAACATGTATAATGTGAAGAGTATTGGTCCTAGCACAGAACCCTGAGGAACTCCCTAACTTACTTTTGTATAAGTAGAGGAATCATGGTTGACATGAACAAACTGGAATCTGTCAGACAGATAGGATTCAAACCAATCTAATGCAGTTCCTTTAATCTGGATCTCACTTTCAAGTCTCTGTAGTAAAATATTATGATCATTAGTGTCAGATGCAGCACTAAGATCTAGCAGAACTAGTATAGAGACAAGTCCACTATCTGAAGCCATGAGGAGATCATTGGTAACTTTAACCAGAGCTGTTTCTGTGCTATGATGAACTCTAAAACCTGACTGAAACTCCTCAAACAGACCATTCCTGTTTAAGTGGTCACACAACTGATTAGCAACAACTTTTTCTAGAATTTTGGAAATAAAAGGAAGGTTGGAGATTGGTCTATAGTTGGCTAAAACATTTGGATCTAGAGTGGCTTTCTTAAGTAGGGGCTTAATTACAGCAATCTTAAAAGACCGAGGCACATATCCTGTTAATAAAGATAAATTTATCTGGTTCAATATGGAGGTGTTAATTAATGGAAGAACGTCTTTGAGCAATTTAGTTGGGATTGGATCTAGAAGACAGGTTGATGGTTTAGATGCTTTAATAGAAGATAGCTCGAGAAGATCTACTGGGAAGAAGGATTCCAGATATTGATAAGGTCTAACAGATATTTCTAAAGTCATTGTACTTACATCTTTGACAGTTGTTGGAAGGATGCCTTGAATGTTTTCTCTAATGCCAACAATTTTATTGGTAAAGAAGCTGATGAAGTCATTACTACTGAGGGCCAAAGGAATAGATGGCTCAACAGAGCTGTGGCTCATTGTCAGCCTGGCTACAGTGCTGAAAAGAAATCTGGGGTTGTTCTTGTTTTCTTCTATTAATGATGAATAGTATGTTGTTCTAATACTATGGAGAGCTTTTTTATAAGTCGTTAAACTATCTTTCCAGGCTATGTGAGCTTCTTCAGAATTAGTGGAATGCCAAATTCTTTCTGGCTTTTGGACTGCCTGTAAAACTGCGAATTATACCAGGGAGCTTGCCTCCTCCGATTCATGACGTTCTTTTTCAGAGGAGCAACTAAGTTTAGAGCTGAACTAAGCGATGCTGCAGTGCCATCGACAAAATCATCTAATAGTGCAGGAGTTAAATTGTGGTTGCTGTCATCCACATCATTGATACGTGGCACTGGGATATATAAAGAAGGAATTAATTCTTTATATCTAGTTACAGCATCATCAGATAGACATCTACTGTAATGATATGTCTTTTCAGTCCTTGCGTAATCCATTATAGTAAATTCAAAGGTTATGAGAAAATGGTCAGACAAAAGAGGGTTATGGCTAAATATTGTTAAACATTCAGTTTCTATGCCGTATGTTAGGACCAGATCTAAGGTGTGATTAAAACTGTGAGTTGATCCATTTATATTCTGAGAAAAGCTAATTGAATCTAATAATGATGTAAATGAGGAGCTAAGGCTGTCACTGACAACATCAACATGGATGATTATCAGATCATTCACTAAAAGAGATTTGGATGAGAGAGATCTGATGTTTAAAAGACCACATTTAATTTTCCTATTCTTCTGTTCTGCCAATGAAGTTGTTCTGATTTGTACCAGGTTCAAATGAGTAACTCCTCTGTTGTTGTTTTTTGGTTTAAATAATCTGGGAGCAGACAGAACACCTATAGAGTTTATAGAATTTTGGTTGTGAGACAGTGCTAGAGAAGTGGCAGAGAAGTGTGTAAGACTACAACTCTGCCTCCTGGTCTGAACTCTGGGTTGTAATGGTTTCAGGGAGTTAATAATCATCATTATGTAGACTTGTTTCCAGCAGATCATTTCATTTACCATTATTTCTTTTATAGGCCAGTAAAGAGGGCTGACAGAGACATCCATCACATTAAACAGTCATCGAAAATTCAGTTTCAGTAACCAGTACAGAAGGAAGGTGGAACAGCTGCTGCAGCAAAACAACATGAGGGAGGTCTGGAATGGCATGAAAACCATCACAGGCTGCAAGAAGAAGGGCGGCAGCACAGAAGAGGGGGATGCTGGGAGAGCAAACCAGCTGAACCTGTTTTCAACAGGTTTGATACTGCAGCTCCTACAGACAACAACTCAGACTGCAGAGCTCCCACACCCACTACACCCATGGACAGTGCAATACACCTCCCCCTCCTCACCACCACAGACAGTCCAACCCACCTCCCTCTCCCCACCACTACTACTACTAACACGGACAGTTCAACCCCCCTCCCTTCACCAAGGATCAGGTGAGCAGAGAGCTGAGGAGGCTGTGCCCAAGGAAAGCAGCAGGCCCGGACAAAGTGTGTCCAAGGATGCTCAAGGCTTGCTCTGCTGAATTGGGGGAGCCACTTCAGCATGTCTTCAACCTGAGCCTGCAGCTAGGGAGGGTCCCCGTGCTCTGCAAGACTTCATGTCTCATCCCGGTTCCCAAAACAAAACACCCCAGGGAGCCGGGTGACTTCAGACCAGTTGCAACGTCCCAAATCATGAAGACTTTTGAACGGCTGCTGCTCCACCTCCTCAGACCCCAGGTCCACCACGCACAGGATCCACTGCAGTTTGGATACCAGGAGAAGGTGGGCGTGGAGGATGCCATCCTCTATCGGTTACACAGGGCTTATTCTCATCTGGACAAGGAGAGTGGTGCTGGGAGAAACATGTTTTTTGATTTTTCCAGCGCCTTCAACACCATCCAGCCCCTACTGCTGAGAGACAAGCTGACAGAGATTGTTTATTGTTTATTTGGATCCCCATTAGCTGCAGCAGAACTGCAACTTTTCTTCCTGGGGTCCGACATATAATACAATACAAGACCAAAATATAAAATAAAAAACAAACAAACAAAAAACAGGACAAAAACAAATAATAAAAAAATAAAAAATAGATAAATAAGAAAGGTGACATTTATTTGCAACAATCCTTCAAACTCTTAAGCAATTCATGCATTACACAATAGTCCATTATTTCACTCAATTTCATATTTATCCCACATCCATTAGTGTTTCAGATATTATATGTATTTTAACCATTCTACATTATTCATGGTTAGGATTCTGTATGTATCTCTTTAAAAGATGTTTTTTCACTAACAGTTTAAATTCTCTTGTGCTAGTGGTTTGTCCAAATTGTTTGGGTAGTATGTTCCAGGCATACATAGCTCTGTATATTACCGTTCTTTTACTGTAATTCGTCCTTATTTTTGGGAGTGAAAACTTTCCACTGGCTGCATGTCTCGTTGTATAACTATGACTGTCTGAACTATACTGTAGTTTCTTGTGTAGAACTTGTGGGTTTTTTGTTATGAGTACATTTCTTACAAATATCAGTAATGAATAAAACAATCTGTCACTGACCATCAACCAACCAAGATTTCTATGCATTTTAAATACATTAGTTCTAAGATCACAGCCCAGGACAATGCGAATTGCTCTATTTTGCACTTTTTGAAGTTTATTAATTGTGTCTACTGTGGCGTTTGACCAGACCACTGAGCGGTAGTCAAGATTTGACAAAATTAGAGCTTGTATGAGGTGAGGGTGGACTCACACCTGGTGAGATGGATTACAGACTACCTCACAGAGAGACCACAGTACGTCAGACTGAAGGACGGCACGTCGGACACTGTGGTCAGCAGCACCGAGGCACCACAGGGGACCGTGCTCTCTCCCATCCTCTTCACCTTGTACACATCTGACTTCCAGTACAACTCTGAGCTCTGCCACATGCAGAAATACTCAGATGACACTGTGATAGTCGGCTGTATCAAGGATGGACGGGAGGAGGAGTACAGGAGCCTGGTCGCGGACTTCATGGGGTGCTGCAGGTCCAACCATCTGCAGCTGAACACCTCCAAGACCAAGGAGATGGTGGTGGACTTCAGAAGGAAGAAATCACATCTCCAACCTATGTCCATCAACGGGGTCGATGTGGAGGTGGTCAGGACCTATAAATATCTGGGGCTGCAGCTGGACGACAGGCTGGACTGGACTACATGTATGGACACACTCCACAGGAAAGGACAGAGCCGTCTGTACTTCCTGAGAAGGCTGGGGTCCTTCAACGTCTGCAAAAAACTGCTGCAGATGTTTTACCAGTCTGTGGTGGCCAGTGTCCTCTTCTATGCTGTGGTTTGCTGGGGAGGAAGCAGCAAGAAGAGGGACGTCGCTCGACTGGACAGACTGGTGAGGAGGGCTGGCTCAGTGGTGGGCACAGAGCTGGACTCTCTGGGGACAGTTGCAGAGAGAAGGACCTTGGACAAACTGCTGTCCATACTGGACAACGCCCACCACCCTCTGCACAACACCTTCATCAGGCAGAGGAGTGTGTTCAGTGGCAGGCTGCTGTCTCAGTCCTGCTCCACAAACAGACTAAAGAACTCTTTCGTCCCCCTGGCCATCAGACTGTACAACAGCTCTCAGTGATGGCAGGAGACACAATAGACAATGGACATATCTCCTAATTTCATTAACAAGAGCTCTCATATTTATAAAAACTTCTACTGGTCACTTTATATTTTTTAACAGGTCACTTTATATTTTTAACATATTTTATATCTGTATAAAACATTTTACTCCTAGTCATTTTCCATTTTTATATAGTTTTCATATTGTATGTTCAATGTATGTTTACTGCTACTGGATGCTTGAATTTCCTCCGGTATTAATAAAGTATCTATCCATCTATCAATATGCTTGTAGTGGACAAATGGAGCAACAGGAGACTCCTTGTACTGGTTGTCATCCAAGGATAGGAAATGAGGAGAGCACTCTACAGTACAAGAAATTTCTGTGAAAGTTTGGCCCACCTGAGATATGTTATTCACAAGAATGACACTTATGTACCTGTCCAGGGTGTACCCCTGCCTCTCGTCTGATGACAGCTGGGATAGGCTCCAGCAGACCCCCGTGACCCCTAACTGGATTAAACGGGTATAGAAAATGACTGACACTTATGTACATGTTAAAGTGAGCAGTAATTAGACATCAACCTGACATTATTCTTAAATTACAACATTTCCCACCTTCCAACATTAAGCAGATTCTCCGTGTCTGTGGTGCAATGCATTGCAAGGTCAGCTTTTAGCAAGCTTTTGTCTATTGAAGTGTCTGCTGATAACATGCAAACCGGACACAACAAGTTTCCATCATTTCAGTTTAATCACATCTTCATCACATTTAATTCATGTATTATTCATGTATTACAATTTCCATATAGCTCACAGCAGATTTACACATAATTTCCATTGTTAAATGAATGTAACTGATCAGTTAATTTATCAGCTGTTTGCTCACGCCACATCATCACATTCACTCTGAACACCGGAAACAAAATGTCTCCTGGTGTTTGGTCAACACATGATTTTTATGGTGTGTTTTTACAGAACAATGAGAAACAAATAGTGTTAATAATGATATCTCCATGGAATCATACATCTAGAACCATTGTTGTTGCTTTGTTCTCATATTTACAGTAAACTTCTATTTTCTCCTCAAGCTGCAGCAATGGATCCATCATCCAGCTGTCGACCCTGAGGCTGTGGAAAAAGAACATTATGCTTTAGAACAGTGGTGAGCATTTTAAGAATCTGGTATCTCTCCATCTACCCATTTATCTCTATACCTATCCATTCAACCAAACCATCTACCCATAACAATGACTGCTAGTTTAATTGTGTGTGTTACCTTTACGAAGATGCGTTGGGGAAGGAAGCGTCTCAGTGCATGTGTGTTGGTGGTGGAGCAACGTGGCAGGCTGATGTTGAGCTGTGGTAGTGTTTGGTAACCAGCCATCAGTGGGTAAAAGTTATACAGTATCTGCTGCTCTGAACCAGGGAGGATACGGAGACGCACCTACACACAGAAACACACATGTACGATATTTGGTACATAGTTTTTATTTATTTTTTATTTCCTGCAGAGTGAATAGGGGTTTGAGCTAGTTAAACAGGGACAGTATGAAAACCGTCTCTCCTCTCTCATTTGCCTTGAGCAGCATGATTAACATCGAATAAAACTTTAGTGTAAGTGATATGAACTGTCTGGCTTTCATAAAAGAATGACATGTCCAGAAGAAATTCTCAAAAATAACCAGACTCTTTTCTAAACATCACGTGTGACATAACGGATAAAGCATACTTGTATATATTGCCAAGATTCAGTGACAATAGAATAGATATTTTTTGTTCAAGCCCCTTCTTTTGAGGTGGTGTGAACTTTGTTAATTACAGTACTGCCTGAAAATGGTCAACAGCTTATCAACTTTTGTATCCATGAGCTGATCATCATTCTCCTCAGTAAGCTTTTAACTGTCTCATACTGTTAGAAGTGATAACAGCTAAAACTATCCAGTCATGATTCACTGGTGCGTTACTGCGTTACATGTGACATACTAATTACTACAGAGAATGTAGTTGTACCTGTTTAAGTCCAGAGAACATGAAGGCGTCCGATGGTTCAACTGCCATCTCCACTTCCTGCACCAGAGCTGTTCTGTTCTCTATGTGGTAACGAACTGGGAGAGACTCTCTAACTCGTCCAAACGATGGTAAATCTACACCAGAATCCAAGCATATAGAAACAAATAATCACATACAAAAACACAGACTGTGGAGGTGACTTTATTAAGAGACTTCTACTGATTAAACGTGGGCATAGTGTATGCAAAATAACCTCTTTTAGTACATTAACACAAAGTATTACATAAGGTAATTTAAGATTTAAGGTAAAGGTCTATACAGACTATACATGTACATGTGGATGTGCATACGCACATGAGGTGTGTTCACTTGAATATTGTATACTGACCAGCGTGGATGTAGAGCGAGACCGACTCTAGGATGACATGAGGTAGAGTGACTGTAGTCTGGATGAGAGGACTGTCTGGACTGGAGGACTTTCTGTAGAACACAGCAAAATTTTTACAAGACTGTTCATACCCGCACACATATCAGCCTCCTCTCAACTTACATACCTCCTCCATGATATCAGGTACTGCCCTGTAGCCACAGTGTTATTGCTGTTGTTTAATGGTGGACATCTGAGACAGAAGCACTCACTGGCACACTCCCCTGTCTGCAGGACCACTGTACAAACACATATACCACACAGTATGTCACAGACATAGGAGTTACAATTTTGTTTTTAATTAGAACTATGAATCTTTGTAAAGGAATAGTATACACTGAGCAGGTACCTTCCTGTAACTGTGACTGAAGCTGTGGTGTGTTGCTGGTCATGGAAAGCAGCTGCAAAGAAGAGGAGGTCAGCAGAAGAGGCCAAGGAGACGAAGACAGGATGTCCATCATTAACAGGAAGGGAATGTCCAGCTGTACCTGGTCCAGTGGCTCAAACTGTTGACGCAGAGAAGCAGAAATAATAACTCTGTAGGGTAAAACCTACACACTGTTTTTAACACTATTAGAAACAACAAAGGCCTGATTACAACTGTTACATAAAGCCATGGTAACACACAATCACTGGCAGAAGAGTCTATTCCAAAAATTAATTAATTAATAACATTAGGTACACACCTTAGTGGATGCAAATTTGACTGACACCTCAAAGGGGACCACTGTCTCTACAGTTACCATCTCATCCTGGAACAGGAGAGTAAAAAAACAAAAACGTGAGGATTATCCATCTATTTAACACAAACACACTGGTCATATGTCCATTTAATTCTCAAGAAAACTTGTAGTGACCTTTTAATAAAAAGCATATTAAATGTGTTAATGTGTGTACTAATAATCTAGCTGTGTAGTGCCATCTGAAGGTGGCAGTACAGGCAGGTGCCATACACATGGTAGAGACTTCTCTTCTCGTGCAAGTTATCTTGCTAAGCACATGACTACCTCAGAATGTTGTGGAAATATGGCTACTGGCAACAGAAACCACCAGCTCTCAGCTGTGCATGCAAGTGAGTTAAAGTTTCCTACCTTATGACATTTGCAGACAATCTGTTGTCCATCTACTGTGGTATCGATGCTGTAGGCCACATGGAACAGGAAGACCCTTGGTCCATTTGATACACACCTCACATAAACACATCTTTCCAACTATGGGTGAATATGTACAGCGAAGAATTACTACGTTTCAGACATGTGCAATGTTTGTAATGTATGAAAAGCTAAAAACATTTATGTGTGCATGGGTGTGCACCTTTTCGCCTGGTTTCAGATCTCCCAGAGGCACATCAGGCAGCAGAGTAGGTGCACTGTCATCACAAACCTGAGAGCCATCAAGTATAACGTGGGTAGTCTGGCCTAAATTGGCATCCTGGCCTGAACAAAACAATCAAAATAAATGCAAAACCATATCTTTCAGAGACTTAGATGACGAGATGAGTGCATGCCTCATGGTTAGTCTGCGTTAGTGTCAGAAAGGACACAGGAAGAAACAGCTGGGTGGTTTTTGTCCAACCATAAAAACTACTTGTTGAATTTATAAATAAAGCTAAAAACAAACATTAGTGGAATGATACTTTAATAATTTCTTTAACACTTTCAGTGTACCTGGTTTGAGACCGGCAGTCAGTTTAACATCCTTTGCCACAGAGTCCTCATGTGATTGGACAGTGAGGCTTATGCAGTACATTTCGTTGATGAGTACAGGGGGCTGGTGGCTCAAGTGAACAGAAATCTTTGGGACTCTGGAGATGATCCTAACACAAAAAGGCAAGCAGAGTAAACATATCTGTGAATGGGACTGCGGTGTCGACAAAAAACAACATGTTAATAATGACTTTTCAGTGATACGATATTGTGTCTAACACAGGACTAACATGGTGCTGTGCTGCACAGACAGACTGTGCCAATCCAGTTCCTGACATGCCCCAAGGCCACGTCCCCATCGCCGTGATGACCTGCTGGCCTGCAAGGCTTCATGGGCAGAGGCAGCATCTCCACCAGCCCCCCTCCAGCTCAGAAACACACAGCGACCACTGTCACTGCCCAACATCATCTCAACACCTGTCATCTACATGAACACACACACATTAACACATAGTTCATCAATACATCAATTTCTTTGAACTCTCTCAAACACACAAAAATGTCCTTACCTCTATTTTCTTGCCAACGTCTTCAGTTTTTGCCACAAAGCTAAAGTTGTAGCATTTGGTTTTCCCTGGGAGCAGGGTCATACTCTCCAAACCTGAAGAGTCCACCACACACCACTGGTTGTATTCCTAAACACAAATTTTATTTTATTAATTTAAATGTTTTCAGCTTTTCTTCCTCCAACTTAGGTAGTCATGGGTTCAGCTGGTAAGCTGGATGGGCTATCGGTTATATTCTTTGAGCATGAGAATTAAACTAGATTTTAGCATTTAGCCAAATCTGCTTGGAAATAATGTCTACATCTGTTCTTCACATCTCACTGAAACTGAGAGAGAGCGAGAGTGACGAGCGAGAGTGACGAATACAAACTGCGCCTTTCCCCCCAACAACATGTAACCGTGGCAACAGTTCACAACAACAGTGTGACAGGCGTTGACAAAATGTCTTCAGTTTTTGTTGACCAAAGCTACCAAAATACAGTGCACCCAGAAAGAATTAACAGCACTTCAGTTTTTCCACATTTTGTTATGTTACGGCTGTATTCAATAACGGATTAAGTTCATTTTTCTTCCCACAACATTCCATAACGTCACCGTGTAGTATTCACAGCCTTTGCCATGATGCTCAAATTGAGCTCAGTTGCAACCTTTTTCCACTGATCATCCTTGAGACATTCTACAGCTTAACTGGAGTCCACATGTGGAAAGGAACACACCTGTCTATAAGGTCCCACCCTTGACAGTGCATGTTAGAGCACAAACCAATCATGAAGTCTGTAGACCTATGAGACAGGATTGTCTTGAGGCACAAATCTGAGGAAGGGTACAAAAAGATTTCTGCTGCTTTAAAGGTCAGATTGAGCACAGTGGCTGCCATCATCCGTAAATGGAAGAAGTTCGGAACCACCAGGGCTCTTCCTAGAGCTGGCCGGCCATCTAAACTAAGCAATCGAGGGGGGAAGGGCCCTAGTCCAGGAGCAAGAGCTCAATGGTCACTCTGTGCACCAGCGTTCCTCTGTTGTGAGAGGAGAACATTCCAGAAGGACAACCATCTCTGAAACAATCCACCAATCAGGCGTATATGGTAGAGTGGCCAGATGGAAGCCACTTCTAAGTAAAAGCGACGTCACCTCGCCTGGAGTTTGCCAAAAGGCACTTGAAGAACTCTCAAAGCATGAGAAACAACATTCTCTAGTCTGATGATACAAAGATTCAACTCTTTGGCGTGAAAAGCAGGCGCCATGTCTGGGGGAAACTAGGTACCGCTCATCACTGGGCCAATACAATCCCTACAGTGAAGCATGGTAGTGGCAGGATCATGCTGTGGAAATGTTTTTCAGCAGCAGGAACTGGGAGACTAGTCAGAATAAAGGGAAATATGAATGCAGCAATGTACAGACATCCTGGATGAAAACCTGCTCCGGAGCGCTCTTGACCTCAGGACGGAGGCGATGGTTCATCTTTCAGCAGGACAATGACCCTAAGCACACAGGCAAGGTATCAAAGGAGCGGCTTTAGGACAGCTCTGTGAATGTCCTTGAGTGGCCCAGCCAGAGCCCAGACTTGAATCTGATCGAACATCTCTGGAGAAATCTGAAAATGGCCATGCACTGACGTTTCCCAACCAACCTGAAGGAGCTTGAGAGGTGCTGCAAAGAACTGCCCAAAGATAGGTGTGCCAAGCTTGTGGAATCATATTCAAAAAGACTTGAGGCTGTAATTGCTGCCACAGGTGAATCAACAACGTAAAGGCTGTGAAAACTTAAGAAATGTGGTTTCTTAGATTTTTATTTTTTAATAAACTTGCAAAAATCACATTTTTCAAAATGTGGAAAAAATGAAGCACTGTGACTACTTTCTGGATGCAATGTAAATAAAATAAAAAATACTGCCACAACTACTGAATAAAAGTCAGGTACCAAAATAAACAAAATGACAACCTTAAGAACCTTTACTAACTAGAGGAACTGTGAACAGCCTTTACTATTTGTATTATGCTACCAATTAATGTCCTTGGTGCTGTAGAAAAAAACAGTTTCTCTCCCCTTTTTCCCCCTGTGTGTAGCGTGTACCTGGTTACTGAAGCTGACAGCCAGTTTATTGAATGACAGCGGATGAGGGCAATCAGCTCGGAGGAAGACCTGCAGCTGGATGGACTGGTCTACATGGAAACTGGGAGACTGGAATCTGGACTTACACTGGACTTCAGTTGGAAAGGAGAACATGACGCACACATTAAAATAGCATGCCACACTGCACGTTGCGAAGAGGTTAGTTATCAACCTCATGTTTGAGGCACTGAAACAGATTTGATTGAAACTGTCAAAAAAGTGGTAAAGTGGTATTGAGTGTGTGTTTTCTAACGGAATGGGATGTAGTCCTGCATTTCCACAGTCAGTTCATTCGATCCAGCTAAAGCCATGCGGTCGCTCCACAGAGACCTGGCTGCACTGACACAGGATGGATCACACTCCGGCTCAGCGTCTGGAATCTCGTTCTGAATGAAGGGAGGAAAAAAAATAAAATAGCAAAAATGTGGGCCAGCCAGTGTATTAAAATCTGTACATTTTAATTGGAGGTGTTGTGGTCCGTAATTTGCTGGATGATTCACTAATTTACTGAAGATATTCTGTTGGACTGGGTGGAGTTTTTCTACTCACCATCAGGACTTTGATGAGATTCTTCTCAATCCTCAACTTTTGTTCCTCCTTTAAAGTTGAAGCTACAAGACAAGACATATTAAAAGTTTCAGTCTAATTGTCTTGTTCATTACTGTATTATGATTTACACCTTTAGATAAGTGCTTATTTCCACCTCAAATCTATCACAAATTGTGCACAAACTGTGTCCTTTTCCTGTTAGAAAGAAGTATAAACGTACGGCAAACAGCCCCTCACACAGATCAGGCATCATGATTAACAAAATTCTGTAACAGCAATTTCTGTCACAGGACCAAGATTTACTTGTTGTCTTCTGTTTTATTTTTGTTCTGATTATTTGAGGTGTTGTGCTTCTGTGTGTTAGAGCTAATAAAAATCTCTGACATGACTGCCAAAAAAGGTTAGGTCAACAACATTAATTATAATTATCATCATCATCTGTGTCCACATTGATAATATTGAATTTAACAAAAAGAAATGAACAAAAACAGAAAAATGGAAACATGTTATGAATCTGCATTACTTCCACTGATTTGCTAAAATTGCTGCTTACCTCTGCCCAGCAGCTCCATGCAGTATATAATGTAGTCCTTTATACTGGCCATCAGATAAGCACAGCGCAGAGCGGTGGTCAGTATGGCAGTCAGGAGACCCCACCATCGTTCTGTGCGATAGTCGCACATCACATAGTCCAACAGCCTGATAACATAACACACAATTACTCAGATAATGTGACATCGTATCTTCAGATATAAATAGTTCCACCCACTTTCTACATAAGGTGTATACAGTATTTAATGTATCTAAATCTATGACCAACAATATGTCGGGTGAAGTATCACTTTTTATGAGAAGCTACATGAAAGCAACAGAGTGGAATTGTCCTGAACAGTGTCTGACTTACTTTAGTGCTTTGTTGTAGTCGTTTGCATGATAGTATTCCTCTCCCATCTGCACCACTACAAAGGCAAAGACAAAGAATGAGAATAAATACTTACAGGAGGTTGACGATGTTAAACCATAGGCTGTAAATAACGATGGTACAGCTGGCTTCAGTATTGGTCATAATCTCCACCCTCTCCATGTTTGTGGATGGGACTTGGGCCAAACTAAAACACGAAAACCTCCTTCACATACATTTCTTTCAAGGATAGTTTCTGTCATTTAGCTGATGATCAAGTGTCCAGTATCCATAAGTTTTGTTTAATTAAGTTATTTGATGCTATAATAACAGGACGTGACATCATGAAACTCTGTGGCTCTGTGTGGCTCCCCTATACTGAGCATACTCTGGCTCCAAACTCACAAGATGGCACAGCCTGTATCCCCAGAAAAACAGTGTCAGTTTGGCCAATGCAAGAGAGTGAGGATGCGTTGTCCAAATTTATATACAGTGTATGGGTTCAACACAAAATGAAGCAAGAAAACTCCTACATACAACATGTCCTTGTTGATTATAAAAATAAAATCTGTCCAAAAACAGATTGCTTATATGAGCTCATCTCATTATGTGATGATATGCATGTGTATATATGTGTATATATACACACATGCATAAATGCAATATGAAATATGGTTTTGGAATCACGCTTTGGGTTAGTTTTTTTTTTTTTTGTACAACTAGAAAATGCTCATTAACTTCAATTAACCATTTGAGTCAGCAGTCCACTAGTTGACTTTGTGCCATGACGCTTTTAGCAGGAAGTGGACTTGTCATCGTTCACGTGACAACACTGAAGCCTCTGAGAAGACAGATGAGGAGCCCAGTGGATCACTGCAGCAAAACTAGCAATGCTTCAAGTGTGTGGAAAAATACTTCACTAATGAAGTCCATTCTTCCACGACATGCAGAATATGTAAGTCAGTCCTGAAATACAGCAAATGTACTACTGCAATGTACACTCATCTGAAAAGGTGTCTGATAATGCTAACAGAGGAACGGTCCAAATTCTCTCAATGGCAGTAAATTAACAACTTCACAAAACGCATCAACAATTTGTTGGTGAATTTTATTGTCTAAAGTTATTAGACGCATGTTACGGCCGCATTTTTTTTCTCTGCTACATTATCTTATCTTACAACACACTGTGAAGTACTATTAAATGCTACTGTTGTCGTCTATTTATATAGGCTAAACATATAGGCTCTGCAACACACATTATTGCTAAGAGCATGTAGTTCTGTTGTGTTCTATTATTAGGAGTCAATGCGATGACGCTGTAGTATCCCTATTGATTTTGTTGTAATTTCTAATAGGGGAGACAACTTCACTATAACATAAACCATATCGCTTGCAATCATCTACTTTGACGTTGTTGTAGCTTTAGAGCGTGTTCTTTGTCCTTGTTGTCAGTTTATGCACCACGCAAGAAACGGGAGTTCTGGTAGTGTTGAGAGTTTGCAGAGCGAGAGCTGCATATTAGAAGAGTTAGACTGACTTATGGTGTTGACGTGGACTATGGCCGACAGTAGCCTGTGTTGAAGCTTTACCTTGCAGAAAAGAATCTGTAGCTTCCTTTGTGTGAGAGGCGTATAATACAACACGTATTCAGAACATAGATTTCAGTTTTGTAAAGCATTAGTTTCTGTGTGAGGTCATCAGCTAGTCAACGTCAACTAGATTTTTCACCACATATTGGTTGACTTAAGTCATTCAACCCCTAGCAAGAAGAATACGCATGCTTCTTACAAGAAATACATGTGACATTAGACATCATTTTTAATATCTTACATGGAACACCAAAGCTTTAAAAGTATCTAATTGATAAGCACAGGGGTACTTGTGTACCCCTGCACTTATCGGTGCTAGCTGTGTAAGAAGAGCAGTGATTGAAAATAAGAATGTACAAATAACTAAAAATCTGAAATATAAAGCAATGATACGCACTGAGATGACTCTTCATTCGTGGACACTTGTACTTCTTAAACTGGGCCACAGCGTTACTGAGTAGAGCTATTATCAGTTCCTGTAGAGGGAAAGACAGAGTTTCAATACAGCAACAGAACACAACCTGACAGTAACTGAAGTAAGCAGCCTACACATATTGGGGTAGACGGTTGACATACACTCTCTCATTATAGAGGCATCTAGCAAATAGAAATAATTTTGGTAATCCTAACTGACCAGGAGAGGTATAGTCTGATTTAACTTCAGACAGTTAGGAAAAAATGTTTATCTGTCTTTTTACACAGTGTATGTAAACATCTGGTTTCAAGTGAAAACACTGCTACTATGATGTGGTACATTTTGAGACAGGTCCTCTCAATATGATCATGTAAACACAATTCAGCTCATTCCCAACCTTATTCCAAGGTACGTGCCCCTTGCAGTGTTAGTATGAGGGTCATAAAATAATGCTGGCCATTACACAACAATAGCAAATTTAATATAAAAGATGCTACTAACACTAATAAAAACATCTCTAATAAAGCTGTGTATTTACTTACAGAATGTGGTACATTCCTCTCCTTAATATGCAGAGCCAGAACTCCCAGCTTCTCTTTCTCTGCATCTGGAGGATCAATACCTGCAAATACAAGAATGCAGAAGTTGAGTTTTACCTTTTATTCCCAACACTATGACAGAAGCTAGATTCTTGGCCAATTTCAAACCATTTTTATTGTTTTATGTATTTGTTGCAGATGAATGTCCAAGCACTACTGTTATGTGATAATAAAGAAGGCCATCTGTCTGTGTTTGCATTCAACACATTGCAAAACTTTTATCAGGGCTTTTCCTGGTACACAAATTATACTGGTGTACACGTCAGAGTTCAGCTAACCATACAATATGTATGCGTCTCTGTCTATGCGGCTAACGGCTACAAAATGGAGGAATCGGATGATAGCACGTTGCTAGGACTGATGAGTTTTTGTGCAAATTGTGCAAAAAGAGTTTTTATTCCACCGAAGCACTTCAACCCTACAGTGCCATCTAAGAGCTGTTAGCGCTAGCAGTCCCAGTCCGGACAAGACGTGTCAGCAGCCCAAACTTTTTTTCCCCTACTATTTAAAGTCAATATTGTCAATACTGAAAAAGTACTTAAAGTTAATGATATTTTAATAAAAATTCAATTCTACTGAATTGAATTATTATCATTTCATCATTTCATCATTCTACAGGTGAGTGGCGGGGAGCGTCCTGTGCTCCTGTATCACTGTGTGGCACAACAGCTGCCCCGCGGCAGAGAAGAAAGGACTGCAAAGGGTGGTGAAAGCTGCACAGAAGGCTGTTGGACACGGTTTATCCACCACTATGGACATTTACACCTCCAAATGCAGAAAAAGGGCCACCTGCATCAGAAAAGACCCCAGCCACCCCACACACGTACTATTCGTCCCTCTCCCCTCAGACAGGAGGCTACAGAGCATTAAGAGCAGGACCAGCAGACTGAGGAACAGCTTCTTCCCAGAGGCTGTGAAACTGTTGAACGCTGGAAGAGCTCCGTAGCCCCCCCTACAACTGCCACCCATAGACACATGTGCACAGTTGAAATATCTGCAATTGTTTTTGCACAACTTCACTTTAACTCCACTTGCACACTACCTCAATGGTACAGGACTGCATATACTGTGTTAATCATTGTAATTAATCTCCAATTATTACTGTGCTGACACTTTTTTATTGCCTATATTTATACACTTCTTGCTGTTTTTGTACAATACTTAGCTCATTTTATTATTTATTTATACCTTTTCTATTTCTGCTATGGCTTGAATTGGGACTAATTTTGTTCCATCCCATGTACCAATATGTGTTGAAATGAAAATAAAGAATCCTTGAATCCAAAAAGAATTAAATGACAGGTCAAAATAGATTATGACAGGATTTTTATGACCCTGTCAGTCAAAATGACAGACAATGAAAAAGTCTAGGGCAACCTCTGATCATATAATGTAATTTTGCTGTTCATCTGATTCTTTGAATCCGAACTATTTCTAAATTACTGAGCCACTGCTTTTTCTTTTACTAACCAATTTTTCCCCCGCACACTCCGCAGACGTTGTTGCGAGGGGCGGGTTCACAGGCAGCAATGCAGCTGGCCTGAAGTAATCATCACAGTGCAGATTTGAACTATATCGCCCTACCTCCAATTGATTCAATATGCCGCGGCAAGAGCATTGACAGGAATTAGCAAGAGATATTACTCCAGTTTTAGCTTCTCTTCACTGGCTCCCTTTAAAATCTAGAATAGAATTTTAAATCCTCCTCCTTACATACAAGGCCTTTGAGGTAAGGAGATTGTATCATATCATCCCAACAGATCACTTCAGTCTGAAAGTGAAAAGATAGAATGGAGGTAGAGCTTTCAGCTATCAGGCTCCTCTCCTGTGGAACCAGCTCCAAGGTTGGGTTCGGGAGGAAGACACCCTCTCTACTTTTAAACTTAAGACTTTCCTTTTTGATCAAGCTTATAGCTGGACTGAACCATCCCTTAGTTATGCTGCTATAGGCCTAGGCTGCTCGCAAGCTACATGCGGCTCGTCAAGCTACAACTGGCGGCTCGCATGGTAGCTTACAGTATCATACTGCCACTTGCCTTTAATTGCAAATTCCAATCCACTATTTACCGGCAATGCTACTTAAACTGCCATCTCGTGGCACTTTAAGTTTAAGCGCAAATGAAAGAGGCCATGTGGCATTGTTTACAAAACTTGACCGCAACGCACGTTTGCAGGCAGGCGACATAAGCTCCGCTAGCTAGCATATAACACAAAACCAGTTTTTAATAAAAAAAGAGACAGAAACAAGCTCATTAAAGTAAATCTGGTCTTAAATGAAAATGTATTGGCCGTGTTATTTATTTTTTGTGGGATGTCCAATTTATATGTAGAAATGCACAAAGGTGACTTCACGCCTGCCGATAGGGGGGACAAACGGTCTCCGCTGTCCCGGGCGCCCCAGAACTGGGCCCTCATTAAATAATGGAATAATTAAAAAAATGATAATAAAATAGGACTATTTGTGGAAAAAAAATATGTAATATTTGAGTTACACCTTTGCCATAAGTATTCGGTCACCTGCTTTTACATGCTAATGAAATTAAGTGAGATCCCATGTTTAATATGACCTCAGCCCACCCTTTGCAGCTATTACAGCTTCAGCTCTTCTGAGAAGGCTTTTCACAAGGTTTAGGAGTGTGTTTATGGCAATTTTTGACCATTCTTCCAGAAGCTCATTTGTGAGGTCAGACACTGATTTGGGGCGAGAAGGCTGGCTTGCAGTCTTCGCTCTAATTCATTCGAAGGTGGTTTATCAGGTTGACTGCAGGCCAGTCGAGTTCTTCCACACCAAACTTGTTCATCCTAGTCTTTGTGGACCTTGCTTTGTGCACTGGTGCACAGTCATGTTGGAACAGGACAGGGCCATCCCCAAACTGTTCCACAAAGTTGGGAGCATGGAAATGTCCAAAACCTCTTGGTATGCTTAAGCATTCAGAGTTCCTTTCACTGAAACTATGGGGTCAAGCCCAGCTCCTGAAAAACAACTTGATAATCCTCCCTCTACCACACATGGCACAGTGCAGTCAAAGAAGTACCGTTCTCCTGGCTATCGTCAAACCCAGATTCGTCCATCAGATTGCCAGATGGAGAAGTGTTATTCGCCCCTCCATTGAATGCGTGTCCACTGCTCTAGAGTGCAGTGGTGGCGTGCTTCACACAACTGAATCTGACACTTTGCATTGCATTGCACTTGGTGATGTATGGCTTTGATGCAGCTGCTTGAAACCCAATCCATGAAGCTCTCTACGCACTTTTCTTGAGCTAATCTGAAGGCCACATGAAGTTTGTAAGTCTGTGGTGACTGACTCTGCAGAAAGTTGTCAACCTCTACACACTATGAGCCTCAGCATCTGCTGACCCCACTCTGTCATTTTACATGGCCTGTCACTTCGTGGCTGAGTTGCTGTCGTTCCCAGTCACTTCCACTTTGTTATAATACCTCTGACAGTTGACTGTGGAATATTTAGTAGCGGGGAAATTTCATGACTAGACTTGTTGCACAGGTGGCATCCCATCACAGTACCATTCTGGAATTCCCTGAGCACCTGAGAGCGACCCATTCTTTCACAAATGTTTGTAGAAGCAGTCTGCATGTCTAGCTGCTTCATTTTAAACACCTGCGACCATGGAAGTGATTGAAACACCTGAATTCAATTATTTGGATGGGTTAGTGAATACTTTTGGCAATATAGTGTATGTAAGTGTGGACGGGTGTGTGCATGTGAACATACTCTGGTGTCCTTGTCTCCATGGTCTCTGGCCATAGAAATCCAGACTTCCACTCAGGGTGTCCAGAGGGTTGGGGGAGGGATAATTTGTTCCAGGCTGAAACCAAAAAATGATACCATTAACTTTTATGTAAGATGCACATGCATTTTTGAATAATTTTAAGGTGGTACGTATGAGTTGTTGTTATTTTAATTTGCAAGGATATTCACTAGTACTAGCCTGCAAGATATTATTGGTAACAGATGTGCTAGTAGAGCAGCTGTACTAACAGCAGTACTTGTGGTGGCAGCAGTGGTACTGGTGGTAATAGTTCAAGGTAGCAACAGTAGCTGTATCACCTGACAGAGCTGCTGTACCAGCTGCTTCCTATCCTGGCTGTAACAGGAAGCCTGCTGATAGTAGAAACCAGGGTTCTGTGTCTGGATGGCGGTCAGACCCAACTTTATTGCCTCATCAAACAACTCACCAAATGACTGGAACCTGAAGAGACAGTCAGAATCACAGGTTGTGATAAATGCACACTATACTGGTAATTCTCTGTCAAAGTCATTATAGACTTTTGTATATATTTTTGCCAAATTCTGTGCTACTGTGAGATGGTAATTTCCCATACATGGGATAAATAAACATGTCTTATGTCTTAATAATAGTATCAGTCTGCATTCAGGAGGGATAAAGATTAATCCCCTGTACAAAATTACTCGGATAATGCAATAGATTCAACAGTTTTAGTGGCAAAACTTGTGAAATTGGCGCACAGTAGAATAAATTAACACAGGCTTTAAGGAGCTTGTGACTAAGTTGTATTAAAACTATACAAACACAATTGAAGAATAACTACAATGCCAACAGCAAATAGCCTGCCATGCACACAACCAAATATATGGCTCTTGCTTTACTGTTTTAGGAAAGTAGTAGAAAATATCAAAGTAAATAAAGACTGTTTTAATTTTACCATTTGTAATAATAAATCTGCAAGTATTTCTATGGTGTATTTACTTCCATGTGTGGCATCCATGGTGGGAGAAGTACTTATCCGTGTCTACACTGCATGCACTGATTAGGCATAACATTATGACAACCATTATTGTGCATGTCTCCCTTATGACTCCAAAACAGTTCTGACTCATCAGAGAATGAGTGTATTCTGAGTGTATCCTGTAGTGTGTCTAGCAACAGAATGTTGTAAGTGGGGGCTGTTGGGTCCTATAGGTTGCACACAAATCCGCACGAATGCCAGGGCCAAATGTTTCCCAGCAGAACATTATATTATCACAAGATGGTCAATATTATTTACTTCTCATGTCAGTGGTTTTAATGTTGTGGCTGTTGGGTGTATGCGTGATTTGTCTGTGTGAATCTCACTGTTTAGACATCCAAGCAGAGTGCTCAAAGGCAAGCTCAGCACTGCCAATCTTCTTTTTGCACAGGTCAATGTGCTTCCTGAACTGGGCTATGGCATCCAGAGGAGTGTTATGCTGGAAACAAAGGCGACAAATCTGAAGAGACAGAACAGAAAAAAAAAGGAGGCAGGAAAAAAGAAAAACTGTTAGTAATTGCAGGTTTAGCCAGCAACCTATTTGGGTGAGAAGTCAATGAGCTGAATCACAGCACTTTCTTTCCAGTTGCAGCCTTGTACATATAGTAGATTAATGCCATCTATAATATAAGAAAGGCCCTTCTCAAAATTACAATCTTATTTCGGGATCTGAAGAACTTTCCTTATACACATGATGTTTATTATTACCCCATGTTTCTTATCTGTGTCTACACTACAACAATCCCTTAAGGAATAACAAAAACTGAAAAATATGCAAACTCCTTAAACTTGGGGATGGGAACACCCATGTGTAATATTTGGTAGGATTTACCAGGCTGCAACCAGCTGAATACTCATCACAGAAATGCGAAAGGTCCTCGCTAGAGCCAGTATTTGTTTTGACTGTTCTGAGCTACTGCAGAAACATGGCCATGGAACATTGTGGTGTAGATATGAATTCTAAGCCAATAAGAAGTTCGACTACAGACCTAATTCTCTCATTGTGGAGTGCCCAGTTGTTTTCTTGTCCTAAACTGATCCCCATTCATTGTAACTCACCAATGTGTTTCTCAAAAGGGTATTGTCACCATACAACCACAAGCAGACAAGCAAATGTACCTTGTAGTTGATAAATCCAGCCATAGTTTTGATCTCCAACATGTTGGTCTCATGCGCTCTCAGCTCATGCACGAGACTGTATGCAATTCTGTAGTACCTGCAGACACACAAAGAAATTGTTTACAACAAACTACGGATCATACTATACTACTAGAGTGCAAGATTAACACTAATTATTTGTTCACAGTATTCATATGTTCAAATTATAGCCAAAAACCATTATATTTAGATTCCATGATGAATCTCCGGGCTCAGTCTTACTTGAGGGCATTTTGAGTGTCCTGTTTCAGTTCACTGAAGAAACCAATCTTAAACTGGTGTCTGACAAACAGCAGCTGGGAGCAGCAAGAGATAGAGAAAAAATAGCAAAGTGACATTTAAAAGTAGAAGCAAGAGGAAAATCCTCATCTTTTTTTACTTTTATCCCAAATAGTTCTGTAAAATGCATTTATACGGCATTCATTGGTTCGACTGTCATCATTTTAATACCTGATGTGTTGTCTTGTTGAGGAATTCTTTGTGTGATTTCACACGGCGAATCTCTGTGTAATAGTATGTCTGAGCATGTTCATAAAAGGCATTCTCCAACCTTCAGAAAGACATTCCCAGAACAAGATGTTAAGGTCACCTGCCCATAAATCTGACTTTAAATCAGACCACATCCGGTTAAGTAAATTAGGATGTACCTTATAATGTAGCCCACCAAGTGATCAGTGTGTGGCAGAACAAAGAGGCTCTTGCCAGACAGATCACAAGCATTACAAAGAGCTGATGCTCTCTCTGATGCAACCAGGTCCTCTCCTATGTAAACAAGATGACAAAGAAATCATTTTGAAACAGGTGGCTCATTCAAAACATAAGACTAAATTGTTCTTAATCCCCTCCTTCAAAAATATGACCAGTGAAACACAGTGACCCCTTCCCCTTCCCCCCAATAGCCTTTACCTGGAGGAAGAGGGGTTTTCTTCTGGATTAACACTACAGCCACTTTGGTGTTCCTGCCCTGTAGACTGGTCCTAAAAGTATACAGACACAATATTATTGTATTCTGGACATACAAGATTAAGCAGCCATCCGATACAATGTCAGCATGTGTCAAACTGTAATACGATTAGATACTCTTTTGATTAAATAAATGGTCATTACCTGACAATCTCCACTTTGGTTGCGCATTCAGACTGCTTTTCTTTCCACTGTGGGTCATCCCAGTCCAATTCATAGAAGAGAACAACCAGAGCAGGTACCAGGTTCAGATGTTTGTTCATCCAGCCTGTTTTCAGGATGCCTTTAGGTATGTACCACTCATATGATGTCCGCTACACAAACAGACAGAGAAGATAAAGGTGTTCAGTCATACATTCTGCATGCAGTGTTTTTTAGCATGTGAATACAAGCATAAATTATTTCCCAACTACTACGTAGAACAATATGGTCTTTTGCATTATCTTTGTCTGCATATGTAATGCTCACCTTAGTGCGACATTTGGGGTACTCATGGTCTCCTGGTAGAACCTTAAAAGATATGGGGACTCTGTCAGCCCGACGATTGGCACAGAAGGCGTCCCAAATGGCCCGGTGAACAGCATTGTATACCACATCCAGACCAGTTAAGGCTACAAAAGCCATGGGACGACAACATAGCTCCGGAGGAAGCTCCCACTGGGAACCTGCCATTGTGACGGTTCAAAAATAGATACACCTACACAAAAAAGAGAAACATAACTACAATAGCATATAACATATAACAAAAATTGTCTCTTGGCTTGTTTTACTGTGTCTAAATGCACTAGTACGTGAAGACTAATTTATTTTAAGGATTAAAATGATGAATGCGTTTCTATTACTAATGTAGTTACAGTTCGAAGGTTAAACCAGAAAGAAGTGTTTTCGAAATTAACTGAACTAAAAATCATCTTCTGATACAAAATTAATTTCGAGGGATCACAACTAAATGTCGACCGAGGTAGTGAGCATGAATTGATAACTAACAACTTGGTAGTCACGAGATTTGGAGATTAGCATTAGCCGAGCTGAGCTAAGTGGTTGCTAATACTTACAGCTCACTTGTTTACATCGTGCACACTGAAACTCACTTATGGTACTCTTGTTGTGTTTCTCCACATTTCTGTGTGTAGTATCTTCACAGAAAAATCTATTTCAGAAGATTACACATCAAAAATTGGCTGACACTGTATAGGACTATATCTTTGTGTGGCAGATGAGACGAAAGCGGAACTGGGTTCGCTAAAGCCAGTGCTGGTGTCCTGTTAGCATTCTCGATGAAATAAAAACAATTATGTATGAACCTGCATGTTCCTTAAACGACAGCATACCTCAGTCGCATCACTTCACGTGAACTGGTAACGGTGCTAAACGCAGCAAGCTTGTTTGACTTAGCCAGCTGCTCTTCATGGACTGTTAGATGATCACTGGGCTTCTGTAATAAGGTTAGCAGTAATCGTTTGCTAGCTAGTGGGCGAGGTTGCAAATTTCGCTAGCAAGTACACATCAATGCACTTGTAGTTTTAGGCTGTTTTACGTCGATTTAACCCAATCCCACTTATCTTCCCTATTAAATAATCGACATATCAACAGCGACGAGACAAAAATGAAGATTAATTCAGCAGCTGTTGCTGAAGCAACAAAAACTCTCCAGCTAGTCAGCTGATAGTGGCAGCGCTTGAGAAAACACTTCCGGTTCAGACTGTTTTTTCCAAAATTAAAGTGCCATCGACATGACTGAAGTTTTGACAAGAAAAGCAGAAGATCGGAATGAATTTAGATAATAATAAAATACCGGTACTATCTACATGCGCACAAAGTCGAAACAAAGCTATATGTTTGAATGATTCAAATTCAAAGTTCAAATTCAAAGTAGGCTTTATTGGCATGAAAGTTTCTTAAAAAAAACAATATTGCCAAAGCAAAGCATCGCATCAAAATACAATACAATGAATCAGATATATACATTATGAACATTCTATTAATTATATACTGTGTGTGTGTGTGTCATATATGTTAACATATACTGGGCAGCAAGGTGTGCCCGCTCTCCTTCTCCGAGGAATATTTTTAATTTGGAGAGGCCGTCCAGCTCTTTGAAACCTGGAACCAAAGAGCTGAACTTGTTCCAATAAATTTCTCTTGTGTCATTTAATTTTGTACATTGTAGGAGAAAGTGCATCTCCATCTCAACCTCACCTGTCGAACAGTGACCACATGTTCTGTTTTCTTTTGGTTGCCATGATTTTTTGTGTCTTCCTGTTTGGATTGCCAGTTTGTGGTCACTGAGCCTGTACTTGGTTAAGATCTGTCTCTGCTTTCTATCTCTGACAGTAGAGAGATATTCTGCTAATTCATAATCTCTTTGAAGGGCAAGATAACATTCCAATCTACTTTGGCTTTTAGTTGTTTCTTCCCAATGGTCCAGATAGCTTTCTTTATATTGTGCTATAATTGGAATTACCCTGATTTCTGTTTGTAGAGCAGTGTTGTTGTGAGGCTGGTCAGAGTTTGTCTGAGAGGGTGCAGTTAGCCTCAGTACCAACTGACATAGGGGACTCTTTTCTGGGCTCAGCTCTTGGGTTTGGAGGGCTTTGGAGTGGAGGGTGTCTCTGGGACTGGATTTCAGGTGGTTAAAAAAGTTGAGCGTTCTCTTCTGAACGTTGATTATCAGTGGGTATCTGCCTAATTCTGCTCTATATGCATTTGTTGGTGTGTTTCTGTGTATGTGTAAAATGTATCTGCAATAGAAATAACTAAAATGTATCTGCAAAATGTAAAAAATGTAAAATGTATCTGCAATAGAAATAACTCATCTAGATCTTTATATTGTTTTATTTTACGTTTTAGTGACACAACCTTGGTGATGGCAGTGAGGAAATTAATGTTATTTGCTACATGAAGCTAGAGAAAAACATATTTGTTTGTAGGTTAATGAATGATAATTAGTATATCAGTAATGCATTGCCATGAAAACCCAGCTGTACAATACATTTAAAGTGCATTATGATGGTCATTTTGGTGAGCAGATGACTAAATATTAACACAGAGATTTCCACATGTCAGCCAGTGCATTCACTGATGACTATGAGAATGATCACAGGAGAGATTGCACATGACGTGGTTATAAAGCTACATAAGCTTTGAATGAGGTGCAGCAGCTAGCGATCTCTCTATCAAGGTGCAATTCCATAGCTGTTCTGCTTTGCAGAATAAGTTGTATTTCTGCCACGACTTCATCTGCTACCAAAGTGGATGGAGGAGGAAAAGAAATAATAGTAAGATCAAGAGTCTAGCCTTCATCAGGGCTGAAGGCCATGAGCCAAAATGCAACAGAAGAATAAAGTTGTTCCATTTACTACAAGTGCTGCTGGAGTGTTGACCTTTCTGCAGCACTTCAGGTGCTCATGCAGCTCTTTCTGCTGTCTGTGCAGAGAAAAATGCATCAACAGAAGATGGAAAAGAGTGGAAGATGGGCTTATAAACCCAATAATACAAGTTTAATAAATTAATACAGAATAGAATGTCTTTGTTTTCATTGTACATGTGCAATGAGACTGAAAATCCACACACTGACAGTGCAAACATAGCTATAATAATAGAAATGACTTGTGTGAAAATGTAAGTTTAAAACAAAGGCAACTGAGACAAGACAAAAATTTAAGACTCAGCAGCACTTAATGAGGGTATAATTCAGTTTTTTAGTCCACTTGTTCTTGTTTTACCTGTCCGGTAACATCAGTTCCAAGGCAGCCATTCAAACAGAGAATGAGTGGGAGTTTGAGGATGCTATGGGCTTTTTGAGGCAGCAATTGTGTAGGTCTTCCAGGTGAGGGAAATGGGAAGTTAATGCTTTTCTCTCTGCAACTGTTCATCTGTCAGACCACACATGCAGCTAGTTGGTATGCTTTCAATGGATCAGCGATAGAAACTATAAAATATGGGAGTCTGAAGACTAGTTTACATATGAAAACGTAATTTCAGTCATAAAGTGAGTGAGTCTGGATGGAAAGTCATTGATTTAATGCAGTTAAAATATATATATATATTTTTTTATTAAAAATTATTGACAATCTGGATATTTAAGCCTACGTTTAATTTAGCTAATCATAAGATGTCTTTTTTCAAAATGTACAATTTGTCTGCTTTGCCACAGCTTGCATGAGTTCATTAGAAGCCGTCTGCAGCTCAGCTGACTCTCTCTGGAAACATAATGGTTAAATTCAAACTTGCAGTAGAAGTAGCGTAGAGTACACAGACTGATGCCTCCCAGCTTCCTGTCATTCTGTCTTTCTCGGCAGCATCGTCTCGCTCCAGCTAGAGGACACGGGGGAAAGGCTGCAGACATGGGGCAGCATCCCACTAACTGGAACACCGCCTGCTTAACACAAGGTTAGTGTCTTCAATATATGTGTCTCTTTTGTAGTGCTTGCAGGCTAGTCGTCGTCGTACACTCTCTCAGTCGGTATCCTATTTAACCTTAAGGTGACAGTCACGTTCTCGTGTTCCGCATGTTGTGACCGCTGTTCGTTCGCTGCGTACCTGCAGTGTGGCGGTCATTGAGCGTGAGGGGTGGATGATGCAGTGAATCTGCCCTACAGTATGTGATGGTGTAGACCAATGTCATGCGTGAAAAATGACTCGCCAGACTCCATTCATAAGTGTCCCACTTGAATGTTTTCACTCTTTGTGGGAAACCGTCTTATTAAATACATTTCGAATTGTTCGTTTTAGGAATGGGTTGAACGAACTGCTATAATCGGCATGGTTTGATCCAGCAATATTTTAGGGTCTCACTGTCTATACATTATCAGTTTCCTTCCACATTAATCCCACATCGACTAAAATATTCAGCCATCTTGGACAGCAGAAAATTCTTTACAATGCGAATTCAAATTCACCCACATTTGACTGAAAAAATAAATAAATAAATAAATAATATTTCCATCTGGTATGACCATGGTGTAGCGTGTAAAGGTAAAGCCCAAAAGCACCAATGGTTCTTCAGAACAATATTGCTGAGAGGGGTCATCTGTGAACTATACAAACAGGCTCTAAAGAGGCTGTTGATGACCTTTGGATAAGGTTATGAATTCTAACCAAGAGTAAGGGTCTGCCGGAGGAAAACTGCTTAGAGTTCCCACAGGAAGTTAGTCAAATATTTATCACATCATGTTGCTGCAGCTGATGGAGTGTGGGTTGTGTGTCATGCAAAGGGTTTTTTTGCCAAAAAAAACAAAACATAATGATTGCTGTCAGCAAATAGGGATCAACAGTATTTAATGTTCCAACATAATAGTGCCTATCTAAAAATAAACAAATCAGACAAAACATTCCCATTGCCTGCTATAGCATATTGTTCACAAAACACGAACACTTTGTTAAGTCAAGTGGGATAAGACCAATGACTAAAATCCTGAGATACAATTCAGGATATTCAGGGTGACTGATCAGTGTATATTTAAGTAGCTAAGTAGCATGTACTTAATACCTGTCAAATCAAAATAATTCAGAATCTTTCAAAAACATTTTCAACAAAAAAAGAAGTCACCACCTGGATTTAATTAAGCAAACAGGTACGACTCTCCTATTGGATAATGGCTGCATGGGCGATTATCTTTCAGCTGACAACAAGTTAACCTCAGCTGATGCAATGAGTGGCTTCTCATTTCTTAAACAACCATGTCTAAAGACACATCCTGTGGTCGTTGAAAAGATGTCTGTTTGAGAAGGGTCAAATCATTGGCATGCATCAAGCAGAGAAAACATTTAAGGAGATTGTAGAAACTACTAAATATGGGTTAACTGTTCAATGCATTATTAAAAACTGGAAGGATAGTAGGATAGGAACCATCGTCTTTGAGGAACGTTTTTTGAGAAAACGTTTCACCACTCACCCGAGTAGCTTCTTCAGTTCTAGGGGGCAATGATGATGTGTACAAGAAGGGACTGAGTAGACTCTAATTCCAGAGGAAGCTTAGGTCTTTTAACGTATCCAGCAAGTTGCTGGAGATTTTCTGCTAATCTGTTGTTGCAAGTGCCCTGTACTTTGCTGTGGTTTGTTGTGGGAGCAGTACCAGCAAAAAGGACATAAGTAGGATCGACAAATTGATCCGAAAGGCTGGTCATGTCATTGACAGTGAGTTGGAGACATTTCAGTGAGGGACAGGAGGACACTAGACAAACTGTTCTCCATCATGGAGAATCCATCACGTCCACTACACCAGACAACAGGGCAGCAGAACTCATTCTCAAACAGACTGATCCAGCTCTGCTCCCACACTGAACGTAATTTGTAATTTTCTAACCAGCTGTATAACAGCTCACCTTTCTGTAATAGATAACTCCATGTTATTCATGTTAACGGACACTACTGCACCTTACACCTTACCCTGTGAATATAATATATTCTTCCATCTCTATTTCTTGTACATTTCTCCATATGCTAATTTGTACATTTTTGCTTATACTATTTTAATTAGGGCCCTATTGAATTTCGAATGTTTATTTTAGTATTTTCTTTTTTATTAGTATTCCCCAAAGTAAATCGCATTTTTGACAGCCTATAAGTACTCGAAAACTCATGAACATTTGCCTACCCCCCAAAAGTCGGGCGTAAAATTACATATTTTGGGGGTCTCGCTCAAGGGCGTAACAAAATGGCTAAACAGCGCCACCTAGATGTATGTTTTCGCAGTAGCCCCTCAACACGGTTTCAGGCACGTCTACGACATTTGGAGGGAGTATGTAACAGACAGAGACACACAAAAAAGCCATTGAGCCATAGTCCAACTCCAACAGGAAGTCTGCCATCTTGCATGAAAAATCATATTTGGCCACAATTGTGGACATTTCCACACCTCGTATTTGAATGAACTCCTCCTAGAGCTTTCATCCTATCTGTTTGAAACTTGGCGTGTGTGTTCTTAAGGCATTGACAATGTAAAGTTATCAAAATCGTAATTGCTGGATTTACTATGGGGGAGGGGCGGGGCCACGAAATTTGGCGTGCTTTCATGAAAATTTGACGTGCTATAACTTTGTGAAAAATACTCCAATCGTCCCCAAATCTCTGATATATAATGCCAGTCTGGCCTACAACACATTACCATAACAACATTTGGTGATTTTCAGAGCGCCACCTAGTGGCGATACAAACATTTCATTTTTACAGGATGACGTCCATCTCGGACAATATTGACCACCCAGGGCTGAAACTCAGTGAAACTATCAGAAAAACTTTTTTTTTTTTTCAAAAATCTGATACTCCATTGACCTTTAAGGCTGATTTTCAGGCAAACGTGTGCGGCTTTCATATACTTTCCTAGAGCTGTCTGAATCTTCTTGAGTTTATTAAGACCCATATTCTCTAAAATTCGGCTACATGATTAATTAGGGGGCGGGGCAAAATCGCTCTATAGTGCCCCCTGGAATTTTTCTTTGAGGCAGCCCCGTCACAGTTTTCAACACAGAGTTATGGAACCTCAGCCGAATTGTAGACCATGGCAAGACGTACAAAAAGTATCTTGGAGCAATAGGCTAAAACTAACAGGAAGCGAGATATTTATGCATGAAAATTCGGGCTGGTTGACAAGAGGTCATATTTGAACATACTCCTCCTAGGGATTTTATCCAATTGACTTCAAACTTGGTAGGTGTGGTCATATCGACATCCTGAGTAAAAGTTATCAAAAGTATGAACCTTGAGGAAACTGTGTGGGCATGGCGCTCCATCAAATTTGACCCTCTGAGTAAAATTGTAACTCCATTGACTTTTTGGCTAGTTTTTAAGGCAAAACTGTGTGGCTTTCATATACATTCTCATAGCTGCCTGAAACTTCTTGTGTTTATTAAGACCCATATTCTGTAAAATTCACCTGCATAATTAATTAGGGGGCGGGGCAAAATCGCTCTATAGTGCCTCCTAGACATTTTCTTTGAGGCAGCCCTGCCACAGTTTTGGACACACTGCAGTCCTTTCATTCCTACAACAAACTTTTGCAGAGCATCTGGCTGATGAACATTTTTGGCCCACACCCATCATCCTCATCTTTCATTTTGACCTCAGCTACACTCCTTTAAAGTTTGGCATGCATACTTTGTACAGTTGCAGTGCAGTCACAAAGTAGTAGTTCCTTCTACAGTGGTTGTCTCCAGGTCCACAGCGAGCCATAATGACAGACAGACAAACTCACAAGCTGAAAATAATACCAGCCACACTGTTACAGCTAGAAACAATTAGTAGGAAAGTGAATAATACACCACCCAAAGACATGCTCATTAGGTTAACTGGTGATTCTAAATTGGCCATATGTGTGAATATAAGTGTGAGTGGTTGTCTGTCTCTCTGTGTTAGCCTTGCCATAGACTGGCGACCTGTCCAGGGTGTACCCTGCCTCTCACCCAATGACAGCTGGGATAGGCTTAACAGGAATAAGCAGTTATAGAAGATGAATGAATAAAAGATAAAAACCCACAACCAATGTTACAGTTACAGAGTTACAACTGCAGTCTGAAAAGCTCTTTATCCTCTGTGGTTTGCTCCACACTATTATCAGTTAACCACATTTTATGAGCCACGATTTAATACTTTCGGTCAGTTGGTGCTGCTGACATGGAAACATGGTTACAGCAAGGTTTAGTCCAACATTTCTCAAAGTGTTGAATCACTTTGCTGATTCTAACCACTTTAGTTTTAAAGAAATCAAATGACTTCATGTCTTCAATCTTCAATCCTGGTTGCAGGGTGAAGTATGTCCATATGTTTTTTACTTTTGTCCTAGAGTGGATGTACGGTTAAAACATATTTTTGCATTTAAATAGTGATAAAAGTCCATAAAACTTGGAACTGGTGTTTTCGCCTCTGTCCTTCTTCAACAAGTTAAAAAACAAGAAGAAAGAAAGTAAAGCACTAACAAACAGTTCATGAAACAAACCGGACTTCAGTAAACTAGTTAATCTTCATGTCTGAGTGACATCCAGAGCTTTCACGGGGCCTACAGATGGCCAGCTGTGCACACTCTCTTGTTAGAAATATAATGCTTCTTCAGTATCCATAATGCAAGTAATTATTAAGTTTGATCACTTTAATAATAAACTACCAAGTAATTCCTTCTGGTTTCTGATTTAGTGGTGTGGTTTAATACCAGTTCAAAACATACCCATTTGTCACTGAGTGCAACTTTCAGTTTTCTTGAGAATGAACTCATCTTAAGCTTTACTTAAACCTCACAATTCCCTTACATTAAATCAAGTATTTTTTCCCTGAAGTTGAATGGGTCCCATTAAGGGCAATTGCATGCGTAAACTGTGCCTGACCTAAAGCTATGCTCAGCAGTGCTATCATGTGTACTATAGAGTGCCCTGGGCATTTATTCTTGAGTGTCAGAAATCATTGTGAAATTACTCCTTTCAGGAACTAGCCAGGAGTGTGCTTTCCATGCCACATGTTGAGCTTCTTCATCAAACAGTGGTGACTGGAACTGGGCAGATCATTAGTGCCCGAGCAACGAAGTGCAGGGGCGCAACGGGGCCATGCAACGGAGTTTCAAGGACCCTATTGTTTTCGTACTGTTTATTAGTGCCGAGGGGCCTCGTGCCATAGGTGCCATAGGCACGAGGCCACTCTTGATCTTCTGCGTGTTTCTTTGCAGTTTTTTTACTTATTATTCATTTTCCGCCCTTTTTCGCTGATTAATGTGGCCCGAACCGGCGAGAGGACCCCAACACATGATATATCGAAACGTGTGTTTTGATCCCGAATCCTATGCTATTACTTGGATAAGCGATCTGTGAGTTTTTCGCGAATTTATTCGCGAAAAAAGGCAAAAAATTTCCCATTGAAATGAATGGGAGACCCCGAAAAATCAACAGGCATTTTCTACAATCAACTGCTCTGGCATACTTTCACCCAGACACTTCATTTAAACTTAAAACGTAGACACTCTTGTCTTCTCTTCAGAGATTCCCTTCACTTATCGACACCTTTTACCGTTTTTAAACCATTAAGCCTCAAAGTTGTGAAGGTTTTTACTCAAATTTCAGGGTTTATAATGGGTGTGTATTGCGCGGAATGTTCGCGCTAGAGTGGATGACATCATCAGCTAATGGTCTGAGGAACTTGGGTTGGAGGTGCCTGAGGCGGTCTGGGATCGTGCTCAAACAAGAGTGAATGGAACTTCATCCTGTGCCAGACTTGGCCTGATACAGTTCAAAGTTTTTCACAGAACTTACTACACCAAATCTAGACTCTCTAGAATTTATTCTGACATTGAGGATAGGTGTGAGCGCTGTAACACTACGCCAGCAGATATGACCCATATGTTTTGGACCTGCCCTTTCTTAAGAAATTTTTGGTCATAAGTCTGTAAAATATTGAACGAAGCATTCAACACTAATGTCAAACCCTCTGCAGACATGGCCATCTTTGGATTGTTGATTAATGAGTCCATGCTACCCACTGATAAGATGGATGCTTTTGCCTTTGCCTCTTTAATAGCCCGCAGAAGAATAGTTTTACAATGGAAATCCCCTGATCCACCCAAGGTATCTGTCTGGCTCGGTGAACTAATGTTTTTTTTTTGAAGTTAGAGCAAATTAAGTATTTCACTAGAGGTTCAACTAGGAAATTTCACAAAATTTGGGACCCTTTGATTGTGTACTTTGAAAGCCTCAATACCCTCCCATAAGTTATCACAGCCCTGACACATGTTTTGATCTTGCTAAACTATAGTCATGTATCTGAGTGCAGAATGCTGCCCCCCTTGTCTGTCTGCTTGTTTTTTGTTTTTTTTTGTTTTACACGTGGGTGGGTGGGCGGCTGGGTTTTGTTTGGTTTACAAAGAAGTAAGAAAATTCATTCAAGAATGTACTTAAATGCTTTTTAATGCACTGTACTACCTTTCTTGAATAAATATATATATATATAAAAAATAATTAATTTATGAACACACACAATGTCCATGTATTATGGCACATTGTAATGACTAAATAATACACTTCTCCTAAACCCTTTTTAGAAATGCTTGTTTTAACAAACTAAATGGCACCATCTGCTGGACAAAGTAGCGCACTACGTGCAAAAATGAGGGAATCACTCAGGCAGGGGCAGGTTTCACTTTCACAACCATAACACGCCCAAAGTTTAACGAAAAGTCACAATTTTCGCAGTGAGTGACCAACACCCATATCAGTACATCCTGACAATTTGAAGAGAATCCAAAGACCTTGAAAGGAACAGCAGCTCATACAAAAAACACCAGATATTTTGTAACATTTCCTGTCCACAGTGGGTGGCGCTACAATAATTGTATGAATATTGTCATATGGATGTGTTCAGATAGGGACCAGCAACAATACTGTAAAGTTTGATGCACTTTGGACTGAATTAAAGCACATTTAATACTACTTCCTGTTACATCCCGCGTCATCAAATATGAATAAAATTTTGAGGGGCCAGAACACCCACGCCACTTCGACGGAAAGTCATTTTTTTTCCCTCAGGACACTGCCTATACTTGTAACTATCTATTTCCAATTTCCTATTTTGAATTCAATCTGACAAGGTTAAATGTCTGTGCCCCCCACATTCCAAAACAAAGATTTTTCAATGTCAAGTTTTTTTTCTCACTTTTTTTCACTTTTGTGGAGAAAATAGCAGACTTCCTCTTGGGTTTATGGCGCCTTTTGATGTTTTTGTGTGTCCTGGGATGTTACATAAATGTGACATATTTCCAGATTTTTAGACACGACAGGCTTCCAGGCCTGGTCCGTAGAAAATGTGTAGGTGCCGCTACAGAGCCATTTTGCCACGCCCGTGCTGGGGGCACTTACTGGGCCAATGAATCTTTCTGCAACGTTTCAGTAGTTTTCGTGCATGTATGACAGAATCATGATTTTTTTTCCTCGATCAACCATGAATAATAATAATAATCATAACTAGAAAATTTTTGAAGTGCCGAGTGGGCTGTTGCCATTAGCTGCTAATGTTGGCAATTAGCATGATGCGCTAGCCACCAATTTTAACATTGGTTTAGTGTTACCATGACTTTTAAGCCACTAAAAATTAAGTAGATGCTAATTGCTAACATGCTAATGCTAATATGCGATTCGCTAACATGCTAATGCTGCCACTAATGCTACCACCAATTTCTACCACTAAAAATTAGCATTAGCCGCTAATGTTAGCAATTAGCATGACGCGCTAGCCAATTATTTTAACATTGGTTTATTGTTAGCATGACTTTTAAGCCACTAAAAATTAAGTAGATGCTAATTGCTAACATGCTAATGCTAACATGCTAATTGCTAATATGCTATTCGCTAACATGCTAATGCTGCCACTAATGCTACCACCAATTTCTACCCACTAAAAATTAGCATTAGCCGCTAATGTTAGCAATTAGCATGACGCGCTAGCCAATGACAGACAGACACCTGTCATTGTTCAACTTGGGTGCCAAAAGCCAAAATGGCCGCCCCACAGACCAGTTACTTCAGTTAGAAGTTTCCCGAGTGGGCTGTTTCCATTAACATTGCCCCAAAATGGCCGCCCTACAGACCAGTTACTTATGTTTTCCCGCCTCTTTCTGTGGAGCCCCTGGTTGCCACGGTTACCAGTTTGAATATCAGTTAGAAAAGGACTAGAGTGGGCGAAAATGCTGAAACCACGGCCTCGAACAGGAAGGCCTTGTGGCCAAACCGTGTGTCCAATCGTTGAACCGACTTCACTTTGGGCATCTTGAGGCTTTCCTGAACGTCTAGATATGCAGTTTGTGGGTAAAATGTAGAAATGTGAGCTATTTAAAGCGATTTAAAACAAAGGATTGCTTCTGCTTTGCTCCACAAATTTAACATTAAAGTCTATGGAGCGAGGAAGGGGTTTGCTGGCGCAGCTTTGCGTCTCACGCCAAAACTATAAGACTTACAGCTTTAGCAGACGAATTGTGAGCGAGAAGACAAATTTTCCTACGTTTCTATGTATAAATTATGTCTGTGGTGTGAAATTTGTGGCCACCGGAGCAGTTTCTATTTTATTTTTTGCCTAATGTTCTTCTCTCCTCTTCACTCTAGCTGATGATGTCATCCACTCTAGCGCGAACATTCCGCGCAATACACACCCATTATAAACCCTGACATTTGAGTAAAAACCTTCACAAATGTGAGGCTTCATGGTTTAAAAACGGTAAAAGGTGTCGATAAGTGAAGGGAATCTCTGAAGAGAAGACAAGAGTGTCTACGTTTTAAAGTTTAAATGAAGTCTCTGGGTGAAAGTATGCCAGAGCAGTTGATTGTTGAAAATGCCTGTTGAATAAATTCGCGAAAAACTCACCGATCGCTTATCCAAGTAATAGCATAGGATTCGGGATCAAAACACACGTTTCGATATATCATGTGTTGGGGTCCTCTGGCCGGTTCGGGCCGCATTAATCGGCGAAAAAGGGCGGAAAATGAATAATATATAAAACTGCAAAGAAACACGCAGAAGATCAAGAGTGGCCCCTCCTCCCTATGGGAGGAGGGGCCACTCTTGACATAGGCACTCGGCACTAACTAAAAATTAAATAAATGCTAATTGCTAACATGCTTATTGCTAATATGCTATTCACTAACATGCTAATGCTGTCAGTAATGCTACCACCAAATTCCACCATTAAAAATTTGCATTAGCCGCTAATGCTGCCCTCCTCCCATAGCTTGCTATGGGAGGAGGAGCCTCGTGTCATAGGCACACGGCACTAATTACTCTCAGAGTCTACAGAAACATAACAGGTAGGTTGCCATGAAATAGTTTTTTCTCCAAATAGGCAACAGTGTTTTTTAAAAGATCATGTCCACATTTAGGGGACATTTCTTCGACCTGTTTTTAAGCCATCAGCGGGTCCGGCACAATGAATTTTCCGAGCAGGCACTTATGCATTTGAACGGCAGATGCAAGTGTGGTTGGACAGGACAGTCTTGTGGTCAGGAGTTGCTGTGATAAATTGAGAGAACAATCAATTAATGCATGAAAGTTAGCATATAATCACCGACAGACCTGGATCTACACGAGTGGAACAGGTAGCTAGCTCACAGACAGACTAGGAATTGATCAATCAATTAGATATGATTAATAAGTTCAAAACATATACAGCAGGATATTTGAGTAATTGTGTGAAGCAGGTATATGCTGGTATGATCATGTCAATATGACTATCAAGAGATAATTTCACTATGCTTTTTTTTTTTTTTTTTGCATAGATCACGCAGGATGTTTGAATAGAAATAGTCTGTCACAAGTAAAAATCCCGCACTGAAAACGTTACTTAAAAGGACAAAAAGCAGCGACCCCCCCCAACCCCCACATACTTCATACCTGTTTTAGAAAAGATGCAGGCATCAGTGTAAGTGAACAGCAGACACCGGTGTGGTTGGACAGCTTACTCTTGCAGTCGGATGGAGGACACAGGACACTTTTGTGACAACTTCCTGTGATAAATTGAGAGAGATGAATTAATGTCCATGAAGGTCAAGTTAGCAAGTAATCACTGACAGACAGTGCCGGCACTCCGCACACGCACATCACGCACTGCGCGTAGGGCCTGGGGGGGCACCAAAAAATCTGGGTTGTGAAAAATCATCACAATAGGCTACTAGTATAAATAACAAATAAAATATGTCTAAATCATGTTAATATACAAAAGCAATACAAAAGTATATAAAAAAAGTCCCCACCCCCCAAAGTCCCCACCTCCCAGTGGTTTGTTCAATTATGCTTCAATGTCAAATTTGGCAGACACCGACCCTAGACATGGCCTCGAAAAGGCACCAAGAGCTGGGGGCGGAAAAAAGGAAGAAGAAGAGACAGCGGGATAATGCTTGCGCGTTGCTTGCAGGTAAGACAATGTTTTAAATAAAAATGTTAGTTTGTAGCCCTTGCGTGTATGCATGTCTATGCTTATGCTAGGTAATTCTACCGTCAATAAACTTTATAGCGTAAATAAGCTCCTAGCCATGTTCATGTTCAAGTGTTTGATTATGCTTAAACTGGGCTTGCTATTTCTTTTAGCCATCAGAGATTTAGTCAGGTAAGTAATGTTAGCCTATTAGCGTATGCTTTGCATTTCAGGACGCTTTTTTGGCATTTGTTATCAATTATGATCAAACGATGTGTAGTGAAAAGGTAACGCTACAAGTGACACTTTCACAACGTAATGAAATGATGAGTGGGAAACGGCTCTTGTTAAGGTGAACTTCAGAAAAACCCTGCAACTGAAAGTGATGTGATTTTACCAACTTAGACCATCTTAGATAAGTTTCGTTGTTCTATGCAGTCATTTTCAAGAGGTTCATAGGCCAAGCGCGACATTTGTTGGTGAAACTGCAATTAGAAAAAAAACAACACAATCTCAGTGTTGTATATTTTAATATTCACAGAGTTGTCAAATTATGTACAGATTTATTATATTCTGCCTCATCAGACCTCTTTTAAAGCTAAAATAGAGTATTGAAGTTTAAATGTTCCAGTGACACATAGGCCTATATAAAAGACTAATGTGTGCAATATTTTTGTATGTTGGTTCAATCAAAAATGCATTTCAGTAGAATCCCTGAATATTTTGTCTTGTATTTCTGAATGCAGGGTCAATGCTAAGATACATGCAAGGAGCAGCTCAAGGCCAGGAGGAAGAAGCATCTAGTTATGTATGGTTATTTGCAGTTTAAAATTCATTTTTTTGTCTGCGCATTTTTCATGCGCAGACATACACAGTAAAATGTGAAACTAGTTACCCGCACAACTATAGCACAAAGAAATCGAGATACATTGTTTTTTTTTTAAACATAAGACAACAAATAATAAATTAACAGATGTAAATAAAGTCTTAAAGTTTTATTGTTCTGACTCAGTTCACTGTTTCACTGCTCCGACGCTGCGCCCCGCTGCGACACACACTGTCACGTATGACACGCGCACAGGCGAATTGACTGGACCTTGGCGCTTCACACGTTACATTTAACATTTTCAGTGTCATAATTATGCGGCGGTGGTAGATGTTCAAAAAGTACCCTGGTACCGACCAATGGTACCGACCCAAATAGGTACCGACACCAAAAATGGTCCCCGGTTTTCATCCCTAGCTAAGATCCACAAGAAAGTGAAGACATACCGGTACAGAAACTAGGAGCTTCTTTTCCACCAGCAGCACAACTGTGTGATTAGCTAGCGGGCGGCTAACCTGCTTGTAGCCAACTGTGACTACTGCACAAACGTTCATGCTCACTTGTAAAATACACTAAACAACGTGCACACAATTCCCGGCAATTCACCGTTCACAGTTTTCCCATTTGTAATCATCAACACCGCCATGATAGCTAAAAGGCACATGCGGTGACGTCAGCTATTTAGTCTAATAACAATAAATAACAAACATCATTGTGACCAAATATCGCTGAAAATAATGGACTAACCGCTGTATATTTCGTTTGAATTTAGATGGATGATAATGGATTTCTGCTTACCTTTTCCATGTGCATGCCAACGGACGATGACGATCTTCTCATATCTTCTCGCGCGATGTCGCTTTGCTTTTCCCGCCTACCTGTAGAAACTTAATTGCCTCACGTTCTGGCAACATGAATGGATCTAATGAATATTTAGTTGTTTGATTTCATGCAAACCCAACATGATTTAATCATGTTCACCTTTGAAACATGAAATTATAGCGTACATAACACATGTTACACGTTAGTTAACCTAACAGCCCAATGGTTTCCTTTTTTTGAGTGCAGAAGCACAAGTACAATCTTCTGGAATGGCCATCCCAGTCCCCAGACCTTAACATCATTGAAAATGTATGGATTGATTTGAAGCAGGCTGTTTACGCACGGAAGCCAAGAAACCTGACTGAACTGGAGGCGTTTTGTATGGAGGAATGGGCCAAAGTACCACCTGCCAGACTTCAGGGACTTGTCAGTGGCTATAGGAGGCGTCTACAGGCTGTTCTTGCAGCAAAAGGAGGGTCTATTAAATATTAATGGAATTATTTCTGTTGGGACATGAACCTGGTGGAGAGCTATGGGAGCTCCCCAGGCATAACCAAGTTAACCACATGTTTTGTCTTTGTCTTGGAGACAAAGGGAATCACTGGAGACTTCAAGTCCCACAATCCTCCAGGTGTGAAAACTGACTCAGCAGTTCACTGGCTGACAGTGGCATGTGACCTCTGAGGTCATCAGGTCATATAAAATGCGCTGTCTTGGCCTTTGTTCTGTCTCTTACTCTATGCTTCTTACCCTTCCTCAACTCCACACCTCCGCGTGGAGCCCCCCAGCTGCTCGGCTGCAGCTGGGTGCCAGGTAGTCTGCTAACAAAGAGCAACTACTCCAGGCCTGTTCTCCCTACAGCAGCGAAGCGAAGTCCTGCTGAGGAATCGTCACCAGCTTTTAGCCAACAAACAAAGGGTTTGCAGGCTAAACCCCCAAACAACAGGAGCCACACGGCTAGTTAGCACAGAGCTGCTAACAAGCCACTTCAGGACTCAAGGAGCGGCCGGTTTCCCTCCAACGTCTGAAAACCAGGAACACACAGCAAGGACTACAATTTTCCCAGTCTGGCCTTCCATCAGGAATTGCCAACTAAAGGAGCAACACGCCAGAAATGGACTTTCCACGACTTTCCAACTGGTAGTATGACCTGGGCATAGTCTAAGCAAAGCTAAGCATAGAAAAGTTGATTTGATGTGATATTTGTGTTTATTGAGTGTTTATAGTATAGTGGTTTGATGTTAGTTTAGTTTATGCAACACATAGACTTAGGGTCTCTTGCATGCTAACTAACCACTCTTCCTCTAACCTGGCACCTCATAAAACTCTTATCACATTCCACACATCTACTGACCAGCACATGGTCTGAGCAGCCATTTTTCCTTTGTGTTCAAGACCTCAAGGCCCAGCGGCCATCTTGACACACCCACACTGGCAGCCATCTTGGCACGCCCACAAGTGGCAGCCATCTTGGAACGCCCACAAGTGGCAGCCATCTTGGATCGCCCACAACATACATACATACACACACACACACACACACACACACACACACACACATTCCTGTTTAGAGTATTCTGTTTAGATTGTATGTTACTTTTATCCTTGTTAATAAATGTCTTTTAAACATACAGTTGTCTGTTTAATGTTGCACAAGAGTGAATACTGCCAACCTCTACACTGCCAAGAACTCCAAATTACCTTCTACTAGTTGTTAACGTAATAATTTTTGGTTATAGTTATTAAGTTTATTATTAATCAGAAATCCAAATTGACAATTTAGTACCATTTATGAGACTGATTTGATTGATTGGCTATATTTTCCCTTCCTAGAAGGGTGGCGCCCCGAGGTGATCTTGTAATTCAGATCCAATTATTTAATAATAAATAATTATTTTTAATAATTATTAATTATTCTTGATAGCCAAACCCAGATATTGAGTGCCTTAATATCCAGGCCCAACATAATGATGCCCCGTGTGAGGCAGAGTACTGTTGGCAATTATTCATAATTGTGCAATATTAATTTCAGCATGATTTTGGCCAAAGCCAAAAATATTTTTTTTTGAACATTTTTAGACTCACAAGTCTTAACGTTCAATCCCACTAGTCTACCACAGGAGTAGATGTCCAGTTGTACTTACAAACAGGTGCAGTGTGGTGTTAATTTATGAAATTCATAAATTGATAATTTATTAATTATTCGTTATTAATAACTACCGTCTTAAGTCCCATTGTGCTACATTAAGAGTTGCTTTTGCTGCTAGCTAATTCAAGTTGAACCTACTTTTCGTAGTTGTAAGAATTTTAGCATTTGAATACCACGTTGAGAAAGGAGTCTGAGATAGAGCCAAGTGTGGCTACCAGCCCTGTGAAAATAAGTTATATACTTAACTGTTACGAACACGTTTCCAGCTTAAGTTAACTTTACAGGATCACAACTCTAAGACTGTTACTGCCCTGCATTTTAGTTATTGTATGTTGAGTTTTGGTGAGTAAATTTGCATTTACTGTGTTACCAAATTTGTTGTGCCCACTAGAGCCACTAGATGGTGCCATAGCTACCTTTCTAGCCTTTCTCTTAGAAGCTACATAGCTACTTAGCATAGCATTGCCAACCCCATTGCTTTGTTGTTGTTGTTGTTTTTGACACCTTACCTCTATCCCACATAACAATGGAGAACCCCTGTGTAGAGCAATTAATTTCTTCCCTTGCACAGAGCCTAAACCCAGGCTACCCTGAATTCATTAACAAGTTGAATTTTAGCGAGTGTCAGGATGAGATAGATTCTCTGCTGAAGGACAGGTGCGATGCACAGACTGCATCCAAGGGCCCATTGTTAAGATGTTTGCTTCTGAACTTTCACAGGCAAGCCAGCCTTGCCTTTCAGAGCAAAGCACCCTTAGAAAAGGAGGTAGAGTCCCTTAAAGCGCAAACGGCTTGTCTCCTCCATGAGGTACAAATGGCCAATAACAAAGCTATGCGCTTCTTATCAGACCTGCACTCTGCAGAGTCCGATCTTTGTGCACACAAAGAGGAATTGTTAAGGATTAAATCAGGTTGTCCTTCCCCACCACAGTCGTTAAGCCAATGTGATTCTGGTTATTCCGATTCACACTCCTCCTGTAGTGCAAGGTTAATACCCTCTACAGTTAGAAGATGGGAACAGTTTCCAGCCGACCCTAAGTTCCTGGGAATGGAGTCAGCTCCTCAACCTCCTCTGAGAGACCGAGGTATCAGTTTCCTGACATCCCATCTTTCTGACATAGACCATGAAGAGATTTGTAGTTTATCCTCCAGAAGATATCCTGCCCAATCTTCTTTTCAGCCTATGATGTATGACACTCCCATCCGTGCCCATCTCTCCGAAGGGGGGACTACAACACCACAGGTTTGCCCAGCCCCCGCCTTTCCACCAGAGATAACTGTTGCACGTGATGCACCTGCCCGGACACCATAGTGTCCCCGCTTTGAAGTGCTTGAGTTCCTTGCTAAGGACATTGAACATTTTGATCCAGACAGCTGTGATCATAATGTTGACAATTATGTCAAGGATTTAGATCACGCCCTAATTGATTTGCCCCATGCAACCCAAAGGGAGAAGGTTAAACTTGTATGGAAAACAAGCTCTAAAGCTGTCCATAAGTTTATCCAGTCACAACTTCCCACAGTCAGAGATGACTACTCAGAGCTCTGTCAAGCACTGCTAGAAGAATTCTCTTCTACTGCTGATGAGATCGGCTCAATGGTTGCAGCCCTCCAAATTAAACTTACCCGTCATGAGCATCCTAGAGATTATTACAAACGTTTGAGACGTGTACTTTCAGGGCAAGAATGCACCAGGCTTAGAAGAAAACTCCACCTTCAAGTCCTTATTCTTGCAGAACCTTCACCCATCTGTACGCACTCACGTTGTACTCATGACACGCCAAGGTGATCCCTCGATGCAAGACATCAGGAAGATGACACAGGTGGCTTGGGAAACTGTTGTCACTTCCAAAATAAGAGGGAAGACAGTTGAGCCCTCCAGCTCAACCACCAAGCCATCACCCTGATCTGTCACCTTAAAACATCACCCTCACAACAGACCAAAGGGGGGTGATAAAGGGCCACACAGGGACACTGAGCGTAGCCGCCATGTCCGCCAACTTCCCCGAGATAGGCATTCACATAGTCGGAGCTGTAGAAAGCCTTATTCTGAAAATCTGGCCCAGCAGTATGATCAGCCAATAGACTGCTCAGATGATGATCGTAGCATCTCTGAGTGCAGCGTAGATGGTCATAACTTAGCAGACAGTGACAACGCCTCTGAATACCTCTGTTCCTCTGGCTACACGGAGTGTTACAGCCCTGAGCCACGAGTTCGGAAAAGCTTAAGGCACGTCAGATTCAGATTTCCTTCCTCACGGAAATAATAACACAGTCCATCCCTGTACTGCCAGTAGGTACTAAGTACTTTACTTTCTTTGCAGTTAAGTAGGCAAACTTGTTGATTTGTTAGCAATCGCAGCAAAACTCCATAGTTTTCAACTCACTAATAGTCACACCTGCCACTATTAGCTGAGAAAAGCCTAAATTCTGATTGGACCCAGACCCACTGTCTAACTTTGCAATTACACCTGAACCAACTCCTTGGTAGTATTTTGCAATTTATACATGTCCTTATTCAACACAAATTTTTAGGACACATTCGAACAATGATACAGCCATTGACAAAGAAGATATTAAAATGTGATGACATCCTTCCACAGCAACATCTGTATGAAGGACAAAATTGTTATTTCTGTTACGATCAGACCGAGCACTGCATTGAATAATAATTATTCTAATGGGATCCAATGAGTAAACCACAAAACTCTTGGACATTTGGAAATGGTTTTATCATTGTAAGTGCCAATCTCTTTCTGTATCTTACCCTAACAATTTACATCACTGACATTCTTCTCTTTCTCACTAACACTGTTAGTAAATGTCAATGTGCTTATGTATATTTCAGTTTTCACCTGACGATTTTGTTTTGCTTAGCTAGGTTAGTTAACATTTACCACTGCCCAGTTGGTTAACAGACTGCCCAAATGTCATTACTATGAATGAACTTTTCCAACTTGGATTACGCATGGACACTTGTGCTCTCACGACCACACGTCGAGTGAGATCGTGAGACCAAAGGGGGGAATGTTGGGACATGAACCTGGTGGAGAGCTATGGGAGCTCCCCAGGCATAACCAAGTTAACCACATGTTTTGTCTTTGTCTTGGAGACAAAGGGAATCACTGGAAACTTCAAGTCCCACAATCCTCCAGGTGTGAAAACTGACTCAGCAGTTCACTGGCTGACAGTGGCATGTGACCTCTGAGGTCATCAGGTCATATAAAATGCGCTGTCTTGGCCTTTGTTCTGTCTCTTACTCTCTTGCTTCTTACCCTTCCTCAACTCCACACCTACGCGTGGAGCCCCCCAGCTGCTCGGCTGCAGCTGGGTGCCAGGTAGTCTGCTAACAAAGAGCAACTACTCCAGGCCTGTTCTCCCTACAGCAGCGAAGCGAAGTCCTGCTGAGGAATCGTCACCAGCTTTTAGCCAACAAACAAAGGGTTTGCAGGCTAAACCCCCAAACAACAGGAGCCACACGGCTAGTTAGCACAGAGCTGCTAACAAGCCACTTCAGGACTCAAGGAGCGGCCGGTTTCCCTCCAACGTCTGAAAACCAGGAACACACAGCAAGGACTACAGTTTTCCCAGTATGGCCTTCCATCAGGAATTGCCAACTAAAGGAGCAACACGCCAGAAATGGACTTTCCACGACTTTCCAACTGGTAGTATGACCTGGGCATAGTCTAAGCTAAGCTAAGCATAGAAAAGTTGATTTGATGTGATATTTGTGTTTATTGAGTGTTTATAGTATAGTGGTTTGATGTTAGTTTAGTTTATGCAACACATAGACTTAGGGTCTCTTGCATGCTAACTAACCACTCTTCCTCTAACCTGGCACCTCATGTGTATTTTTAATTCTTTGCCTGTTAAATACGGCATCCGGAGACCCGATCAGCCAGGGCTCCATTGTTTACACCCGAGATCAGCTGGTAGCACTGCGCAACACGAGGGTGCTCCCAGGACAACGACCGGAGATCCCCGTGGAAATACGGAGAAGGAGACGGGGCTGCAGAGCTGGCGTGAAGCGTCGGGAGAAGAGCAGACGGTATAAACCATGCGTACCGTCTGTTATTATGGGGAACGTAAGATCTCTCCCCAATAAGATGGAAGAGCTGACGGCGCTAACCAGGCTGCAAAGGGAGTACCGGCAGTGTAGCATCATGTGCTTCACAGAGACGTGGCTGAATGAACTGACGCCGGATTCGCACGTCTCATTGGACGGATTTCACATCGTGAGAGCGGACAGGAAGGCAAAGGAGAGCGGTAAGAAGAAAGGAGGGGGCATTGCGATGTTTGTAAACAACAGATGGTGTAACCCAGGACACATCAGGGTAAAGGAGCAGCTCTGTAACAGGGACATTGAGCTGCTAGCTGTTAGCATGCGGCCGTACTACCTTCCGAGGGAGTTCTCGCAAGTTATCGCGATAACAACGTACATCCCGCCCTCTGCTGACGCTGCTGCAGCATGCGAGCTCCTACACACTGTTGTATCACAGCTCCAGACATCGCACCCCCAGGCCCTGCTGCTGATCTCTGGGGACTTCAACCACGCCTCCCTGTCCTCCACTCTCCCCACATTCACCCAGTATGTTAAATGCAACACCAGAGACAATAGGACACTGGACTTGCTGTATGCAAACACCAAGGATGCATACAGCTCCACCCCCCTCCCCCCACTGGGTCGTTCTGACCACAACCTGGTTCATCTGCTCCCTGCCTACATACCTATGGTAAACAGACAGCCACCCACCAAGAGGTATGTGAGGAGATGGACTGAGGAGGCCAGTATGGCGCTGAGGGACTGTTTTGACACCACAGACTGGGATGTGCTCTGCAGGACACACGGGGAAGACATCGACAGCCTGACAACCTGCATCACAGACTACATCAACTTCTGCGTGGAGAACACAGTACCTATGAAGAAGGTACGGTGCTTCTCCAACAACAAACCCTGGGTGACCCCGGAATTAAAAACCCTGCTGAAGGAGAAGAAGAGGGTTTTTAAAACTGGGAACAAAGAGGAGCTGAGGAGGGTACAGAGGGAGCTGAAGAGAGAGATAAGGAGGGGCAAGGACAGCTACAGGAGGAAGCTGGAGGAGCGCCTCCAGGGGAACAACACCAGAGAGGTCTGGAGAGGCCTGAAAACCATCTCCGGACACGGGAAGGACAGTGGAAGGGGCCCAGAAGCGGGAGACCGTGAATGGGCCAATGAACTGAACCTGTTTTTCAATAGGTTTGACTGTGCTCCTGCCTCCTCCCCCACCGTTCTCAGCCCAGACCAAACAGCACCTATAAACATCCCCCTATCCCCAACCCCCCACAACATCTCCACCCCCGAGAACATCTCTGAACTGTCACCACCAACACACCTCCTCCCACTACAGTCTGTTGGGGTGATCCATTCACCTCAACCCCCACCTAACATTGCAGGGATTTCTTCACACCACACCTCCAACTTCTCCATAACCACAGACCAGGTGAGGAGGGAGCTGAGGAGGATTAAACCAAGGAAGGCTACTGGCCCTGATGGCATCAGCTCCAGACTTCTCAAGGACTGTGCAGATCAACTCTGCGGGATTTTTCTGCACATCTTCAACATGAGCATCAGTCTGGAGAGAGTTCCGCTCCTGTGGAAAACATCCTGCGTGGTTCCAGTTCCCAAGACTGCACGTCCCAGTGAGCCGAACCACTTCAGGCCAGTAGTCCTGACTTCTCACCTGATGAAGACCATGGAGAGGATCATCCTGGGCCACCTCCGTCATCTGGTGAAGGACAACATGGACCCGCTGCAGTTTGCCTATCGTCCAGGAATAGGTGTGGAAGACGCTGTCATCTACCTGCTGCACAGATGCTTTTCCCACCTAGAGAACACCGGTAGCACTGTGAGGGTCATGTTCTTCGACTTCTCCAGTGCTTTCAACACCATTCAACCATCACTGCTCAGGGGGAAGCTGGAGGGAGCTGGAGTCAACAGTAGCCTGGCTGCATGGACAATCGACTACCTCTCCAACAGGCCGCAGTATGTGAGGCTTCATGACTGTGTGTCTGATGTGGTAGTCTGCAGCACGGGGGCGCCGCAGGGTACTGTGCTCTCTCCTTTCCTCTTCACCCTGTATACATCGGATTTCAGACACAACACGGACAGCTGCCACCTCCAGAAGTTCTCTGATGATACAGCCATTGTCGGGCGTGTATCTCAGGGAAACGATCTGGAGTACTTGGAAGTCATCGCCGACTTTGTGGACTGGTGTGCTCTGAACCACCTGCACATCAACGCCAGCAAAACGAAGGAGGTGGTGATCGACTTCAGCCGGAAACCACAACTGACTGCACCGGTGAACATCCAGGGCTTGGACATCGAGGTCGTGGAGGATTACAAGTACCTGGGTGTTCACCTAAACAATAAACTGGACTGGACACACAACACTAACGCCCTGTACAAGAAGGGACAAAGTCGTCTCCACCTGCTCAGACGACTAAGGTCCTTTGGAGTGTGCAGGGCACTGCTCAGGACTTTTTATGACTCTGTGGTGGCTTCTGCCATCCTTTATGCAGTGGTCTGCTGGAGCAGTGGAAGCTCAGAGAGGGACAGGAAGAGACTAAACAAGCTGGTCAGACGGGCCGGCTCTGTCCTGGACTGCCCTCTGGACTCCATCGAGGTGGTGGGTGAGAGGAGGATGTTAGCCAAGCTGACATCAATCATGGACAGCCCCTCTCACCCACTGCATCAGACTGTAGGGGACCTCAGCAGCTCCTTCAGTGGCAGACTGCTGCATCCACGATGCAAGAAGGAACGGTACCGCAGGTCATTCATTCCAGCTGCCATCAGGCTCTTCAACACCAGCCTGAGTCTGTAACATCTGTAACCTTTGCATAAACGATTCTGCTTTTTTGCACTGACTTATTTGCACAAATTTATTTATTTGTTAAGTTAACTCCGCCACCATACTGTATATACAGAATGTCTCCATACTTCTAGTCCTTTCTATATATATATATATATATATATATTTCTTTTTCAGAGTATTGTATTTTTCAGAGTACTGTATTTTTCTTGTATATCTTTTTTTGGTACATATTTTTTTTACAAACTCTGTACTCGGTTTTTTAGGAAACCTTCCCTGTCTAAGTTGTCAGTTGTCAGTGTCTTTCTGTATATATACATATATCTTTTTTTGACAAACTACATGCTACTGTAACAAGGAAATTTCTCATACGTGGGACTAATAAACACATCTTATCTTATCTTATCTTATCTTAAAACTCTTATCACATTCCACACATCTACTGACCAGCACATGGTCTGAGCAGCCATTTTTCCTTTGTGTTCAAGACCTCAAGGCCCAGCGGCCATCTTGACACACCCACACTGGCAGCCATCTTGGCACGCCCACAAGTGGCAGCCATCTTGGAACGCCCACAAGTGGCAGCCATCTTGGATCGCCCACAACATACATACATACACACACACACACACACACACACACACACATTCCTGTTTAGAGTATTCTGTTTAGATTGTATGTTACTTTTATCCTTGTTAATAAATGTCTTTTAAACATACAGTTGTCTGTTTAATGTTGCACAAGAGTGAATACTGCCAACCTCTACACTGCCAAGAACTCCAAATTACCTTCTACTAGTTGTTAACGTAATAATTTTTGGTTATAGTTATTAAGTTTATTATTAATCAGAAATCCAAATTGACAATTTAGTACCATTTATGAGACTGATTTGATTGATTGGCTATATTTTCCCTTCCTAGAAGGGTGGTGCCCCGAGGTGATCTTGTAATTCAGATCCAATTATTTAATAATAAATAACTATTTTTAATAATTATTAATTATTCTTGATAGCCAAACCCAGATATTGAGTGCCTTAATATCCAGGCCCAACATTTCTTTGGGGTACCCAAATTTATGGACATGCCTATTTTTGTTTAAATATACATAAAAATGTTTCTGTTGGACCAATGAAAATGATTTTACTACCGAGATGGTTCTGTTTCCATAAGGTATAACATTTGTTAAAATAAAGTTGCTGCTTCAAAAGCTCAGCAAGTGTCAAACTGATGCAATGATTTTCCTAAGGGGTGCCCAAACTTTTGCATACCACTGTAGCTTCACTGATTGGTGTTTTTTTAAGGCTACACAACTGTTCAGTCCCAATCCCTTGAGTTCCCTTCACATTGTACGTGTGGTAATGCTCTTACTTTCACTATTAAACATAGGCCTTCTAGGAGTTCTACTGTTGTTTTTCTTCAATTTGATTTCACTAAATGTTTAAGTGATCACTGATCACAATCTATCAGGATTTTTCTCTGACCACATTTCTTCCTGGAAGACAATGTTTCCCCACTTGAACCTTCCAGGTTTCAATAATACGTTGAACAGTTCTTTATCCAATTTTAGTAGTTTATACAATCTCCTCAGATGTTTTCTCTGCTTGATGCATGCCAATGATTTGACCCTTCTCAAACAGACTAACATTTTTTCAAAAACCACAGGATGTATCTTTAGACATGGTTGTAATGAGAAGCTACCCACTGCATCAGTTGCGGTTGTTAAAAGAACATATTTATTTTAGCAAAGCTAAATTCCAGAAGGAAACATTAACCATTAACCACCATTCATTTTCATTCATTCATCTTCTATACCAGGTTGCCAGCTGAAGATAATCTCCTATGCAGTAATTATCGTAACTATTTGCTTAGTTAAATTCAGGTGGTGACTTTTTTTTTTTTACCAGGCAGCGTATTTGTTTACATGACTGTCTGCTGAGCAGCACCATGCAGCCATAGAGCTGCACTCACTGTGAGGCAATTCTGCTGAGGTTATGTAGATGCTGAGTCATCGCTCTGCTTCTCTCAGCTCTTTGTCTTTTTAAGCAGGAAGGGAGAGAGAGTGTGGGCATGTGTTCCCTAACTCACAGACCTATCTTCAGACGCCAGACCTCCTGCATCATCTTACATCTATTCCTTCTCATCTGTTATCAGTGCAGTTGGTCAGGGGACACTGTTTTCTGAACTGCTGAACAAACAAATTCAAGTCCACAGTGACAGATTCATGCGACACCACAGCATAGCACTCTGGAAATGTGTAACTGTAACAATCTTTGTATCTTTTATCTTGATAATTGTAAATTGACACTAGAAACATACTTTTCTAATTCAAAGCAACTTAGGGCTAACATGTGCGGTAACTGATATCCTGTCCTGGTGTTACTTCTGTGACTATCTTACTCAAAACACGCACCACTCCACACCATGTGTAATGGATCCATTTATCCCAGTGAAAGTTGCTCAGTGGTGCAAACCCTGAAAAATATTTCATAACTTCTTCCATGAAATACACACCTTAGGGAACATAGACCAGGTGTTGTTGTGATGTGTGACAAGGAAGTATCCAAATGCAGACCCAAGGGGAGGCAGGAGCAACTACTCAGGAACAAAACTGCGGCATAGGAAGAGTAATCTTCAAATCCAAAAACTAAAAGCTAGATAAGAACTCAGGAAGCAAGAGGATACACAATATAAACGGATGACTCCACAAGAGTAAATCCACACATGACTTGATAAGGGCTAAAGGGGGCTATAGGCAGGACTATACACCAATTAGCCACAACATTAAAAACACTGATAGAAGAACTAAGTAACATTAACCATCTTGTGAAAATGTAATGCTCTGCTGGGAAACTTTTGGACCTGACATTTGTGTGGATGTTGCATATACCATCCACTTATACCAGACCAGGCACCCCCACCCCATAGCAATGACACTTCCTGATGGCAGCAGCCATCCCTAGCAGGATGCAGCCTGACACAGGCACACACTCGACCTGGCCCCAAAATTCACTTGATCCCAGACCGATCAAGGCTCTGCACTGGCATAAGCCTGATCGACAGAGGCCCACGTCCATTAACCATTACCAGAATTCTGTTGCCAGACACCACAGGACACCCTCAGAAGGCCATGGCCATTCTCTGATGAGTCACAGCTGTTTTGGAGGAACAAGGGAGATCTACAAAACATTAGGTCATAATGTTTTGCCTGATCAGTGTATATTTAAGTAGCTTAGTAGCATGTACTTAATACTTGTCAAATCAAAATAATAAAACATTTTCAACATAGAAATAAACATACACTGCCTGGCCAAAAAAAGAAGTCACCACCTGGATTTAATTAAACAAACAGGTACGACTCTCCTATTGGATAATGGCTGCATGGGCGATTATCTTTGAGCTGGCAACAAGTTATTTAACCCCAACCCCAACAATGAGTAACATCATCAGCTAGAGTGAAGAGGAGAGAAGAACATTAGGCAAAAAATAAAATAGAAACTGCTCCGGTGGCCACAAATTTCACACCACAGACATAATTTATACATAGAAACGTAGGAAAATTTGTCTTCTCGCTCACAATTCGTCTGCTATAGCTGTAAGTCTTATAGTTTTGGCGTGAGACGCAAAGCTGCGCCAGCAAACCCCTTCCTCGCTCCATAGACTGTAATGTTAAATTTGTGGAGGAAAGCAGAAGCAATCCTTTGTTTTAAATCGCTTTAAATAGCTCACATTTCTTCATTTTACCCACAAACTGCATATCTAGACGTTCAGGAAAGCCTCAAGATGCCCACTCGGGAGACCTCTAACTGAAGTAACTGGTCTGTGGGGCGGCCATTTTGGCTTTTGGCACCCAAGTTGAACAATGACAGGTGTCTGTCTGTCATTGGCTAGCGCGTCAAGCTAATTGCTAACATTAGCGGCTAATGCTAATTTTTAATTCAACTCAATTCAATTCAGCTTTATTTATATAGCGTCAATAACAATACAAATCGTCTCAAGACGCTTTACAAGACCCGGCCTGAAACCCCCAGAGCAAGCCTGCAGGCGACGGTGGCAAGGAAAAACTCCCTTTTAACAGGAAGAAACCTTGAGCAGAACCCAGCTCATATGGAGGGACCCATCTGCCTAAGGCCAGCCGGGTACAGACAGAGAAAGACAACAGCAAGATAAACATACATCTGTCATAGATACACACATCTGACTAAAGCATACAGGTGGGATGCTATGGTACAAACTAATGATGTTACATGACAGTTAGAAAATGTAAGGGGAATCATCAGCAGGTTGGAGAATCGTTCATTCAGGCAGGAGTGGATAACAGCAGGATTCCATGGAGACTGGGCAGGAGATGTAGTATGGAGCTCCACAGGAAACACTCAACTCCAGGCCAGAGATACTCGGAAGAAGGGAGAGCAGCAGTAAACATTCTACATAGTAATAGCACAGAATTGCATGACTAGTAGCAGATAGGAATTTAGAGGACAGGAGCTCTGTGCCAGAGAAAAGAAAGTGGAGGACACGAGAGTGGAGAGAGAAGAAAGAAGAATGTTTGTTGCATTGTCCCCCAGCAGCCTAGGCCTATAGCAGCATAACTAAGGGATGGTTTAGTCCAGCCCTAACTATAAGCTTGATCAAAAAGGAAAGTCTTAAGCCTGACCTTAAAAATAGAGAGAGTGTCTGCTTCCCAAACCCAAACTGGGAGCTGGTTCCACAGGAGAGGAGCCTGATAGCTGAAAGCTCTACCTCCCATTCTACTTTTTAAAATTCTAGGAACCACAAGTAGGCCTGCACTTTCAGACCGAAGTGATCTGTTGGGATGATATGGTACAATGAGGTCTTTAAGATATGATGGAGCTAGGCCTTTGAGGGCCTTGTATGTAAGGAGGAGGATTTTAAATTCTATTCTAGACTTTAAGGGGAGCCAGTGAAGAGAAGCTAAAACTGGAGTAATATGATCTCTCTTGCTGATTCCTGTCAATGCTCTTGCTGCGGCATTTTGAATCAGTTGGAGGCTTTTTAAAGAGTTATTTGGACAGCCAGACAGTAATGAATTACAATAATCCAGTCTGGAAGACACAAATTTTAGTAGCTAGAAATTGGTGGTAGCATTAGTGGCAGCATTAGCATGTTAGCGAATAGCATATTAGCAATTAGCATGTTAGCATTAGCATGTTAGCAATTAGCATCTACTTAATTTTTAGTGGCTTAAAAGTCATGCTAACACTAAACCAATGTTAAAATAATTGGCTAGCGCATCATGCTAATTGCTAACATTAGCGGCTAATGCTAATTTTTAGTGGTAGAAATTGGTGGTAGCATTAGTGGCAGCATTAGCATGTTAGCGAATAGCATATTAGCAATTAGCATGTTAGCATTAGCATGCTAACAATTAGCATGTATTTAATTTTTAGTGTCTAAAGAGACATGCTAACACTAAACTAATGCTAAAGTTAGTGGCTAGCGCGTCATGCTAATTGCTAACATTAGCAGCTAATGGCAACAGCCCACTCGGCACTTCAAAACTTTCCGCGGGAATTTTCTAGTTTTTCATAGAATTACGCATTTTAATGATATTTTTGACTCTCATTACCATATTTGTGAAAGAAGAATAACATTTCTCTATTATAATTTCATTATCATTAAGGGCCTCTCTGGGCCACCCTCAATCATGGGCCCCGAGAATCTGTCTCATTAACCCCCTTGTCGAAACAATGCCACAGCAAAAATGTGTTTTTTATATATATATATTTATATAATTTTTTTTATGTATTTATATTTTTATGTCATATTTGTATAGTCTAGTCTTTCATGTAGTTTAAAATTGTGAATTCAATAATAATAATAATAATATTAATGGACATTTTAGTCTAAATAAGCACAAGGCCTAAACAGGTGATCTTCTTTCACCAATGGGCGCAGCGAGCTGTGTACCTTTGACCTTAACTTATGGCAGCTTGTTTGTGATAGCGAGTTTGGAAATTTAGTAAAATAAAATACACCAAAGTGGATCAGTTTTTGCTCTTTAAATGTCCATGTTTTGATTCACAACCTGGAGGTAAACGAGACTGTGAAGGTGCACACACAGCGCTCTTTGTCACAGAGCGGCAGTAACAAGAAAATCCATTCGATGAGGATGGAGAATCGCCGGCATGGTTTCCATTGAGGATGCTAACGTTATGGTTTGTGCTGCAGGCTGCAAGTATTTATCATTAGACTAGTGTTGGTAACTGGCTGTGTGATTTCATGATCAGAGCATTTTAGGCCAAAGTGTGCAGTGTCTGTTGCCTTCTAATTTTAGCTAGTTCGCAAAAACGAAACTTTTCAACAGCTTCGTTATAAACTGTTCCAAATGGCAGAAAATTCAACTGGAGAAATCCTTAAATCCTCCTCATAAGTCATTAAAAAATAGTGAATTAATGTTAACTTACTTAGTGGAGGACGTCAAACAGCTCCGGACATCTGTGAAAAAAGGCTGAGGTGGTTGTCCTGTGTCTGCCTTCGTGGTGATAGAGACTGGCTGGCAGTCTTACACCAAAGTTAAAATCAATAAAAATAAAATTCAAGCTGCAAAAACAACCTTTTGCCAGATAATAAAAAGGTCTTCCTATGTCGGTTCAAATTTTAGTTCCCGCACTTTCCTTCACCTTCCCATGATGCTCAGCTGTTTACAGTAAAGTTTACAGTATAGTCCTGTAAAAAATGGCATTCTGTTAAAGTGCTGTAATTTGCAGTAATCACATTTTTTTCTCCCAGATTGCATTGCGGTTTACAGTATGATACTGTATAACAGGAATACAGTAAAATACTGTTCAGATTTCACTGTAAATTTACATCAAAGGTTTACAGTGTACAGGAAATTTAGAATCACCAATTAACCTAACGAGCATGTCTTTGGATGGTGGGAGGAAGCCGGAGTACCCGGAGAGAACCCACGCAGACACAGGTAGAACATGCAAACTCCAAACAGAAAGGCCAGCCGGCCCATGGATTCGAACCGGTGACCTTCTTGCTGTGAGGCATCAGTGCTAACCACCTCGTCACTGTGCCGCCCGCTAGCTCAAACAATATTACAATAACTGATATGTGGATAAATTATAGTACAGTGTATTGAGGACATTATGAGATATGAAACTACTCAATTTTATGATGATACCAATAGACTTAATTTCTTTGATATTGACAAGCTTAATGTGCTCAGTCCATGACAACCTCTCATCAATTACAACCCCTAAAAACTTGGCAAAAGAAACCTGAGTTATATCACTGTCACCAATTACCATCTTAGCACTGGATTTGCAGTGTTTTTTATTTTTTCCTGTAAATATAATAAATTAATTATTATTATTATTTTAAATTTTTAGATATCCAAATTAAATGGTTGTATTTATTTCTGTATGATTTATACTTGGTGGTAGTGGCTGCAGGGCCTGGTAGTGGCTGCTGGACCTGGTGGTGGCCAGCTGGCTGGCTCAGTTCGACTCAATTCCCATATATTCACCGTTTTTAAATTTGCCTCTTGTGTAGTGTAAGCTTACAATTGTGACCATAACCAAAGTTATAGAAATATACTCAGGATTACTAAGATTTCAAGAGGATTTGCTGCTCTCCTGCTGCTCTGCTTCTGCTGTTCTGCTGAATAATATGTATAAATTCCACAAAAGCTCCTGCTTTCACTCCTTTATTTTGCAAACTGGACAGTTCATATCGAACACTTTACTTTTCTTTAACCCACGTTTGCTTGAAATTACTTCACACCACAACAAGTCGGAGAAGAAAGGACCAAGCCACTAGCTTGACTGTGGAGGCTATTTCTGAGCTACTTAACCAGCACAGGCACACACTAGCCAACAACTTTAAAACTACTTTCAACCACCTGGAAAGCAAATTCGACCAGATCCGCTCCACGGTTGACCAGAATGTCCAGTGCCTGTTGTCTCTCGAGCTTGGCGCAGCCAGCAAGTTCGAGGTGTGGAAGACTACAGTAACAAAGTTTTGAGCCAGCAAGTCGAATACAGAGAAGGCAAATGGCAAATTTCTACATCTGAGGGCTCAAACCCTTTCTCCTATGTCCCGCACGGCTTAGCATCACATTTCCTGACAGAAGTGGCTACGCTCTATACATTGACGGCCTTCCTCCTCAATCTCTTCCATGATTGATGATTAATGCCTGACTGTTTATAACCGCTAACATGCCATCCTTTACTCTGGCCACTACCGTATACAATTTCAGCAATCCGACCACAACTGGCTTGTGATGGCCACTCCAAAATATTGATTTTGTTGTCCTTAAGCCACTTTCACATCTAAGTTTTAACTTCGTGGCTGATGACTGGAGATGTTGCTTCAGTATTTCCACATAATGTTCTTTCCTCATGACGCTGTCGTTTTATGAAGTGAACCAGTTCCTCTTGCAGCAAAACAGCCCCACAACATGATACTATGACCCCCATACTTCACATTTGGGATGTTGCTCTTAGGCTTACAAGCTTCCCCCTTTTTCCTCCAAATGTAACAATGGTCACGTCACTCCACTTACCTTCATAATAAACTGCTAGGCATAAGGCATGTCCCACTTGACAACATTAAAATCGCATGGGAGCAAGCTATGACTATAGACTTAATTTGTCCAGATGTTTTGGACTTCCCATAAACTTGAACAGTACTGGAGGGAAGTTTTCCAAACCTTATCCCTAATTGTCAGTTTGGACACAGAATCCAAACCTCGGGTCACTCTTTCCAGCACCACAGGTGAGGTTGATGTGCGCCTGACCCCAGCTAAACAGTAGTTAATGTTACAGATGTTGTTTTTGGTTCCTATCGGTTCCCTGAATATATCTGTTCGGGTGTGAATATGTAAATGAGAGGCATTAACTTACAGCACTTTGTAGAAGACGCTTAATAAAGTTCACTCCATTGACTCGTACCCTAGCCGTCAGTCAGACTGATACACATTTTTACATGAAAGGGTTCTACACATAGCTGAATTATAGCAAAATACAATGAAAATAAAAAGATGTATAGGTGGAGCTCACACTGTCACGGGCCATTTTATTTTTCTATAAAAATAGAAAATATGTAAAAATATCAAATAATAAAATCGGTCTGAGTTATTCTGTATATGAATGTATGATGGGAATTTGTTAGCACAAACTTAATAAAAAGTAAAATAATAAAAAAAGAATTGTGTCAATGTGAAAAAATATATGGACCCGCGTTTATTTTAAGTCCCCAAGATGGCGAGGTAAAAATAAGCTTTTTTGAGCATATTTTGTGTTGATGAATTGAGAGAGCTGATGATGCACCATCACTGTTTAATCACCCAAAAACAAACATTTCAAAGGTCACATGCGCTGATAACACTGTGTGCGTGTGTGTTAAGGCCGTTGTTGGATACTGATAAGCCAGCTGGAGGGTAACTCTGATAAGTTGTTGCATATATGCCATCCAATAGTCTACACTGTGTGTGTATGTTTGGACATTCTCAGTATATATCTATACATAAAGCTAGAAATGTATATTGGGTGTAAACTTATCTTCAAAATCCCTTTTGAATTATTACTTTTTTCATTTTTAAAAAAGATGATTTCTTTGAGATAAGAGAGAAAAGGTGGGGCTGACAGGACCATACACCAGAGGGGCACACTCTGGTTTAAGCTTCTTATCCGGCGCACACATTTTCACATTGTTTATCAACTAAATCTTAACAACTTATTTTGCTGTGTGTGTGTTTTTTTTTTCTTCGTAATAGTGACCACACTGACTTTCACATGTTCGGATGAGTGCACTGTTGAAAGGTAGGAAACTGGCAGGAAATATGCAAATTGACTCAAAGAAATATACACTATTTTGTTCATGTGAATTTGTGGGAGGAAGTACTGCTTTGGTATCTTATGCCAAAAGGCTAAATAACTTGTAAGAAATGTAAGTGGGCACATGGGGAAAAAAATAAATATTTAAGTAGCCATGACTATTTTTTTTATTTCAAACGGATGAAGAATTACAAACATAATGTTACGCAAAAAGAAGTTAAAGCTCAAGAGTAGGTCAGAGGTCTGCAACCCTTTTCTGGCATTCATTGTTAAAAGTCTCTATGCTGTTTGTCCCAGCTCTATTTTATGAAAATGCCTTTATAGCAGTATAATAGTTATGACACTATCTTAAATAACTACTTAACAATACATGCAGAAATGTCTTCTCTGAAAAAGGCATATAACTTAACATAACATAAGCAGGAATTTTTTTGACTTTTGATGTTGACCAGTCTGCAGCACAAGATTTGAAGATGATTTGAATCAACTACACAACCTGTATGTATTTAAATAAAGGCATGTATTTTGTCTACATTGTTCAAACTAACATGGTATTTTAATAGATCAGGCAGTGTTTTTTTAAATTTTTTACCTTGACCTTAATTGAAATTTCATCCATGATTTCATGTTATTGTCCTCATAAAGAAGAGTTGTTAGAGTTAGTCTCTGCTGGAGGTTGAAGATGACAAATAAATTCTGTTTTTATCTCAGGTTAAAGCCACATTATGACTGAATTAGAAACATTTGGAGTTGGGGAGCATCCACCTCCCTACATTATCTTTCTGGTGGTGTTCCTCTTCTTTCTCACTGGACTGCTGGGGTTCCTCATCTGCCACCTGCTGAAGAAGAAAGGTTACCGCTGTCGGACAGGAGACATGGATGATGAAGAGGTGGAGGATGAGAAGCTTGAAGGAAATGCAGGTGGTGAGTTTAGAAGAAAAATAAAATAGACAATGAGATTACTTTAAGGGTATCTACAAATTTGACTAATCATCCGTTTAGTAGTCTTACAGATGCTTACAGATATTATAAATGCTGTAAGTTTTGCTTGTGTGCACATGATGAATTTCCCAATTAATCTTTTAGCTCTATTTTGGTCCCCAATACAAGCTGCTAACTTTTTTGCTGTAGTTTTCCAGCTTTAGATCAATAAAAGTTTAATTTGTGAGATGCAAAAAAACTAACAACAAGGGTTTTTCAAGGTTTTTCATTGTGACAGCAAGAAACTCAATTGGCCCTATTGTCAAATCAAGGACAACGTGGAACATTTGCTTTTATTTTTAAGTCACACCCTACAGCTGAGACATGAGCAAGACAAGAGCAGAGGGGAGGGGTAATTTTGAATCAATGTACTTATTTGTATCAGTCTTTCCTTTTCTTTTTCTTTCTGTCTTGCTCTTATTCAGGAAAACATATGTGATCTTTCAAGTAAGTGATCATAAACTTACTCAAATACACAGTCAGTTCGATACAACTGTCTGTGCTTATTAATAGACATACAGTACATACGTGTGAAAACATATAGACACACAGATAGACAGTGCTTTAGTTGACAGGCTTTTCTGAATAGAGTAGGTGCTAATTAGATTTTTTTTTTTTTTTTTTTTTGCTGCATTTTGCTGTAGAATGGAAATGGAAAAATCATGCACTCCTTTAAAAATGTTTTTTAAAAAATTGTTTAATTTCCCTTTTTTAATTAGGTGAGCTCTGTAATTTGACTCTGTTTAAGGTGATGAGTTTATGATGTGACAGTTGGTAATAAAGATTACTTTGTTCTTTTGCTGTGTTACAGATGAGGATGAAGAGAACCAAGATACAGTGGAGCAGATACTCAGATGTATAATTGAAAATGAAGGTAACAATTACAACATTTTCTCACCTTCATTATTTTATTTTTTTTGCCATCTCCTTTTTAATTCTTTTTTTTGTAATAATAATCTTTATTACAGGATTACATCTCATCAATATATTTCTGTCACATGATTTCTGTTCTAATATGGGTTCTTCTTGTCACCTCAAGCAAATATGGAAGCCTTCAATGAGATGTTGGGAACCCATAATGTCTGTGTGCGCCATGACCCAAGGTAAGCCCATTATTGAGATACATTTGCAGATATGCTACTATGCTGACCTACTACATAATTATGAAATATAATAAATCAATTTAAAATTAAAATCGATGACCCAATGGAAGCAATCAGAATCAGAATATTTTATTAATCTTTCAAGGAAATTGTTTAGTTGCTGTTGCTCCCATAAAGTGACAGTTGCAAGTGACACAGTCAAATACAAATAGAACAAATTGTAGTAATGATAGTAATATAAAAAATAAGATGTAAGATGATCGCGAGCGATCACCAGTAGCGCCCCCTATAGACCATACTGCATGAAACTTGGTGGGCTTGTAAGAAGTCATCCACAGATTATTATTGTCAAAGTTCAAGCAGTTTACTATGGAAACGCATTGCTGCCACACCAGGAAAAAACAAATTTCAGTGTTTCACGTTCGTACAATATAATTTTATTGTACGAACGTGATAATTTTATTGTACGAATGTGAAACTATATTGTACGAACGTGATAATTTTATTGTACGAACGTGATAATTTTATTGTACAAACGTGATAATTATATTGTACGAACGTGATCATTTTATTGTACGAACGTGATAATTATATTGTACGAACGTGATAATTTTATTGTACGAACGTGATATTTATTTTGTACGAACGTGATAATTTTATTGTACGAACGTGATAATTATATTGTACGAACGTGATAATTTTATTGTACGAACGTGATAATTTTGATTATAATGTCCGCCCCTGTCTCTCCCTTGTGTGTATAGTCTTTTCTATGTAGTGTAGATTAGATAGAATAGATAGAAATGCTATGCCGCAACTTTCTTCCAGCTACTTTCGTTTTTCTGTTTTGAATTTAAAAAAAGATCGGCCTTTCTCCAACCGTGTGTTGACGTCACTCCACACGTCCCCGGAGTGCACATGGCTACTTAATATGCACGTACTAATTTGCATCGCGTTGATGGCACCTGAAGTGCTCCAAACCTACGTCGTGTAACGTGTAGCGTTGTAAAGTGATATACTAGACTGGTGTCAAATGTAATCAAATAATATCTCATCAACGTGCTACGCATAGCATGTACACGTCTCGGTCACCGTACTTCTCCCCGCATCTCTTTGTTTCATGCGCCACCTACTGGGGCAACCAGCGACAACACAACAACAAACAACAAATAGGTTTACTTACAAAGCATTCCTTAGCTCTTTAACCTATCAAAGCACTATCAAAGTCTGCATATAAGCCTTGTGGCTGAGGAAATATTCCTGATCAAATTTAGGTATGTTAGTTGAGATTTTTCTTGATAGCAACAGGGTGTGTCATTAAGCATTTTGCTCGTGGGCCAAAAAAAAGACCTCTCCACAGCCCACTCACCCTTTTTGTTCATTAGAGAGCATATGTGTGCATATATGCACACATATGCTGCAATGGACATATATGCATATATGCACACATATGCTGCAATGGACATATATGCATATATGTCCATTGCAGCTGGAGTGGGTGCATGGGTGCACCTCCTCCTTACGTCACGTTCAAAATGATCACGTTTGTACAATAATATTATCACGTTCGTACAATAAAATTATCACGTTCGTACAATATAATTATCACGTTTGTACAATAAAATGATCACGTTCGTACAATATAATTATCACGTTCGTACAATAAAATTATCACGTTCGTACAATATAATTATCACGTTCGTACAATAAAATTATCACGTTCGTACAATATAATTATCACGTTCGTACAATAAAATTATCACGTTCGTACAATATAATTATCACGTTCGTACAATAAAATTATCACGTTCGTACAATATAATTATCACGTTCGTACAATAAAATTATCACGTTCGTACAATATAGTTTCACGTTCGTACAATAAAATTATCACGTTCGTACAATAAAATTATATTGTACGAACGTGAAACACTGAAATTTTTTTTTTCCTGGTGTGGCAGCAATGTGCTTCCGTAAGTTTACTGTGGTGTTTTGTGAGATAAAACCATGTGTTCACTATAGCGCCCCCTACAAAACAAATTTCATGAAATTTGACATAATTGTATGCAAGCATATTACAATGACAGTTGCTAAGTTTATTAAGGATTGGGTAAATACTTCAAACGTTATAGGCCTTAAAGTCATATTAAATGTTTCTGTGTCACCTGTAGCACGCCCTGTAGACATAATGTCACATAACATGATGGCCGACTACACAATATGTTTCAGATTGTGTATGTCAAATTTCATTAAGTTAGCTATTGTCAATGATATGAAGTTGGATTATGTTTGGGTATATACTTCACAAAATATTAGCTTTGGAGTTATACTGTGCCATGTCATAAAAATGAATTAGCCATTAACTTTGTAATCAATAACCCTGCTAATGTTCATTTTAAAACTTTACATTATCATTGTCCATAAATGATACATGCCAAGTTTGGTGAGAATTGGATGAACAGGCTAGGAGGAGTTGATTTCGCTTTGAGGTGCAATTTTTTTCAAAACGGTGGATAAAAATGGCATCCGGAAATGGGCGTGGCCTTGTCCATTAGAACCAGGGCTATGTAGGAAATCAGAGGGAGAATTTTGTTTCATTATTCATATTTTCAATGAATAATGGTAACTTAATACGACTGATTTTCTCATATCCATGCCACATGTCAAATTCGAGAATGTAATAGTCGGACTTGATTTGCCAGCATAATAATAATTGCTGTTGTAATCAGTCTCTTTATCACTAGGAACTGATAGGTTAACAAGTTATTACATATTCAAGTTAAGACTTTACAGACTGTACCAAACCAGCTGATAATTCAATCCAAGTTCAAAAACCTGCTGATGCTGATGTTCAGGTTGCGTAAGGAGTCCATTGGTGGTGTTCCTTCCCATCACCACACAGTCCACTCAGGCACCGACCACAACTCCTGCCACCTGTGTGCCCAGGGGCGATCTAAAAAGGGCCGCAGACAAAGCAGAATTTCCCGCTCCAAACAGCGACCAGGAGAACAGACTGTCTTCTCTGTTGGCAGGTAACAACACACACCTGAACGTTTATGCACAGTACACAGACACAGAGTAACAATGTCAAAAAAGAAGAGATAAAGACCTGCTATATAATCTGTATATCACTATCCCCTCAGATTCCGGGTCATCCACACTGATAAGAAGCTCCATGGAAGTCCTAATCCTTTGACCGTTTCAGGGGACCAGCTGGAACAATCCCAGGATAACGAAGTGCGTAAGGAGGATGGATTCAACCTGAGAAGCATGTTTAAGGAAGTCCGCCCACCTTCTGAAAGTGCCAATGGGGTAACTCTAAAACGAAAGAAGAGTGTGACAATATTTGGACTGACACGAGGCAGTGACCCTGTAGCTACTAAATCAGGGGAGGGGGTAGTTAGTGAGACTGGAGGGGTTAGATTTGCTATTCAGCAGCAGCCTGTAGTACTGGAGGAAACCCTGCAGCAAGAGAACACTGAAGTTAGGCCAGAGTGTGGTACTAAACCTGGTCCCAGCCCTAATACTGAGCCTGCTTCACCTCTGCAAGACGGTAAAACACCAGGTTCTGTCAGTTCTCCCTCTTTCCAAAGTAAGAAACCAACCCATGACCCTAACTCTGGTCTTGAGGAAGGCTCTAAATCTAACTCCAGTACTGAACCTCATTCAAAGATTATGACGAACCCTTCTGTTGGAAGCACAACAGCTTCTGCCCCTAGTTCCCTAACTATTCCATTATATAAGAGAGTACATGTTGAGGATAAGGAGTTAAAACATAAAGAGGTGTACAGTCCTGGGCCACTACAGACCTCTACACCCATTGCTCCTATTCCTGGATCTATTACCAGTTTCTCACCTGTTATCTCTACCAGTCAGCCTGAAACTCAGTCTAGAACAGGTGTTACAGTTACGCATACTCCCCCTGACCCAAGCTATAGCCCAGATCTGGAACCAGGTTCTGGTGCTAGTCCACCTTTAATAAGCTTAGGTTCATCTCCTCCATCTTCCTTCCCAATCAAGACCCCATCTTCAGCCTCTTCTTTAAAAACTCCTATCTCGTCGCTTTCTTTAACACCAAGCCCCAAATTAAGCTCTATAAATATACCATCGGAGGGTGCAAAAATGGTCATTTCCCCTGCCCTTTTGCTAAACCAAAAAATCTCACCAGGCCAAAAAATATTTCCTCAATCCCCTAATTCATCTTCATCCGTAGGAGAAGAAAGTGCTAATCCATTACCAGCTCAATCTCCCTCACCAGCTCTTACTACTGACCCTAAGCTTGATGCTTTTCAGGTATCATTACAAACACCCTCTTCTTCTCCAACAGAACAGACAGAAATAAAGAGAGTTGAAATTCTCAAAACAACTACATTTTCTGCAGTTGTAGCAGAAAATTCAAGTGGTTCTGCATTTTACTCTTCTTCTAATGCTTTTAAAAACAGTCTGAGCAATTTGCCTTTGTCATCTTCCAGCCCACTGTCAACATGCTCACCTCAAGCGAGCACAATAAGTAGTGTGACCATTGTTAGAGCCAGTCCTGACAGCAAGAGAGAATTCTCTGTTGTCACTATGGTGAAGGAAGAAAAGTGTTCTACTTCAATACAGGTCCACAAAGGAGAAACTTCTAAACTTGGGACTAAATCAGAAAAAGGAATACTTACTCCAGCTGTTGGTCAGGGAGAAGAGGTTTCTTTTTTAGGTGCCTCTGGAGTAGAGATTGGGCCGACATTGAATCAAGAGAAGGATGGCATGATGGAGATGGATGATATAAGAGACTGCAAGGTGATGCAGGAGGAAAGAACTGACAGGATAGAGGAAGATGAGGAGAAGACAGTATATACTGGCCTGAAAAAATAGTGGGAGGTTTAGCCTTAAGATGGTAAAAGAGAACAATGATACCACTCACAGGACTCATTTTTTGTGGGAAAGGAAAATTAGTACAAAATAAATATAAACACGCCTTTGACATCAGTGTATATGTTATGGGGTGACTGGACAGTTTGCTTAACCAAATAGCTGTTATGTAGATTTATCCCAGATGTCCAGCCTTTCCCTTCATAACCCTCATGAGGATCACAGTTGTAGTTTTGAGTGTAATCTTGACACTATAGGATGGAAGCCATTAAGTAATTTGATTTATGATTAACTATCTGCTAAACCAGTCCTTCTCAAATAGTGGGGCGCGCCCCCCTGGGGGGGCGCCGTGCAATGCCTGAGGGGGCGCGAGTGCTTGCTCTTGTTGTATTCGATTGAAGTGTAATTGCACATCCAGAACGTAGGTGGCAGTGGCGCTCTCATTGTGCGCACTATTAGCTCTATGGTGTTTTTTTTTAACATAGCCGGCGGCAAGAGATGTAAACAAACTGAGGAACATGGAAAAATGTTTGACAGGGATGAAAAGAAAGGCCGTAAGAGAGGAAGATAATAAGACAAAGGAAAGTCACTCAAAACCCAAGACAATGAAATATGACGAAACGTCGAAACATAGCCTATGTAGCGTTTGGCTTCACTGTAACTACGGTCGGGGACGAGGAAAGACCGTACCGGTATGTTTTTTCAGAGAAAACGCTCCGCATATTGCCAGCAATCATCCCGTTTTGTGACTGCTACTTCAGTTAACCAGCGAGCACTGTTGGCATCATATAAGGTAAAATAGTTTAAATAATAAATAAATAGGCTAATTTAATACCTAAAATAGTTTAAATAAGGATTTATTTTTTATTCAGGCAAATTGCACTTTAATGCACTAATCTTTTCTGTAAGAGACTAAGAAACAATGTTAATAAAGTTATTCCATGTCTTTTTTCTTTTCTCTGTACATATAACAAGTTTTGGACAAATTATACTAATTGTAATGGGGTGCAACATTTTCTTCTTTCTAAGGGGGGCATAACAGAAAATAATTGAGAACCACTGTGCTAAACTAACCAATGCAGCCATTTTGAGCAAGCAAACGCATCAAAGTACAATTGGATGTTGCCCTGTCAGCCCATTGTTGTATAGACTGTGTAGATATCTTACCCACAAATGTCCTATTCATGGTGGTGCTACAGCAAAGAGGATGACCAAAGTCATTAAAATATCGTGCAATCCTGGAAACCAACAAACTGCATTGCCATCAATGCAAATGTCAGTCAGCAATTTTCATAAAAATAATATAAATAAATATTTAAAAAAAAAAACATATAAAAAATAATTTTCAGCATAAAAGTCATCAACCGTTAAAATCTACTGATAAATTTGTTTTACCCACAACAGAGTTTCAAAAGATTTTGTAGAATCAAAAGCTATTTCAATCAGAAACATCTTAACAGGTCAGTTATATTTTAACATAGGACCCCTGATTTGACAACAGCTTCACAATTCTTGCATCTATTGAACTTGTGAATTTTTGGATAGTTGAATTTCCTTGCAAGATGTCAGAATAGCCTGTTAGAGCTTTTGTTTGGATATGAACTGTCTCCCACCATCATAGATCTTTTGTTTGAGGATTCTCCAAAGGTTCTCAATAGGGTTGAGGTCAGGGCAGGATGGGGCCACACCATGAGTTTCTCTCCTTTTATGCTCATAGCAGCCAATGATGCAGAGGTATTCCCTGCAGCATGAGATGGTCAGGCAAAACATACTTTTCATACCTTCTGGGACCCTAAAGGGGCCGACCAGCTCTCTCCCCATGATTCCCCAATACGTGACTCCACTACACCTTGATGTTCGCATTATTCCAGGGGCACCAGCAGCTTCAAATACCTGTTTGCTGCTTTGTAATGGCATTTTAGCAGCTGCTCTCTTAATCTAATGTATTTGTCTGGCAGAAACCTTCCTCATTGTGCCTTTATCTGCACAAACCCGTGTGTGCTCTAAATCAGCCATGAATCTCTTAGCAGTACAATAATTACGCTTACGTTTTCGTGAAATATCTAAAGTTTTTTCAACTATTTCACTCTTTTCAGCAGTAAAGAGATCTTTCATTCCCATATTCCTTGAAAATGGTGGTCTGCTTAATAATGTGTAATGTCCTTCTTCACTGGTTTTTCCTTTATTTGGGCTCACCTGGAAAACTAATTATTACAGGTCTATCTCTGAGATTGATTTCAGTGATCCTAAGAGTTCTGAGACATAATACCACCCATGAGTTTAATTGAAAAACAAATCTTTATGACACTTACAGTTGAAACCAGATGTTAAAAGACACATTTTTTTTCCTCACTGTCTGAAGTTAAATCAGACTAAACCTCTCCTGGTTTAGGTCAGTTAGGATTACTAAAATTATTTATATTTGCTAAATGCCACAATAATGAGAGAGAGAATTGCTTAGATAATGTATTATTTTCTTCAGAAGTCAGAAGTTTACATACACAAAGATTACTATGTCTTTAAACAATGAAGGAAATCCCTGATGATAATGTCTTGAAAGCTTCTGACAACATTTGAGTTAATTGGAGGCACACCTGTGGATGTATTTCGAGGCTACACCTCAAACACACTGCTTCTTTGTTTGACATCATGGGAAAAGCAAAAGAAATCAGCTGAGATATCAGGAAGAGAATTGTGGTGCTCCACGAGACTGGTTCATCCTTGGGTACAATTTCCAGATGCTTGAATGTGCCAGGTTCATCTGTTCAAACAATTATATGCAAGAACACTATGGGGATGTTCAGCCATCATACTGGAGACAGGTTTTATGTCCCAGAGATGAATGTGTTTTGGTCTGAAACGTGCGAATCAACCTCAAAACAAAAGCTAAAGACCTTTTCAAGATGATGGCTAAAGTGAAACGAGTCCTGTACGGACATGGACTGAAAGGCCACTCCGCGAGGAAGAAGCCATAACTCCAAAAGCAATTTAAAAAAGCCAGATTACAGTTTGCAAATGCACACAGGGACAAAGACCTTAATATCTGGAGACATGTCCTGTGGTCTGATGAAACTAAAGTGGAACTGTTTGACCAAATTGACCATTGTTACATTTGGGGGAAAAAGGGGGAAACTTGTAAGCATGGGAACTGGTAAGCCAGGTGGGATACCTGTGAAGTATGGGGGTGGTAGCATTATGTTATGGGGCTGTTTTGCTGCAGGAGGAATTGGTGCACTTCTTAAAATAGACGGCATCATGAGGAAAGAACATTATGTGGAAATATTGAAGCAACATCTCCAGGAAGTTAAAACTTGGACGTGAAAGTGGCTTAAGGACAACAAAATCAATATTTTTGACTGGCCATCAGAAGCCAGCTGTGGTCTGATTGCCAAAATTGTATACGGCAGTGGCCAGAGTAAAGGATGTGTCTTCCAAATGGACAATGACCCTAAGCATACTGCCAAAGTTTAAAGGCAATGCTACCAAATACTAAGGAAATGTATGTAAACTTCTGACTTTGAAGAAATTAATAAAAAATTCTCTAGAAATTCTCTCTCTCATTATTGTGGCATTTAGCAAATAAAAATCATTTTAGTAATACAAACTGACCTAAAACAGGTAAGGTTTAGTCTGATTTAACTTCAGACAGTGAGGAAAAAAATGTATGTGTCTTTTAACACAGTGTATATAAACATCTGGTTTCAACTGTAAATACAATTTGAATAAAAACTTGGAACATGGTGTATTGTAAAAGTAGACTTCTGAAGTATTGGTTGTATATGAACATCTAGTCCACCTTGAAAATCCATATTAATATTTGTGTTGTTTATTGTCATCTATGGAACAACATAAGATATCAATACCATATATAGGGCGGCGTGGTGGTTAGCACTGATGCCTCACAGCAAGGGGCCATTCTTTGTATGAGTTTGCATGTTCTCCCTGTGTGTTCTGTAGGTGTGCATATGATTGTGAATGTCTGTCTCCGTGTTAGCCCTGCGATAGACTGGCGACCTGTCCAGGGTGTACCCTGCCTTTCATCCTAAAACAGCTGGGATAGGCTCTTTGGCTAAAAGTGTGAACACTGGCTAAAATGCAGAAAAGAAGGACTGGAGGCTTATTTCTTAGATTTCAAGTGTATGGGAGACTTGAAGAAAAAATAAGAAAAAATTACATTTGCTACCTTGCATTAACTTCTTGGCGCGCTAACAGATTATTTTGATGTGTTCAGGTGTTAATGACTCTAATAATGACTATGGATTCTTCTGATTCAAAACATACAGTACAAGCACAAAAAGAGCACTATTTCCTCTGTTGGCAGCTGTAATAATGGCGATTTGTAAATTTAATGCTAATACTGTAATTACAGTATTCTGCGTCCTATGCTACTGTAGCTGCTTTGGCAAGGACAGTGTTTAGCCCATTTGTTCAAAAAGTCTATTTCTACCCAAACTTCCTTTTTTCTCTTTAATCACAATTTAAAAAAATGCTGTTTTGTTCACACTGCCATTCATTTAACTGCATGTGTGTCTCACGAGGCAATTTTGGACTAGAACTGTCCATTTACTATAGACCGTTCATAGAAGGTTGACACTGCTGTGAGAACCAATAAAGACATTTAAAAATGGCACTCTAAGAACAAATTAAAAACATCCTTAAGTGCTTAGTGCTTACTATCAGGAAAGACCTTGCAAAGAGAATAGAACCAACACTGGAAATCGAATTTGGTGCCAAACCTCTGACTTACAATAGTTTAACCAATGCTGTTAGTTAAGACACCACTGGTGCTCTGTGTGCTAGCTGTTCCAGCATCAGAGCACATTTTATTTCTTTGGAATTATGATTTTGGTACATATTAAGAAAAACCACTCTTGATATTCGCACTACTTCTGTCAGATTATGTCATCTCATCATTTGACCATATTCAACATCAATCAATACTTACCAAAGCAATCTTTCAAAAGCAATTTTATTATACCGGCATAACAAAAAATACTTGAACAAGTAGTATGCCTTGAAAAGTTGTATAATAACCAAACCTAATTGTAAGATATTTTGTTTCAGAAGCAAACTAACCTTTGTAACTTTTGTTACTTTATTCTCAACATTCGAAGATTTTCTTTTGCCCCAACAGTGACATCTAGCAGAACTCCAAAGTAGAAGAATACTCCAGCTTCCTACATAAGGATCATTCTTAAAGCGTTCACCCACTTGGAAAAAGGCAAACTAACAACAATCAGTGCACCTCATGCAATCACTTTTTGAGTTTATGTGCATACACATTTTAATATAGCTACCTAAACTTTATCTGCCACCCAAATAACAAAGGGGGTGTCCTGAGTCGTTAAAAGTCAGCGAAAGAAAATTAATGTAGTTTGTGTAAACTGAGTGTGAGTGTCTTTTTACTATGCCATTAGAATCTGTGCTGTATTCATTTAGATGTGTATTTTTTTGGAAATAAACCCATTATAATGCCTCTGGCAACAGAAAGCTCTTCACTAGAAAGACCTTTATCACTACAGTTAACAGCTTCAACATCAGTACAGTATTCTTTGCTCACATGGTAACCTATTCAAATGTTGCGTATATGTATTACACTGCTAAAAGTAATATTGTTCTTTTATTGGGGAATGGGGAATGTGAGCTGATGTGTATTTTTAACCGTGGATCAGTCTGTTTAGTTTAAATTTATTTTGACTAAACTTTAAGTACTACAGATGAAATATTAACTTACATGATTACATAATTTAAACACATTATTAACTTATTTGTATCTCCTTCCTACCATTCATTGGATCAAATCCCCCATTAGACATTTGTCTTTGAATAGAATAAGTGACATGATGAAGACAGTCATTTTGTTGAGTCAGATGAGTCTGTCTGATCAAATTTTAACAAGCTAGGACAAAGGCAGCTCTGTACTTCACATTAAGTACTTCCTGCACCCTCTGGATATAACACACTGGTGTTACAAAAGTCATGTTGAGGAACAATGTTCTTGCAATTATTGTATTTATAGGCAATACAGCAAGCAAAAAGCAGCAAGCCTCTCTCTTCTGACAGTGAGAATATTTGCTCAAACATTGTGGACTCATGTATTTCTACAGATTTAAATGTCAAGTGTATTCAGTTCTATGTTCACAGGATTAAACCAACTCCTGGCTAATAAAAATAGAAAGGGACCAAGTATACATTTTGTCAGCTTGCTAGACGCAGCACTCTACTGAAAAAAAACACATTTGATTAAAATACAGAGCTTCTGATGATAATATTAAAGAGACGTAATATATCTTAACATTAACAGATAAGCTGCTAGTGAGTTTCTCCTGTAATGCACCACTCAAAACTGTAAAAGCTACTACATCCATAAACATTCATTTAAGCAAATGCTTGATCAAATCCAGGGGTCTGATTGTGAGAGATGATATTATCACTACTATACACACACAGGGTAAGTTGTAAATAAGTCAGATGTATCATAATGTATTCTATTGAAATAAAATATCGGAACTATGCTTTTTAAACCTCTGTGTGTGTTTTGTCCTTGTTGATACTAAAGCAAACTAAAGACTTACCTTTTTAGTATGGCTTTTAACTCAATCTTACCTATTTATTTGTTGACTATTGGCTAATTTTGATCTCTTTTACTCGTTTTAGTGGTATTAATTTTAATTGTATCACTTTCTCTCTGGTTTGCCCTTTATTTATTTGTTCTTATTTATTTAATTTGTGCTCTTATGTTTTATTCTGTTAAAAATGCAAAACAATATCATCCAAAACAAAAAAAGAAAAGAAAAGAAAAGAAAAGAACAACAAGCTGGAACCAGAACCAACTCGGGAGTGGTGGTTTAAACTCTGTATGTTGCCCACCTAGAACTTCCATGAGTGGGGTTTAGCTGGTACCTAACACACCCTAGTCTGTTAATGTGGCTGTCCGATTTTTTAAAGTCATAATTGGAGTCAACGCAACTAGTCCACGACATCAACACAATAGAAAGTAATGCTTTGCAACAATGAAATCTATATTCTTGACCTGAATACATATTGTGGTGTTTCACACAAAAGCTACAGAGGCTTTTATGCAAGTTTATTGAATTTTAAACATGGGCATAGCCCACAGCAACACCATAAACACAGCAGTCTGACTAATATTCACTCAGCAGAAAAATAACAAAAACAGGGTCTACAACCACAGCAACAATGTCAACTAACAGAACACAACAGTCCGCTGCATGTTTAGCCGATATAAATCGGCACCATCAGTTGTATAAGAGGATAATATAGGTGGGATGTAAAAAAGCGTTATATCTCCGAAGCCTTTATTATTGTTTTTTGCAGCCTCTTTCTCTCTGTTACCGCAGACAAAGTTGTTAATTAACTGGTGTACAGAGTATTTGGACTGTTCCCGTTCCTCTGTTAGCTTTAGCGGATGCCTTTTCAGATTGAGTGTCCATTGCAGTTGTATATTTGTTGTATTTCAGGACTGACATTCTGCATGTCAAGGTAGAATGAGCTTCATCTTAAGTGAAGTATTTCCACACACTTGATGAACTGTTTGCTGTAATGACCCACTGGGCTCCTCACCTGTCTGGGAGGCGTCCGTGCTCTTATTGTCACGTATTGTCTTATTGTCACGTTACCGTGATTGTCACATTACCGTGACAATAAGCGAGCGACTTTAAAACATTGCGGTACAGCAGTAAAGTCGACTAGTCAGTACAACCCCAAGTCACTATGAGATTATTCTAAAAAGAATGTATGTTACTAATTTTAAATATCCTCAGAATCAGCTTTAATGACGAAGTATGTGCACATACAGGGAATTTGACTCAGGGAACTTTACTCTCTTGTACATAAACACACAAACTTGTGAAATAAAATAAAAGTAAAAATGAAATAAAATAAATCTCAATCTATAAACATAAAATATAGAACAAAAGCAGATATGTACTCTAAAAGCAGGGGTTTGTACAGTGACTACTGCCCTTGTCGCGGGTTGTTTTGGCAAACAGTGCTCTGTAACACCGGCTTGAGGGGAGGAGTCTAATCAGGTTATGACCAGGGTGTGAGGGGCCGGTGGAGATTTTACTGGCCCGCTTCCTGACCCTGGACCGGTACAGCTCCTGGATGGAGGGAAGGTCAGTGCCAGCAATCTTCTCTGCGGACCTGATTGTTCTCTGCAGTCTGTCCCTGTCATGCCTGGTGGTGGATCCAAACCAGACAGTGATGGACGTGGTCAGGACAGACTGGACTATTGCAGTGTATAAGATTTTCAGCAGCTCCTGAGGCAGGTTGAACTTACTCTGTATGCAGACTCACCGCCGCCCTAGATGAGTCCAATAATAGTGGTGTCGTCTGCAAACTTCAGGTGTTTCACAGAAGGGTCCCTTGGGGTGTAGACAGTAGTGTAAAGGGAGAAAAGCAGTGGGGATTCTAATGGTATTTTGGCAATTTACTAAAAGCAACATAAGTATTTATGATAGAAGAAATAAAATACTGTTATATGTTTAGCTGTTATCAAAGCTGCCTTGTTATCTAGATGACTTGCTGTGCAATATATGTCTTGCAAATGCTACATGTTAACCAGTTAACTGTTCAGTAATATTGGGCAATGTTGAGACATTGTACAAAAAAGACTGAATGAATGACTTATGAATAGTATGAAGGTAATAGTTAAATTCTGTTGAAGTGGGGTTATAGTGGGAAGACTGTGGGATGCAGTCTATCCACTATTACAGACATGTACACCTCCAGATGCAGGAAAAGGGCCACCTGCATAAGAAAGGACACCACCCACCCCGCACACACACTGTTCGTCCCTCTCCCTTCAGGCAGGAGGCTACGGAGAATTAAGAGCAGGACCACCAGACTGAGGAACAGCTTCTTCCCGGAAGCTGTGAGACTGTTGAACGCTGGAGGACCTCTGCTCCATCCCATGTACCATGTGTTGAAATGACAATAAAGAATATGAGGTGCTCATCAGTAAGTGTACAAATAACTCCCAAATGCATGACGAAATTTCTCTTTTGTAATACTCTAATTGTCCCACTGGAATAAATAAATAATAATAATAATACATTTTATTTATAGGCGCCTTTCAAAACACCCAAGGTCACCGTACAGGTAAAACAGGGTTTAAAATACATATCAGACATCAAAAGCATTTAACAAACTATAAGACACTAAAAGAAAGTGTCCTAACTTATTTTTCTGTTATCTTATTGTCAATGGAGGATGGTAGCTTTGAAAAGGATTGGTAATGACCATCATCCATTGTACATATTCAGTCAACATACTTCAAAGAAACTGAACTATCGCTTTCTTATTGCCATCTTGTGAGTTTAGTGCCAGAGTTTGTGCAGTGAGAGGGGGGCCACACGGAGCAATGTTACTGATGACCCGCCCACACTCCCACCAGACTCACTCATTCTTCTTGCACTCTGCTCTACCTTCACATAGAAATGTTCGATTATACACTGTACTGTATTATATACTGCCCTAAAGCAGGGGTTCCCAAACTTTTTCATGCCAAGGCCCCCCAACCAGCATTAGCTTCTGGCTGGGGACCCTCTTTACAAACCTACAGACAATACTACAAAGTATGTAAAGAAACGTCTGTTTTCTTGTTCACTATTCAATAACTGTTACATTTGTTTAGCATAAAAGCTGCCTCATATATTTTCTCCAGTAATTCTTTTATTTATTTTTTTACAGCAGTGTCCTCCACGACAGTGCTGTTGGTCTGTTCCTTCGGTCTCTTTCTTGTCAAAAGCCTGGCCATTTTGCGCAAGCTACATGCTAGCTTGAGGAGCAAAGCAGCTTGATAAATGGCGCAAACCGCCAGGTCTACACAGATTATGAGGTCATGAACGATGTTTTGACTGGCAGGGAATCAGAAAGATGAGCATGGCAAATAACATTTAGATAAAAATATTATTAATAATTATTTTTTATGATACTGATTTTAAAAAAATGGTTACATTTCTTTCATTTTTCTATTTTTTTTTCTCATCTTCCCTCCAATTGTCTGAGGCCCCCTCGCCGTCTAACCACTGCCCTAAAGGACTGCTTCAGAGATAAGTTAGCACTTGAGTATTTATAAATTACATTAACTACCTATAACGACAGAAACCATCCTTAAAAAATGTATTTGATTTGTATTTTAGTAGTTTGGCCCCAGCTCTATCCATATCCCAACATGGAGGAGGTGGAGCTTATGACCTATACTGCAGCCAGCCAGACACCAGAGGGAGCTCTACTTGCTTTACTTTATTTACAGTCTATGGCTGAAAACATGTATTTCTTTGAAATAGACAGTGGCTCCAGTCTTTGCCTTAAGGTTGAGTCGAAAGTTTCTGTGTTGGAGGAGGAGGGGCTGCCCGACACTGAAATAGTACAGAAGGAGGACAGCTGTGTTATCTCTAGTGCATGTTAGCTGAAAGATGATTAAAGGTGCAGTAGGCAGGATTGCGAAGATCCAGGACTTTGAACATCGACAATTTATCAGTCCCTCCCCCCTTTCCGCTAAAGCCCAAAACGGTCTCCCAAGCCCCTCCCCCCACAAGGGAGAGCTGTGCACGATAGAGCACGTGCATATTGGCCCTGGAATACTGCGCACGAGCAGAGAACCGAGTTAGAGCGAGTAAACAAACTAGCATGGAACACACCAACATAAGAACAACAAAATAGTTTTTATAATACCACTTGCTAAATGATTTGACCTAAGTACAACGATACAGTCGTTATACTTTAGGTCAAAATATTTAGCAATAGTCAACTTTAGGACAAAACCAAGGTTAGGATGTTTCTGAAAGTAGCCTACATCGGTGATGTTTGCTATCAGTAACAGTTAGAAATATTCATTGTGGTGTTTTATTCCACAGTCTAGATTTATCACTTTGCTATCTGGTAGATATATTTTGTGCACGACGTGTGCGGGGAAGGGGGAGGGGAGGGCGCTATGAAATGCGTGTCCATGAGCAGTGATTGACACTCCGTTAGACACACCCCTGGGCTTGATTGGTGCATCTGAATGTGGAGCGTTGGATGTCTTGCAAATCGCGCTACAGGCTCTAGGTGGGGCCAGAGGAGCCTTTTTTCTTTTTTTTTTCTTTTTTTTAATTACCTGCTTCATGCAATTATACTTGAACATCAGCAAATATGACAGAAAGTTAGTTTTATAAGACTTGCCTACTGCACCTTTAAATAAATCATGTTGTTGTTGAAGGCAGACTTTTATGTGCAGCAATATACCCAAAGGGTACAATATTCTTTTTGTATTTAAAAATACATACTGGTCTTATTTGACAGCTGTTGAGGTCTGGAAAACTGTCCCCGCTGGCTTTAACCCCTGAAGATACAACTGACAAAGAATAAACCATTATTGCCTTGTATAATACAATTTAGAAATAAAATGCTGTCATGAGACTGCATACTTAGTTACCTGCCTGCACTGACACCTCTTCACTAGGCTGCTGTTTGTCCTCAATACCACTAGGGAGAGAAGCACTTACTGGACAGCCACAAGCTGAGGGGCTTAGGATTGGGGGCGAGAAGGGAGGCATGGTTGGACTTGGAAGAAGCTGTAGAGAAAAGTAAACTAGTAAAGGAAACTCCAGGTATTGCAAGCAAGTTGACTTTCATTAATTTCTATGTTCTTCTCACTCATTCATCTTCTGTAACTGCTTATCCTGTAAAGGGTCGCAGAGTGGCTGGAGCCTATCTAAGCTGTCATTGGGCAAGCGGTGGAGTCTATTGCAGGGCTAACACAGAGAGACAATCTTTCACATGCACACCTACCGGCAATTTAGAATCACCAATTAACCTAAAAAGCATGTCTTTGGACAGTGGGAAGCAGTACCTGGAGAGAACCCATGCAAACACAGGGAAAACATGCAGAAAGGCCCCCGCCTTCTTGCTGTGAGGCATCAGTGCCACCACACCACTGTGCCGCCCCTCTATGTCCATCTCTTTACAAACTGAAGACTTCATTTGACAAAGATATTAATTTGAGACATTATACAACACACACCTCTGAGCGTCGACAGTGAATCAGGTGGATTAGTGCACCCTCCTGGAAGGAAAGCTCCTCCGCACTCTGAGCCTGATAGGAGTACAGAGCTCTGGCTACACCTGAGAAAAACAATGATTTGGTTAAGAAGCAACTTGAAATAAAATGTTTGTTTATTTTTTTTTTTAATCTTATATATATATGACTAAACAATTCTTTCCCAGGTGAAGAAAACACCCTTCACAACAGTTGGCCCGATCAAGAACATTCTCCAGGAGGTAGGTGTATGTGTGTCAAAGTCAACAATCAAGAGAAGAATTCACCAGAGTGAATAGAAAGGGTTCACCACAAGATGTAAACCATTGGTGAGCCTCAAAAGCAGGAAGGCCAGATTAGAGTTTGCCAAATAACATCTGAAAAAGCCTTCACAGTTCTGGAACAACATCCTATGGACAGACGAGTCAAAGATCAACTTGTACCAGAGTTATGGGAAGAGAAGAGTATGGAGAAGGAAAGGAACTGCTCATGATCCAAAGCATACCACCTCATCAGTGAAGCATGGTGGTGGTAGTGTCATGGCGTGGGCATGTATGGCTCCCAATGGAACTGGTTCCTTTATATTTATTAATGATGTGACTCCTGACAAAAGCAGCAGGATGAATTCTGAAGTGTATAGGGCAATATTATCTGCTCATATTCAGCAAAATGCTTCAGAATGCATTGGATGACACTTCACATTGCAGTTTTTAAGGCAAAGAAGTGGAATGTTATGCAATGGCCAAGTCAATCACCTGACCTGAATCCGATTGAGCATGCATTTCACTTGCTAAAGACAAAACTGAAGGGAAAATGCCCCAAGACCTGAAGGAACTGAAGAGTTGCAGTAGAGGTCTGGCAGAGCATCCCTGTGTCTGTTGATGTCTATACATTGCAGACTTCAGGCTGTAGTTGACTGCAAAGGATTTGGAACCAAAAGTGAAAGTTTGATTTATGATTGTTAATTTGTCCCATTACTTTTGGTCCCTTAAAAAGTGGGAGGCACAAACTGTTGTAATTCCTACACCGTTCACCTGAAAGTCTGCAGTTAAGGCACATCTTATTCGTTTCATTTCAAATCCACTGTGGTAGTGTATAGAGCCAAAAAGATTAGATTTGTGTTGATGTCCCAATATTTATGGTTCTGACTGTAAATATGTGCTATTATGGAGTACACACTACAACATAATATTTTTGATGTGGAGTGCAAATCAACAATATGAATGTGTGATTGAAAAAAAAGAAAGTTCTTAGAGCTATACAGTATTAGAGCCATGCAGTAGCAGTTAAAAGTTTGAACACAAATTGACTTTAAATATTTTTCAAGTTTTAGTCACCTCAAAGAAGCCATAGTTTGCCTTGATGACAACTTTGCACAGAGTATATTAACTATTTTCATGAGGTTGTCTCTGGTTTTCAGCTAACAGATTAGCCTTTTTAATAGTTAGCTGGTGGAATTTTTTCACTTCAAGTGAGTTGGGACTGTGCCACAGAGTGAAGGCAAAAAGAGTTTCACAGTGTTCTAGAATACTGAAAAATCTCCGCTTTAGGTACTCATTAAGCTGGTTAAGATCAGAGTGCCAGACTGTTATCACAGTAAAACACAACTTTGATCACATATTAACATATTTGACTTCACTTCCACTCACTGTTTTGCATAACAAAACAATTTGTATTTGTTTGACACCTTCTGTTTTACTCTCTATATAAAAAAAACACACACACAATAACATTAGTAGAGACTCAAGCTCATTTAATGATATATTGCTAAATATCCAGTTCCTCAGTAGACTCAAGGAAAGCGTTTATTTGAATGCAGACACACAGGAAGAAAAGAAGATGCCAGCCGGGAAGAGACAGAGAAAAGAACAGCAGAAATGAGAGATATAAAAAAACACACATACATTAACATTAGGTTAACATTAGTAGAGACTCAAGCTCATTTAATGATATATTGCTAAATATCCAGTTCCTAGACTGAAGGAAAGCGTTTATTTGAATGCAGACACACCGGAAAAAAAGAAGATGAGAATAAAAAGGGGGGGGGGGGGGGGGGTCTTACTAAAGTTGGGCAAGGCCAGACCAGCCAACTCCTTAGGTCTTTTAAGTGATTGCCTTTTGATGTTTACCATTCCAAATGAATCTAATTAGGAATCTAATTTGAAAAAAGATAAAGAAATTTCAGTAAAACAGTCATTTTAATGAGGCTGATTCAACCAGCTATGGAGAGTGGTAAGCCTGACCATCTTGTCATATCTCTACATTTCTCAAGAAGTATCCCAAAGTTCTTGGTTAAAAGCAGAGGAAATGTGGAAGTGATTTCCAATCCAAGATTAATTTTGTACCTAGATATTTTACCAAACTGATGATAGGTGTGGACAATTGAAGGACCTTAATTGACAGGGTTAGATGTGTATAGTACTGAGTCATCAGCATAGAGAAGTAACTTATGAGTTAACCCGCCTCGCTCTCTCTCTGAGAAATCATTAGATTGCTGAAGTACAATGGTCAATGGCTCAACTGCGATAGCAAAAAGGAGGGGAGAGAGTGGACAGCCATGGCGTATTCCCCTACCCAATGAAAACTGATGACCATTAGTAATTACAGTGGCCAGAGGATGAGCATGTAAATGGTTTATCCAAGATAAAAAGCCTTCTTAAAATCCAAAACATTAGTAAGTAATTCCACTCAACTCGATCAAATGGTTCTTTGGCATCCAGTGAGATCACCATTTCAGGGAAAGACACTGAAGAGGAATACACAATATTAAGGTTTTATTAATGGAGCTAGAATGTCTATTTAAAATAAAGTCTGTCTGATCATTAGATATTTGTGGCAGTAATGTTTCTAGTCTGGCAGATTATATTTTGGAGAGAATTTTACATTTAACATTTAACAACAAGATAGGATGGTATGAGGTGCATTGTAGTGGGTCTTTGCCATTTGTAGGAATAAGCGTGATTGCTGCTTGTCGTAAAGTGGGAGGGAAGTTGTCCAAAAGAAGCTGTGGAACAAACGCAGCTCTTTCTGGAGATATCAGCACTGAAATCTGGGAAGAAGTGAATCTCAGATCTGTGAAAAGAAACAGAGCTGGCCTCTCTGGCTAACTTCAGGATGTGCTCCTTGGTCTGGAAGTGGTGAATACACAAGATGAGGGGCTGTGGCCTGGTGTCATTTGAATTCTTCCTAACGACTCTTCCAGCGACTTGATGAGCCCTGTCTGTAATGGATGAGGTAGGAAAAGCTTCTGCTTCAAACGTCTCTCTCAGCAGTCCATCAATGAAGACAATGGGATGTTGCCTCTCAATTTTTTTCAGGTAGTCCGATTATGCAAATATTGTTTTGTCTGGATCGTTTTTCTCAACTGAACGTAGAGGGAGAAATATTCTGGTCTATCGACGCCAAAAGCCTAACAGCATATCTGTTCGCCAACAAGTTCATTGATCCGAGTGTCCAAGAAGGAGGAGTACCCCCTGGCTGCCTGGAGCATGCAGCAGTGCTAAGCCAGCTCATCAACGAAGCCAAGAGTAAAAATTACACGCTCTCTGTTGTTTTGTTGGACATCGCCAAAACCTACCCAAGCATCCGACACCAGCTGATCCGAAAGGAAACTGCTGGAGGCCATGAAGACTGTGCAGATTGATGAGACCACGACAACAGATGGAGCTCCACAGGAAACACACAACTATAGGCCAGAGATACTCAAAAGAAGATGGAGAAAGAGGGGAGGAGCAGCCGGAAAGGAAAGACCTTTTGTATTTTTGCCGTGTACAGGGTAAAAATAAAGGGGACAAGGACAGTCCCCTGAGGGGCACCTGTGCTCCTGGTGGGCAGGTCAGGCACATAGTTCCCGTTTCTCACAAACTGTGAGAAAGCTCTTCTCTGGACATGGAAAAATGAGGGGTGAATACACCATCGTACTCAAGAAAGATGCAAAGCCTTTTGCAGTCTCAACACCTAGGCGAGTCTTACTTCCCCTCCTCAAAGTCAAAAAGGAGCTAAATCGCATGGAGCAGCAAGGTGTCATCTCAAAAGTGGAGCAGCCCAGAGCATGGTGTGCGCAAATGGTGGTTGTTCCTAAATGCGCACAAAAAGCTGTGAGGATTTGCACTGACCTCACCAAGCTGAATAAGTCAGTAGAGAGAGATATTGATTTTTTACAAAAACTTTATTTACATGAACGCATAATTCATCTTACATAAAAACCATCATATAAATATGACACACACAAAATCACACAACAAACGTTTTTGCAAATTGCAATTCCTCATCTTCCACAGTGCAAATAGCTTTTCTGTAACACCACAGTTTTTCAAACGTGTCCAAGTCTGCCATCATCTTGTAAAACCTGAATTCCAGCAAAAGTCTGGACCTAACATTGCAAAGCCACACTGAAATGGCCTCCTGGCCCACCCTGTCCTCTATTTCATTTTTCCTGCTTACATATATGGCTAGCTTAGCTCTCCTGACAAGAAATTTAATAGCTGCCACTTAATGTGGTTTGTCTTTTTGTAACCTGCACCAAAGATGAAACTGGTTTCTGAGAACTTTTCACCAAATTGTTTGAAAACAGCAGTTAAAAAGCTAAAAAAAACACTAAGTCTTGTACATTCAGTGAAAATATGAAAGACAGTCTCAAACAGCTCACAAAAAGGACACTTAGGCCCTATCCACACGAAAACGCATTTATTCGTAAACGCACATGTTTTTATTCGTTTTGGCCTATCGTCCACACGAATCCCGTAAACGCATAGCCCGAAAACGCACTTTTTTGAAACCGGGTCCCAGGGTGGATAAATTTGAAAACACACTTCTCGCAAATTGGTGTGGACGGTTGAATCCGGAGATTTCTGAAAACGATGACGTCATCGCCACTGTAGGAACCTAAACACCCCTCAATTCTCCCCCTCTTTGGAATGTAAATTTACGGAGTTGTTTTGCAGAAGAACTCTTCTAACAGATCAACCTTTTACACCCATAGCTATAAATGTGCCATGTCCAGATGCTGGACAGACCCACGCTAACGGAACTCCCTGATGCTGAGGACGTCACCTAAGCCAAAATAGACAGATTTACACTTCTGTGGAATTTCCCCACTCTGGTTTCTGGACTGATTAGTTCTGAATCGAAAGAACATTAATGCGATTTCAGGAACTACAAAGACTGATTTAAATGACTTTCAATCCATGTGGATAAAGTCTAGAAGACTTAATGTTATTTTATTATGTTTATTATCATGTTTTAAGCTTGTGACGTACTAATCCTTCCTTTTCAGAGACACACACAGACAAATATACCAAACACTTGCTTGCTCCCCTCTCCAAGAGTGACCAAGGAAGTGAACTGATAAGGGGTCGTAAATAACTTCCTCCCAGAACCAGACTCTCATCTGTTTTTCTCCTCTCTAAAAAGAGCATAGGTTTAATAATATGACTATCGAAATTGCAATAACCTGGTAAGTTATATATTGTTGTTCAGGAAGTGCTAACGATCACAATGAGACTATTTTTGATCCTTGTACGATAAAGTTAGCCCAAATTCATATAATTGGTCACAGAAAAGAAGTATCAACATTGCCATCATGTGGCTATTCTTTAAAAGTATTTTCCCTCTCTTGTAATCATTGCTGAAGTTAAAGAATGTACAACTTAAGATATGTTCTTATACTAATGGTAGCTTTTACATGAAATCATCACAACGGGAATTGTTATTTTAGAAACACAACTTTGTAGTATTAGCAAAATGTCACTGTAAAGAGAACATGAGTTTATTAATTAATTGATGCTTTTGAATTATTTTGATTTTGCCGTTCAGATACGTCATCTTGTTATGTTGTAATGTTGAGTGTTGTCACATATGAAAACATTGCTAACGAGCCATGATGAATGATGGAATGGTTACATTTAATAATATAAAATAGGTTAAGAAGATCAGGCAATAAGACGTCTGAAGACAAAGGAGTGGGCGTTCTCTTCACTTTCCGCGCGAAGAGTTTGGAAACCCGACCTAAACACGCCCTGAATAATTAACTGATAAAACCAGAGAGACGCTCTTTCTCGGCACTTTTACTTTACTTTTACTTCGGCACTTCTTTACTTTTTCTTGTACACTTTCCTTTGCACTTTCTTTTGTACTTTAAATTTCTAGTACATTCTAGTTTTCATTTCCATTTTCCGTTTACGTATTTACGTTTAAACTTAGTAACTTGTTTTAAGAACAACTTGAATATTTCAAGCTCTGTTTCTCGTCAGATGTTTTTCCCTGACGTACGATTTTTATAGTGACGTAAATAGTTTTCTAGCTTTATTCATTTTATACTCTACCAACCGAAGTACTAACCATCATCGTTCATAAGTTAGCCAGCGTAGACAGCTGGGATATCAGATAAAGACCCAATCTCTTCGACGGATCAAGAAACCAAGAAGCTGTTGCCATAGCAACGATATCAAGAAGACGTGACGAGCCGGTTTCTTTTTTCAAACACAAAGACATTGCCAAGGGTCGTCTACTGTCTTTGACTGAACACCTACAACGCTCTCAAGCGAACTGGCTGTTGGAGTTGCAAACCAAGCAACGAGTCCTATCTACCGGTCCAAGAGAGGCCCGCATCAGCTGTGCCGTTATTGTCACCAACTCATCACTCCGACGCTCCGTCACACCGACGCCGAGAAGACTCTACGGAAAAGTAGGCTGAATCGTTCCTACCGCTTAAGACATAGAGTTGGTTTGAAACTCCCTACTAATATCTTTTAGAGAAGATTGATTAGATTAGGTATCATTCCTTTTAGATTAAACCTTAAAACATCTCTATCTCTCACCATCGCTCCAGAAATTAATAATTCCATACCTTATTATATTCGTTTTATTTGATTATCTATGCATATATTCTATTAGTCCCTCATTTACTCATAGTTGTCACTTTATTAAAATAAATATTCATTCACACTTAAGAAGTTGTTTGTGGTGTTGTTTACGGCAGAGAATGACTGGTAAAATTTGTAGTAAAGGATTCATCCTTCAGATATGCAAATTATTTAACCGAGACTGATAAACTGATTTAAACCGTGTTCTTCCTACGATAAAAGGAGGTGGTGCCCTAACGAGACAATTTAGTAGTGTAGACTTCCCTACACCACCATAGCCACCATGGCCACACCCCTCGAGCAGTCTTCCACGTCGTATATCTCGCGAAACGTCTCATAACAACATCAACAACAATGGCGGACTGCATGCTTGCGTTACAGTCAATGGTTACAACTGGAGAACATATTGAGCCTGTTATGGTTACTAGGGCAAAATCTAATTTTTGGTTTCTTCGAAAGCCGATTTGTAAACAGCACTCAAGCTTCATGCGCATGCGTCACCTCTTCCTCTCCGTTTTTGGTGAATTTCTGAAACTGAAACAGCGCCGCCTATAGACCTGGGATATGAAGTAGTGTTTTCAGTCGTGTAAAGACGGATCAGGTGTGGACGCGGATTTTTTTGAAACCGTAGAGCGAAAACGGATAGGAAAAAGATCGTTTTCGTACGTGTGGACGGGGCCTTATTGGCGACAACAGGGTTAAGAACAGAGATAAAAGCGTTTGAAGCAATAGCCCCATGTAAAACCCTCCACTGGAGGTCAGCTGTCCTTTTCTTGAGGGGGGGTTTATACAAAATCCTCCACTGTGGACAGTCTGCTGCTCCACACAGTGACTGCTCTGTTGCTCAGACCTTTCTTATTTATGCTCTTAACACAGTTCAGGTACAGATTTTTTTTATCCGCTCTGTACAGGCTCAGTTTGTCAGGGTTGTATGTGTTCAACAGGGGGCCGCTCAGCTCCCCAAAAAGAGGGTTAGGATGATCTCAGGGAACGGGTCTCTATGGTCAGGTTCAGTATTTCCGCGACCATACTCCTTGATGAGGCCTCTGTCCCTTCCAGAGAGCTTCTGCCTCCAGAGCCCCAGGACCCTCTGAGCTACCCGAGCAGAATGAAGACCCAGCAGAGCACCCAAGGCGCGGGCATCAGCCAAGTCTGGACCTGCTGCATCCACCAGCTGCTTCAGGCACAAGGTTTTAGTTCGGTGTAGCGCCCCCATCAGGCCAGGTGTGGCAGCGCCGCATACGTCCAGTTTCGCCCCGTGGATCAGTGGCTCCTTCAACAACCAGTGCAGAGAGTTAGAGTTTTCACTGTTTTTAAGGCTAAAAAGAGCCCAGGATCGAAAAACACCCTGATAAAACGGAGGTAAAACCCTTAAATTAAAAAAATTAGAATCAGTTAAAAACAGAGCAGCATCCAGTCCCAGGTTATTCACACGTCTGAGAACACAACTAGCCACTTCTCTCCACACCAGGTCTGACGGACCTGTCAGCAACCTCTGGATGAACTGTAGCCTGAACGTGGCTGTTCTACTGGCCAGGTGGACAGGGCCCTGTCCCCCCTCCTCCCTGGATAAAAACAAAACACTCTGTGGTACCCAGTGTAGACGATCCCAAAAAAAATTAATCATTTTTGTTTGAATCTGGGCTAATAGACCTGAGGGGGGGTCCATACACTTCAGCCGATGCCAGAGCTGAGAGGCTACAAGGTTGTTAAGCACAAGTACTCTTCCTCTGTAAGACATCTGAGGAAGCAACCATTTCCATTTAGCCAATCTTCCCTCTATTTTATCTGTGACACTCTCCCAGTTCTTTTGGACTATTATTTCGTTTCCTAGAAAGACACCAAGGTTTTTCAAACCATCTCTCTTCCAGACCAGGTTCTGGGGGAGAACTGGGAGACCATCACGCCACTCCCCGACTGCAAGAGCTTCACTTTTTTCAGTCGCTGATGATAAAACATTAAAACCTTTTGTTATATTAGCTAAAGTGTCAATTTCACGCTGACTTTTTATAAAAACAATGACATCGTCAGCATAAGCAGATAAAACAATGTTTTCTCTAAAACCAGGTAGAATCAGGCGTTCAATACTTGAACGTATCCTGTGCAGCAGGGGTTCTAGGGAGAGTGCATAGATGCTCTATGCCAGACAGTGCACAGCCCTGTCGGATGCCTCTACACACTCTAAAAGGAGCACACAGACTACCATTGAACTTCAGCACACTCTCAATATCACTGTACAACACCCTGATCTTGGCAATGAAACCAGCGCTGAACCCAAACTTCTCCATAGTTTTCCAGAGGAAGCAGTGTTCAACACGGTCAAAAGCCTTTTCTTGATCCAGAGAAATCAGACCAGAGGTTACTCCCAATGAGCTGGAAACCTCCAAAACATCTCGAATTAGGTAGATATTATTTACCATAGATCTGCCGGGCACACAGTACGTCTGGTCCCGATGGATGACTTGATGGACCGCCGCTCTCAGCCTGTTGGCCAGGACTTTTGACAATATCTTGTAATCCGTGCAAAGCAGAGACACAGGGCTCCAGTTCTTAATGTCCTGCAGGTTTCCTTTCTTCGGGAGAAGAGCAATTATGGCTCTTCTGCAGGACAGTGGCAATGAACCTGATGTCATGCTCTCATTACAAACCTCCAAAAGATCAGCTGATAAAATGTCCCAGAAGGCTTTGTAAAACTCCACGGTCAGGCCATCGATGCCAGGAGCCCTCTGCCCCTGCATGCTCTGCAGAGCGCCATAAAGTTCTTGCAGCTGTAAAGGCCCCTCCAGCTGTAAATTGGTCTCTTCAGAGACCTGAGGCAGTTCGTTGCAGAACTCTTCACACAATGGCTCATTTTCTTCATATTCACTAGAGTACAACGATTAAAAGAACCCAACAGCTCTCCTTCTGATCTGACCAGATTCTGTCAGTTCCTGCCCTGTGTCTGACAAGAGAGAGTGGATCACATTCTTCTGTCCTCGTTTCTTCTCCAGACTAAAGAAGAAGCTGGACGGCGCATCCATCTCCGAGATGTTCTGTACTCTGGATCTCACCAGTGCACCATGTGCTTTTTTCTCCAGCAGGTTGGCTAAAGCCATTTTTTTAGCTTTGAGGATTTCAATATATCCTCGATTTCCTGTGGAGTCACTCATTGTTTCTAGCTCCACTATATCAGTCTCCAGGTCTTTTACAGATCTGGTGATGTCTCTTGTGACATTGAGTGTGTGCTGCTGACACAAAAGCTTAATTTCTATCTTCCCATGGTCCCACCACTGTCTCAAACATGTAAATTCACACTTTCTCTGTCTGAAGCCAGTCCAGAAGTAACTAAGAACATCCTTAAAGCTCTTATCAAAAGTCAAAACCGAGTTAAAATGCCAGTATGCACTTTTAGGTAAAGTATTTCTAATATTAACATGACATAAAAGTAGGGAATGATCTATAAACCCAACTGGCATGATTTTACACATTTTAAAAATATTAAAGTGTTGTTTAAAACAATAAAAACGATCAAGTCGGGCTAAGGAGATCCTGTCTTCTCTAAAATGGGACCATGTGTACTGCGTGGAGTCTGCGTGCATCCTTCTCCACACATCCACCAGGCCATGAGAATGAAGCAGCTGCCTCAGAGCATGCTGGGAGGCTGGAAGAGGCTCTGCATGGTTACGATCTAAAAAATCATTTTCAGTACAGTTAAAATCCCCTCCCAAGAATAAAAAATCCTCCGGGCCACAGTCACATAGTTTGTCACTAACTTGCTTCAGTAACCTCTTCCTCTCTGCACCGTTGGTTGGAGCATAGATATTGATAAAAAAGACAGTAAAACGGTCAAAAAGGGCCTTAGCTAAAAGACACCTCCCCTCTACAACATGTTCAACCTCCAGGGAAGCTGGAGCAGGGCCGTTGCTAGGAATTCTGGGCCCCCTGAAAGAATATCGGCGTGGGCCCCTCTACCCCATTCATTGCCACTTTTTTTACAACTGTGCATTATGATGTTTTTTCTTTGTTATTCTGTTGATGCCTGGTGTATAATAATAACTCAACAATGAGTTAGAGTATTATTATGTACATTATTCCCATTTCTCTGATTTGCAACACATTATTACACCTCTGATTGCATGTATCTTCAATTAACCACTCCACAAATAGGTAGTGGGTATTTTATTGTATTTATTAACGATCAAGCACTGATATCCAAAAATAATAATTTAAAAAAAACTCAGTGTCCTGGCTCAATATAGTCCACAAGGTGAAGCTCAAGGTAGATATGTAGCATTTAATCCATCCAAAAGTCAGTGTAAACTGTCCACAATTCTAAATTGTCTTTTTGTTATTGTCAACCATTATGGTGTATTTTATTTTATATCTCTGTGAAAACAACAACAAATCTTGTTGGAACATTTAACTTTTTGTATTTTCAAATGTCCCACCAATAGCTAACACATTTTTACAAGACCACATTTGAACACATCATGATAATGTTATTGACCTTCGCCTAATGCTCATAATTACCAGTAGAACTTGAATGCGTCATAATACAATTCAATGTAGCCTCGTAACTGAGCGGGTGCTTGGTGCTTACTGGAGCACTGTCCGACAGTAATGTGTGTGAAACACACAGTCCGCTGTAGATAGCCTCCACATGAGTAACGTTCAGTTATCTACACTACTTGCCCAGAGTGTAGCCCGCCTCTCAGCCGATGATTGACAGCTAACGTAAGCTACAGCCCCTGCGCCCCGTCAGGTACGCGTTACCGACAATAAATGAATGAATGAATGAATGAATGAATGAACAACTAGGCGCCCTCGGTAGCTTTACTCTCACCCTTCTTAGTAAAAAAATGTTGATGTCCTAGGCCCCTGCTCTGTTGCTCCTAGCCCTGGCCTCCCTCTCTAGTCTTTTCGGGTGTCCAGAGTTGTGTTTTTTGTGTGGTGCCATCATCTTGATCTCCCTCACATCCTGCTGGAGTTCGCTCGCGCTAACTTCGTTTGCGCTCAATTCGAATCTGTGGTGTGGACCAAACCATTTTTAAGGGGCCAAGGGGGTTACTGAAATTATTAAAAATAAAATATTGCGTGACTATGTGGCTTTATTTTAGTTCTGATTCATTACTATGAATATATATTAGTTAAGCCTATGCATAATAATTTAGTCGTAGAGGCTACTGGGGGCTGTGTGTGGGCCCTGATGGGCTGTGGGCCCTTAGAATTGTCATCACCTTTCCCCCCTATACGACGGCGCTGCACCGGGCCGCTCGGCATCGGCGTCATGCTCCTCGGCACCGGCACGATGCTCCGCGGCTGCGGGTTGCTCTGCGTTTGTTGCCGGAAGGCCAGGCAAAGCCGGCCCTCCCCTGCCAGGACAAACTCTGACAGTAGCTATGTCCTTCTTCACCACAAACTGGCAAATAACACATAATCAAAATCATCAACTTTTACATGAAATCTGAGGTTAAGCTCCTCATCACGGTTATTTAGAATCATGTAAAGCTGTCTCCTGTGAGACACAACATGCTTCAACAATGGAGATTTGCAGCCAGAGAGGATGTTTTTCAGAGGAGAAAAGATAATTATCTGCATAAGAACTCGTCAGTGATGGGGGGGGGACATTCGACAACCTTTGTTGCGGGCAGCATCAGCGGTTGCACCGACACAAACATATCATTAACAGTGATACCAGTCTCTACAACACGGTTCACTTTCTCCACCTGATCCAAGAATAAAACCACAGCTCCGTTCATCCTAGCGGCCGATTTCACAGAATTGTGCCCGACCACCTCTCCTACCGCTAACCCAACGGAAAGCTGGCACCAACTTTAATGCCATGCTTCCTCGTCAGCCGGGAGAAAACTCCATTCACCATAGCGTCTAAGACGCCACCTCACCAAAAATCAAACAAAACACACCAACAAGCAAATTACTAACTTATCACTATAAACTTAAACTACCATTCACAAAAAAAAAAAACACAGAAAAACCAGAGAACACTCCCTCAGTCGCTCCTCACCACACTCACTCCCAGCATGCACTCAGAGAGAGAGAGAGAGAGAGAGAGAGAGAGAGAGACATCAACTTCCCTCAGTGGAAAACACTCTTGGACAGCTCACCGGATCCCAACTCAGGATTGTGGCAAATTCCACTCTCCAAGGTATCTTCTCTGCTGACCATGTTCATCACTCTGTGCGGATGGTACTGCTATAATCATCTATGTTTTGGCATCTCATCAGCACCAGAACATTTTCACAAAACGCATGCAGCAGATCCTAAAGCATAGATGGCGATGTGTGCCACATGAATGACAGCCAGTCAGACAGAATACATTGAGAAGGAGGCTCTTGCTTCCACATGGACCTGTGGTCCAGAGATTTGCAGAGTTCCTCATCAGGAAGAACTTTCACATAGATACAGACCACAAGCCTCTCGTTCCACTGCTGGGCTCAAAAAGTCTTGATAAGTTGCCACCACGCATCCAGCACGTACACATCATGAGATTTTCCTACACTATATCTCATGTGCCAGTGAAAGAGATAGTGACTGCAGATGTGTTGTCCAGGGCACCTGAAAATAGCACGCCTGCAGGACTGTCAGAAGAGGAAATTGACTTGTACGCCGTCATTGCTAGTCTACCAGCAACAGAGAAAAGGCTAAAAGAAATACAGGCACAATTCAATTCAATTCAGCTTTATTTATATAGCGTCAATAACAATACAAATCGTCTCAAGACGCTTTACAAGACCCGGCCTGAAACCCCCAGAGCAAGCCTGCAGGCGACGGTGGCAAGGAAAAACTCCCTTTTAACAGGAAGAAACCTTGAGCAGAACCCAGCTCATACGGAGGGACCCATCTGCCTAAGGCCAGCCGGGTACAGACAGAGAAAGAGAACAGCAAGATAAACATACATCTGTCATAGATACACACATCTGACTAAAGCATACAGGTGGGATGCTATGATACAAACTAATGATGTTACATGACAGTTAGAAAATGTAAGGGGAATCATCAGCAGGTTGGAGAATTGTTCATTCAGGCAGGAGTGGATAACAGCAGGATTCCATGGAGACTGGGCAGGCTGATGAGACCACGACAGCAGATGTAGTATGGAGCTCCACAGGAAACACTCAACTCCAGGCCAGAGATACTCGGAAGAAGGGAGAGCAGCAGTAAACATTCTACATAGTAATAGCACAGAATGTCATGACTAGTAGCAGATAAGAATTTAGAGGGAGGAGCTCTGTGCCAGAGAAAAGAAAGTGGAGGACACGAGAGAGGAGAGAAAAGAAAGAAGGAGAGCATGTGTTTGGTGCATTGTCCCCCAGCAGCCTAGGCCTATAGCAGCATAACTAAGGGATGGTTTAGTCCAGCCCTAACTATAAGCTTGATCAAAAAGGAAAGTCTTAAGCCTGACCTTAAAAATAGAGAGAGTGTCTGCTTCCCGAACCCAAACTGGGAGCTGGTTCCACAGGAGAGGAGCCTGATAGCTGAAAGCTCTACCTCCCATTCTACTTTTTAAAATTCTAGGAACCACAAGTAGGCCTGCACTTTCAGACCGAAGTGATCTGTTGGGATGATATGGTACAATGAGGTCTTTAAGATATGATGGAGCTAGGCCTTTAAGGGCCTTGTATGTAAGGAGGAGGAACAACAAGACAATGACGATATACTGAGACAAATAAAGCAGTATTGTGCTGAAGGATAGCCAGACTAGTTCTCAATAGGCCAGGTGCTCCAGCCATATCTGTCATTTCAAGGAGAAATGATAGTTCAAAGTGTCTTGCTTCTCTACGGCAGCAGGCTTGTCATCCTGCCGTCACTCAAAGCAGATACACTAGCAGATGTGTGGGTCAAGGACATGCAACAGAGAGGCACCATGGTGTCCACTGCAGGAACACCCAGATGCTGCATCATGGAGACTTCAAGAGGCAGCCTGCGGAGGAACAGATTCCATCTCTTGCAGACTCTTGTGGTGCCTGCCACACCCACTGAGATATCCCGCCCTGCCAGTGACAGATCCTGCTAGATCTACTAATACATCTGTCACTCCTGAGAGGTGTGACTTAAGTCACAAACACTCCAGTGAACGAGAGACACTATCCTGTCAGAGTCAGGACTGCTCCATTTTGCATGAACTATGAGAAAAGAAATACCCTGAGTGAATGCTGGGTAATAATAATTCCCTCACTGGAAGAGCGGAAGAGCTCTTGAGACAGAAATGTATATAATGTGTGTTTTTTTTTTTTTTTTTTAAAGTGACTGTGATCATATATGGGCGGCACAGTGGTGAGGTGGTTAGCACTGATGCCTTGCATGTTCTCCCTGTGTCTGCGTGGGTTCTCTCCGGGTACTCCGGCTTCCTCCCACCATCCAAAGACATGCTCATTAGGTTAATTGGTGATTCTAAATTGGCCGTAGGTGTGCATGTGAGTGTGAATGGTTGTCTGTCTCTGTGTTAGCCCTGTGATGGACTGGCGATCTGTCCAGGGTGTACTCCTGCCTCTCGTCCGTGACCCCTAACAGGACTAAACGGGTATAGAAAATGACTGACTGACTGTGATCATATATGTGTAAAATAATAATAATTGTTTAAAATTAGAGAAGACGATTATTTAACTTAGTATTTGTTATTTATCTGATGTTTACAGCAGTGATTTGATAATACTGGTTTAGAAGAGAGTTTAGAGAAGATTTTAGTGTTTGCCTAAATTTAGAGGAATTTTCATGTATATATTTATATACTGTTTATGGTATATTGTAACATCTAGAAAAGTTTATTGGATAGTTTCCTCATGTCTCAGACATTTTTAAAGGAAGGTCTCTCTTGGAAACTAACTGGAAAAGGGAAATGTAGAGATAAGTCCTGCTAGGTAACTTTAGAATGTAAGGCTTGTCATGGGAACAATAAAGAGAGCAACGTTTCCTAGACCTAACAGCTGGTGTGTCTCTGATGTGCTCCTGCCTACGTACACTATATTACCAAAAGTATTCGCTCACCTGCCTTTACTCATTCTATGAACTGAAGTGCCATCCCATTCCTAACTCATAGAATTCAATATGATGTCGGTCCACCTTTTGCAGCTATTACAGCTTCAACTCTTCTGGGAAGACTGTCCACAAGGTTGAGGAGAGTGTTTATAGGAATTTTTGACCATTCTTCCAAAAGCGCATTGGTGAGGTCACACACTGATGTTGGTCGAGAAGGCCTGGCTCTCAGTCTCCGCTCTAATTCATCCCAAAGGTGTTCTATCGGGTTCAGGTCAGGACTCTGTGCAGGCCAGTCAAGTTCATCCACACCAGACTCTGTCATCCACGTCTTTATGGACCTTGCTTTGTGCACTGGTGCACAGTCATGTTGGAAGAGGAAGGGGCCCGCTCCAAACTGTTCCCACAAGGTTGGGAGCATGGAATTGTCCAAAATGTTTTGGTATCCTGAAGCATTCAATGTTCCTTTCACTGGAACTAAGGGGCCAAGCCCAGCTCCTGAAAAACAACCCCATACCATAATTCCTCCTCCACCAAATTTCACAGTTGGCACAATGCAATCTGAAATGTACCGTTCTCCTGGCAACCTCCAAACCCAGACTCGTCCATCAGATTGCCAGATGGAAAAGCGTGATTCATCACTCCAGAGAACGCGTCTCCACTGCTCTAGAGGCCAGTGGCGGCGTGCTTTACACCATTGCATCCGACGCCTTGCATTGCACTTGGTGATGTGTGGCTTGGCTGCAGCTGCTCGGCCATGGAAACCCATTCCATGAAGCTCTCTGCGTACTGTACTTGGGCTAATCTGAAGGTCACATGAAGTTTGTAGCTCTGTAGCAATTGACTGTGCAGAAAGTCGGCGACCTCTTTGCACTATGCGCTTCAGCATCCGCTGACCCCTCTCCGTCACTTTACGTGGCCTACCACTTCGTGGCTGAGTTGCTGTTGTTCCCAAACGCTTCCATTTTGTTATAATAGAGCTGACAGTTGACTGTGGAATATTTAGGAGCGAGGAAATTTCACGACTGGATTTGTTGCACAAGTGGCATCCTATGACAGTTCCACGCTGGAATTCACTGGGCTCCTGAGAGCGGCCCATTCTTTCACAAATGTCTTGTTTCACAGTCTGCATGCCTGAGTGCTTGAATTTATACACCTGGGGCCAGGCCAAGTGATTAGAACACCTGATTCTGATCATTTGAATGGGTGAGCGAATACTTTTAGTAATATAGTGTATGTGTTGACTTAGCAATAACACTACAACATATGGCAATGCAGCTACTCTGCTGCAGAGAAGAAGGCTTTGCAGAGGGTGGTGAAAGCAGCACAGAAGACTGTGGGATGCAGTCTAACCACCACCATGGACATTTACACCTCCAGATGCAGGAAAAGGGCCACCTGCATCAGGAAAGACCCCACCCACCCCGCACACACAGTTTGTCCCTCTTCCTTCACGCAGGAGGCTGCAGAGCATTAAGAGCAGGACCACCAGACTGAGGAACAGCTTCTTCCCAGAAGCTGTGAGATTGTTGAACGCTGTACCTCTGTAGCCCTGTATACAATATGTCTATATTTCTATGTCTATGCTGCTAAGGGCTACCAAAATGGAGAAATTGGATGAAAGCATGTTGCTCGAACTGTACAAATTGTGGAGGAAAAAAAAGTTTGCGAAGTTTGTTCATCAGAAGCTGTCCAGACCCTAACCTTTCCTGTGTGTTCAAATGTAAGCCCATAAGTAAGTTTTCCCTAAGTAAGTTGAGGTGACCCCATACTCCCGGAGCACCCCCCACAGGAGGCCTCTGGGGAGACAGTCATAAGCCTTCTCCAGATCCACAAAACACATCCAGCACGCTAGTGAGGGTAAAAAGCTCGATCTGAGATTCAGCAATCAACCAGACAGTCTTTTCTAGCACCCTGGCATAGACCTTGCCCTCTGGTCCCCCTTTTTAAAGATGGGGACCACCACCCCGGTCTGCCACTCCAGAGGTACTGCCCCCGATGTCCACACAATGTTGCAGAGACATGTCAGCCAGGACAGCCCAACAACATCCAGAGCCTTGAGATACACAGGGCAGATCTCATCCGCTCCTGCAGCTCTGCTGCCGTGGAGTTCTTTCACTACACTGTAAAAAAGAATAATGGAGAAAACTTAAAATTTCAAGGCAACCTTTTGCAGTAAGCAATTTGTCAAGCAATCGTTGACACAATTCACATAACAACTTAAATGTAATTGGTACAAGTGACATTTCATCGTTGTACCAGTTACATTTACGCTGTTCTGTAGTCACTGCCAATAATTCTTAAACATGTTTATTTGCCCAGTAGCGTAATTCACATAACTAGCAAAAGCTGATTAACTGCACAATTATTTATTTACCTGTATTTGAATAAATACACAATTCTTAATGGTGTTTACTTTTTATTTTAGTAAACTGTGTAAACCTTTAGCAGTAATCAACATCTGCCCAGAGGTAATGACAAGAACAGTCAAAAATGGCACATCTGCCCAGAGGTATAGCCTACCACAGCAGGTATACAAAAACCCTTACAATAAAATACAAAAGATGTGCCAATGTAAACAGTCGAACATTTATACATCATTTTTGTTTAAGAGAACAGAAACACGTGCATAGCATTGGTAAACTGGTAAGTGTTCCAGTAAAGTGCATGGTGTTGGTTTAAAGGAGTTTATTCTGCAATGACCGCATGCCCTGTGTGCAACCAGAGTGGATTTCCATGAAGCGGTGTTGAAATGTGTCAAAAGTGTACTTGAGAGTCTTTGGGTACGAAATATTGAGAGCGTAGAGCAGTCCAAATAGGTATGCAAGTGCAGATGGTAGATCTGGCACTTCCTCCAGGACAATGGTCTTCTCCAAAATCACAGCAATGTTCTGCACCATTGTCGGTGCAACACCATCCTCGAGAACAAAGAGTATGCCCACAGCCACTCCACTGGTTGCCCCATCTTCGGGATCAGACTCCAGTAAAACCAGAGCAGCATTAAATTTTGATTTTAAGTCATATATTTCACTACAGTACAAACGACATGCTTACATTACAATTACCATTCATGGAAATCGTAAAGTTCACATTTGAAAATTATGCTGGACTGATGAATAGGCTGACCTTTACTGTGAAATCTAGATAAATGCGATTTCAGAGCTCCTTTAGTCTTGAAGACACATACACAGGTGGAATGGACACAAGGCCAATGATGAGGTCTTCGGTGATGCATATTCCTCGTTTCCACTAAATGTACAAAATTTGCACTGCATGTGCTCGTTTACTCCCTAAAAATAAGAACAATACAGTCAACAACAGGTTAAGGAAACAACACCTTAAAATGCAAAATACAGTCATTGGCTTCATGCTGGCATAATGGGAATGAGAGCCAAGGAGGAAATTTGCTGCATGCAGATATACCTAACCTAATCTTTTATTAGGCATCAACCTGGTGTTTTACATGCATATAATAGATCATGTTCCTAAAGATTCTAAGAATCCTCTCAGAGAGCTCCTAACTTAACCTAGTCTTGATTGTTATTCAGTGTTTGGAGAATATCTCTCCTGTGTCTTCTTTCAGCCATTTTCTCCTCTGCTTAAGAATTCCCTAAGCCTCCAAAAAGTCCTCCTCCCTGCTCTTAGCAGATCTCACCTTAGTAGCACTCTGAAGAGCTAAGATTCTTTATGAATACCTTTTATCTTTACTAGGAGCTACTCCTAACTTTGAGAGGAAATTCTTAGAAAACATCACGATTCTAAGAATTTTCTTAGAATTTGGCCACTAGGAGCAACTCTTAGCGCCAAGAATCTTTAGGAAAACGGACCCTGGAGTTTCACCCGCCAGCGGGTGGGAGAGTGAGCGAGCAGGCGAGAGAAGGATAAGGCGCTGTGGAGATTTTTCACTCTGTCCACTCCAGCGTTTTTGCTCATTTACATGTGTGACTAAAAGCACGACATACAAATAATTTGTGAAGGAACAGAAGGCTAGGCTAACTTTCTGGCAGGCAGGCAGGCAAAGTAGATTATAACTAGCTTTGTTAGCTAAACTGACAAAGTAGCCACTCATACGCATTCGCTATTAATTTATATAAACACGCCCATTTTCACACAAAATACTTACTTTTCTACGTACGTACAAAATACGTACTTACTTACGCTTCTCCAAATCGTCTTCTTCTGTTTGCCCACACCAACAAGAAAGGACCTGCCCTTGCAGTGTGATGCGGTAAACCCCGTGGGTCATACTTGGTTGCAAATCCACTGCAGTCAATTACAGCCTGAAGTCTGGAACGCATAGACATCATCAGACGCTGGGTTTCATCCCTGGTGATGCTCTGCCAGGACTCTGCTACAACCGTCTTCAGTTCCTGCTTGTTCTTGGGGCATTTTCCCTTCAGTTTTGTCTTCAGCAAGTGAAATTCATACTCAGTTGGATTCAGGCCAGGTGATTGACTTGGCCTATAGTGTAGGAAAATCTCATGAGGTGCCATTACATAACATTCCACTTCTTTGCCTTAAAAAAATCTGCACTGTGAAGTGACGTCCAATGGGTTCTGAAGCATTTGCCTGAATATAATTTGGCTACCCGTGGGGTATTGACTGTGTGAGATATAACCGTCCACATTTAGAGGCGCCATTCTATATAAAGCTGTGTGTTTATTGTTTATTGTTTATTTGGATCCCCATTAGCTGCAGCAGAACTGCAACTATTCTTCCTGGGGTCCGACATATAATACAATACAAGACCAAAATATAAAATAAAAAACAAACAAACAAAAAACAGGACAAAAACAAATAATAAAAAAAATAAAAAATAGATAAATAAGAAAGGTGACATTTATTTGCAACAATCCTTCAAACTCTTAAGCAATTCATGCATTACACAATAGTCCATTATTTCACTCAATTTCATATTTATCCCACATCCATTAATTTTCAGATATTATATATTTTAACCATTCTACATTATTCATGGTTAGGATTCTGTATGTATCTCTTTAAAAGATGGTTTTTCACTAACAGTTTAAATTCTCTTGTGCTAGTGGTTTGTCCAAATTGTTTGGGTAACATGTTCCAGGCATACAGTGCATCCGGAAAGTATTCACAGCGCTTCACTTTTTCTACATTTTGTCATGTTACAGCCTCATTCCAAACTGTATTAATTTAATCTCTTACCTCAAAATTCTACACAAAATACTCCATTATGACAATGTGAAAAACGTTTTTTTTGACTTTTTTTGAATTTATTAAAAATAGAAAACTAAGAAATCACATTTACATAAGTATTCACAGCCTTTGCCATGAAGCTCAAAATTGAGCTCAGGTGCATCTTTTTTCCACTGATCATCCTTGAGATCTTTCTACAGCTTAATTGGAGTCCACCTGCAGTAAATTCAGTTAACTGGACATGATTTGGAAAGGCACACACCTGTCTATATAAGGTCCCACAGTTGACTGTGCATGTCAGAGCACAAACACCAAGCATGAAGTCAAAAGAACTGTCTGTAGACCTGCGAGACAGGATTGTCTTGAGGCACAAATCTGGGGAAGGATACAGAAAAATTTCTGCTGCTTTGAAGGTCCCAATGAGCACAGTGGCCTCCATTATTCGTAAATGGAAGACATTTGGAACCACCAGGACTCTTCCTAGAGCTGGCCGGCCTTCTAAACTGAGCGATCGGGGAAGAAGGGCCTTAGTCAGGGAGGTGACCAAGAACCCGATGGTCACTCTGTCAGAGCTCCAGCGTTCCTCTGTGGAGAGAGGAGAGCCTTCCAGAGGGACAACCATCTCTGCAGCAATCCACCAATCAGGCCTGTATGGTAGAGTGGCCAGACGAAAGCCACTCCTTAGTAAAAGGAACATGGCAGCCCGTCTGGAATTTGCCAAAAAGCACCTGAATGACTCTCAGACCATGAGAAACAAAATTCTCTGGTCTGATGAGACAAAGATTGAACTCTTTGGTGTGAATGCCAGGCGCCATGTTTGGAGGAAACCAGGCACCGCTCATCACCAGGCCAATACCATCCCTACAGTGAAGCATGGTGGTGGCAGCATCATGCTGTGGGGATGTTTTTCAGCAGCAGGAACTGGCAGACTAGTCAGGATAGAAGGAAAAATGAATGCAGCAATATATAGAGATATCCTGGATGAAAACCTGCTCCAGAGCGCTCTTGACCTCAGGCTGGGGCGAAGGTTCATTTTTCAGCAGGACAACGACCCGAAGCACACAGCCAAGATCTCAAAAGATTGGCTTCAGAACCACTCCGTGAATGTCCTGGAGTGGCCCAGCCAGAGTCCAGACTTGAATCCGATCGAACATCTCTGGAGAGATCTGAAAATGGCTGTGCACAGACGTCTCCCATCCAACCTGATGGAGCTTGAGACTTATTGCAAAGAAGAATGGGCAAAACTGCCTAAAGATAGATGTGGATCATAGCTCTGTAATTAGGTTACAAGTTCTTAATCTTTAAATGGATTTTTGTTTCTCAAAAAAGTAAGTTTTCGTCCTTATTTTTGGGAGTGACAACTGTTCCACGAGCTGTACATAGCTCTGTATATTACCGTTCTTTTACTGTAATTCGTCCTTATTTTTGGGAGTGAAAACTTTCCACTAGCTGCATGTCTCGTTATATAACTATGACTGTTTGTCATGTCTAAGGAAGGCAATGTCTCCTCTTTCTCGCGCTGCTCTCAACTTCTGCATGAGTTCTTTCCTTTTTTGCCTGACTGCGTCCGTGTAGTCCTCATTAATTAAAATTCTAGTTCCTTTCAGGTTTTTTGGCTCTTTGGAGTACTACAGATCTGTCTTTGTGTCTTAAAAATTTTACCACTATGGGTCTGGGTCGCTCTCCCATCGTTGGTTTTCCAGTCCGATGTGCTCTCTCTACCTCCATGCTTCTCTGTAGCTGCAACTTCTCTGTAAAGATCTTTTTCACTTTCTCCTCCGCCTCTGTCCAAGTTTCTCTTGGTGTCTCTGCAATGCCATCTATTACCATGTTATTTCTTCTTGATTGCCCTTCTAGATACTCTAGTTTGTCTGCAAATCCCTGCGATAATTTATGGAATGTTTTGAGTTAAAGGGCTCACTGAGGAGTGCCTTCTTATTTCGAATGTGTGGTTTTGGGTGTTTTTTGTTAAAAAAAAAAAAAAAAAAAGCAAAAAAATAGTATGAAGTATGAAGAATAAACTTTGTTGTGACATTCAGTGACTAGTATACAGTATGCTATAAGGGTGCATTGCAAAGGAATGTGAAAGGGATGTGTACCAAATGCCTGTGATGATGTTCCCTAACCCCCAACCACAGCCAATGGGGGATGATGCAGATTCCCACTTGGATCCAGAGGTGTTGTTATACAGACCATGGCAACCAGATAAACTGAAATAGGATGCATTACCTGACCCACAAAAAAAGTGAAAAATGTATCACAGCAATGCAACAATTAGTGTCCAACCCTGAAGAACCAACCCTGTGGAAGCAGGAAGTGGAAGCAGTTTATCGCAGGGCTTTTAATGCAAGTTAGAACCAGGGAATAAGAGACCATGATGAATTCCCTATATGAGACTGTGCGTACTGTTTTCCCCCAAAGAGTGTCCTGGTGTGAAATCCACAACTCTAAACAGAAGGAAGGTGACTCTGCTGTTGACTATCGTACACGCATGGAAATTGTCTTCACAGCTCACTCTGGCATCGACACAGACAATATGGCACGCGGTGACTTGCTTAAGGCTGCTTTGATTAATGGTCTCCATCTAGGACTGAAGAACTGTGTCATGACTACTTGTGTGGGCTGGGAAGCCCATGAGAAGTGTGTGGACACACATTTACACACAGAAAGAGAGTAAATATACTTGGATTTTAAACAAAGAAAGAAACTTCAATCTGCTCAGCTGATGTATTACAAGAGAGGTAACCCGCAGGAACCAGGACAACAACGGCAGGCCCATCGGAACAACAGTGGCATAAGGGTGGATGGTGGAGAGCTGGGCCACACAAATCATCTCAAAGGAGGTATGATGACACTGACAGACGCAAGGTAAAGTGTTACAGGTGTGAAGGCTTTGGACATTTGTCACATGATTGCGCTACCATCAACTCTTATCTAGGAGAGAGGAAGGAGTCAAGGGAATCCTGGCCACATGCTGATCCTTATCTAGGAGAGAGGGAGGAGTCAAGGGAATCCTGGCCACATACTCCACCGCAGGGACTCTCGGTTCAGTCAAAAATTCTCTCTAATATTCTCCCTAATCGTCCACACAAATCCTTAAAACGCACTTTTCTGAAACCTGGTCCCAGGGTGAAAAAAATCAAAAACGCAGCTCTTGCGTTTTTGTGTGGACAGGGGAAAACGCATACGAGCATTTCGATGATGTCATCACCACCATCGCCACACCCCTCGAGCAGCCTCCCACCTCTTATATCCCGTGAGACGTCTCATAACAACATCAACAACAATGGCGGACTACATGCTTGTGTTCCTGTTGGAGAATATATTGAGCCTATTATGGTTACTAGGGCAAAATATAATTTTTCCTTTCTCCTGGCTTCTTCTAAAGCTGATTTGTAAACAGCACTCAAGCATTAGGAATTCCAGGATTTGAACCCTATCCACAAACGCATGTACCAGGAAAAACCTTCACTAAACAGAGGAGGTGGACTGAGATTCAATTTGCCATCTATTTACAATACAGTGTTAACTTCTGTCCCCAAGAAGTTTCAGTCTCTTTCACACCTTGACACTGGAGCCCCAGACGGACAACAGTCGTTAGAGAACCATTCATAGGGAAGAGGACAGGGACCAAAACAGTCCCCCCCCCTCACAACAGGTAAGTACCCAGTCGTTAGTGGGAACAGCTGCACCAGTTTCAGGTTATTAGCATAACAAGCAAGGTTCCTCAGGAGGAGTTCCTATTTAAACCTCAGACTTCCCACCAGTCCCTCAGAACTGAAGAAGCTACTCGGATGAGTGGTGAAACGTCTTCTCCAAAATCTACAAGTCCAGTTGCCTTTTTTAACCTTTTTTTGGATTACCATGACCTGGATAACTGAGAACCTACACAGACATATAGATATCAACGCAACAGTTGTTCGCACTGTTCATACACATACACTACCGTTCAAAAGTTTGGGGTCACATTGAAATGTCCTTATTTTTGAAGGAAAAGCACTGTACTTTTCAATGAAGATAACTTTAAACTAGTCTTAACTTTAAAGAAATACACTCTATACATTGCTAATGTGGTAAATGACTATTCTAGCTGCAAATGTCTGGTTTTTGGTGCAATATCTACATAGGTGTATAGAGGCCTAGTTCCAGCCACTATCACTCCAGTGTTCTAATGGTGAAATGTGTTTGCTCATTGGCTCAGAAGGCTAATTGATAATTAGAAAACTCTTGTGCAATCATGTTCACACATCTGAAAACAGTTTAGCTCTTTACAGAAGCTACAAAACTGATCTTCCTTTGAGCAGATTGAGTTTCTGGAGCATTACATTTGTGGGGTCAATTAAACGCTCAAAATGGCCAGAAAAAGAGAACTTTCATCTGAAACTCGACAGTCTATTCTTGTTCTTCGAAATGAAGGCTATTCCATGCGAGAAATTGCTAAGAAATTGAAGATTTCCTACAACGGTGTGTACTACTCCCTTCAGAGGACAGCACAAACAGGCTCTAACCAGAGTAGAAAAAGAAGTGGGAGGCCGCGTAGCACAACTGTGCAAGAAGATAAGTTCATTAGAGTCTCTAGTTTGAGAAACAGACGCCTCGCAGGTCCCCAACTGGCATCTTCATTAAATAGTACCCGCAAAACACCAGTGTCAACATCTACAGTGAAGAGGCGGCTGCGGGATTCTGGGCTTCAGGGCAGAGTGGCAAAGAAAAAGCCATATCTGAGACTGGCCAATAAAAGAAAAAGATTAAGATGGGCAAAAGAACACAGACATTGGACAGAGGAAGACTGGAAAAACGTGTTGTGGACGGACGAATCTAAGTTTGAGGTGTTTGGATCACAAAGAAGAATGTTTGTGAGACGCAGAACAAATGAAAAGATGCTGGAAGAATGCCTGACGCCATCTGTTAAGCATGGTGGAGGTAATGTGATGGTCTGGGGTTGCTTTGGTGCTGGTAAGGTGGGAGATTTGTACAGGGTAAAAGGGATTCTGAATAAGGAAGGCTATCACTCCATTTTGCAACGCCATGCCATACCCAGTGGACAGCGCTTGATTGGAGCCAATTTCATCCTACAACAGGACAATGACCCTAAACACACCTCCAAATTGTGCAAGAACTATTTAGAGCAGAAGCAGGAAGCTCATATTCTATCGGTGATGGAGTGGCCAGCGCAGTCACCAGATCTGAACCCCATTGAGCTGTTGTGGGAGCAGCTTGACCGTATGGTACGCAAGAAGTGCCCATCCAACCAATCCAACTTGTGGGAGCTGCTTCTGGAAGCGTGGGGTGCAATTTCTCCAGATTACCTCAACAAATTAACAGCTAGAATGCCAAAGATCTGCAATGCTGTAATTGCTGCAAATGGAGGATTCTTTGACGAAAGCGAAGTTTGATGTAAAATCTTATTTCAAATACAAATCATCATTATTTCTAACCTTGTCAATGTCTTGACTCTATTTTCTATTCATTTCACAACGTATGGTGGTGAATAAGTGTGACTTTTCATGGAAAACACAAAATTGTTTGGGTGACCCCAAACTTTTGAACGGTAGTGTACACCAGAAGTAAAAATTATAACACTGACTGGTGAACAAGAAGCAATGCTTTCAACAGTACCTGACAACTTATGCGCTAGAAGCAAGTTTGATTTTGGAAACATAAAAGGTATGCCGATCATTGTCACTCGAAATCAACGTTTAGACCCTGTAAAAGACAATACCCACTCAGCTGTGTACCTCAAGTTGGAAAAGAGAATGCCAGTGCCCGCTGATAAATGCATTGCTTCAGTTATACAGTCAGTTATAGAAAAAGGTGCCATTGTGGAATGCCCTAATTCATCATGTAACACCCCATCCTACCTGTAAAGAAGAGGAGACCAGGGGTGGAGACCAGTGCAAGACCTTAGGATAATTAATGAAGCAGTTCAACACCCAGCCCCAATTGTACCAAATATTACAGCAATGTCACAGGTTCCAGCAAATTCATGCTGGTTTACTCTCATTGATTTAGCAAATGCATATTTAAGCATTTCTGTCCAATCTGATTCACAGTTGTTTGCTTGCACTTTTAATGGAAAAAGGTATACTTCTTGTCCCACTCTCTTTGCTGTTGCTGAGAACTTGACACATTGGCAGCCAATGTGTGGCAGTACACTTGTGCAGTATTTTGATGACCTTTTAATCTGTTCTGTACACAAAAAGATTGTCAAACTGACACAGTATCTCTGCTTTGTTTCCTGGCAGAAAATAGTTATAAGGTATCAAAAGACAAGATGCAGCTTGCTTCACATCAGTGCGTTATCTAATAACACATAATAACGCCAGAAGGTCATAAATTGGGTCCTGACTGCATCCAAGCAAACTTAGATGTTCCAAAACCTCTAACGAAAAAACAAATTATGTCCTCCTTGGGCTTAGCAGGCTATTGCCATCCATGGATTCGTGATTTTGCTGAGATCTCCCAACCCCATGACATCACATGACTGGCTTTTTGACTTGGACTCCTAACGCCAAAAGCTTTAACTGACTTAAAACAAGCGTTATCGACTTCCCCTTGACTAGGGCTACCAGACAATACAAAATCTTTTAATCTTTTTGTTTCTGAAAGTAATGGTTTTATTACGGCAGTTCTAACTCAGTCATATGGTGACAAACAACGACCAGTGGGATATATTGGATTTCCGCAACAGAGAGAGGTATGGTCGCATGCCTCAGGGCTGTAGCAGTTGTTACTGAAGCAGTTCTGGCCACAGTTGACATTGTTGCCCTCTTACTGTACATGTCCCACATGCTGTCCACTCGCTTATCTTACAGGCAAAAACTGCCCACCCCAGCTAGACTGTTAACACTGGCAAAATGTTTTGCTGACAATGGCTCATGTTACTTTAAAATGATGTACTGTCCTTAACCCAGCAATATTGCCTCCTACAGTTCAAAATGGAGAACTGCACGACTGTCTGGAAGTTGTTGACACGGTGTCAAAACCAAGAGATGCACATGCTGAACCTTATCAAGGAGAGAGGGAGGAGTCAAGGGAATCCTGGCCACATGCTCCACCGCAGGGACACTCAGTTCCTGTCCCCATTCCCTGTGATGCAGCCATAGGAAATGGAGGAGGCAGGTCAGTGAGCTGCACATAGACACACACACACAGTTAAATACTCATGATAAATACACACTCCCCTCATTAACCCTGACTGTTTTCTTTGTAGATGGTTCTGCGATAAGAAATCCAACAAATGGATCCTCTTGCGTCTCATATGCAGTATGTACTAACCATGCTATAGTTGAAAGTGCTAAACTAAATAACCTGTCTGCTCAGGCAGCTGAATTATTTGCAATAACTCGTGCTTTCGTCCTAGGGACTGGGAAGAAAATCACAGTACATACTGATTCTCAATATGCATTCAACTATATACCATGCATTATGGAAAAATTGAGGTCATCTTACTTCTACAGGAAAACCAATTGCTTACAGAAGTTTGTAGTTTCCAGCTCACCTGGACAGACAACCAGCACAGGGTTAATTCAGCTCGCTCACGAGCACAATTAGTTATTTTCACAAATACGCGTGTGGTAAGAATTACGTTACCACAGCAACAACCCGTCTCATCACTTAAGAGGGAAAAATATAGCCTCTTTCACTGTCTTTTAAACAGCTGTTTTGGGTTAGGTAGCTAATCTAACCAGAAAACACAAGAGGGTCTGAATACGTCAAACTTTCTGGAATCTCGCAGCAAAGTGGACTAATATTCAGGGTGACGTTGATCAGTTTTGGAACTTCGCAACAACTGATAACCCACTAACAGGCCTTTTAAAGAGAGCGTGCTTACAACAATCAGCATGCAAACAGTTCAGAGCCCTGGAATCTCGCAGCGACTCAACTCAGACATCCAACGTACGGCGACGTTGTTTCATTATTGTTCAATTTTTATCCTTGCAAGGTTTCTTTTGCACATTTAAAGTAAGGTAGTGACTCAATAAAGAAAGCTCATACACAACCGAAGCACAGCAAACAAGCAGCGATGTTGGATCACTCAGCGGACATAATAACGGCATTAACTCTTAACTATCACAGTTAAGTTTTGTCTGTAATGAAATTACTGCAGAGAAATCAGGTATACGTAGCCTCACGCGGCCGCACCAAAATATGTAGGGAAGTCTACACTACTAAATTGTCTCGTTAGGGCACCACCTCCTGTTATCGTAGGAAGAACACGGTTTAAATCAGTTTATCAGTCTCGGTTAAATAATTTGCATATCTGAAGTGTGAATCCTTTAATACAAATTTTACCAGTCATTCTCTGCCGTAAACAACACCACAAACAACTTCTTAAGTGTGAATGAGTATTTATTTAATAAAGTGACAACTATGAATAAATGAGGGACTAATGGAAAATATGCATGGATAATCAAATAAAACGTAAGGTATGGAATTATTAATTTCTGGAGCGATGGTGAGAGATAGAGATGTTTTAAGGTTTAATCTAAAAGGAATGATACCTAATCTAATCAATCTTCTCTAAAAGATATTAGTAGGGAGTTTCAAAGTAGTGACACCAACTCTTTGTCTTAAGCGGTAGGAACGATTCAGCCTACTTTTGTAGAGTCTTCTCTGCGTCGGTGATGGCGGAGCGCCGGTGTGACGAGTTGGTGACGGTGACGGTAACGGCACAGCTGATGGGGGCCTCTCTTGGACCGGTAGATAGGACTCGTTGCTTGGTTTGCAACTCCAACACCCGGTTCACTTGAGAGCGTTGTAGGTGTTCAGTCAAAGGCAGTAGACGACACTTGGCAATGTCTTTGTGTTTGAAGAAAGAATCCGGCTCGTCACGTCTTCTTGATATCAAAATAATTCAGAAGCATCAATTAATTAATAAACTCATGTTCTCTTTACAGTGACAATTTGCTAATACTAAAAGGTTGTTTCTAAAATAACAATTCCCGTAGTGATGATTTCACAATAGCTACTAGTATAAGAACATATCTAAAGTTCTACATCCTTTAACTTCAACAATGATTAAAAGAGGGAGAAAAATACTTTTAAAAGATAACCATTTGATGGCAATGTTGATACTTCTTTTCTGTGACCAATTATATGAATTTGGCTAACTTTATCGTACAAGGATCAAAAATAGTCTCATTGTGATCGTTAGCACTTCCTGAAAAACAATATATAACTTACCAGGTTATTGCAATTTCGATAGTCATATTATTAAACATAGGCTCTTTTTAGAGACGAGAAATACAGACGAGAGTCTGGTTCTGGGAGGACGGTTATTTACGACCCCTTATCAGTTCCACTTCCTTGGTCACTCTTGGAGAGGGGAGCAAGAAGGTGTTTGGTATATTTGCATGTGTGTGTCTCTGAAAAGGAAGGATTAGTACATCACAAGCTTAAAACATAATAAAAATATAATAAAATAACATGAAGTCTTCTAGACTTTATCCACATGGAATGAAAGTCTTTGCAGTTCCTGATATCACATTAATGTTCTTTCGATTCAGAACTAATTAGTCCAGAAACCAGAGTGGGAAAATTCCACAGAAGTGTAAATCTGTCTATTTTGGCTTAGGTGACGTCCTCGGCATTAGGGAGTTCCGTTAGCGTGGGTCTGTCCAGCATCTGGACATGGCACATTTATAGCTATGGGTGTAAAAGGTTGATCTGTTAGAAGAGTTCTTCTGCAAAACCACTCCGTAAATTTACATTCCAGAGAGGGGGAGAATTGAGAGGACCTGAGGTTCCTACAAGTTTAATCATTAACCTTTTGTCTGCATTACTTCTACCTGCGTCAGTAGTATTATGCAAATGTAAAGCTCACACAGGTGAGAAAAAAGGGTTACTGAAAAAGAAAACGTGTACTGAACTCCCATCTGGCCTCTTTGGTGTAAATGGCCTCCCAGTACTGCCGAAAGCCATATTCCCCTTTGTAAATAGATCGTGGCATGCACCAGGATTTTAAACTTTTGTTGTGAACGTTTGTAAAAATTTTGTGATTTGTGCAACTTACAATGTCGGCAGAGGTTTAATAATGCCTCTGTCAGCCCGTCCTAAACCTGAAGGTCCTTTTGAACATTTAATGATGAACTTTAGTGAACTCACTTCATGCAGGGGATATAATATTGTCTCGTTATTGTGGACATGTTTTCAAAATGGATTGAATGCTTTCCAAGTAAACATGCCACAGCAATCTCAGTAGCAAAATCGTTGAGGGAAATAATTCCAAAATTTATGAGCAATAATGTATCACACTTTGTAAATAACTTCATTCAAAATATCTCCTACATCTCCTACATATAAGCCTACAAATAAACCTAAAAACACATTGTGCTTACCATTCAGCTATTGGAGGTGCAGTGGAACAAGCTAACCAAACCCTAAAAACAAAACTGACTAAATTAAGGGCAGAAACAGTGTGGCGTACTCTGATGCCACCGTGGGTTATTTCAACAGATACTCGTGACAGTGATGACTTTTACGTTGTTTATTTTATGTCACCAGCCCATATACACACATTTCACTGTCTTTCGCAGGCTTCTTCTCTCAGGTTCCTTGGCTGCTGACATCCGTGTCTGTGTGTGTCTCTTGGCTGTGACTCCTCTCTCCAGGTCCAGCACGCTACTGTGTTTTAAAAGGAGAGAGTGATTAGATTAACAGCATGCAGGTGTCCTAATCACTCTCACCTGGTGCTGGTCTCATGAGTCCTCTCCACACCTCTCTCCTGCGGCTGACGCACCACACCCCCTCCACAAACAGATTTGGAATGGATTGAGGTTTTACTACTTGCATTGATGTTTATGAGAGGACGCCCACATAAGACAACTGAACTGTCTCCTTACGAGATACTTTCCTGCCGTCCAATGAAAATGATTAACACCCCATTTCCTCAAGTGTACTACAAGTATACTTATTCTATACTAAAATCGAAGTAGTATACTTGAAGTTTACTTTTTATATTTCATATACTTAAGAATAGTATAGTGAAGTATACTTGGCCTATACTGAAAAGTATAAAGAAAAGTCTTGGAATCTGTTATCCTTGCACACCCCGATTTCAGCCAGCCATTTATTTTGCCCACAGATGTGTCCCAACCTCACGTACAACCAACCGTATTCCCAGACTGCCAGTGGATGTTATGTTCCACAGTGTGGAATGGAAAATGACATCACAGACTATGACGGTTATGTCAAAAGAATGAGGGATGACCTCAAGGAAGCTCTTACTGTAGCACAGGTTAATGCGGTTTCCAACCAACAGCATCAAGCCGACCTGTACAATCTGAGAACAAAGGTTGCAGACGTTGAAGAGGGAGACCAGGTTCTCTTGGCAAAGAAGGGTAATAAGTCTTCTTTTGATAGTGACTCTGAACCAACTGAAGTGAGAAGTGATGCTGCCGGAGACCTTCCTGTGGCTGAATCAAAGTCTGATTGCATGGAGCACACAGCCACCTGGGTAGCAAAAACAGTCCTTCCAGTGGATTTTGTGGATGGGAATCTAATGGGTCCTCAGTCCCCTCAGACACTTCCTGAACCAGCTATTGGAGAGGCAAACTCAGGGCCCAGTTCGGGAAGCCTTCAAGAAACAGCAAACATTCACTGTGGCATTGTTTCATTAAGCTTTTGCAATGCCACAAGATTTATTTCCATCCAGTGTTGCATTCATTTTTCACCAAGATCTTAATGATGGGAGAGTCTGACCACTTAACAATGGGGTTAAGGTTTGGGCTCTGTGGTGGCCAATCCATGTGTGAAAATGATATCTTGTGCTCCCTGAACCACTCTTTCACAATTTGAGATCCATGAATATTGGCATTGTCATCTTGGAATAAGCTTGTGCCATCAGGAAAGAAAAAAAATCCATTGATGGACTAATCTGGTCATTCAGTATATTCAGGTAGTCTGCTGACGTCATTCCTTGAGTTACCTTCACATTGTACATGTGGAAATGCTCTTACTTTCGCTATTAATCATAGCCCTGAGTTCTATTGTTTTTCATCCACTGATTTTTTACCAGTGATCACTGCGCACCATCAATCAGGACATCAAAGATGATGGTTCTCCACTATCCTTCCAGTTTTTAATAATGCTTTGGACAGTTCTTAACCCAATTTTAGTCGTTTTTACAGTCCCCTCAGATGTTTTCTCTGCTTGATGCATGCCAATAATTTGACCGTTCTCAAACAGATTAACATCTTTTCCACAACAACCGGATGTGTCTTTTGATTAAGATTAAGTTGGTTGTTTAAGAAATAAGAAGCTAGTCATTCCATCAGTTGGGGTTAAATAACTGTAGCTGCTGTTGCAGAAGGGGTGTTAATTAGTGAGGCTCACTGTAAGTGCACTGCGATGACACAGCATTGTTTACTGGTAAGCTGTGTTTTTGTGCTCTCTGATCTATTGATGAATTCGGTGACAAATGCAGGTATTTGTGATCTAATTAATTGGAACGATTTATTTATGTTATTGATAAGTTGACACTTGACCAACTTTGCCATTTTTAGTCGGCAGAAACTTTATTTTGTTTGTTTAATGTAACAGAGATTTCGTCGTCTTGATACCCATCACAGGGAATTCAAGGGAATTCCAAGGGAATACTTTCTTTTAGCCAGAAATAAATCTGCAGATCCTGGTTCACCGTGTCTGGTTGACTGTCTCAAATCTGCACACACATGCTACGATATGGAACCTTACTAACAAAATACTGATATGTGCCGTGATTGTGTAAACCTCCCACATAGCAAAGCTGGTGTGGCACACCTCTGGGTCACACCTCCCACTTGCACTCGGCCGACATGCCTGAAAGAATTCCGGCTCTTATGTGACCCACATACGGCATCCAACATGTGTGCCACTTAAAGCCCACACCTCAGCCACACTGCAACCAGAGTTGGCCCTAATGTGGCCCTAATGTGGGCCAGACCCATTTTCAGAATGTCAGCCTCAACTCAACCACTATATTTATGTGCCATTTATTTATATATATATATATATATATATATATATATATATATATACACTACCGTTCAAAAGTTTGGGGTCGCCCAGACAATTTTGTGTTTTACGTGAAAAGCCACACTTTTATTTATCAAATGAGTTGAAAAATGAATTGAAAATATAGTCAAGGCATTGATAAGGTTAGAAATAATGATTTTTATTTGAAATAATAATTTTCTTCTTCAAACTTTGCTTTCATCAAAGAACGCTCCATTTGCAGCAATCACAGCTTTGCAGACCTTTGGCATTCTTGCTGTTAATTTATTGAGGTAATCAGGAGAAATTTCACCCCATGCTTCCAGAAGCCCTTCCCATAAACTGGATTGGCTTGTTGGGCACTTCTTGCGTACCATACGGTCAAGCTGCTCCCACAACAGCTCAATGGGGTTGAGATCTGGTGACTGCGCTGGCCACTCCATCACCGATAGAATATGAGCTTCCTGCTTCTTCCCTAAATAGTTCTTGCACAATTTGGAGGTGTGCTTTGGGTCATTGTCCTGTTGTAGGATGAAATTGGCTCCAATTAAGCGCTGTCCACTGGGTATGGCATGGCGTTGCAAAATGGAGTGATAGCCTTCCTTATTCAAAATCCCTTTTACCTTGTGCAAATCTCCCACTTTACCTGCACCAAAGCAACCCCAGACCATCACATTACCTCCACCATGCTTGACAGATGGCGTCAGGCACTCTTCCAACATCTTTTCAGTTGTTCTGCGTCTCACAAACGTTCTTCTGTGTGATCCAAACACCTCAAACTTCGATTCATCTGTCCATAACACTTTTTTCCAATCTTCCTCTGTCCAATGTCTGTGTTCTTTTGCCCACATTAATCGTTTCCTTTTATTGGCCACTCTCAGATATGGCTTTTTCTTTGCCACTCTGCCCTGAAGGCCAGCATCCCGGAGTCGCCTCTTCACTGTAGATGTGGATACTGGCATTTTGCGGGTACTATTTAATGAAGCTGCCAGTTGAGGACCTGTGAGGCGTCGATTTCTCAAACTAGAGACTCTGATGTACTTGTCTTCTTGTTTAGTTGTGCAGCGGGGCCTCCCACTTCTTCTTCTACTCTGGTTGGAGCCTGTTTGCGCTGTCCTCTGAAGGGAGTAGTACACACCGTTGTAGGATATCTTCAGTTTCTTGGCAATTTGTCGCATGGAATAGCCTTCATTTCTGAGAACAAGAATAGACTGTCGAGTTTCATGTGAAAGTTCTCTTTTTCTGGCCATTTGGAGAGTTAAATCAAACCTACAAATGTGATGCTCCAGATACTCAACTAGCTCAAAGGAAGGTCAGTTTTATAGCTTACCTAACCAGCTAAACTGTTTTCAAGTGTGCTAACATAATTGCACAAGGTGTTTCCAATCATCCATTAGCCCTCTAACACAATTAGCAAACACAATGGACCATTAGAGCCCTGGAGTGATGGTTGCTGGAAATGGGCCTCTATACGCCTATGTAGACATTGCATTAAAAACCAGACATTTGCAGCTGAAATAGTCATTTACCACATTAACAATGTATAGAGCGTGTTTCTGATTAGTTTAAAGTACAGTATTAGTTTAAAAACAGCACTTTTCTTTCAAAAATAAGGAAATTTCTAAGTGACCCCAAACTTTTGAACGGTAGTGTATATATATAAAAATACACATATAACAAAACAAGTACAGTATTATAAGCAAATGTTTATTTTTTTTAGTCATGTCAACACAGTACACACCTGCACATTTAACAAATTTTAAAACTGTACATTTATGATTCTAGACATGTCCATAAGGCTTAAGATTGTATTTGTCACATACACAGTTATATATAGTACAATGCACAGTGAAATGTATTATTGTACCTGCAGCCAGTAGTAAAAGAAAAAAAGAGTACAACAGTAAAACAGTAATAATTGCAAATTCCTTAACACACAAGGTAAATAATACAAGTGTAAATGTACCCCGATAAATATAGAATAAAATATAGATGTAAAACTCAAGTGTAAACTTAAGAGGGGGGTAGTTTATATATACACACACACACATTTACGGTATTGAGCAACTATGTGAGTAAAGTGCAGTGGTATAAGTCTGGTTAAGGCTCAGAGTTCTTCAGCCTTTCAGTCTTTGTCTTCAGGCATCGAAAACACCGACCTCTCAGCATGAGTTTTAGATATGGTGCTGTCCCTTTCCTGCTTTCTCTTCATCCTCTTCAGTCTGCCACCATCTCTACCTGGAGAGAGATGGAAACATATTTTGATGGTCCAGTCTATTTCCTGGTCCGTGGCCCCAGATGTTAGCCTGTTACACCAACAGCAGCTGAAACATACACACAAATTATTGGAAATTAACATTTTATATCATTAGGTAATATGGCTACATAATTCTATTAAAACTGATCCTGATGAGAATATTCTGGTGACAGATAAATGTTCCTACAACTGCTTGGTTTAACTAATGTACAAATCAAGGACTTAGCGTTACACAAATTGAGTAGTCAGTATCAGTATGTAATCAATAAAAATAACTCTAAGATTCTTGAAAATAGAGTCTGTAGGTTTGTAAACACAACATTCAAACCGACCCGTTTTATGGTTGTTTACAAACAATAGTGTCCGTATAAGTTCTTGAACCTCAGTCTTCACAACAGTCCGCTAGAACTGAAGAAGCTACTCGGATGAGTTGTGAAGCGTCTTCTCAAATAAATAAAATAAAAACACATAACACATACATAAATAAAACTCTACGAGTCCACAGTTGGCTTTTTAAACGCTATTTTTGGATTGAAGTACGATATATCTGCAATTGCCAGGCCAGCAGAAAAAACACGCCAACGGTCTGCTAGCAGAAGCTATGGCAGTAGCACTAATGTGTAACTAGTCGGAAAAAAACGTGAAAAAAGAAAACAACCCCTTCGGCAAAATACCCGCTGCGTTAAGTTCGTCTATATCACTTATTGAAAACGAATAAGGAAGTTTAACAGCAAAACAGTGCAGTCCATCCTTTCCTGAGCCGCATTTTAGGCTAACGGTAATCGTTAGCTAACGCTAACCACGCGTTAGCCACTAGCTAGCCGTTAGCCTCACAGCTAAACGTTAGCACCCCTTGTTAACATTCAGGTTAGACTCTAGACAGACATTGTCTTTGTATACCAACTGCTAACGCATTGTCTCAAAAACAAACGTTATCGTAAACATAAAACTGACGCATTTCACTCACCACGTCTTTGTTGTCGATCTCACCGGAGCGCATGAGCAGCCATCAGCTCTGGCCACAGTGACGTCGGTCGCGTCAGTCACCTGGACGGTGACGTTACTTCCGTTTATTGGCTGATGACTTTAAAAAGCGGATAGCTGGCTGACCGCTGAAAGTCCGCTGTTGCAAGATTTTACTTTAAAATTTCAGATCAACTGTGATATCTGTCCTGTTTCGACAAGAACGATATTGTTAATGGTGATAGCATTCTACTGTATTTCGATTCGCTTTGGCAATATTGTTTTGTTAAGAAACTTTCATGCCAATAAAGCCCACTTTGAATTGAATTGAATTGATAGTTGATTTTGATTGACATCGATGATATATCATAAGAATATTTTATTTATTTGTTTTTATTAAATCTGTGATGTTATACAACAACTCACTCAAAAATAACTTAAAGGGTGGCATGAGTCCGGCCTCACATATGTGACCCACTCTGTCTGCCGGAGTCAAGACAGTGCCGCATTTGCCGCATCTAGCTCACTTCGGTTCACATGCCGTATGCCAGTGCCGAGTGAACGCCACGTGTGCCGGCTTCAAACCAGATCTAGCCCACATGTCTCTGCTATGTGGGCTCTGTCTGTACCCGGCTCACCTTAGGCAGATGGGTCCCTCCATATGAGCTGTGTTCTGCTCAAGGTTTCTTCCTGTTAAAGGGGAGTTTTTCCTTGCCACCGTTGCCTTCAGGCTTGCTCTGGGGGTTTCAGGTCTTGTAAAGCGTCTTGAGACAATTTGTATTGCTACCCAGATAGCAAAATTTGACCGGCCCAACTCTGGCCCACTACCTTGCCTCAGGGTTAAGTGGGTGTTGGCCCAGTTCTGGCTGGGCCTCCGGCCCAGCAATGGCCCAGTCACTGATAAATGACACAAAACATTTGCTCTGGCCCAGGTGTGGCCCATACACTGTGAAACGACTCTTATTGTTTCTGTTGGCCCAGGCCTGGCCCGCACACTACAACACTGGTGTAGCCGAGTGTCGGCTGAGTGTCGGCTGGGCCCCCGGGCCTGTACTGGCCCGCACACTACAATACTGGTGTAGCCGGGTGTCGGCTGAGTGTCGGCTGGGCCCCCGGGCCTGTACTGGCCCGCACACTACAATACTGGTGTAGCCGGGTGTCGGCTGAGTGTCGGCTGGGCCCCCGGGCCTGTACTGGCCCGCACACTACAATACTGGTGTAGCCGGGTGTCGGCTGAGTGTCGGCTGGGCCCCCGGGCCTGTACTGGCCCACACACTACAATACATCAATAAAGACAATAAACTGAAATTCATTAAAAAACTTGTATTAACAGAAACAATGGTTAAGATAAAAATGATTAAGATAATAACAATAATAATTTAAAAAAGAAATTATTACAAATTGATTACAAACTTTGAACACACACACACACACAATCACACGTTCTCTTTAGCGAGGAGCCTCCTTTTTCGTCCTCCTCACGGTCTTCATCACACTTTCAACAGCTGCTTCAGATGCAGCAGCCGACTGAGGGTTTCGGCGTCTAGCAGCTTTAGTATAAAGAGAAATGGGAAATAGATATGGAATGGATACATAAATATAAAAATACACACTGCAATTGTGTGGTATTAAAGGAGAATTCCCAAATTTTTTCACATAGATCTCTGTTTTCTCGAGCTCACAAGTACTGTCAGTATGAAGAAAAAAAAACAACAACAATTGATCTACTTAGCTCAAGTTGATGCAGTGAACTGTTCACAGTTAGAGCTGCCAGGCAGTTACAGCGCTACACTCTGGGGGCATGTGCATGAGTCCCCATGTTCATGCCCCCAGAGCATAGCACGGTAGCTGCCTGGTAGCTCTAGCTGTTAAGAGATCTGTGAAAAATCGCCAATATTCTCCTTTAAGCTTATTTCAACATCTGATATCAAAATTCTGTATGAGTCCAAATATACTTACCAATAATCACCTCCCTCAGATGGAGGCTGGCCAAGGAGGCCAGCCCATTCGATATGACGCGTCCCAATACCCGCCATGTGCAGTCACGCACATCTGCGCCACCAAGTAGGGCCAGGTAATTGATCTAAAACAGAATTTAAAAGAAAAACAACCATTTCGATCAAGTTTCTGATAAACAAAATGTAATTTTCTTGTCCTGTTGTGTATGTTGTGTTTGAATGCATATCGTTCCTTGTTTTAAATTAAATTAAATTGCTCACCATTTTGTCTCTCTGATGGTTAATATCCTGGAGTGGTAGGCCTTCCACACTAGTAACAGCTGTCCCCTCCCGACGCTGGAGCAGCCGGAGGATGGTGGACTGCTGGTCTAGCACCATCTCCAGCTTAGTCATCACCTCTTTTAGTACTACTACAGAAAAAATTGTTGACTATATGTTAAAATGATATACAAACAATACAAACCCCTATAACATTTACTTATTTACTGTTTTAGCAGATACTTTTAATCCAAAGTGACTTACATATGTAAATTATACTACAGGGGACAACATTGTCCCCGGTACAACTTGGGGTTAAGTGCCTTGCTCAAGGGCATAGAGTGGAAGATGGGAATTAAATCCAGTTTTTCAGGCTACTACATGCTAGCCCAGCTCCTTAATCACCACCGGCAACAAACAGCCAAGTACAGCCAAAATGGCAATGTCAAGAAAATTAGAAAATGTACTTATATTCAGTGCTTACATTGTGTGTCCCCACTGTTTTGGCCCTGTAGTCCTACAAAAAAAAAAATAAAAAAAAATAACATGGTGTTGAAATGAATCGCACGAATACACACTCACGACTCACTATTCCTTCTCAACAGAGTGAATGGCAGATTGTGCCGGATATGCTTGAACAGAAAAAGTGGATATCGGCAAATACGCTTTTTATAGGGGCAGTCCTGGAAAAGTATGACTGTACATTGTGTGTAATTTTCCAGTTTACTATACAAAATATATTGCATTCCTTAAAATAACTGGTAGTACTAGTGAACAAGGGAGAACACAGAGCCAAAGCACAGCTTTAGTGATGTGACTAGCCCTATAATTGAGTAGAAATAACTTGACCTTACCAGAATCTGTCTGCTGGGGGACCCATCTAAAGGTGTGGCCAGGTGCTACAGGGGGACATACACAATGTTAACAAGTAAAAATGTAACATGAGTGTGTGTAAAGTGTGTATAAAGTATATGAATCAGTGTCAGACAGAAACATACACTTGATCAAAATTAAGTGGAAATTTGTGTATAATGGCACAGAACCTACACCAATCCAGTTAAATATTGTTTGATGTAAGACAGATATTGATTCGGGCTTGAGAGGGAATAAGACAAAGAGATAATACTAGATAGATAGATAGATGGATAGATAGATAGATAGATAGATAGATAGATAGATTTGGGAAAGATTCTTAAAAATTGAGTCTTTTAATTAATTCTCCACAGTCAAGCTTCAATGTTATTCAAAAAATACAGACTCTTTCCCAAATCTTGGTGTAATGGCTCAATTTAGCACATAAAGATTTATCATTACCGTTACCCATGACAATTAAAAATGTGTGTCAATGAATGAATGAGCTGAATGAACCAATTCTGAAATGCTACCGTTAGCTCAAGGGGCCTAAATCGTAATAGCTGTCAAATAGGCTATTAGCTAAGTTTACTAACTTTAAACAACGTTAGCACTACATATCACGATATTACGATTATGCGTAGACTATGTGGGCATTTAATATTTTACTAGGCTATGCATTAAATGGGCAGAGCATGATCTATGTAGCCTATGCTAACTTAATAACGACATGGCCCTTATTAACTTTAATTGCGGGGAGAATATATTTACATAGGCTAATAAATCAGACGTCTTGTAAGTAATATGCATATATTTTAAAAGACCCTCGTTGAATGTTTATGCTATTTCTATGACCCTTTACACTACTTACATTGATGATTAAGCTAATAATCTCAGAGCTGTCACTTACCAGATCGGTGTCGAGAAATGAGACAGATTCGCGCCGCCTTGGCTCCGTAGGACTGTTGAAAGTCGGTCTGTGGCCGTTCCATAGGTAGTGGGCCGATCGCCACTTAATGGAATCGGGCCGTCTCCTGTATAATGCTCATCTACCATACAATAGTGTTTTTTTGCCGCGAACATGGATACATATATGTATCATTTTTGCCGATACTGATCAATGTCCGTTCTTAAAGTATCGGGCCACACACTGTGTGAGATCCGTCTGCCGAACTTGATTTGAACACTGGCAGTAGCCCATCAAACCACAATCGGGCCAAGTAAAGAAACAAAGTAGTCAGCCCAACTACTGCGTGTCAGTGTCGGCCCATTCAACGGGGGACAGTGCCTCAGTCGTATGGAACTCTACCGACAGTGGCAGCACTCAGCCAAGATCGGGCCGACTGTGTTCGCTGTGGTTCAGCCGACACGGACCTCGGCCGACACTGCCGGCACTCAGCCAGAATCGGGCCGACTAAGCTTGCTATCTGGGTATTGACGCTATATAAATAAAACTGAATTGAATTGAATTGAATTGAATTGAATTGAATTAAACCCTAGACTGTATATAAATAAGAACAACACATTGGCCAAACTGATGCTATTTTCCCGGAAATACAGACGGCGCCATTTTGTAAGTTTAGAGTCAAAGTCTGTGGCGTAGAGTCTGAGAATGGAGCCAATGACCCACCTCCACTTCTGCTAGACTCACTTGTGTTTTCGTTTAAATAATACTGCTACTACTAAAACAAAGTAATCAGAGAAATGGACACTTGAGCATGCATCAGTATTATACTGTATTAACTACCTAAAAGAACAGAAACCATCCAGTTTATCTGATGAGTATTTTAGTGTTTTAGTTTGACCCAAGTACCATCCACTAATATAGAGGAGGTGGCGTTTATGCACTATACTGCAACCAGCCACAAGGAGAACCTCCACTTGCATTGGCTTCAGTTTTGAGGAACTGTTCCACTGTCCATATTTATACAGTCTATGGTGTAAACACTCACAAACTACTGACCTCTGCTCCCTGCAGCCTCTTTATTCCCTGATGATGAGGTGGAGCTGACTGAACTGTCCAGCTGAGCGGTGTCTTCTGCTGGCACACGTGACACATGACACGTGATCTGCACATAGCGCTCAGGAACATAGCCCGTCTGACCACACATGTTGCACACCTGCACAGAAACACGAAGAGGTATATAGAGATGTACACAATGTAGTATTTACTGCTGTTCTTCCATATTGTTTCCATGGAAGTCATTTCCCTCTACTGGTGGAATACTGGATATTTTATGGGTACTACGCATAAAAAGGCTGCATAGTTTATCTGTCATGTAACATCATAAGTTTGTATCATAGCATCCCACTTGTATGCTCTAGTCAGATATGTGTATTGACGACAGATCAAATCAAATTTTATTTATATGGCACTTTTCATGCCTTTTAAAAGCAGCACAAAGTGCCTCACAGAGGCTAAAAACAGTAAAAACAGAACAATAAAAATCCAACCCTCCCACCCCCATAAAAACACAGAGACAGGAGATACACACATAACCCCACATAACCTAAACTAAAACTGTAAAATATGACAAAAATAACCAATATAGATAAAATGCTTTTCATAAATAGAAAAGGAAATGATAAAAAGTCTGATAAAAACTACTAAAAACTAAAAATTGCTAAAAACTGAGGGACTAAAACTGAAAGATAATTAAGACAATCAAGTAAAAGCTTGGTTAAAAAGGTGGGTCTTGAGCCTCTTTTTAAAAACATCAACAGTCTCTGCAGCCCTGAGGTTCTCCGGCAGGCTGTTTCACAATCGGGGACCATAATAACTAAAAGCCGCCTCCCCGTGTGTTTTTGATTTAACTTTAGGTATGATTAAAAGGCCAGTGCCAGAAGACCTCAGGGTCCGCGAGGGTTGATATGGTAAAAGCAAGTCAGATAAGTAAGAAGGCCCAAGACTGTTAAGACACTTAAAAACAAGTAAAAGAACCTTAAAATCAATCCTGAAGCGCACGGGAAGCCAATGCAGCGATTTTAAAACCGGTGTAATGTGCTCCCGCCCTCTGGTCCTCGTCAGCACTCGTGCGGCTGAATTCTGAAGTAATTGAAGATTAGCGATACTTTTTTGGGGAAGACCAGAGAGCAGGGCGTTACAGTAATCTAAACGACAGGAGATAAAAGCATGCATCAGTACCTCCGTGCTGGCCTGAGAGAGAAATGGGCGGACTCTGGCTATATTCTTAAGATGGTAAAAACCAGTCTTTGTTATGTTTTTGATATGTGGAATAAAACTAAGCTCAGAGTCAAAAATCACGCCCAAGTTTTTTACAATTTGAGATGGTTTAAAATCTTGTAATTTTGCTAAAAGTTTCTCTCTCTGGCTTTCAGGACCAATGACATGTCTCTGTTTTGTCCTGGTTGAGCTGCAGGAAATTTGCTGCCATCCATGACTTGATATCTACAATGCAATTAAAAAGGGCATCAATAGGCCCTGTGTCATCAGGAGACACGGCCATGTACAGTTGTGTATCGTCAGCATAACTATGAAAGCTGATGCCGTGCCTCCTGATGACATCCCCAAGGGGAATCATGTATAGATTAAAAAGTAGTGGACCTAAAATTGACCCGTGGGGAACCCCACACTTGATCTCATGGGTTCCTGAGGAACATGTATCCATACTCACAAAAAAGTGGCGATCTGTGAGGTAAGAGACAAACCAGTTGAAAACAGTACCAGAGAGGCCAATCAGGTTCTTCAATCTGTTTAATAAAATGTGATGGTCTACTGTATCAAAGGCGGCAGTTAGATCCAGCAGTACCAAGACTGTAAGTTTATGATCATCCAAGTTGAACCTGATATCATTTAAAATCTTTAAAAGGGCTGTCTTGGTACTGTGGTTCATCCTAAAACCAGACTGATGCCTCTCTAGAATATTGTTTATCTTTAAAAAATCATTTAATTGGTTAAAAAACAGTTTTTCTAAAATTTTACTTAAAAATGGTAAGTTGGATACAGGTCGGTAATTATTAAGAATGTTATGGTCTAGATTGCTCTTCTTCAGGAGGGGCTTCACCACCGCTGTTTTGAAGGAGGTGGGGAAGACACCCGTCTGAAGAGAGCAGTTCACAATATTTAAAAGCTGTTCCTCAAGGAGCCCATAAAATGTTTTAAAAAACGGTGTGGGAATTGGATCTAAAAGGCAGGTTGTGGGGTTTACCTGGGAGAAAACTCGACCAAGTGTCCTTGCATTAACCAGGGCAAAACTCTCCAGTGTTTCCTCGGGTAAAATCAAATATCCAGGTGTGGCGACAGTTAAAATCTGTTGAGGTAAAAGCCTGGATCTGATATCATCAATTTTACCTCTGAAGTGGTCTGCAAAGTCCTCACAGAGGGTATCTGATGATGTTAATTTGTGGGACTTGTTAAAACTATTGTTTGTTAACGAGTCTATGGTGGAGAAAAGGAATTTGGGATTATTTTTGTGGTCGAAAATTAGTTTTTTGAAATGTGAAATTCTTGCCTGTTTGTCTGTGTTATTGTAGCTTTTGAGCTGTTGGCGTAAGATTTCTTAATGAACTGTTAGTTTTGATTTTTTCCATTTCCTTTCAGCACTCCTGCAGCCTCTTTTTAATTTCTTTATCTCCTCAGTTCTCCATGCGGGTGTAGGTTTTGTCTTAATTGTTTTGGTTAAAAGAGGAGCCACTGAGTCCAGCGCTGATTTCAGATTTTTGTTAAAACTATTCACGATAAAATCACAGGGTGCTGGTAAAGTCACTGCAGGAGTGCTCTGTAAAATCTCTATAAAATTTGCAGCCACTTCAAAGGTAAGGTAGCGTTTCCTCACCGTTCTCACCGGGTCCTCCTGCTTGTTAAAGCTGGTGATATTAAAAAACACACAGTAGTGGTCAGACACAGCCAAGTCCCCAACAGAAGACACACCCACGGACAGGCCATAGGTTATGACCAGGTCCAGGGTGCGCCCCCTGCTGTGGGTTGGCTGTGTGACATGCTGTTTAAAATCCATACAGTTTAAGAGGTTTAAAAATTCTCTGGACACAGGGTCCGAGGTGTTGTCTATGTGTAGATTAAAATCACCAGTTATTAAAATCCTATTATAGCAGGTGTGAATAGATGATAAAAATTCTGAAAATTCGCTGATAAAAGAGGTGGAGTACTGGGGTGGCCTGTAGACTATTATGCATATAATTGGAGGGCTGCTAAAAATAAAGGCATGATGTTCAAATGATGTTAAAAGGAACTTCATGCGAGGCCAACGTGGTTCTTGATATAGATGCAGTTCCTCCACGTTTTTTGCCCCCCCTAATAGAAAACAGAAAGTTAAAATCTGGTGGTGAAGCCTCAGTGAGAACAACAGGTGCATCGGTGCCAAGCCATGTCTCTGTAAGGAGAATACAGTCTAGGTTCTTATCTACAATTAAATCATTTATGATAAAAGATTTGTTTAAAAGAGAGCGCACGTTCAGCACAGCCATTTTGATGTCTGTGCTGAACGTGCGCTTATCATCACATTTTACGTGGAGGTTAAAACATCCTGTAGCTCTAAAACCTTTGCTGTGTTTCGGTTGTCTATGTGAAATGATGGTTTTAATGGTGTTGATAGTGTGCTGCAAAGTTGTCAACAAATGGTATGCTTCTGTTGAGGCAGTACCCCTTCAGCCACAGGTGCAGCTGCCGAAGGCGGCTGGTGGTGACGTCACCATACCTGGGTGGGGGAAGCGGTCCGGAGATAATTAGCTGCTTCCCCGTGTCCAGCAGACGGTCCACCAGGGAGATGAAGTCCTGCTTGAGGACCTCCGACTGGCGGTTTTTGAGGTCGTTGATACCGGCCTCCAGGACCAGCATAGAGGCCGAGTTGTGCTGAGCACTCAGCTGGAGGGCAGAGGATGCGACCTGGTTAACGCGGGCTCCAGGGTGGCAGAAGGTCTGGCCACCGCGCACCACCACGTGCCTGACCATGGAGGTCCCGATAACCAGCACAGAGGGGGTGCGCCGCTCCGCTGGCTGCCTGGAGGTGCGACGGAGGCGGGACGGAGCCCGGCGATCGGGTTGGTGGCGCCGGGACGCGGTTGCTCCCGTCCGAGATTGGGGGGAGGTGCCTGGCTGGACGAGTGTGCCCCGGGTTCTGGCCGCGGTTGTTCCTGGCCGAGATGGAGGGGAGGGGTCCAGCTGGGGTGATCCCCGGATCTTGGACTGGAGAGAGCCACGTCCAACTGGATGGGCCGGCTCCGGGGGTAGGCGAAACCCCCGGGGGTGGGAAATCCTGCAGGCTCAGGATGTCGAACCTGTTGTCCAGTGGTAGATCCGGAGGCGGAGGAGGGGTGGATGGACGAGCCCCAGCGCCCCTGTGCACCACTGACCAGGGCTCCCTCGCCTTGAGTGGAGTCGAGCTCACCATTCCAACCTCCCGGGTGAAGCCCTGTGTTGCGGTTTGAGTGTCACATTAACCTGTCACCTTCAGTACCCTGGACAGTGCCGCAGAGGAGCTGCGGAGAGGCCGCACGCTGAGTGCGTCTGCGCTCAGAGCTTATTAGGACCTGATGTGCGTCACCTGGAGTGAAAAAGAAATGCCACTGAGAGAAAGCCACTCTCGCCACCCCCAAACTTTTCCTTCTACCCTTTCCCCTGATTTTATAGTTGTTAAAGTATAGAAAATAAAGTAACAAATTTTTTACCTGCAACTTCGACTCCTCCTATATCCGCACCTTACAATTTGGTGCCGAAACCCGGGAGAAGAAACAAAAAGAATGTATGACAACTGAAGACGCGGATAATAGGACAAAGCAACAATGTCGAACCTGCAAAGACAAAAGAAACTAAGGGGAGCGGTACGGGCCGCTACGACGCGACTCTTGGACAAGATTGATCAGGAGGTAGGAAAAGAAGATCCCAGCACGGATTTGCTGGATGAATACTTGGAACATCTGATGGCGAGAGAAAGAGCTTTGTTGGATAGTGACCATGATATTGAAGCGGAGACAGCAGAGGATGATTTGGAAGATGAGGTTAATTCAACCTTTGAATACATGGATCGAATCATGTCAAGAAAGAACAGGATAAAACGCATCCTGGGAAATGTGGACGACAATCAGAGCGCAGCTTCAGGGGCTTCCCAATATTCAAACAATGAAATGAGAAGACAAGCAGTCAAGTTGCCAAAATTGGTCATGGAGAAGTTTTCCGGAGATGTCAGCAAGTGGCAAAGTTTTTGGAGCCAGTTTGAGACAGCAGTTGACAATAATGCAAGTCTAACCAAGTCTGATAAATTTACATATTTGAAATCGTTTTTATATGGCACAGCAGCTAATGTAGTTATGGGACTTTCTTTATCAGACGAAAATTATGACAATGCAAAGAAAATGCTTATCAGCCGATTTGGGCGTAAAGATCTTATCATAAATGCACATATGAATAAGCTATTAAATCTGGCACCAGTAAAAAAGGCCTGGGATGTCGCAGCTTTACGCAGGCTATATGATGACATCGAGATACAAGTGCGCAGTTTAGGCTCAATGGGAGTAGTCTCTGACAGTTATGGCAACTTGCTCTGCCCTATTCTCATGAAGATGATACCAGAAGAAATGGCTTTGCAGTTCACCCGTCAAAACGGTAGTGAAAGAGATGATGCAAATAATGACAACACGTTCAGTGTCCAAAGCCTGATGACGTTCTTCCAAAAGGAGGTTGAAAGTCGTGAAAGAACAGCTAATCTCACCCAGAATGTGCAACAACCAGATAAAGAAAAACAATGGGAAAAGTCCTATGCGGACAAAAGGATACTGGAAAAAAGGAGATCTTACACAGCCTCTACAGCCTCGTTCCACGCTGTCAGTGTCAGAGATGAGCCAAGGTGCGTATTCTGTGGAGGAAACAATCATAGATCTAAGAACTGTACAGAATTGACTCTTGAACTGAGGAGAGAAAAATTAAGAAAAGAAGGAAAGTGTTTTGTGTGTTTAGGTAGCAGACATATAGCGCGTAATTGTAAGACGCAGGGAATTACCTGTGAAGAATGTGGACGAAGACACCACAAAGTAGTCTGCCCTCAATTATCCAATCAACAAGAAAAACACACAGAAGAGAGACAAGAAAACACACAGCAACTTGCCCGAAACCTTACAACAGATGCAGTGATAGCAAGTGCAGCTCCCAGTTGTTCTATGAGTAGTACAGTTTTACTCCAAACAGCTACCGTTTGGATAGACACACCCACTCAAAGTCAGGTGGCTAGATGTCTTTTGGATGGAGGTAGCTCACGTAGTTTTATTCGAGAAGACATATCCAGAGCACTTAACCTGCCAGTAATAGGTAAAGAAACACTGAATGTTTTTGTATTTGGCTCCAAAACACCTCAAAGACTGACATGCAAGAAGGTGAAGGTGCGTTTAAGGAACATCAGAAATAATCAGAACATCGAAGTTCAGCTCCTGGAGACGCCCAAGGTGAGCTCTTCAATTATTAAAATGGTAAGTGAAACGATAAGAAATGATTTGGAGTCAAAAGGAATGCCTATGGCGGATGTTCCCGTGAGAGGAATGGAATCAGAAGAACTAGGAGTCCTAATTGGAGGAGACCAGTACTGGAGAATTGTCACTGGCAAAATGGAAAAACTGGAAGACGGACTTGTTGCGCTGGAGAGTGTGTTTGGATGGCTTGTGCAAGGAGAAGTCACCACACTGAATATTGTCACCGAAGCTGTTGACGTTGAACTGCTGCATGTTTGTGTGGAAGAAGACCAAGCGCTCTCCAACCAGTTGCGCAGTTTTTGGGAACTGGAGTCACTCGGAATAGGTAAGGAAGAGTTACATTCCGAGACAGATGAAACAGTTCTGAAAAGATTTGAAGAAACTGTGAAGTTTGTTGACGGCAGATACGAAGTCCGACTGCCTTGGAAAAATGAGCATGTAACTATGTCTTCAAATTATGTTACAGCTAAAAGCAGATTTGATAATCTAATGAGAAGGCTAAAAATTAATCCAACTCTTTTTGAAAGATATGACGCTGTTATTCAAAACTATTTAAAAGAAGATATAGTGGAAATAATCAATGATAATGTGACAAATGACCCAGTGTACTATTTACCACATCATCCAGTCATAAAAGAAGACAGAGCTACGACAAAATTAAGAGTTGTATTCGATGCCTCCTCTCATGAGAAATTTAGTTGCTCATTAAACGAATGTCTGCTTATAGGTCCAAATTTAAATCCTGACCTTTTGAACATTCTGATCAAATTCAGACAATATCCAGTAGCTGTAATGGCAGATATTAAGTCAGCCTTTTTGCAAATCTCCCTCTACAAAAGAGACAGAGACGCACTGCGATTTCTCTGGACAGATGACAAGCTGATGTCGCAAAAGGAGATAAAGGTGAAAACACTCAGGATGACCAGAGTCCCGTTTGGAGTGTCATCGAGTCCTTTTCTGTTGGCAGCTACTGTACGACACCATCTGAAACAATACGAGGAAGAAAATCCTGAAGTCACACGGACAATAAAAGAGTGTCTTTATGTAGATGATTTCATAAGTGGAGCCGACAATAGTGACGCAGCGGAAGAGCTGTGTGTAAAGGCCAGAGAGATCATGGCAAGTGCGGGGATGGATCTTTGTAAGTGGAAAACAAACAGTCCTGAACTTCAACAAAAATGGTCACAGGAACAACAGGAACAGGGGAAGGATTCCACTCCATTAAAGGTCTTGGGCATCGTCTGGAAAAGTGAAACGGATGAATTCGTCTTTGAAATGGCGGAGGTGATGAATTATGTCAAGGATAAAAAACTCACAAAAAGAGCAGTACTCCAAACGGCATCAAGAATATTCGATCCCATTGGCTTCTTGTCTCCATTTATTATCAGAACAAAAATCATGTTTCAAGAAATGTGGGAAAGAGGCTTGGATTGGGATGAAGAGCTGCCGATGGATTTGGCCACATGCTGGAAGGAATGGTGCGAGGAACTGCAAGATGTGAGTAAAGTGTCAATTAGCAGACGTTATGATAAACAATTAAATCAGAACAAAAACTCTCAAGAAATGCAAGAAATTCATGTGTTCTGTGACGCTAGTGAACGAGCCTACTGTGCCGCTGCGTATTTACGCACGACTGAATCGGATGGAACGAACACTGTGAGTTTAATCTCGGCCAAAACTAAAGTGTCTCCACTGAAACGAGTGACTCTGGCCCGACTGGAACTGCTGGGAGCCCTCATCGGCGCCAGACTTGGTAATTATTTGAGTAACATCTTGAGTCTGAACAATGTTAAATGTCATTTCTGGACTGACTCGATGATTACCGTTCATTGGATTAAAAGCACAGCAAGACAATGGAAGCCGTTCGTGGCTAACAGAGTAGCAGAAATCCAGAGTCTCACGTTGCCTGAAAACTGGAGACACTGCAAGGGAAAAGAAAATCCTGCTGATCACGGAACTCGGGGACTCAAATCAGAGGTACTTGCAGTTGACATGCTGTGGTGGAACGGGCCGAGTTGGTTACGCACAGTCGACATGACATCTGCGGAGGAAACAAACACGCCTCTACTGACTGGTGAGTGTATCGCTCAAAATCAGATAATAGAAGATGAAGAGGATGTTTGTTCTGTAACTGAGCCCATTCTAAAACTGGAAAATCACAGCAGTTTAAATAAATTGCTTAGAGTAACTGCGTGGGCAAGGAGATTTGTGCACAATTTGCGCAACACAGAGAAACAGCGAGGAGAGCTCTGCGCTTGGGAGATTGAGGCAGCAGAAAAATACTGGATCAGGCTGACACAAATTAAATGTTTCTCTAAGGAAATGAGACAACTGGAAACAAAGAGGGAATTGGACAGAACATCAAAGGTTCTCCCCTTGAAACCCTTTTTGGATGAGGAAAATCTGATGCGAGTTGGAGGACGACTGCAAAAGGCAAATTGGGCTTATGGCCAAAAACATCCATGGATTTTGCCGTCAGAGGATAAGTTTTCCGAGTTGTTAATAAAAAGGTCCCACGATGACGTCATGCACTCCGGCCTACAGGACACCTTGACCCAAGTCAGAGAAAGGTATTGGCTGGTAAGAGGCAGACAGATCACAAAGAAAATTTTGGAAAAATGTTTGATATGTCGTAAAAGTAAGGTTAAAGCTGGCCAACAACCCTTTGCACCATTACCACGTGATCGTATTACAGAGGCTCAGCCATTTGAAGTGGTGGGTGTAGATTTTGCCGGTCCCTTACTTGTTAAACCAGACAGACAGAAAACGTATGTCGCTCTGTTCACATGTGCAGTTACGCGAGCAGTCCATCTGGAGCTAGTCTCTGACTTATCCACAGATGCGTTTTTGCTGTCTTTTCGAAGATTTATTGCACGAAGAGGAATCTGCTCTACTATCTATTCTGACAATGCTAAAACTTTTAAGCGAGCAGAACAGGATTTAAAGGAATTGTGGAATGTGATGAAAGGAGAAAATATGAAAAACTTTTTTTCTGGAAGGAAAATCACATGGAAATACATAGTAGAAAGAGCTGCATGGTGGGGTGGGATGTGGGAACGTCTTGTCCGCTCCGTCAAAACCTGCATCAGGAAGGTACTTGGGAGGGCCTATTTGACGTATGAGGAGATGCAAACTTTGTTAACAGAAGTGGAAGCAGTGATCAATTCAAGGCCGCTTACCTATTTGCATACCGACTCTCAGGATCCATCACCCCTCACCCCAGCTCATTTTTTGATTGGACAAAGAATAACCACTTTACCCTCTCAGCCTGTTCAGGTCACAGACAACAGGAAGGTGGATGGAGAACAGCTGACGAAGCGCTGGAGTTACCGTCGCAAACTGGTGGGTGAGTTTTGGAACAGATGGAAAGCAGAATATCTGATGGAGTTGCGTTCTGCTCATTGTACCAGAAGTGTGAAATCAACTTTATTCAAGGTTGGAGACTTTGTTCTTGTTCATGATGAAAGGCTGCCACGTCACATGTGGAAGATGGGTCGAGTGGAGGAAGTGTTTCAAGGCCGTGACGGAAAAGTAAGATCATGTTCTATTCGTTTACCTTTCAACATTATTCTAAGAAGACCTATTCAACTGCTTTATCATCTGGAAGTGGAGTGATGAACGTGTTGAACGTCCATCGGCCCGGAGTTTGTTGCGGTTTGAGTGTCACATTAACCTGTCACCTTCAGTACCCTGGACAGTGCCGCAGAGGAGCTGCGGAGAGGCCGCACGCTGAGTGCGTCTGCGCTCAGAGCTTATTAGGACCTGATGTGCGTCACCTGGAGTGAAAAAGAAATGCCACTGAGAGAAAGCCACTCTCGCCACCCCCAAACTTTTCCTTCTACCCTTTCCCCTGATTTTATAGTTGTTAAAGTATAGAAAATAAAGTAACAAATTTTTTACCTGCAACTTCGACTCCTCCTATATCCGCACCTTACACCCTGCGCCTCCACGGGACGTAGGCAGGAGGTGGAGGGTGCCGATGTCTTGGGCTTAGCTCCCTGGCGCTGCCAGCGGGACTCGGCTAGTGCTGGTGCCGGAGTTCCAGTGGTGATGGAGCCGGTCCACGGCAGGGTGGTGTTGTCCATGGCCGTCATGCTCCGGTCACCAGCCCCGGATGTTTTGAGGTGGCTAATCAGCTTCGCCTGAGTCGTGGCAACCACGGAGAAATCCATAAGGATTTTGTCCCTCTCCTTAAGGTCAGCCCTCAGACCAGAGACGCTGTCCCTTAGTTTTGAGAGGGTGGGGAAGCAGGATACCACACCGCTAGCATACCTGCAGCCGGCGAGGATACAGGCGTCCGGTGAGCAGGGCAGCTAGCCAAACACCAGGGAGCAGGCCGGTTAAGTTCGGAGAAAAATTAAAACGATCAGTCTGTCCAATAGTTAAAAATAATAAATAAATAAAAGTTCTGAACAGACTGTCTTCTTTCTGAATTCAGCCTGGGCTGATCAGTCCGTAAAAACACGATAAAGTGCAACAACAAATGATATCATGCAATATCATGCGACAGATATATGTTTATCTTGCTGTTCTCTTTCTCTACCCGTACCCGGCTGGCCTTAGGCAGATGGGTCCCTCCATATGAGCTGGGTTCCTCTCAAGGTTTCTTCCTGTTAAAAGGGAGTTTTTCCTTGCCACCGTCGCCTTCAGGCTTGCTCTGGGGGTTTCAGGCCGAGTCTTGTAAAGCGTCTTGAGACGATTTGTATTGTTATTGACGCTATATAAATAAAACTGAATTGAATTGAATTGATTCTCACTTACATTCTTAAAATATTGTCATGCCATGATTTTAAACTCCACAAAAGTGTTTAGGTATGATTCTTGTTAGTAGGTTGTGCCACTATGAGCTTCACAGACTGTATGTCTGTGAAGGTTCTCAGCCATCCAGGTGATGGTAAATCCAAAAAGGGTAAAAAAAAAAAAGAAAAAAAAAAAGCAACTGGTCTTGTAGTTTTCTGAGAGGACGTTTCACCACTCATCCGAGTAGCTCATAGTAGTCATCAGGAAATGATTCAGTGGTCCACCTACACCTGAAGGACAAAGGGCACTCTTTTGAAGACAACAACGTCCAAATCCTAGCCAGAGAAGACCGATGGTTTGAAAGAGGAGTAAAGAAAGCCATCTATTTCAGACTGGAAAAACTGGACTCAGATTTAATCTGGCATCTTTTTTTTTTTATTAGTGCCGAGTGCCTATGGCACGAGGCAACTCTTGATCTTCTGCGTGTTTCTTTGCAGTTTTATTTTTCATTTTCCGCCCTTTTTCGCCGATTAATGCGGCCCGAACCGGTAAGAGGACCCCAACACATGATATATCGAAACGTGTGTTTTGATCCGAATCCTAGGCTATTACTTGGATAAGCGATCGGTGATTTTTTCGCCAATTTATTCGCGAAAAAATTTCCCATTGAAATGAATGGGAGACCCCGAAAAATCAACAGGCATTTTCTACAATCAATTGCTCTGGCATACTTTCACCCAGACACTTCATTTAAACTTTAAAACGTAGACGCTCTTGTCTTCTCTTCAGAGATTCCCTTCACTTATCAACACCTTTTACCGTTTTTAAACCATTAAGCCTCAAAGTTGTGAAGGTTTTTACTCAAATTTTGGGGTTTATAATGGGTGTGTATTGCGCGGAATGTTCGCGCTAGAGTGGATGACATCATCTGCCAGAGTGAAGAGGAGAGATGAAAATTAGGCAAAAAATAAAACAGAAACTGCTCCGGTGGCCACAAATTTCACACCACAGACATAATTTATACATAGAAACGTAGGAAAATTTGTCTTCTCGCTCACAATTCGTCTGCTAAAGCTGTAAGTCTTATAGTTTTGGTGTGAGACGCAAAGCTGCGCCAGCAAACCCCTTCCTCGCTTCATAGACTGTAATGTTAAATTTGTGGAGGAAAGCAGAAGCAATCCTTTGTTTTAAATCGCTTTAAATAGCTCACATTTCTTCATTTTACCCACAAACTGCATATCTAGACGTTCAGGAAAGCCTCAAGATGCCCAAAGTGAAGTCGGTTCAACGATTGGACACACGGTTTGGCCACAAGGCCTTCCTGTTCGAGGCCGTAGTTTCAGCATTTTTTCTCTCTCTCCCTGTCTTCGTAACTGAAATTCAAACTGGTAACCGTGGCAACCAGGGGCTCCACAGAAAGAGGCGGGAAAACATAAGCAACTGGTCTGTAGGGCGGCCATTTTGGGGCAATGTTAATGGAAACAGCCCACTCGGGAAACTTCTACCTGAAGTAACTGGTCTGTGGGGCGGCCATTTTGGCTTTTGGCACCCAAGTTGAACAATGACAGGTGTCTGTCTGTCATTGGCTAGCGCGTCATGCTAATTGCTAACATTAGCGGCTAATGCTAATTTTTAGTAGCTAGAAATTGGTGGTAGCATTAGTGGCAGCATTAGCATGTTAGCAAATAGCATATTAGCAATTAGCATGTTAGCATTAGCATGTTAGCAATTAGCATCTACTTAATTTTTAGTGGCTTAAATTACATGCTAACACTAAACTAATGCTAAAATTAGTGGCTAGCGCGTCATACTAATTGCTAACATTTGCGGCTAATGCTAACTTTTAGTGGCTAGAAATTGGTGGTTGCATTAGTGGCAGCATTAGCATGTTAGCGAATAGCATATTAGCAATTAGCATGTTAGCATTAGCATGCTAACAATTAGCATGCTAACAATTAGCATGTATTCAATTTTTAGTGTCTAAAGAGACATGCTAACACTAAACCAATGCTAAAATTAGTGGCTAGCACGTCATGCTAATTGCTAACATTAGCAGCTAATGGCAACAGCCCACTCGGCACTTCAAAAATTTCCGCGGGAATTTTCTAGTTATTATTTATTTATTTATTTATTTATTTATTCATTCATTTTGGCAAGTCAATTCAATCATCATCACACATCAAAATCAATATCAGTATGAGTACAAGTGACCTAGCCGAAAGGGAAAGCGGGAGAAGCCAAAGCTTATGTAGTCCCGTCCCCATTACCCAGAGTACAGATTTAGTTTTTATTTTTATATATATATTTTTTTTATTTTTTTTATTTTTTTTATTTATTTTTTTATTTATTTTTTCTTACATTTGACCTATTACAACAGAATATGAAAGCATAGCTGCAGTTCAGCATAAGACAGTCAAAAACAGATTACATGTGTGTTCGCACATTGCCCATATTCTTCCGTCATTAGTGAACAACAGTCCTTTCTAATCGCCTATCCTGTTCATTGTTTAGGTACATTAAGTTTTTTGTATTTATTCTTCATCCCGTCTCAACAAGTGTCTGCTGACATGCGTATGACCTTTATCAGCTCTAACTCTGCATCGTTGTATAACGGTCCATGGTTAATTTAACAAATTTCTTTTTGAAGACATTCAGTGTCACTGAATTCTTGACCTCATCGTCCAATTTATTCCACTGTTTAACCCCTGCAACAGTTACCGAAAAGGATTTTAATGTGGTTCGTACCATTTTACGCTTGTATATTAGTTTCCCCCTTAAATCATGCTTTGTCTCTCTCTCTTCGAGTAGTAATTGCAGATTGTGAGGGAGGCATTTCTTTGTGGCCTTATACATTAGCTGAGCTGTTCGAAAGTTTGATAAGTCATTGAATTTGAGTATATTCGATTTGATAAATAACTGATTTGTGTGTTCCCTAAACTTGGCATGATGTATGATTCTTCAGTCCCCTTCTCAACGACAGGTAAGTACCCAACTGTTAATGGAAATTGGCTGCACTGGTGTCTGGTTGTTAACACAACAAGCAAGTTTCAGTAAGAGTTCCTATCTAAACCTCAGACTTCTCACCAGTCCCATAGAACTGAAGAAGCTACTTGAAACGTCTTCTCAAAAAACTCCACAGGTCCAGTTTCCCTTTTGAACCATTTTTAGATGTATTGTGTATGAAAACTGGAGTTGTATTTGAGGAATTATTAACCATGTGAATAATTATTTTATTATTTCCTGCCAAACAAGCTACAGATTAAGAACTACCCATGACGTAAACGTTGCACAATGAGAAACACTGTCTTAATTATTTTAGCACAAATGCATAAAAATAAGTTCCTTTTACTTAAAAAAAAACATTGTTACCTTCAGCCAGTCGTCCACATCTTCATCCTCCATCACTTGAAGCTCCTCCCCTTCCCCAACTGACAGCTCATCTGACTGGCTAGCCTACAAGAAGAAATCACTTTATTATTATGGAGAAATAAATTCATCATTGCCCAACTGCATTACTATACACACAAGATACCATATAAGACTGCAGTTTCCATGCAGAACAATCTTTGTACCAGGGGCCTCATGTACAAAGACTTGCATGGATTTCCTTCTAAAACGTGGCGTACACTCAGATTTAGAAGCATTTATTTCCTTTGTACATCCCACTTGTACCTGACCCCTCCCTGTCCACGCCCTTTTAAATATACAGTTGCAATATTCAATTGAGCAACATAAGACCGAAAAGAAGAAGAATTTCACAGAAAGAGAATTCGAGGCTACTCACTGGAGTGGATATGCGCACACTGCCACAATGTTTACTTGCATTTGCTCATCACGTATGAACTATACACTGGTCGAATGAAAATGTTTCCTGTTGAAATTTACAAATTCATGTGATGGCGCTTTTACATCAATATGTGTGCAGTTGATAGCTCTGATACTCTCGCTGCAGATTGCTCTTTAATGTTGACCTGTTCAGATGCATGTATGGGAATCTGATATACCTGGCTGACATGCGGATAATTGCGACAACTTCTCAGTCCCTCCCCCCTTTCCACTAAAGCCCAAATTGGTCACTCAAGCCCCCCCCCCCTGAAATTTGAGTAAAAACCTACACCGCTTTGAGGCTTCATAGTTTAAAAACGGTAAAAGGTGTCGATACATGAAGTGAATCTCTGAAGAGAAGGCAAGAGTGCCTACGTTTTAAAGTTTAAATGAAGTCTCTGGGTGAAAGTATGCCAGAGCAGTTGATTGTTGAAAATGCCTGTTAATTTTTCAAAAATTCAGACATTTTCAACAATGAACTGCTCTGGCATAATATTCATTCAAATGAATGGGTCACACTTTTATTACTTCTTTTAGATTACTGTAAATCTCTCTACATTGGGCTGGACTAGTCATCAATATGCCACCTGCAAGCTGTACAGAATGCAGTAGTCACTGGCTTCCAGTCAATTTTACAATTTATTTTAAATGTTTATTACTTGTTTTAGTCTTAATGGTCGTGCACCAACTTACCTCTCAGAATTACTCACCACAATCCAACCAGGGCACTGCGATCACCAGACCTAAATCCCTCAATCCAAATTAAGCAAGATATCTTGTCTTTATTGTGCAAAAACTGTTTTGCTATTGTTGTATTTGATGTTTTATTGCCTATTTTAGCTCATATTTATATTACTATAGTCACAGGGATTGATGATTTATTTATATTTCTTCATCTATATTTCTTCTCACTTTGGTCCAGTTGAGGTTGTTTATAAATATGCTTTAGAAATAAACTCTGACTTAACTTGAGAGAGCCTGAAGGTAAGAGAATCATAGTAAGACGGAGAATGGCTTATGAGGGCTGCCAAGAGATCTCCACATTTTCTGCCAAAGTAGACTTTTAATTCTCTTCCACCCTTCAGAAGGCTTGGTATTTTATGTGGGGATTGTAAAGTGGGATGTCGAGATGTGATAGAGGACCTTTGTCGTATATAATGCTGCCAGCATCTTCTTCAGAGATCTCAGAATCATCATCTCCACATTCAGATGCACCAATCATCATAGCCACATATGGACAAAATTTAGAAAGAGGCCCAGTTAGAGAAAATTTCTTGAGGCAAAAGTCTGGAAGATCATAATGTCTGTTTACTGTGATGTACACCAACAAGTCACAATATTAAAACCACTGATAGGAGAAGTAAATCACACTGTCCATCTTGTGACAATACAATGATCTGCTGTGAAAAATTTGGACTTGACATTCATGTGGATATTACTTAGAAATTTACCACACACCTACCGGACAGGACCTCTAAATTCACTAGATCCCAAACTGAAGTATCTGTGGGATGATCTACAAAGGCCACTCCCCTCAACCCATAGGAACCAAAGGCCCCCACTAGCAACATTCTGTTGGGGGGCGACTGTGGCTCAGTAGATAGAGCACGAACCAGGGGGTTAGTAGTTCGATGCCCAGAATGTGCCACATGTTGAAGTGTCCTTGAGCAAGACACTGAAACCTGTGAATGGTGTGTGAGTGAATGTGTAGATGTGTCTCTGACTGTAAAAGCACTTTGAGTACCAATAGTTAGAAAAGCGCTATATAAAAGCAAGCACCATTTACCATTTACCATTGGACACCCTCAGAAGGCCATGTTCATTCTGATTTGGATTCAGATAATACATTTCAAATAAACAATTTAACAATTTCTCCCTTTCTCCGTGTCACTCATTTTTCGAAACAAACACTGGCTTAGTCGTCTGTTTCTCTCCCCTTGCTTTTCTACATGTTTTGTTATCTTTCAACTTTCTATAACTCTTTCATCTGTCTTTGACCCGAATCCCTCGAAAAGATCCGGGTTTTACACTACTACTGCAGAACCACATCGCTGCAGCAAAAATTCAGCTGCTGCACACTTCCAAAATGATCTTGTTTTGATTTAATTTTAATCAACTTTTGGTTTACAGTGCGATTTTCCTTACACAAGTGACAACCTGATGGGAAACATATGTTTTGCTAAATGTGTTTTCTGTAGAATTGATTAAGCCAATTAAAGCTCGACGGACAATTCATTAAACCACCTAGTGAAGGAAATGAAAGTTTGCCGACATTTAGCTGTTGAAACACTCTAAGTGAAACTCATGACAAACGTAAGATAACATTTTGCAATAGTGTGTAGCAGCAGGCATAACTATTTTAGTGATTACTACCTGGTAGCTGTAAATAACTCTGCAGGCTGCAGGGTAAACACAGCCTCCAGATGCTGACATTGAATCTGCAAAGATGTCACCGTTCTCATCCTTGTAGTCCTCAAACTCAGTCAGCTCAAACTCATCCTCCTGGGTAGACATACAGTTAACACAAAGGCATCACATTATGAAAAAGACAATACGGCTCCTTCTCAGTATGGTTCCCCTTTCACATTCCACTATTCTTGTTAGCTGGAAAGGTTAACAGGTCTGTCCAAAAAACATCAAATGGACATCAGTGAGTCTGACTATTGCATTAGGTGATCTGTGGATTCAGAGCTCATTAGAGCACCAGACTACAAATGAATGAATCCCTCGCTAAACAATAGTTCCCCACAAATGTGATCCTGTAAGCAATGTCAGTAAAGTAACCAGGCTTTTTAATTTGTGTGTTTTTTGTGTGTTTCAAGAAAATTAACGTAAGCCAGTATAATGTCTTATGTATGTGTTTGCATACTGAAAAAACCTCAGTATATTTTCTCTGTTCACTGAGGCATCTCTCTCGCTCCAGCTCCTCCTCTGCCTGGTCCATGGCCTTGTGGAGCCACTGTTCAGTTCCTGGGATGCTCTCTGACAGCAGAGAGAGACGAGCCTCTTCCTTCATCTTGCTCAGCTGTAACATCAAGACGTAGTCAGGCACTCATGTTCTGAATAAGTACTCCACAACATTATATGAATAACTTTGCACTCTGTATAACGTCTAAAGCGGGCAACACGGTGGCAAGGTGGTTAGCACTGATGCCCCACGGCAAAAAGGTCCTGGGTTTGAATTCAAGGGCCTACTGGACCTGTCTGTGTGGACTATGCATGGGTTTCAGAGAGAAAAATCATACAGTTTGAAAAATACAGTCATATCTTAATGCTTTCTGAGACTATAATATATTCATTTATTCATTCATTTTCTGTAACAACTTGTCCTGTGAATAAGTTTTAGTTATTTGATGCTTTAGAAACAAGATATGACATAAAGCGGTCTTGGGGAACATGAGAGTTGAAAAAGAAAAAACAAGCCCTATGGTGCTTAATCCAGTGATAGCACCGATAGTGGATTCTTGTATGCCTTTAAAACCTAGATGATTATATACATATTTTATTGTTATGGTATAGGGCAGCACAGTGGCGAGGTGGTTAGCACTGATGGCGTACAACGAGAAATGAGGCCCTGCGATGGACTGGCGACCTGTCCAGGGTGTACACCCGCCTCTCGCCCAATGACAGCTGGGATAGGATCCAGCAGACCCCTGTGACTCTTAACAGGAATAAGGAGGTACAGTAAATGAATGAATGAATGAATGATTGAATGCATGAATGAATTGTTATGGTTATGGTATAGGGATAATATAGGCCCCTTTCTACCAGAGACTGAAAAAAGAGACTTCTTTCTGATGACGATGATGATGACATCCAGATGGAGCCTATCCCAGCTGTCATTGGGCAAGAGGTGGCGGTACACCCTGCACAGATCGCCAGCCTGGCCAACACAAAGAGACAGACAACCACACTCACACCTACAACCAATTTAAAATCACCATCTCTGGCCTGGAGTTGTATGTTTCCTGTGGAGCTCTATATTACATCTGTTGTCATGGTCTCATCAGCCTGCCCAGTCTTCATGGAATCCTGCAGTTTTCCACTCCTGCCTGAATGAACAATTCTCCAGCCTGCCTATGATTCCTCTTACACTTTCAAGCTGTCATGTAACGTCATCAGCTTATATCATCTCCACATGTACACTTTAGTCCAATATGTGTATCTATGACAGATGCATGTTTTATCTTGCTGTTCTCCATTTCTTCTGTCTGTACCCGGCTGGCCTTAGGCAGATGGGTCCCTCCATATGAGCTGGGGCTCGTGGGCGAGCGCCTGGTGGCCGGGCCTTTATCCATGGGGTGCGGCCGGGCCCAGCCGGAACGGGCGACATGGACTCGCCTCCCTGTAGGCTCACTACCCGCATGAGGTTCATGAAGGGTCCGGTGCTTTGTGGATTTGGGCAGCAGACCAAGGCGGGGGCCTTGGCGGTCTGATCCTCGGTTACGGAAGCTGGCTTTTGGGACATGGAATGTCACCTCTCTGGCGGGGAAGGAGCCGGAGCGCTATCGACTAGATATAGTCGGCCTCACCTCGACACATAGCGTCGGGTCTGGAACCCAAGTCCTTCAGAGGGGTTAGACTCTCTGGTGGCCAAAAAAGTAAACTTCAGGCCCTGCCTGGTACAGTATGTGTCATTGCGCTAAAATCTAATTACAAATAGGCTACCTAAACATACGGTACACAGCTTTAGCCTACATCAAAACATGTTGGAAACGTTTGTGTACATTGAACATCTCGTCACAATCTGTTTATGAAGCAGTCGCAGTTAATTACTTAAGTCATTTGGGTCAAGAAGTGTCTGCCAAATGCAATGTAATTACGACACACTAAAACGCACGTTAAGAAAACTTACCTTTGCCAGTACAACGCTGTTTTCACCACCCGGCTTGTAGATGGCCAAGTCCTGCACCCAGCCACAGCAAAAAGCCTCGTAACTTTCCAAAGACTTGTGGCTTTTAAACTGTTGGGACATGAACCTGGTGGTGAGCTATGGAAGCTTAACCAAGTTAACCACATGGCTGTCTTTGTCCTGGAAACAAAGGGAAGCCCTGGAAACACCAAGTCCCACAATCCTCCAGGTGTGAAAACTGACTCAGCAGTTCACTGGCTGACAGTGGCATGTGACCTCTGAGTTCATCAGGTCATATAAAATGCGCTGTCTTGGCCTTTGTTCTCTCTCTTCCGTTCTTGCTCTCTTACCCTTCCTTAACTCCACACCTCCGCGTGGAAACCCCCAGCTGCTCGGCTGCAGCTGGGTGCCAAGTAGTTTTACTTCGGGCCTGTTCTCCCTACAGCAGCGAAGCGAAATTCTGCTGAGGAATCTACACCAGCTTTTTAGCCAACAAACAAAGGGTTTGCAGGCTAAACTCACAACCAACAGGAGCCACACGGCTAGTTAGCACAGAGCTGCTAACAAGCCACTTCAGGACTCAAGGAGCGGCCGGTTTCCCTCCAACGTCTGAAAACCAGGAACACACAGCAAGGACTACAATTTTCCCAGTTTGGCCTTCCATCAGGAATTACCAGCTAAAGGAGCAACACACCAGAAATGGACTTTCCACCAACTGGTAGTATGACCTGGGCATAGTTAAGCTAAGCTAAGCTAAGCATAGAACTTTGATTTGATGTGATATTTGTTTTTATTGAGTTGTTTAGTATAGTGAATTGATGTTAGTTTAGATGCAACACATAGACTCAGGGTCTCTTGCATGCTAACTAACCACTCTTTTCCTAACCTGGTACCTCATAAAAACCTTATCACATTCCACACATCTACTGGCCAGAACATGGTCTGAGTGGCCCCATTGTTTCCTTTGTGTTCAAGACCTCAAGGCTCAGCAGCCATCTTGACACACCCACACTGTCGGCCATCTTGGAACGCCCACAACCGGCGACCATCTTGACACGCCCACAACTGGCAGCCATCTTGGCATGCCCACAACTGGCAGCCATTTTGACACACACACACACTCACATACATACACACACACACACGTATAAAGTATTCTGTTTAGATTGTATGTTTATTTTTATTCTTGTTAATAAATGTCTTTCAAACATCCCAGTTGTCTGTTTAATGTTGCAGAAGAATGAATACTGCCAACCTCTACACTGCCAAGAACTCCAAATTCCTTCAACTAGTTGTTAACGTGGTCATTTTTGGTTATAGTTAAGTTAATTATTAATCACAAATCCAAATTGACAATTTAGTATAATTTATGAGACTAATTTGATTGGCTCTCTTTTCCCTTCCTAGAAGGGTGGTGCCCCGAGGTGATCTTGTAATTCAGATCCGATTATTTAATAATAAATAATTATTTTTGATAATTATTAATTATTCATGATAGCCAAACCCCGATATTGAGTGCCTTAATATCCAGGCCCAACAAAACTCATGCATCGTGTAGTAACTCACACCAAAAACAATGTAATTTAAATGGTAAATGGTAAATGGCCTTGCTTTTATATAGCGCTTTTCTACCTATTGGTACTCAAAGCGCTTTACAGTCAGAGACACATCTACCCATTCACTCACACAAGCACGCACACATTCACACACCAGTGCCACGCACTGGGAGCAACTGGGGGTTCAGTGTCTTGCTCAAGGACACTTCGACATGTGGCACATTCCGGGGATCGAACCGCTAACCCTCTGGTTCGTGGACAACCCGCTCTACCTACTGAGCCACAGCCGCCCCAATTTACAATATCCATATACGTGCACGGAGGTAAATTTCCAGGTTTCTATGCCATTCCAATGCAGGGAGCTCGTATGGGTCTATGTCTTCAATGTCTGAGAGTCCCTTGTCCCTGTAAGGTCCATTTTCTTTCGCCTTAACTTTATCCATTGCTTTACTTCCTTACTTTTCTACCATTTTTCTTTCCTAGCATCATGGCCGACCGGCTCAGACCCTGCCCAAATCAATCCAATCCAAATCGGCATGTGACTCCTCACTCTCAATAGTTACTTTGGAAAGTAGTTAGATTACTACATTACCATCAATTAAAAGTATGCCACAACTCAGCGACACACAACCTCCTTTAAATGCACCGAGAACTCCTGACAATGAAGAACATCATTCATCCAACCAAATTAACTTTGCAGGATAACAATACCAGGGTGAGAGGTGCTTCTTGGAGAGTGGAATGTGGAATGTTTTGCGCACAGATCAAGGGATCACATAATGCCACCTGCATTCGCACAGTGCAACCTGTGTGTAGTGCCGCAAAGTAATCCCTAAGTAATCCATTTTTTTGAGAAAGTAACAGAATTCAGAACACAGCAAATTAAATACGTAATGCCGTTACTGTTACTCCCCAACCCTGTGTAGGCCCACAGCGCAGCAGAGGACAATTCAAACCATGTGACATATAAGCTTCACATATAAGCGTCAGGCCCCCCCCCCCCTCCACATTGCACAACCCCATTTCTCTCACCATTCAGTGACTATCAACAACTAATATTTCAACAATTTAGTCTAGTCCTTTTATGAATCTATTTATTTATGACCCAAACAGAAAAATCTACCATGGTTCGCCCCACTGATGTGGACTGAACCACGACATAAACAATAAAAATTACCATGGTTCACCCAATTGTTGCAGACTGAACCACAAACCTATTGACCAAATCTATCATGATTTACAAACACTAAAGTTTCGCAGCCAGTCTTACCTTTAGTGAGCTCCCCAGCTAGCATGCTTCCTACATGTCCACAGCCTCTCGCTTGCTCTCTCTGCTATTTTTCAGCATAGCTTGCTCAGAAGAGCAATCGGCGATCTTGCCACAAATCCACGACAGCCACTTCTGCCGGGCGAACATGAGCCCTCCAGCCATTCTGCTCTGCGTCTGCTGCTAACTCTGTATATTTGGCTCTCTTACGCTTGTTAGCCTTCTCAAATCTATCTTCCCACAGGACAGTAATTTCTATGACATAGACTACTTTCTCTGGCTCAGACCACAACAGCAGATCTGGCCGTAGTCAGGTGCTAGCTATCACGGTTGGAGTAACCAGCTGTTCATTTAAGTCCGCCCTCATCTCCCAGGCTCCTCCTACTCTAAGCACCTGTTTTTTTACCCGTTTTTCCTCAACAGCAGCTGCTAAACATTTCAGTAACTGGTTGGGACATCAAGGTGTAATGTCCTTGGGAAAACCCTACAACATGGGTGTCAAACTGATCCGTGAAAGGGCCATGTGGCTGCAGGTTTTCATTCCAACCATGCAGCAACCATGCAGTGGGTGTAGCTGGCAAGTTTTTGTTCCAATCAAGCAAGAAGACGCCTGAAATGACTACATGAAGGCAGTTCAGTTGATTGATTCAGCCAAGTCAGGTGTGCTGCTGCGTGGTTGGAATGAAAACCTGCAGCCACACGGCCCTTTCAGGGATCAGTTTGACACCTGTGCCCTACAACCTGTCAGAATATGGCTAAGCGTACATACACAAGTGCACAGTGGGCAGGCAGCCATAGGGGATTCAAACTTTAAATCCATGGCTGTGTCCGAAACCACTTTCTAACCACTATATAGTGCACTATATAGTGACCACACCATTTTGTAGTGGTGTCCGAATGTTTAGTGTCCACTATATAGTGCATTGCATGTATCCCACAATTCACCGCGAAATGTAGTGAACATCCGATGGTCACTAACCGGAGCAAGATATCCCATCATGCATTGCCAGAGGTTCTCTTGGCGCGGAAAGTGAATTAAATATGGCAGACGGACGGGAGACTGTGTACAAATGTCAGTATTCTAAAGTTTATTTTATTACACATTTCAAAACAAGGCAATTTAAACGGCTTCCTACATTCATTGAAAAAAAAGTGTAAAATGAACAGCATATAATTAAACATTCCAGTATTACACTGTAACTTTCTGTAACTAAAGAGCCAAGAGAATAAAATATGAAAACAAAAAGTACAGGACAGTAATCAAAAGACTCTAATTTAATAAAAATGCAGTAGTAAATGGACAAGTATGTAAGACGACGTTAACGTGGTATGTTTTAATTGTGCGACCGCGATGACGTAATTACCGGTGCCAAGAGAAGTGTCCGAAATTTTTTTCTGTTGAGTTCACTATATAGTCCACTACATTTATTTCCATATGTAGGGAGTAGGGAGTAGGGAATGAGTGAGTGATTTCGGACCCAGCACGTCTTTGTTCTAACTGATTTGTTAGAACAAAGACATGGATTTGAAGTCGCTGTTTTGTGGTCATTTTTCTTATCTCAGTGTGACAAGCTTCAATCGTTTCAGTTAAAACCCTTTGAGCTGTTTTGGTTTGTACATCAGGCGCTTCAATATCAAGCAAAACAGGGTGACACAGGCATGAGTTGCTGAGTAGACATAATGTGATGTGTGGATTATGAATGGTTGGGAGGAATAACACAGCAGCATTAAAGGTCATTGTGGAGGGGGCATGGTGCATCAGATGCAGGAGAGAGGTGTGGAGAGGGCTTAGGAGAGCAGCACAAGGTGAGAGTGATTGGCACACCTGCATCCTGTAAGACAAATCACTCTCTCCCTTTTACACAGTATGTTGGACGTGGAGGAGAGACCAGACCAGTCACAACTGAGACACATACACACACAGATGTTGGCAGCAAGAGAACTTGAGAGAGAATGCCTGCAAACAACACAAAAAAATGTGTGACAAAAGTAAAGACAGTAAAAGTAATTGCTGTTCAAGTGAATATCTGTTAGAAGAATCCACAGTGGCATCAAAGCACACCAAAGTCATAAAACACAACAATCAAAATTTTAACTGTAAAAGCAGACCAAATCAAAAACATCAGGCAGTGGCATACCATACACAGATGCATTACTTCAAAAGCTCCACAGAACAAGATCATGAATACCAAAACAACAAGTAACTACACTTACTAATGTTTGTTGGACCCCCTCATTGGGCACCGTTTTCTGTAGTGTAGGGACTAACACACACACACACACACTACTAGTTGGGCGTCAGACAGGAGATTAATACAAAGCAGAACTATAATACTGTCAAATTAAATTAGTTAAGTAGATGTGTGGGTAACCTATATAAAATTACTGGCTAGTTATTAATCCTAGCTACAGACAGGATATCTGTGGAGAAATGGACAAGCTTAACAGAGGTAGGACAAAGTCATTGTTATGCAAGTCACAAGTCTCAAGTCTTTGCCCTCGAGTCCCGAGTAGAGTCGAGTCAAAGATGAGGCAAATCCCGAGTCGAGTCAAAAGTCAAAGCCAACAAGTCTCAAGTTGAGTCCAAAGTCCTACCATTTTAGTTTCGAGTCATTTCAAGTCCTCTTACCACAGAAATAAAATTTAAAAATAGACAAATCATGTATACCTGTAAGATTTGTATTTATTTAAATCTGTTTTTATACAATAACATTAATCAAATACAGTAAAAAACTGTAAAAGCTTGTATTTCAACAGCACATTGCACTAGAACAGTGCGCAGGAGCTTCAGTATTGTATTGACCTCATATTGCAAAACAGTTTAACTGTCAAATAGACATGGGTCCTTTTATCATAAACGTTTTTAAACATGTCATCAATTAAATCCTCACGCCTCAAAATGATCACTTCTGAAAAACTGGACCAACCTGATAATATAATAGGATTGCCTCCATAGAGACTGGTGTATATGTGTATATGTATATATATATAAAAATATGAGTGTGAGAGAGAGAGAGAGAGAGAGGACATTTTTGACACCCTAAGCTCAGAAATCGCCTATTTCCAGGCCCAGGGAAACATACTTCTTACTGGAGATCTGAATTGACGTACAGGAACTGAACCTGCAACATTGACACACAGGTCAGGCCCCCCTGTTTACCACACCAAACATCACCCGTCGGAATAACCTGGACTCAATATTAAATCAAAGTGGCAGGGAGATAATGCATCTCTGTCGGGCCTTAGGCCTGTACATAGTTAATGGTAGGTTCACATTCTCCTCAGCTCTTGGTTCTAGTGTCGTAGACTATGCAATCACTGACATGGACCCCTCAACTATCAGTGCATTCACTGTCAGACAGCAATCCCCCCTCTCAGACCACAACCAAATCAATGTGTTCTTTAAATTATTAGGCCAAATTAGTGACACAAAAAGGCCAGTAAGCTGTACAAATTAAATCCTTCCTACAGATGGGCCCCAGACAGTGGAGACAAATTCACCAAGGCGTTAAACTCCCTTGATCTGATGAGCTACATATCAATATATACTCAGCATCAATATGCCCCTACCAGAGATGGAGTAAACAAGGCCACTGATGATATCAATATGATATTTCATGAGGCAGCTATTAGGGGCTGAACCTCATAAAGCAAAGACGGAGACCTGTTAAAAGGCAAAATAGTGACAAATGGTTTGATCAAGAATGCAAAGAAATCAGAAAAGAGCTGAGAAATATAGCCAATGAGAAACATCGCCAACCGAACAACCCAGCCCTGCGCATCCGATACAATTAAATTTTAAACACGTATAAACACACAATTAGGATCAAAAAACAAAATTATACCCAATTGAAACTTGAAGATATTGAGAATGCCATTAACCAAAATCAATTCTGGGATATGTGGAACAAGTTCAACACGAAGCAACAGCAGACATTACCCATCCAAGACGGTGACATCTGAAGTAGTGATGTTACGAGACGTGCCGAGGCTTCGAAGCGTGTGTCGAGTAATGAGGCGGGGTTTCCGCGAAGCGCGTATCGAAGCTTCAGTGCCATCGAGTGAGAGAGTTACGACACTCCCATAGACCTCCGTTGTAAAAAATGGCGGCGCTTTTAAACGCCTACTTCCGGATTTGAAGATCGGATTAGTTCCAAACACCGTCATTTGGGCGTTGGACCCCATTCACTTACATTGCTGCGCATTGAATTGTTCCAGGAGTTAAATTGCTGAAATATCGACCTCTTTTGAATGGTCAACTGTCTATATTGTATGAGAGGCCCTTTGCGATGCTTATACTGGTCTTCATTTGTATATGCACAGCGTAATTATTTATATTTTATCTTGGTTGTTTCAACCTGTTTTCTAGCATTGCCTGCTAGCTAATTAGCTAGCGCGACTTCCCCTGCTGTGAAGGTAGTTCGGTGATGAGTCGCTATCACCTTTATAGCAACTTTTATTTAGTAGAATTTTGTGATATACTCTCACTCTATGGCACTGCGAAGCTTGCTTCATTTAGGGGAGGAGCCAAAAATAATTCATGAGAACAACGAAACGTCACACGCTGAGTCCCAGAACGTACACGCCCCCTTTTAGGTGAAGGAAGTAGGCTCTTTGCTACTACTATTGACGGAACGGCAGGCTACTTCCATGAGCAGGCACCATGCCTAAAAGCTGCTGTGTTGTTTTTTGCAATTCTAACAACAAAAAAGATACTGATTTGCGATTTAGTATGCTGCCACAAAAAGAAAGGGAAGGGGAAAGAAGGGGTTTGTGGCTCCAGGCAATCCGAAGAGTGAATCCCGATGGGAAGCTGTGGGACCCGGCGTCTAAATTTGTTTATGTCTGCGGCAAACACTTCGTTACAGGTTAGTAGCTAAAGTCAGTCAGTCATGCTAGCTAAAGTCAGTTGATGCCCGATGTTAAAGACGTCTAATCTAATAATGAAGGAATGAATGAAACTTGAGAACTACTAGTTAATTCCTATAGGAGCTGTGATTACATCAGCTCCGAGTGGTGGGCTTAATTAGCCTAACCTAATTACCTTCTGGTTTCAGGATACCATGTGAAGAACAGAGAGCATCCAGATTATGTTCCATCTATTTTCCCAAACCGACGCATTTTGACAGATGGCACAGTCAAGTTACGGCGCTTCAAAAATGCCCGTAAACGAGAGTTTGAGAAGATCTGCAAAAGGAGAAAAAGTGATGCTCCACCTGAATGTCCCACTAGGGCACCAGTTGAAGCCCCCACTCCAGATCCTCCCAATCCTGAGCCCTGTGTCCCCACTCCAGATCCTCCCAATCCTGAGCCCTGTGTCCCCACTCCTGTTTCAAGTGAAGAAGCATTGTCACAGCAAGTTGCAGTTGCTTTAGAAGTTGCTCATCTCAGGAGAGAGAGAGATGAGGCAAGGCAGGAGAGGGATGAAGCCAGACAATCTGCCCAGGCCAACTGGTCCAAGGATAGATTGTCTGCCAATGCCATTCGAGGCAATGACACAGCCTGCAGGTCCATGACTGGGCTTAGCTGGGTCGTGTTTGAGACACTTCACAAGTACCTGGCTCAGTTCATCACTCCCCGCAAGACTGATCGACTTTCGACGGAGGACCAGCTTTTTCTGTGCTTGCTGAAGTTACGCCAGAACCCATCGTTCGCATTATTAAGTCAGGTACTGGACCAGCCAAAGTCTACATTGTGTTACAACTTCCATCGCTGGCTGGATCTGCTATACGCCAAGATTGGCTTCCTCATTCACTGGCCAGACAGGGAGTGCATCTCTCAAGCTATACCACCAGTGATAAGAGCCAAGTTCCCTCGCCTCACCTCAATCATTGACTGTTTTGAAATCAGAATTGAGCACCCAAAGGCCTTTAAAGCAAGGTATGTACACAAAACATACTTACTTGGCTGTATCATACTAGTTACATCCAGGGGTGTACTTGTACATCAAGCTGCCTCACATTACAGAGATATAAGCTGTCTCAATTCCAGGGTTACATCCTACCTAGGTCGTATTTTTCATTGGGCCCCGAGTCTGAAAGACCCAATGATAAAGTACAACCTAGATAGTATGTAACCCTTGAATTAAGATATAGTCATAGGCTCCTGGCCAATGGACTGCAGTGTGCAAAGGCTAACTTACCTATCATCCTCATCTCCTCGTGTCCAGAGGCAACAGTTTTTCCATGGGCAGCTTTTGATTACTAACCTTTTTCTGTTTGTTTTTCCTACAGGGCAAAGTCATACTCCAAATATAAGAAGTGGACTACGGCCAAATATTTGATATCTTGTAGTCCTGCTGGCAGCATCACCTACTTGTCGAAAGCCTGGGGTGGAAGAGCGTCAGACGTCAAGATTGTGAGGGAATCTGGCTTCATTTCACCCATGTACCACCATCCTGGGGACCAGGTAATATATAGCGCCCTACATACACAGTTCATGGTAGTACACCTGTACTGCTTAATATTTCATAAATGTTTTTTTTACTTGTGGACAGATGTTGTAAATTGCTGTTTCCCAACAAACATTAAAGCAATAGACATATCTAACATTTCATGTTTCAGATCTTGGCTGATCGAGGATTTACCCTGAAGGATGACTTTGCCTTGCTTGGTGCCAGTCTCCTAACCCCAGCCTTCACTAAAGGCAAGAAACAACTCCCGGGCAAGGACGTGGAAGAATCCAGGATCAAGTCGAGCGTTCGGATTCATATTGGCAAGTGCATTTATTTTCTACAAACAAGCAAACTATTTGATCACTTTGAGACTTGACAATGAAAGCCACATAGAAAAATGCATCAAGTAACTCTGCAGTATTAATGTAATCAAAAGAACTTTGATTCTTAAAAATATTGTAAAAACAGTTTTTGGTATTCTACAGAACGTGTGATTGGTGTGCTGAAGCGCAGATTCCACATCCTGGATGGCCCACTTCCTGTTGCCTTTGTGAAGTCCCTGCGGGATGAGATGGAGAACAGAGATGTTGCTACCATCGACAAAATTGTGCATGTGTGTGGTGCCCTTGTGAATATGTCAGACAGCATTGTGTACAACAGGAACAGGCGAGGGGATGTTTAAAATCAATTAATCAACCCCACTCTTTTTTTTTCCTGAGTCACTGGAACTGTGTTCTGGTCATGGCTACTCAACTGCCTATAGCTACAACCTACAGTAAAATCTACCTTACTGTGATGCTCTCCACTCTGCACCTGCACTGACTTACTCCATTCTAGTCTCCTGTAAATAATGTTTAAAAAAAACATTTTTGATGAATTCTCTTATCATATACTATACTTCATACCTGTAGGAAATGTTATTTGAACACATGAAAGCTAAAACATTCCCGTAACTGAAGTGCAGTATATTAAATGCATGTATGTTCTACTCTTAGTTCCTGCTCTGGGACTGTGCTGTCTGTGAAGTCCACCTCATGCTCCTGAAGTTCCTGCTCTGGGGCTGTGCTGTCTGTGGCTGTCTGGCACTTGAATAATAAATGAAATAGTTACATCAATAGTATGTATAAATGTTACTTGCATGATGTACTATATGTTATGTGTTTCAGGTTATTAGTTGTACTTACCTCAAGGTCTTGTTTGCTATCAGCAGTGTCCATCTCCTGAAATGTGAAATAAAATCATTATGATTAATTGCATTGTGTTTCATTATGGCATACATCACAGTGCACTGTTGCAGTCTCTAAACAAAAGTGTGCTGTACCTGCTCCAGCTCTGTATCTGGGACTGAGGTTCCCACCAGCTGAGGGTAGATGTGCTTGGCCCAGAAGCGACTGATTGTATCCACTGCCTTACTGAGGAACTCTTCATCTCTTTGGACCCGGAAGATGACCGTCTGCTTCGGCGTCCAGGTGATGAAGTCTGTGTACACTGTTTTGCAAGTGTACATCTGCAGCTGCACCTGCAAAATATAAAAATATACAACATAGCTTCCTCCCACTACCACCCCACAATCACTAAGATGGCCAACCAACACTAAATTAAATTAGAAGGGAGGTGTTATTGCATTACCTGGGTGTAATAGCTGTGGTCCTTCTTCAATGACCAGAGAGTTTCCAGGTGCCCTGTTTTGTCAGCGGGCCACTGATCATATGGAATCTCTACCCACTTCAAGGGACACTTGACCTCCACCACTCCTTTTCCACAACAATCGCAGGATATGTGTGCATCACAGCTGACCCCGATGTAAGGTTTGTCTTTGCAAACTCGGAATCCAGCCTTTTCAATCTTGATGCTCTTGTGAGCTTTATACACATCGTTTGTTATGAGGATGGATGTTTCTTCCGGGACTGTGGTCGTCAGGCCAAGGGTAAACTTATATGCCTCGATTGCATCTTTTTCGTGTTCCCTACCCCAAACAATGCCTGGACTGACCAAGCGGCTATGCACAGACCCTTTGTGCACGATGTCCCTGAGCAGTGCTTTGGACGGCTCCTCGAGGGGCGTTTTTAAGACCCGGTGCGCAGATGTCCCAGTCACCCTCCCGACTCTTTGCTGGTGCCAGGATGCACTTTCGGCCTGGCCTTTGGTCTGCTCCTCTATTTCTTGCACTTGTTCATCAGTAAACCCTGAAAGATTCTCAAACCATGGCTTTGGTCTGTAGTCACCTGCAAAGCCATCAAATGTACTGAGACCTACTAGCATCTCTCCAGTGGCAAATAACATGCTAAGGAATTCCTTTTCATGGTGTTCTTTTGCTTTCGGAACTGGCCTCCTTTTTTCTCTGACGTTCCTCTTCCTTTTGGCATTGTCAGAATAGAACTTAATGTCTTTTATCATGGCTGCATCAACCTTCTTAGTGCAGACTGTGTTCCAGGTACAAGCAATGCTGGTCGGGGCTGTACTGGTGTATCCCAGGCGGACAGAGGCCTCCAACTTAAAAAGAAGTGCAGCAACATGTGAACAGCTTTCTCCAAGTCTAAAATCAAATAAGAAACAATAACAGCTATTTACTCTTTCATTAACAAAACTAGACACTAGAAACAAAAACATGAGAAGATAGAGGTCGAGTCAAAGAGACAGATGAGACAGAATGGCTCTAGTGAAAATGTGAAATATCTTTTCTAAACAATGTAATGCCTTGTTATCAGATTACCCTGCCATACAATCACAGTGGGCCACTTCAACAGCCCCATTACTGTTGACTGCCACCCAGGTGTTATGTGGCTTGTCTGTGACCCTCCAGGAGGGCTTGACTCTGGTCTTTAATACTGTTATATCTCCCGGTGATGGCTTATAATGAAGCACCACGTCCACCCATCCACTGGTGAAAAACTTGTGGGCTTCCAGGCTTTTATAGTTTTTCATCAGCCCTGGTGTGTAAATCCCTACATGAAAAAACAATCAGTAAACATTGGGTAAGTTTGGGTACTGATGCGATCGTCCTACTCCTGCACGTTAGCTTACTGTTGGCTAGCGTTTGCTAATGTTAGCCAGTACGATGTGGATAGTATACTAGACTACCAAAGGGGCAAAACAAACAAAATGTGAAATATCCGATATACCTTACCTGGAGACTGAATTAGGTAGTTCCATATGTCCCCGTAGTCCACCTCTGGCCACTCCTTTGGGTTGTTCGTCCAGAGACCAGATTCCAGCGTAAAGGGACATCCGATATTGCCAATTAATTTTAGTTTTTCTAGATATCGAGATCGGTCAGCACTTGGGAGAGAGTTTATGTAACTGGTCTGCTGGCTGGCCATAGCATTAGATCTGTAAAAATATTTATATATAACACTTGGGTAACGTTCAAAGTTTTAATTCACCGAATTTCTCGTAGACCACCATTCAACTATTTCCGGGTAGGTTTCACCTAAAAATGCCCGGATGTGTCAAGAGCGCGGAAAGTACCCGGATTGTTGTTCTCATGAATGACGTCCGAAGCCTCGCTGCCCGGCTGTACCACGTGACTGGTTCGAGAAGCGGTTCAGATTTTCCGCGAGGTTTGAAAGCAATATGAACACCTCGGGTTCCGTTCAAAATGTGTTAAGATACATAACAGGATGGAGCTAGCTAAGAGGAGGATGATTTCCCCTGTGTGGGAACATTTTGGTTTGATAACTCCTAATAAAGTAAGCTCAATCTAACATTAGGTTTGCTTATGAAGAACTGTATTTTTCAGTTTCTTATTTTATTCAAAGGTGAGGTTTGTCGTGTTCCAAGGAGTTGGGGTACAGTAACCCCTAATCCATGCTAAGGTATTACCGTGCCTTTCATGAGAATAAGGATGCAACTGGAGCAAAAGAAAACAAACATTAATGCAAGTTAGCGACAGTAGAGAAGTAGTGACGTAATCAAAATGGTCCAACGAGAACAACATAACACAGATGCATTTAGTGGTACACCGTAGAATCACCGGTCTTTCGTTAGTGTTGTATCGGTTCGATTCCCCTTGGTTCTCGTTTTATTTATTTTATCGTTATATAATTTTCTTATAATCAACTTTAAACCACATATCCATGTAGCGTAGTTAAATAGGAAAGTGCATGGAAAATCAAGTCCCATACTAGCATGAAACAGTAAGACACATTTCCATTGCACTGCATTTATTGTCCACTAGATTAAAAAAAACAGAGCACTGTGTCACTGAAGCTTTGAGCAATTAACATTTTTTTGATTTCAGGAACGACTGCCCATCACTTACTATATAGACACAAAAAAATCAATGCATCACACATTATGTGGTTAAGAGCCTTTGTAAGAGCTACAGCTGCCTGTGATTATACACTTGGCCAGTAGGTGGTTTCGTGTGCACATGAAGCTTCGAGAGATGAACCCTTTCTCGAACCAGTTGACTGAAGTGGTTCGATGCCTCATGAGGCTTCATCTCACCATCACTAATCTGAAGATCACATTTTGAAAATCTATACAAAGACATACCAATCAATCAAATCAATTCGGATCAGTGTATTATGAAAGAAAAACTCCAAAAATTAGAAGAAACAATTAAAGACAATCAAAAACCCCTTGATTTCGAAATTACTTGGGAAGAAATAACCACATGGATAAAATGTCAAAAGCCAAGGAAAGCCTGTGGTCCAGACAACATTAGAAATGAAATGCTCAAAAGCAGCAGCCCGGAAATGCAGGGTGCAGTGTTACACTTGTTCAACCTTATACTACAGGCAGGTTGTTTTCCCAATGTCATGGGTAGGCCAGCAGGACACAAATGAGGAATCCACAGATCAGGCAGAATCAGCGTAGTTTATTCAGTCCAAGATCAAAACCAGAGTACACACAAGATATGGCAGAGGTACAAAAACGCTAGGCAAGGCTCTGAGGTCGGACGAACAAAGCTAGGTCCAAAATTCCAGTAATCAAACAAACAAATTCAGGCTTGTACTCACACACAGGGGACAATACGATCTGGCATGGGAAGAAAGGGGGTGGAGCTTAAATACTGAGAGAGGGTGATATTTAGACACAGGTGAAACACATTAGGGCATGGAGTGCAATCAACAAGGGAAGTTAAGCTGCCTGAGACACAGGGACGCACAATCCTACAAAATAAAACAGACACCTGACAAGAAACTCAAAACATAACTGAGGAATAGACACAGTCAGACCCTGACACCCAACATCTGGTGCAAAGGGCTCATTTCCCCCATTCATAAGAGTGGGGACAGATCAGACCCTAATAACTACCGTGGCATCTGTGTCAGCAGCTGTCTGAGTAAACTATTCTGTAGTATTCTTAATACAAGAATACTAGATTTCCTTGAGGAACAGTCAATCTTAAGTAAAAGTCAGATTGGCTTCCTCCCAAAACACCGCACTACCGATCATATATATATACCCTCCACACTTTAATCAACAAACATGTACAACAAACTAAGAATGGAAAAATATTCGCCTGCTTCAAGAAAGCTTTCGACTCAATTTGGCATGAAGGGCTCTATTACAGACTTTTAAAATGTGGCATAGGTGGCAAAATGTATGATCTGGTTGAATCAATGTATTCGGAAAACATGTGTGCTGTTAAAATTGGAGACAAATCAACAGATTCTACTCCCAGAGAAGAGGTGTTCGGCAGGGTTGCAATTTAAGTCAGACTTTATTTAATGTGTATATAAATGAACTGGCTGTTGAGTTGGATAAATGTGCTGCTCCGGGCCTCTCCCTCCTGGATAGAGAGGTGAAGTCTCTGTTCTATGCTGATGACCTTGTTCTACTGTCTCCTACTGAACAAGGACTACAGCTACAGCTGGACGTAGTAGAAAAGTACTGTCAGAACTGGGCCCTGGCAGTAAACATGAAGAAAACATGATCATGATTTTTCAAAAACGCCCCAGGTGTCATGAGAACAAACACCAGTTTACCATCAATAATCATGTCATTGAACACAGCATGAGTTATACCTACCTTGGTATAACCATAACAGCATCAGGGAGTTTCAACATGGCGGTGAATGCACTAAAGGAAAAAGCTTGAAGAGCTCTTTACGCAATTAAGAGAACATTTTATCATTTCCATATTCCAATAAAAATTTGGCTGAAAATATTTGATAGTGTCATCCAGCCCTTTGCGCTGTACGGTAGTGAAGTATGGGGTCCACTCAGTCATCAGAGCTTTACCCGTTGGGACAAACATCCAACAGAATCTCTACATGCAGAATTCTGCAGATACATTTTACATGTACACAGAAACACACCAACAAATGCATGTAGAGCAGAATTAGGCAGATACCCACCGATAATCAACATTCAGAAGAGAACGCTCAACTTCTTTAACCACCTGAAATCCAGTCCCAGAGACACCCTCCACTCCAAAGCCCTCCAAACCCAAGAGCTGAGCCCAGAAAAGAGTCCCCTATGTCAGTTGGTACTGAGGCTAACTGCCCCCTCTCAGACAAACTCTGACCAGCCTCACAACAACACTGCTCTACAAACAGAAATCAGGGTAAAGCAAGTTATAGCACAATATAGAGAAAGCTATCTGGACCATTGGGAAGAAACAACTAAAAGCCAAAGTAGATTGGAATGTTATCTTGCCCTTCAAAGAGATTATTAATTAGCAGAATATCTCTCTACTGTCAGAGATAGAAAGCAGAGACAGATCCTAACCAAGTACAGGCTCAGTGACCACAAATTGGCAATCCAAACAGGAAGACACTGTCACACAGCGGTGATTTGTTTTTGTTGTGTCTTGTGATTTCCGGTTTTATTTCGAAATTCTAATTCTCCTCTCGTTTCAGGTCACTTGCCCTTCCTCTTGTGTCACCGTCTGATTGTCCTCCTGATCCCTGATTGTTTCCACCTGTTCCCCATTACCCTCGTGTGTATATATGGTCCGCGTTTTCCCTCGTCCTGTGCCAGTGTGTCATGTTTTGTGTCCAGGAGTGTTCGTGTTCCCAGCCATTGACTTCTCGAAAGTTCGATAAGTATTTTTGTTTTAGATTTATTTTTGCTACGTTTTTTCCTCCTTGGAGTGATTTTTTTGTTTGATACTTTTGTTGTTACCAGAGACTTTGTTTGTTTTGAATAAAGTGCCACGATTGTTCGATCCTCTGCATCTGAGTCCAGCGCTTTTTGTACCGTCGTGTCAGACACAAAAAATCATGGCAACCAAAAGAAAACAGAACATGTGGTCACTGTTCGACAGGTGAGGTTGAGACGGAGATGCACTTTCTCTTACAATGCACAAAATTAAATGACACAAGAGAAATTTATTGGAACAAGTTCAGCTCTTTGGTTCCAGGTTTCAAAGAGCTGGACGACCTCTCCAAACTAAAAATACTCCTCGGAGAAGGAGAGCGGGCACACCTTGCTGCCCAGTATGTGTTAACATGCCACACCCTGAGGGACAGTGAGTGATCGAGACACACAGACACACACACACACTCTATATAATTAATAGAATGTTCATAATGTATATATCTAATTCATTGTATTGTATTTTGATTTGCTTTGGCAATATTGTTTTGTTAAACTTTCATGCCAATAAAGCCCACTTTAAATTTGGAATTAGAGAGAGAGGGAGAGAACTGTGTGGACAGATGATGAGCAGAGAGTGAGTTTGTGCACATGTGTGCTGTGGACATGTAAAGGGAGGCCCCTGTCAGTCATTTGTGCACGATGGGGACACAGAATGATGCCACCATGGCTAAAAACTCGCTCCACTGGAGCACTACAAGCAGGCACTGCCAAGACTCAGATGGCTACTTGAAAGGGTGATGGAAGAGTCTTACTGTTCAGTGCCCAGAACAAAAGGGCATTCTGTCCTTCTGCCATGTCAGTGTAGCGACTTAGCTGTACTGCTGGTGGGGTCCCAACATCCATTTTCTGTCTCTTATGGTATGCAGCAAACAGCCTTTCTCCTTCCATGTCCTCTAGTTCTTTTTCAGCAGGCACCGACACAGGCACAGGTTGCTCCGTCTCTGCAGCATCTTGCAGGATCAATTCTAAAAAAAAAAGTGTCACAACAGCAGAAACAAAAGAGCCCTTATTACCATTACTGATGTTGATGATACTGTGCAAGACTGAAAATTGTTATTGTTAAAGTCTGATTAATATCACATTAGATCCTACATCAGATTAAGATCAAATTATTTTACATTGCATTTAAGTTGCATTGCAAGTCAATATTTACCTTTAACTCATTGTGCCACCTCAGCCTTGATGTCACGGTTGACCAGCACATGGGGCTCAATCCACAGCAGACAAAAGGCTGGATCCAAGCCAGCTGCTTTCAGGTAGACTGTGTCTGAAAAGGGGGCAGTGATCCCTTCTTGAGACTGGGCCATTTTCACATTAATGAAGATCCCAAGAAATCGTTTTTTCAGGGATGCCTGCAGGCCTCTGACCAGGCCGTTCAGGAAACGAACTTGAGGCTTCAGCTTCTCAAGATGGTGATTGAGGGACAAGACTTCAGGATGTCCACCAATTCCTTCAGCAGATTCCATTCTCGTGTTGTGAATGACAGTTCTTTATTTTCAAGGACTGCGCACAGCCTTTGCTGATCACAATGAAAGACTGCTTTCACCTGCCGCAGTGTGGAATTCCACCTTGTGCTCACTGCAGCAGGGATCCCTCTGTGTTCCCCAATTTCACCATCGAAGATGTTGTTAAACGAGACTGTCCTCGTATAAATTGGAGGGCTTGTTGGGTTAAACGTTGTGCTTGTGTCGAGCAGGGAGCTAAGTTTTGATAACTTAGAGAGAGAAGGACATGCAGCTTTTGTTTCTTTCAAACCGTCTCCCACAACCAGCTGCAATGTGTGTGCAAAACACTGCAGGCGCTGCTTCTTTGCCATAGCAGCATCGACGGTTTGCTGGTCTTCTAGGGTTAAGTCATGCCACAGCTCAGGATCATCAAGATTATCTCCAGCATCATCATCTTCCTCCTGTTTGCTGGGGAAGCAGACCGTAAATGCCTTGCACATATTAGCAGCATTGTCACTAATGATATAGTCCAATTTAGCTTTGATGTTGTAGTCATCACATATTGCCTCAAATTGGCCACAGATGCGCTCCGCTGTGTGAGAGCCTTTGAAGCGGTTGCAGGCCAAGAAATTAGTCTTTAGCTGTACCCTCTCTGCAGCTCTCTCCATCCAGTGCACAGTGACACCAAGGAATCCCCTCATCTTTCGATCAGACCAAATGTCCACAGTGACTGAAACATGGTCAGTGTTGCTCAATTGAGTTTTTAACTTTGAACGTACCTCCTCAGCAAGGCTCTCTGTTTTTGCGGTCAGCGTTCGGCGACAGATTGGGGTATACTTGCTGTCCAGCACAGCCAGAAAGTGATGAAAGCTCTTATTTTCCACAATAGACAGAGGAAAATTGCAATCAGTAATCAAGTCAGACAGTATTGCATTGGAGATGGCCTTCTGCTGTGGGTGGCTCATGCTGACACGAGTGTCCAGGAATTGTGAGATAGAAGGCTGTTGTTGTTCATCTACGATGATTTTGTTCATCTGGTTTTCTTCATACAGTACCTGTAACAGAGCAGAATATGAAACAGATATCAGAAAATCCCTTATAGCCACACATGTAATTGAAACTACTCTTTACTCATATCAATGTTGTTGTGTTAATATTCATTGTCTATTGTACACTACGGTATACGATAATACATTTCAGTTTCAGTGTATGCAATATTAAGAATATCTTCACTGCTTCAAAAGTCATAAGAAAGCCCTTTCCCTCAAGAAACTGAAGTCATATGCTGTATAGCATTAGTTTTAAAAGTGGGGACGGGGACCCACGAGAGGGTGCTAGGGGGGCCATGGCAAGTTGGCATGAAAAGTATAGCAAAACAAAATAATTAAATAAATTAAATAACTAAAACAAACCAAATTAAACCAAACATGAGCTAAAGAATATTCCCATTAGTTAAGAACTGCACTATAATAATCTATTGCATCTCTGAACATTACTACTATAATTGTTATTTTAGTATACAGTATACTATATATATCCCAGTGGTAAGCTGCCTCACAGACCTAGACTACGGTAGCACTCTATGTCAATGCGCTGCCTGCTGTTTGGGCATGATATGAAAATGGTGGATCTACTGTGACTGTTATCATTTTCCTCTTTACAGTCTTACTATGTTTCCTGTTGTACTTGGATGGGTTTAGGGATGCACCAACTCCATCAAGTTGTGAAAGGGGGTGCACAGAAAAAATAGTGTGGCATGGCCCATGTCAGGGGGGCCTTGGCTGGAATCTACTGGTATGTGGGGAGCCTTGTCATGGTAAAGTTTAAGAACCCCTGCTTTATAGTTCACTCTCTCATGCACACCAGATTCCATGGTGCCTTGCTGCATCACACAGAAATTGCAGGTCTACTGATGCCTCATTCATTGCATAAACAACCTCAATGAGGCAGCAACTCTGAAAAATTGAAAGAGTAAAACTGGAAGGCCTGTTTTTGGCTCGCGTGTGTGCAGAGACTGAGATATACATTTGTGTTTATCCATCTAGCAGCAAGGTAGCAATGGTACTTTAAAACGGACGTTGACATGATGTTGGCGAGGTTTTCCTTCTGAGCGTGCTACACTCATGTACCTCATATAATCCGGGTTCTAAAAATCCCTATTTTTGTAAGCATGAACCAGCAAGGGAGACATGCGTTTACTGTCTTGTTTATACAGTAAATATGCAGCAGCTAGTAAGTTATATCTGATAAGGTGCTTAGCATTTGTTCAAAACTTACCGTTCTTTGTGCAACTTCAGGTGTCAAACAAAGTTGGACGTTGTGGCAGCTCCATCTCTATTGTCGACCCGCATGTTTCGCAAATTGCAACTCGTTTTTTTTCGACTACCTTGTAAATATAGCAAAATCAAACTATCCAAAAAAGTTTTCAAAAAGGCAACTGGACTTGTAGATTTTGGAGAAGACGTTTCGCCACTCATCCGAGTAGCTTCTTCAGTTCTGAGGGACTGGTGGGAAGTCTGAGGTTTAAATAGGAACTCCTCCTGAGAAACCTTGCTTGTTATGCTAATAACCTGAAACTGGTGCAGCTATTCCCACTAACGCCTGGGTACTTACCTATTGTGAGGGGGGACTGTTTTGGTCCCTGTCCTCTTCTCTATGAATGGTTCTCTAACGACTCTTGTCCGTCTGAGGTTCCAGTGTCAAGGTGTGAATGACACTGAAACTTTTTGGGGACAGACGTTAAAACTGTATTGTAAATAGATGGCAAATTAAATCTCAGTCCACCTCCTCTGTTTAGTGAAGGTTTTTCCCGTCTGACATAGATGGCTTCCTTAACTCCTCTTTCAAACCATCGGTCTTCTCTGGCTAAGATTTGGACGTTGTTATCCTCAAAAGAGTGTCCTTTGTCCTTCAAGTGTAGGTGGACTGCTGAATCATTACCTGATGAGCTGGCTCTCCTGTGCTGGTACATGCGTTTATGGATAGGTTGTTTAGTTTCCCCAATGTACAAGTCTGTACACTCCTCACTGCACTGAACAGCGTACACCACATTACTCTGTTTCTGTCTGGGTGTTTTGTCCTTAAGGTGGACCAGTCTCTGCCTAAGTGTGTTTCCTGGTTTGAAATAAACATACGGTGATTTCTGAAAATCCTCCTGAGTTTCTCGGACACTCCAGCCACGTAGGGGATGACGATGTTTTTCCTCTTGTCATTCTCCTCCTCTCTGTCACTTTTGGGGTATCTTTTTGAGCCTTTCACAAAGGCCCAATTAGGATAATCACATGTCTTGAGTGCCCGTTTTATGTGTTTCTGCTCCTTCTCCTGGCCATCCGGTCTTGTGGGTACCGTCTGTGCTCTGTGCTGGAGCGTTCTGATGACCCCTAGTTTGTGCTCCAGGGGGTGGTGGGAGTCAAATAATAAGTGCTGATCAGTGTGGGTGGGTTTCCTATATACTTCAATGTTGAGGCTTCGGTCTTCTTCCACATGCACCAAGCAGTCCAGGAAAGCCAGACTACCCCTGCTGATGTCCTCCCGAGTGAACTTGATGTTGCTGTCCACTGCATTGATGTGCTCTGTGAAAGATTCCACTTCATCCGTCTTGATTTTAACCCAAGTGTCATCCACATACCTGAACCAGTGGGTGGGGGTGTTTCCTCCGTCTTCTCAAAAATCTACAAGTCCAGTTGCCTTTTTGAAAACTTTTTTGGATTACCATGACCTGGATGACTCAGAACCTTCACAGACATATTGCGACGCACTTTGGGAACAGCACCCTTCGACTAGTGCGGGAGTATGAGAGGACCTCGAGAAAACTTGCAGACTACAGGAATTCAATTCAATTCAGTTTTATTTATATAGCGTCAATAACAATACAAATCGTCTCAAGACGCTTTACAAGACCCGGCCTGAAACCCCCACGGTGGCAAGGAAAAACTCCCTTTTAACAGGAAGAAACCTTGAGCAGAACCCAGCTCATATGGAGGGACCCATCTGCCTAAGGCCAGCCAGGTACAGACAGAGAAAGAGAACAGCAAGATAAACATACATCTGTCATAAATACACATATCTGACTAAAGCATACAAGTTGGATGCTATGATTCAAACTAATGATGTTACATGACAGTTTGAAAATGTAAGAGGAATCATAGGCAGGTTGGATAATTGTTCATTCAGGTAGGAGTGGATAACAGCAGGATTCCATGGAGACTGGGCAGGCGGATGAGACCACGACAACAGATGTAGTATGGAGCTCCACAGGAAACAGGCCAGAGATACTCGGAAGAAGGGAGAGCAGCAGTAAACATTCTACATAGTAATAGCAACAAATTGCATGACTAGTAGCAGATAGCAGGAGCTCTGTGCCAGAGAAAAAGAAAGTGGAGGACACAAGAGTGGAGAGAGAAGAAAGGAGAACATGTGTTTGTTGCATTGTCCCCCAGCAGCCTAGGCCTATAGCAGCATAACTAAGGGATGGTTTAGTCCAGCCCTAACTATAAGCTTGATCAAAAAGGAAAGTCTTAAGCCTGACCTTAAAAATAGAGAGAGTGTCTGCTTCACGAACCCAAACTGGGAGCTGGTTCCACAGGAGAGGAGCCTGATAGCTGAAAGCTCTACCTCCCATTCTACTCTTTGAAATTCTAGGAACCACAAGTAGGCCTGCACTTTCAGACCGAAGTGATCTGTTGGGATGATATGGTACAATGAGGTCTTTAAGATATGATGGAGCTAGGCCTTTGAGGGCCTTGTATGTAAGGAGGAGGATTTTAAATTCTATTCTAGACTTTAAGGGGAGCCAGTGAAGAGAAGCTAAAACTGGAGTAATATGATCTCTCTTGCTAATTCCTGTCAATGCTCTTGCTGCAGCATTTTGAATCAGTCGGAGGCTTTTTAAAGAGTTATTTGAGAAGCCAGACAGTAATGAATTACAATAATCCAGTCTGGAAGACACAAATGCATGAACTAGTTTCTCAGCGTCATTCTGAGACAGGATGTTCCTAATTTTGATGATATTACGTAGATGAAAGAAGGCAGTTCTGGTTACTTGCTTAATGTGACATTTAAAGGACATATCCTTATCAAATATAACACCAAGGTTTTTCACAGTAGTACTGGAGGCCAAGGTAATGCCATCCAAAGAAACCACGTGATTAGATAATGAATCTCTGAGATGCTTAGGACCAAATACAATAACTTCTGTTTTGTCCGAGTTCAAGAGTAAGAAATTACAGGTCATCCAAGCCTTTATGTCTTTAAGGCATGCTTGGAGTTTAACCAGCTGATTAGTTTCCTCTGGTTTCATAGATAAATATAGCTGGGTGTCATCTGCGTAACAATGGAAGTTTATGCCATGTTTTCTAATAATCTTCCCTAATGGCAACATGTATAAAGTGAAGAGTATTGGTCCTAGCACAGAACCCTGAGGAACGCCATAACTTACTTTTGTATAAGTAGAGGAATCATGGTTGATATGAACAAACTGGAATCTGTCAGACAGATAGGATTCAAACCAATCTAATGCAGTTCCTTTAATCTGGATCTCACTTTCAAGTCTCTGTAGTAAAATATTATGATCAATAGTGTCAAATGCAGCACTAAGATCTAGCAGAACCAGTATAGAGACAAGTCCACTATCTGAAGCCATGAGGAGATCATTGGTAACTTTAACCAGAGCTGTTTCTGTACTATGATGAACTCTAAAACCTGACTGAAATACTTCAAACAGACCATTCCTGTTTAAGTGGTCACACAACTGATTAACAACAACTTTTTCTAGAATTTTGGAAATAAAAGGAAGGTTGGAGATTGGTCTATAGTTGGCTACTATATTTGGATCTAGAGTGGCTTTCTTAAGTAGGGGCTTAATTAAGTAGGTAGAGCGGGTTGTCCACGAACCAGAGGGTTAGCGGTTCGATCCCCGGAATGTGCCACATGTCGAAGTGTCCTTGAGCAAGACACTGAACCCCCAGTTGCTCCCAGTGCGTGGCACTAGTGTGTGAATGTGTGCATGCTTGTGTGAGTGAACGGGTAGATGTGTCTCTGACTGTAAAAAGCGCTTTGAGTACCAATAGGTAGAAAAGCGCTATATAAAAGCAAGGCCATTTACCATTTACCAATTACAGCAATCTTAAAAGACTGAGGCACATATCCTGTTAATAAAGATAAATTTATCTGGTTCAATATGGAGGTGTTAATTAATGGAAGAACATCTTTGAGCAATTTAATTGGGATTGGATCTAGAAGACAGGTTGATGGTTTAGATGCTTTAATTTTTGAAGATAGCTAGAGAAGATCTACTGGGGTGAAGGATTCCAGATGTTGATAAGGTCTAACAGAAATTTCTAAAGTCACTGTACTTCCATCTTTGACAGTCGTCGGAAGAATGCCTTGAATGTTTTCTCTAATGCCAACAATTTTATTGGTAAAGAAGCTGATGAAGTCATTACTACTGAGGGCCGAAGGAATAGATGGATCAACAGAGCTGTGGCTCTTTGTCAGCCTGGCTACAGTGCTGAAAAGAAATCTGGGGTTGTTCTTGTCTTCTTCTATTAATGATGAATAGTATGCTGTTCTAATACTACGGAGAGCTTTTTTATAAGTCGTTAAACTGTCTTTCCAGGCTATGTGAGCTTCTTCAGAATTAGTGGAATGCCAAATTCTTTCTAGCTTTCGGGCTGCCTGTTTTAAACAACGCAACTGTGAATTATACCAGGGAGCTAGCCTCCTCCGATTCATGACCTTCTTTTTCAGAGGAGCAACTAAGTTTAGAGCTGAACTAAGAGATGCTGCAGTGCCATCAACAAAATCATCTAATAGTGCAGGAGTTAAATTGTGGTTGCTGTCGTCCACATTATTGACACATGGCACTGGGATATATAAAGAAGGAATTAATTCTTTATATCTAGTTACAGCATCATCAGATAGACATCTACTGTAATGATATGTCTTTTCAGTTCTTGCATAATCCATTATAGTAAATTCAAAGGTAATGAGAAAATGGTCAGACAAAAGAGGGTTTTGGCTAAATATTGTTAAACCTTCAGTTTCTATGCCGTATGTTAGGACCAGATCTAAGGTGTGATTAAAACTGTGAGTTGATCCATTTATATTCTGAGAAAAGCCAATTGAATCCAGTAATGATGTAAATGAGGAGCTAAGGCTGTCACTGACAACATCAACATGGATGTTAAAGTCACCTACTATAATGACTTTATCTGTTCTAAGAACTAAATCACATAGAAACTCAGAGAATTCAGCTAAAAACTCAGAATAAGGAGCAGGTGGGCGATATACCACAACAAAAAGAATTGGTTTTTGTGTCTTCCGGTCTGGATGAGCAAGACTAAGGGTAAGACTTTCAAATGAATTAAAGCTCTCCTTAGGTCTAGGATTAATAGATAAACCAGAATGGAAGATTGCTGCCACTCCTCCTCCTCTACCTGTGCTTCTAGGAATGTGATAATTACTATGACTGGGTGGCGTAGACTCATTTAAACTAACATATTCATCATCCTGCAGCCACGTTTCAGTCAAACTAAATAGATCAATCTGATGATCAGTTATCAGATCATTCACTAAAAGAGATTTGGATGAGAGAGATCTGATGTTTAAAAGACCACATTTAATTTTCCTATTCTTCTGTTCTGCCAATGAAGTTGTTCTGATTTGTATCAGGTTCAAATGAGTGACTCCTCTGTTGTTGTTTTTTGGTTTAAATAATCTGGGAGCAGACAGAACATCTATAGAGTTTATAGAATTATGGTTGTGAGACAGTGCTAGAGAAGCTGCAGAGAAGTGTGTAAGACTACAACTCTGCCTCCTGGTCTGAACTCTGGATTGTCATGGTTTTGGGGAGTTAATAAAATTAGCCATATTTCTAGAGATGAGTGCAGCACCCGCTAAAGTGGGGTGGATGCCATCTCGCCTAATCAGACCATGTTTTCCCCAGAAAGTGTGCCAATTATCTATGAAGGCCACGTTGTTTTCTGGACACCAGCGATGGAATGATGACGTGCGACTAAACATGTCATCATTGGTCAGATTGGGCAGGGGACCTACGGTTCAACCTGAGATGCAGGCAACACAAGATCATTCCCACCAGCTTACATCTAGGCTCCACAGTGAAAGGCCACAAAGCGGAACAGATTCTCCAGAAGGCTCAAGCGCAGCTGCTCAACGAGAGAGTGAGGCAAGTTCACTTCACCATCGACGCTCTCAAATCGGAAACCAGTGTTTCGAAAAATTGACATCACAGCTACCTGAAGACATTCTGGAGGAAATTTCCAAATTTGTGGAAAGAGCCCAAACCTCGCAACACACTAAAGGTAAGGAACGGCAGAAACGGAAATTTCTGTTTTTACAATCACAGCACAACAACCAACACAAGCCTGAGGAACTGACATCCAGGAGAAGGGATGACCACACCACACAGCATGACATCCAGGAGAAGCGGGTCCATAATCTGACAGAGATCTCACTCAGCCAGAAAAGGATGTTTTAGCAAGAGGCCTAAACTTTGCCATCACACCAGATCAAATTCCAGTGGGGGACCTCATCACTGCCACTGAATCAGCAATCAAGAACAACAAACTCACCAACACAGAAGCAGAACAACTGAGGCTGAAGGTTACAGCAGCCCTGGCCAGTGCAAAAACGCCACCTTCCAACATCACCACCCAGGAAAGGAAGGCGCTGGTGTCACTACAAAGAGACCAGGACATTACCATCCTGCCGGCCGACAAGGGAAGGTGCACTGTGGTGATGAATACAACGGAGTACCACACAAAGATCAACAACCCACTCAGCGACAAGGACACATACGAGACACTGAGGCGAGACCCAACCAGCACCTACAAAACGAAAACAATAAACCACCTACAACAGCTGGAAAAGGAGAAGGCAATCGATAGACGCCTCTACTATCGTTTGTATCCCGGGGATGCCATCCCATGTATCTATGGACTTCCAAAAATACACAAGGAAGGAGCACCTCTCAGACCCATCGTCAGCAGCATAAACTCAGTTACATACAACATCGCAAAACACCTGGCATCCATCCTGTCTTCGTTGGTGGGCAACACCCCCCACCACATTGAAAACATCACAATGGGTCCAGAGGAAACCATCGTATCCTATGATGTTACCCCCCTCTTCACGTGTATCCCCACTGGAGAAGCCACAAGAGTAGTAAGGGAAAGACTACTAAAGGATGACTCTTTGGCTGGTAGGACCGCTCTCACCCCAGACCAACTCTGCGTGTTACTTGATCTGTGCCTGACGACCACCTATTTCCAGTTTAATGGAGGTTTCTACAGGCAAAAACACGGCTGTGCTAGGGGGTCACCAGTGTCACCTATTGTGGCTAATCTCTACATGGAGGAGGTCGAGACCAGGGCCCTGAACTCTTTTACTGGAAACACCCCCACCCACTGGTTCAGGTATGTGGATGACACTTGGGTTAAAATCAAGACGGATGAAGTGGAATCTTTCACAGAGCACATCAATGCAGTGGACAGCAACATCAAGTTCACTCGGGAGGACATCAGCAGGGGTAGTCTGGCTTTCCTGGACTGCTTGGTGCATGTGGAAGAAGACCGAAGCCTCAACATTGAAGTATATAGGAAACCCACCCACACTGATCAGCACTTATTATTTGACTCCCACCACCCCCTGGAGCACAAACTAGGGGTCATCAGAACGCTCCAGCACAGAGCACAGACGGTACCCACAAGACCGGATGGCCAGGAGAAGGAGCAGAAACACATAAAACGGGCACTCAAGACATGTGATTATCCTAATTGGGCCTTTGTGAAAGGCTCAAAAAGATACCCCAAAAGTGACAGAGAGGAGGAGAATGACAAGAGGAAAAACATCGTCATCCCCTACGTGGCTGGAGTGTCCGAGAAACTCAGGAGGATTTTCAGAAATCACCGTATTCCAGTTTATTTCAAACCAGGAAACACACTTAGGCAGAGACTGGTCCACCTTAAGGACAAAACACCCAGACAGAAACAGAGTAATGTGGTGTACGCTGTTCAGTGCAGTGAGGAGTGTACAGACTTGTACATTGGGGAAACTAAACAACCTATCCATAAACGCATGTACCAGCACAGGAGAGCCAGCTCATCAGGTAATGATTCAGCAGTCCACCTACACTTGAAGGACAAAGGACACTCTTTTGAGGATAACAACGTCCAAATCTTAGCCAGAGAAGACCGATGGTTTGACTGAGATTTAATTTGCCATCTATTTACAATACAGTTTTAACGTCTGTCCCCAAAAAGTTTCAGTGTCATTCACACCTTGACACTGGAACCTCAGACGGACAAGAGTCGTTAGAGAACCATTCATAAAGAAGAGGACAGGGACCAAAACAGTCCCCCCTCACAACAGGTAAGTACCCAGGCGTTAGTGGGAATAGCTGCACCAGTTTCAGGTTATTAGCATAACAAGCAAGGTTTCTCAGGAGGAGTTCCTATTTAAACCTCAGACTTCCCACCAGTCCCTCAGAACTGAAGAAGCTACTCGGATGAGTGGCGAAACGTCTTCTCCAAAATCTACAAGTCCAGTTGCCTTTTTGAAAACTTTTTTGGATTACCATGACTTGGATGACTGAGAACCTTCACAGACAAATCAAACTATCTTCGGTATCATTTTGCCAACTGGCCCGTTGTTGCTTGTTGCATTTCAGTGGTTGTCTTGCAATGTGCCTGCTTAGATGCTGTCGAATCAAAACAACGTGGGACTTCAGTGATTGGATGTCATGCAGGCAGCGCATGTGCTCTCTGCATGCATACAGGTGGTGCACATTTTTTTCCACAGATGCACATAAACATTTGCATCTGTGGGTGGCGTGAGAACATTTTTTTCAGTTTTCATGGGAAGTAGCAAGTCTTCTCGAGTCAAAAGGTGCTAGTCCAAGCAAAGTCACGAGTCACTGAAGTCATTGAAGTCATCAAATTCATGACTCGAGTCTGACTCCAGTCCAAGTCACATGACTCGAGTCCACACCTCTGGTATTTAATATATGTAAAGCATATGTATATATATATATATATATATATATATATATATATATAATTCTATCACATTCACAGTTTACTCTAACACAAATCATGGCAACACAAAAACAACAAAAAAAAAAAAACACTTTAAGTAATCAAAGTTTTTTTTTTTTTTTGTGTTGCCATGAGCTGTGTGTTTTAGTTTGTTAGTTCAGTTCAGTTCCAGCTTTAGGTGCGTATGAGCATGCTTGTGTGGTAGTCCTTTTCCTTTGAGGTGGTTCTGTTATTTTACCTTTCAGCCACACTGTACTTGTTTTTTTTTTAAACAACTGTCAAGGTGCCATGGGACCACTTTACAGAGAGGTTGGCATGGCAACTGTTAGTCGCCATAATGTCATGCCATCATCCTGTTTCTATCACAGCACATAGCCAACTAACACTTATCTAAAAAATTGACACTTGGAACATGCATCGACATTATATTAACTAAAATGACAAAAAACATCCTTAAAAAAAGGTGACATGTATACATGTATAATGTTTTAGTTTGGTCCGATCCACCAACATGGAGGAGATGAAGGTTCGCCTCCTGCAGTGTCCACAGTCCTTAGAGGTTGCTGCCCAGTGCTCCAACTGTACACACTACTGTCAGAATAAATTTATGGGTCAAACAACAGGAACTGAATTTTCCCCACTGTGAGACAATTAACAGTTAAATAAAATAGGAGCAGAACTCGATGATCTGTCACCTCAGACATTTCCTAAAAAGGTTAAAAAAAAAAGGCAACTGGAATTTTGTTTGAGAAGACGTCTGGGTAGCTTCAGTTCAGAACTGAATAAACTACTCAGAGTGCAAGTCTTCGCAAAAGAACTCTACACTAGATTTTACTCATGTTCTTTTCACTTCCCAGGCAGACTACACCAGTAATCAGAGTACATTCTGGGACACCCTCAACTCTGACCTCTACTGTAGAGTGTTTGCTCTCTGTCCCCCCACCCAGCGCCGTCGTATAGGGGGGAAAGGTGATGACAATTCTAAGGGCCCACAGCCCATCAGGGCCCACACACAGCCCCCAGTAGCCTCTACGACTAAATTATTATGCATAGGCTTAACTAATATATATTCATAGTAATGAATCAGAACTAAAATAAAGCCACATAGTCACGCAATATTTTATTTTTAATAATTTCAGTAACCCCCTTGGCCCCTTAAAAAATGGTTTGGTCCACACCACAGATTCGAATTGAGCGCAAACGAAGTTAGCGCGAGCGAACTCCAGCAGGGAGTGAGGGAGATCAAGATGATGGCACCACACAAAAAACACAACTCTGGACACCCGAAAAGACTAGAGAGGGAGGCCAGGGCTAGGAGCAACAGAGCAGGGGCCTAGGACATCAAAATTTTTTTACTAAGAAGGGTGAGAGTAAAGCTACCGAGGGCGCCTAGTTGTTCATTCATTCATTCATTCATTCATTCATTCATTTATTGTCGGTAACGCGTACCTGACGGGGCGCAGGGGCTGTAGCTTACGTTAGCTGTCAATCATCGGCTGAGAGGCGGGCTACACTCTGGGCAAGTAGTGTAGATAACTGAACGTTACTCATGTGGAGGCTATCTACAGCGGACTGTGTGTTTCACACACATTACTGTCGGACAGTGCTCCAGTAAGCACCAAGCACCCGCTCAGTTACGAGGCTACATTGAATTGTATTATGACGCATTCAAGTTCTACTGGTAATTATGAGCATTAGGCGAAGGTCAATAACATTATCATGATGTGTTCAAATGTGGTCTTGTAAAAATGTGTTAGCTATTGGTGGGACATTTGAAAATACAAAAAGTTAAATGTTCCAACAAGATTTGTTGTTGTTTTCACAGCGATATAAAATAAAATACACCATAATGGTTGACAATAACAAAAAGACAATTTAGAATTGTGGACAGTTTACACTGACTTTTGGATGGTTTCAAATATTTTTTGTCTGACAAGGGTGACACTGACATTACTCAAAAGAGCTTGCCCTCCACATACAAGTGGAGTAAAGTGAAGCTGTCTGCCTAGAGCTATGGTAGCCTACTGAGTAAGCCCATTTAGATTTTGTGTATTCTTCATCAGTTTTCCCATGAAATGTACTGTTGGTGTTACCTGCACATTTAAGTTAAATGCTACATATCTACCTTGAGCTTCACCTTGTGGACTATCTTGAGCCAGGACACTGAGTTTTTTTTAAATTATTATTTTTGGATATCAGTGCTTGATCGTTAATAAATACAATAAAATACCCACTACCTATTTGTGGAGTGGTTAATTGAAAATACATGCAATCAGAGGTGTAATAATGTGTTGCAAATCAGAGAAATGGGAATAATGTACATAATAATACTCTAACTCATTGTTGAGTTATTATTATACACCAGGCATCAACAGAATAACAAAGAAAAAACATCATAATGCACAGTTGTAAAAAAAGTGGCAATGAATGGGGTAGAGGGGCCCACGCCGATATTCTTTCAGGGGGCCCAGAATTCCTAGCAACGGCCCTGCCCCCACCATAGTGTTCAACGTCAAAAGAAGCAAGACCAACCAGCTGGGACTCTCACATCCTATCTACCTCTTCTGTTTAAACTCCTTCCTAAGCCCTTTCGAACCAGTGCAAAACTTTGTGAATGCTTAACAAGCCCTCCATGCATTCATCCTATCCCCTCATCCTTTCCCCTCGACCCCTCTCATCTCATTTCCTTTCAAACAAACAACTTCATGCATTTGCAGTATTGTACATATTTGTATGTCTTTTTTCTATTAGAACTGTAATAAAAAATAAAATGATATTTAATATATAATAAAAACAAGTGCTTTATAATACTGATGCTTTGCTTGCTTTACTTCTGCATAAAAGAGAGGAACTTGCAGTGGAGAGCAGAATGACATGAACAGCAGAATACTAAATAATCTGGTAACCTGCTGAGTGTTGATGATTTCAAACCCATTTACAGGAAAAGGTTACATTTAAAAGCACATACCTTGGCTTTCCTGACACTCTCCTGCACCTCAGCCATCTTCTTCTCCACACTGAGGCCAGTCTCCCCTGACAACAGCTTTAGTCGACTCTCAAACATCTGTAAAGCCTGGAAAAATGAAAAAGAGACATTGTCTATTAGAATGGATGCATATAACAGTATTATTTCTGCACCACTTTTTCATGCCACATTTAATGCCTGTATTAATTTTGCCTTACTCATTGAATTGCCGTCAATTACAGTGACAAAATAATGAAATAAAAAACACTATGTGCTTCTAAAACTACTAAAACTGATACTACGTCCACAAGTCTGACCCTCTCTCCGTGGATGATGATCTTGTAGTCCTTTGCAGCCTTGGTAGCCCATTTCTTTGCCTCCCTCACCAGACAGCCCTCCCCCTCTGAAGTAGAAAAATCCTGCAGAGCAGTCACCTTGACAGAGGAGAAAGTCATCAAATCTTTTCATGTTTTGCCTGTTAAACATCTGTACATGAAATTCCACTGACTGCTGCTTAACCAAATAATTGTTATTCAGTTAATTCTCCATGAATGTGCAGTGTGCTGGACATGAGTTTTGTTATTGGAAGCTACTAGCTCAGATGGAGGTGGAAAGAAGCTGCGGGTTTGCATGTGTGGCTGGCAAAAGATAACAACAGTAAAAGGCCACAGAATCCATCAAGGGAGAAAAAAGTGCTTGGCAGAGGGAACACAGAGACCCCGCATTGATAGCTGCTTCTTAAGAAGTGCATCAAGTCAGTCGGTTGAAGTCCAGTGACAGGAGCTAGCCCACAGTTCGCAGGACATTTGCACCCCTTATGTTGAGGCAGGTGCAAGCACTGTGGCAGACAGAGAGGCCAGCCAGCCAAAAAGAGAGAAAATTAGCGGTCAGAAGGCAAGAATCAAATGGCCAGGTGCAACAGATATTAGGCAGTGGGAGGACATCAATAGCGATTTGGTTAGTGCGATTAGGAAAGAGCGGGCTAGATTAGCATTTTTTAAGGACCCATTTAGGTTTGTGAAGTCGCTATTTAGCAAGGAAAAGAATGGTAACCTTACGGTACCAAAACATAAGCTTGAGGAGTACTTGGAGGTGCACAAAGATACGGACAGATTTAGAAAGTTGACGCTACCCTCAGATATTACACCTATTGGTGAAATAGGTAGCCAGTGTGATGACAGCCTGCTAAAGTGTGGTAAGACGTGCAAGAGCCTCTTCGGGACCGGGACCTCATGGGGTCCCCTACCGGCTGTATAAGAGTGCACCAGATGTGCTGAGGTTCCTGTGGAAATTGATAAAAGTAGTATGGAAGAAACAGGTCATTCCCAAGGCATGGCGCAGGGCAGGGGGGATTTTTATTCCCAAAGAGAGAGACTCGCTGGAAATAAGCCAGTTTAGTCTACTTAATGTTGAGGGGAAGTTTTCTTCAGTGTTGTGGCACAGAGGTTGTCCAGTTACTTGGTGAAAAACAGACTAGTTCATACGTTGGTGCAAAAGGCTGGGATCCCCGGCTTCTCTGGATGCTTAGAGCACACCAGTATGATCTGGCACCAGATTCAGTTAGCAAAGCAAGAGAAGAGAGACTGCATGTTGTATTCTTAGACTTGGCTAATGCTTTTGGGTCAGTGCCACATAGTTTGTTATGGGAAGTATTTGATTTCTTTAGAGTTCCAGGTAGTATAAAAAACTTAATCAAAGCCTACTTTTTAGACATTCAACCTTGCTTTACCACAGCAGAGTACACTACAGCATGGCAGCAGCTGGAGGTAGGCATCATGGCAGGGTGTACATTCTCTCCACTAGCCTTTACAATGGCAATGGGGGTCATTATTAGGACTTCCAAATGGGTGGTAGGTGGAGAAAGGCTGCAGGGAGGGTTTCGCCTTCTCCTGATTAGGGCCTACATGGGCGACATGACGACAGCAACGTCAACCACTCCTTGTACCAAAAATTTTCTGGATAAGCTAAACAGCAACCTGTAGTGGGCTATGATGAAAGTGAAGCCTATTAAATTTAGGAGTATTTCTACATATAGAACAGAGGAGTTTAAGTGCGCTAATGTTAGACTGGAAATGACCCTGACTCAGTCGAAGGATCCAGTAGTTAGGAGTGTAGCGCCCACTGTTAAGACAGGGAGGAAGTGGAAGGCAAAAGAGGCAGTGCAGCAGGCAGAGGCAGCTCTTAAGCATAGCGATATCATAGGCCATGTACAGCAAGGGCATGGAGGCCTAGGGCTATGTGCAGGGAAACCTCTGTGGAGCAAGGTATCAGCCGTAGAAAGGAGAAAGATGATAGTGTAAGAGGTACAGAAGCAAGAGGAAGCAGTTAGATGCTCTCAGGCAGCGTCGCAGGCTAGGTAGGGTCAATGGGTAACTGGGAGAGTGTGGAGAAAAGGAAGGTGAAGTGGAGAGAGCCTTGGAGCATGGAGGCCAGCAGGGTTAGATTTATGTTAGGGGCTACTTATGATGTGCTGCCAAGTCCCCAGAACCCAAACCAGTTGCTAGGTGAGGATGCTGCCTGCCCACTGTGCACTTGTGTATGTACGCTTAGTCATATTCTGACAGGTTGTAAGGTTAGTCTTTCCCAAGGATGTTACATCTGGTGTCACAATCAGGTACTGAGATGTTTAGCAGCTGCAATTAAGGAAAAATTAGCGATTGTAAATTCCACGGCCGTTAACAGAGAGAGCAGATGCATTAAGTTTGTACGGGAGGGAGAAAAGGCTAGAGTAGCAGGCATCAGGCATAACACAGGACAGATAAGAGTAGGAGGAGCCTGGGAGAGGAGGGCGGACTTAAATGGACAACTGGTTATCCCAGGTGAGATAGCGAGCACCCGACTACGGCCAGATCTGCTGTTGTGGTCAGAGCCGGAGAACTGACTTTCCCATTGGGAGGATAGAATTGAGGAGGCTAACGAATGTAAGACAGCTAAGTATGCAGAGTTAGCAGCAGATGCAGAGCAGAATGGATGGAAGGCTTATGTCCGCCTGGTAGAGGTGGGCTGCCGTGGATTTGCGGCAACGTCAGTGATTGCTCTGCTGAGTGAGCTGGGCATACGAGGAAGAAGCCAGAGGACTGCGGTTAGCAACATATCTCGGGCAGCAGAGAGAGCGAGCAACTGGTTATGGATGCGTAGAAAGCATGCTAGTTGGGGAACTAGCTAAAGGTAAGGATGGCCGCATGTAGGCCACAGTCGATTTGTTTGTTACGTGAATTGTTTGTTTGTTACATATTTCGGCCTGCATCAACCGGATTTGTTTGTTACGTGTTTCAGTCCGCATCAACGGGGCGAATTATGGTAGATTTGTTTGTTTGGCTAGTGGTTATTAGTTGCTATATTAGCTGTTAATAGATGTGGATTGGTGAGGAAGACAGGGTTGTGCAGTGGCGGTGTGGAGGGGGGTGACTCCAGGATGCTGGAAATCACTGTTAAGCCTTCTCGAAACATCGGTGAAAGGAGGTGCCCGCTTGAAAACCCCAATGACATGCTGCATACTTGGTAGCCATGGTTTGCTGCTAAGCGAGCCATACAAGCCAGCAGCGTTTAGCTAGGTATGTTTTACAATGTTTGAAGTATCCTCCACGGCTCAGTGGGCTTACAAGTCAGCAGGTTTTACTTTGTCTATGTAGAATATAGGTTAATTGTCATATCACATGACTGTAGGTTTGGTAGGGCCTCTTAGTCGAACAGGGCCTCTAAATGTGCTTTGCCTGGGATTTTGGCACAATGGATTGTAACATCTTGTCCTGTGTACTACTAAATACATTGCTCCTAGGAAGATCTAGGAGAATTCAGGGTAAAACACAGGAATGAAGTCGAGTCTGGATGTAGAAAACATAACAGTGGAGAAGGACCACGTGGTTATGCCAAATAAATTAAAAGTAATAAAACAGAAATAGACCTGGCCTCCATATTGAAAGCAACAAACAAAAGGTTACCTTCATTATGAGGCGTCTACTCCAATCTCACCTGTAGTCCACATCTTCCACCACAACTAAAATCAATGGTACTCAAAGGTCCACACGTATCAATAATAAATAAGGTAAGTAACAGAAATCAAAAATCAGTCGAGCAATAATGCAGCAGGGAGCAGACTAGATCAAGCAGACCATCTGAAAGCGAGCAGCAGAGCAGCAGAGACTGGATCAAGCAGATCATCCAAAAGCAAGCAGCAGAGCAGCAGCGAGAGAGAAGCCTGTAGCTGGATCCCTTTTAATGTAGGCCAACCAGGTCCTGTCAGACTTCTCAGATGGAACCAGTTGTGGAATCAACAATAAACAGGGGAGGGGAGAGAGAGAAACAAAGGAAATACACTGCTCCTGTCTAGCAGGAAACATACAGTACATCCATCACTTGTTCTCCTATGCAGCTGTCTGAATATGGTTCATAAATCCTATACAGGTCATGGGCAGCACGGTGGAACAGTGGGTAGCGCTTGTGCCTCACAGCAAAAACATGCTAGGCGCTTGGCGCTGGGTAAGGTTGGCCCACAGTGGGGGCAAACGCGATTGCAGCGGCTCAGGACTAACCCTCAATCCAACCACGTAATTTTGTTATATGATATATTGTATAATGACAAATACAGCACTTTATGTTAATTTGTCATAATATGTCTACCCCAGACCTCTGCAAACTGTCTCTAAAACTAGGAGTTATTGTTCAAGATGGTGAGGACAGGACAAAATCTGTCCCTCACTTTAGGAAATCTCCCTTCCCCCAAAGTTTAAAACTTAAACTAGTCCTCAGTCAGTACACACACATACCTTGTCACATGGAGCAGTGTGGAAGCTGAATTCATGTGTTTTGCTGAAGGAAATAGATTCTTGCAGAAACTGTTGAATATTTCCTTCTCTGGTCACCTGACAACACAGCAACGAATTGCAGTTTATTAAGAATAATGAGAAAAATATTTTTTTTTTATATATATATATATATATATATACTTTATTGTGTTCATTCGTTCAGTTTCTGAAGTTCAAATTATAACATACATAAATTATGACATTCTGAAGAACACATTTTTTCTTTTCTTTTTCTAATATACATTCATTATTTCCACCCGTGAAAAAAAGCATGGAGAAAATATAAAAAGGATAAATCAATAAATAAATGTATTCAGTAGTAAATGTATTCCAAAATGTAAATGTTACACGTACACCAAATACAGTACATACATACAAAACATAACAGATCAAGAAAACAAAAACAAAAACAAAAACAAAAAAAAACCTGGCTTTAGCTTCTACTGCTCATGGGGTCTCTCATTAAGATGTCTTCTGCTCTTCTTCACCACCCTTCTTATTTAACTTCTTAGTAAAGTGCCCAATTTTTTTCATATAAGTGTTCCTTATTGACAATCTTGTAATTTGCCTTTTCCATATTGCGCATTTCCTCTATACTTTCTAACCATTTATCTATACTTGGTGGTTCTATTTTTTTCCATTTTTTTGTTATTTGTTTAAGTGCTGTTATTCTCATGGCCCAAAATATATGTAAATGTTCCTTTTCCAAATCTTTGGGTCTTATACCCAATATCATGTTGTTGTAAAACCACATCTTTCCTCAGTTTTTGCTTCATCAAATATTGAACCTGAGTCCAATATATTTCTAGTTTATTACATGTATAGAAAATATGTGTAAGATCAGCGTTACTTGACCCACACTCCCTCCAACAACTAGTACTTGTTTCTGTGTATTTAGATGTTGTTGATGAGTGTTTTCAATTCTGCTAGCCTGTCATGGTCTTTGACTGCTCAAAATTTCTAGGGAACTCTGGAGGAGTTCCTGTCGCCTATTTCAGACATTTTGAATATGGGTTGAATTTAAACATCCCTTGTTAAAAGCCTCAGCCTTATAAGCATTCAGGCAGTCTATCTAGCCCTTCTTTTGTCTGAACTTCTAAAAACTTCTCTTGTCCTTGTCCTCATCTTATTTATTCTTCTTTATTCTCAATTTCCCTGCGGGAACCTCCCAAAGGGATCAATAAAGTTGTCTATCTATCTTTATTATTCGTCCTGGCTTAATCTTAATCTTCTATCTCAAAACTATGACATAAAGAGACTGAGTATTTCTTTTTTAATTTTTTAAATAAAACTAAGACAGACGTTTATATGAAACCTTCTCAAAGCAAACACTGGCAGACAATGACTATCATAATAATAATAATAATACATTTTATTTATAAAGCACTTTACATCAAAAGATCTTGTGGCCTGATTTCTTGGGTTTGAGTGGCAGCTCCCACCCACAATCCCTGCACAATCCCTGCAGCGCTGTAATCATTCCAGTCCTCATGGACACGTGGTATGTAGCATTGCACTTGACGAATGCGTGGATATGAATGACATCCCGCAATTGGCAGACATGGCAAGGTACTGTGATTCAACTGTCAGAGAAGAACTTCATAATTCTCAAAGAAAATCTGTGTGCAAAAATGTCAAATTCGGATCTCAGTGAAGTTATGGCCACTGTAGCAAAGATTATTAACTTTCATGCACTGAAGCACCAGCAGTTTCAGTCAGCAGTTTCTGCTGGATACCTGGACAGTGCATACACAGATCTCCCTCTTCACTCAGCAGTGAGATAGTTAAGCTACGGAAAAGTTCTGGAGCGATTTGTCAGCTGCTTTGACGCTATCAAGACCTTTCTGGCTGAAACAGGCCAAAAGTATCCAGAACTGGAGGAGTGGATTGTAAAACTTATGGAGGCTGAGTTCACATTGCTGAGTTCACATTGCTGAGTTCACATTGCGATTTGTCAGCTGCTTTGACGCTATCAAGACCTTTCTGGCTGAAACAGGCCAAAAGTATCCAGAACTGGAGGAGTGGATTGTAAAACTTATGGAGGCTGAGTTCACATTGCGAATTTGGTATGGACCAATGTTCCCTTTCTTGATCAAGCCCGACAGCTTTGATGGACATTATTTGGATGCTATTCTGATCGAATGGATGGATATAGAGGACATGGAAATGCAGCTGATTGAGCTGAAGAGGTCAACACTATAGGTGATGAGGTTTGGAGCCCACATCCTTGCTTGCTAGGCATCTGCAGCTGAGAAATTCAGCTGTCTCCGGGACATTGCACTGGTGCCGCTGTCAGTCTTTAGGTCAACATATCTCAGTGAGCAGGTGTTTTCACACATTAAACATGTCTGAGGCAACTCAAAGTAACTAACTACAAGCCCCAGATCACAGAGCCAAGCAAAGCAGGGCCAGGGATCACACTGACTATCTGGTAGGCATCTGTTAATTTAATGTTGCCTCAGCCTACACTTGATTTTAGTTTAAATGTCCATGTCTTGAAATGTTGATGTGGCTATTTGTGGCTAATGCTCTGATATAATACAGATGTAATACTATTATTGCTGTTTGGTTATGTAAACAGATATAGTACGGTTGCACTGTGGTCTCGTTTTGGCCTCTCTTCCCAGTGCAATATGTTATTACTGTCAGTTACAGCGCTAGGCTCTGTGAAGGTGTCTGCATTAACTAGCTTCTGTGTCAGCTTAACGCAAAAGCCTAAACCATCTAAGTTACCGACTTTCAGATTTCTATGTGAAATTATATAATATTTTTTATACTTTTTATTTGTATTCTTAATTAATTCAGGACACATTGGGCAATGTGGCCCATAACTTACATTGAGAAGGCAGAAAAGCAAGACTTACTATTACATTTCATTGTGAAAATTAAGTGAGTATTACAATTAGCTATCCAACACTAGCTTCTAATTTTCTGACAAAAACCCTGAAATGTTTGGCTGGCTGTCTCTGTCACTGTTGTAGACTGTCCAGACGATGCCTGATTGCTAGGAAACTGCAACAACCAATTATCTACAAATCAAGACCAAAATGTTTATGTTCTTATTAATACTAACTTGCTACCTTCATCGGACAGCAAAAATGAACTGTTCAATGTTGTTACCATGTCACCGTGTCTAGTAGCTCCACCGTTAATTCACTATTTGGACAGGTCAATGTAGCTAGTACTGCAACATTACCCAACATGTTCAACATTGCTTACTCTGTCAGATACAGCAGGACCTAGTGATCCCTGATTATGAGATAGTGACTACTGTCATGTTTCATTTTTAGTTTTTTTCTCAAACATTTTATGTCTTACCTGTGACCCAGTACCTGCCGCTTAAATGGAACTGATCACAAAATGCAAATAATGACATTCACTCTTGCAGATCACAGGGCATCAGACTTTATATACTGTATTTTTGTGATATGTCATTCATATGTTCACACTCGCATAGTACAGACCTTAGCAGCACTGTCCCATATCCTGCTGTACAGTTTGTGCGTGGCCACACAGGCATCCATCTCTGTTCCACAGAGCAGGGTGAAATAGCATCTTAAATCATCATAAAAATTGTCATCCATTTGCTGATATGGGAAGTAGAGGAAAAGTATTAGTTCAAATAGTTTCACAACCACTTTCAGCACTAGCTTTTAAGTGTACAGTATACACTCCTACAAAAAATGTTGCTTGTGGAACTACCCGTACATGCACTGAAATTGTAAATTTACTGCAATTTGATTCAAATGACTGGCATCCTAATTTTATTTCCTTGTGAACAAAAAGCACAGATGAATTACAATTTGAATCAAAATTGGCAGGAGCTTCCAAATTCACATCCTACTCTGTTAACAGTGCCCCGATAGATCAGTTAAGTTTATTTCTTGGAACATAAATGGATGCAGCAATCCTATTAAAAGGAGGAAGATAATCAGGCAAATGTAGTTTTTATACAAGGAATCCACATTTAAAGTGGGATGGGTGGCACATGTGTTCCATAGCTCATTCTCAAGCAAACGTAACGGTGTTCTGATTCTGGTTCCCTAAATCATAAGTTTTATTTTGTTAAAACAAACTAAAAATGCAGAGGGTGGGATTGTCTGTTTTGAAGCAGTAGTGTAAGGAGTGCCACTTGTATTACAGTTTTTGCCAGTTGCTTTAACACTATAGATACTTGCTTAAACCAAAGTAACATAACTTGAAGTTGTCGAAGAGGCCGTGCAAGGACCTTCATTTCAGATGACATGAGAGCAACTTTAGACCATGTCGTAAACCATGACCTGAGTATGAGAGAAGCTGGGCAGAGAGTCCACCCTAATGTTAGCCGTTTCACAGTTTCATCCATAATAAGGGCAGTCCAACTGGAAAACAGGTATGTCTTCAACTCTCTACTACTCAGACCGTGTCTAGAGTATTTATAGTACTGTAGCATATCACGTTACCATATCACACGTACTGTACTGCAGGGTGGCTAATGCTCCTTTTCGAACAAAAGTGGTATTACAGTTTTTTACAAATGCTATGACCCGTTGTTCAATACTTATAACGCTTTTTCAAAACTCTTCACACAGTTACCACAACATCAGCCCGTGTGGGCTATACAATTAACACAATTCATATTCTTTTGACACAAAATACACACATTTTACACCTTTAAAATTAGTTTTAACTCCCTTTACACACAAGCTCAATCAAGACCAACATTGATCACAGCTGATTCCTGTCTCACCCAGCTCAAGTGCTGGGCTTTTTTCAATCACATCACCTATATTTACTGTGTAGCTGTATGATAGACTGGTACCTGAGGGGGAAAGGGGAGAGGGTGAGTTGGGGGGTAACTTGCTAATATATGTGATCACCTGGGACAATGTGGCATTCCACCATGCACATGCAGTCGTAGCTTAGTTTGATCCCCATCCAAGGATTATGTCCCTTTTCTTTGCCCCTTACTCCCCTTTTTTCTATAACAATCTCGGGCCAGTGTATCACTATGGGTGTGCAAGTGGTGAGATTAGTTTTTTGTCTTTTTCTACTTTTTGGACTGTTTTTTCTGGCATCAGGAGAACTCTTCAGCCATGCGTCTATTGTTTACACACGGGAACAGCTGTTAGCGCTGAGCAACACTCCGCTGCTTTCTGTGGAGAGACCGGACATCCCCGCCGAAATAAGGAGAAGGAGACGGAGAGGATGCCGAGCCGGAGTAAAACGCCGTGAGAGGAGACGACGGTACAAACCATGCCTGCCGTCGGTTGTTATGGGGAATGTAAGATCTCTCTCTAACAAGTTGGAGGAACTCACGGCGCTAACCAGGCTGCACAGAGAGTACAGGGAGTGTAGCATCATGTGCTTCACCGAGACCTGGCTGAACGAACTCACCTCAGACCCGCATATTTCGCTGAACGGATTTAACCTCGTGAGAGCGGACCGGACATCGAGAGAGAGCGGTAAGCAGAAGGGGGGAGGAATAGTGATGTACGTGAACAACAGATGGTGCAACCCTGGGCATATAAGCGTTAAGGGCTGTGTCCGAAACCACTCCCTAACCACTATATAGTGACCACGCCATTTTGTAGTGGTGTCCGAATGTTTAGTGTCCACCGCCGGTGTCCACTATATAGTGCACTACATGTATCCCACAATTCACCGCGAAATGTAGTGACCATCCGATGGTCACTAACCGGAGCAAGGTATCCCATCATGCATTGCCAGAGGTTCTCTTGGCGCGGAAAGTAAATTAAATAGGCCTACGGCAAACGGACGGGAGACTGTGTACAAATGTTAGTATTCTATAGTTTATTTTATTAAACATTTCGAAACAAAATACTCTAATTTAATAAAAATGCAGTAGTAAATGGACAAATATTATGTGAGACGACGTTAATGTGGTACGTTTTAATTAAGCGACAGCGATGACGTAATTACCGGCGCCAACAGAAGTGTCCGAAAGTGTCCGATTTTTGTGCCGTTGAGCTCACTATGTAGTGCACTACACTTATTTCCCTATGTAGGGAGTAGGGAGTAGGGAATGAGTGAGTGATTTCGGACACAGCCAAGGAGAAACTTTGTACTCGGGACATTGATTTGCTGGCGATCGGGATTCGGCCATACTACCTGCCTCGGGAATTCTCGCATGTTATCGCGATAACTGCGTACATTCCCCCCTCCGCCAATGCTACAGTGGCCTGTGAGCTCCTCCACACCGCAGTGTCTAGGCTGCAAACATCACACCCCCACTCTCTTCTTCTTATCTCCGGAGACTTCAATCATGCCTCTCTATCCCCCATTCTACCCACATTCACGCAGTATGTGTCATGCCACACCAGGAACAATAGGACTCTGGACTTACTTTATGCAAACGCAAAGGATGCCTACAGCTCATCCCCCCTCCCCCCACTTGGTCGCTCTGATCACAACCTGGTCCACCTCATACCTGTCTACAAACCTGTAGTTAAACAACAACCCCCAACTACAAGGACTGTGAGGACATGGACAGAGGACGCCAGTGAGCAGCTGAGGGACTGCTTTGAATCCACTGACTGGGAGGTGCTGTGTGGAGCACATGACGTGGAGGACATAGACGGCCTGACCCACTGCATCACTGACTACATCAACTTCTGCGTGGAGAACACTGTGCCCACCAAGACAGTGAGGTGTTTCTCTAACAACAAACCCTGGGTGACCCCTGAGCTGAAAGCCCTACTCAACGAAAAGAAGAGGGTCTTCAGATCTGGTGACAAGGAGGAACTCAAGAGGATTCAGAGCGAACTCAAAAAGAAAATAAATGAAGGCAAGGACATCTACAGGAGGAAAGTGGAGGACCAACTGCAGAAGAAAAACACCAGGGAGGTCTGGAAAGGGCTGAAGACGATCTCAGGCTCAAACAGGGTTAGTGGGAACGGCTCAGAACCTGGAGACAGAGGGTGGGCAAACGAACTTAATCTGTTCTTCAACAGATTCGACTCTAGATCCACCCCACCACCCTCCCCCACCCCCGTGAACCATCAGTCTGCACCTCAGCCACTTCCCCTCTGGCTACCAACCCCCTCCCCCTCCACAGCACCAACAGCATCTCCTGAACCACCCCCACACAACCCCACCGACACCTCTCCACCCCCCACTCATCCCCCCAGCACCTGCATAACAAAGCTCCAGGTGAGAAGAGAATTGGGTAGGATCAAGGCCAGGAAAGCTACAGGTCCAGACGGCATCTGCTCCAGACTACTCAGGGACTGCGCAGACCAGCTCAGCCAGGTGGTCACATACATCTTCAACCTGAGTCTTAGTCTGGAGAAAGTTCCTGTGCTGTGGAAGACTTCCTGTGTGGTCCCAATACCAAAGATCCCACACGCCAGGGAGCCCAACCACTTCAGACCTGTGGCTTTAACATCTCACCTGATGAAGACCATGGAGAGGCTGATCCTGAACCACCTCCGACCCCTTGTGAGCCCGAAGCTGGACCCCCTGCAGTTTGCATACCTGGGTGTTCACCTGAACAACAAACTGGACTGGTCAGACAACACCAGTGTCCTCTACAAGAAGGGACAAAGTCGCCTCCACCTGCTGAGGAGACTGAGGTCCTTCGGTGTGTGTAGGACGCTGCTCAGGACATTCTACGACACTGTGGTTGCATCAGCAACCTTCTACGCTGTGGTCTGCTGGTGTAGTGGAGTCACAGAGAGGGACAAGAACAGACTGGGCAAACTGATCAAGAGGGCCAGCTCCATCCTGGGCTGTCCTCTGGATTCAGTGGAGCAGGTGGGGGAAAGGAGGATGTTGGCTAAACTGTCCAATATCAGGAACAACCCCTCTCATCCCCTGTATGAGACAGTTGGGACTTTAGGAAGCTCCTTCAGCCAAAGACTGCTGCATCCACAGTGCAGGAAGGAACGCTTCCGCAGGTCTTTTGTCCCCTCAGCAGTCAGACTCTTTAACATCAGCATTTCCAAACTGTTCTGCTGCTGCTGGGCTTCTTCTCACTGACTTATGTACTGTGTACAGTATATATATATATATATATATATATAAATATATATATATATATATAAATAAAACCATCATCTCACACCTTTCTAGTTACAGTACATGGTAATTTAACTCCTATTGGAGTTTGATGCTGTTTTATTCATGTTATTCATGATATTCATGAATGTCGACATAAACATATTTAAAAATCGGCTGCTTCAACTCAGATTAGACACTGTGAATCTCTCTGATGCAACATGTAAATATTTTATGTACATAACACATTTGTCTGCCATATTCTATTTTCTATTTTTTATTCTTTACTTTCTTGTATCTTGCACTGCTGTTTCCTGCCGCTGTAACGCCCTAATTTCCCCACGGGGATGAATAAAGTCCTATCTTATCTTATCTTATCTTATCTTATCTTATCTTATCTTATCTTCCTCAACCCAATAGAGGAGTTTTTTTTTTCAGCCTGGAGGTGGAAAGTATTCGATCACCATCCACATGACCAAATGTCCCTCCTGGATGCAATGGCTGCGGCATGCCAGGACATCACAGCTGACAACTGCCAGGGCTGGATAAGGCTAACAAAAAGATACTTCCCAAAATGCCTGGCCAGAGAAGACATCAGGTGTGATGTTGATGAAAATATGTGGCCCAGTGCTGACGACCGAGCAGATTAGCTTTTTTTTCTTCCTCTTTTACAGTGATTTCTTCTGCTCATTTTTCTTTTTGTGTATTTGACAATACAGTAATGAATGACAGCTAAATGCTGATTTTTTTCCCTCTTTACTGTAAGTCATTTTCATTTGCAATACAGTAAAGTGTTTACCGCAAATCCTGTCATTTACAGTTTTTTACAACCGCTATGACCCGTTGTTCAATACTTTTAACGCTTTTTCAAAACTCTTCACACAGTTACCACAACATCAGCCTGTGTGAGCTATACAATTAACACAAAGAGTGGAAATATCTTATGAAATTCAAGCAACAATCATAGACCATGTTGTTGTCCATGGACTGACAATGAGGGAAGCAGGACTTAGAGTGCAACCCAATTTGAGCCGATTTTCTGTGTCCACCATAGTAAGGACATTCAGAGAAGAGAACAGGTACAGTATGCTACTGTATTTTTGTAATTATAAATTTACTATACTACAGTATATGCAGCTGTTCCAATAGACAAAATGCATCAGTGTATTGCACTGCATGAATTTTTTTTTGTAACTGCCTATCTACTTTTTATAGAATTGCAAGGCTGCCACGTGCAGGTGGAAGGACAGCTATATTCACTCAGGAGCAAGAGACCATTATAGTGAGCATGGTCCTTCAAAATAACACAATACGACTCGAGAAATCCAGGAACGAGTGATACAAGACAACACACACTTCCAGGGAATCGACAGTGTGAGCATTTCTACAATTGACCGTTGAAATAAGGGTACAAAAAGGAGGAAGAACAAAAAAAATAAATGCAAAGAGCAAAACAGTAATTTCTGATTAATTTTGGGCTTTTTATATAATGACAAAAACATTTGTTTTGAAATTACAGTTTTTCTCAATTGCTAAAACACAATTTCTGAAACCTTGCTCCATTTTCTCAAAACGTTAAACACAAAACCTCAGCTTCAAGCACGATTTACAAAACCTCTGACTCCTCTTGCAAAATCAAACTTTCACCTCAACACAGTCTTAACTATGCCCACTTTGGCCTCAAAACAGTTTTACCTGTGCTCAAAATCAAACACTGCTCTCAAATAATAAACAAATTGCTCAAAATTACATACACTATCAAGCAGTCAGTAAACAATACACCAAAAAATAGAAAACACATTGTTCAAAACATATAGTTCTCAGGGAGAAGTACATTTTTAATTTCAAAACAAATGTTTTTGTCATTATATAAAAAGCCCAAAATTGATCAGAAATTACTGTTTTGCTCTTTGCATTTATTTTTTTTGTTCTTCCTCCTTTTTGTACCCTTATTTCAACGGTCAATTGTAGAAATGCTCACACTGTCGATTCCCTGGAAGTGTGTGTTGTCTTGTATCACTCGTTCCTGGATTTCTCTGAGTCGTATTGTGTCATTTTGAAGGACCATGTCCACTATAATGGTCTCTTGCTCCTGAGTGAATATAGCTATCCTTCCACCTGCACGTGGCAGCCTTGCAATTCTATAAAAAGTAGATAGACAGTTACAAAAAAAAAATCATGCAGTGCAATACACTGATGCATTTTGCCTATTGGAACAGCTGCATATACTGTAGTATAGTAAATTTATAATTACAAAAATACAGTAGCATACTGTACCTGTTCTCTTCTCTGAATCTCCTTACTATGGTGGACACAGAAAATCGGCTCAAATTGGGTTCCCTCATTGTCAGTCCATGGACAACAACATGGTCTATGATTGTTGCTCGAATTTCATCAGATATTTCCACTCTTTGTCTTCCTCTTCTTCTTCCTCTTTCTCCTCGTCCCCCTACTAGTATACGCACTCGTCCTCGTCCTCTCACATAAATTCTTCTATCCATTCTCACACTTTCTCATTCCCACCTTCAACAACCTGTTTGCTCTCTGAACTGGCTTATATTGGTTGTCACATCATTTGAAACAAGTGAAATCTATTTTGACTGACTGTGTTTAATCAATGACATTTCTGCTCTCTTTATATGTAATTGTTGCCACTTGTGTTTACCAGTATGGATGACATGTGCATTAGAGTGCAGAATGTGTTTTAAGAATGAGAATGTGTTTAGAGTTTAGCTAAACCATGTGAAATGGTTTAAGGTATTGACAACAGACTGAACAGTTAACTTAATGAGTTCAAGCAACTGAGAACTTTCTTCAGCCAATGGATTTTTGTGTTTTAGCAACTGAGAAAAACTGTAAAAATGTACTTCTCCCTGAGAACTATGTGTTTTCTATTTTTTGGTGTATTGTTTACTCACTGCTTGATAGTGTATGTCATTTTGAGCAATTTGTTTATTATTTGAGAGCAGTGTTTGATTTTGAGCACAGGTAAAACTGTTTTGAGGCCAAAGTTTCATTTTGGGCATAGTTAAAACTGTGTTGAGGTGAAAGTTTGATTTTGCAAGAGGAGTGAAGCTGAGGCTTTGTGTATAACGTTTTGAGAAAATGGAGCAAGGTTTCAGAAATTGTGTTTTAGCAATTGAGAAAAACTGTAAAACACTGGTGTCACCGGTTGAACACAACAACTCAAAATTGATCACACTTGTGGCTAATGATGTGAGGGAACATATACAAGCCAGTTCAGAGAGCACTGGTTTGTGAGGCCCTACAATGGATAGAAATCTGAGAGGAATTTGTGTGAGAGGTGGTTGAGGTGGTCAGCGAAGACTAAGAAGATTAATATCTGATGAAATCAGAGCTACTTGTCCATGGTATGAGCATGAAGGAGGCCGGATAAAGGGAACAACCAAACATCAGTAAATTCACTGTGTCCAACATAATCCGAAGATTTAGAGAAGAGAACAGGTAATTACCTTTTTTGACATTATAGAAAAAATGTTGACAGCAATTACTGTATGACTATACTACATACTGTACCACAGTATACTGTAAGTAAATATATGTTTCAGTACATCACTGTGCCGATGTACTGTAGTATTGTAATTGAGGGTTAGTCTAATCTGTGCTCAAAGGCCTTGTATTCCACATATATTTTTTTTGTAGGCTTAAAGTGTTAAATGCACAAGATTTCTGTTTGTTTTTGTACTGTACAATGCTAATGCACAGGTTTTTTGTTTTGCAACAAGCATTTAGCCTACAGTGTACATTAAACCTTTATTTCTACAGCTTCATGTCCTGAGCATTGTGTTTTCTATTTTTCTATGTAGTGTTTAGTGACTGCTCAGTAGTGTTTTTAATTTAGATTGACTCGGGGCACAATTTGACAACGTAGTTCAGTTTTGAGATTAAACTGTTTTGAGGTGAAAGTTTGGTTTTGAAAGAAGAGTCTGAGGTTTTGTGAAGTAGCTTGAAAATTGGGTTTTGCGTTCACAGTTTAGAGAAAAGGAGAGCTGCTTTCAAGAAATGTGTCTTAGCAATCGAGAAAAACTGTAAATTCTTCTATCCATTCTTACACTTTCTCATTCCCACCTTCAACAACCTGTTTGCTCTCTGAACTGGCTTATATTGGTTGTCACATCATTTGAAACAAGTGAAATCAATTTTGACTGATTGTGTTCAATCAATGACAATTCTTCTCTCTTTATATGTAATTGTTGCCACTTGTGTTTACCAGTATGGATGACATGTGCATTAGAGTGCAATGTTTTAAGAATGAGAATGTGTTTACAGTTTTGCTAAACCATGTGAAATGGTTTAAGGTATTGACAACAGACTGAACAGTTAGCTTAATGAGTTCAAGCAACTGGGAACTTTCTTCAGCCAATGGATTTTTGTGTTTTAGCAACTGAGAAAAACTGTAAGTGAGTTTGGTTATAGAAAACCATGGGAGATGGCTAGATGTCAGCTCTTAAATTAAACTCTTATGAGCTATTTTTGTTATCATTATATTTGTCCAAACAAATGTACCTTTAGTTGTACCAGACATTAAAATGAACAAAAAATTGAAGAAAACAAGAGTGTCACACAGCGGTGATTTGGTTTTGTGTTGTCTCGTGGTTTCCGGTTTTATTTTTAAAGTCTAACTCTCCTCTCGTTTCAGGTCACTTGCCCTTCCTCTTGTGTCACCGGTCTGATTGTCTTCCTGATTCCTGATTGTTTCCACCTGTTCCCCATTACCCTCGTGTGTATATATGGTCTGCGTTTTCCCCTGTCCTGTGCCAGTCCCGTTTCATGTCTTTGTGTGTCCGTGTTTACCAGCCTTCGTGTTCTCAATCCATCGATGAGTATTTTGTTCATGTTTTATTTTTGCCACGTTTTTCCTAGTGATGGTGAGATGAAGCATCATGAGGCATCGAACCACTTCAGCCAACTGGTTCGAGAAAGGGTTCATCTCTCGAAACTTCATGTGCACACGAAACCACCTACTGGCCAAGTGTATAATCACAGGCAGCTGTAGCTCTTAACCACATAATGTGTGATGCATTGATTTTTTTGTGTCTATATAGTAAGTGATGGGCAGTCGTTCCTGATTCAAAAAAATGTTAATTGCTCAAAGCTTCAGTGACACAGTGCTCTGTTTTTTTGAATCTAGTGGACAATAAATGCAGTGCAATGGAAATGTGTCTTACTGTTTCATGCTAGTGTGGGACTTGATTTTCCATGCACTTTCCTATTTAACTACGCTACATGGATATGTGGTTTAAAGTTGATTATAAGAAAATTATATAACGATAAAATAAATAAAAAGAGAACAAAGGGAATCGAACCGATACTTCACTAACGAAAGACCGGTGATTCTACGGTGTACTACTAAATGCGTTTGCGTTACGTTGTTCTCGTTGGACCATTTTGATTACGTCACTACTACTCTACTGCCGCTAACTTGCATTAATGTTTGTTTTCTTTTGCTCCAGTTGCCTCCTTATTCTCATGAAAGGCACGGTAATACCTTAGCATGGATTAGGGGTTACCGTACCCCAACTCCTTGGAACACGATAAACACCTCACCTTTGAATAAAATAAGAAACTGAAAAATACAGTTCTTCATAAGCAAACCTAATGTTAGACTGAGCTTACTTTATTAGGAGTTATCAAACCAAAATGTTCCCACACAGGGGAAATCCTCCTCTTAGCTGGCTCCATCCTGTTATGTTTCTTAACACATTTTGAACGGAACCCGAGGTGTTCACATTGCTTTCAAACCTCGCAGAAAGTCTGAACCGCTTCTCGAACCAGTCACGTGGTACAGCCGGGCAGCGAGGCTTCGGACGTCATTATTTTTGGCTCCTCCCCTAAATGAAGCAAGCTTCGATACGCGCTTCGCGGAAACCCCGCCTCACTCGACACACGCTTCGAAGCCTCGGCACGTCTTGTAACATCACTAGTTTTTCCTCTACGGAGTGATTTTTCATTTGTTACTTTGTTTAGTTGTGATACCTTGAGTTCGAGTGAAATAAAGTTCCTCTGGTTTTTGCTGCCTCTGCATCTGAGTCCTACTCCTTATTCCCGGGCGTGTCAAAGAGTGGTCTAATGACTGTATGTAGTAACCAAAAAGTATGAAATAACTCTAAATATTATTCATATTTTAGAGTCCCCCAAAGTAGCCACCCTTTGCTTTGTTGACAGTGCTACAAACCCTCGGACACTCAATGAGCTTCATGATGTAATCACATGAAATGGTTTTCACTTCACAGGTGTGCCTTGTCAGGGTACATTTGTGGAATTTCTTGGCTTCTTAATGGCGTTGGGACCATCAGTAGTGTTGTACAGAAGTCAGGTTGGTACACAGCTGACAGCCCTATTTGAGAACTGTTAGAATTCATATTAGGGCAAGAACCAATCAGCTAAGTAAAGTGAAACTAAAGTCCATTACTTTAAGAACTAAGGGTCAGTCAGTCAGAAACATTGCAAAAACTTTGAATGTGCAGTTGCAAAAACCATCAAGCGCTATGAAGAAACTGGCTCACATGAGGACTGCCTCAGGAAAGGAAGACCAAGAGTCACCTCTGCTCCTGAGGATAAGTTCATCTGAGTCACCAGCCTCAGAAATCACCAAGTTAACAGCGCCTCAGATTAGAGCCCAAATCAATGCCACACAGAGTTGCGAGGGAAATTGCTTGGTCACAGTAGCAGTGGGAGTTGCCCCGTAAAACCCGACACAACAAACTCATTTATCGATAATTATTCCCATTATTGTACACGGTATATATTGGTTCAGCAGCTGCGGTATATTTTCTTTTCTGCGAGAGCAAATATACAAATGTCTAATCGCAAACTGTGGAAGCTTCAGTGCCTCAAAGATTCAACACTGCCACGGTCGGCGAGAGCAAACAAGAAAATGGATGCTTTGGTTAGCAGGCCTTCAGACGATACACCAACTTTGTCGGGTGTGGCCACTGAGCAACCCTCGCTGAGCTTGATACAGAGATAAGAGCAATTCGTATGTCCACACAAAACATTGAACAGGATACAAAGGGAATTAAGGCTACTGTGGAGGATATTGAAGAGAAGATTAGCACGCTAAGTGGTAACACTTTACAATAACCATCATTTATAAATGGTATATAGACCATTTATAAATCCAAATAGATACTATATTAATGTAAGTTAACTGAGGTTTGTAAATGGTTAATAATTGTTTATAAACCATCTATAAACATTACTTAGATAGTTATTGTAAAGTTGCATCTGAGGTTTGTAAATGGTTAATAATTGGTTTATAAACCATCTATAAACATTACTTAGATGTTATTGTAAAGTTGCAACTGGTGTTTGTAATAATTATTTAATGATTAATAAGCTGTTTGTAAACCAATTAACATTTATTTGACTTCTTTTAATGGTGATGTATAACAGAGTGATTATTTTACATTGATAAAACAATAGGGTCTGATCCTCGTATTGAACACATTCATGAACAGTCAATAACATGCAACACTGAACCACAGATAAACATGGTGGTAGACAGGAATGGTGGATTACAACAATGGCAACTTAATTTTAAAATACAATAAACAACAAAGAAATGAACAACATCACACCCTGGAACGTCAATGTGTTGCCTTCTTGGCATCATTTATTTGTCTATTTGTACTGCTTTGCAATATCAATATCATGGAGCAGGCGTCCTAACGGACCATTATAGTGTTTTTTACCCAGCCATTCATTCCACTGAATTGTAATCAAGTGATCTCTTAGTTGATCCTCAGTGCGATTCCCCCGGAGTCTCCCAGTGGTCTCCTTGTAATTCCTCCAGGCCATCTCAATGTGTTGAGTGTGGCAGCCTGTATCAGAATTCACATACTCCACACTGTGGTTGACTGTATAATGTTGGTATCCAAATTCAGGCAGAGCCTGACGGTAGGCCCGCCACTCATCACTCAGTATTCTGGAACCCATCCAAACATGGTGCAGAAACAGTGGGATCAACTCTCGTCTGGTCCGTCTTTCCACCAAGCCTAGAACAGGCATTCTCTTCTGTCCTCTGTGCTTCACGCCCAGCATTCCAAACACCCACTTTTTCCGTGTCCATCCACCAACCATTCTTTCACATCCATACTGTCAAAATATTCAAATATTCCTCTTGTGCAAATAGGTTTCTCATGACAATGTTTTCAAATTTACTGTCAGCATTAGTTTGCATTATGTGACAGTCTCCTTACCCGTTATTCAAGCAGTGACAAAACCCAAATATACAGCTCCTCGTGGAAAATAAATTTGTCACAATGACCTATTGAGTCCACCATTTTGGATTTTTCACCATTTCAAATAGTAATATAAAAGCACATCTTCCCCTACTCATACTACTATTGACTGTACATCTGTCTCACCCAAAATGAATGTGAAATATATTTTTCCTTATGCCCGGAGTGCTATCTGTCCACCCAGATAGTTTTAGTGTGATTTGCCATTTTTGGAGATAACTGCCCTACAGATGTCTGCCTTCACTCCAATACAATAAAGCTAAAAGGTCCTGGGTTTGTGTCAGGAATTCCCACTGAAATTGTGGACATATGTTTCCACTTACCTTCCTTTTGTGTCTAAAATGGCTTTCATCGATAACCACAAACTCTTTCCGCCCTCCCAGTCTCTGTCCTTTTCTTCTCTTCCTTCTCTCCATTGCCTCAACACAGACATTTGTATATAATGTAGATTATTTCTCTGTGATTTTTAAAATATGCAGTACATATTTTAGTATTATTTCCATACCTGTACAAGAATCGCATCCAGTTGAAAAGGCTCATCTTGGATTTGCTGAAGATAGACTTGTGCCGGACTGATTTTGTGACAATGCCTTTGTGGTTGGTCCTCTGTTGACAAACCCTATGGACAACACAGCTACTTGTGAGTGATTCATTGAAATTCAAAGATAAATCATAATTGTTTTGATCTCTGTTTAAGATCTTTCCAAAAATTTGTTTCAATGTGATACCAATCTAAAAATTAACATTTTTGAAGGATTAGACAGACAAACAGAAATATTATTACAGATAAGCCAGTAAATACATAAAGAATAAATAAATACTGTGATATAATCTGGTGAAGATTAAGTAAATTCAAGAGAGATTGGGTAACTTTGCTTACCATCTATAGAAATCTCCACGACTGCAGTCCTTCATCTCCATTTTGTGTTGGCAAATGTTGAATTTTAATTTTCTTTTTGAGAAGCTTTCTTTTTTGTAGCCATTTTATAAGTTTCAAGTGTTTTCTTTTAGATCTAGAACTTTCAACTAACTCTCTCAGTTCAGTGGCTAAACCCGGCATTTTTCCATACATGAGCTTCAGCTATTCAGACTTCCTGTTTGCGCCAAAAGTGTGCCATGAGGTCACAGGTCATAGGCGAAGTACAGGTCATGCTGCGTTCGTTTATGGTCGAAGGTGCGAAATACGTCATCTCAGACCTAGGTGGGTTCGAGTAACAAAGTCAGAGGTTGAGGTGATTAAAATGACTAAAAACTCACAAAATGTACATTTTTGTCACCGTTTATGATGTGGGTGGCAATGGTGAAATTACGTCATATGACAACTGGGGGTTGAGAAAACATACCGGCTGTTATTTTATTTTTCCTACTCGAAAGTCGGAATTTACGACCTCCCAGTTATACTTGAAAGCAGCATCAGTGTTCATGCAGATTCAGGCCATTCAGACCTGTCTCTCATGCCAACGACTAGTAGTGTAAAACCCGGATCTTTTGAGGGATTCGGATCAGTCTGAATCACTCACTGATATGATCCGGGTTTTGCGAATCACTTGAGTCACTTGACCTGAAATGGCCATGGCAGTGTCTGGGATTTAACTAAGAATAAACTACAATACAATATCCACAATGCCAACAAAAATGCCTACCACAGTTTGGCATAAATTATAAAAAATATGAAGAAAATAATCCAAGAATAAAGACAATGGAAATAAAAAGCTGGCGGGGAAATGGACAGTGAGACTGTTTACTGGACTTTTTGAGGTTGGCATTTAAAAATGTAAGTTGACACACCTTAGGGGTATTGCACAAAACTAGGATAAGGGATTAAGCCGGGATATGTTGATTATCCCGGCTTAATTTAGCCTCAAGTCGGTTGCACGAAAGTAGCTCAAACTTAACCCGGCTAAGTTACTATGGTGATTTATTCTCTGCAGCTAGCCTGCTCCAGACCAGGCTAACAGCCAGGCTAAGTTAATCCTGGTGATCCACCTGTATTTCCACCGTCAATCCTGTGAGGATTTAATGTGTTTTACAGCATGACCATGGTCTTTCTAAGTATGTTGCATCATTTTAATTATTCTATATTAAAATATTACATATTTATAGTAATTTATCATTTCATTTAAATGTGTTGGCTGTTTGTAATTCCAATAGTCTTTTTATATTGATTTAAGTGGTAGTATTATTACTCAGGCCAAGTGTTATATTGCTATGCTAATGAAGACTGCTTGTCAAATTGCCATCAGAGGTTTCATAAATATGTGATTTATTGCAGTAACTGAGATTACAAAACACAAGTTGCAAAGGTGTTTTCAATGAAATCTGTGACAAGGGCAATATAGTATATGTATGTGTATGTATGTATGAGGGAATGTTTTCACTTAATTTTTGGATTTAGCCTCCCTTTAGTTAAAAGATCTTAAATGTCACTTTTTGGTGTGTGCATTTTGTTTAGCATTGGTGGTTCTCTTTTAAATTCTACTTGACATTCATGAAAGAGGGAGGACATCACAATGTTTTATTTTATTTTTTATTTATTAGGCAGTCCTCCTTTGTCTTGCTTGCTTGGATCCTGGAATAGAGAGAGCAAAAGCAACAAAGATTAAAACACTGTATTGCAGTTGTGGTTACTGTGTACACTGAAATACTTCTCTTTCTAGTTTCTGGATTTCCAGGTCCAGCTTCCTGAGTGTCCGGCGTTTAATCTCAAGGTCCAGCTCCATTTCTTGGAGCCTTCTCTTCTTCAGTCTAATTTTAATGTCTGCCAGCTCTATCAGTCTCTCCAAGTGCTTGCTGTAGAGAGTTCTGACAGTTTGTGACGTCTGTAAAAGAAATGTCAATTAGCACAGCAGGATTTGTGCATAATGTAGATTTACTTTGGCCAATACTCACAATGTTACCAGGCTGCTTAGGAGACTGTGCAGCATCTGGGTCCTGTGACATATTTTCTATTAGCACCACATCACTGACTTCATATCCTTTATGGACTAAATAAGCAGGATATTTCCAGAAACCTGACATACCTCAAGCCTTCTGGAGTCCAGTGACACAGTCTCCTCATCTGCTGAAGTACAATAAATGCCTTTTTAATTGTAGCTTAATCATGACAGTTCCAATGGAACACTGTTTATTAATTGTACAGTTTTGGACTACTTACGCATTAAGCCGCTCCGCTATTGTCTGTCTTCTCGCGGTCTTCTATTGAATCTTTCACTTCTTCGTAAAACTGAATCAGGAGCTGTTGTTGCGCGGCCGTGACGTGTGACGCGCGAGTTTTTTCCACGTTCTCATCAGTGATTCTGTGAGCGATTGCGAGGTCTATTGAAGTGTGCCGTGAACACGCACTTATCCCAGTTATCTTCATCTGGTTTAACATAGCCGCGCCTTTTTATCCTGGCTTGGCAAACGTGCAACCAATTAAGCCAGGATGCGCCGAGCAGGCTAGGTCAAGTCGCGCTTTCTCAATTATCCTGGATTTCTTTATCCTAGTTTTGTGCAATACCCCTCTGGTCAGCTGTGCGAGGAATGAGTTGTTCTGAGCTGTTTTGCTATTATTCCTACAGTAGGCCCCTTAATATTGGACATCATGTATTATTAGTGCCGAGTGCCTATGACACGAGGCCACTATTGATCTTCTGCGTGTTTCTTCCCACAAACTGCATATCTAGACGTTCAGGAAAACCTCAAGATGCCCAAAGTGAAGTCGGTTCAACGATTGGACACACGGTTTGGCCACAAGGCCTTCCTGTTCGAGGCCGTGGTTTCAGCATTTTTTCTCTCTCTCCCTGTCGTCGTAACTGGAATTCAAACTGGTAACCGTGACAACGGGCTCACACGCAGCAGAAGAGGAGGGGCGCTACAGAAAGAGGCGGGAAATTTCCAACTGACATAAGCAACTGGTCTGTGGGGCGGCCATTTTGGGGCAATGTTAATGGCAACAGCCCACTTGGGAAACTTCTAACTGAAGTAACTGGCCATTTTGGCTTTTGGCACCCAAGTTGAACAATGACAGGTGTCTGTCTGTCATTGGCTAGCGCGTCATACTAATTGCTAACATTAGCGGCTAATGCTAATTTTTAGTGGTAGAAATTGGTGGTAGCATTAGTGGCAGCATTAGCATGTTAGCGAATAGCATATTAGCAATTAGCATGTTAGCAATTAGTATCTACTTAATTTTTAGTGGCTTAAAAGACATGCTAACACTAAACCAATGTTAAAATAAGTGGCTAGCGCGTCATGCTAATTGCTAACATTAGCGGCTAATGCTAATTTTTAGTGGCTAGAAATTAGTGGTTGCATTAGTGGCAGCATTAGCATGTTAGCGAATAGCATATTAGCAATTAGCATGTTAGCATTAGCATGCTAACAATTAGCATGTATTTAATTTTTAGTGTCTAAAGAGACATGCTAACACTAAACCAATTAGTGGATAGCGCGTCATGCTAATTGCTAACATTAGCAGCTAATGGCAACAGCCCACTCGGCACTTCAAAAATTTCCACGGGAATTTTCTAGTTTTTACTCAATATTATTCATTTTCCGCCCTTTTTCGCAGATGAATGCGGCCCGAACCGGCGAGAGGACCCCAACACATGATACATCGAAACCTGTGTTTTGATCCCGAATCCCGTGCTATTACTTTTATAAGCGATCGGCGAGTTTTTCGCAAATTTATTCGTGAAAAAACGCGAAAAATTTCCCATTCAAATAAATGAGAGACCCCGAAAAATCAACAGGCCTTTTCAACAATCAACTGCTCTGGCATACTTTCACCAAGAGACTTCATTTAAACTTTAAAACGTAGGCACTCTTGTCTTCTCTTCAGAGATTCGCTTCACTTATCGACACATTTTACCATTTTTAAACCATGAAGCCTCAAAGTTGTGAAGGTTTTTACTCAAATTTCGGGGTTTATAATGGGTGTGTATTGCGCGGAATGTTCGCGCTAGAGTGGATGACATCATCAGCTAGAGTGAAGAGGAGAGACGAAAATTAGGCAAAAAATAAAACAGAAACTGCTCTGGTGGCCACAAATTTCACACCACAGACATAATTTATACATAGAAACGTAGGAAAATCGCTCAAATTTCGTCTGCTAAAGCTGTAAGTCCTATAGTTTTGGCATGAGACGCAAAGATGCGCCAGCAGCACCCATCCACAGCTCCATAGACTGCCATGTTAAATTTCTGGAGCAAAGTAGAAGCAATCCTTTCTTTGAATCGCTTTAAACAGGTCACATTTCTTCATTTTATCCACATTATCTGCATATGTAGACGTTCAGCAAAGCCTCAAGATGCCCAAAGTGAAGTCGGTTTAACGATTGGAAGTACGGTTTGGCCACAAGTCCTTCCTGTTTGAGGCATGGTTTCAGCGTTTTCTCTCCTTCTCCCGAGTCTTCCTAACTGAAGTGCAAACTGGTTACCACGACAACCAGGCCCCAAGGGCATACACACGCTCATACACGCAGCAGAAGAGGAGGGGCTCCACAGAAAGAGGCGGGAAACTTACAACTGACATAAGCAACTGGTCTGTGGGGCAGCCATTTTGGCTTTTGGCACCTAATTTGAACAATGACAGGTGTCTGTCATTGGCTATTGCGTCATGCTAATTGCTAACAGTAGCAGCTAATGCTAATGCCACTAATTTCTAGCCACTAAAAATTAAAGACATGCATTTCAGTAGTTATTAGCACTTAATTTGAACATATGTGTGTAAAATGACAGACAGAGAAAGCAGAGCAGCTAGCGTGTCAGCGCTAGCCACTATTTACTAGCCACTAAAAATTAAAAACATGCTAATTGCTAAGACTAGGCCGCCATTTTAGTAGTTAGTGGCACTTAACAGACAGTAACACAGACAACTCAAGCGAAACACAAACTGCTGCCGTGGCCACAAATTTCACGCAACAGACATAATTTATACATAAAAACGTAGGGATTTTTGTTGGCTTTCAGATGGTGCTGCTTTGATTTGTGTGGGACGTAGTGTTTGGGCTGTAGACCCCTCCGAGCGAGGAGTGCGGCGACAGCTTTTTGAGTTTTTCCCGTCGATTTCTCGTCGAATACTTTGTTTCTAAAATGGCTACGGCCACAGTTTTCGCAGTACGTGCGTTGGAATTGTAGAAAACCCATGGCTGACGCTCACAACGTGTTCGTTTTCTCGATAGCACTTGTAGCTTTTGAGATATAAGCATTTGTTAGGTCCACCTGTTTTTCATAACCCTCTGACTCAGGCAGAGGTGAGAGGGAGAAGGAGACTTCAGCAGCAGTTGACTCCTGGGGACCGTGACAACCAGGCCCCAACTGGCATACACACGCTCACACACGCAGCAGAAGAGGAGGGGCTGACATAAGTAACTGGTCTGTGGCGGCCATTTTGGCACCTAAGTTGAACAATGACAGGTGTCTGTCTGCTAACATTAGCAGCTAATGGCAACAGCCCACTCGGCACTTCAAAATTTCCGCAGGAATTTTCTAGTTATTATTCTACAGCCTCTGCAATAGCAACTGTGAGGATAAGATTAGGTGAAAAATCTTATCCTCACAGTTTAAATTGGTGGCTAGCGCATCATGCTAATTGCTAACATTAGCAGCTAATGGCAACAGCCCACTCGGCACTTCAAAATTTCCGCGGGAATTTTCTAGTTAGTGCCTACTCCCATAGCAAAGCTATGGGAATAGAAAATGAGTTAGTTAGGATTAGCGTTTTCTGTCGCTAACTCGTCCCACACAGTTCGTCGCACATACACGAATAATACATCAAAATGTGCGGCTCGATCGGAGCGGGTGTGCTATTACTTCCTAAACATATGCTAACATATGCTAACATAGAATCATTTTTCTAATATATGCTATTTTAGCATATGTTAGCATATGTTAGCACTTATACTACAGCCTCTGCAATAGCAACTGCGAGGATAAGATTAGGTGAAAAATTGTAGCATGTTAGCATCGTAGCATCATAGTGTTGTATCATATCATCTTAGCGCAAACTGCTGCCGACACAGCACCACTCTCGCTATTTCCCGCAGGGGAATTGTCTAGTTGTTATTATTATTACTATTACATAATTATATTATATTATATTATATTATATTATATTATAACTCGAGCTACATTCATGTTGCCATTTGTCAATCATGTCAACGCGGCCACTGGAAATCAAGCCTAAAGCTTAAAACTAGAAAATTCCTGCGGAAATTTTGACTGTGCCGGTGATGTGTGCGTGCTTATGTTTGTTGCGAGTTTGATGTCATAGAATTCTGCCACTCTAATATGCTCCTGTAATGCTTTAAGTGGTCTTAATGTTTTGGCAGTCTGTTACTGTAATGCTGAAATGGAGTGGGGGGTCAGTGTCAGATTCTGCCACTGTACTATAGTCCTGTAATGAGAGAAGTGGTCATAATGTTTTGACAGTCTAATATTGTCATGCTAAAATGGAGTGGAGGGAGGCGGGGGGGTCATAGAGTCATGTTCTGGCACCCTAATGTAGTCCTGTAATGCATTAAGTGGTCATAATGTTTTGGCAGCCTGTTACTGTAATGCTGAAATGGAGTTGGGGGTCAGTGTCAGATTCTGCCACTGTACTATAGTCCTGTAATGAGAGAAGTGGTCATAATGTTTTGGCAGTCTATTATTGTCATGCTAAAATGGAGTGGAGGGAGGCGGGGGGGTCATAGAGTCATGTTCTGGCACCCTAATATAGTCCTGTAATGAGAGAAGTGGTCATAATGTTTTGGCAGCCTTTTACTCTAATGCTAAAATGACGTGGGGGGACATAGTGTGAGGTTCTGGCACCCTAATATAGTCCTGTAATGCGTTAAGTGGTCATAATGTTTTGGCAGTCTATTACTGTCATGCTAAAATGGCGTGGGGGCAGCAATTATATATATAAAGAAAGGGAGAAAGGAAGGGAGGGAGAGAGATGGAGGGAGAGAAGGAAGGAGGGAGGGAGAGAGGGCGAGAAGGAGGGAGGGAGAGAGAAAGATGGAGGGAGAGAGGGAAGGAGAGAGGGAGAAAGGGAGGGAGGGAGATAGGGAGGGAGGTGGGGGGGGGGGGTCATGGGGTGTTATGCCTCCCCATTGTAATAGACTGAGGAGAGTCCCTAATGTTTTGTCAATCTGTGTCTGTAATGCTATAGTGGGAAGGGGAGGGGGGGTGATAATGTTATGGCAGATAATCTCCCTCTGTGTCCCTCAGCCTTCTGTGTGCACACCTGCGATGTGTTTGTTCATCAGGATCGGTTCAGTGTTCATAATGTTATGGCACTCTGCGTCTGTGTGAATGTGCTCCTGTCCTCCTGCATGCTCGTTAGGGGCCGTTGCCATGGTCACCAGGGGCACCTGCTGCTGAACTCTCCTTTTCCTTCTCACCTCTGCCTGAGTCAGAAAATCCCCCCCAAAAAAGTGAACCCCAGCTCGGCCGGTCCGAACAAACGGTCATAAATCAAAAACTACAAGTCCTATCAGGAAAACGAACGCATCGTGAGCGTCGGCCGAGGGTTTTCTACAATTTAGTGTTGTTCCCACGCGCGTACTGCCAAAATTGTGGCCGTAGTCGTTTTGGAAAGAAAGTGTGCGACTCGAAAAATCGTCGAAAAATCCCCCTCGGTTTCCACATACACACGCATGGGGAAAAATTCGAAAAGCTGTCGGCGCACTCCTCGCTCGGAGGAGCCTGCTGTCCCAACCGTACGTCCCACGTGAATAAAACACACATCATCTGAAAGGCAACAAAAATCCCTACGTTTTTATGTAGTTTTTATCTCTGTAGCTCAAAACCTGTGGCCGCCACGTGAGATTGAAACCTTTTTTTTTCAGAATTTCGACGAAACTCTGAACCTACAGTGCGGCTAGAGTGCGCCCATAGAGCCCCATTATAAACGACGATTTTTGAACTTTTTTCCAAAATGTCACCAAAACGTAAACTGCGACCCCGACCAAACCGTAAAAGCTATCGAAACGCCGTTTTCAGACAAACGAAGCTACACTTCCCGTGCCTCGTACAAACTTCAAAGCATTTTTCTACTCCAAAGCACGGCTGAGTGATCGCTCAGCAAAGCCAAGCTGTCCATTTTGGAATGTTGCCGCTTTTTTCCGGGCTTCTCCATTCACTTCCATGTTACGAGACGCGGGAATTTCGCCGTTTATTCTCGCCCCGTTGGACGGATCGCTTATGTGAGACATAGCACACTTGTCCCAATCAATGCGCACGTCTCCATATAAATTCGTCTATATGTCTCCAAAACTCTGGGAGAAGAAGCGAACCGAAAAAAGTCCGGAAGAAAAATAAGAATATTAAACGCGAGCAATAACAATATATGTGCCACGCCCCTGCAGGCAGGCTGCGCCTGCCTGCAGGGGCGTGCACTGGCTTCCATTGCGCAGCAATGGGAGCCAGTGCACCGGCACAGATAACTAGAAAATTCCTGCGGAAATTTTGACTGTGCCGGTGATGTGTGCGTGCTTATGTTGGTTGCGAGTTTGATGTCATAGAATTCTGCCACTCTAATATGCTCCTGTAATGCTTTAAGTGGTCATAATGTTTTGGCAGTCTGTTACTGTAATGCTGAAATGGAGTGGGGGGTCAGTGTCAGATTCTGCCACTGTACTATAGTCCTGTAATGAGAGAAGTGGTCATAATGTTTTGACAGCCTAATATTGTCATGCTAAAATGGAGTGGAGGGGGGTGGGGTCATAGAGTCATGTTCTGGCACCCTAATGTAGTCCTGTAATGCATTAAGTGGTCATAATGTTTTGGCAGCCTGTTACTGTAATGCTGAAATGGAGTTGGGGGTCAGTGTCAGATTCTGCCACTGTACTATAGTCCTGTAATGAGAGAAGTGGTCATAATGTTTTGGCAGTCTATTATTGTCATGCTAAAATGGAGTGGAGGGAGGCGGGGGGGTCATAGAGTCATGTTCTGGCACCCTAATATAGTCCTGTAATGAGAGAAGTGGTCATAATGTTTTGGCAGCCTTTTACTCTAATGCTAAAATGACGTGGGGGGACATAGTGTGAGGTTCTGGCACCCTAATATAGTCCTGTAATGCGTTAAGTGGTCATAATGTTTTGGCAGTCTATTACTGTCATGCTAAAATGGCGTGGGGGCGGCAATTATATATATAAAGAAAGAGGGAGAAAGGAAGGGAGGGAGAGAGATGGAGGGAGAGAAGGAAGGAGGGAGGGAGAGAGGGAGAGAAGGAGGGAGGGAGAGAGGGAGGGAGGGAGAAAGATGGAGGGGGAGAGGGAGGGAGGTGGGGGGGGGGGGGGGGTCATGGGGTGTTATGCCTCCCCATTGTAATAGACTGAGGAGAGTCCCTAATGTTTTGTCAATCTGTGTCTGTAATGCTATAGTGGGAAGGGGAGGGGGGGGTGATAATGTTATGGCAGATAATCTCCCTCTGTGTCCCTCAGCCTTCTGTGTGCACACCTGCGATGTGTTTGTTCATCAGGATCGGTTCAGTGTTCATAATGTTATGGCACTCTGCGTCTGTGTGAATGTGCTCCTCTCCTCCTGCATGCTCGTTAGGGGCCGTTGCCATGGTCACCAGGGGCACCTGCTGCTGAACTCTCCTTTTCCTTCTCACCTCTGCCTGAGTCAGAAAATCCCCCCAAAAAAAGTGAACCCCAGCTCGGCCGGTCCGAACAAACGGTCATAAATCAAAAACTACAAGTCCTATCAGGAAAACGAACGCATCGTGAGCGTCGGCCGAGGGTTTTCTACAATTTAGTGTTGTTCCCACGCGCGTACTCCCAAAATTGTGGCCGTAGTCGTTTTGGAAAGAAAGTGTGCGACTCGAAAAATCGTCGAAAAATCCCTCTCGGTTTCCACATACACACGCATGGGGAAAAATTCGAAAAGCTGTCGGCGCACTCCTCGCTCGGAGGAGCCTGCTGTCCCAACCGTACGTCCCACGTGAATAAAACACACATCATCTGAAAGGCAACAAAAATCCCTACGTTTTTATGTAGTTTTTATCTCTGTAGCTCAAAACCTGTGGCCGCCACGTGAGATTGAAACCTTTTTTTTTCAGAATTTCGACGAAACTCTGAACCTACAGTGCGGCTAGAGTGCGCCCATAGAGCCCCATTATAAACGACGATTTTTGAACTTTTTTCCAAAATGTCACCAAAACGTAAACTGCGACCCCGACCAAACCGTAAAAGCTATCGAAACGCCGTTTTCAGACAAACGAAGCTACACTTCCCGTGCCTCGTACAAACTTCAAAGCATTTTTCTACTCCAAAGCACGGCTGAGTGATCGCTCAGCAAAGCCAAGCTGTCCATTTTGGAATGTTGCCGCTTTTTTCCGGGCTTCTCCATTCACTTCCATGTTACGAGACGCGGGAATTTCGCCGTTTATTCTCGCCCCGTTGGACGGATCGCTTATGTGAGACATAGCACACTTGTCCCAATCAATGCGCACGTCTCCATATAAATTCTGCGCCTGCCTGCAGGGGCGTGCACAGATAACTAGAAAATTCCTGCGGAAATTTGGACTCTGCCGGTGATGTGTGCGTCATGATGTGTGCGTGCTTATGTTATGTGAATAGCTCCCGTTAGCCACCGAGCCCACAAGGGCAGGTACATGCAGCAGACCGCTCCCAGCTCCACCTGAAAGCCAGCATCAGCTTCACAATACCCACAAAATACATTCTGTACAACAAGTTAAATCAAATGGCTTCTACTGAAAGAACGAGGAAATCACAATAACTGCTTGTTAATCATAATCATTTTAATAATAAAAGTCATTGCTTCTATCTGAGCAACAGTTTACGGCACAGTCTTACATTTAGAAAAACATTCTATAATACTTAACACATTCAATACTTAACACATTGAGGCTGTAAGAAGGAAACAGTCATGAAGTGAAGACCTTCAAATTGTCCCTTTACTACAGCTCTTTGTCTCATGTTGGACGTCACTGCAGTCTGTCTGGATCGGCTGCAGGAAAACACAGACAAGTAGACGTGTCAAATAATGTTGTGAAACATAATTAATACAACTAACTAATTAAGTGTTCAGCTCATTATTTATTTCATTAAAAAAATTAAATATATTAAATTGCATGTGAATCATTTGTCTGTACACCCATGTTCCCAAGGCAGGCCTCATTCATTAAAGATGTTGCATTAACCGGGAGTCGAACCCTGGCCTCCGGTGTGAAAGCCCACGTTATTTGCCGCTCGACTATCCGCCAATACCTTACAACGTGTAAGACTGCCACTTTATATTTCAACTACAGTGCTGGTCTGTTGACTGTGATTAACTCCCTCCAGCGTCGCGGCGGATTAGCCGGTGGCTAAGTCCGCTAGCCTCCGCGTAAGGTCGCGGCTAGCTCGGAGCTAGCGGTTAGCGTTAGCCGCTGCTAGCTCGGAGCTAGCGGTTAGCCGCCGCTAGCTCAGCGTTAGCCGCTGCTAGCTCGCTAACATACATGAACTATGGTTGAAGGCTGGCCGTCGGCTGAATCATTGCAGTTAACGTCTGTTAGCAGTTTAGCTGTGTTGGGCACAAACACTTAACATATGGATAATTCTAGAAATTCACTTACCTAATACGGTGAAGGAAACGTGTCAGGGATGTTCTGTCAAGAGTTGCAGCAAAGCAGCCAGATATAATTTGTATTTAAAGTAAAGGAAAACGTCAAACATGACTGAGAAGTTGTCATTCAGTCAATGAGAGGAGCTATGATTAGCAGCTGTGTGAAAGCAACAACTGAAGGGTGTGTGTGTGTGTGTGTGGGTGTGTGTGTGTGTGTGGGGGGGGTGTTCTGCCTCCTTATTGTAATTGTAAGAGAGAGGAAGAGTGGAGGGAGGGAGGGAGGGAGATAGGGAGGGAGGGAGGGAGGAAAAGTGGGAGAAAGGAAGGGAGGGAGAGAGATGGAGGGAGGGAGAGAGGGAAGGAGGGGGGAGAGAGGGAAGGAGAGAGGGAGAGAAGGAAGGAGGGGGGGAGAGAGGGAGAGAAGGAGGGAGGGAGGGAGGGAGATAGGAGGGAGGGAGGGAGGAAAAGTGGGAGAAAGGAAGGGAGGGAGAGAGATGGAGGGAGAGAGGGAAGGAGAGAGGGAGAGAAGGAAGGAGGGGGGGAGAGAGGGAAGGAGAGAGGGAGAGAAGGAAGGAGGGGGGGAGAGAGGGAAGGAGAGAGGGAGAGAAGGAAGGAGGGGGGAGAGAGGGAGAGAAGGAAGGAGGGGGGAGAGAGGGAGAGAAGGAGGGAGGGAGGGAGACAGGGAGGGAGGTGGGGGGGGGGGGTCATGGGGTGTTATGCCTCCCCATTGTAATAGACTGAGGAGAGTCCCTAATGTTTTGTCAATCTGTGTCTGTAATGCTATAGTGGGAAGGGGAGGGGGGGTGATAATGTTATGGCAGATAATCTCCCTCTGTGTCCCTCAGCCTTCTGTGTGCACACCTGCGATGTGTTTGTTCATCAGGATCGGTTCAGTGTTCATAATGTTATGGCACTCTGCGTCTGTGTGAATGTGCTCCAGTATGGGGTGTTCTTCCTCCCCATTGTAATACACTGACAGACCCTAATCTTTTGGCAGATCGTGACACTTTTCCCTCCACTGTCTCAGCGCACCTGTTCTGTGCCTGCTCGTTGGGGGCCGTTGCCATGGCTACGCTATGCGTACATGATATTCTATATATTCACTCCCCTCTCTCCTGCACCCTAGAAATCTGTGTCAGAACAAACGCTCATATCTCGAAAACTACAAGTCCTATCGAGAAAACGAACGCATTGTGAGCGTCGGCCGAGGGTTTTCTACAAATTAGTGTGGTTCCCACGCGCGTGCTGCCAAAATTGTGGCCGTACTCGTTTTGGAAAGAAAGGCATGAGACGAGAAAAATCGTCGAGAAATCCCTCTCGGTTTCCACATACACATGAATGGGGAAAAATTGGAAAAGCTGTCGGCGCACTCCTCGCTCGGAGGAGCCTGCGGTCCAAACCGTACGTCCCACACATATAAGACACACATCATCTGAAAGCAGACAAAAATCCCTACGTTTTTATGTAGTTTTTCTCTCTGTAGCTCAAAACCTGTGGCCGCCACCTGAGATTGAAACCTTTTTTTTTCTGAATTCGGCCGAAACTCTGAACCTAGAGGGGGACTTAGAGTGGGCCCATAGGGCTCCATTATAAACGAAGATTTTTTAACTTTTTTCCAAAATTTCACCAAAACGTAAACTGCGACCCTGACCAAACCGTAAAAGCTATCGAAACGCCGTTTTCAGAAAAACAAAGCTACACTTCCCGTGCCTCGTACAAACTTCAAAGCATTTTTCTACTCCAAAGCATGGCTGAGTGATTGCTCAGCAAAGCAAAGGTGTCCATTTTGGAATGTTGCCGTTTTTTTTCGGGCTTCTCCATTCACTTCCATGTTACGAGACGCTCGAATTTCGCCGTTTATTCTCGCCCCGTTGGACGGATCGCTTATGTGAGACATAGCACACCATTCCCGATCAATGCGCACGTCTCCATATAAATTCGTCTATATGTCTCCAAAACTCTGGGAGAAGAAGCGAACCGAAAAAAGTACCAGAAGAAGCTATAAGAATATTAAACGCGAGCAATAACAATATATGTGCCACGCCCCTGCAGGCAGGCTGCGCCTGCCTGCAGGGGCGTGCACTGGCTTCCATTGCACAGCAATGGGAGCCAGTGCACCGGCACAGATAATTACGTGGTTAAAAAAAACAAAAAAAGAATGAGTACAATGTCATCATTACAAAAAAGAAAAAAAATATTTTATGGTCTAGAACAGGGGTGCCCACACTTTTTGGGCTTGTGAGCTCTTTGACTGACCAAGTCAAAGTGATCTACCTGTATATATATAGTCATAATAACAGCCATATTAATATTCATATTAATTGTTGTTACAGCGTTAAAGATGAATGTTTGTCTTGCTGTTTGTTTTGACATCTGAAAGTCCGGGGTAAAAAAGGAAGAAAAAAAAGATACTTTTTTTAAAATGACTTGTTTGTAGAAGTTTGTAAACAAAACATTACACCAGCTATTTTAATCCAGACCACAATCTTTCCATAATCCTAATTAAGTGGTTTGTATTGCTAAACCTAACCAGACCTTAAAGGTGACATACTCCTCTACAACAAGTTCACATAGGTCTCTGAGGTCCTACAACAGTGTTTTAAGGTGTGTTGCCCAAAACCATAGGTCCTGGATTTAATACAGCCATAAAAGTACTTGTACTATGCCCTACTGAAAACAGGTGATTGCACTGTATAGCCTTATATAGTAAAGCAACACAAAATGGTAAAACTTCCACATTTGATAATTTCTTTCTCCTCAAAACTACTTTCTCTCCATACCTAATCCTAATCTCAGGATTTACAGTTGTTCTTCCAAACATATGAACACTGCCTGAACTCCAGTGAAGCATGGTGAAAATGAAACTCTGAGAAGTAACACTGAACCAGGGATTCCCAAACTGTGGTGGGCGCAGTTTAGAATGTAACCTCTGTAAAACAATGGGAAAAATAAAGTTTCATGTCTTTGATTTCACTGCTTTGTCCCGTTAACGCGGCCCGCTCTTTCCACTGATTGTCTGCCGCGCTCAAACATTGCTGCTTTGGAGTGGAGCGGCTCTGAATGCTGTGTTCACAGTAAACAGTAGTAATTTTGTTATTTCAGTAAAATAGATTAACTGTGTCCCAAAAATGTTGCTACGCAAATGAGCCTTTTCACGTGTTGTCTGGTGCGCATGTTTTATTTTGACCATGCAAGCGCACCTACACACCAGTCATTTGCACCCCTGGTTATTATTATTGTTATTATTATTATTTACACTACACACTTTTCTCTTATTTTTAGCCCAGGCCAATGCTGTAATGACAGAGTCATCATCATCTGCACCCCCCTCATCAGCCACCTCCTCCTCTTCATCTGCCGACTCCAGATACTCCTCACCCTCCTCCTCCACCTCCTCCTCCTCAGATGATGAGAGGAAAAGAAGAAAACGGTACAAAATAGGGACAAAAAAAGAGCCATATCAAAAAGGGGGAGAAGAAGAAGAAGAAGAAGGTGGCAAAAGAAAAGACATCACTTGGCAGAAGAGGTGAATCATGGGGACGGTTTAGAAAAGTTTCATTGACGTTAGATTAGAAATCTTAAACATTTGTGCTTAGGCATGTACATTTTTTTTTTGAAAGTCTAACCACTGCATAATCGTTTAAAGGAGAAGTTCACAAAAAAAAACAAAAGAAAAAAAACACCAACATATTTTTCCTCTTTCCCAGAGTAATATCAATCCATCAATGTTGTCTGTGTGATATTGCAAGGTTGAATGGCATTGGGTTTGTGGTGCTCAAAGGGGGAAAAAATACATTGGACAAACTCAAAGGCAATGTTTTCTTACAGAAATCATGACCCAGTAATTCAAGATTATCTACAGTCATTGTTGTGAGCAGTTTCATAGAGAACTACTTTCTACCAAAGATGACTGCCATAATTTCAATGAAACTGTTCATGAGGTTTGTGGATTATCTTGAGTAACCATGTTTTGATTTCTGGAGAGAGATGTGCTTTTCAAATGTAATTATTGAGCTGATTTGTTTTACTACTGAATTAGATTACTGCAGTAGTAAGCATAGCAGCTAGATATGCCTACAAATATTAATACTTGTGATAGTAAAGGTGAATTACTAGCTGTGCCTTTAGGGTTTGTAAATTGATATGTCCCAGTACAGTAGTTGTGCGCTACTTTGATTTGATTGACCAGTTCATCCTTATTAACTAACTCTTCTCTTACTTTTGTAGCCTGTCGTCCCACGGAGATCATTGCCAGATACAAGAGGAAGCATACAACATTGGAAAGAAATTGGGTGAAGCATGTGCATTGGCTGGTGTAACAGAGCTGACGGTGAGATGTAAAGCACCAATCCCGGAGCTTGCCATAGCTTGCCCAAATAAGTTTGAAAAACTACTGGCAGGATTCTGTAAAAGTGATAAGATAGCTGACTTTGTCAGCAAATGTGAACACGTGATTCAAAATGATGCAGAAGTCAGAGCCAAAATAGCTGCAAATAAAGCAGTGGGTAAGCTCATACTATACACCAAGAGGGAGCAGAAGTAATCGGTTCGGCAGCAGTGATGTTACAAGTTACGTATGTTATGCAAAAAGCTTAAACATGACCATTAGCCACTGTACGTTTATTAAGACAGAATAGTAGGCTGCTGTTACATCATTGGCACTGTTATTTTTCCTTTCCTTATCTTTTCCTTTGGTCAGGCCAGCCATATTTTTTTTCACTGTAGGAACCTTAGGTCCTCTCAATTCCCCCCTCTCTGGAATGTGAATTTACGGAGTTGTTTTGCAGAAGAACTCTTCTAACAGATCAACCTTTTACACCCATAGCTATAAATTTGCCATGTCCAGATGCTGGACAGACCCACGCTAACGGAACTCCCTAATGCTGAGGACGTCACCTAAGCCAAAATAGACAGATTTACACTTCTGTGGAATTTCCCCACTCTGGTTTCTGGACTAATTAGTTCTGAATCGAAAGAACATTAATTCGATATCAGGAACTACAAAGACTGAATTAAATGACTTTTATTCCATGTGGATAAAGTCTAGAAGACTGAATGTTATTTTTATTATGTTTTAAGCTTGTGATGTACTAATCCTTCCTTTTCAGAGACACACACAGACAAATATACCAAACACTTGCTTGCTCTTCTCTCCAAGAGTGACCAAGGAAGTGGAACTGATAAGGGGTCGTAAATAACTTCCTCCCAGAACCAGACTCTCATCTGTATTTCTCTTCTCTAAAAAGAGCCTATGTTTGATAATATGACAATCGAAATTGCAATAACCAGGTAAGTTATATATTGTTGTTCAGGAAATGCTAACGATCACAATGAGACTATTTTGATCCTTGTACGATAAAGTTAGCCCAAATTCATATAATGGGTCACAGAAAAGAAGTATCAACATTGCCATCATGTGGCTATCTTTAAAAGTATTTTCCCTCTTTTAATCATTGTTTAAGTTAAAGCATGTAGAACTTTAGATATGTTCTTATGCTAGTAGCTATTGTGAAATCATCACTACGGGAATTGTTATTTTAGAAACACAATCTTTTAGTATTAGCAAATTGTCACTATAAAGAGTTCTCGAGTTTATTCATTTATTGATGCTTTTGAATTAGTTTGATTTCGCCGTTCATATACGTCATCTTGTTATGTTGTAATGTTGAGTGTTGTCACATACGAAAACATTGCTAACGAGCCATGATGAGTGATGGAATGGTTACATTTAATAATATAAAATAGGTTAAGAAGATCAGGCAATAAGACGTCTGAAGACAAAGGAGTGGGCGTTCTCTTCACTTTCCGCGCAAAGAATTTGGAAACCCGACCCAAACACGCCCCGAATAATTAACTCATAAAACCAGAAAGACGCTCCCCCTTCTCCGCACTTCTGCACTTCTTTGACTTTTTCTTTGACACTTTCTTTTACCACTTTCCTTTGCACTTTCTTTTGTACTTTAACTTTCTAGTACATTCTAGTTTTCATTTCCATTTTCCGTTTACGTATTTACGTTTAAACTTAGTAACTTGTTTTAAGAACAACTTGAATATTTCAAGCTCTGTTTGTTTCTCGTCAGATGTTTTTCCCTGACGTACGATTTTTATAGTGACGTAAATAGTTTTCTAGCTTTATTAATTTTTATACTCTACCAACCGAAGTACTAACCATCATCGTTCATAAGTTAGCCAGCGTAGACAGCTGGGATATCAGAGAAAGACCCAATCTCTTCGACGGATCAAGAAACCAAGAAGCTGTTGCCATAGCAACGATATCAAGAAGACGTGACGAGCCGGATTCTTTCTTCAAACACAAAGACATTGCCAAGTGTCGTCTACTGCCTTTGACTGAACACCTACAACGCTCTCAAGTGAACTGGGTGTTGAAGTTGCAAACCAAGCAACGAGTCCTATCTACCGGTCCAAGAGAGGCCCGCATCAGCTGTGCCGTTACCGTCACCAACTCGTCACACCGACGCTCCTCCATCACCGACGCCGAGAAGACTCTACGGAAAAGTAGGCTGAATCGTTCCTACCGCTTAAGACAAAGAGTTGGTGTCACTACTTTGAAACTCCCTACTAATATCTTTTAGAGAAGACTGATTAGATTAGGTATCATTCCTTTTAGATTAAACCTTAAAACATCTCTATCTTTCACCATCGCTCCAGAAATTAATAATTCCATACCTTATTATATTCGTTTTATTTGATTATCTATGCATATATTCTATTAGTCCCTCATTTACTCATAGTTGTCACTTTGTTAAATAAATATTCATTCACACTTAAGAAGTTGTTTGTGGTGTTGTTTACGGCAGAGAATGACTGGTAAAATTTGTAGTAAAGGATTCATCCTTCAGATATGCAAATTATTTAACCGAGACTGATAAACTGATTTAAACCGTGTTCTTCCTACGATAACAGGAGGTGGTGCCCCAACGAGACAATTTAAAAGTGTATGTTATCCTACATCACATTCATGTTAAATATTTTAAAATAATGTTTGCATGGCAATTGCATTTTTGTAATAATGGTTTTATTGATTATCTGTTGTGTTGATGTTTTTAAGTCTCTCTCTTTCTCCCATCCGAAAAAGGATCGACTGCTAAAGGAGCAGGAGAGCAGAATGGAGGAGCTGGATCAAAAGGGAAGACTAAATGAGGTGATTGTGACTGGCCTCAAGATTAAGCCCCTGACATATGCAAGGGCGGCTGCGGGCAGCCAGGCGAGTGAACATGATGAGTCGGAGACCCAATCGGTGGAGAAGCAAGTGTCCGAGTTCCTGAGTTCCAAAGGTATCACCGCGGATCTCAACAACATTGAGGCGTGCTACCTTCTGAGGTGATGCTGGAAAACGTGCTGTCATGCTGAGATTCACTAGCAGAAAATACAAGATCGCTCTGCTTAAGCAGGGCAGGAACCTAAAGGCACGGATGTCTACATTAACGAGAATCTCACCAAAAAGAATGCAAACATCGCCAGAAAAGCTCGTCAACTGAAAAAGGAGGGCAAGATTCAACACACCTGGACCGCGAACTGTAGAATCTACATCAAAACAAAGGGTTCAACACCAGAAGACATCAAGATAATGCAGATCAGGAGTGAGGATGACCTGGAGAAATACGACCGTCAAGGTATGGCCCACAAACACTCCATGACCACAGCACAGCAAAGGACAATGGTTCTGACACAGACGGATAAGATGAGGGAAATATCTGAAAGGATTGCTGAGCATGGAAGTGTGGAGTTGATTACAAGCCAGGATGTGAATCAAAGAATTACAGACACGAATGAAGGAATTGACCCGGATAATCACTTCTACTCTAATACAGTATGTCTGAAAAATGTCATTACTACACTGAAGATCAATATAGTGAGAGCGTGGAGATGGATGGGAAACTCTCACTAATACACTTCAACAGCAGGAGTTTATATACTAACTTCGATCACATCAAGGAATACTTAACTCGTTTCAAGGACCCCTTCAACATCATTGCCATTTCAGAAACATGGATTAATGAAGACAAAAGCATGGTTTTTTGCCTGGATGGATATAAGCTTGTATGTGTCAACAGGAGGAATAAAGGTGGAGGAGGAGTAGCCTTGTTCATCGACAACAACATCAAGTACGAGACGATACAGAACATGTCGAAAGCTGTTGATCACTTAATGGAGTGTGTAACAATCGAAATTCTTGTTAAGGATGGTAAAAATATAGTTGTAAGTTGTGTTTACAGAGCACCTGATTCAAAAATAGAAAAGTTCAATGATTGTGTGGGAGAATTATTCTCCAATACAAGCCAAAAGAGGGGTTTCATCTGTGGTGACCTAAATATTGATTTACTCAATCCAAGACAAAATACACTAACGGAGGAGTTCATTACTACTATGTATACTATGGGGCTACACCCCCTCATCACACGACCTAGTAGGATCACGAGACACAGTGCTACTCTAATTGATAATATTTTCACCAACATTATGGGGAATGACATAACAAGTGGTCTATTGATAAATGACATCAGTGATCACCTACCGATCTTTGCTATCTATGACAGGAAACATATTACAGGTCAAACACTGAACAAGAACAGACATGTGAGAATCAGAAGTGAGGGGGGAATGAAAACACTGAAAAATGAGCTACTGAGACAAGACTGGAGTAAGGTTTATAATGAAACAGATGTGAATGGGGCGTACGATTCCTTTTTGGAAATATTAAGAATGTTGTACGACTGTCACGCAGCAGTGTTTTGGTTTTGTGTTGTCTCGTCATTTCCGGTTTTATTTTGAAATTCTAACTCTCCTCTCGTTTCAGGTCACTTGCCCTTCCTCTTGTGTCACCGGTCTGATTGTCTTCCTGATTCCTGATTGTTTCCACCTGTTCCCCATTACCCTCGTGTGTATATATAGTCTGCGTTTTCCCCTGTCCTGTGCCAGTGTGTCATGTTTCCTGTCCATGAGTGTTCGTGTTCCCTGCCATTGTGTGTTCAAGAGATCGTTAAGTATATTCGTCTTGATTTATTTTTCGCTACGTTTTTACCTCCGTGGAGTGATTTTTTTTGTTGGATCTTTTTATTGTTACCAGAGACCTTGAGTGTGTGATTAATAAAGTGCCTCGAATTCTTCGACCCTCTGCATCTGAGTCCAGCTCTTTTGTACCTGCTTGTCAACGACAAATACTGTCCTGTGAAAATAAGACACAAAAAACAGAATAAGGAAGATAAACCATGGCTCACAAAAGCACTGATAAACGCTTGCAAGAAGAAGAACACACTGTACAGACAGTTTTTAAAACTTAGGACAATCCAATCAGAGTTGAAATACAAACGGTACAGAAATAAACTAAATAACATACTAAAGAATTGCAAGAAAGAATATTACAGTAAACTACTAGCAGATAATATGAGCTATACTAGAAAATTATGGGATATTATAAACAAAGTGACCAATAACAAAGCGGCTAAACCAAGCTACCCCCCCTACTTCAAGGACAATAACACCAGGGAAGATAATATTGGAGTCATAGCAGACAGATTCAATGAATTCTTTGTTAATGTGGGGCCAGATCTACCCAAGGACATTCCAGACTGCACTGACCTGAACTGGGACCACTTTGATAAAAAGGGAGGCAGAAACCCAAACCCTGTTTCTCACACCAGTGGAGACAACAGAGATTAGACACCTCAATACATGCGTAGCAAAAACATCTACGGATGTTAACGACCTTGATATGAGGCTAATCAAGTATGTCTTGGAGGGGATCATTTCACCTTTAACATACATTTGTAACTTGTCATTTCAAACAGGGACATTCCCCAACAAGATGAAAGTGGCCAAAGTTGTACCCTTGTTTAAGAATGGTGACATACATGAATTTACCAACTACAGACCAGTCTCAATACTACCACAATTATCAAAAATACTAGAGAAACTATTCAACAATAGGCTAGACAACTTCATCAACAAACACAATCTGCTCTACGACAGCCAGTATGGATTCAGAATGAACCATTCTACCGCTATGGCCCTAACTGAGTCTGTGGAAATCATCACTGATGCTATTGACCAAAAATTGCACTCAATAGGAATTTTCATAGACCTCAAAAAAGCATTTGACACCATTAATCATACAATTCTTATAGACAAGCTGGAAAGATATGGTGTTAGAGGAGAAGCACTGGATTGGGTCAGAAGCTACTTAAATAACAGATCACAGTATGTCAAGATGGGGGAATACACATCAACTTGCTTGAATATAGTCTGCGGGGTCCCGCAGGGGTCAGTATTGGGTCCAAAGCTGTTTATACTGTATATAAACGACATTTGTAAAGTGTCAAATATGTTGAAACTAATAATATTCGCGGATGATACTAATATTTTCTGCTCGGGGGATGACTTAAACCAACTAGTTGAAACAATCAATACTGAAATAACAAAGCTTCATGTGTGGTCTAATATAAACAAATTATCACTGAATCTGGGGAAAACAAAATACATGCTGTTTGGGAAAAAGGGCCGAAATACCAGCGTTAACATTCAAAAAAAAGGAATAAATATTGAAAGGGTTAACGAAAACAAAGTGTTAGGAGTGATCATCGATGATAGGTTAAGTTGGAAGTCGCATATAAAACACTTAAGAAGTAAGCTGGCCAGGTGTGTGTCCATACTTTGGAAAGCACAGACACTACTAAATCAGAATGCTCTTCATCTTTTGTATTGCGCACTAATCTCTCCTCACCTACAATACTGCATAGAGGTGTGGGGACACACGTATAAAAGCAATACACATCCCTTGTTAATACTCCAAAAAAAAGCAGTGAGAATCATACATCATGCCAAGTATAGGGCACACACAAATCAGTTATTTATCAAATCGAATATACTCAAATTCAATGACTTATCAAACTTTCGAACAGCTCAGCTAATGCACAAGGCCACTAAGAAAAGCCTCCCTCACAATTTGCAGTTACTAATCCAAGAAAGAGAGACGAGACATAATTTAAGGGGGAATCTAATATACAAGCGTAAAATGGTACGAACTACATTAAAATCCTTTTCTGTAACTGTTGCAGGGGTTAAGCAGTGGAATAAATTGGACGAGGAGGTCAAGAATTCAGTGAAACTGAGTGTCTTCAAAAAGAAATTTGTTAAATTAACCATGGAACGTTATACAGCGATGCAGAGTTAGTGCTGCTAAAGGTCATACGCATGTCAGCAGACACCTTGTTGAGACGGGATGTAAAGTAAATACAAAAACTCAATGTACCTAAATTTGTACTCTGTGTAATGGGGGCGGGACTAGATAAGCTTTGGCTTCTCCCGCTTTTTCCCTTTCGGCCAGGTCTCTTGTACTCATACTGATATTGATTTTGATGTGTGATGATGATTGAATTGACTTGCCGAAATGAATGAATGAATGAATGAATAAATAAATAAATAAATAAATCCTGTTTATTTGTAGTTCAGTGCTGCAAATCATCATTGACCGTTTGTTCAGAAATGTGTTTGAAGCTGATCATAAAAATCAACTGCAATTCTGTTATGGGTGAACAAATGACCTCTCCAAGAGATCACCAATAAAAGATTGGAGTCAAATAAATGTTAATTGATGGTTTACAAACAGCTTATTAATCATTATATAATCATTACAAACCCCAGTTGCAACTTTACAATAAATATTTAAGTAATGTTTATAGATGGTTTATAAACCAATTATTAACCATTTACAAACCTCAGTTAACTTACATTAATATATTATCTATTTGCATTTATAAATGGTCTATATACCATCTATAAATGGTCTATATGCTGCTTATAAATGATAGTTAAACATTAATAAACTATCTGTTTACCATTTATAAATGGTCTATATACCATTTATGAATAAATATGAAATAAATAAATGATGGTTATTGTAAAGTGTTACCCACTAAGCTCCTGCATGGATGATGAAGAGGAAAGGGTCGCCGCACTGGAAAGTGCCGCTGACACGTCCAAACTGAATGTCAAAGCCTGCTAGGAGAAAATACAAGTATGGTGTCAATTTAGTGCCAAAATAGAGACCACTCTCTGCGCGCTCACGGTCTCTGTATACGCGCTCGCGGTCTCTGTATGTGCGCTTGCAGTCTCTGTTTACGCGCTCGCGGTCTCTGTGTATACGCTTGCTGTCACTCTCTGTGCTTTCTGCTCGCTCGACTTTGCTGAGTTTTGGCACTTTGGAGGCGGGCACTGAATAGACGGCCCCGGAACTCCCCTCCTTTCTGATTGGCTATTACTAAGGATGCGTAAGGATGATGTGACATTTCCGGTTACATGAAGAAAACATTAGACAGTGGCAGTTGACATTTACAATGGCAGATACTAAGTTCACAAGGTGTTTGCTGGAGTTGCCGAAAGTATCTGTTAACGATATACGGAGGATCGTCCGGGCATCCAGTACAACACCACGTAGCAAATTAGACAAAGGCTTCAAATTTTACGTGTCTTCATTTATTTGCAACTTTGAAGGTAATTTGCTAATGCTAGCTAGCCTGAGTTAGAATCGTAGTTTTGGTGTTTTAAAGCATAATAACTTTCGCCCAAATGCATCCTAGGGTGTTTTTGTGAATGTAAACTTTCGTTTAAAAGCATAATTACGTCTGAAGCGCCACTTGCGAACGAAGCTTGTTCGTGTTGTCGTTTTCTGGTCAAATGGCCTTTTGAATGGGAATCGTAGGGGCGCTAACATTACTATTTTACAACTTTTAGCAAAGATATTAGCGAATCATTTGTCAAAAGTTATTGGAAGTATAATTCACATGAACCAATCAGGCTTCATCCCAAATCGTCATAGCTCCGATAATATTAGACGGCTAGTTAATCTACAGTGTTTTGTATATGATTCCTTCCATCGAACAATCGCTCTGTCACTAGACGCCGCTAAAGCTTTCAACTGCGTCGAAAGGCCTTATCTTTTGGAAACACTTGAAAGATTTAGCTTTGGACAAAATTTTATTACATGGATTAAAACTTTATATAATACTCCCTATGTTGGACTTCCGGTGACGCTAGAGACATGCCTGCAGCATAACAGCGGAGCTCCGCTGGACAAAATCACAGATAAGAGTGACAACAACGGTATTTTGACGCCAACACGCTAATTATCCATCTATGAAACATGAGTTCCGCCGCCGGCCAGAGGAAACAGGACAAATCCGACCACCAACGAGGAAAACAGGATAATAAGCCGAGTCAAACGAGCCCAACTAGCAAAACCAAAGCTAGCGGCGACATGTGCCAATCTGATACATCGATACTGGAAGAGTTGAGGAAACTCCGAAAAGAAAACCAGGATGGACACAACCACACCAAGCTGGCCCTCGATCGAGTTGAACAAACTGTTTCGGATATAAAAGAACAACTGACGGAACACGAAGAGAGAATAGGAAGACTAGAAGAGAGAATCGACGCGGCCGAAGATGCAGAAATGCGCCACCGTAAGGCACTGAGATATTTGCTACATCGCGACATCGATCTCACGGCAAAATGCGATGACTTGCAAAACAGACTGAGAAGAAACAACATTAGGATCTTTCAAATCCCAGAAGACAGTGAAGGGAAAGACATGCCCGGATTTATTAAGGACCTGCTTCAGAAAGAACTCAAACTACCACCAGAGCTGGACATTAAGATCGAAAGGGCACACCGCTCCCTGGTGGCCAAACCAAAAGACGTTACAGCCCCTCCAAGATCGATTATACTGAGATTTCTGGATGCAGCAGTGAAGGACACGATCATAAAACAGGCGTGGAGCCAGGGTCCAGTCCTCTTCCAAGGCAAACGGATCTACTTTGATCAGGACTACTCTCCAGATCTACAGCAGAAACGGATGAGGGTACATGAAGTTGTTAAACAACTCAAAAAGAAAAACATACAGGCGAGGTGCCTATATCCAGCACAGTTACGTATCAAGCTGAACACTGGAGAGAAGACATTTACATCCCTGACAAAGGCTGCGACTTTGCTGAAGGAGCTGGGAGTTGACGTGCGCTACCAGGAGAGGGAGCACATCATGGAAGAACTGAAGGATGGATGGAGGAGCCATGAGAGAAAAACAAAGAGAACATTTCTGTCATCAGCTGACTACAAGGCGCTCCTGCAGGAGGAAGACTGAAGTGACATCAGTGTCACTGAGAGTTAAGAAAAAAAAAAAAAAAAAAAAAACTGTGTGTATGTATATGTGCACATATAAAGAGCGTCAATAAGCTTTTTCCTCCTTTTTTTAGGAGAGTTATTCGAACAAATATTGTTGTCACATAGCAAAGCTATATGTTAAATAGTCCAGAAGGAGACTATGCCTGACCACATGAGTGCAATACACTCATCCGGACCTCTTTTGCATTTTATTGTAACATTGGTCACACTCGTACTTCATGTACTTGTTTCCACAGAGGGGGTAAGTCACACCTCTCTGCCTCAATACCATCGGGGATCTGACGTAGTTTTAGTTAAATTCCAACGTCAGAGTGATGTAGTGGAAGATCAGTTTTATGTTCTTGTTCTGTGTTCTCTGTTTTTCCTGACACGAGGTTCAGACAACGTTTTGTTAATGCTTAGACTTATATCGATATCTAGGTCCAAACAGGTGGGGAGATATATTACAGAATCACACGGAGACCATGGCTGAGTTGAATTTTATAAGCTACAACATAAGAGGAATTAATCATCCCATCAAAAGGAAAAAAATTCTGGGACAATTAAAGAGACTGCAATGTTCGGTAGCTTTAATCCAGGAAACGCACTTGTCGCAGACTGAACACTTAAAACTAAAGAGAGAATGGGTAGACCAGGTCTACAGTGCATCATGTGGGAGAAAAAAGAAGAGAGGGGTTGCTATATTATTTAATAAAACTGTGTACTACAACAATGAGAAAACTTTCCAAGATGATGAAGGTCGGTATGTTATGGTGATAGGCACAATAGGAGGAATAAAGATAACCATACTTAACGTATATGCCCCAAACGAAGACTGCCCCCACTTCTTCAAAAAGATAGCAATCCTATTAGCCGATAAAAGTGAGGGGGTCATAATAATAGGTGGTGACTTTAATTGCACCTTGGATTCAAAATTGGATAGGTTACCTGCAACAAAACAATCTCAATCCAAAATGTCCAAGGGGCTTTCAGACATGATGAAGGAACTTGGTCTAGTAGACATATGGCGACAGTTGCACCCTAATGAGAGAGATTTTACTTACATATATGTCTCAAGTACACGGAAGCTACTCAAGGATAGATCTCTTTTGTATATCAAAAACTGAGTTATATAGAATAAAAGAAAGTACACTCGAACCTATTTCTATCTCGGACCATGGGCCTGTGACCATGAAAATTAACCTAGGAATAGACAATCATCTCTATAGTGACTCAAAACAGAAAACGGAGTCACTGAGAGGCTAAGTGAGGGAGCATTGCACTGCTGACTCGCTACATAAACAACAGAGCCATTTCCGTGTTTTCCGACTGAGTGCGTATTTATTTCCAACGTCCAACAAACAGACAAACAAGGCAAGGCACGGCAAGATGTTCAGGTACTCAGTTTATAGTTGGATTAAGCGGTCAACAAAAAATACGCTCTCCCTACTCACCCCCTCTCTCACCCGCCGCCGCGGTAAACAGGTGTATATATGCCCATTCATTCAATCACTCAATCACTGCTCCTTGACCACACCCCCCGTGACGTGCATGAAAGGTGCAAAACTGACAGCTGAGGCCAAACACAAACACAAACCCGACTATCTCAGCATATGGCACCAACAACCTCAGATACTGGAGACTTAATGTTTCACTACTAGCAGATATGAATATCAGGCAGGAACTAAAAGAAGCCCTGAACGAATACTTCACTATAAATGATGATGGCGGTGTCTCTCCCTCAACTGTATGGGATGCCGGTAAGGCCACAATGAGAGGGAAGATTATTTCCATAGGATCTAGAATTAAGAAACAAAGGTTGGCTAAACAACAAGAACTAGAAGAGGAAATAAAGAAAATAACAAGGGAACATAAACAATTTGGAAAGAAGGATACTTTAAAAGACTTAAAGAAAATTAGACAACAACTAGAGGTTCTGACATATAAGGCAGAGGCAGCTCTGAGATATACTAATAGGAAATACTATGAAATGGGGAACAAAGCCAGTAGGCTACTCGCCTTTCAACTAAGAAAAGCCCAATCTAGCCGTGCGGTCCCCAAAATTAGGAACCCTGAAACCAGTCAGATAGAGACCGATCCCACTAAAATATCAAGCTCATTTGCCACATATTGGGCGGTAACTGGTGCACAGGAGGGGATCCTTTCCTTCTTTATGTATCACTGTTAATATGGCTTCAGACCATGAATTTGGGGGGTTTCCCGATTTTAGAACATAGTTATATAACTTACATAACATGGGTGTGAGTTCATTCATAAATATTTTATAATATTCTCCAGAGAAGCCGTCTGTTCCTGGTGTTTTGTTGTTTTTAATTTTAGCTATACTTTCTTTAATTTCACTCTCTGTGATGGGTTTTATTAAAAGTTCTGCTTCCTCATTTGATAATTTATTCATTTTAAGGGGTCTTAAAAATGTCAGAGTTTTCTCTTCCTTAAATTCTAATTCTTCAGCCCTATATTTCCTGTGGAGCGCCATACTACATCTGTTGTTGTAGTCTCATCAGCCTGCCCAGTCTCCATGGAATCCTGCTGTTATCCACTCCTACCTGAATGAACAATTCTCCAACCTGCCTATGATTCCTCTTACATTTTCAAACTGACATCATTAGTTTGTATCATAGCATCCAACTTGTATGCTTTAGTCAGATATGTGTATTGATGACAGATGTATGTTTATCTTGCTGTTCTCTTTCTCTGTCTGTACCCGGCTGGCCTTTGGCAGATGGGTCCCTCCGTATGAGCTGGGTTCTGCTCAAGGTTTCTTCCTGTTAAAAGGGAGTTTTTCCTTGCCACCGTCGCCTTGAGGCTTGCTCTGGGGGTTTCAGGCCGGGTCTTGCGACGATTTGTATTGTTATTGACGCTATATAAATAAAACTGAATTGAACTGAATTGAAGTCCGGCATAAAAAGTTCCAAATCTCTGCAAAATTGGCTATTTTGGGGTCGACCACTGAACTTCAGGACAGTGATTTTTTTTGTATTATCAGAAAAGGTGGATTATTTTGGCTCTGACAACAGTTAAACAGATACTACTAAGACACTGGAGGAGAAAATACCCACCTCCTTGAAGAATGGACTACAACAATGGCACAGGTATCTTACGAGAGGGTGATATACTCTCTGCTGGACAAACTGGATCAATATATGTTTACTTGGAGCCCTTTTCTGACTGGCTGTTAATGGTTGCCTTGATAATGCCGTGCTGTCTATGATTTATAGCACCTATGAATTAAGAAGCATCAGTGTGGTGGCTTATGTGTTGTTGTTTTTTTATACTCAACTCACAAATTTAGGGAGTAAAATTAGCTGGCCTTGATGGCTCTTTGATTGAGGTATCTGTATTATTTGTTTGTTTAAAAGTTCAATAAAATGTTCATTACAAAAAAGAATCATGGTTAAAAGAAAGATTAAATATAACTAGAAAATTCCCGCGGAAATTTTTGAAGTGCCGAGTGGGCTGTTGCCATTAGCTGCTAATGTTGGCAATTAGCATGATGCGCTAGCCACCAATTTTAACATTGGTTTAGTGTTAGCATGACTTTTAAGCCACTAAAAATTAAGTACATGCTAATTGCTAACATGCTAATTGCTAATATGCTATTCGCTAACATGCTAATGCTGCCACTAATGCTACCACCAAATTCTACCACTATAAATTAGCATTAGCCGCTAATGTTGGCAATTAACATGATGCGCTAGCCACTTATTTTAACATTGGTTTAGTGTTAGCATGTCTTTTAAGCCACTAAAAATTAAATAGATGCTAATTGCTAACATGCTAATTGCTAATATGCTATTTGCTAACATGCTAATGCTGTCAGTAATGCTACCACCAAATTCCATCACTAAAAATTAGCATTAGCCGCTAATGTTAGCAATTAGCATGATGCGCTAGCCACTTACTTTAACATTGGTTTAGGGTTAGCATGTCTGTTAAACCCCTAAAAATTAAATAGATGCTAATTGCTAACATGCTAATGCTAATATGCTAATTGCTAATATATAATTGGGGGCGACTGTGGCTCAGTAGGTAGAGCGGGTTGTTCACGAACCAGAGGGTTAGCGGTTCGATCCCCGGAATGTGCCACATGTCGAAGTGTCCTTGAGCAAGACACTGAACCCCCAGTTGCTCCCAGTGCGTGGCACTGGTGTGTGAATGTGTGCGTGCTTGTGTGAGTGAATGGGTAGATGTGTCTCTGACTGTAAAAGCGCTTTGAGTACCAATAGGTAGAAAAGCGCTATATAAAAGCAAGGCCATAATATGCTATTCGCTAACATGCTAATGCTGCCACTAATGCTACCACCAATATCCATCACTAAAAATTAGCATTAGCCGCTAATGTTAGCAATTAGCATGATGCGCTAGCCACTTACTTTAACATTGGTTTGACGCGCTAGCCAATGACAGACAGACACCTGTCATTGTTCAACTTGGGTGCCAAAAGCCAAAATGGCCAGTTACTTCAGTTAGAAGTTTCCCGAGTGGGCTGTTGCCATTAACATTGCCCCAAAATGGCCGCCCCACAGACCAGTTGCTTATGTCAGTTGGAAATTTCCCGCCTCTTTCTGTAGAGCCCCTCCTCTTCTGCTGCGTGTGAGTTGTCACGGTTACCAGTTTGAATTCCAGTTACGAAGACAGGCAGAGAGAGAAAAAATGCTGAAACCACGCCCCCGAACAGGAAGGCCTTGTGGCCAAACCGTGTGTCCAATCGTTGAACCGACTTCACTTTGGGCATCTTGAGGCTTTCCTGAACGTCTAGATATGCGGTTTGTGGGTAAAATGTAGAAATGTGAGCTATTTAAAGCGATTTAAAACAAAGGATTGCTTCTGCTTTCCTCCACAAATTTAACATTGCAGTCTATGGAGCGAGGAAGGGGTTTGCTGGCGCATCTTTGCGTCTCACGCCAGAAGTATAAGACTTACAGCTTTAGCAGACAAATTGTGAGCGAGAAGACAAATTTTCCTACGTTTCTATGTATAAATTATGTCTGTGGTGTGAAATTTGTGGCCACGGGAGCAGTTTCTGTTTTATTTTTTGCCTAATTTTCGTCTCTACTCTACACTCTAGCTGATGATGTCATCCACTCTGGCGCGAACATTACGCGCAATACACACCCATTATAAACCCCGAAATTTGAGTAAAACCCTACACCGCTTTGAGGCTTCATAGTTTAAAAACGGTAAAAGGTGTCGATAAGTGAAGGGAATCGCTGAAGAGAAGACAAGAGTGTCTACGTTTTAAAGTTTAAATGAAGTGTCTGGGTGAAAGTATGCCAGAGCAGTTGATTGTAGAAAATGCCTGTTGATTTTTCGGGGTCTCCCATTCATTTCAATGGGAAATTTTTCGCGTTTTTTCGCGAATAAATTCGCGAAAAACTCACCGATCGCTTATCCAAGTAATAGCATAGGATTCGGGATCAAAACACACGTTTCGATATATCATGTGTTGGGGTCCTCTCGCCGGTTTGGGCCACATTAATCGGCGAAAAAGGGCAGAAAATGAAAAATAAAACTGCAAAGAAACACGCAGAAGATCAAGAGTGGCCTCGTGTCATAGGCACTCGGCACTAATAAAATAAAACAAAAATAAATAAATAAAAACTAGTAAAATAAAATTAGACAGTATAAGCAAATGTACAAATTAGCATATTAGTATATAGACAAATGTACAAGAAATAGAGATGAAGAATATATATTATATACACAGGGATGATAGTAAGGTGCGATAGTGTCCATTACCATGACTAACTTGGAGTTATGGTAATGGTAAATGGCCTTGCTTTTATATAGCGCTTTTCTACCTATTGGTACTCAAAGCGCTTTTACAGTCAGAGACACATCTACCCATTCACTCACACAAGCACGCACACATTCACACACCAGTGCCACGCACTGGGAGCAACTGGGGGTTCAGTGTCTTGCTCAAGGACACTTCGACATGTGGCACATTCCGGGGATCGAACCGCTAACCCTCTGGTTCGTGGACAACCCGCTCTACCTACTGAGCCACAGCCGCCCCAGTTATCTGTTACAGAAGATGAGTTGTTGTACAGCTGGACTGAGAATGGTATAAAGGTAGTCCTGTAGCATTCAGTGTGGGAGCAGAGCTGGATCAGTCTGTTTGAGAATGAGCTCCGCTGCCCCTCTATTGTCTGGTGTTGTGGATGTGACAGATTGCCCATGATGGAGAGCAGTTTGTCTGGTGTCCTCCTGTCCCTCACTGAAACAAGCGTTTCCAACTCACTGCCAATGAGATGACCAGCCTTTTGGATCAATTTGGTGATCCTACTAATGTCCTTTTTGCTGGTCCTGCTCCCCCAACAAACCACAACAAAGTACAGGGCACTCGCAACAACGGTCTGGTAAAACATCTGAAAGACCTCAGCTTCCTCGGGAAGTAGAGTCTACTGAGTCCCTTCTTGTACACAGCATCACTGGTGTCCCTCCAGTCCAGTCTGCTGTTCATGTGTACACCCAGGTACTTATAGTGGTCCACTATTTCCACATCCAGGCCCTGGATGGTGATGGGCATTGCTTGGTGTCCTCTTCCTCCTGAAGTCAATGACCAGCTCCTTGGTCTTGTCCACATTCAGGAGGTTGCCTGGGACCACTCTACAAAGTCTCCGATCAGTGTCCTGTACTCCTCCTCATGTCCATCACTAATACACCCAACCACTGCAGAGTCATCAAAGACATTCTGCAGGTGGCTCACACAGCCCTTTCCACCATCCAGGTGAGAGTGAGCACGGTGCAGCCGCAGACACATCTGTACATCAACTGTTCAGAGGAGATGGCATCAATCAGGCCTTTATGGTCAAATAACTGTTAGAAAACCACAACTAAGGAAAAGCAACAAGAAAAATAGATTTGTTTGGGCCAAGAAACACAAGGAATGGACATTAGACCAGTGTAAATCTGGGCTTTGGTACAAGCTCTAGATTTTTGGTTCCAACCACCATGTCTTTGTGTGACACAAAAAAGGTTAACAGATGGTCTCCACGTGCATGGTTCAAACCATGAAGCATGGAGTAGTTGGTGTGATGGGGCTGAGGTGCTTTGTTGGTGACACTGTTGGGGATTTCAAAATTGAAGGCACAACACAGTTACCACATCATCCTGCAGCAACATGCTATCCCATCCGGTTTGCATTTAGTTGAACCATCATTCATTTTTCAACAGGACAATGACAAACACACCTCAAGGCTGTGTAAGGGCTATTTGACCAAGAAGGGGAGTGATGGAGTGCTGCACCAGATGACCTGGCCTCCACAGTCACCTGACATAAACCTAATCGAGATGGTTTGGGATGTGATGGACTGCAGAGTGAAGACAAAGGGGCCAACAACAGCTCAGCATCTCTGGGAGCTCCTCCACAACTGTTGGAAGACCATTTCAAGTGACTACCTCGTGAAGCTTATCGAGAACGCCAAGAGTGTGCAAAGCAGTAATCAAAGCAAATAGCTATTTTAAAGAATCTAAAATATGAATCATATTAGAGTTATTTCACACATAACTTTACTACACAATTCCATATGTGTTGAGTCATAGTTTTGATGCCTTAAGTGAGAATTTGTAATGTAAATAATCATGAAAATAAAGACAAAACATTAAATGAGAGGGTGTGCCCAAACTTTTGACTGGTAGTGTTGATGTACCTGTCAGGTAGGGGTTGAAAGGTAAGGGGGTTAGGACTCACAGGGCTGAGGCAGGAGTTGGTGAAATGGTTTTTAATTAAGAAAAAAAAAAGCTAACAAAAATTAAAAGCACTACAGACGTGGCAGACTATCAAAAAATGCACACATAAATGCCAGTCTTCATGTGTGCATAAAACTTTGGCATTTTGGTAATGCGACCTCCGCTTTTCATAGTGCGACCGGCTGCTGGGGCCTTTGGGAACGCATCGCTCTGCCAGAAGCCCTTCCTGGGTGCGCTTGCTTGTTCCTTTCGGTATATCCTCAGTTGTTTGCTGTTTAGCGCCTCTGTCACTTGCTACCTAGCTGATTATTCTCTGGTGTTTTGGTGTAGCTGCGATTGACGCGCAGCATGGCTCGTTATTCCTCTGTTCTCTCTGGGGCGTTAATGTAGCGTGCAGAGTGGCATGTACATGTTTATTTTAAAAATGTTGATTGTAATTGTATTAATTTGTGCATTAAACTGTATGTCCTTTTTGTAGAGGCCCTGGTAAATCCTTGGCCCATATACAGCCACTGTGCCCTGGATCTGTTAACGTGACCAAATGTTATTGGGGCCACCTTTGGCTTGGTCTGCTCAGAGTATTGCCACATTCATAAGCCTTGTTTCTTGTTTGTTGGTTAGGTGTGGTGGCCCAGAGGCGACAGTCCAGTCCTTGGTGGTGGTTCCCTTCACAATTTCCTTTTTTGTTTTGATGTGTGAGTGCAGTGTCACGGGTGTTTTAAGTTAAGGACCATCCTTTTGGTTTATTCCTGCCGACTGGTAAGCCCCAGCCCTCTCCCTTGACTTTTACTCCTGCCTGGTGCTAATTTTATGTGATTATTATTAGTATTATTGTGGGTAACTGGTGTGTGGGAGCTTTGGTTTATTACTTTTTTTAATAAAGTATTTTCTTAATTTAAACCGTCTCATGCCCCTGTGGTATTGTTGAATCTGTGTGTCCTACTGAAGTAAACGATTAAAAGAAGTTTAGGATATTCTGCGAATGGTACTACCGCGTTGTTGCAACATTCATTTCCTTGCCCATGCCACATATGCTCAGAAGATTAAATGATAACAGGTTTTGAGACTACTTAAAGATGGATACAGACCCCTGCTAGGATTGTTTGGTATGCAGAAGCATGTTAGGTATGTATTTGTGTGCAGCTATGCATGTATGGACGTATATGGTGCACGTAAAGCTTCATGTTCACGAGACAAACATATGTTGAGTATGTCATCAGAAATACTTAACTGTACACTACCTGTTCTGTATGAAGTTAAGGAAGTTTGGAAGTTAAGTTTACCAAGTGATGAAAAGTTCAATAATTCAAAAAAGAAGGTTGCAATTTGTGTCAAGTTCTGACTTATGAATTAATGAATGTTAGTTGTACTACGTATACAGCTAGTAGTAATTGAAGGTGCAGTAGTAAAGTCTTACAAAACTAACTTTCTGTCATATTTTCTGAAACTGACCCTATGTTCAAGTATAATTGCATGAAGCGGGTCATTTAAAAAAAAAATGGCTCCTCTGGCCCGGAAGGGCTAGAGCCTGTAGCGCGATTTGCAAGACATCCAATGCTCCACATTCAGATGCACCAATTAAGCCCAGGGGTGTATCTAACAGAGTGTCAATCACTGCTCATGGACACGCACTTCATAGCGCCCTCCCCTCCCCCGCGCACGTGGTGCACAGTCATATATCTACCACATAGCAAATTGATAAATCTAAACCACGGTGTGTGTGTGTGTGTGTGTGTGTGCGTGTGTTTTACCTTCATTATAAATGGCAGGTCATTAGTGTAATAGTGCGTCTGATGAGCATTTACAGCAGCTAATGTCAGTAGATACTCATTACGAGCTTCAATCAAACGGTCGTCACACTCTTTCTGCCTGGCAGTGAGCTGCAAACATATACACAATAACCATCTTAACCATCAGAGCTGATTCAGATTTTTATCCCAATTCTAAAACCAAACCAGGAAACAGGGCAGTCTCATAAGCACCAAAGAACAGTACATTACCTTAGCAGTCATCTTTTGAAGTCCTGTTTTGAAATGGAAAATCCCATGTTCACTCTTTCTGGCTCTGACAGACAATGGAAAAAAATGAATATATATATATATATATATATACACATACACACACACATATATATATATATATATATACATACACACATATATATATATATAAGGGCTTATATGTGATATTGCAGTTGCACATGTCTGTTAGGGTGAAATGTGCCTCTTTCTCTTACACAAGCTGACCTGGTCTGTGCATCAGTCGCTTTCTCTCTGGCAGCAGTGGCAATGTGATTAAGTTGGTGATAGCTCTTCTTGACCTTGTGTAGTTCCCGTAGAGCATCCACCACTTCGCCCTGTACCCGCTGGAGCTGTTCTAAGCCCTAACGCACGCATGCACACACAAAAGTTTGGTTGCTATTTGATGCGAGGGTTTGAGTGTTTGATCTGTGTGTATACTGACTCACTCTCTTTACGTGTATGTCCTTTGCATTGTGGAGACTTTTGGAGGCTTGTACAATCAGTTGATTGTATTCCTCCACAGCAGCAAGGCGTAACATGGCAGTCTGAGCTGAAGCGTCTACCATGGACCGCCACACAGCAAACACACTACTGCAAACACACACAGCAGTATTAACAGACAATTGACAAGAGGTTAGGGTTTATCTGTGTGTGGTGGAAGAAATCCGTTGCATCGGTTTCTGGATGTTAACACAACAAGCAAGTTTCAGTAGGAGTTCCTATTTAAATCTCAACTTCCCACCAGTCCCATAGAACTGAAGAAGCTACTCGGAAGGAGAAGTGAAACATCTTCTCAAAAAACTCTACAAGTCCAGTTGCCTTTTTTGGATCTTTATGACCTAGTATCTTCTATTATCCTGATCCTCTAGAGGGCTGTGGATGGATTGGAGCCTAAATGGTAAATGGCCTTGCTTTTGTATATAGTGTTCTACCTATACTCAAAGCGCTTTACAGTCAGAGACACATCTACCGCTCACAGAAGCATGCACACATTCACACACCACTGAGGAGCAACTGGGCGTTCAGTGTCTTGCTCAAGGACACTTCAACATGTGGCACATTCTGGGGATCAAACCACTAACCCGCTGGTTCGTGGACAACCCTCTCTACCTACTGAGCCACAGCCGCACCACTATCACCCAGGACAGGTTGCCAGTTTGTCATAGCATTAATACAGAGAGACAAACTATTCTTTCTCACACTCAGAACTATAGGCAATTTAATTCTTTAATTCTTGCTCTGAGGCATCAGTGCGGACCACTACACCACTGTTCCACCAGTATAAATACAATATGTAACCTTAAAGTCAACTATAAGTCTCTGCACATCTGTCTACATATTTTGGCTGACACACTTTCTGTACTTGCTGAAAATGTCATCAGTTTGGGCTGAGACACCACTGTAGTGGAATAACATCACCATCATCTATCCATCTATATAAAACAGCTGTGTATAGTACAACATTTGGGTGTTACCCAGATGGGGTGCCATCTGTATTTCCTCTTTGCCAGTCTTTCTTTTGGTAGTGGATGGCTAACCTCTGAAGAGCCTGAAAAAGCAAAATAAAAAGAAGGACAGAAAGGCCTGGTGATAAATTGGTTTTCTTGTTATTTCATTTTGACGTCTTTGTTTCTAAACTTACATTAGGTGTGTACACTCAGACCCATTCGAGAAACCTCGAAAAGAGAAACTAAAGGCAAATCTCTAGTTACAATAACAATGGCATAACAGTGAACAGTAACTGTAATACACACACACACAAAACAGTAAGGAGTAACACAGTTCAAGAAACAACACAGCACTCTGCTATTAACACGGGAAATCAATAAATAATGGACATTTTCAGTAAAAAATGAAAGGTGCCAGTAACAGTGGACTAGAATAGACTACACTCACCTGACCATACTCTCTCTCTATAGCTGCTCGTTGCTTACTGAAGGACCTGGGAGAACACACAGAAAGACATGTCACATGGTAACATGTAATTTAAAACTTATTTTGCACTTTTGCATTCATCTGTCTTGATAGATCCTGTGGGAGGATTTACAGTCTGGCACAAAGCATATTGTACCTGATCTCCTCCAGCAGTTCAGAGTCCTGGTGTTGTTTGGCCTGCAATTTGTTGAGTTGCTCTGAGAACACCTGTTTCACCTGTTGGGTCTCCTTAACCTGCACATGATCACAGTTAGAAAGGTTTAGGTACTATCTTTTAGATACCTCAAATGGCTCACATTCTACACGATTTCCTTTGATCATGCAATTTAATCATTATATGTCAGAAAAAAAGTTAGTTACAGAGATGCAATGGTAAAATAAAGGGTAACACTTGACAGTGTCTACATTAGAGTGACATGATACTGTCATAACTATGACATGACACTGTCATAAGTGTCATAAACTTTATAAACATGTCATACACTTTTATGACCTCTATCATTAAGTGTCATTCAGTTTTTGTTATGACAAGTTGACATTGCTTGGGCTGTCTCGATTATGACAATTTGACATTAATCAAAGTGACATTACCAGAAGTTGTCTTGGTCATGACAAGTTGACATTAAATATGTTTGGGACGTCTTTGTGATGACAACTTGACATTAAGCAGGATGACATTACCAGAGGATGTCGTTGTCATGACAACCTGACATTAAATTTGTTTGGAGTGTCCTTTCTAGTACTTGGTCAGATAGATGTGTGTCTGACATGACAGGATATTTCACAAAACTGATTGTCATGACACCAATATGACAGTGTAACGAATACATTCTTTGACCTAAAGTAAAGTGGTACCATTTTGATTTGTCATTAAGATATCATGAAGGATGACTGACTGTCATGGCACCATTATGACAATGTAACGAATACGTTCTTTGACCTAAAGTAAAGTGATACCATTTTGATTTGTCATTAAGATATCATGAAGGATGACTTACTGTCATGACAACATTATGACAGTGTAACGAATACATTCTTTGACCTAAAGTAAAGTGGTACCATTTTGATTTGTAATTAATATATCATGAAGGATAAGGGCTGTCATGACACCATTATGACAGTGTAACGAATACATTCAAAGTTTTTGTGTTAATACGTTGTCAAATTACTCCATTTAAGTTGATATAACTCCTTTCTTTTACTTTCCTTCTACTCAGAAAAGTAAATTCAAATTGTTACCTCAAATTTGAGTATAAGCAACTTATATCATTTAAGTCAGAATAAATTAGACATGGCAATTCCAGTTTTACTGTCAAAATGCATTTATTGCTACCAACATAAATATCAATAACAATTTTTATCACAGCAATATCAGGTGAAGGATGCTGAAAACACTAAAGCCCTGCCAAATATATACACTTAAAGAACAGAAACCATCTGATCAACATTCACTCAGTTCACCTTGTGAAAAATACCCGAGATTGTGAGTAGATCAGCCCCATTAGCAAGGCACAGGCTCTGGGTTGATCTACGTCTTCCAGGACTTCTGTTCCCTCAACCACAGTCCGTGCGCTGGCTGGATCTGACAGATGTGGCACCTCTGGTTACAATGATCTTCAACACTTCAGTGGTGAGATCTCCATCAACCTAGCATAAATAGATCATAATCAATGTCAGAATTAAACACAACAATTAAAAACAAGACTAACACAAGGTATAGTTTTTCTGTGTTGGAATTACCTACCTACCAAATGCTCCTTAAAGAGATTATCCTCCCTTTCTCCGAGGTACACCACCAATCCACAGATCGCAGCCTCTGCTCATTTCCACAGCATCATCCTGTGAATAAGACGACAAAAATGTTAAACTACTCCTACTACATAACTACTTTGCTCATGCACACACAGAAATAGTAATATTTCTTCAATCATTTCGATTAAGGCGCTATGGCCCGTTAACGGCTAACAGTTAGCGCGTCTCTGTTAATTAGTGCCGAGTGCCTATGTCAAGAGGCCCCTCCTCCCATAGGGAGGAGGGGCCTCGTGCCATAGGCACGAGGCCACTCTTGATCTTCTGCGTGTTTCTTTGCAGTTTTATTTTTACTTATTATTATTCATTTTCCGCCCTTTTTCGCCGATTAATGCGGCCCGAACCGGCCAGAGGACCCCAACACATGATATATCGAAACGTGTGTTTTGATCCCGAATCCCGGGCTATTACTTGAATAAGCGATTGGTGAGTTTTTCGCGAATTTATTTGCGAATTTATTTGTGAATTTATTCGCGAAAAACGGCGAAAAATTTCCCATTCAAATGAATGGGAGTCCCCGAAAAAAAAAGAAAGATCAACAGGCATTTTCAACAATCAACTGCTCTGGCATACTTTCACCCAGAGACTTCATTGAAACTGTAAAATGTAGGCACTCTTGTCTTCTCTTCAGAGATTCCCTTCACTTATCGACACCTTTTACCGTTTTTAAACCATGAAGCCTCAAAGCGGTGAAGGGTTTTACTCAGATTTCGGGGGTTTATAATGGGTGTGTATTGCGCGGAATGTTCGCGCCAGAGGGTGAGACACCAACTGCCAGAGTGAGAAGAGAGAAGAAAATTAGGCAAAAAATAAAACAGAAACTGCTCCCGTGGCCACAAATTTCACACCACAGACATAATTTATACATAGAAACGTAGGAAAATTTGTCTTCTCGCTCACAATTTGTCTGCTAAAGCTGTTAGTCTTATAGTTTTGGCGTGAGACGCACAGCTGCGCCAGCAAACCCCTTCCTCGCTCCATAGACTGCAATGTTAAATTTGTGGAGCAAAGCAGAAGCAATCCTTTGTTTTAAATCGCTTTAAATAGCTCACATTTCTACATTTTACCCACAAACTGCATATCTAGACGTTCAGGAAAGCCTCAAGATGCCCAAAGTGAAGTTGGTTCAACGATTGGACACACGGTTTGGCCACAAGGCCTTCCTGTTCGAGGCCGTGGTTTCAGCATTTTCGCCCACTCTAGTCCTTTTCTAACTGATATTCAAACTGGTAACCGTGGCAACCAGGGGCTTCACAGAAAGAGGCGGGAAAACATAAGTAACTGGTCTGTAGGGCGGCCATTTTGGGGCAATGTTAATGGAAACAGCCCACTGGAAACTTCTAACTGAAGTAACTGGTCTGTGGGGCGGCCATTTTGGCTTTTGGCACCCAAGTTGAACAATGACAGGTGTCTGTCTGTCATTGGCTAGCGCGTCATGCTAATTGCTAACATTAGCGGCTAATGCTAATTTTTAGTAGCTAGAAATTGGTGGTAGCATTAGTGGCAGCATTAGCATGTTAGCGAATAGCATATTAGCAATTAGCATGTTAGCATTAGCATGTTAGCAATTAGCATCTACTTAATTTTTAGTGGCTTAAAAGTCATGCTAACACTAAACCAATGTTAAAATAAGTGGCTAGCGCATCATGCTAATTGCTAACATTAGCGGCTAATGCTAATTTTTAGTGATGGATATTGGTGGTAGCATTAGTGGCAGCATTAGCATGTTAGCGAATAGCATATTAGCAATTAGCATGTTAGCATTAGCATGTTAGCAATTAGCATCTACTTAATTTTTAGTGGCTTAAAAGTCATGCTAACACTAAACCAATGTTAAAATAATTGGCTAGCGCATCATGTTAATTGCTAACATTAGCGGCTAATGCTAATTTTTAGTGGCTAGAAATTGGTGGTTGCATTAGTGGCAGCAGTAGCATGTTGGCGAATAGCATATTAGCAATTAGCATGTTAGCATTAGCATGTTAGCAATTAGCATCTACTTAATTTTTAGCGGCTTAAAAGACATGCTAACACTAAACCAATGTGAAAATAAGTGGCTAGCGCATCATGCTAATTGCTAACATTAGCAGCTAATGGCAACAGCCCACTCGGCACTTTCAAAATTTCTGCGGGAATTTTCTAGTTTATCATTATTAGCGTTAGCGGCTAACGGCTAACGCCTTTCCACAACATATTCCTCAGATCATACCTGTGTCTGCAAACAGAGGGCTGAGGATTAATTCCTGCAGCAGTTCTGGAACTGCAAGTTAAGGCACCTTATAGCCGACTCTAATGCACTTCTAATTAAAAGTAAAGTTACTTTGAAGCTTTAAGCTAGCTAGCTAATATCTTCAAAGCACACTGCGGACATTTCAATTGTAGTGTTGTGTAACTCGACTGAGCGCTTATAGTTACTTGCTGTTGCACATAAAATTAAAAAATTAAAAAATTAAAATTTACTCACCAAGTAATGTTAATCCAACCTTGACCTTCACTCCTTGGTCTTTCCCTGGCTGTTGCTGGTGCAGTCTGGCAGCATAAGACGGCCGCTTCTTCTTCTTCTTCTTCTTCTTCTTCTCCTTCTTCTTCGGGGTTTTACGGCAGCCGGCATCCAAAAAGTTGCATTGCTGCTATCTACGGGACTAGCACCTTAGTGCACTATATTTAGTGCCGAGTGCCTATGTCTGCATATTAGCAGTTAGCATGTTAGCATTAGCATGCTAACAATTAGCATGTATTTAATTTTTAGTGTCTAAAGAGACATGCTAACATTAAACCAATGCTAAAATTAGTGGCTAGCGCATCGTGCTAATTGCTAACATTAGCGGCTAATGCTAATTTTTAGTGGTAGAAATTGGTGGTAGCATTAGTGACAGCATTAGCATGTTAGCGAATAGCATATTAGCAATTAGCATGTTAGCAATTAGCATCTACTTAATTTTTAGTGGCTTAAAAGACATGCTAACACTAAACCCATGTTAAAATAAGTGGCTAGCGCATCACGCTAATTGCTAACATTAGCAGCTAATGGCAACAGCCCACTCGGCACTTCAAAAATTTCTGCGGGAATTTTGTAGTTCTAACTAACCTCCTGAATCATTTTTTTAGAATAATCATTATGTCAACATGTCATGAATACAAAAAGAGGTGGGGTTTCTGTTTATGTCAAGCTGTCATGACAAAGACATCCCCTGGTAATGTCATCCTGTTCAATGCCAATTTATCTTAATAAGGACACTCCAAACAAATTTAATGTCAGGTTGTCATGACAAAGACACCCTCTGGTAATGTCATCCTGCCTAATGTCAAGTTGTCATTACAAAGACATCCCAAACATATTTAATGTCAACTTGTCATGACCAAGACAACTTCTGGTAATGTCACTTTGATTAATGTCAAATTGTCATAATCGAGACAGCCCAAGCAATTTTAACTTGTCATAACAAAAACCGAATGACACTTAATGACAGAGGTCATAAAAGTTTATGACATGTTTATAAAGTTTATGACACTTTTATGACAGTGTCATGTCATAGTTATGACAGTATCATGTCACTCTTATGTAGACACTGTCAAGTAAAGTGTTACCAAATAAAGTCTTTGTTGGCTCACAAAACAATCCCCATATTTAGATATATACTGCCTAGCCAAAAAAAGTTGTCACCTAGATTTCACTAAGCAAATATACGTGTGATTATCTTTCAGCATTATCTGGCAACACGTTATTTAAGCCCAACACACACAATGAGTAGCTTGTCATTTTGAAAGCCATGTTGAAAGACAGCCATGTTGTCAAATCGAGGTCAAATCATTAGATACGTTGACTGATCGTGTTCGGCGATCACTTGTTTGTTGGATCACAATGTTTGGTGAAATCAAATCGAAGAAAAACAACAGTGCAACTTAGGAACTGTTAAATGCTGCAAGCATATCAACTCAAATATGTATGTTATGTTCAAGTTTAAAAGGTGAATAATCAAAAGGCTAAGGACTTAATACCTTGGAATACAATGAATGATGCAATATTTTGCAAATACTTCAAGAGATAAGTACTCTTAACATTATTAAAAGCTTTCTTCATTCTCCACATCAGACTCAGCACAACCTTACCTTTCTGGGTGGTGGCTGCATGTTTAGATAGTGATGGCGTCCCTTTTCTCAGTCATTGTCTTAGTTTGCTTCAGCCCTGCTACATCCTCAAAATATTCTCACACATTCACATGTGCAAGGCTCTCTCAATACCTTTCTCTCATCTCTCTCTCTCTCTCTCTCTCTCCCTCTCTCTCTCTGTGTGTGTCTGTGTGTGCCTCTGTGTGTCACTGCTGTACTGCCTGAGGGCAGCAGTGGGTAGCGGTAAGTAAATCGATTCAGTAAAAGATTTAATTTTAAATCTGCAGAGCAACTGACACGCTGCAGTCTGCTCTTGTCCTTAGCAGAGGATGCAGCATACCAGGTGGTGATGGAATTGGTGAGGATGGACTCAATGATGGCAGTGTAGAAGTGCACCATCATTGTCTTTGGCAGATTGAATTTCTTCAGCTGCCGCAGGAAGTACATCCTCTTTTGTGCTTTTTTAATTAGGGCGCTAGGGAGGTCATACTGAGATGAGAGTTCTTCAAAAGTCTAAAGGGTTCCATCTTTAGACTAAAGAGGGATTGGAGTGGAAAGGGGATTTGTCATCAAATATGTTGAATACTGCTCATTTTCTTCCGAATTTGCTGCCAAATTTTACAAGTATGGAGAATAGATAGATAGATAGATAGATATTCAAGCATCCAGTAGCATTAACATGCATTGAAACATACAATAACTATATAAAAAATAGAAAGTGACTAGAAATAAAATGTTTTATACAGCTATAAACTATGTTAAAAATATAAAGTGACATGTTAAAAAATATAAAGTGACCAGTAGAAGTTATATAAATATGAAAGCTACAAAATGAATGAAATCAGAAGTTATGTCCATTGTCTACTGTGTCTCCTGCCATCACTGAGAGCTGTTGTACAGTCTGATGGCCAGGGGGACTAAAGAGTTCTTTAGTCTATTGGTGGAGCAGGACTGAGACAGCAGCCTGCCACTGAACACACTCCTCTGCCCGATAAAGGTGTTGTGCAGAGGTGGTGGGCGTTGTCCAGTATGGACAGCAGTTTGTCCAGGGTCCTTCTCTCTGCCACTGTCACCAGAGAGTACAGCTCTGTGCCCACCACTGAGACAGCTCTCCTTACCAGTCTGTCCAGTTGAGCGATGTCCCTCTTCTTGCCGCTTCCTCCCCTGCAAACCAACGCATAGGAGAGGACGCTGGCCACCACAGACTGGTAAAACATCTGCAGCAGTTTTTTGCAGACGTTGAAGGACCCCAGCCTTCTCAGGAAGTACAGACGACTCTGTCCTTTCCTGTGGAGTGTGTACATGCATGTAGTCTAGTCCAGCCTGTCGTCCAGCTGCAGCCCCAGATATATGTAGGTCCACCGCATTGACCCCGTTGATGGACAAAGGTTGGGGATGTGATTTCATCCTTCTGAAGTCCACCACCATCTCCTTGGTCTTGGAGGTGTTCAGCTGCAGATGGTTGGACCCACACCACCTCATGAAGTCCGCGACCAGGCTCCTGTACTCCTCCTCCCGTCCATCTTTGATACAGCCAACTATCACAGTGTCATCTGAATATTTCTGCATGTGGCAGAGCTCAGAGTTGTACTCGAAGTCAGATGTCTACAAGGTGAAGAGGACGGGGGAGAGCACGGTCCCCTGTGTCCGACGTGCAGTCCTTCAGTCTGACATACTGTGGTCTCTTTGTGAGGTAGTCTGTAATCCATCTCACCAGGTGTGAGTCCACCCTCATCTCTGTCAGCTTTTCTCTCAGCAGGAGGGGCCGGATGGTGTTGAAGGCGCTGGAAAAATAAAAAAACACGATTCTCATAGCACCGCTCTCCTTGTCCAGATGAGAATAAGCCCTGTGTAACAGATAGAGGATGGCATCCTCCATGCCCACCCTTTCCTGGTTTCCAAACTCTAGTGGATCCTGTGCGTGGTGGACCTGGGGTCTGAGGAGATGGAGCAGCAGCCGTTCAAAAGTCTTCATGATGTGGAATGTTAGTGCAACTGGTCTGAAGTCACCCGGCTCCCTGGGGTGTTTTGTTTTTGTTTTGGGATGAGACATGAATTCTTCCAGAGCACGGGGACCCTCCCCAGCTGCAGGCTAAGGTTGAAGACATGCTGAAGCGGCTCCCCCAATTCAGCAGAGCAGGCCTTGAGCATCCCTGGACACACTTTGTCCGGGCCCGCTGCTTTCCTTGGGCGCAGCCTCCTCAGCTCTCTGCTCACCTGATCCTTGGTGATGGTGAAGGGGAGGGGGGTTGAACTCTCCGTGGTAGGGAGGGGGGTTGAACTGTCCGTGGTGGTGGTGGGGAGGGGAAGGTGGGTTGGACTGTCCGTGGTAGTGGTGGGGAGGGGGAGGGGGGTTGGACTGTCTGTGGTGGTGAGGGAGGGGAGGTGCATTGCACTGTCCATGGGTGTGATGGGTGTGGTGGGGGAGCTCTGCAGTCCGAGTCATTGTCTGTAGGAGCTGCAGTATCAAACCTGTTAAAAAACAGTTCAGCTGGTTTGCTCTCTCAGCATCCCTCTCCTCTGTGCTGCCGCCCTTCTTCTTGCAGCCTGTGATGGTTTTCATGCCATCCCAGACCTCCCTCATGTTGTTCCCTCATGAACAACTGGATTTGATGTTGTAACTGACTTAACAGCAAACTTAACAAACTGAAATATGGAACTGATTCCAGTCTCAACTGTGTTAAATGGTTTGGTTTGTTTCAATATGTTTCCACTTAGGTGGATGGACTTGCACAGTTTGCCAGGTCCATATTGCCCTAATTTGTGCTGTCCAATAGAAATGGTCCAAACTGTGTGATATAAAGGTGGAGTTGTTTGAAAAAATGTGTGGCTTGCTCATAGGTGTGCATGTGAATGCAAATGGTTGTTGGTCTCTCTGTGTTGGCCCTACAATGGACTAGCGACCTGTCCAGGGTCTACCTCGCCTCTTGCCTGATGGTAAATGGTAAATGGCCTTGCTTTTATATAGCGCTTTTATACTTATTCATACTCAAAGCGCTTTACAGTGTTGGGCCTGGATATTAAGGCACTCAATATTGAGGTTCGGCTATCATGAATAATTAATAATTATCAAAAATAATTATTATTAAATAATTGGATCTGAATTACAAGATCACCTCGGGGCACCACCCTTCTAGGAAGGGAAAAAATAGCCAATCAATCAAATCAGTCTCATAAATTATTATATTTCTGATCAATAATTAACTTAATAACTATAACCAAAAATTACAACGTTAACAACTAGTTGAAGGAATTTAAGATAAGATAAGATAAGAAGAACCTTTATTCGTCCCGCAATGGGGAAATTGCAGTTCACAACAGCTTACAGAGCAAATAGCAAAATTGCAAAAAAGCCAGAGCAAATAGCAAAATAGCAAAAAAGCCAGAGATAAATAATATATAAGTGGCGGAAATATTGCACAGATTGAGTTATAATATTGCACGGGATTGTAAGAAATGTTATTACACTTATGGTGTAGTACTATTGCACATGTAATGTAGTCATATTGCACATATTATCAAGAGTGTTCATTGTGAAGCCTAACAGCAGCAGGAAGGAAAGACCTTCTGTATCTTTCCTTCACACATTGAGGGTGAAGAAGTCTATCACTGAAGCTGCTCCTCAGTCCCGTCAGGTCTCCATACAGGGGGTGGGACTCATTGTTCAGCATGGATGACAGTTTAGCCAGAACTCTCCTGTCACCCACCTCCCCCACTGAGTCCAAGGGGCAGCCCAGGACAGAGCTGGACTTCCTGATGATCTTATCCAGCTTCTTCCTGTCCCTCTCTGTGATGCCACTGTTCCAGCAGACCACTCCATACAGGATGGCTGATGTCACTACAGAGTCATAGAAGGTCTTTAGGAGTGCCCCTTTCACTCCAAAAGACCTCAGTCTCCTCAGAAGGTAGAGCCTGCTCTGTCCCTTCCTGTAGAGTGTGTTGGTGTGGTGAGTCCAGTCCAGTTTGGTGTTGAGGTGAACACCCAGGTACTTATAAGAGTCCACTTGCTCAATGTCCATTCCCTGGATGTTCACTGGTGAGGGGAGGGCAGAACGGCGTCTACGGAAATCCACCACCATCTCCTTGGTCTTCCCCGCGTTGATCCGGAGGTGGTTTCGCTTACACCATTCCACAAAGTTCCCCGTCAGTCCTCTGTACTCTGCATCGTCATCACCTCTGATGAGGCCAACAATCGCAGAGTCGTCCGAGAACTTCTGCAGTACACAGCTGTCGGTGTTGTGTCTGAAGTCTGTTGTGTAGAGGGTGAAAAGAAAGGGGGGCAGAACAATCAATCAATCAATATTTATTTATATAGCACCTTCCAGCACCCAATGGTGCACAAGGTGCTTTCCAGGGTAAAAACAAGAATAAAAGCAATATTACAAAGAACAAATCAATATTACTAAAACATAATTAAGACTCAGCTGCACAGAAAAAAAAGTGCTCAAAGTGCATTCGAGTGTAAAACAAGAATAAAAGCAGTACTACTAAGATAAAATTAAAATTAGGCCAGCATAAAATACAAAACAGCAACAGTCCCCATTAGTGGCTACGTGTGGAATGCCAGCCTGAATAAGTGTGTTTTTAACTCTGACCTAAAAGTAGTGAGCTCGGTGGCAGACTGAATATGAGCTGGGAGAGCGTTCCACAGTTTAGGGCCTAATGCAGCAAAAGACCGCCCTCCCAAAGCCTTGTACTTGGACCTAGGGATGACCAATGTGGTGGGGTCTGCAGAGCGCAGATTCCTAGCTGGGGTGTACAGGGTTACGAGCTCACTGAGGTAGGCCGGGGCCAAGCCATGAATGGCTTTAAACACAAATAAAAGGACTTTGAAATCTACCCTGTACCGCACCGGGAGCCAGTGAAGGGAACAGAGGACTGGTGTGATGTGTGAGTGTTTGGAGGTGCCGGAGAGAAGGCGTGCTGCTGCATTCTGCACAAGTTGGAGCTTTTGGAGGAGAGAATGGTTAAGTCCAGCGTAAAGGGCATTGCAATAGTCAATCCGCGAGCTGATGAAGGCGTGAATAGCCTTTTCGAGGTCAGGTCGGGACAAGAATGGTTTGACCTTCGCAAGGAGTCTAAGATGGAAAAAACTCGCCTTTACAACTGCATTTATTTGTTTGTCATATTTTAGTCCATTGTCAAAAATAACACCCAGGTTTCTCACCGAGGGAGCGAATTGAGGTGTTACAGGTTCAAAACAGGGTGAATATTGTGGTGAGTCGGGGCTGAAAAGGATATATTCAGTTTTCCCTTCATTTAAATGAAGGAAATTCTGTACAAGCCATACTTTAATATCCTGAAGACAGTTATGAAGAGGTTCCAGTGCAGAACGGTTACTCAGGATCACTGGAAGTGGAACAGTCCCCTGGGGGGCACCCGTGCTGCTGGTGAGCAGGTCAGACACACAGTTCCTGTTTCTCACAAACTGTGGTCGGTCTGTGAGGTAGTCCAGGATCCATGCAGACAGCTGGTGGTCCACACCCATCCTCTCCAGTTTGTCCCTCAGAATCACTGGCTGGATGGTGTTGAATGCACTGGAGAAATCAAAAAAAGTGATTCTCACAGTGCTGCCGGGCTCTTCCAGGTGAGAGAGCTCGGTGTAGCAGGAAGATAACGGCGTCCTCCACTCCAACATTAGGACGATAGGCAAACTGTAGTGGGTCCATGGAAGGGCCCACCTCGGAGCGAAGATGTCCCAGTACCAGTCTCTCCAGTGTCTTCATCAGGTGGGATGTTAGAGCCACCGGTCTGTAGCTGCTGAGGTCTTTAGGGTGCGATGTTTTAGGCACTGGTACCACGCAGGAGGTCTTCCAAATCTGTGGTACCACTCTCAGCTCAAGGCTCAGGTTGAAGACATGCTCCATAACACACACAGTTCATCTGCGCAGGACTTAAGGAGCCTGGAGCTGATACCGTCCGGTCCAGCTGCTTTCCTCGCTTTTATCTTCCTGAGCTCTTTTCTCACCTGATCTGCTGTGAAGGACAAGGGTGAGGGATGAGTGGCTCCATCTTGATGTGAAGTGTCTTGATGTGAAGTGTCTGATGAGCCAGAGGTGTGAGGGGCTGAGTGAGGGAGGCATAAGCCAGGTGTCAGAAAGTGAGGGATTGGCTGCATGGGGGGAGGAGTGGGTGCTTGATCAAACCTGTTGAAATGTAGATTTAGGTCGTTGACCCACTGCTGATCCCCCTCAACCTGTGCATGGGGTGTTTTGTAGCCTGAAATGGTTTCCAGGCTTCTCCACACCCCTCTGATGTCCTGCCGCTGCAGCTGCTCCTCCATCTTCCTCCTGTAGCTGGCCTTTCCCTCCCTGATCTTCTTTCTCAGCTCCTTCTGCACAGTCTTCAGTGCAGAAGTCTTCTTCCTCCTTATTCCCTGATCTGAAAGCTCTCTTCTTCTCCTTCAGCAGAGCTTTAATCTCAGGGTTAATCCACGGCTTGTTATTTGAGAAGCGCCGTACCACTCTGGAGGGAACAGTGTTCTCAAATCAGAAGTTTATGTAGTCTGTTATGCAGTCTGTCATGGCATTGATGTCCTCCCCATGTGGATCACAGAGTTCTGTCCACACAGTAGTGTTGAAGCAGTCCCTGAGAGCTTCCTCGCTCTCTGCAGTCCACCTCTTCACCATGCATGGGACCACAGGCTGTCTGTGTACAGTAGGCTGATACACAGGTCGCAGGTGAACAATGTTGTGATCAGCTCTTCCTAGGGGAGGGAGGGGGGATGCAGAATATGCCTCCTTGGTGTTGGCATAAAACATTTGGAGTTCTTGGCAGTGTAGAGGTTGGCAGTATTCATTCTTGTGCAACATTAAACAGACAACTGGTATGTTTAAAAGACATTAACAAGAATAAAAGTAAACATACAGTCTAAACAAAATACATTATACAGGAGTGTGTGTATGTATGTGAGTGTGTGTGTGTCAAAATGGTCGCTGGTTGTGGGTGTGTCAAGATGGCTGCCCATTGTGGGCGTGCCAAGATGGCTGCCAGTTGTGGGCGTGCCAAGATGGCTGCCAGTTGTGGGCGTGCCAAGATGGCTGCCAGTTGTGGGCGTGTCAAGATGGCTGCCAGTTGTGGGCGTGTCAAAATGGCTGCCAGGTCTTGAACACAAAAGAAAAATGGCTGCTGAGGAGGGACACTCAGACCATGTGCTGGCCAGTAGACGTGTGGAATGTGATAAGAGTTTTATGAGGTGCCAGGTTAGAGGGAGAGTGGTTAGTGTCATGAACTCCAGAGTACAGAACCGGTGGACACAAATGCACAACACAGCAGGTTCAGGTACACAGGCAAGCAGTCAGATAAGCAGAGGTTTCCAATATCGAGAGGCAAAAGGCTGGTCAAAGGGACAAGCAGGTTCATACACGAAAACAGGCTATGGCTTGGTCTATGATAAGAGCTGGGACGAGGACTGTGAGGTACAACGAACTGGCAACTGGACTGTGAGGCACACAAGGTAAAGTACAAGAGGTAATGAGGGAAGATGGGAAGCAGGTGGGGAGAACAATCAGGGAGCAGGTGTGACAGGACGGGGGAAGGGCGTGCAGGAAGTAAATCTAGAACAGAGACAGAGGGTTAGTGATTTCAAAATAAAACAGGAAAGACAAGGCATAAACATGAAATGTGCAAATACCAAACAGAAACTTGACAGACATGACAGTACCCCCCCCTTAAGGGCCGGCTCCTGAAGGCCCAGGTGCTTGAGGGTGCGAGGCATGGAAATCACGAATAAGTGAAGGGCAGACAATAAACCGAGAGGGGATCCAGGACCGCTCCTCCGGTCCGTAGCCCTCCCAGTCCACCAAGTACTGGATCCCCCTGCCACGACGGCGGGCCGACAGGAGCTTCCTGACTGCAAAAACTGGACCGCCGTTGACGAACCGGGGGGGTGGAGGGGGCCTGGCCGGAGGGCAGAACTGGCTGGTGAGTGCAGGTTTGACATTACTAACATGAAATGTGGGGTGGACACGCATGGACCTGGGGAGACGCAGACGGACAGAGACAGGATTAACAACCTTGGTTATGGGGAAGGGGCCAATGAACCTGGGGGCGAGCTTGCGAGACTCCACCCTGAGTGGCAGATTCTTGGTCGAAAGCCAGACCTTTTGACCCGTGGAGTAAGCAGGAGCAGACGACCTCTTTTTGTCCGCCGCGGCCTTATAAGCGGTGGACTGCCGCAGGAGGTGCTGGCGAGCTCGCTCCCAGGTCCTCTTACAGCGGCGAACCAAAGACAGGGCAGATGGGACAGAGCTATCAGGGTCTGTGGAAGGAAAGAGAGAGAGTGGGTGACCATGTACTACATGAAACGGAGAAAAGCCAGATGATGCAGAGGGTAAGGAGTTATGAGCAAGTTCCACCCAGACCAGTTGTGATGACCAGGTGTCCGGGTGTCACGACGCAGTGATCCTCAGGCCCTTTTCGAGTTCCTGATTGAGGCGTTCAGATTGTCCATTAGACTGTGGGTGAAAACCTGACGACAGGCTAACTGTGGCTCCCAACAGACTACAAAACTCCTTCCAGAACTTGGAGATGAATTGCGGGCCTCGGTCAGAGACCACATCCTCAGGGAAGCCATGAATCCTGAAAATATGATTAATTAACGCTTCGGCTGTCTCTTTGGCCGAAGGAAGCTTGGGGAGTGGGATGAAGTGAGCCATCTTAGACAGTCTGTCAACAACGGTCAAAACAACAGTGTTACCACTAGAGGGAGGAAGCCCCGTGACAAAATCTAAGGAAATGTGCGACCATGGGCGCTTGGGTACTGAGAGGGGCAGAAGCTCCCCTGGTGGTCTCCGATGGGACACTTTATACATGGCACAGACAGTGCAAGCGTTAACGTAATCAATAACATCATTCTTCATCTTGGGCCACCAGAAACGCTGCTGCACTACAGACAGGGTCTTAAGGATCCCCGGGTGGCAAGTTACCTTGTTGGTGTGTCCCCAATGTATAACCTCCCCCCGGAGTTCTGGGACCACGAACAGTTTGTCCTCAGGACACTCCGGAGGAACCTGGACGCTGACACTAGCCGCTCTGACCTTGTCCTCAATTCCCCAGGAGAAGGCCGAAACAAAACAGGACTTCGGGAGGATGGTTTTGGGAGCCTGATTGGAGTTGTCTGGGTCAAACATACGAGAAAGAGAGTCAGGTTTGGTGTTTTTGGAGCCAGGGCGGAATGAGAGGACAAAATCAAATCGGCTAAAGAAAATAGACCATCTGGCCTGCCTGGAGTTTAATCTTTTGGCCGATCTCAGATATTCAAGATTTTTATGGTCAGTCCAGACCTGAAATGGCTGTTGCGCCCCCTCAAGCCAGTGCCTCCACTCCTCCAGAGCCACCTTGACCGCCAGCAGTTCTCTATCCCCAACGTCATAATTTTGTTCTGCACTGGAGAGTTTTTTGGAGAGAAAAGCACAAGGGTGCAGTTTACCATTATCTGGATTAATCTGTGAAAGCACTGCCCCAACACCCACATCAGAGGCGTCCACCTCGACTATGAACTGCTGGCGGGAGTCTGGGAGTGTGAGCACGGGCGCTGAGGTGAAGCTCTTCTTGAGGAGGTTAAAAGAGGTTTCACATTCTGTGGACCAGACAAAAGCTTGGTTAGGAGAGGTCAGGTTATGCAAAGGAGCAGCAATGGAACTATAGTTGCGGATAAATTTGCGATAAAAATTGGCGAAACCAAGAAACCTCTGAACCTCCTTCCTTGAACGAGGCGTGGCCCACTCTGCAACTGCAGAGACCTTGGCAGGGTCCATCTGGATCTCCCCCTCAGACAGCACAAACCCCAGGAATGACACCGAGGGCTTGTGGAACTCACACTTTTCCGCCTTGACATACAACTGGTTGTCGAGCAACCGTTGTAGCACTTTCCGGACATGGTCCTTGTGAGTTTCCTCATCGGGGGAGAATACCAGGATGTCATCTATGTACACAAACACAAATACATTGAGCATGTCCCGTAGGACGTCATTCACAAGATTTTGAAAAACAGCAGGAGCATTGGTTAAACCAAAAGGCATGACAAGATATTCATAATGTCCTGTAGGGGTGTTGAACGCCGTCTTCCATTCATCCCCCTGCTTGATGCGTATGAGGTGGTAAGCATTGCGTAAGTCTAGTTTAGTGAATACCTTGGCTCCCTCAAGGAGTTCAAAGGCTGTGGAGATGAGCGGGAGAGGGTACCTGTTTTTGATTGTTATGTCATTGAGGCCCCGATAATCTATGCAGGGGCGCAGGGATTTATCTTTCTTCTCCACAAAGAAAAATCCTGCTCCCGCTGGTGAAGAAGAAGGACGGATAATCCCTGCCGTAAGCGAGTCCTGGATGTACTCCTCCATGGCTTGACGTTCTGGGGAGGAGAGAGAGAACAGCCTACCCCTAGGCGGAGTAGCTCCTTGCAACAAGTCAATACCGCAGTCATAAGGGCGGTGAGGAGGAAGTGATTTCGCCCTCGCTTTACTGAAAACCAAAGCTAAGTCGTGGTAACAAGCAGGTACCCCATAAAGATCCGGGTCTTGGTGAGCCAATGCTGGCTGAGGAACAAAACATGATTGGTAACAGCCCTGGCCCCATGACAAAACTTGACCCTTTACCCAATCAAAATTGGGATTATGTCTGGTTAACCAGGGGTGCCCGAGGATAGCCAAATGGGACATGGCGGGAAAAACATGAAAACTAATACTCTCAGTATGACCATCAGGAAACGTGACTTTTACTGATTGAGTGCGGTGGGTAATTCGGCCCAGAGGATTGCCATCAACCGCTGTCACCTCGAGGGGACGTTGTAACCGGAGCTGGCTCAGGCCCAGACTCCTGACGAGAGAGAGGTTCATGAGGTTAGCATCAGAACCAGAGTCTATGAAAATTGGCACCACCATGGAAGCAGTGTTCGAGTGAAAACTAACTTTAACTTCATAGTGAGCAGGATTATGAATAACAGTGTTCTGGCTCACCCTTACAACCGTCTGGCAGTCTGCGACCTGATGTCCCAGGAGACCGCAGTAAAAGCAGCGCCCGTCCCTCTGCCGGCGAAGGCGCTCCTCATGGGGGAGACGGGTGTTACCCAGTTGCATGGGTTCCTCCATGGTGTCGGCTGGGGGAGCACAGGATGTGGAAAGTGGGCGCAGTCGATTAGGCCGATCAGACGCAGCACCTCTCCCACTCTGGTGAGGCGGAGCGCGCACGGGAAGGCGACCCCGGTCCTGATCTCGTTCCGTGATCCTCTTGTCGATCTTGATGGCGACGGCGATGAGCGAATCCAAATCCTCTGGTAAGTCCATGGAGACCAGATGATCCTTAATGTTTCCGGACAGCCCCTGAAAAAATGCATCGGCTAACGCAGCAGCATTCCATTCACTCTCAGCAGCAAGAGTACGAAAGTCTATGGCATAATCTGTGACCCTACGTTTGCCTTGCCTCAGTTTGATGATTGCTCGGGCAGCCTCTCGACCAGGTGAAGCGTGTTGAAAGATCTGGGTCAGCGCCCTGGTGAAGTCCGCGAGTGAGGCACATGACATGGCACGGCGGCTCCATTCGGCAGTAGCCCAGGCTTCAGCGCGTCCAGACAGGTGGGAGATGATGAAAGCGATCTTGGAGCGCTCAGTAGGAAAGGCTGCAGCCTGCAGTTCAAAATGGAGTTCACACTGTGTGAGAAATGGCTTGACATCACCTGAGTCTCCTGAGAATCTCTGAGGCCGAGACAACTGGGAACATGATGCTGCAGCTGCATCGGGTGGTGGAGCGGCAGCAGCCAGGATGGGCGGTGGTTCCAGCCCAACATCTGGCGCAGCTACAGGGAGGGCTGCGTTGTCAAATCTCTCCAGAAGCAAATTAACCTGCCCGCCCAGAGATTGCATCATTGAGTCCTGCCGTGTGGCCAGGTCTCTCAGATTCGAGCACAGGGTAGCAAGCTGTTGCTCCTGCTGAGCTAGCTTCTGGCCCTGAGCTCTAAGGGCATTACGAACCAGATCTGTGTCGGCTGTGTCCGTCATGGCCAGTTCGTTCTGTCATGAACTCCAGAGTACAGAACCGGTGGACACAAATGCACAACACAGCAGGTTCGGACAAGAAAGGCAGGTTTATTACCAGGCAGGGTTCGGTACACAGGCAAGCAGTCAGATAAGCAGAGGTTTCCAATATCGAGAGGCAAAAGGCTGGTCAAAGGGACAAGCAGGTTCATACACGAAAACAGGCTATGGCTTGGTCTATGATAAGAGCTGGGACGAGGACTGTGAGGTACAACGAACTGGCAACTAGACTGTGAGGCACACAAGGTAAAGTACAAGAGGTAATGAGGGAAGATGGGAAGCAGGTGGGGAGAACAATCAGGGAGCAGGTGTGACAGGACGGGGGAAGGGCGTGCAGGAAGTAAATCTAGAACAGAGACAGAGGGTTAGTGATTTCAAAATAAAACAGGAAAGACAAGGCATAAACATGAAATGTGCAAATAGCAAACAGAAACTTGACAGACATGACAGTTAGTTAGCATGCAAGAGACCCTGAATCTATGTGTTGCATAATCTAAACTAACATCACATCAAATATCACATCAAATCAAAGTTCTACGCTTAGCTTAGCTTAGCTTGACTATGCCCAGGTCATACTACCAGTTGGTGGAAAGTCCATTTCTGGTATGTTGCTCTTTGGCAATTCCTGATGGAAGGCCAAACTGGGAAAAATTGTAGTCCTTGCCGTGTGTCCTGATGGCAGACATTGGAGGGAAACTGGCCGCTTCTTGAGTCCTTTGAAGTTGCTTGTTAGCAGCTCTGTGCTAACTAGCCGTGTGGCTCCTGTTGTTTGGGGGTTTAGCCTGCAAACCTTCTGTTTGTTGGCTAAAAAGCTGGTGTAGATTCCTCAGCAGGAACTCGCTTCGCTGCTGTATGGAGAGAACAGGCCTGGAGTAGTTGCTCTTTGTTAGCAGACTACCTGGCACCCAGCTGCATCCGAGCAGCTGGGGGTCTCCACGTGGATGTGTGGAGTGGAGGAGAAAAGCGTAAGAGGGCAAGAGAGCAAGAGAGAGAACAAAGGCAAAACAGTGCATTTTATATGACCTGATGACCTCAGAGGTCACATGCCACTGTCAGCCAGTAAACTGCTGAGTCAGTTTTCACACCTGGAGGATTGTGGGACTTGGTGTTTCCAGGGCTTCCCTTTGTTTCCAAGACAAGGACAGCCTTGTGGTTAACTTGGTTATGCCTGGTGAGCTTCCATAGCTCACCACCAGGTTCATGTCCCAACAACAGTCGGAGACACATCTACACATTCACACACCAGAGCAACTGGGGGTTCAGTGTCTTGCCCAAGGACACTTCGACATGTGACAAATATGGAATAGTGAACAAATACAGAATGTGGTTTGCTCTGTATTTCCATAAATGTCCAGTACACGTCTGTCATACACTTCAACCTGTTAAGGAATAAGTGGGTACAGAAGATGAATGAATGAATGAACTTACCCAATTCCCCCAATCCTTATTAATATAATACAATTGCATACAATCATGTGAAGTTTCGTGAAATTTGGGCAGTAGCTGGCACTACAACAACTTCATGTTTAAATCTTACAAACCACTACAGTAAATTGCTTGCTGAAATTTAACAGTAATAATGTGTGAATGACTCATTATAAGCCATATACGGTGGTATGCAAAAGTTTGGGCACCCCTCTAAGATTTCATAATAATTTGCTCTAACTTTATAAAAGACTATCACAGCAAGAAGATTTTATTTCCTACAGAGATGTAGACATTTGAGTGTTTTTCAGACCAAAATTCTTAGAGTATCATTACAAAGTTTTATTATAATAAATTAAAATGTAAAAAATGGTATGTGTAAAAGTTTGGGCACCCTTTTAATCACATTGATTTCAAGACCTGTAGGGAGAATGGTCACAGACAAGCCACAGACCACCTCCAGAGAACTACAAGAACATCTGGCTACTGATGGTGTAGTTGTTCATCGTTCCACAATCAGCGCACTTTGCAACAGGAAAAGCTCGTTGGAAGACTGATGCGCAAAAGGCCTTTCCTGAGTGTTCGTCACAAGAAGAGTCGCATTAAGTATGCAAAAGCACATCTGGACAAGCCAGAAGCATTTTGGAAAAAAATACTGTGGTCAGATGAGACTGACTAACATAGAGTTATTTGGTCAGAACAAGAGGAGGTATGCATGGCGAAAAAAACACACTGAATTCCATGAGAAGAACTTATTGCTTATTGTGAAATATGGTGGAGGGTCCATCATGTTATGGGGCTGTGTGGCTAGCACAGGGACTGGAAAACTTGTTAAAGTTGAGGGACACATGAATTCCTCTCAGTATCAGCAGATTCTTGACAAGAATGTTCAAGAATCTGTCACAAAGTTGAAGCTACGCCGTGGTTGAATTTTTCAGCAGGACAATGATCCCAAGCACTGTTCAAAATCCACCAAGGAATTCATGCAGAAGCACAAGTACAATCTTCTGGAATGGCCATCCCAGTCCCCAGACCTTAATATCATTGAAAATGTATTGATTGATTTGAAGCAGGCTGTTTACGCACGGAAGCCAAGAAACCTGACTGAACTAGAGGCGTTTTGTATGGAGGAATGGGCCAAAGTACCACCTGCCAGACTTCAGGGACTTGTCAGTAGCTATAGGAGGCGTCTACAGGCTGTTCTTGCAGCAAAAGGAGGGTCTATTAAATATTAATGGAATTATTTATTCCTGCCTATTTTTGTTTAAATATACATAAAAATGTTTCTGTTGGACCAATGAAAATGATTTCACTACCAAGATGTTTCTGTTTCCATAAGGTACAACATTTGTTAAAATAAAGTTGCTGCTTCAAAAGCTCAGCAAGTGACAAACTGATGCAATGATTTTCCTAAGGGGTGCCCAAACTTTTGCATACCACTGTACATATAGGCCCATGCACTGACATCTTCTGGGAAAGGCACAACCAGATAGGAAATCAATCATAACCAAATGTCCCACACCGTATCATTCTCAGGTAATGTTTGGGCTGTGAAGTACTTTGACACTGACGTGTGCCTCTTCTGTGTTCCACTGTGCGCCACTGTAAACATTTTACAGTTGATGCCGTGTATGGTGTCTGTCTCTAGGTAACTGCGACATTGCCACACACAGGCAGCCATGTACAGACACACAGAGGAGTGGAGTCGGGGGAGGCTTTTGATCTTTATTTGTCAGATTAAGTGTTGATGTGTATTTGACAGACGTGTACTGGACATTTATGGAAATACAGAGCAAACCACATTCTGTATTTGTTCACTATGTGTATGTTCACTATGGAATGTGTGGCAACTCTAAATGGTAAATGGCCTTGCTTTTATATTGCGCTTTTCTACCTGTTCTGTCCTCTGTCCTGTAAATTGTTTCTCGCTATAAGTTTAATTTCATGCTTGATAATTATTCCATTTATTATAAGGAAAGAGACACAGGTATTTTGTAATGTAAGAAGTGTCTTTATTTTGAAAGAGCTTTTATTTTGACATGACCTTTCCGTTTACGTATGGGCGATCCCATGAGCTTCCGGTCCTTGAGCTCGCCAGAACCGTAATGTTACCGGCACGAAGCGTGTCGGAAGCTTGATGTGTCGGGATATTTCTAAGGTTTCGCTCCCGAATCTTGTTTGTTCTACACTCATAAGGCGGCAATGTCTGTAAGTGTCTAGCTTGAGTAATGATGTATATTGTGTGTTTTGTGTAGAAGTAAACTTAATAAGCACGATGTAACGTCAACTCGAGAGTGTATATTAGCAGCCACGTTACGTTGTTAACGCTCGTCTTTTGCTAATTAGCTAACTCGTACTCTGTTAGCGTGCTAGTTACTGTACATTTTCTATTAAGCTAACGTGACTGTTTAAAGCTGGTAAATGGTGAAAGTTATATCTCGTACTTGCGAGGCAGGTTCCTAAGTATATTTTGTATTCTGTTTATTACAGTTTTACTCGATTTTCACCTGCAACATTGGAAAATAAAGGAGCAAGGCGCTCGCGTCCTGGCTCGTGGAAACGAGTTTGGCTTGCTGTTGAGTCTGTGTTCACGCACCTAGCTTACACACAGACAGGGACAGTACAGTAAAAAGACAACCAGCGTGGGCAACGGATAACGCAAGAACTCCAATATGGCGTCTGAATCGAAAAGTAGAGATGAAACAAAGCCTGAAGTAGGCTCGCCACCATGGCCATCACCTCCAAAGTCTTCAGTTCACTCGAGAGCCAGCTCAAAACGCTCGTCCTCTTCAAGATCTTCTGTCACGGAGGCTGCCGCCAAAGCTAGAGCCACAGCTGAAGCAGCGCTCACCAAGGCATCTTATGCTAAGCGACAGGTAGAAATGAAAAAGGAACGAGCTAAGCTAGATCTACAAAAGGCCACATTAGAAGCAGATTTGGAGGCATTGGCGTATGAAAGGGATGCAGAGGCGGCGCGGGTTGAAGCTGAAGTCTTAGAAGCAGCTGTAGCTATGGGGAATGAAGATGTACAAAGTCTAAGAAGTGTGGTTCCGCCACAAGTGATTCGACAGCGCACCGAAGAGTATGTGCAATGCCAGCCACGGATTAGCGTACAGTCTTCTGCCTTACCGTATCACTATGAAATGCAGCACACGGTGTACAGTCCTCCATGTCAGTCAGCACCTGGAACTGTAGAGGTAAAGCCCCCACTCAGTGACTTCAGACCCTTAGCACATGAGCCCGCACATGCAGCTGAACAATCCCCGACCTCAAAACCGTCACACAGTCTACATAGACAACATGATCAGCCTCCTCTTTGCCCTGACTCTCCACCCATGATAGACTTCGCCAAGTTCCTAGCACGCAGAGAATTAGTGACCACTGGCCTTACCAAGTTCGACGACTCACCAGAGAACTTCCGCGCATGGCAGTCGTCATTCTTCAATGCAACACAGGGCTTGGGGCTCGCCTACAGTGAAGAGTTAGACCTCCTCGTGAAGTGGCTAGGTAAAGAGTCATCGGAGCACATAAAAAGGATTTGCGCTGTTCATGTCACTAACCCCAGAGCTGCCCTCCATCTGTCCTGGCAGAGACTGCAGGAATGCTACGTCACACCAGAGATGGTGGAGAATGCACTGTTCAAAAGACTGGATAGCTTTCCACGTCTGTCTGCTAAAGACAATGCAAAACTGAGAGAGCTCAGTGATCTTCTTATGGAGTTGCTGGCAGCTAAGGGTGAGGGTTATCTCCCCGGGCTGGCCTACTTCGATACTCCTCGTGGGATAAAGCCCATAGTCGAGAAGTTGCCTCCTGGCCTGCAGGAAAAATGGCTCACCACAGGCTCCCGCTTCAAAGAGCAACACAGAGTGACTTTTCCTCCTTTTTCGTTCTTCGTTGACTTCATCAACAGCCAGGCTAAAGCCCGCAATGACCCAAGTTTCTGAGAGACATGATTCGTGCGCACAAAGTGAGAGAACAAGTCAATGGGCCCCACGACGCACCCTTTGCCCAGCGTCTAGATTTAGGTTGGGTGATAATAGGTGAAGTGTGTCTTGACAACGCTCACAAGCCAACCGTGAACACCTTCAGAACCCACATTCTCCAGAATGGACGTCCGTCACTCCTCACTCCGTGCCACAATAGCATCTGTGTGAAAGAAAGACTGAGCTACGGCGGGGAGCACAGGTATGGCCACTCTGCACACATGACAAAGCCTAAGCCAGCTGAAGAACAGCTCGGGCTCACAGTCTTCCAGAGAACAGACAGTGACAATAAGAGTGCCATGTCCTTTGAGGATGAACTGTTTTTGAGCATTATGGAAAAAGAACTCCATCAGGATAAAGAGAATAACTGGGTAGCTCCGTTACCATTTAAGTCTCCTCGTCCTCCGCTCCCCAACAACAGAGAGCAAGCTCTGTCCCGCCTCAATTCTTTGAGACGCACGTTGAACAAGAATGCTGAGATGAAGCAGCAGTTTTCCTCCTTCATGGACAAGTTGTTCGAGAACAAGCATGCAGAGAGGGCATCGTCCAAGAGAAACAGGAATGCTGGTACCTGCCCATTTTCGGGGTGTACCATCCTCAAAAGCCAGGGCAGATACGAGTCGTGTTTGACTCAAGCGCCCAACAGCATGGTGTCTCCCTCAACTCAGTGCTGCTCACAGGCCCTGACCTAAACAATTCTCTCTTGGGCGTGCTGATACGGTTTAGAAGGGACCTCATCGCAGTCACTGCTGATATCCAACAGATGTTTTATGGATTCCTGGTGCGACACGACCACAGAGACTATCTGAGGTTTCTGTGGCACGAAGACAATGACTTCTCGAAAGAGATTAGAGAATATCGCATGCGCGTGCATGTCTTTGGCAATAGCCCGTCCCCGGCGGTTGCCATCTACGGTCTGCGACGAGCTGCTCAGAGAGGTGAGTCAAGGTATGGCGCAGACACGAAGCAGTTTGTTGACAGACACTTTTACGTGGACGACGGGCTCATATCCCTGCCCACAAAGTCAGCAGCCATCGACCTGATGAAGCGGACGTGTGCATCACTCGCAGAGTCCAACTTGAAACTGCACAAAATTGCCTCAAACAGCGTCGCTGTGATGAAAGCCTTCGAGCCTGAAGAACTGGCCACAGGCATCAAAGACTTAGGCCTGGACGACGAGACCCTGCCTGCGCAGAGGAGCCTAGGCCTATGCTGGGACATCAGCACAGACATGTTCACCTTCAAGGTCGCTGTAGCCGACAAGCCTTACACCCGGCGCGGGGTGCTGTCAGTCATTAACAGCATCTTTGACCCCCTGGGTCTGGCAGCACCAGTGACCATCAGAGGCAGACTGTTGCTACGAGAGCTGTCCAGCGGAGTTCAGGAATGGGACACTCCTCTACCTGATGAAAAGGTGAGCAGATGGGAAGAGTGGAAAGCCTCACTTGAGAAGCTGAGTAACCTCCATGTCCCTCGTTGCTATGTGCAGATGTCACTCTCAAAAGCCAAATACACAGAACTGTGCCTTTTCTCGGATGCCTCGAACTGGGCTATAGGGGCAGTAGCCTACTTGAGAGCTGTCACTGAAGAGGGCCATTGTGAGGTTGGATTTGTGCTAGGGAAGGCTAAGCTGTCACCACAGCCAGAACCCACAATCCCACGCCTCGAGCTCTGTGGAGCTGTTCTGGCAACTGAGATGGCAGAGCTGATCTTAGAGGAACTGGACTTCAAGCCAGACGCTGTTAAATTCTACTGCGACAGCAAGGTGGTCCTCGGATACATCTGTAGTGACTCAAAGCGCTTCTATGTGTACGTACACAACCGTGTGCATCGTATACGCCAGACAACATCCCCAGATCAGTGGCATTACGTCCCTTCAGAACAGAACCCAGCGGACTTAGCCACCAGATCTGTAGCAGCATCACAGCTCATGGACACAATGTGGTTTAAAGGACCCGACTTCCTCTACAAGCCTCCAGAGATGGAGAAACGGGATTACTTTGGATTGATAGATCCTGAAGCAGATGTGGAAGTTAGACAACAGGTGACCGCTCTAGCTACCCACCTCAAACCTAAGAGACTTACTTCTGAGAGATTCCAGCGCTTTTCCACATGGAAGTCTCTGCTGAGAGCTGTTTCCTACTTGAAACATCAGGTGTGTTCGCACAAGGCAGACACAACAGATACACCACAGCACACATGCAAAGGCTGGCATCAGTGCAGTGTGCCTCGCACTCCTGAGGAGCGCGCAGCAGCCAAGAGGCTCATACTAGAGACTGTTCAGAGAGATGCATATCCAGATGAATACGCTGCTCTTCAAGCAAACAGAGAAGTCTCTAACTCGAGTCAGCTCTTGGCCCTCGACCCTTACATGAGCGACGGTCTGCTGCGGGTTGGAGGGCGTCTCAGAAATGCTTCTCTTGACTCTGAGGTAAAACACCCAATTATCCTCCCTAAGTATAGCCATGTAGCCAAGCTGCTTGTAGAACACCATCATGCTGAAGTGAAGCACCAGGGACGACAGTTCACAGAAGGGGCTATCAGAGCAGCTGGACTGTGGATTGTCGGTGGCAAGAGATTGGTGAGTTCTACCCTTCATCATTGTGTGACATGCTGTAAGCTCAGAGGGAAGCTGGAAGTGCAGAAAATGGCTGACCTCCCTCCAGAGCGGTTCGACACCTCCCCACCCTTCTCATACGTAGGGCTGGACGTATTTGGACCGTGGACAGTGATGACCCGACGCACTCGAGGAGGTGCAGCGCAGAGCAAAAGGTGGGCCATTCTGTTCACGTGCATGAACACCAGGGGGGTACACATTGAAGTCATAGAGTCAATGGATGCCACAAGCTGTATTAATGCATTGCGAAGATTCTTTGCCATCAGAGGCCCGGCAAAGCAGCTCAGATCAGACAGGGGGACGAACTTCATAGCCGCCAGTGCAGAGCTGGGCATGGAGCGTCCTGAGGAAAAGCAGACCGAAATCCTGAGGTATCTCCATAGCAAAGACTGCACATGGGAGTTCAATCCACCGCACGCCTCCCACATGGGGGGAGTGTGGGAACGTATGATTGGGGTCACACGCAGAATACTAGACTCTATGCTTTTGCAAAACAAGCATACTCACCTGACGCACGAGGTCCTGTGTACCTTGATGGCAGAGATATCAGCAATTATCAACGCACGGCCGCTGATTCCCATCTCATCAGACCCCTCCTCGCCCATTCTGCTGTCCCCTGCTATGCTCCTGACCCAAAAGCCAGGCCTACACGCTCCACCTGGAGACTTCACCAGTAAAGATCTCCTGAGAGGTCAGTGGAAACAAGTGCAAGCACTGGCAAACGAGATTTGGGGCCGTTGGAGAACTGAGTACTTAAGCATTCTCCACTCAAGACGCAAGTGGCACAGAAACCAGCGCAACCTACAAACTGGAGACATTGTGCTGCTGAAACGGACTCAAGCACCAAGGAACGAGTGGCCAATGGCTTTGGTCATCTCAGGGCACTTCAAAGACTTATCTGCGGCCCATCTCAGACGTCATCCTTCTCCTTGAAAAAGACTGAACAGACGTGCACTGAAGAAAAAAAAGGAAAAGACTATAAAGACAAGTTGAGTAGTGGCATTATGCCAGACGGGGAGTGTTCTGTCCTCTGTCCTGTAAATTGTTTCTTGCTATAAGTTTAATTTCATGCTTGATAATTATTCCATTTATTATAAGGAAAGAGACACAGGTATTTTGTAATGTAAGAAGTGTCTTTATTTTGAAAGAGCTTTTATTTTGACATGACCTTTCCGTTTACGTATGGGCGATCCCATGAGCTTCCGGTGCTTGAGCTCGCCAGAACCGTAATGTTACCGGCATGAAGCGTGTCGGAAGCTTGATGTGTCGGGATATTTCTAAGGTTTCGCTCCCGAATCTTGTTTGTTCTACACTCATAAGGCGGCAATGTCTGTAAGTGTCTAGCTTGAGTAATGTGGTATATTGTGTGTTTTGTGTAGAAGTAAACTTAATGAGCACGATGTAACGTCAACTCGAGAGTGTATATTAGCAGCCACGTTACGTTGTTAACGCTCGTCTTTTGCTAATTAGCTAACTCGTACTCTGTTAGCGTGCTAGTTACTGTACATTTTCTATTAAGCTAACGTGACTGTTTAAAGCTGGTAAATGGTGAAAGTTATATCTCGTACTTGCGAGGCATGTTCCTAAGTATATTTTGTATTCTGTTTATTACAGTTTTACTCGATTTTCACCTGCAACATTGGAAAATAAAGGAGCAAGGCGCTCGCGTCCTGGCTCGTGGAAACGAGTTTGGCTTGCTGTTGAGTCTGTGTTCACGCACCTAGCTTACACACAGACAGGGACAGTACACTACCTATTGGTACTCAAAGCGCTTTTAGAGAGACACATCTACCCATTCACTCACACAAGCACGCACACATTCACACAAACTGGGGGTTCAGTGTCTTGCTCAAGGACACTTCGACATGTGGCACATTCCGGGGATCGAACCGCTAACCCTCTGGTTCGTGGACGATCCGCTCTACCTACTGAGCCACAGTCGCCCCTGGGCTCCCAACCTAGCACCTCTTCCGGGGACAGAGGTGATGCAGGTGCTGTGACTCTGTGCAGGTGGTTATAGTGCCAATTAGTCCCATTTTCCAGTCTGTAAGTGGGCGGCCCCAGCTTAGTCACCCGCAGGGGCTCTGACTATTATGACTGCAGCTTATTTTGGTGGTGGAGCCCAAGCTGACACAATCCCCAGCAGAAAGTGAGGGGGTCTGCACTCTGCGCATTCTTGAGTCTTGGAGAGCTCAGCGACCAGCGCCAAGACAGAGGTGTCACAGGTGACCATAGTGGCCACGGTCCAGATGAAATGGGTCAGTGTGGGTGGGGACACAAGTCGCTGTTTGATGATGTGCACAACTTCATGGCAGGCTGGGTTCCAGTCCCCTGTAACCCAGCAGGGGGGAACTTGACCTCCCCAACTTCGAGCATGCACTTCTCAGAGTTCAGTGTGAACCCATGCTGTTCAAAATGCTGAAAAACCTGCTCCAGGCGAGCGTCATGCATTGCGTTGGAGGGTGCATGCACCACCACATTATCCAGGTAGATGGAGACACCCTGGATACCAGCCAGTATGAGTGACATCATCTTCTGAAAGCAGCTTGGAGCTGATGAAAGTCCAAATGCCATGTGTTCAAAGCTGAAAACCCCCAGGTGCCCCCAAAATCCAGTCATGCAGCCCAGTCTGCTGAACAGTTGTGGGTAGCAGTCAGACCAGGAGGTGGCGACCTGGCTCATAGCATCACTCACATCACTCACATACACAGGATTAGATGTTACACTCCCTTGTGCCAAGATCCCAGGCAAGACACATTTAGAGGCCCTGTCCAACTGAGAAACCCTAACAAACCTACAGTTATGAGATATGACAACCTACAACCTAAATTAACAAAGTAAATGATACTGGCTTGGCCCTCTCAGAAGCAGACAGTGGACAATTCAAATCTTGTGCAATATAAGCTAACCAAATGATGCATGCAGGTTTGCTAAGCAAACAAAGAAATAACCAAAAAAACAACCAACATGAAGCAGCAGATACCTGGCCTAGTCAACGGCAGTATGCAGCGTATCATTGGGGTTTCCAAGCAGACACCTCCCTTCACCGATTTTTTGTTAGGTTAGGCCCACAACCCTCAAGAAGGCTTTACAGTGAATTCCAGGATGCTGGAGTCATCCCCTTTCACGCTGCCAGTGTACAACCCTGTTTTTGTCACCATTCAGTGACTATCAACAAGTAATCTTTCAATTTCATGTAGCAATGAAATGTACCCGATACGTTGATATGGACTGAATCACTAAGCTGCTAATTATCATCTCTGATCAATGCACTTCTTGTTCAGCCTGTAAGTTTAGGTGGACAGCTGTGTCTTGGTAGGTTTGCAGCTGCACAATAGTCTTATCATTTCCAGATGATAGATTGGACAGTGCTCTGTGAGATGTTCAAAGCCATGGGAAATCTTTTTCATAGCCTATCCCTGCTTTAAACTTCTCTGCAACTTCATCCCTGACCTGCCTGGTGTGTTCCTTGGACTTCACAGAGCAACTCTGTTTGTACTGAGATTAGATTACACACAGGTGGACTCATAAGGTCAACATTCGATCATTCAGCAATCATCTGGTGACTTCAGAAGGCACTTGGTTGCACTCAGAGAAAAGGGGGTTGAATACTTTCGCACTTTTAATTTTTTTATTGGTAAATTATTATTATTTTTTTTAAATCATGTATAATTTTATTTGTACTTCACAATTGTGTGCCACATTGTGTTGGTCTTTCTCATAAAATTCCAGAAAAATATATTCATGTTTGTGGTTGTAATGTGAGAAAATGTGGAAAAGTTCAAGGGGTATGAATACTTCCAAGCCACTATGTACACAATGCTAGATTATCTTCAGTACACGTCATACGAGCTAGGATTTAACTCTACACTTCCCCCGGATGTTGAGAGGACGCTGGCGTGAATGTCGCCACTTCTCACGTCCACGTCCCTGTTTTCTACAAATTCGCTGATGTAATCCTGCGTTTCTGCAACCATCAGCTACCTTGTCAACAAGTCGCCTCTAATTTAATCTATTGACTCCCCAAGTACCCATCAACTTTAACCTCACTGTGCGATTAGCAGCTAGTCTCCATCAAGGTTACGGGGGCAGCCGTGGCCTACTGGTTAGTGCTTTGGACTTGTGGCTGAAGGGTCGCCGGTTCGAACCCCCGACCAGTAGAAAGCGACTGAAGTGCCCTCACTGCTCCCCGAGCGCCACTGTAGCATGGCAGCTCACTGCTCCGGGTTAGTGTGTGCTTCACCTGTGTGTTCAATAATTTCACGGATGGGTTAAATGCAGAAATCACATTCCATGTATACACAAGTATACATGGCCAATACCACTAATTATTATTATTGTTACCTGGACCATCTCAGCTGACTACTACTACCGGACAAACTGTGGTCTTACCTTCGGACAGGCTACACCGGCTTCACCTCCAGTCCACCTCCGTCGTTACTGCTGACTCTACCACAACCTTGCTGCGGCTGTCTGGGTTTTTCCCCTAGCCAGTTCCGTAACGTGAGGTAGGATCTATCCTGGGAACCTCTCCTGGAGCGCACCTTGCGGCTCTGCTAACGTCACCTAGTCAAGCCGGGCGCACTCCTGGCATGGCTTTCCTCAAATACTCCTCAACGGAACTGAAGAAGCTCCTTCATCTCCCCGAGCTGCCTGGATGTCATAAAGTTTCTCCATATTCTGCGTCGTCCTCGTTATGTGCACAGGGCCACCCGACATAAGTTTGTGCACTCGAGTACCACTCCAGCTGTCTCAGGTGTTCGGTGACACACTTCCGTGTTGCGACGTCATCAGAGCAATCATCACGCAGAGCTAATCAACCTGCGTCCACTGGCCTCTGTTGACTCGACTGCTCCCCGTCACTACTTTCACCAACCAGACTGCAACTTTCATGCTCCTGAACACCCGTTCACTGAATAATAAGGCTGGATTAATATATTACATTATCACTGATAAGAAATTGGAGTTCATGTGCCTGACTGAGACATTCAATTCAATTCAGTTTTATTTATATAGCGTCAATAACAATACAAATCGTCTCAAGACGCTTTACAAGACCCGGCCTGAAACCCCCAGAGCAAGCCTGAAGGCGACGGTGGCAAGGAAAAACTCCCTTTTAACAGGAAGAAACCTTGAGCAGAACCCAGCTCATATAGAGGGACCCATCTGCCTAAGGCCAGCCGGGTACAGACAGAGAAAGAGAACAGCAAGATAAACATACATCTGTCATAAATACACATATCTGACTAAAGCATACAAGTTAGATGCTATGATTCAAACTAATGATGTTACATGACAGTTTGAAAATGTAAGAGGACTCATAGGCAGGTTGGAGAATTGTTCATTCAGGTAGGAGTGGATAACAGCAGGATTCCATGGAGACTGGGCAGGCTGATGAGACCACGACAACAGATGTAGTATGGAGCTCCACAGGAAACGCACAACTCCAGGCCAGAGATACTCGGAAGAAGAGAGAGCAGCAGTAAACATTCTACATAGTAATAGCACAGAATTGCATGACTAGTAGCAGATAGGAATTTAGAGATGGCAAGCTCAGCAGGCAAGCTCAGCAGGATTTCCTATCACTCAACCATGCCACACCCCCAGGCTATGTTTACATCCAAAAGCCTCGCTGTCAGGGCCGTGGTGGTGGGCTCCTTGTTTAGGAGCTCCCCACAAACTCAGCAACTTTTGAATATATTCATTTTGTGTTGGCTGGGGCTGCACAGCTCCAGGTAGTCCTTGTCTACCGCCCTCCAAAAGCTTTCAACACCTTTCTATCGGAGTTCTCTGAGTTACTCACAGCTGTCTGCCCCATGTCCCCGTCCACCATCATTATGGGAGATTTTAACATCCATGTAGACTCTAGCAGTTGCCCTTTTGCTGCTGAGTTCCTGTCTCTCCTGGACTGTCTCAATGTGTCACAGCATGTGCAGGGTCCCACACATGTCAAAGGGCATACCTTGGACCTGGTGTGTACCTTTGGCTTTAACCCCTGTCCACCTCGAGTGCCTTGACCTCGCTGTGTCGGACCACCATGGCGTCCAGTTCGCTGTACCCATGCCACAACCTAAGCACCGTGCTAAACGAACAATCATGTTCAGGAACATCAGGCGCGTGTCAACACCCACGCTGTCCAGCACGCTTGCAACACACCTTGCCTCGCATCCTACCTGCCACACTGCAGATGGCCTTGTGGAGCACTACAACACCGCCCTCTCTCTGAGCCTGGATGCAGTAGCCCCTTTGAAGACCCGATCCGTCTCCTTCACCCAGCCAGCTCCTTGGTTCACCCCTGAGCTCCGCCTCATGAAGGCGGCTGGGCGACGGCTTGGGAAAGATTGCACAAAAAATCCGGCCTTGTCGTCCACCACAAGGTCTTCAAAGACCATGTCAGGGACTACAAAAAGGCTCTCTCTCAGGCCAAAACATCATACTACTCCACTCTCATCAATAATCAACAGAACCACCCCAAGCGTCTCTTCCGAACGATCAACCATCTTCTCCGCCCCCCTGATGCCCCCCAACCCTCTGATGCTGGTGAACTCTGCACAGAATTCAGCAGGTTTTTTCAGGAAAAAGTGGACACCATTCATCAGCAGCTTCACCAGACAGGAATTCCATCCACTCCTGCCCATCAACTGCTGGACTGCAACTCAACCGCCTCAGTCCACCCACCACAGTGCTCTCTCTCCTCCTTTGCCGCCCTGGAAAACAACCAGGTCATGGACCTGGTGTCTATAAAGCTAAGTCCACCTCCTGCAAGCTGGACCCCATGCCTACTACCTTGGTAAAGGCATGTGTGCCTACCCTGTGCCCTGCCACAGCTAGTATCATTAACACCTCATTGGCACTAGGGGTGGTCCCCACCAGCTTCAAAACTGCTGTGGTGATTCCCCACACTGAAAAGGCCTGGTCTGGACCCGGATGATCCCAGCAATTACCGCCCTATATCCAACCTTCCCTTCCTCAGCAAAATTCTGGAAAGAGCTGTGGCTGCTCAGCTTCAGCAACACGTCCCACCATGAGCTCTGTGAACCCCAATCCAATCTGGCTTCAGACCCCACCACAGCACCGAGAACGCCCTCATCAAAATCACGAATGAGCTCCTCACAGCTGCCGACAATGGCCTCATCAGTCTCCTTATCCTCCTGGACCTTTCTGCGGCTTTTGACACTGTCTCCCACACCATCCTCCTCAACCACCTTCATGAATACTTAGGACTCACTGACTCTGCTCTCTCCTGGTTTCAGTCTTACCTCTCCGGTAGGAAAGAATACATCACCATCAAAGACTCAAACTCAACCCCAGCTCCAGTCAACCATGGTGTGCCTCAGGGATCAGTACTTGGCCCCCTTCTGTTCACCATCTACATGCTCCCCCTTGGTCAAATCATTCGTCACCACGGACTCAGTTTCCACTGCTATGCTGACGACACACAGCTCTACATAAATACTAAACCCTTGGCTCAGCTTCCTCCCATATCCCTTGTTAACTGCCTGCATGAAATAAAAACTTGGATTAACAATAAGAAGACAGAGCTCTTGGTGGTGGTCCCCCCATCACTGGCTAAGAAGGTTGGTGATCTTTCCCTGGTTGTGGATGGCTATACCATCAGGCCATCCCCAGAAGTACGCAACCTTGGTGTCATCCTGGACCCCATACTCTCACTCCAGGCTCATATCAAAACCACCACCAAATCTGCGTTCTTTCACCTCAAAAACATCTCCAGACTCCGGCCATCACTCTGTGACTCTGTGACTGAAACACTCATTCATGCCTTCATTACATCCCGCTTGGACTACTGCAATGGTGTATTGTATGGTCTGCCCAGTAAGACCCTGGATAGACTGCAGTATGTCCAAAGCTCAGCTGCCAGGGTCCTGACATGCTCCAAGCCATGGCAGCACATCACCCCCACACTCAAGAAGCTTCACTGGCTCCCCGTCAAATCCCGCATTTCATACAAAATCCTGCTCCTAACCTACAAATCACTCCATGGACTTGCACCCCATTACCTCGCAGATATCCTCCATCGCTACTCACAGCCAAGGTCCCTGCGGTCCTCTGACAAGGACCAGCTTGCTACTCCCCGCACCAGGCTATGGACTCTTGGTGATAGAGCATTCTGTGTTTCTGCCCCCACCCTCTGGAACACACTACCTCTCCACTTACGTCATGCCCCCACATTGTTGTCCTTCAAACAGCACCTCAAGGCATACCTGTTCACTGAGGCCTTTGGTCTCTAATTTTTAGTAGCTAGAAATTGGTCGAAGCATTAGTGGCAGCATTAGCATGTTAGCGAATAACATATTAGCAATTAGCATGTTAGCATTGGCATGTTAACAATTAGCATCTACTTAATTTTTAGCGGCTTAAAAGACATGCTAACACTAAACCAATGTTAAAATAAGTGGCTAGCGCATCATGCTAATTGCTAAAATTAGCGGCTAATGCTAATTTTTAGTGATGGATATTGGTGGTAGCATTAGTGGCAGCATTAGCATGTTAGCGAATAGCATATTAGCAATTAGCATGTTAGCAATTAGCATCTATTTAATTTTTAGGGGCTTAACAGACATGCTAACCCTAAACCAATGTTAAAGTAAGTGGCTAGCGCATCATGCTAATTGCTAACATTAGCGCCTAATGCTAATTTTTAGTGGTGGAATTTGGTGGTAGCATTACTGACAGCATTAGCATGTTAGCGAATAGCATATTAGCAATTAGCATGTTAGCAATTAGCATCTATTTAATTTTTAGTGGCTTAAAAGACATGCTAACACTACCAATGTTAAAATAAGTGGCTAGCACATCACGCTAATTGCTAACATTAGCAGCTAATGGCAACAGCCCACTCGGCACTTCAAAAATTTCCGCGGGAATTTTCTAGTTAGCAATTGGCACGAGGCCACTCTTGATCTTCTGCGTGTTTCTTTGCAGTTTTATTATTAGTGCCGAGTGCCTATGTCAAGAGGCCCCTCCTCCCATTTCGGCGATTAATGCGGCCCGAACCGGCCAGAGGACCCCAACACATGATATATCGAAACGTGTGTTTTGATCCCGAATCCTATGCTATTACTTGCATAAGCGATCAGTGATTTTTTCGCCAATTTATTCGCGAAAAAAGGCGAAAAATTTCCCATTGAAATGAATGGGAGACCCCGAAAAATCAACAGGCATTTTCTACAATCAATTGCTCTGGCATACTTTCACCCAGACACTTCATTTAAACTTTAAAACGTAGACACTATTGTCTTCTCTTCAGAGATTCCCTTCACTTATCGACACCTTTTACCGTTTTTAAACCATTAAGCCTCAAAGTTGTAAAGGTTTTTACTCAAATTTTATAATGGGTGTGTATTGCGCGGAATGTTCGCGCTAGAGTGGATGACATCATCAGCTAGAGTGAAGAGGAGAGAAGAACATTAGGCAAAACATTTTTAGTGGCTTAAAAGTCATGCTAACACTAAACCAATGTTAAAATAATTGGCTAGCGCGTCATGCTAATTGCTAACATTAGCGGCTAATGGTAATTTTTAGTAGCTAGAAATTGGTGGTAGCATTAGTGGCAGCATTAGCATGTTAGCGAATAGCATATTAGGAATTAGCATGTTAGCATTAGCATGTTAGCAATTATCATCTATTTAATTTTTAGTGTCTAAAAAGACATGCTAACACTAAACCAATGTTAAAATAATTGGCTAGCGCGTCATGCTAATTGCTAACATTAGCGGCTAATGGTAATTTTTAGTAGCTAGAAATTGGTGGTAGCATTAGTGGCAGCATTAGCATGTTAGCGAATAGCATATTAGGAATTAGCATGTTAGCATTAGCATGTTAGCAATCTTCATCTATTTAATTTTTAGTGTCTAAAAAGACATGCTAACACTAAACCAATGCTAAAATTAGTGGCTAGCGCGTCATGCTAATTGCTAACATTAGCGGCTAATGCTAATTTTTAGTGGCTAGAAATTGGTGGTTGCATTAGTGGCAGCATTAGCATGTTAGCGAATAGCATATTGGCAATTAGCATGTTAGCATTAGCATGCTAACAATTAGCATGTATTCAATTTTTAGTGTCTAAAGAGACATGCTAACACTAAACCAATGCTAAAATTAGTGGCTAGCACGTCATGCTAATTGCTAACATTAGCAGCTAATGGCAACAGCCCACTCGGCACTTTAAAAATTTCCGCGGGAATTTTCTAGTTAGTGCCGAGTGCCTATGTCAAGAGGCCCCTCCTCCCATAGGGAGGAGGGACCCCGTGCCATAGGCACGAGGCAACTCTTGATCTTCTGCGTGTTTCTTTGCAGTTTTTAGTGCCGAGTGCCTATGTCAAGAGGCCCCTCCTCCCATAGGGAGGAGGGACCCCGTGCCATAGGCACGAGGCAACTCTTGATCTTCTGCGTGTTTCTTTGCAGTTTTTTTACTTAATATTATTCATTTTCCGCCCTTTTTCGGCAATTAATGCGGCCCGAACCGGCCAGAGGACCCCAACACATGATATATCGAAACGTGTGTTTTGATCCCGAATCCTATGCTATTACTTGGATAAGCGATTGACGAGTTTTTCGCGAATTTATTCGCGAAAAAGCGCGAAAAATTTCCCATTCAAATGAATGGGAGACCCCCAAAAATCAACAGGCATTTTCAACAATCAACTGCTCTGGCATACTTTCACCCAGAGACTTATTTTAAACTTTAAAACGTAGACACTCTTGTCTTCTCTTCAGAGATTCCCTTCACTTATCGACACCTTTTACCGTTTTTAAACCATTAAGCCTCAAAGCGGTGTAGGTTTTTACTCAAATTTCGGGGTTTATAATGGGTGTGTATTGCGCGGAATGTTCACGCTAGAGGGACAGCTAGAGTGAGAAGAGAGAAGAAAATTAGGCAAAAAATAAAACAGAAACTGCTCCCGTGGCCACAAATTTCACACCACAGACATAATTTATACATAGAAACGTAGGAAAATTTGTCTTCTCGCTCACAATTTGTCTGCTAAAGCTGTAAGTCTTATAGTTTTGGCGTGAGACGCAAAGCTGCGCCAGCAAACCCCTTCCTCGCTCCGTAGACTGCAATGTTAAATTTGTGGAGCAAAGCAGAAGCAATCCTTTGTTTTAAATCGCTTTAAATAGCTCACATTTCTACATTTTACCCACAATCTGCATACCTAGACGTTCAGGAAAGCCTCAAGATGCCCAAAGTGAAGTCGGTTCAACGATTGGACACACGGTTTGGCCACAAGGCCTTCCTGTTCGAGGCCGTGGTTTCAGCATTTTCGCCCACTCTAGTCCTTTTCTAACTGATATTCAAACTGGTAACCGTGGCAACCAGGGGCTCCACAGAAAGAGGCGGGAAAACATAAGTAACTGGTCTGTAGGGCGGCCATTTTGGGGCAATGTTAATGGAAACAGCCCACTCCGAGAAAATTCTAACTGAAGTAACTGGTCTGTGGGGCGGCCATTTTGGCTTTTGGCACCCAAGTTGAACAATGACAGGTGTCTGTCTGTCATTGGCTAGCGCGTCATGCTAATTGCTAACATTAGCGGCTAATGCTAATTTTTAGTAGCTAGAAATTGGTGGTAGCATTAGTGGCAGCATTAGCATGTTAGCGAATAGCATATTAGCAATTAGCATGTTAGCATTAGCATGTTAGCAATTAGCATCTACTTAATTTTTAGTGGCTTAAAAGTCATGCTAACACTAAACCAATGCTAAAATTAGTGGCTAGCGCGTCATGCTAATTGCTAACATTAGCGGCTAATGCTAATTTTTAGTGGCTAGAAATTGGTGGTAGCATTAGTGGCAGCATTAGCATGTTGGCGAATAGCATATTAGCAATTAGCATGTTAGCATTAGCATGCTAACAATTAGCATGTATTTAATTTTTAGTGTCTAAAGAGACATGCTAACACTAAACTAATGCTAAAGTTAGTGGCTAGCGCGTCATGCTAATTGCTAACATTAGCAGCTAATGGCAACAGCCCACTCGGCACTTTCAAAATTTCCGCGGGAATTTTCTAGTTAGTGGGGCTGTGCGGGCTATGGGCTATGCTATTATTCAGTTTCTCCAGGTCGGAAGTATTCGCGACATAGTCGCGAATATTGTTTTTTGGGGGTTTATAATGGGTGTGTATTGCGCGGAATGTTCGCGCTAGAGTGAGAGGCCCAACAGTTAGAGGGCGGGCTGCTCTGAAAAAATGTTCAAAATGTTTTTTTAAAACTGTGATTGCTTCCACAAATTTCACTCTACACACAAAATTTTCTCCAAAGTAGTAGTCATACTTGTCCTGATGCCTACAATGTGTCTACCTAACCGATAGGATTCACAGTTTTTGAATGAGAAGCCTAGAAGTGAGGAGTGGACAGCCTAACTGCTCCATAGAACCCAATGTTAATTCAGCAAAGTTTTTCGTCACAAAAGTTTAACGGACGGTAGTTTTCAACTCGCTAGAATGTCCACTTTTTTTACACTAGGAAGAATAAAAAATACATGTCTGTGTTCATGGAAGCCTTGTGGTAGTCACTGTGAAAAAAGTTTGTGAGTAACTGGTTTACGTTTTTAGTAAATGGCAGTGGTTCTGTGCCGACTTTGCTATGATTTCGGTTAATCAAAGCACCTGCAGCAGCAGTTAAGGAGGGGGAGGGCTGTTTCCCGCTCTGTCTCACTGACGTCACACACGCGCACACACACACAGAGGGAGCGAGGCTTGGGAAAAAAAAAAAAAAAAGGACGGAGCGAGGCTTGTGGCGCATATGCTAACATATGCTACCTTCGACGGAAGTTAGCATATGTTAGTTAGCATATGTTAACATATGCCAACATGCTAACATATTAGATGTCCCTGCACTGCTCTCGGTCTCTCTCTGAAAAAATAAAATAAAAATTAAACCTCCGCTCTGTCGCTCTGATCACTGAGGGGCGGGGCTGCTCTTCACACACAGCGAGGGAGAGAGAGAGAAAAGAGAAACGCAGCGTGTGCAGCGGCAGCAAAGAGGAGTTAAGTGATCTGTGGAGAAGACAAGTCGACTGGACGACAACACGTGTCAGTGTAAGTGAAATAAAACCTTCACAAGTTGAAAGTCAACAAACATAACCTCCTTCGCAGAGGCAATAAGTACCACTAGTTCAACAAGCATAAACGTGCATCATCCCACACAGCAAAAGGACTGCGCAGCGGACCTGCCGCGGATGTATGTCGGCTTCCGGAACGGACCCGTATCGGGGTCCAGATGCACTCAGGAACTCCGCCGTGGCTCCGCGCTGCTCCGCATCCGCGATTAAAGCCTCACCTCCGCGGCGGGTCCGTTTGGGACCCGCAAATTGATACATACATCCGCTGCGGACACGCAGCGGACTCATATGGCTCATCCGGCACGGGTCCGTTTTGGACCCGTTTATCTCATTTTCCAAATCCCTTCTGTTCATGTTGTAGGATAAACTAAACTATAGTATATATAAACGAGGCTATCACTGGGCTTAGCCTGGCTACTACAGCAATTGTGTAATCTTAAATCTGCATTGCCTTGTATTTTTAACCTAACAATATTGTCAACAGAAAATGTTCAAGTCATGCATTTACTGTACAAAAGTGATAGCTCAATGGAAATATAAAATTGACATTAACATTTATGAAATGTTATAGGTTATAGTCTATGTTTTTGTTAGGTTACTACATTCATTATGTGGTCAAAACCTAATTTCGTGCTTTATACAGGCGCCAGGTCGGTGCAGACATAAAATATGCCATCTATTAGGCTACAACTTCAGTGAAATGCTGCGTTATACACAGCTAAAATATCAGAAACTGGTGAACGACAAGAAGTTCAATAAAAATATGTTTTAATTATTATTCCTCTTAGCCTAGGCCACACCTGACACTATGACCCCTCCACTCCATTTTTACATGACAGTCACAGGCTGCCAAAACATTATAACCACTTCACTCAATACAGGACTATATTAGGGTGCCAGAACATGACTCTATGACCCCCCCCCCCCCCCCCCCCCCCCCTTCCCCAATCAGTTGGGATTTCTACAATTATCCATGTGTTAAGTGTGTTTGTGCCCAACATAACTTCTCTGCTAATATATGTTAACTATTAGCCGACCAATGACTTAGCCTGATGCTGGCTTTCAGGTGGAGCTGGGAGGGGTCTGCTCCATGTACTACTGACCCATATAGCAAAGCTATAGGGCCAGTAGTGGGCTGTGCGAAGCACTATTACAGCCTCTGCAATAGCAACTGCGAGGATAAGATTAGGTGAAAAATTGTAGCATGTTAGCATCGTAGCATCGTAGTGTTGTATCATGTCATCTTAGCGCAAACTGCTGCCGACACAGCCCCACTCTCGCGATTTCACGCAGGGGAATTGTCTAGTTAGTGCCGAGTGCCTATGTCAAGAGGCCCCCTCCTCCCATAGGGAGGGATCTTCTGCGTGTTTCTTTGCAGTTTTATTTTTACTTATTATTATTCATTTTCCGCCCTTTTTCGCCGATTAATGCGGCCCGAACCGGCCAGAGGACCCCAACACATGATATATCGAAACGTGTGTTTTGATCCCGAATCCCGGGCTATTACTTGAATAAGCGATTGGTGAGAAACGGCGAAAAATTTCATTCATTTGAATGGGAGTCCCCGAAAAAAAAAGAAAGATCAACAGGCATTTTCAACAATCAACTGCTCTGGCATACTTTCACCCAGAGACTTCATTGAAACTGTAAAATGTAGGCACTCTTGTCTTCTCTTCAGAGATTCCCTTCACTTATCGACACCTTTTACCGTTTTTAAACCATGAAGCCTCAAAGCGGTGAAGGGTTTTACTCAGATTTCGGGGGTTTATAATGGGTGTGTATTGCGCGGAATGTTCGCGCCAGAGGGTGAGACACCAACTGCCAGAGTGAGAAGAGAGAAGGAAAGTAGGCAAAAAATAAAACTGAAACTGCTCCCGTGGCCACAAATTTCACACTACAGACATAATTTATACATAGAAACGTAGGAAAATTTGTCTTCTTCCTCAAATTTCGTCTGGTGAAGCTGTAAATCTTATAGTTTTGGCGTGAGACGCAAAGATGCGCCAGCAGCACCCATCCACAGCTCCATAGACTGCCATGTTAAATTTCTGGAGCAAAGCAGAAGCAATCCTTTGTTTTAAATCGCTTTAAATAGCTCACATTTCTTCATTTTACCCACAAACTGCATATCTAGACGTTCGGGAAAGCCCCGAGATGCCCAAAGTGAAGTCGGTTTAACGATTGGAAACACGGTTTGGCCACAAGGCCTTCCTGTTCGAGGAGGTTCGTTTCAGCATTTTCTCTGTCTTCTAACTGAAATTCAAACTGGTAACCGTGACAGCCAGGCCCCAGGGCTTACATACGCTCACACACGTAGCAGAGGAGGAGGGGCTTCACAGAAAGAGGCGGGAAACTTCAAACTGACATAAGTAACTGGTCTGTAGGGCGGCCATTTTGGCTTTTGGCACCTAAGTTGAACAATGACAGGTGTCTGTCTGTCATTGGCTAGCGCATCATGTTAATTGCTAACATTAGCGGCTAATGCTAATTTTTAGTGGGTAGCATTAGTGGCAGCATTAGCCTGTTAGCGATGAAGCAGCAGAGATAGCGAGTCAGGAGCAATCCGATGAAAAGTTGCCATTTTCAAGGTGGAAATATAAGCACTACTTCAAATTCATTGTGGTCAATCAGCAGACGGACTGCGGATGGGTAAAAACTGTTTGCCATGCGAGTGGTCCTACACTCGATGGATCACAGCCGTCTGCCAGAGGGGAGTCTGTTAAATAGTTCGTGTACAGGGTGAAAGGGATCAGCCACAATCTTAGCTGCACGCTTCAGAGTCCTGGAAGTGTATAGCTCGTCGAGAGACTTCAGACTGCAGCCAATCACCTTCTCTGCAGAGCGAATGACACGCTGCAGTCTGCTCTTGTCCTTAGCAGAGGCTGCAGCATACCAGGTGGTGACGGAGCTGGTGAGGATGGACTCAATGATGGCAGTGTAGAAGTGAACAATCATTGTCTTTGGCAAGTTGAATTTCTTCAGCTGCTGCAGGAAGTACATCCTCTGCTGTGCTTTTTTAATTAGGGTGCTGATGTTTAGCTCACATTTGAGGTCCTGAGAGATAATGGTTCCCAGGAAACAGAAGGAGTCCACAGTGTTGACTGTAGAGTCAGACAGGATGATGGGAAGGAGTGGGGCTGTGTTCTTCCTGTAATCCACAATCATCTTCACTGTTTTGGAGGCGTTCAGCTCCAGGTTGTGACGGCTACACCAAGTCACCAAGTGGTCAATCTCCAGTCTGTAGGCGCTCTCATCTCCACCTGAGATGAGCCCGATGAGGGTGGTGTCATCCGCAAACTTCAGGAGCTTGACAGACTCGTGACTGGAGGTGCAGCTGTTGGTATACAGGGAGAAGAGCAGAGCAAAAAGGACACAGTCTTGAGGGGAACCCGTGCTGATGGTACGGGAGTCTGAGAGATGTTTTCCCAGCCTCACATGCTGCCTCCTGTCAGACAGGAAGTCTGTGATCAACCTGCTTTTCCTGTAGTAGAGACGGAACAACCGTGTTGAAGGCCAAGCTGAAATCCACAAACAGGACCCTGGCATGTGATCTGGGGGAGTCCAGGTGCTGGAGGATGAGGTGGAGGGAGAGGCTGACAGCGTCATCCACAGATCTGTTTGATCTGTAGGCGAACTGTAGGGGGTCGAGGAATGGTCTGTTAAGTCCTTGAGGTGCGAAAGCACAAGGCGCTCAAAAGACTTCATCAACAGGGTGGTAGCAGTGTTGGGAAAGTTCTTTTTCTACACAAACTAGTTCAGTTCATGATATAAATATGAACGAAATAGTTCATTTTTAGTTCTTTTTACATTTTTTTACCTCCAATACATTGCTGCGAGCTATTTGTCAAAATTACTGTCACTGCCCAATGTAGCACCACAGACAGCAATTCTATTTTTTGGGGGAGTCACTGGAAATCTGGCATAGTTTTGAATGAAAACAGAACGTGTATGAACGCCGTTCACAGACGTCAGAATGAACGCGTTTGCAATAAAGTTCCTCAATCGGAAATACGAACGGTTCAGTTCTTAGTTCACCAAAATATGAACAAGTTCATGAACTTTCGTTCATTGAACGCGTTCAGGCACAACACTGGGTGGTAGTCATGGAGTCCAGTAGTCCTTGGCTTTTTGGGGACTGGGATGATGGTGGAGGCCTCGATGCAAGCTGGCACGTGACATGACTTTAGTGAGATGTTGAATATATCCATGAACACTGAAGACAGTTGATCAGCGCAGTGCTTCAAGGTAGATGGAGACACAGCGTCTGGTCCAGCCGCCTTGCGGGAGTTCTGCCTCGTAAACAGCCTCTTCACATCCATCTCCGGGACGGTGAGAGGTGAGATGGAGGAGGGAGGCTCTGAGACCACCGGCTGTGAAGGAGCCTTGGCCGTCGTTGTTGTCGGGGAGTAGGGGGGCACTGGTGTGAGGGCCTGTGAGGTGAGGTAGAGGGAGAGGTGTCACCATAGGGGGTGGTGGTCGTGGTACTGTCCCATTGTCTTTCAAAGCGGCAGAAGTATTCATTCAGGTTGTTGGCCAGGCGTGAGTCGTTCACAGAGTGGGGGGGTTTGGACTTGTAGTTGGTGATGTTCTTGAAGCCCCTCCAGACAGAGCTCGAGTCTTTGGCTGCAAACTGGCTCTGCAGCATTTCTGAGTACTGTCGTTTAGCTTCCTTCACCGCTTTGCTAAACTTGTACTTTGACTCTTTGAATTTCTCTCTGTCTCCACTCCGGAATGCCTTCTCCTTCTCCAACCTGAGGTGCCTGAGTTTGGCTGTGAACCAGGGTTTGTCATTGTTATAACTCACCCTGGTGCGTGTTGGAATACAGCAGTCCTCACAGAAGCTAATGTATGATGTCACTGCTTCTGTGTACTCATCCAAACTGTGTGTTGCCGCCTTGAAAGTGTCCCAGTCAGTACAGTCCAAACATGCCCTTAAGCGGTCCACAGCTTCACTGGTCCACATCTTAGATGTCCTCACAGCAGGTTTACAGAGTTTGAGTTTCTGTCTATATGATGGAATCAGGTGGATCATGACAAGGTCCGATTCTCCCAGTGGCATACGGGGGACAGGGTGAAAGGCATCTTTGACCGTGGTGTAGCAGTGGTCCAAAGTTCTGTCTTCTCTGGTGGGAGAGCTGATAAACTGTTTATATTTGGGGAGATCGTGCGAGAGATTTCCCCTTGTTAAAGTCACCTAGGACAATAACTAATGAGTCCGGGTTAGTTTTCTCCACGTGTAGAATCTGGTCGGCCAGCGCGCGCTTTGCGTCATGGACGTTGGCTGCCGGCGGGATGTAAACACCGACCAGAATGAATGAAGAAAACTCGCGGGGGGAGTAAAAGGGTTTGCAGTTTATGAAAAGTGATTCCAAGTCCAGTGAACAGTACTGCTGGATCACTGTCATGTCGGTACACCAGCTACAGTTGATGTAAAAAACACAGACCTCCACCTTTCGTCTTGCCGGAGAGCTCTGTGTGGCAATCTGCTCTGAAGAGTTGGAAACCTTCCAGCTGCAGCGTGGAGTCCAGTATTAATCCACTCAGCCAGGTCTCGGTGAAGCAAAGGACTGAAGATGTAGATAGGTCTCTGTTTTTCCCCATCCGTAGCTGGAGTTCTTCTATTTTGTTTCCCAGTGAGCGCACATTAGAGGGGAAAATGCCTGGTAGCGGAGTGCGATGGCCGCGCTGACAAAGGCGCACCAGTGCGCCAGCACGTTTTCCTCTCCTGCGTCGTCGCCGGCATATTGCATTGGCAAAGGTGAGCGCACCTTTGACCAATATGTCCAAAATATCCGTAGATGGAGCAATACATTCCGGCAATAAATCTGATGGTGTTGCAGTTCTGATATTTAGCAGGTCATCCCTTGTGTCTGTTCCTCACACAACAAAAAGAGCGCACCAAAACACTGTGGCGACCCTCGTCGGCGCCATCTTGAACAAAGGCAAGAACGTGCATGTAAATGTGTACATTATGTCCAGGAGCGAAGACTTTGTTGACATCTGTCGTAAGCAACTCTAATTTAATGAAGCATCTCACAACGACAAACGCATCTACAAAGCTAGTGGACAAAAACACAGAAACACCACCAATGATAGCTTCCCTGGTAATGAGTTACTTTTATAGACTAATTCAGTTAATAACTCAGTTACTTTTTGGAACAAGTAGTGGGTAACTATAACTAATTACTTTTTTAAAGTAACGTTCCCAACACTGCTTAATACTACTTAAGCCTTGCCCCACAGAGGTTTCCCTGCACACAGCCCTAAGCCCCCACACCTTTGCTGTACATGGCCTATGATTTAGTAATACACAGGACAAGATGTTACAATCCCTTGTGCCAAGTTCCCAGGCAAAACACATTTAGAGGCCCTGTTCGACTAAGAGGCCCTACCAAGCCTACAGTCATGTGATATGGCCAATAACCTATATTCTACCTAGACTAAATAGAAGCTGCTGGCTTGTAAGCAAATTGAACAGCAGAGGATACTTCAAACATTGTAAAACATACCTAACTAACCGCTGCTGGCTTGTATGCCCCGCTCAGCAGCAAACCATGGCTACCAAGCAACATGAAAACAACAGGAACCTGACCTGAACAACAGTAGTATGCAGCATATCATTGGGGTTTTCAAGTGGCCACCTCCCTTCACAGATGTTTCGTTAAGTTAGGCCCACGACACCTCAAGAAGGCTTAACAGTGATTTCCAGCGTCCTGGAATCACCCCCCTCCACACCGCCACTGCACAACCCTCTCTTCCTCACCATTCGATGTCTATCAACAACTAGTATGGAAACTAATAACCACGAGCCAAACAAACAAATCCACCATGCTCCGCTCCGTTGATGCAAGCTGAAGCACGTAACAAACAAACAAATCTACCATGCTTCCCTCCATTGATGCAAGCTGAAGCACGTAACGACCAAACAAATCTGCCATTCTTCGCTCCGTTGACGCAGGCTGAAGAATGTAACAAACAAACAAATCTACCATGCTTCGCTCCGTTCATACAAACTGAAGCACGTAACAAACAAACAAATCTACCATGCTTCGTTCTGTTGCTGCAAGCCGAAACACATAACAAACAAACAAATTGCGCAACAAACAAATCAACCGTGGCCTACATGCGACCATCTTTACCTTAGCTAGTTCCCCAGTTAGCATGCTTCCTGCGCACCCATAACCAGTCACTGGCTCTCTCTGCTGCCCGGGACATATTGCTAACCGCAGTCCTCTGGCTTCTTCCTCGTATGCCCAGCTCACTCAGCAGAGCAATCACCGACTTTGCCACAAATCCATGGCAGCCCACTTCTACCGGGCGAACATAAGCCTTCCATCCATTCTGCTCTGCATCTGCTGCTAACTCTGCATACTTTTTCGCTCGTTAGCCTCCTCAATTCTATCTTCCCATGTGACAGTCAGCTCTATAAAATAGACTACTTTCTCTGGCTCAGACCACAACAGCAGATCTGGCCGTAGTCGTATCGTGTAGTACCTTTGGTCCTAACTTTTAGATTAGACATACTCATATCACTCTAGGTCCGGTAGGAGTTACACCAGGATATTATTCACAAAGAGGAGTGGTGTTGGTTTATGAACAGGTAACTCTTTACAGTTTTTTACAACCGCTATGACCCGTTTGTCAGAACCTTAAACACTTTTTCAAAACTGTTAACGCACATCACACCTGAAACACACAATTCTCCAAACAGTTGCTCAAAATCGCGCAGTGTAACTAAACACAGACACACACTTCCAAAATACAATAATACACTAACACAGTTCACCAAATCTACCAAAGCACTAACACACATCATCTTCCAACAGAAAGCACAGTGTCATAAAAAACACTGACAACTGATGGAATAACCCAAACTGAATCAAATTGCATGTGTCAAATCTACTTTTTTCCTTTTTATTTTACAATCAACAGATTATTGTATCGATCATATATGTAAAGTAATGTTTGTGATGATGTTCTTCATTTTTCCGTTGTTGGGCATGGATTTTGTTCCTTTTTTTGTACAACACTCAGTACAAAAAGTGAACAACCCATGACAGAGCAGCTTTGCAGAATGTTTATGAAAAAAGAAGACAGTAAATGACAGGATTTGCGGTAAACACTTTATTGTATTGCAAATGAAAAATTACTTACAGTAAAGAGGAAAAAAAAACAGCGTTTAGCTGCCATTCATTACAGTTTTTTACAACCGCTATGACCCGTTTGTCAGAACCTTAAACACTTTTTCAAAACTGTTAACGCACATCACACCTGAAACACACAATTCCCCAAACAGTTAATTTCATGCTCAAAATCACGCAGTGTAACTAAACACAGACACACACTTCCAAAATACAATAATACACTAACACAGTTCACCAAATCTACCAAAGCAATGACACACGCTGTCTTCCAACAGAAACATTTAGTCAGTCACAGCACAGTGTCATAAAAAACACTGACAACTGATGGAATAACACAAACTGAATCAAATTGCATGTGTCAAATCGACTTTTTTCCTTTTTATTTTACAATCAACAGATTATTGTATTGATCATATATGTAAAGTAATGTTTGTGATGATGTTCTTTATTTTTTATTTGTTGGGCATGAATTTTGTTCCTTTTTCTTACAGTAGAGTAAAGAGGAAAAAAACAACAGCAATTAGCTGTCATTCATTACTGTATTGTCAAATACACAAAAAGAAAAAGGAGCAGAAGAAATCACTGTAAAAGAGGAAGAAAAAAAAGCTAATCTGCTTGGTCATTAGCATTGGGCCACATATTTTCATCGACATCCCACCTGATGTCTTCTCTGGCCAGGCATCTTGGGAAGTATCTTTTTGCATGCCTTATCCAGCCCTGACAGTTGTCAGCTGTGATGTCCTGACATGCAGCAGCCATTGCATCCAGGAGGGACATTTGGTCATGTGGATGGTGATCGAATAGTTTCCACCTTCAGGCTGAAAAAAAATCCTCTATTGGGTTGAGGAAAGGGGAGTAAGGGGCAAGGAAAAGGGACATCATCCTGCGATGGGCATCAAACCAAGCTGTGACTGCATGTGCATGGTGGAATGCAACATTGTCCCAGGTGGTCACATATGTTAGCAAGTTACCCCCCAACACCCTGTCCCCTTTCCCCCTCAGGTACCAGTGTATCATACAGCTACACAGTAAATATAGGTGATGTGATTGGAAAAAAAAACAGCTCCTGAGCTGGGTGAGACGAGAATCAGCTGTGATCAATGTAATCTTCAACCCATTAGTTTTGAACATGAGGTTTTCTGTTTTGACAAACCATGTGAAAGCAATTGAAAATTCACCAGTTAACATCCACTGTTTTAGTATTGATTGAGCTTGTGTTTAAAAGGAGTTAAAACTACTTTTAAACGTGTAAAATGTGTGTATTTTGTGTCAAAAGAATAAGAATTGCGTTAATTGTATAGCCCACACAGGCTGATGTTGTGGTAACTGTGTGAAGAGTTTTGAAAAAGCGTTAAAAGTATTGAACAATGGGTCATAGCGGTTGTAAAAAACTAATGTCAAGACAACAGTTAATTAACAGTGACAGCTTGGCTGTACAATAATCAAAATAATAAGGCGCCAGGAAAATAAAATAAAACAAAAAGAAGAGTCCGTTGAAGTCAAGGTTCTGGTGAGTTCACTTATGAAAAGGAATCCAAATGTGTATGTTTCTTATGTCCACTCATTTATTGCATTTATTGATCAGACTAGCAGTACTAAGACAGCAAAAAAAAAAAAAAAAAACCTACACAGAAAATGCAAGTTGTAAGATTCTTCATCTGTCTACTTCTCATGAGATCTCATCTTTCTCAGTTCAATGCATGAGATGTGTATCATCAACCATAGCAAAATTATTATGAGTTATAACATTTAGTTTTAACCATGAATATACCAATTGTTTATTTTACCATACACAACAGTACTATTTTTTAACAAACACATCATTTATGTATTCATTTTAACTGCTATTTGAATCAAATCATCAATTATAGCTATTTAATTCACCTTTTTAATGTTTAACTTTAACATGAAATTAAATACATTTTTTATACCCAATTTATCTAATATTTCCAACCACAAATGAAATACACCACACCTTAGCGGCACTGTAACCCATTGTAGTGGCTAAAAGCACAAAATGAGGAATTCATACAGCATAAAAATGAATGAAATACATTTCCTTACATTTCTCAATGCAAAATATGTAACTTAGCTTTAACTTAGCTGTTAGCAAGAGCTAAATATAACAAACAGTTAGCTAGCTAATCGCTAGCGTTTGCTAGCAACTAGCATTTCATGGTTGCAATTCGCGTTAGCATTAAAACTAGCAATCTTTTCCGAAGTTTAAAATTACACATTAAAGTGCACAAAAGCCATGGTAAACTCTGGAAAATATATTCCGAACATTATAGACCAGCATAGACCAAATTAACACAATATATGCCTCTTTTTTTCCTTCAGAGCAGCTAGCTAACAGCCAGCTAACAGTCCGCTAAAAGCCAGCTAACAATTCGCTTACTCACCGGAGTGTCATCAAGTATAAAGGTAATCCTCCTCGGCTCACAGCTTATCGGTACGAAACTGGACCTGTCTGTGACTACCGGGGTCTCCTTAGAAGTGTCTGTTTTCAGCTATCCACTCTCTATCTTCTGCTGTTTGCTTAATGTCTTTTTCCACTGTCTACCTCGTGTCTGCTGCTTAGCGTATCCTTCACGTTCTTTTTTTTACAGGAAGTGTGTTGCACGCGCAGTTGTAGACTTCCCGCAATAACTGACCTTCACGGAGAACACTGCCCCCTACAGGAAATACAATATTAGAGTCCAAATGACATATACTGGGTTGGTGACCTGATTTTTTATGCGGGTTACAATCGCTATCTCACCTGGGATTACCAGTTGTCCATTTAAGTCCGCCCTCATCTCCCAGGCTCCTCCTACTCTTAGCTGTCCCATGTTATGCCGGAAGCCTTTTTATACTCTAGCCTTTTCTCCCTCCCGTACAAACTTAATACATCTATTCTCTCTGTTAACAGCCATGGAATTTACATTCACCCGTTTTTCCTCTATTGCAGCTGCTAAACATTTCAGTACCTGATTATGACGCCAGGTATAACGTCCTTGGGAAAGACTAACCTTACAACCTGTCAGAATATGGCAAAGCGTGCAGACACAAGTGCACAGTGGGCAAGCAGCATCCTCACCTACACACTGGTTCAGGTTCTGGGGAGTTGGCAGCACATCATAAGTAGCCCCTAACATAAATCTAATCCTGCTAGCCTCCATGCTCCAAAGCTCTCTCCACTTCACCTTCCTTTTATCCACACTCTCCCAATCCACCCATTGACCCTGCTTAGCCTGCAACACTGCCTTTGAGCATCTAACTGCTTCCTCTTGCCTCTGTACCTCTTACACTATCATCTTTCTCCTTTCTACTACTGATGCCTTGCTCCACAGAGGTTTCCCTGCACACAGACCTAGGCCTCCACGCCCTTGCTGTACATGGCCTATGATATCGCTATGCTTAAGAGCTGCTTGTGCTTGCTGCACTGCCTCTTTTGCCTTCCACTTCCTCCAGTAGGCGCTACACTCCTAACCACTGGATCCTTTGACTGAGTAAGAGTCATTTCCAGTCTAACTTTAGTGCACTAATACTCCTCTGTTAGGCTGGTAACTGAGAGCTCCAGTATGCCTTTCCCATACAAAGCTGTGCCACTTAAGCAGCGTGGGACACAAAGCCACTTCCTGATAAATTAATTACTCATTCTTTCCAACTTTTCTACCTATGAAAGAGCAACTTAATACACCATCAGCGGCCACATTAACCGGGGCAGTAAACCAAATTGCCAGCACCACAATTTTAACTTGCCTGGTAGCCCTGACCGGTCTATGCTTGAAATGCCTTGAATCATTTCCTTCCTCAACCCTTCAAACTGCGCCTTATCACTAAGACTTGCATCGTACCCTCTTCCCAAGCTTTTCACTGGCTTCTCCAGCACTGTGGGAACTACCTCATCATTTATAACAAACTTCTTATCTACCACTTTTCCTTTAACAATGGAAATACTCCTAGATTTAATAGGCTTCACTTTCATCCTATCCCACTGCAAGTTGCTATTTAACTTATCCAGCAATCTTCTGGTACAAGGAGCGGTTGACGTTGTTATCGTCATGTCGTCCATGTAGGCCCTAATTGGGGGGAGGCGAAGCCCTCCCTGCAGCCTTTCTCCACCTACCACCCATTTGGAAGCCCTAATAATGACCTCCATTGCCATTGTAAAGGCTAGTGGAGAGATTGTACACCCTGCCATGATGCCTGCCTCCAGCTGCTGCCATGCTGTAGTGTACTCTGCTGTGGTAAAGCAGCGCTGAATGTCTAGGAAGTATGCTTTGACTAAGTTTATACTACCTGGAACTCTAAAGAAATCAAATGCTTCCCATAACATACTATGTGGCACTGACCCAAAAGCATTAGCCAGGTCTAAGAATACACCATGCAGGTCTCTCTTCTCCCCATACACTGTTAGTGGCCACATTTAGGGCACCACTTCATCATTATAGCAAACATCTTATCTACTACTTTTCTTCTAACTGGAATACTCCTAGATTTACTAGGCTTAACTTTCATCCTAGCCCACTGCAGGTTGCTGTTTATGTATGTTTATGTTTATATGCCCTCAATACCTTCCTTCTCTTCGGAGCTCTGCCACATGCAGAAATACTCAGATGACACTGTGATAGTCGGCTGTATCAGGGATGGACGGGAGGAGGAGTACAGGAGCCTGGTCGAGGACTTCATGGGGTGGTGCAGGTCCAACCATCTGCAGCTGAACACCTCCAAGACCAAGGAGATGGTGGTGGACTTCAGAAGGAAGAAATCACATCTCCAAACTGTGTCTATCAGCGGGGTCGATGTGGAGGTGGTTCGGACTTACAAATATCTGGGGCTGCAGCTGGACGACAGGCTGGACTGGACTACATGTGTGGACACACTCCACAGGAAAGGACAGAGCCGTCTGTACTTCCTGAGAAGGCTGGGGTCCTTCAACGTCTGCAAAGAACTGCTGCAGATGTTTTACCAGTCTGTGGTGGCCAGCGTCTTCTTCTATGCTGTGGTTTGCTGGGGAGGAAGCAGCAAGAAGAGGGACGTCGCTCGACTGGACAAACTGGTGAGGAGGGCTGGCTCGGTGGTGGGCACAGAGCTGGACTCTCTGGTGACGGTGGCAGAGAGAAGGACCCTGGACAAACTGCTGTCCATACTGGACAACGCCCACCACCCTCTGCACAACACCTTCATCAGGCAGAGGAGTGTGTTCAGTGGCAGGCTGCTGTCTCAGTCCTGCTCCACAAACAGACTTAAAAACTCTTTCATCCCCCTGGCCATCAGACTGTTCAACAGCTCTCAGTGATGGCAGGAGACACAATAGACAATGGACACATCATCTGATCTCATTCATTCTGTAGCTTTCATATTTATATAACTTCTACTGGTCACTTTATATTTTTTAACTGTCACTTTATATTTTTAACATAATTTGTAACATAGTTTATACCTGTACAAAACATTCTATATAGCTGTACAAAACATTTTATATAGCTGTACAAAACATTTTATTCCTAGTCACTTTTCTATTTTTATTTTTATTTTTATTTTATTTTATATATATTTTTATTTTATTTTTTTATATAGTTTTTGTTTTGTATGTTTCAATGTATGTCACTGCTACTGGATGCTTGAATTTCCCCTGGGATCGATCGATCTATCTATCTATCTATCTATCTATCTATCTATCTATCTATCTATCTATCTATCTATCTATCTATCTATCTATCTATCTATCTATCTATCTATCTATCTATCTATCTATCTATCTATCTATCTATCTATCTATCTAACTGTAGCTTTCCTCCACTGCTTATCGAGTCTCCTCTCCTGTATGAGTCTATCGATCTCTTGCTGACGCCTCGACCTAACCACCAGTCCCTTTTGCTTCTTCTGTTTTTCAGTCACACCAAATTTTAACTTTAAACTTTCCTTACCATAATCATAAATGAGATCTCCCATTTTCTCCAACTTACTCTCCGCCGTCCCTTTAAGCCTACCTAGTACACAAACCAAATCGCTACTGATGTCCTCCCACTGCCTAATAAATGTTGTACCTGCCCATTTAATCCTTGCTTTCTGACTGCTAATTTTCTCCCTTTTTGGCTGGTTAGCCTCTCTGTCTGCCTCAGTACTTGCCCCTGCCTCAACATTAGGGGTGCTGATTTCCTGCGAACTGTGGGTTAGGGTCTAAAAATACACCATGCAGGGGCAAGAAGTCTACTCCGTTCCCCACTTGAGGAACTTGGGGAGGACCTTGATAAGACTGTCCCCGCCGCTACCACCGATGTCTCTTCTGACCACTGGGATCACCGAGGAGCCAAGCCAAAGGTTCTACTGGGACCAACCTCCACCCCCGGCGTATGGACCGTTGCCGGCAGGGGCAGACATGGTGGAAAACTCCTCATTCGCCCCCACCCACCTAAAGCCCACATGTTGTCCACGTCCAACACGTTTTCCAGCCTAGAAGAGCAGGAGCAGGACCTACCTTTGCCCCCATCATCTCTCGAGTCTGTAGGCTTCTCCGCTGTGCCTCCACTCCCACTGTCAGGTCCGTCTTTCCCATCTCCCCCGCTGCACGCTCCCTCGGCAAAAATACACATGTCCTCTGAGCATGTAAAACCATCTTCACAAAATGACTCCGACTCTTTACCGTCTTCGTCGTCCACCAAACACTCCAACTCCCACGCCACCTCTCCTCCTCCAGCGGCTGTCCCAACTCCTCTTTTCCCTCCTACGGCGCTGATTCTCGGCGACTCGCTGGTGTCCACTGCCTCCATCTAAACAAGTCCGGTTGTCGCCTGCTTGCAGCTAACATACAGCATGCCGTATTATATCAGTTGTCCATCCGTGCGTGACCACGATCATCATTATCATCACCTGGCTTCTCAACGCCTCCACCCCTGCCAACCCAATACAGTCGAGGATAGAGGTCGACCGGCCGATTAATCGGCGCCGATAGGACGTTTTAAAAACTATCGGCATCGGCCGTATTTGCCGCCGATAGTTGCCGATAGCTGCCATTTTTTCCACAGTGCCATAACTGCTTCTTCCCTGCACTGCTCTCTGTCTCTCTCTCGCTCTGATCACTGAGGGGCGGGGCTGCTCTTCACACGCAGCGAGAGAGAGAGAGCATGAGAGAGAGAGAGAGAGAGAGAGAGAGAGACAGAGACAGAGAGAGAAACGCAGCGTGTGCAGCGGCAGCAGAGAGGAGTTAAGTGATCTGTGGAGAAGTCGACTGGACGACAACACGTGTCATTGTAAGTGAAATAAAACCTTCACAAGTTGAAAGTCAACAAACATAACCTCCGTCGCAGAGGCAATAAGTACCACTAGTTCAACAAGCATAAACGTGCATCATATTTCAGCATAAACAGCCACATCTCCACCGGCATGATTTAGCCTACATGAGCTTGTTAAGCTAACAACAGTTAGCTTGTTAACAGGCTAAAATGAAAGCTGTCTGTGTCCGTTCATCTTAGTTTGCCATGAATCTTAAAATTTGGGAATTTCTTGTAAATTCTTTAGTTTTAATAAAGAACAGGACTAACAACAGTGTTATTGGCCGATTAATCGGTTATCGTTTTTTTCCTGCTCCAAATTATCGGTATAATATCGGCATTCAAAAATCCACTATCGGTCGACCTCTAGTCGAGGACCTTTAATTAACGCTGACGCCCTCTCGTGACTACTCTTTTTCGCTCTCCTCTCTGCGTGAGTCAGCAGTCACTACTGATCTCACCAGCTCCCCCTCTAGGCCGCCTTCGTGTAGTACATGCCCTATCTGCACCATTGTATCCTCCAGCAGGCCAGTTTTGTCTTCATATAGACGATTTTCTGTTAACCCCAACAATCTTGTTACAGTTTTTTTCAGTCGCTAACAAGCGTTTATCCAATCAGTGGTCACATTTTCAAAACTCTAAATACAATTAGCACAGCATCGGTCTTTTGGGGCCATACCATTCACACATTTCATGTCGTTTTCACACAATATGCAGTCAGTGAACACATTTCCACAATGCTTACATGTTCTTAACAGACCAGCTGTACCTCCCAACAAAATTATGGATTGTTTTTGTATTATTTACGAATGTTAGCACACAACATCCCACAATAAAGAAGAATTTAAAATTCTTCTCCTTACATATAAAGCTCTTCATGGTCAGGCACCATCATATCTAAAAGAGCTTATAGTACCTTACTATCCCTCTAGACCACTGCGCTCTCAGGATGCTGGGTTCCTTGTGGTTCCTATAGTTTCCAAAAGTAGATTGGGAGCCAGAGCCATCAGCTATCAAGCTCCTCTTCTGTGGAACAAACTACCTTTCTGGGTTCGGGAGGCAGACACAGTCAACACCTTCAAGAGTAGACTTAAGACTTTCCTTTTTGACAGCGCCTATAGTTAGGGGTGACTCAGGTCATCCCTTAGTTATGCTGCCATAGGATTAGACTACCGGGGGACCTCTGGGTTATGCCTAGCCAGGCACAGTACTGGTCGAAGATGTAATCATCTCCCTTTACTGATAACCCTCTCTCTCTCTCTATCTCTCTCTATCTCTCTCTCTCTCTCTCTCTCTCTCTCTCTCTCTCTCTCTCTCTCTCTCTCTCTCTCTCTCTCTCTCTCTCTCTCTCTCTCTCTCTCTCTCTCTCTCTCTCTCTCTCTCTCCCCAATCACCATTACCGTCACTGCTAGCTACTAACTAAACTTCTTCCCCGGAGTTCTCTGTGCTTTGTCGTCCAGCAGGTTCTCATGGATCGTGGCTGCTGCTGTGGTCTACTGCTGACATCCACCATATAAAGCATTACTGTCATTATTGTTACCATATCTCCACTTCAGTTAGTTCATGATTTACTGCTGCTGTGCATTTGTGTCTCTCTATCACAGGTTCCACTGCTACTGTAATCATTCTATCATTCATTGTAATTCATTGTCATTTCATCTTTCATTGTAATTGTACAATATGTCTGTGTTGATTTGTACATGTGACATCCATTGCACGTCTGTCCGTCCTGGGAGAGGGATCCCTTCTCTGTGGCTCTCCCTGAGGTTTCTTCCACATTTTTTCCCTGTTAATAGGGTTTTTTGTGGGCAAGTTTTTCCTCACTCGAACCGAGGGTCTAAGGACAGAGGGTGTCACTCCCTGTACAGATTGTAAAGCCCTCTGAGGCAAAACATGTTTTGTGAATTTGGGCTATACAAATAAAATTTGATTTGATTTGATTTGATTTGAATAGCAAAAACAATATTCCAAACCTTAGATACAGTATAAAAACCTCTTCTTCTGCAATGATATCAGTTCAAAAACAACATATCTCAGCTGATATAGTTTTTTCAATTGCTAACAACATGGTTTGAAGTCCAGTGTTGAAGAAAAAAACAATCCAAGTCTAGTTCCAAGTTTGGTGAAGTGGTGCAAGTTTATTGGAGTTCCAGGTCATGGTGAGCCTACCGACACAAAGTGGGTCTGAGACCGGAGACTGACCCTGAATGTAGGGCCAGAGCACAGATATACCCTGTCCCCAGGTGTGGTTGCATATTGGTCAGTCGAGGGCAACTTTAAACAGGAGGGTGAACTCAGTGGAGGGGTAGAGATGGCTCCCATACGTGGTCAGAACAAAAGGACAAAGGAGTGACACTCAGGTAGTATGATCAGGAAACTCTGATCAACAGGGGAGCAGAGGCAGGAGAGGTAATATCAGAGGTCAGCACATGGCTGGAATTGCCTCAGACATGTCAATTTCAATGTCCCTTCAAAGTTTACTCCTTCCACCCTATTCACCGTTCCTCAACCCCATAGAGGAGTTCTTTTCTGCATGGAGGTGGAAGGTTTATGACCATCAGCCACATGACCAGATGTCCCTCCTTGAAGCCATGGATGCTGGCTGCAGGGACATCACAGATGATGATTGCCAAGGGTGGATCCACCATACCAAGCGCTTTTATCCCAGGAGCATCGCCTTGGATAATATCAGATGCGATGTTGATGAAAACATGTGGCCTAACCCTGAAGAACGCAGAGATTAGATACAGTCATTTTGGACTTTTTTCTTTTTGGGCTTTTTGCTGTTGTATTTTTTGTTCAGAATGCTCTTGTGTGTTTCATGGATATTTTGTTGCTGTACTGTAAGCAACACTGTAAAACTTTTTTCTGTTCTATCATACTATAAACAGTACTTCCTGTAGTAAACAGTAAAGGAAAAAAATGATTTGCTTTTTACTGGAATGCTTTTGAATGTGAACAATACATGTGGACATACAATTCCCAACCAAGAAATTTTGTGTAAAGCGATTGAATTCCATGTTTTGCATGCAAATACCTGTAAAACGGAAGCATAAAAGTCTATGCAGTTTGTGTAATGTCAACAATAGCCAGCATTTTGAAACCTGGTGTACTTTGATTCACTGCATGTACCTTGTGAAGTGAAAACAAGTGTTATTCTTTGACAGAATAACTTCATTTTGACTTAGATTTCCAGTGTTTTGGTAAGTTGGTGTGTGCAGAGAAAGATATCTTCTATTTTGAAATAAAGAGTTAGTATATATTTAACAAAATGTGTTTTTGAGAAGAAAATTATTCATTTGGCCAATTGTGTTTTGTAGGTGAGAGTCTGAGTTTAGAAAAAATATCTGAAGTATGGGTGAGTGCTTGTTAGCGATTGTAAAAAACTGTAATATTAAATGTCACACTAGCCCCCCTTTAGACTATGATTTCCCTACTGCACAGCCTCCTCCCACTCCTGGCCAAACCGTACTCAAATTTGGACTTTTTAATATCCGCTCTTTCTCTAATAAAGGACAACTTTTACAGGATTTCATCAGTGACCACAGGTTTGATGTCTTATGCCTAACGGAGACATAGCAACAACCAAATGACTTTTCTCAGCTGAATGAAGCATCTCCTCCCGGGTATGTTTATACCAGTCGTCCAATGGCACGGGGGGGGGGGGGTATCGCAGTAATCCACTACACTGTAAATTGTAATAAGTTCACTTTACTTAAAAAAAGTCAGGAAACCGATTGCCTCAAAATCTCCAAGTAAAGTAGCCAATTCATTTTAAGGTGTTATAGCTGAAAATAACTGTGTTTAGACAACTCATATAATGGCAGTAAACTTGAGTAAAGGTAACTCAAAATCATTAATTGGGTTGACTATAAAAACATAAATTCAGACAACTCATATAATGGCAGTAAACTTGAGTAAAGGTAACTCAAAATCATTAATTGGGTTGACTATAAAAACATAAATTCAGACAACTCATATAATGGCAGTAAACTTGAGTAAAGGTAACTCAAAATCATTAATTAGGTTGACTATAAAAACATTAGTTTGCACTACTTAAACTTGTGAGTTATGTTACTCAAGCAGTACTCATAAAAATAAGTTGTTTTTTCAAGTTTAAGCGTTCACACTACTAGCAAAATATAAGGAAACCGATTGCCTTGATATGTTCAAGTAAGCTGAACCAAAAGTGCTAAGTTAGAGAAATGAGGAGACAACAGACAACAGTTTGAATGGAAAACTTTAAAGTTTAATAATTAAACTCTTTTGTTCTGTTCTGAACAGAAATGCATCCAGGCAGAAAACTACTCAAGTTTACTGCTAAAACCTGCTCCAGTGTTCCGATTTAAATTCTTAATGATGAATTTAGAATTGCAAACAGAGATTGACTTTCAACAGATATTAAGTCTGAGATAACTGGCTAAACCTGATGCTGGTAATCAATATCACCACAATCATGTCAGCATTAACACAAAACGAAAAAGAAAAGCAGGTGTTCATGTTTCTCCTCAAGAACATAAAATCACAGTCTAAATGCCGTGAGGGTCCCTCCCACAAAAAAAGATCAAACAAGAAATAAATATCACTTGTCCAGTAAGGGAAAAGGTATCAACGTGACCCATAATGTCATGTCACATTCACATTGTGAACACATTTGTAATGTCCACAGCAGATCTAGGAGAGCTGTGGTCTATGACAGCATTGTATTCATATAGCGCCCCCTGTTGACGAACATGGTTAATGCAGGATGTGGCGAACAGAGGTTACCGCATGTGAACCGGAAGTGTTGTTGTGGGTACGAAAAGAGCGGACAGTAAAAGAACACAGTACACCTGAACGGAGTGTCTTTCATTCTTAAACATAACACATAGAGACATTACACTGGCGACGAGGAAGAGCGCAACCCGCACGGCAAGGAAGTCAAGTCGGACTCAAAAACAAGACGACGGAGGGAAAACAACACACCGAGTGAGTTGCTAAGCTAAGAAGACAGAGCTAACCCAGAACAACACCGTCATGTCGCTCGCGAGCAGTGTCGCTGTTCCCCCGTTTGATACTGAGAGTGATCCCAGCTCCATCGGGCCTCGGTGGATTAAATGGACACAACGGTTTGAGAATTACACCACTGCCATGAACATAACAGGAGATGCTAGGCTAAAAGCATTGATGCTGCACGTAGCAGGAGAGCGAGTGCACGACATTTATGATACCATGGCGGCAGCGACCGACAAGTATGCAGACGCGAAAGAGAAGCTCACGGGCTATTTTTCACCCAAAAAAAACGTGCAATATCAAGTTTACATGTTCAGGAAGGCTGTGCAGCAACCAGGAGAGGATCTGGACAAATACCACACCAAGCTACGCATGCTGGCAAAGAACTGTGAGTTTGCTGACATAGATTCTGAAATTAAAGCACAACTGATACAAAGCTGCACGTCATCAAGACTACGCAGGAAAGCATTGAGAGAGCCCGACATGACATTAAATGGACTTTTAGACCATGGCAGAACACTTGAACTCTCTGAAATACAAGCTAAAGGCATGGAACAGGGTGCAACTGCTACTGTGAATGTAGTACATCAGAGAGCTCAGAACAAGCACGCGGCTGGAAACAGATACCCAACAAGAAGCAAACCGAACAATCAGTGCAGGAATTGTGGAGGCAGATACCCGCATGAAGAAGATTGCCCTGCAAAAGGCAAAACGTGTAGAGCATGTGGTAAACAAAACCATTTTGCAAAGCAATGCCGCTCGACTCCCAGAAACAAAGACACAAAACAATACAGAGACAGTAAGCAAAAATACACACACCAGAGAGTACACCATGTGACCAGCACCGTACCCAAAGACGGCAATAAGGCAGCGTCTTCCAGCAGTGATGATGAGTATGTGTTTGTAGTAAACATGAAGACCACAAAGCTGCCACAGACCAACATCAAAATAAACAACCTGAGTGTGTCAGTCTTAGTGGATTCCGGTGCTACAGCAAACATCATCAGCAAGGCAACATATGAGAGATTAGAGCCACGCCCGCAGCTACGACAGACGGCAACAAAGATCTTTCCTTATCGCTCCAAAGTTCCCCTCCCTGTTGTTGGTGCATTTGAAGGACAAGTCACAAAAGGAAACAAACAGTCTCAAAGCATGTTCTACGTCATTCAAGGAGACAGCTTTTCCATACTGAGCTATGACACATCTACAGAACTTGGATTGATCAAAATAATCACCTCCCTGTCACCCGCACCAACTACCACGACAGTTGCAGAGGAGCTCGTCAGCAGCTATCCGGAGCTATTCGAAGGAATTGGCAAGCTGAAAGACTTTCAGGTAAAGCTTCACATTAACTCCAATGTACAGCCGACATGCCAACCACACAGACGTGTGCCATTCCATGTACGACAGAAAGTGGAAGACGAGCTGCGGAAACTAGAAGCGGACGACATAATCGAAACAGTGTCAGGTCCCACACCATGGGTATCCCCTATCGTAACACCCCCCAAGCCAAAGGACCCAGACAAGGTGAGAATCTGTGTAGACATGCGTCAAGCCAACACTGCAATTGAACGTGAACGTCACATCACACCCACAGTGGATGACGTCATTCATGCACTGAATGGAGCCACAGTGTTTTCTAAACTAGACTTGACAGCAGGGTATCACCAGTTAGAGCTTCACCCAGAGAGCAGATATATAACTACATTCACCACTCACCTTGGTCTGAGGCGCTATAAACGTTTGAACTTTGGCATCTCATCAGCGGCGGAGGTTTTTCAAAACACAATCTGCCAGACTCTCCAGGGCCTCAGAGGGGTGAAAAACCTGAGTGACGACATTATAGTCTATGGCATCACTCAGTCCGAGCATGATGAAAATCTCAGAGCAGTGTTTCAGAGGATCAAGGAGAGCGGCCTCACACTCAACCGGAAAAAATGTGAATTCAACAAGTCCAAACTCAAATTCTTTGGATTCATCTTTTCTGCCGACGGCATCTCAGCGGATCCCAAAAAGGTGGCAGCCATACAACAGGCCAGTGACCCACAGGATCCTGGTGAAATCAGGAGTCTGCTTGGAATGGCCAACTACTGCTCCCGGTTCATAAAAGACTTTGCCTCCATCTCTGCTCCACTGCGCACGCTCACGAGGAAAGACGCACCGTGGGAGTGGGGTCCAGACCATGCAGCAGCACTCAGAGCAATCAAAGACGGTCTCACCAGTGCCACCACCATGTCATATTTCGATCCAAATAAAGACACAGAGCTGATCGTCGATGCCAGCCCCGTCGGGCTAGGGGCAATCCTGTATCAAAAGGTGAAAGGAGAGAGACGCACCATAGCATATGCCAGCCGCGCTCTCAGTGACGTGGAAAAACGCTATTCACAAACAGAGCGGGAAGCGCTAGCTGTGGTGTGGGGCTGTGAACATTACCACCTGTATGTCTATGGACATCCATTCACGCTGGTGACTGACCACAAAGCCCTTGAAATCATCTGGAACAATCCCAGATCCAAACCACCCGCCAGAATTGAACGTTGGGGACTGAGGCTTCAGCCATACAACTTCAGGGTGGAGTACAGGAAAGGAGCTGAGAACCCAGCTGACTACATCTCCCGTCATCCTGTGCTCACACAAACCAACGACAGCACACGGGCAGCAAAGGTAGCAGAGGAGTACATCAACTTCGCCTCACTTCATGCCACGCCCAAAGCGATGACTCTCACAGAGATTAAAGAAGAGACTCTGAAAGACCCAGTCTTACAAAAGGTCAGTGCGCACATAAGAAACAACACATGGCATAAGATCACAAACGACACACACCACACTACTGTGCCGAAACAGTTCAAACAGATCAGCGGTGAACTAACAGTGTCCCCCACTGATGACATCATTCTGAGAAACACAAGAATAGTCATCCCCTCGACTCTACAAGACAGAGTTTTGCAGCTTGCACATGAGGGACATCAGGGTATAGTCAAGACAAAAACACTCCTCAGGACAAAAGTTTCGTTTCCAAACATGGACCAGCAAGCAGAGGCCACAGTCAGGAACTGTATAGCATGCCAGGCAAACACACCAGTCACTCACACAGAGCCGTTACAGATGTCTGAGTTGCCTGAAGCTCCGTGGCATAGCACAAGTGCAGACTTTTACGGACCTCTCCCCACTGGAGAGTATCTGCTGGTTATTATCGACGACTACACACGATACCCAGTAGTTGAAGTTGTTAAGTCAACTTCCGCTAACACAGTCATACCAGTCATGGACAAAGTATTTTCCACATTTGGAATTCCCAGGGTCCTTAAGTCAGATAATGGCCCTCCTTTCAACAGTGACCAGTTTGCCCAGTTTGCAACATATCTAGGGTTTCACCATCGCAAGATCACGCCGCAGTGGCCTCAGGCCAATGCCACTGCAGAACGTTTCATGCGCACGCTAGGCAAGAGCATCCGCGCTGCAGGAACACTGAATATTCCGTGGAAACAACATCTCAACATCTTCCTGAGAGAATATCGTTCCACACCACACAGCACTACAGATGCCTCACCAGCGGAACTGTTATTCCAGCGACAGATCTACACAAAAATCCCAACAGCCACAGTCACTGTCAACAGCTCAGATCGCACAGTCAGAGCAAAAGATCACGCTGCCAAAAGCAAGATGAAAACCTACGCTGACACTCGCCGTCACGCCACGCCGAGCACTTTCAGTCCAGGAGACACAGTGCTTCACCGACAGCCCAAGCATAACAAGCTCACCACACCCTACAACGCCGAGCCATACAAAATATCAAGGATCAAAGGCTCAATGATCACCGCGACAAAAGATGGACACTCAATCACCAGGAACTCATCCCTTTTCAAAAAGATCCCCACTGCACCTCAGAGCATTCCACCGGATTCTGACGATGGCAGTGATGTCACAGCCGAGGACACGCCACCTCCGAGATATCCTTCTCGGCAAAATAGACGTCCTCCTCCTTATCTTCGTGAATATGAGTAGTGTTGGATATCTGCGTGGACTGTCATAGACTGTGAACTAATCACTCATGGCATCAGAGACTGTTGCACCTCATGGACTGACAATGTTGTTACTTAAAACCTGTTTCGAAATGATGATTATTGTTGTATATGTTGTTCTAGGTGAATAGGTTCAACACACAAAGTATAAGGCTGTTTTGTTACAGTACAGAGGTTTGTTCTCAGGTATAACCTCAAGCAGAGTTGCAGCATTTAATAGTTCAATGAAAGTAAAGTATGAAAGCTGCAGCCACTATGTTCATCTGGCATATGTATAAAATTAATTACCTTTAAAGTTAAGCTGTCACTAAAAAAAAAAAAAGAAAAGAGTGATGTAATGTCCACAGCAGATCTAGGAGAGCTGTGGTCTATGACAGCATTGTATTCATATAGCGCCCCCTGTTGACGAACATGGTTAATGCAGGATGTGGCGAACAGAGGTTACCGCATGTGAACCGGAAGTGTTGTTGTGGGTACGAAAAGAGCGGACAGTAAAAGAACACAGTACACCTGAACGGAGTGTCTTTCATTCTTAAACATAACACATAGAGACATTACAACATTCATTCATTGCATCAGAAGATTTTTGAGTGATTGTATTTTTGGTTTTAGGGATTTATGTCCAAGTGAGAGAAACACCCTTTGGATGAAGTCAAATGTGTACTTCAATTGTTGAGGGTACTCCAAATTCAGAGCATAAGTAAGTCCAAAGAGCAAGCACATGGCACGTGGAAGATTTCCAAGGTCATCCATAACAATTTGTCCTTCCAAAATGATTGTAATATCTGAAGAGTCAAGGTGCAGCGAGTCAGGGAAGGCCTTTTTATCCTCCGGGATGATGGTCAGGATCCCAATGGGGGTGCGAGACACATCTGGGTTTTCGCAGTCCTAACAACAATAGCAGCAATAACACCAAAATTACAACTCAGAAGTCACATTGAATTTGTATGGCAGAAAACACAAGACAGCCACTAAAAGTACAACGTAACACTTTTTCATCACTGCAGCTTCTGGGCAATGTACTCACTACTACCAAAGGATGCTGATGAGTAAACTACCAGTGTAGTACAGGAATGTGAAACTCCTACAGTTTGCAGCTGTCACACCTATGGCAGTCCACTCATCAGCCGCCTGTGACAGTAAAGCAAGCACATTTCCCGAGAGCATCAGCGATAAATAAATTGAGGTTGTTGCAAGGAAAAGCTCAAAACATTTGTGTTTAACTACATGTTGTACTTCATATGGTCTTAAGAGATATCAGTAGAACCCCTCTACTTAAAATCAGCGAAGTGAAAGTAAGGATATTGTTCTTGAAGACATTTGGGTTTCACGTGGGGTGTCGCTAGAGAACTGCGACTGAATCCTTTTGAGAGACAGCAGATGCCACTAAAAGTGTTCCGATTGTCGATAGGTACAGATAGTAACCGAGCGGAATTAAATAGAGTGGACATCCTGTGGTGTGGAATAAAAACAAATTGTAAAAAGACGACTTACAAAGCATGTCTTGAAGAAGTCCGTGTTCACATCTCCAAGAATTACAGGAAGGCCACGGAGGACTGCTGTTCGCCTCGCAGTAATATCAGTACTCTGAAAAATCATGTCAAACACACATCACTCCTGTGGTAAAGAACAATCAATTAATAGCTCTGCACACACAATGGGGTTGTGTATTTTGTTCCCCACATGATGAAAAATGTATTAATTTGTATCTGACAAACTTACCTCTGGTCTGACCTGTTGCAGATACTTTTGAAGTTTCTGGCCAACACTTCCCCCCTTGCTATTGAAAATCTCAAAGAAGCGAGGGGTGTATTTGTCCAGTTCTTTGAAGAATTCTGTATGCAGGTTTTTGCTTGACAAGCGACAGAACTCTGCCAGAATCTGAAGGAAAGGTATGACAAATTAATATTTAAGATATAGTGACATTGGACCTCTTATGACTACTTTTCACTAGCAAGAAGGCTGAAGTTTATTCTATAAGTTAATAAAAGATATAAAACTCTTCCTATTACCTGACCCTCTGTAAAGAGTGCAGGCCACCTTTCCATTGTGTCCTTCACTGGAGGCTCCAAGTTCACCAACTCTTGTCTTCTCAAGGCAAAAGTAGAGTCCATGTTTTTGGTTATCAGAGCAGCACTTGGACACCGTTTTCTCATCTCCTCTACAAGTACCTTTCGTTTGGACTCTATACTGGTCTCATCTTCACCATCAGGGAAATTGGGTAGAAAATTGATTTCAAACCGTTTGGGTCTTTTGATGCTTGTGTGAGGAGCTTGGCCTTTTTTTTCTTCCTTTCATTTACGGCCACATCTGTACATCCAGCTCGACGCAGTTTGGTCCGGTAGTTGCCCATTTTAAACTTAAGACTATTTTTCCATCCGTTACATCCATTGGCAGAGCCTGGTTCAATGAGGCATGGATGTTTATGAATTAGTGCTGTTGCAACATAATTGAATTCTTGATCGCTGGGATATGCCTTGAAGCTGTAAATTGCCTCTGCAAGCTTTTCAAGTATCTCGTGCTTCATGTCCCTGGGTACTTGTAGATATGTCTTGTCTCTCATATACAGAAGATTTCCCTGGCGTAATCTGTACTCGATGTCCACAGGAAAACAAGGAATTTCAAAAGTGTCTGGCCATGGAGACCGAGTAAGAGATGACCGACTTTCAAGGGACGATACAGAGAGGATCTCTGTGTCATCCATGCTGGCTGTGCTTGGCGTGGGGGTTGTGGGGGTTGGAACCAGAGCGATAATCTTTAGGGTGGGTTTGTCAGGCAGGTCAGTAATGTCAGTGAGGTTGACGAGGGCATTGTTGAAATCCGGATCCTCATACTGGAGGGAGAATTTATACGGAAGCCCCAGCTTCTCCTCAAGCTGTTCAACAAGAGAGTCAAGTGTGTGTGGTTTCCCAGAGAGTGTAATTTTCCTTATGTCATTGTCATGGACAATTATCCTCAGTGTAGTCCTCATCTCTGTTGTTGGTTGCGATGCCACAGAGGATTTAAAAAAAAAAATACAATAAAAGAAAAAAAATCAGTTCAGTTACTTCACATCAAAAACTTCAGCATCCAATCAGCACAAAATATAGTGTCTAAGGGTAACACACGTTCTGCCCCTGATTCTGTAGGCTGCCAGAGGAAACGGGTCATTCAGATCAGAGAGCGTGTTGACTGACATTGATGACGCATGACTGCATAGCTCATAAGAACGCAGATGCTCATCATACCAAGATGTCATATGTTTGCACAGAAACAAAACATCACTGTTAATGACAAGGATGTTGTGAATTTGCCTAAAATCAGGTAGGCATGAACAAGACCCAACAGACACAATCATATCTGAACTATATTTGATGCCATCAACGCTCACAGATGATGCTGCAAGGACTGTGTTCTGAGATGCATACCTCTGTTTCAACAAGTTCTGAATATTCTCAGGTAAAGACGAAACCAAAGAAAGTGACACCTTGTCCATTTGGATGGATGGCTTGAAAAATGAGGAGGAGTCCACATGGTATGCCATCATTCTTTGATGCCGGACAGCCAGAGTTTGTGGGACAATTTTGAAGTTTTTTGTGTTGTGAATGACTTGTTTGAAGAATTTATGCTTTCCTTCAAAGCGCATTGTCCACATATCTCTGAGCGGCCCATACATCCTCATCAACTGTGGATAATGTTCCACAAAGTGGTGCTTTGGGCGCAATGTGAAGTGAGGAAAAACTGTTAAAAGTAAACCTCTGTGCTCTGAGATCTTTGCATCAAGGAAATCAAGAGAATCTTCTGTTAGTTTAAATGATGCTGAAAGTTCTAAAATGTCCTTCAAAAGCATTAAAATTTCCCATGTTGGATCATTCTCTGGGACATCAAAACCAATAATTAGTGGGAGAAGTCTTGTGAGTGCCCAGTTTTCGTGGCCGTTACCACCAATCGTACCTCTAGAGGCAAATGTGGCAGGGATAATCTGGGGCTGGTCAGGTCTGTCTGTGAATTTGTAAGGAAAATGCTTGATGGCTTTGTTCAAGGACTCAAGGGTGATGTACTTCTTGGAGATCAAGTCATTAATGCACAGAGACATCTCAACAGGGATGATACCTTCCAAGAGGTCATGCATTATGTCAGGTGGAAACCCACTGACAGTGTGGAAATGTTCCAAATTGTCACTTAAAACACAAGGACCTTTCACACCATACTCTTTCACCAGATTTGGATTCTCTAAAATTTCAGAAACTTGCCTGTCATGATCCTGGCTGGTTCTGCACTTAAATGCTCCTGATCGGACCTCTATTTGCTGGATGTCACTCCTCTTCACCATGCAAAATCGACAGGGGTGCAGCACTGTGAAACTCTCCTGGAAACCAGCAAAAGAATGAGCACCTAGGTTATCAGCTGACACATAGAGCACAGTTCCTTTCACACACTCGCCTAACTGCTCAACATAGACACCGTGTTTTTCAAGCGTGACCAGGTCCTGAAGAAGTGGGTGAAGGACAGCTGCATAGCCATGTTGTTTCATTGCACTTGCTCTGCATAATATTGCTAGCTGGATAGAGTGAAGACTGGAGCGATGTTTTGAGGGAAGATTGGCAAGAACCCAATAAATGCCACACAGTTTGTGTTTCTTTTTGGAAGTGCTATTGGCTATCTCAAACTCATCAATGTAAAGGCCAAGCACAATCCTTAAGGTCTCAGTCTTAAAAAAATCATTCCCACGATAGTGAGTGCCATCTCTGTAAGTGGTGTATCCATCAGCGGTGCACTCATATGTAAGAATTTTGTCTAGAACATCAGCTCTGTTTAATAGTGTTTGTAACATTTTCAGAATTGGCACATAGAGAGGATTAAGTCTTTTTCAAGCTTGTATTCAAGTGGCATGACCGTAGGAAATTCCCTCTGAAAATATGATGCTCTTTTACTGGCTGTGGAGAGTGACTGGCCAGCAATGGTCATTTTCAAGAACAAGTTATTCTCTTTGACAGCATTTACAATCTTTCTCACGACTGATTCGTCACTGACACCATGTTCATTGAGAATTTGCTGAATGGCATTAGGCACAAGGGGCTCGGAGAGAAGAATAAGCTGATTTAGTTGCTGAATTACCTCCTGTACTGCCATGTCAGATAAATGCAAGACTGCCTGCAGTTTGAGAAAGAGTGAAGCTAAATTATGCTCAAGTTGATGCTGTAAATGATCCAAATTTTCGATTTGAGCTTCTGTCTCAAAGTTGTCTTGGTCTGAAGGATGACTCGAAAAATCCTCAACTTCTTGTGACACGCCTGGATCTGAATCAGGAGGTGTGCTGCGCATGGCAATGTCAGGCTTCAACCGCTTCTGACCGGGAAGCTGATGGTCTTTGCATTTATGAGCATTAAATGTTGAGTAGACATTGCTCTCAAAAATGCAGTTTTCATATGGACACTTCACAGTTTCCTTATTTTTAAGATGTTGCCGCAAATGCGAAAAAAAAATGAGTTCTGTGCAGGGTTCTTCAAAATTGCAAAGAGGACAATTGAATATCACAGGGATTTCATTAGCTCCACTCGTTTGCCCATCATGTACTTCATGCGAGTGATTTCTTGTTAAATGCACTTTGAGGGCATTAAATGACTTAAATGAACACAGACAATCTGTGTGGAGGCATGGAATTGGAGTAGTTCTTGTGTAGCTTCCATGTTTTAAGCGGTAGTGCTTGAATAGTTGAGCCCTCTTTTCAGAAGAAAACAAGCAGTACTTACACTTCCAATGCATGGATATGTGTCTGTCTTCAGAAACCTACAAAAGAAACAACAAATCAGCCTCAGTTAGTTATTACTTTCCTGTCACTGAAACATACGTGCTACCTTTGCAACCAGTAAGGGACAACAGTAAACTTGAAACATCTCCGCCATGTTAAAGAAAGGGGCCATGGACAACGACAAACTTTTTTTTAATTAAGACCTGAGGAATGAATTACATTACATACGAGTGTCCAAAAGATCAGCACAGTTGCTTTTTCAACCGTTAATTAGCACACTGTGTTCGCTGAAACGCCAGTTATCCCTAAAATTTGTGACAATATCCTTACAGAGTTTTACATTAGCACAGTTTTTGGCTAGCTTTAGCTATAATTGACTGCGAAGGACCGACTCGCAGCAACAACACAAGTACGCCGCTAAATTAACCCTATAATTTCGACTACACTAGAGAGTCCCATGCAGGCTAAATAATTAACATAAAATTAACCTCCAAACCTGGACTTACGGATAAATTATCTGGCTGGATAACGACTACAAGTTTGTTACAGAGAGAACCAGTGAAACTTACCGTGAATATTTAGTTGCAAAACACACCTTGTTAGTATGGTTTACCGCTCCATTTAAGCACGTCGTCACTCGTCAGTGGGCATCTGCGCATGTGCGTTCAACGAGAGTTGCCGAATGATGCCGAGTTTATGCTGGTTATGCAGAAGCGTCTTGCTCACTCATATCTTTACGTACAGGTTACTTGCAGCTGATGAGTTTGATTACTTGCCTCAGTAGAAAGTTGTCTTTACTAAGTTTAAGTGAGGATAGTCAACAGCGTAAGCTGGAATGAGTTAAGGTCACTTTTTTTTTTAAGTAACATATACAATTACATTTTACAGTGTACAAGACATGGAAGGTATCGTCTGTCTCTATCCCAGCCCACCAGTCATTTGAATCTCTGGTCATTCAACTTAATGGACCATCTCCTACTATAATAGCCACTGTTTACCGTCCACCTAAGCCCAACACTGATTTCATCAGTGAATTCTCTACCTTCTTCACTCACATATCCTCACTCAGCCCTAACATGATTTTACTTGGTGATTTCAATATACATCTCGACAATTTGATTAATTCTCTCACAAAAAGCTTCACATCCTGCCTGGACAGTTTTGGACGACAGCAGTTTATTGACTTTCCCACCCACTCAAAAGGACACATTCTGGACCTAATCTGCTGTTCTGGTACTGCTCCTTTTAACTGTTCTGCAATTGATCTCCCCATCTCTGACCATAAGCTTATATCATTTAATGTTAACCTTGCACTATTTAAATCTAAACTACCTCGCATCATATCATTCCGTAATATTAAGGACATTGACCTAACTGCTCTGAATACTGGCATCCCTGCCCTTCCCCCCTTCAACCACTTATCCACTCCCGATGAACTGCTTTTCCATTATAACACTGGATTCCATAATCTCCTCGACTCCCTGGCTCCACTGAAAACACGGACTGTCACCTTCACCCACTCTGCACCCTGGTTCACACTCGAACTCCGACAACTTAAGGCTAAAGGATGTCAACTGGAACGCCTCTACAGGAAATCTGGCCTCACCATACATCAGGACATGTTTCATAACCACATTCTCCACTACAAGGCCATGCTCTCTACTGCCAAATCACACTTATTTTGCAAATCAAATCAATTCAAGTGATGGAAACACAAAGGCTCTCTTTTCTCTGGTTAACAAAACTCTACAACCCCCAGATTCTGCCATTATGGATTTTTTTAATACAAAGATTGACACTATTCACCAACAGCTAACTCACAGCACACCCATCTCACCCCTCCCCCTTGCCCAAACTTCTATCTCCTCTACATTTTCTAATTTCAGACTACCCTCATTTGCCGACATATCTGACCTCAACAAGAAAGCTAAGCCATCCACTTGCCAGCTCGACCCCCTGCCAACTGGTCTTGTTAAAGCCTCCATAAACTCTCTCACCCCTCTTATAACTGCCTTTGTTCACTCCTCTCTCACCTCTGGACTTGTCCCTTCGTCTCTCAAATCAGCTTCAGTCACCCCTATACTCAAAAAACCTGGTGCAGACCCCAACAATTTCAATAACCTCCGTCCTATCTCGAATCTGCCTTCTCTCTCTAAAGTTGTGAAAAAACAGTTGCATCTCAGATCCATTCCCACCTCTCAAACAATAACCTATATGAACAATTTCAATCTGGATTTCGCCCTTTGCACAGCACAGAAACAGCTTTGTTAAAAATCACCAATGACCTCCTTATGGCTGCTGAATCCGGACTCCTTTCAATCCTCATTCTTCTGCATCTAACCACAACATTCGACACTATTTCCCACTTCATTCTCATTCATAGAATCAGAATCAGAATCAGAATCAGCTTTATTGCCAAGCATGTGTACATACAGGGAATTTGCTTTGGTCCTACAGAAAAGACCATGGCCCCCGAGTATCGGCGCCATTTTTGGGAAATTGGGGTCAAGAAAGGGGAAAGGAACAAGAGGAGAGAGGAGGAGAAAAAAGCAGCTCCCAGACTGCAAACCTCTGGGGGAGTACAGTGTGGGACCAGTAAAAAAAAAAACCTCAGCAACATAAGCACATAAGAACACACTTTACAACACAATAGTCAAATCAACTTGCACCGGGGAGGGAAAAGGGAGGTGAAGGTATTCCAGTTCAGACCGGCAGCTATCCGCGTTATCGGACCCCGCCTGTTGGACTGGATGGGTAAAAGCTGCGAAGGCGTGGGATTGGGGGGTAGGGAGGTGTAGTGCATGTGTGCATGTGAGTGAGTGTCCTTGTGGTGTGTGTATATAAGCCTGGAGAGTTGCTTTGTCTAGCCTCCCAGTCAGTGCCTCAGTTCGCAGGATGTCATTGCGATAACACAGCAGGTTGCCATGGAGACGTCCCTGATTGGGTCCCAGACAAAGTCAACCATCGCAGGTGTCCGTGAAGGAAGGGGGCAGGGATGGGACAGAGCATCTCACAGCAGCGATCTCATGGTGTGTTTGTTCCAGCAACGGCCTTGGCCAATGCCCGCTGGCTCCGGGGTCCAGATTAGAATATGATTGTTTGGGTTAGGGCGAGTAGTCGCTTTTCAATAGACACGGCTTACTCTGTTTGTCCATACTGGTCTCCAGGTCCGTCCATTCGCCTTTGCAAAGCCGAAAGCTTCTCCATGATGTTTTCCATGTTGCGGCAACTGACCACATTCAGAGCACGAACAGCCTTGTCCAGGGTGGTATCCATGTTGCGGTTAATCACAGTCAGTCTCTCCGAGGTGTTATCCGTGTTGCTATTTATAGCCACAGTCAGTGCGCTCATAGCTCTCTCCATGGAGATCTCCATGGCGCGGTTACCGGCCACAGTCTGAGCGCTAACAGCTCTGCACACTCCATCAATTAATTCAGGCAGCTTCAAGGGGCTTTGGACTGCTGACACCGACCAACTTTTCTGATACACCAGGGCAGTGCCTAATCCAATCAGCAAAAAGCCTGTTATCATGGTTCCAAATATGTAAAGATCCTCTATGTCCTCAACGGAAAGAGGTGCCAGGCACGCGACCCTCCACTTCTCCCAGGAGTCCATCGTGTATCCAGCAGCAAATGTTCCGTCAGGGCAGGTAGGTTCCCCCGAACCTAAGCTTCTCGTCGAGAAGATTCTGTCAATTGGTGACTAGCCTCCATCGGTATCTCTGACACACCTCTCAGCTGGTTCATCTCGTATCTCTCTAGCCGCACTCAGTTCATTCAGTTAAAAACGTTTACATCCCGCCCATCCCCCCTTTCATCTGGTGTTCCACAAGGCTCTGTTCTTGGTCCTCTTCTATTCATCATCTACCTCATCCCCCTTGGCCAGATATTTCATAGGTATAATATTAATTTCCATTGTTACGCGGATGACACCCAGCTCTACTTGTCCACCAGACCCAGCTCCAACTTTCCACCCACTTACCTCTCTGACTGTATACAGGAAATCAGAACCTGGTTCTCCACCAACTTCCTTACACTCAACAGTAGTAAAACTGAAATCCTTCTCATTGGCACCAAAAACACCCAATCTAATATAAACTAGAAAATTCCCGCGGAAATTTTTGAAGTGCTGATTGGGCTGTTGCCATTAGCTAATGTTAGCAATTAGCATGACGCGCTAGCCACTAATTTTAGCATTGGTTTAGTGTTAGCATGTCTTTTTAGACAATAAGGCTGTGTCTCAAATCAATACTTCTGCACTTAAAATACCTAATTTGAGTATGTGAGGGTGTTCACACTGAAAATTCCAACGAGACAAAGTGCACTGCAAGTACCCGGATGGTGTACTCAAAACGGTCAAAATGCTGAGTGTGGAACGATGGACACTTTCCACCCTAAACGGCAGCCATCTTGGCTACGACGGGGAAGGGGAGGGACTATCAACCCAATTCAAACTTGCGATTTGATATCGGTGGCAGTGTTTTGGAAGCGGTGGTGGAGCTTACAGGTCCATACAGAGGGAAGTAATTAGTTTAATGAAAATGGTTGCAGTTTTACACGTAGTACAACTAAATTACTGCTCGATATAACTGTTAATTTAGTTAAATTAGCGATTTGTGTTGACTCGGTGCAGTGAACGAACTCGCAAAAGCTAGAAAACGTGATCAAAGTGGTCATAGTTAAGATGTTTGAAGTGTTGCATGTCTAAATATTAAAATTACAATTTGCCGCGATCGTGGTCAAAAATACGGCGGTCATTCGTCATTTCTGGTAAGTATAGGCGTAGTACCCGATTTGAGACGATACTACCTTTTTGAAAATTACGCTCTACGGACGTAAGTGCATAGTGCTCATAGTGCATGATATCGAAGTGTACTGACGAAAGTACGCGATTTGAGACACAGTCTAAAAATTAAATACATGCTAATTGCTAGCATGCTAATGCTAACATGCGAATTGCTAATATGCTATTCACTAACATGCTAATGCTGCCACTAATGCAACCACCAATTTCTAGCCACTAAAAATTAGCATTAGTCGCTAATGTTGGCAATTAACATGACGCGCTAGCCAATGACAGACAGACACCTGTCGTTGTTCAACTTAGGTGCCAAAAGCCAAAATGGCCGCCCGACAGACCAGTTACTTATGTCAGTTTGAAGTTTCCCGCCTCTTTCTGTGAAGCCACTCCTCTTCTGCTGCATGTGTGCGCGAATGTAAGCCCTGGGGCCTGGTTGTCACGGTTACCAGTTTGAATTTCAGTTAGAAGAGAGAGAAAATGCTGAAACGAACCTCCTCGAACAGGAAGGCCTTGTGGCCAAACCGTGTTTCCAATCGTTGAACCGACTTCACTTTGGGCATCTCGGGGCTTTCCTGAACGTCTAGATGTGCAGTTTGTGGGTAAAATGAAGAAATGTGAGCTATTTAAAGCGATTCAAAGAAAGGATTGCGTCTGCTTTGCTCCAGAAATTTAACATGGCAGTCTATGGAGCTGTGGATGAGTGCTGCTGGCGCATCTTTGCGTCTCACGCCAAAACTATAAGACTTACAGCTTTAGCAGACGAAATTTGAGCGAGAAGACAAATTTTCATACGTTTCTATGTATAAATTATGTCTGTGGTGTGAAATTTGTGGCCACGGGAGCAGTTTCTGTTTTATTTTTTGCCTAATTTTCATCTCTCCTCTTCACTCTGGCAGATGATGTCATCCACTCTAGCGCGAACATACACACCCATTATAAACCCCGAAATTTGAGTAAAAAACTTCACAACTTTGAGGCTTAATGGTTTAAAAACGAAAAAGGTGTCGATAAGTGAAGGGAATCTCTGAAGAGAAGACAAGAATGTCTACGTTTTAAAGTTTAAATGAAGTCTCTGGGTGAAAGTATGCCAGAGCAGTTGATTGTAGAAAATGCCTGTTGATTTTTCGGGGTCTCCCATTTATTTCAATGGGTTTTCAACGCGTTTTTTTCGCGGATAAATTCGCGAAAAACTCACCGATCGCTTATAAAAGTAATAGCACGGGATTCGGGATCAAAACATATGTTTCGATAGATCATGTGTTGGGGTCCTCTTGCCGGTTCGGGCCGCATTAATCGGCGAAAAAGGGCGGAAAATGAATAATAAAACTGCAAAGAAACACGCAGAAGATCAATAGTGGGCTCGTGTCATAGGCACTCGGCACTAACTACAAAATTCCCGTGGAAGTGCCGAGTGGGCTGTTGCCATTAGCTGCTAATGTTAGCAATTAGCGTGATGCGCTAGCCACTAATTTTAACATTGGTTTAGTGTTAGCATGTCTTTTAAGCCATTAACAATGAAATAGATGCTAATTGCTAACATGCTAATGCTAACATGCTAATTGCTAATATGCTATTCGCTAACATGCTAATGCTGCCACTAATGATACCACCAATTTCTACCACTAAAAATTAGCATTAGCCGCTAATGTTAGCAATTAGCATGATGCGCTAGCCAATTATTTTAACATTGGTTTAGTGTTAGCATGACTTTTATGCCACTAAAAATTAAGCAGATGCTAATTGCTAACATGCTAATGCTAACATGCTTGTGCGCGGACAACCCACAGTCTCTCTCCTGGAGGTGAGGGCAGAGGCGACAAGGTGGGAGCGGGAGGGGTAGCCACGGGGCGCGAGAGGCCGGTGCCACTCTGTTCCGTCGGTGCTGGGTTTACAGTATGGTGTCCAGGGTGCCCCTTTAGTGGTGTGTCCACCCCAGATGTCTGAGCTGCAGGAGTTGCGAGAAATGTTGAAGCTCCAACAGCAGCAACTTAACAAGCTCACTGACACAATTGCTCGACTACAACCCCGGCAGCAGCATGAGCATCCCCCCCACCGTGACCCTGTAATTTGGAGGCGGTGCCAGCAACCTGGCCATGTTGCCAGGAAGTGCGAAGGTGTGCGTGTCCCCCCTCGTCCTTGGCAGCTTCTCGGCCGGGCATACCACATGGCTCTGCTCAACAGCAGGGAAACCAGTGCCCGCCGAACTGCGGAGCCAAGGTTCGGGGAGTATTACCAGTGGCTCACCGGTTGTTATGGGGGATGAAGCCATGTTGATTGCTGCTTACCCACATGTGGATGTAATGATGGGGGGCAGTTCCATGTTTGGTGGACACCGAGTCGATGGTGTCAACCATCTCCGAAAGTTTCTTCCGCCAGCATTTTGAGACTTGGGGCCATGAGAAGCTTCAGTCTTGTAATTGGCTACAGCTCCGAGCAGCTAACAGGCTGCCCATTCCCTTCCTAGGCTACTTGGAGCTGGAAGTCAGGCTCTGTGGCAAGTCATTGCCTGGGTGTGGGTTACTGGTGGTGAGGGAGCCCCCGTCGACTTCTCATGCCCCTGGGGGTACTGGGGATGAACATTTTGTAACGCTGCTATAGCACGCTTCTGGGACAACACGGCCCTGCCCTCTTTGACCTGCCGACTGTCACCCCAGCCCCAAGCTCTGTGGTGCAGGCGCTGCAGCAGTGTCACCAGGCCTTAACATTTTCTTCTCCTGAAGCCTCTGGACGCGTTAAGATCCGCGGCAGAAAGGCGTGCCGTATTCCTGGGGAAACGTGAAAATGGTCCCTGCCACCTGTTCTGCACAGTACTCAGGCGCTGCAGTGTTGTTTGAGACCCCGGTGGAGGGCCTTCCGGCCGGTCTGTTAGCCTCACCGGCACTGGTTTGTGTTGAGGAGGGCAGGTCTCAGCGCCCAGGTCATCCGCGAAAGTAGCAGTCCCTTTGCCTCACCTATTGTGTTGGTGAGGAAAAATGACGGTAGGCTGCGTTTGTGTGTGGATTACAGACTGCTTAATGGTAGGACCCGGAAGGATGCTTTCCCCCTCCCTCGTGTTGAGGAGTAGCTGGACGCACTGACTGGGGCCTGGTGGTTTTCCACAATGGACTTAGCCAGCGGGTACCACCAAGTCCCAATTGCAGAAGCTGATTGCCCAAAGACTGCTTTTTGCACACCTTTTGGGTTGTTTGAGTGGAACCACATGCCCTTTGGGCTATGCAATGCACCGGGCACGTTCCAGCGGCTCATGCAAAGTATCTTTGGAGATCAGCAATGTCAGTCTCTCCTTTTATATCTGGATGACATTGTCAGCCTGTCAAGCGGTTATTACAGCTCTGCCCCAGCAGTTACCTGCACTGCAGCAGACTGACCCTGTGATCCAAGAGGTTTTGGCATTGTGGGTGCGAAGGCAGTACCCTGACCTGGAGGTAACGCAAGCGACTATCCCCCTTGGCGCTGATTCTTCTTAAGCAGTGGGATCGGCTAGTGGAACAGGCCGGTGTGGCCTACCGGCAAGTCAGGCATCCCGATGGGGGGGAAACGGTCTTGCAGGTACTTGTGCCTGCTGCCTTGAAGGAGAAAGTCCCTACTGAGGTTCATCAGAACCATGGTCATCAAGGCGTGGCTTGGACCTTGGAATTGCTCCGGCGAAGGTGTTACTGGCTGGGGATGTCCTCCGATGTTCGGCAGTGGTGTCGCCCTTGTGAGCGCTGTCAGGTGGCCAAGGATGTTGGGCCTTCGGCCCGGAGTTTTATGGGACACCTGTTGGCTTCAGAGCCAAATGAAATCTTGGCTATAGATTACACCATGCTTGAGCCAACATGGAATGGGCTCGAAAATGTCCTTGTGTTAACAGGCGTGTTTAGTAAGTATACACTTGCTGTTCCAACTCGTGACCAGCGAGCCTCTACCGTGGCTCAGGTGCTGGTTAATGAGTGGTTCTCGAAGTTCGGTGCTCCATCAAGAATACATTCTGATCAGGGCCGAAACTTTGAAAGTGTGCTTATCCAGCAGCTGTGTGGCTTGTAGAGGTCGACCAATAGTGGATTTTTGAATGCCGATATTATACCGATAGTTTGGAACAGGAAAAAAATGATAACCGATTAATCGGCCGATTCAACACTGTTGGAAGCGAACAATTTGACTTTATTACCAACTTATTAAATAAATATTCAAATATATAAAATCTCCAAGTGAAAATAACATAACAGAACATAATAAATACAGAAATCTGGATAACTGAACACCTAAATGAATAAACAAATCTGGAACTGAACATCAAACAGACAGCTTTCATTTTAGGCTGTTAACAAGCTAACTGTTGTTAGCTTAACAAGCTCATGTAGGCTAAATCATGCCGGTGGAGATGTGGCTGTTAATGCTGAAATATGATGCACGTTTATGCTTGTTGAACTAGTGGTACTTATTGCCTATGCGAAGGAGGTTATGTTTGTTGACTTTCAACTTGTGAAGGTTTTATTTCACTTACAATGACACGTGTTGTCATCCAGTCGACTTGTCTTCTCCACAGATCACTTAACTCCTCTCTGCTGCCGCTGCACACGCTGCGTTTCTCTCTCTCTCTCTCTCTCTCTCTCTCTCTCTCTCTCTCTCCCATGCTCTCTCTCTCTCGCTGTGTGTGAGGAGCAGCCCCGCCACTCAGTGATCAGAGCGACAGAGTGAGTTTTTTTTTTTTTTTTTTTCAGAGAGAAACCGAGAGCAAAAAATGGCAGCTATCGGCAACTATCTGCGCCAAATTCGGCCGATGCCGATAGTTTTTAAAACGTTCTATCGGCGCCGATTAATCGGCCAAACCGATTAATCGGTCGACCTCTAGTGGCTTGTACGGGATTGAGAAGTCTCGGACCACACCGTACCATCTTGCTGGGAATGATCAGGGTGAGCGGTTGAACCGCACGCCTCACAATTTGGCCCGTACACTTTCGTCATCACGAAAGCATGACTGGCACTCTTGCCTACCACAGGTGCTCCATGCCTATAACACCACACCCCATCAGTCTACAGGTGAGTCGCCTTTCTTCCTCATGTTTGGTCGAGAGGCGAGCCTCCCAGTTGATTTCTTGTTGGGGCGGGTGCAGGATCCTGTAGGTGGGACAGTTATTGACTGGGTGCACGAGCACCAGACTCGGTTGCTTTTGGCCTTCAAAGGGGTGCAAGATAGACTTGTGCTCGCTGCCCAGCGCCGCAAGAGAAATCACGACAGGACGGTTCGTTCTGAGCCTTTGGCGGAAGGAGAGTTGGTGCTGTTGAGGGACTTTGGTGGGAAGGGTCGTCAGAAAATCCGCGATTGATGGAACCCAGGGGTGTATAGAGTGATTAAAGCTCCCCGTGGGGATGGGCCGGTGTACACTGTTGCGCCAGCAAACAATCCCACCAAGATTAAACGTGTGCACCGAACGTTGATTAAAGCCTTTGCGGGGAATTCTCCCACAGGTAGCACAGTGGCCTCGTTGCCAGTTCTGCCTGACCAGCCAACAAGGCCGGATGATTCATCTGATGATGACCTGATGGCCTGGGTAGGTGATGACTTTCCATCCCAAAGTGCACCTGTTTGCGGCAGGCCCGCTGTGACCATGGCCCCCTTGACCTCTGCTGGTCCAGCACCATTAGTCACTCCTTTGGGAAGTAGTGGCATGGGTCTGCCACCGGCAATATTATCCGTACCCCCAGCTTCTGCTGAGGGAGGTTTGTTGTCCCCTGCTCACTTGGCACAGTTAGCTGGCCCTTCTTAGGAAGGTAACCCAGCCGCCATGCGACGGACGGCTCAACCCACAGCTGGCCACCATTCAAACCTCCACCACCTGCCCATGTCTGTGACTGATGCAGCCCCAACGGGGCCCCCGCTGGGTCAGTTGAATGCAATGTCTGCCTTTTTCAGGCCTTGGCATTAGAAGTGAAATTTTCCGGCATATCATCGGGTCGACGATTGAAAAAAAATGGGGGGGGGGGGGGGGGGGTGGATTGTGGCAGTACAATGGGTATCTGCCCCTGGATACAGCCTGTTGCCGCTTGGCCCTCACCTGGTGTTTTAGTTTAGCCAATCGGGGCCTGCGGCTACACTATAAGGGGTGATGGCAAACCCCTAATTGGTCTCTGTGTCCTGGCTTCCGGCCCGCCCCTTCCGGCTCGTTGTTAGTTGTCCGCTCAGCTCCACGCTGGTACGTAAGCGCAGCCACGGTTGCATCTATCACAATTTTAACATCATCATGCGCACTATAGGTGTTTTTTGTGTTGTAGCCGTGCAGGGTGTAGTTGCCCTGCCACCGTTGGTTGGTCGCCACCAGGTGATCGCTGTCAGACGCCATTGCTGTGGTCTGCTAAGCTCTGCTGGGTTCTGCCTTGACTCGCCTTGCTTTCCCGCTGGGTTGTTGGAACGATTCTATCGGTATGTACGCGGTGTGGCCGCCCCCTTTAGTCTGCTCTTCAGTCGTATTGGCGATGTATTAAACTTACCTTTGTGTGCAGTAGGGTTTATGCGTGCCAACAAGTAGAGTTGTATCAGCGCCTCGGAGACCCTGCTGCTTTGTCCTGGCTTACAGTCAGATTTTTGCCCTCGTTCAGGCTAAGCGCTCGCGTCCTCGCGCTGGTGCGCTGCACTGGTCGGCTAGCTGCCTTTTTACGGGACGTTCTTAATGGGTGAAAGAGATTTTGAATTATTTGGTTTCTTTCTTTTGATTTAGTGTTATTATTTAGTTTCAGGTATTTTGTTTTGTTTTTTGTTCCTTATTGATGTTTTCAGTAACTGTTTTTCTTGATTTATGTTAAGTTGTTTTTCTTTAGTTTAATGTAGCTCCATACACCTCATTTTTTGGTATATTTATTTAGGGAGCTACTATTTTTGATTCATTTCTGGTATTTTGTGTTGCGAATTTAAATTTGGTTCCTTCTATTATGATTCATTTTTTTTCTCTCTATTCAAAAGATTATTTGAGTATAGTTTGTTATGTTTAGTTATTTTGTTTAAGCCCTACTAATTTTCTTTTCTTTTTTTCTTTTAGTTGCTGTGAGCCCAAGGTGGTGGTCCTGGTGCCCTGGTGGTGGTCCCCCTGTTTTTTGTGTGTGCGAATGTAGCCCCCATTTTGAGTTTTCACGGTGTGTGTGCTCGGTGTCGTTTTGGGGTGCCTTATAGATTTTTGGGATCCCTTCACCGGTGGGTGCAGGGTACGGAGCGTACCCTGCACCCCACCGGTAAAAATCTTCTTGCATAATGTGGAACACATCTCCAGCTCCCTTCATACTACTTACCTGTGTGCTTTGGATTGGGTAAACAAAAAAATAGAAAAAACTATTTCCTTGGGCGCAATTCCCAAGGTGGTGTTGTCGGTGTGGCTAATATTTGATAAAGGAGTCCAGCTTGACAAAATTGCCTTCTCTGGCTTACTGACAAAAAACCTACATACATTCAAACAGTTACTTCAAGGTTCAGGAATTCTACCATAATGCAGCACAAACTGACAAACAGGACACAATCACATGTAAGAAAATAAAGCACAAGAGAATGATTCTAACTGATACAGTATTGAATCTCTACAAGGAGTATGTCTACTCTTCACAAAGATGCGGCGGTACCATCAGGAAGTTCCAAAAAGCTACTGTGGCTCAGTAGGTAGAGCAGTAGAGCAGGTTGTCCACGAACCAGAGGGTTAGCGGTTACATCCCCGGAATGTGCCACATGTCGAAGTGTCCTTGAGCAAGGCACTGAAACCCCAGTTGCTCCCAGTGCGTGGCAGTGGTGTGTGAATGTGTGCGTGCTTGTGTGAGTGAATGGGTAGATGTGTCTCTGACTGTAAATGCGCTTTGAGTACCAATAGGTTGAAAAGCGCTATATAAAAGCAAGGCCATTTACCATTTACCATTTACCAATTATCCTCAACTATAACTAAAACAAAGTAGGGGTGAGCAACCTGGACGGTGAGGTGTCCGGTCTGCCCAAGCAGTAAGGACAGAAAGACAAATGCGTTCAACTGCAAGAAATATATCTGCAAAGAACATACTAGAAGTTCCACTTTTTGCCACACATGCATCTAGTCACAAACAGACATATGCATGTTCTTGCAGAGACTGATTTGATTTGCTTGATTGGTTGGTTGTTTGACGTTGTAAATCTGTATTTTGTGTTATTACTTCTTCTGCTTTCCATTTTCTGTTTGTAAAAAAGTTCTGTTGCTGAACAAATATACTACAGATATATTGAAATAAATATATATGGGTCGAAATTGGGGCGGCAGTGGAGAGGTGGTTAGCACTGATGCCTCACAGCGAGAAGGTCACCGGTTTGAATCCATGGGCCGGCTGGCCTTTCTGTGTGGAGTTTGCATGTTCTCCCTGTGTCTGCGTGGGTTGCCCATAGGTGTGAGTTTGAGTGTGAATGTTGGCCCTGCGATGGACTGGCAACCTGTCCAGGGTACCCCTGCCTCACGCCCGATGACAGCTGGGATAGGCTCCAGCAGACCCCCGTGACCCCTAACAGGACTAAACGGGTATAGAAAATGACTGACTGACTGGGTCGAAACTGACCCGTAACACCACATATGTTACTTTAGTTAATATGAAAAAAAATATATAAAACAAATTTATTTAAGAGATGTGTTTTAATATCCCTCAGTAATATTCAGGTAACACAACAACCTTTTATTTAAATGATTCTCTTGGGGTTAATTTTACAATTTTATTAGTTGAAATTAAGGGGTATAGTGACAGAAAAGGCCCAGAGGTCCATATCAAAAATATTAAAACTAATATTTTCATGGATAATGAAGCCTAACAATATAACCAAGAGATAAGAAACAAATTGAATATTGTTTTTAGTGTGATTTACAGCTCTAAAACACGGGTCAAAAACAACCCGTTAACACAGTTGTGGGTTGTGAAAGCTAACACAGGAGGAGGGATATGATATAGTTTCAGAAGTTTGTCAAGAACAGTACACGCAGCCATGAATGCCACCGATCTATATAAGGAATTCGCAAGGTTCTGCTGCCATGTGAGTTTCATCTTTGGCAGTCCTCTCTCAGCACTAGATGCTAAACAGAAAGCCGACTGGCTAGGAATGTGGATCGGTGAGCAGGGCAGAGGAATCTACAAGATGCTAACATGGGCGGAAAGTAAGAAAGGTGACCCGGCTAAAGTCTTGGATAAGTTTGCCAACTATATAAGACCAAGAAAGAATAAAAAGATAGCCAGACATTGTTTAAAGCAGAAGAACAAGGTGCAACTGAGAGTTTTTACCATTTTTTGAAGGATCTGAAGCTACTACTAATGGACTATGAGTATGCTGACTCAGATGCCATGTTGATTGATGCTACTGTATAATAGCAAGAATTAGAGAAAAACGAGTCTAAGAAAGGCTGTTGGATAAAGGCAAAGAGCATAGAATACCAAGAGGCGAAACTCAATAGAACGTTCCATAGCAACACTTGCCCCCATGACGTCACAGCGTGGCTGCCATTATGGACTGAAAATTAAAGGAAAAACCCGAAAAACAATGGGAGTCAATGGCACTTAACCAACTTAACGTAACAAATGTAAAGTAATATTAAAATTTTCTGGCCGTCATATCTTAATATGAAAACAATTTAAAATACATTAATGAGGATGACCGACGTTAATTAACAGAAAATGTTACGTCTCGGCACCGACAGTACATTTCAGTTTAACATTAGCCTATATGCCTGGCTAATGATATGACAGAAAAGATGCGTTTAGCAACTTCCACAAGCCTTGCGATAGCTTTCCGTCAAATTTAGGTGAACTTGTTGTGCAAAGTTAACACAGAAATAATACAGTAGATAACGTAGTGGCGATACCTACTTAAAAGCACAATGTCCGATCATCTGACATTCCACTAGCATAAATGCTAACGTTATCAGACGAAAAGTTAATCTAACTTGACAATGACGGCAAACACCGTAAGGTTTATATACAGCGTATAAACTACGTTACTTTTAAATGTTCAGATTACCGAATTGTGCATGCCTCCGATCCTAGTTTCCCGTTATACACTGTAAATACTAACATTCAAATTAATTAGAAATGATTAGTGAACCAAACTCAGAAATCATCAACCTATTGTGAAGACTAATCTTAAATAAGTAACTAGTAATTTGGGTTTGGAGAACATGCTTAACTTAATGTACTCGACTTCAGTTAAATTAGAAAAAATAATTTAATGTCCCAGGTACCTTTGGGCGTTCTTTCAGACATGCGCAGACGTGGCTGACGCAAACCTCGGCGCCGAATCGCGGGCTCTTTTCGACTGGATAATTTTCACCTGTTTGGTAAGTAAATATTTTACTTTATTTTTTGTCAACCGTCGAGTTGTTTTGTTAAAATGTTAGTATGTTTTACTGCTAAAGGGTAAGTGCAGTGCTGCATTATCTGTCGCCAAACTCGTTCATTCCACATATATTTTCTTTATGGCCAGTGCTAGCTAGCTGTTTCCACTAACGTTAATTCACATATGCGGCGGCTACATACTTCTACTGCGTACTGTCGGCTAAGAAGCCCAGAGGAAGCGAATTCACAACTATACATGACATTTAGTTACAGACGTCGGATAACGTAACAGGCGACCTGGACCCAGAAGTTGAACAGCAGTAGTGAATCATGATTCATGATACACGTAGCGCTCCCCGAACCATGTCCGCCAAAGCGGGGCGGGGTGCTGAGCGATCGGCAGGATCGTACCGTCTGTCGCAGATCGTCTACAGATACTTGTTTGTTTTGGCCTGCCTTACCCCATATAGATTCCAGCAGACCAAAATAATCATGATTATGATTTTTGCCATAATCGAGCAGCTCTATTTCATCCTAGTTTCGCATGTCAAGCTCTTTCATTTGCTATAGTATTAATTGAATGATGGTCAGCTTAATGTTGCTATCCCTCTTGCTATTTCCTCTCTCCATTTTTCAGGTCTTTGCTGAGTTTAATCGCATTGCCAGCAAGAATCTTGAAGGCGACTTCTATGAAGCCCTAGACCAGCACACACCACGCTCCATCGATCTTTTCAAGTCTAAAAAAGGAACTGTGGGACAAAAACTGACAGATTTGATGCAGGACATCAACTGGATGGTAAGGATTCTGTTGTGTTCTAAACTATTTTTCTAATAATTAGTTGTGTGCATTCTCATTTTCTGTACAATGTCATATATGCAACACATATTCCCCCAAACTCTCAAAATATTACAAAGTTCTGAACTTATATCTGTTCTCTCTGTATTTTTAGTCACCTGATGTGACGGCACTTCGGACTGTTGTCCTCAAAGGTCTTCCAATTCTCCTCAGTGAAGACTCCAGTCAAGTCTACACGACATGCTTTGTAAGTAAAAGAAACATTCTTCTCTTTTATTGCAGATCATATATTTTATGTATTTCATAGCTCTGTAAAATATTTAATATTCAATTATTTTCAGTTGATCAGAAAGGCTCAGACTTTAAAAAAAATGTATACCCATTTTATGTTTCTTTATATTTGTAATAGTCAATACACTTTAAATATAACTTCTCTTCATTTCTTTTCTGTACACGTATCTCCAAGTTCAGGTATTTGTAGTTCGAATGTTTTGATGAACTGAAGAATTATGTGGTTTATGTGTTTTTTTTGGTTGAGGAAATTGTACCAGATTCAGCCAGTCCTGTGTGCTTTTTTACAGGTTGCAGCGAAAGAGGAAGCACTTGCCTCAGTCACAGTTGGAGTGCTGACGTTGATCGAAGATGCTCAGCAGCAGGGTCCGAATGCAGTGCACCCCCAACCCATCTCCATTGCCATCATACTTGAGGGAGGTATTGTCATGGACAATGTCAGAGACTTTCCCCAGGCAGTCTGCCTTCTATTTGGGTTCATGTATGCCCTTCACTTGAATTACCCAAAATGCATGGAAAACACATTCAAATTAATTCAAGCAGTCATGCTTAGACTCAGCAACAAGACCCTCCCTCCAAAACTGATCACACTGCAGAATAAACTACTGGGGTAGGCCATTCAAAATTGCTGAGTACAAACTTTGCCAGTTTTGTGAAGTGAGAAAAAACAAGGTAACTTGTTTACTGTTCCAGGTATAATGTATAATGTTACACACAAATGTTACACTTTGATTGTGTTTGTAAGATAGTGATACTGATTTGTTAATTGGCAGTAAGACAGTGATGCATTTTGTTATTTATCACTGCTGTGCACTTTAGAACATGATAACATGTTGATTGTAGTTCCAGTTAGTTCCAGTTAGTTAGAAAGGAGGGAGGTTGTTAGATAGGTAGGAAGGTAAAGAGGTAGGTAGGTGTGGAGGGAGGGAGGGAGATAGGTGTAGGTAGGTTTGAAGGTATGAGGGAGGGAGGGAGGAAGGTAGGTAGGAGGGTGAGGAGGTAGGTAGGTAAGTGTGGCGAGAGGAAGGGAGGAAGGTCTAGATAAGTATGAAGGTATGAGAGTATGGAGGGAGAGGCAGAGGGAGCAAGGCAGGTGTTGGAGGGTAGTAGGTATGTAGGAAGATAGGGAGGGAGGTAGGTAGGAAGGTAAGGAGAGAGAGAGATGCATTTATTGTTGGGACTTTTCTTTTTTGCATTTTCCAATAAATCCAATGAGTGTTCACTATTCATTGTGTTTTTGGGGCTCATTACCATTAGGTAATGTTTTTTTGTTGTTGTTAATTAAATTAGCATGTGTCATTTTAATGTCTATTGTAGAACTCTTTTAGGTCAAGAACATATTCAAGTTAAATTTACCTGAATATGATAGATCCGTAAAACTAAAGAGAATTAAGCTTTCACAATTCATGAATATTAAGTTAAATCTACAAAAAAAGATATCTGAAATCCATTGAGTTGAGTTACTGTAATCCAATTTATATAAATTAATTTGAGTACTGCAAACTCAAAATAAATAAGTTACTGTAATCTCATTTATCTAAATCAACAGAAATTACTTTTTTTGAGGCAACGACTTTGCATATTTTTTTTAAGTAAAGTCAACTTATTATTTTTTACAGTGTATAGTGATATTCACAAAGAGAGCTACTAGGAATCTTATAGTATTTTGGGACAAAATATTATAGTAATCTTATAGGAATACTATATAATTTCGGACATACAATAGGTACTATAAGACAGAAATACTATAGCGGCTCTAGGATATAGAGGTATTACAGAACATCACATACTTCTGTGATGTTCTACCTCTATAATATTTTATAGCCGCTACAGTATTTCTATAGTAGTCTTATAGTACTTCTAAAACCCAAATTACTATAGTATTGCTATAAGATTACGATAATATTTTGTTCCAAAATGCTATAAGATTCCTATAGTACTTTTTCGTCCCCCACCGAATCTGCTTCATTAGCCTACCACTTACGGTTTGCAAAGATACAATTATAAAATTACTGCAAACCTTTACTCTATCAATATTTATGTTCTATTATGCATTTTCTTTGTTATATGAATAACAGAAATTCGTGAAATATAGGCAGACACAGTAATGAGATATTTATTAAATGTTGATTTTGAAATTAGTGAACATCGGCATATATTAGGCAGACGCAGTAATTTATTATTATTATTTATGTATTTAATTTTATTCTAAAAAAGCATGTCTATGCTATGGAAAATAAATGCGATCTAATAATAATCATTAGCCTAACATTCATGCAGCTTTGCAAACGCTAACAATGCTGTCATTCACGTTCAACATTCAAGTTAAATCACGACATCATTAAAATATTTCCACTTAAATGAGTTATTACCTTTGTGCATCCTTTGGAAATTGATGGAATGCCAAATCACTTCTGGTGGACTGATAATTCTTGCAATTTATTGTAGAACACTGCTTGTGTTTTGACCACTTGCGTGCAAACTTGCGCTAGATTTCAGCAGCTTTCAGTCCATAATGGCGGACGCGCCTCCGCAGCGCCATCTACAGGCTGTTACCCATAACACAACAGAGTTTCGCCTCTTGGTATTCTATGCTCTTTGATAAAGGTGAAGATCTGACATTGGCTAAAGCCATTGAAATTCCCCAGCAATTCAAAATGTCACTAAAGCAAATGAGAATTGTCAGAGAGGGGGGATTCACAAGTGTCATCAGTGGCCACAAGAACAAAGCATGCAGCCTATGCTAAAATATGGAATGCAATATACATGGAACCAAGGAAAATGCCTAGCTAAAGGCTCTGCATGTTCATACTGTCACAAACCAAATCACTGGGCAGCAGTTTGCCGCAACTGTAGCATGGGCTCAATGAGTGTGGAGGCAAAGGACACACCTGAGGAAGAACTGCTGGACATAAACCCGACATTAGAGGATGCTTCAGCAGCAATTGTGCAGACGACAAGTTCTGTCCCAGAAAGTGCAGTTTAGATTATCAATCATCAGAACACTTCAGCACAGAGCACAGACTGTACTCGAAAGACTGGATGGGAAGAATGAGCAGAAACACATCAAATAGGCACTCAAGACATGTGGATATCCCAACTGGGCTTTTGTAAAAGGCTCAAACAGATATCCCCAAACTGAAAATAATCGTCATCCCCTACGTGGCTGGAGTATCTCAGAAACTCAAGAGAATTTTCAGAAATCACAGTGTTCCAAAACCAGAGAATATGCTTAGGCAAAAACTGGTTCACCCAAAAGACAAAACACCCAGGCATAAACGCATGCATCAACACAGGAGAGCCAGCTCAACAGGAAATGATTCAGCAGTCCACCTACACCGGAAGGACAAAGGACACTCTTTGAAGATAACAACGTTCAAATCTTAGGCAGAGAAGGCCGATAGTTTGAAAGGGAGAAAGGGAAGCCATCTATGTCAGACTGGAAAAACCTTCACTAAACCGAAGAAGTGGACTGCGATTTAATCTGCCATCTATGTACAATGCAGTTTTAACTTCTGTTTCAACATCATTCACACCTGGACACTGGAACCTCTGACAGACAAGAGTCGTTGGAGAACTTAACCTCAGACTTCCCACCAGTCCCCTAGAACTGAAAAAGCTACTCGGATGAATGACTTTATTGATTCGTCTCTAATTGCAGTTTGCATTCCAAACACTGTGGAACTTTTGTTAGTGCACAATTTCCTGGTACACCGATTACAATGATGCACACATCAGTGCTTGGCTAACCATATACATATATACAATATATGTGTCTATGCGGCTAACGGCTACCATGCTCGAGACATTCACTTAGTAGTTCGTCCTTTGTGGCCATCTTTCTGATGTACTCTTGGATTTTTGATGTTTCATCCTGAATAGTGGCCTTGATGCTTACTAGTCCTAAGGCCTCCCTCTTTCCGCTTAGTGTATAGTCTCAGGGTGCTGGATTTGGGGTGAAACCCTCCGTGCATGGTGAGCAGCTTTCTTGTCTTGAGGTCTGTGGCTTCTATCTCCTTCTTTGGCCAGTTTATAATCCCAGCAGGGTATCTGATGACTGGTATTGCGTACATGCTGATGGCTTAGTACTTGGCTGTGGTTGACTTCCTTGTGGCTTCCTCATGATTTCCGTTAGCCTGTGGGATACCAAGGTACTTGTAGCTGTCTTGGATATCACCTATGTTGCCCTCTAGGGTTGTCTTCCGCATTCCCATCGAGTTCTGGATGAAGGCCCTTAGGTTCCCGTTGGTCTTATACATTTCCAGACATTCCAGTATCCATGTGTGTGGCATTAAGTCGAAAACTTTCTTGTCAATCCAGGCAGTGCACAGGTTGGTCTGTCTGCTCTTACAGTCTCGGGTGGCTGTTCTATCAACCAGTAACAGGTGTTTGGCTCCTCTGGTGTTGCTACCAATTCCTTTCTGAGCCCCACTCATGTATTGAGCTACGTGCTTACTCATCTTAGCCGCAGTGATGCCTGACAGGGCCTTCCATGTTGTGGAGAGACAGATTGTTGGCCGGTAGTTGGATGAGATAATCCCCTTCTGGCGGTCCTTCAGGATTAGCACCGTCTTCCCCTGGGTTAGCCGCCACTCTTGGTGGGGCCCATCCCTTAGCAACTGGTTCATCTGAAGCTTGCAGTACAATTTCTGGAAGAACTGCTGTATGGCTCAACAGTAGTTTTTTTGCTTTTTGCTGTATGTATCACAAGAAGAAAGATCTGTCCTCCTTTGGAGGACTTTAATTCAGTGGACACTCAATATCTTCTGTCTCAATATCCTGTGTAAATGTCTCTTGGTAATGATGGTTCCTTGCAATGCCAGGCTTTTCAGAATGTCTTTGTAGCTAATTCCCAGCCTAAAATAAAATTCTATAGTACTGTCCCTGTCCATCATGTAGCTTTAGCCCCTCTAATGCCTCTAGACCCTAAGAAGGTGCGTTAGATTTGCTTACCCAGCTCTCCAGGAATGATATTAATATTATTAATTTGTATTTCGTTCGCACATTATACTTAGACTTGGAGAGTTATGGACAAAGTAAGGACAGTTAAAACTTATCAGATGTTTGTCCGAGTTCATATTAGTCACTTCATAAAGCCGATGTTTTTATCAGCCAGGAACACTGAGCAACATTAAGACAATGTTACGATTTACAGCCTGCGGAGTCATATCCGCGGTTGCAAGGGAGGGGTCGGGTATGCACGACTGGAACGTACAAAGGAACATGCTAAACTGGATTAAAAGCCAATGACAGGGGCCCAACTAGTATCAACTATGTGTGACCTACCAGAAAAATCTAGGGCGACAGATGCCTGCAGACAGCCCAATAGCTGATGAGTGATATTTCTTCACAGTGAAGGGTTTTTCTAATTTTACATTATTTTGATACTTGGGAGGTTGGTTGGATATTGAACTTGTATTGAAGCACAAACTCATAGGTACACACTGCACACTTAATCTATACTGAGGGCAGGCTCTTGGTATAGGAAATTTAAGTTTTAGCCTAGGGCGCCATCTGCTGCAAGACCTAAAAAAGATTACTAATTCAACATCAAGTAGTCATCTGTCTGCCGCCTACATATCACAGGGACTGACTTTGATGTGAAACCACACAGCAATGTTTGTTCTCTGTTTATTTTGCCCAGTTTTGTATTGTTTAAACATAGCACCACTTTAATATTTATACTGTGTTGATAGCGTTGCAGTCAGTGCCTTCTGAGACTGTAATCCTCCTACACATGTAAATACTAGGAAAAGAACAATAACTCAACACACTGGATTAATGATAAGAATTATTTTATTTGTACAGTACAAGTATTGGCAGAGTAATTCACAGAACATTTTGAGGCTTGAAACTGTAGCAAAATATGATGACTACTCACAAAAAGCCAAATGATTTACTAATCAACATAATCCACAGCCATAAGTAAACACAATAAAGAACTGTATAATGACATTCATCTTAAAAATATTGATAAATTATTAATAAATTAAATAAATAATAAGTAACAAAACAATACATTTGAAAAACACATCATATTCCATGTTCAGCATCAATAGTTGGAATTCCACAGAAGTACTGCTATCATACTGAGATAGTGTTTGATTTTACCTTTAAATTTGGGATTCAGTTGATAGAAAATGGCCACATAGAAGCGAGGTGAAGTTAAGTTATTCCTTGAGCAACAGTTTTTGCATATTAGTTATTAGTTATTTTACAGTTTCTTTTTCTTTACATGGCATGGACACAATTCAGTTCAAAACTACATTCAAACCTTAATTATCCACACAATTCTGATTATAGTGAAAAATGCAAACATGGGTCAAGTGTAGACACTTTGGTCACTATATGATTGAAAATCCACAATAAACCACAAGTTAAATTTCACATACTGATGTTGAAGTACTAACTATGTAAAAAAATAAATAAATAAAAAAATGACAAAAATTATTTGGCACATACTGTGCATCACCCTGGCAGACCAATGTCCATGAATCTGCTGGACCACTGAAGTAACAGGTTCACAGGTTACTAGCGACGACTTGAGCTGTACCTCTCTGACAGTCCTTTTAGCTTGATGGTGAAGTTTTTTGGTGAAATGATATGTTCATTGTATGTCTCATTCTCAAGCATCAAGCTCACAGGCTGCTAAAAGGAAAAAGATTAACAGATTTTCACATTGTGTATAAGGCTTCATTATTATCTTATTCTATCTGAATGAATCCCAAAACAAATGAGTAGTATAAAAGGAGGTGCTTGATTGAGGAACTAAAGATACCTACTGAAATGCAACTTTTTTTAGCTTTTTTTAACCTCTTCTGTTTTTAGCACCACTCAATCACCATCTCATCATGTGTTGGCAACTTTTCAACAAATAATTTACTGTAAGAGCTTATCAAAGCAACATTATCTAAGGCTTCTTTTATATAAAAATTGATTTATGTTCAAATGTGAGGTTCCTAAAGATACAACATTTCACCTTCAGATGTGTGTAGTTTTATTCTGATAAATGTCTGGTAATTTATTTTTGAATGATTCGAGGATGGAATTAACTTAATTAAGCAGATGTATAAAAATTTATATTTACATAATATTTATATTTAAATTACTTTCATCACAACATGTATTTAAAAAATATATATACAGTAGAATAACTATACCTAAAGGCATGGTATCAAAGTGTATACCAGTCACACACAGAATGCTTGATACACTGAGTGAGCCGACAAAAACATCAGCACATTCATCAGTTCAACACAAAAGCTCAGTTACGTTTACTCACCACACACTTGTGAAGATCCATTTGTTTCAGACAGTCGATCAGTTTAGAATGGTTGGATAAGAGCGTAATGCCTGCAATGAAATAATGCGGAAAGGCACGTTCCTTTCCAAAAGAACACAATAACTTTAGTACACACTAATAAACCCTGAGGGTGACTCAGACATCCAGACGACTATTACATAGCTATAAGAAAAAGAAATCCTGTTACTAAGATCATGTTTTTTAGCACAAATTAAATGCTAGCCTATTGGGTAGCCTTTCAGTCTTGACTGTGCATTTAACACAGCAAGTATAAAAAGTACAATCATGGGAGTTTCACTACACCTTGGCAGTTCTTAACATTAACATTATTACATTATCAAATTAATTTCAAGTTATGCCCACTAGGATTAATAAAGGGTTATCTTTACATGTGTTGGTTGCTGCCAGAGCAGTTTAAGGAATGAATTTTAATGAGTTGCAAGTTCTAATAATTAATGTTAATGACAATTCTCTCTCTAATACAAAACACATACCCCTTTTGTGATGTTGAGGTTGAGGCACTGGCATTCCTGTCTCTGAGGAGATAAGAAAGTATGGTGTAAAATGCTATTAAGCATTAAGTTTAAAGTGACATTTAGTCTGTAAACCAAACCCCATGTCTGAAGTGTTTTAGTTCTAATCCACAATAAACTGATGTTCCGATGTAACTTTTAAGGGAGTAAAGTCAAATTTTAGAGGTTGATTAGGACAATGACAAAGAAATAAGTAAAACAGAAAAACAATGCATCTACAAGTCAACTATTCTATTTTTGAATAGCTGAAAATGGTTTAGATGTGATAACAAGGCAAGAAGGAAGTGGTTAACATATCATGGTGCTGAAGCTATGTGTACACATTGCAACAAAACCTTACATGCATGATAAAATTTTGCAGTGCAATTGTGAAAGTTTTTTTCTTTTTGTTCTTTCTTTCATCTTGTATGCAAGTTCTTTTTCATTTTGCTGTTATTTGGATGCAGGCTTGTATTTAAGATTTAAATCAGAAAGCCATTTGCGCTTCGTTCCAGCCATCAACATCACAGCTGTGTACTACTGCTTCATGATATTTTTGCTATTCAGCATTAGTTTCAAATAATCAGAATCAGAAAAATGCTGTTGATTTAACTATGTTTTCATTTTGGAGGCTGTGATTGAACTCATGTCTATGTATGACCCATGTTTCTCTCATTGTGACAACCCCATTCAAGTCAGATGGGCTAAATTACAGAAACAGTAACGGTAAACACAAGTTTATCCAATGTCAGTCATAGGAGTTTGATATAAGACTCAGTTCAAATGCAGCATCACTGAATTAGCACTGTCTATAGAAACCGTGCATGCAGATCAATACCGTCCAGTTAGTTGCCATGTTCTATGTGTTTCACTTATTATCACATGCAAATCCCTTTAGCATAAAGCTAAATCCAGAACCAGAACAAAGAAGAATAAGTCAGCAACACAAGATGTTAAATGGAGAAAAGGGTTAGACTTACTATGCTTTCATTTGAGCTACAGGTCTCAGGACACTGCTGTAAATCCAAACAAGAAACAGAGTTTAAGACTGAAGCATCAGCATCAAAAGACAAACTAGATGTCAAATCAACTCTGCAGCTCAATGGTCTGCTCACATAGTTATCTGTTCTGCACTGCGCCCACACATCATAATCAGTTTTCTTTGTCATACACTTGCCACTGAGAAGGATGCTTGAATGACAGAACAGTCTTGACTGTCACGCATATTTGGACTCCTTTTGTCTACATTCACCACAGACTTAAGACACTCAAACTTTTCCATGGGAATCCTAAACATTATTTATTTCAATTGTTCTTGCTGCAATTGCTGTACAACACAATTTACTGAAAATATTTATAAGAAGTTTGAATTTAAGTGATTAATTTGATCTTTTTTGTACTTTTTAAACATGGTATCATTGTGTACAGTAACCTGACTCACAGTATTGTTTCCTTGATTGTGTGTCACCTTACCTCCACAAGCTTTTGCAGATCCTTCACCTCAATGTTGAACTCATGCCAGCTAGGACATTCTATAGAACGTGAGGATGTCTGATGAAAAGAGATGAACACAAGCAGCAGCAGTAGGGAAAACATCCATGCAGAACAGGAGGTAGAAAACCCAGTCATGATTAAAGGATAGATACTAGAGAACTGCTAACTTACAATTTGAAATAATGTTCACAAATTATTCAGACTAATTTTTTAATTCTTTTTCAGATTAGGTCACTATTAAAGTCCAGCTAATTATTTATGTCTGCATCTCTATTAGCTCTCTAGATCTTGTAGAAAGTCTTGCATGAACCTTGTTCTGAGGCTTTGTCAATGGACAGGTATCAGGTTTGCAGCTTTTAACACAACAGGTTGTGACATTTCCTAACTTTTGGGGATTCCCTAAATTTTTTGTCCATGGTTTGATGATGGTTCGATGTCAAAATGCTCCCGCCTTACTCAACAGGACCCTGATATGGTGGCAAAAGTGATACAGCATGTGTGCTCTGATGCTAGCCACATATCAGAGAGATCTGATTGCTTATGACTGTCGCGGCATTTCCTCACCTCTGTGAAGACCTGGCCACACAGAGGAAAATAAGTCAGATGCTTCCTCCTCTGCAGTCTCATGGCTGTGGATTGTAATGACGTTAGCGCATCGTCCAATCTGTATATCCATGGCCGGTTCCCATGCAAGTGCCTCAGTGTACTCTATGTCTGTATGGAAGGTTTTTGTGTAAGGCAAGTCAGATGACTCTATTTTTACTGCTAATATGTTTCTTGGGGGCAAAGTAGTTGTGCTGCTTACATTATGGCCTCCACCCAGAACTTATACGCATCTATAATTAGGATGTGGGCAGGTAACATGTCTGCCAAGCTTGCATACCCTGAACATAGCCTGTTCTAACTTTTCCCCACTGGTAGGCAATACATCAAAACAACCAAACACCCCATCCCACACTCCAGAACTGTGATGACCAGTTAACAGTCTGAGACAGTCCCTCTCCAACAGCACATCAGTCAGTCTGTTAGGGGTCACGGGGGTCTGCTGGAGCCTATCCCAGCTGTCATCGGGCGAGAGGCAGGGGTACACCCTGGACAGGTCGCCAGTCCATCGCAGGGCCAACATTCACACTCACATTCACACCTACGGGCAATTTAGAATCACCAATTAACCTAATGAGCATGTCTTTGGATGGTGGGAGGAAGCCGGAGTACCCGGAGAGAACCCACGCAGACACAGGGAGAACATGCAAACTCCGACAGAAAGGCCAGGCCATGGATTCGAACCGGTGACCTTCTTGCTGTGAGGCATCAGTGCTAACCACCTCGCCACTGTGCCGCCCCCAACAGCACCTCTATGACAAACTATTATAATCATATTTATACTACAGTTTAATTGCACTAGTCTGTTCTTCTTGTTCTCACTATAAACACTGCAATATGTATAGATAAATATATACATACATTTAAACGCAAATTTAATCACATTTTAACCCTATAACATATTTAAGTACCATGAGAGCAATGTGTGACCTGGATCAGATCCCCTGTATATGAATGTATAAATGATCAAATAAAACTTACTCTTAGTCTTTGTGAAACCAATTCATCCATGGTCACTAAACACACAGCTGAAGACAAACACAAACATCTCATGCATTGTACTATTTGTCATGTTTATCATATGATGTCCTCTTGTGGTCTTTGCAACCTGAGGGTCTCTGTGTCAAAAATGGCAGCGATGAAAGCTAAATGAATATATATATTTATATAGCACATGTTCTTCCCATATAATGTACTTTATAATCTATTTGAGGAAAATGTTAATATTCACAACGCAACATTTCTCATTTTATTATACCTTTGAAGTTCCGACATAGCTTGATAAACTATCTTGGTGGCTTTTGCCACCATGCGGCAACTCATGGCTGTTGTTAATTCTTGAATGACAATCCTTTTATGTATATACTTCCAATGTCAATTTGAAGAATTGTCACTTGCAAAAGGCTTTCTTTTTGCCTCAGCAAAACTCAAGTACTGTTTGTAGTCCTGCCATGGTTTGATACATCTTTGATATTGTAGAGTAAAGGGTGTGAAAATCTAACTCTGTGAGCTTCTTCTACATTCAGCAGGGTATGTGGCATGTCTGCAAGTTCAGAAAAGCTGATAAAAAGCCCTGCAGTCAGTTTGTTATGAGTGGTCTGAGAGTGAGAATGTATGGTGTGTGGATTGTGCCACGAATTGCCTACTAACTCATTTCTTTTTATTTTCTTTCTCTTTACAGTAATGCTGGTAAAAACACAACTGTTGCCGTGGCATACAATTCTCGCTCAAAGACGTAAAGGGCCTTTCAAATGCAACATGTCTGCCAGAAAACAAACAATTACGACAGATATACTTGAAATCATGTTACATGAAACAGTATATATCATTTTTCAATAGGAATGTTCAGCAAAAATAAACATGAGAAACTGACGAAACAACACAACTCAAAACAATACAACCAACATAATTTATGAGGACACAACAGTAACAAAATTAGGATACTTGATTAAATCAGTGAAAAGATTGCTTAGGTTAAAATCAAATGGACCCATTTACAATGTTAATCATGTTTTATTATAATTCTGCAATCGCAGCTTTCTAATTAATGACCTTGCTAAACTATATCAGCTACACAACTTTGTTGTAAAGTTTTCTGAAGCTTGCATTTAAAACAAATTAAATATGTGGGCTAGAAACAACAGCTGTAGTTAACAACAACACCAGTTAAAAGCAAACACACGCGCAAATTAATGATAAATTATGAACATACAGTATGTCGCTGCTGGTAGACATTCCTTACATGCACTCGCCACCACTCTCGTCGGTAGCACCTGTCAGCCCCATTCAAAATTCCACACTTTGCCTTCTCCTTCTTCTGGTAATCTTCGCTGTGGGACAATCCACCCAATCCTTTGTCACCCACCCCAGAAAATTTTCCAATTTGAGCTATGGTGCGACAGGATTACTAGAAGATTTATCCCGACTGCTAACTTGTACAGTGTGTACTACATCTTTGTTTAAGAACCTCCATTATCATATTTTAGTATTTAATGCTCTAATGCTTGTAGTGGGGAGGTACAATGGCCTGGCGGTTAGCACATGCTTGTTCCGGGGTTCCGGGTTCAAATCCAGGCCGACTAGGAGTGTGGAGTTGCATATATTGAATTCCAATGATAAATTAAATTAATAAACATGCTACCTCATTTTCCACTGTAACCTTTTTCTATTAACGTACAAGAAAAAGTAAGGGTACAGTGATTTGCCAGTTACTGTGAGAAAGAAATAAGCCTAGTGACAACTTAGAAGGTCACTTTGTTTGTCAAGCAGATAATATTATTGACCAAAACAGAAAAATCTTACAAATTTCCACATCATGCATTATAAACATCACCAAACCGAGTTGAGCACTCATTCAGAAAACAACAGCAATGAAACAGATGAATATCTGCAGTGAGTTTCTTAGAAGGTAAAACCACCTGGCCACATCTGAGACTTGCTGAACTGTCAGAAGACGACTACGTATGGAAGCTTAGTAAATTCAAAACCATTGGTGAGAAAGGGGATGTCTACATATAACTTCTTCAATATCATCTGAGAATGTATACTGTCTTCACAAGATTATCTTTCACAAAGAGTTACTCACCTGATTTCATTGCCGGTCACATGTGCCTAGCACATCTGTGGAGGTGATATGAGTCCCCAAATTAATTATTTTATTCAAAAGTGGTGTTTACATTTTATCGCAGGCTCTAGGAAGAGCTTTATAGCAACTAGTAGCTTACTGTATGCTGTACACAGTGTTTATTTTTATGCCTCTCTATGTTGGAAGATGCTGGCCATTTAATAAAGAAGTTGTTGCTGTTATAAGCCTGTAAGTTTGCATGGTTTGGAGTGGTGTCAGCAAGCTATGCACATTTGGTAAGAATATTAGAGAAATTGTCAGTGACTTTGTGATCAGGTAACTTTGTATTTTCCACCCCTAAAAAGCTCTTTGGTTGCTTTGGCCATTTGTTTTGGTTTGCTGTTCAAGTGAATGATGTAATGTGACACAGTGGGTTTCAATGTTCTGAATGTGAAAACATGCGTTGGTGCCCATCTCTACTGTACATTTACATCCTTCGTGTTGCTTCTCTCAGCAGTAAAATCAAGAAATGTCTGTGTGGCAACCATAAACTCTCCAAAACCATAAGCTGGTCCTTTATACTTTCTACACTTCTTCTCTTTCTATCATTTGGATGAGAGAGATTGATCTTTGCTTCAGGATATCATAGAACTTTGGTCCAGCACTGTGCAAGCTGCATTTTCTTCTTTCTTGATGGTTGACGAGGAATCTTGTTTGCTTATACGCTTGACTTGTTGTGCAGTCATAAAGGAGTGCATTCTTGAGGTGTCCTGTGCACAGTGTCTTTAAATATATATATATATATATATTCTGCTGATCTTAACAACCACACCTGTGAGGAAATTTTGGCCATTATTTAAAGCAGCGCAATCATCACTTACCGTTTGTTTGAAATCCGCCATGTTCATGATTAGTTCCCTCTCCAAAAATCGTAGCTTATAACACAGTTAAATATGTATATAAGTGCAAAGGTGTGGTAGTGCAATTTCTCCAGGAACCTATACATACAGGCCAGCAGAGTGCCATGAAACACAGCTCCATGTTGATTAAACTATATTCATAATATATTAATGGTATATACATAGACAACGACCGCTTAAACCATTCCATCAGTGGCTTTTTAGCACCCATGACTCCATTCCAGTGAAGGAACTTTATACTGGTGACTTATGGGCTTGTTTGTTTTCTGCAAGCTTTCTACTAAATGCGTCTCTCAGTATTGAAGACAATTCTGACTAAATTTAAGTGAAATGTTTTAACTTGATGTTACTCATACAATTAATGTCATCTGATCACCAAAAACACCTAAATTCAAACTATATTTAAGACACTCTGACAGAGGGGATCCCAATCATTCTTCACTGTAAAGAGATTTATCAGTAACTTGACATGCAACATTTATCAGTTCTCTGAGGTTAACCACTACATCTAGCAAATAAGAAAGTGAAATTAGTAAGAACAAATGATTCTCTGACATTTGGGGATACATACCATTTTGACTTTGCTGCACAGAGACAGAAGATAACATAAGTCAATACCAGAGAGGGGTTATTTGAATTGATGAGGATGTTGACCCCCATGGGTTAAAAGAAAACATGAAGCATGAAGTAAGCATGATGGATAGGGACACACGAGACAAACACAAGTGACAAGCAAACCAATAGTTAAAGTGGCAATTCTTTTATTTTGAAATGGTTTGACTGTGGAAATGCAAGACTAAGTGCTATTGCTCTCAATTGATGTGATCTACGCAAGCAAAATTTCATAACGTACACCAACTATGAAGCATGATGGTTGAAATGTTATGTAATTATGTCTTTTGATTCTACTATAGATTCTGATTGTCATCAATAAATACTTGGAAATAATGAGACAATTCTTTCAAAAGATGAAGTTGAATCAGAAGTAGACATTTCAACAGGACAATAATACTAAGCACACTAACAAATACACCACAACATAGTTTTAAAAACAAAATGGACAAACTGGAGGGTTATGGAATGGTCCACTACTAACCCTTTGATATTTGCACAATCCATCCAAAACTGAAAATTTGAAACTTAAGGAATTTTGTGGCTATGCCAAAGGCCAACAAGGGACAACTCTGTAGCTGCAGTGTCTACTTACTACTTACTTACATCACAGAAGACTATATGATCTATTGATATACTATAGGCTCTACCTCTACAAAGACAGGGAACATAAAAGTCTAAATTAACTGCTGTTTTACAGATTTATCTGTTTTGAGACACCTGTAATGTCCAAATGGATGTTGTCAGGCATGCTCTCAAGTTATGTCATATGCTTCTTTGGTGGTTGTCTTTTCTGTCTGTATTGAGAATGAAGTAGCACAGCAGAACAACGACAAGGACAAGAATTGTCAGGAATGAATGCAATTTAGATTTCATTTAGTGTAGTGACTGCTCTAAAAACCTTCTGCTGTTGACTTCTTGTTTATATACATGGGTAACCCTGCAATTATATTGTTGTTGTTGTTTTACTTTTAATGACCATTTAATAGAGTATATACCTGTCTCGCTTCAGAAATGCAAATGTCTAGACAGAATGATACCTTGTTTCAACCCCCATAGGCAGACATTAACTATGTTCAATGCTTCTTTTAAAAGTCAGTCTCTTTAAACCCCTTTGTCGGCCATTTTTCTCTTATATTTACAGAATGATATGACTTGAAAATAAGTCTGTAGCTGCTGCAATTGTCTACTTGGGTTTTGATAAAGCTGCACCAGTTTTGCTAAGCTAGGCTAAGCCTGTCATATCAGCACTCTAGTCACATGGAGATACGCACAACACAGTTACATAAGCATTAAAATAAATTTGATTCACTACAGTATATTTGATGTCATTTATTGCCAGTTACAGGAAAAGTGTCGTTATAAAATAAAGACAATGAATCAGATGTGATTATGAGATTACAGACATAAAATAAAACAAAAAGTTGTCAACGTATAGCTCCAAAGCAATAAAGGGAATTTATGTAATTAGCAATTACAAGGTCAACAGTGCCTCTTCTGTCTTTGTCATCTTTTTATTTTCACTTCTTCTTCTTTTTTGCTTTTTTCCTTCCCTCTTCTCGCTTCCTATTGTCTTCTACTCTACTCCAGAAACTCACTCCTCAGACTGCCCTCACTGTCAGAGAAGTTGATCAGCTCCGCCACATCATCACCCTCCTCATCCTCACCTTCTTCCATAACGTCCCGGGATGTCTGCACCTTGTCCTCTACTCCTTTCCCCCCTAGCTCCAGGTAACCCTTAGCAGTTTGGCTGACCACCCCGCCACTCTTTGTTCCACCTCCACCCTCAGCTTTGTTTTTGACTGGCTGGACAATTACAATGCCCTCATCCAAAAGAGGCGACCCTCCAGGTTCGACTCCCTGAGCTGATGCTTGGCTGGCTCGGTCTACATTCACAGTATGAGCGCTTGGGTCCAGAGTGACAATGGACTTGCTTGTGCAAAGACCCATCACCAATGCCTTATTGGGTTCTTGTAACGATGTAACACTTTTGATATTAACTCCTTGGATATGATGGCCTTTAGTTCAAATGGCTTTGATTTCTCAAATGAATTGTTTTGTAGTCTATATAAAAATGGCTGACGGGAAGCTTTCCATTGTCAAGAACATAAAAGTAGATTCCTCGTTTGCTTTGCAGTTCCAAGGCGGTCTCCTTTCACTTCAGTTTTGGATTTTGGTTGATCCCAAAGTTTCACAAAATTCCACAGCCTGAGAATTCCTTCCTGATGAAATCCTTGCAGCTTGATATTTCTTAAATGTGAATCAGATAAACTCCAATAAGCATATGTTTCCCAAAATCTTGTTGAAAACTGGTCACAGTTCTTAAAGATTTAATGAGTAAAAGTGAACTTTTTGTTAATATCAGATAAATCATATCAGACTGCTGAGGCTCATGGCCAGCAGAGATGAATTCATCCACACTGTCTGGCTGCTCATGTGCTTTGAAACGACCACCCTAAAAGAGCTGTCAGAGCCAGACTTCTCTTTGCTGGCTTTCAGCCCGTGGAACATGTTAGATAGAACAGGTTTTGTGTCTTCTACTCTCCACAGCTATAAATAGAGCTAAATCCGTCCAGTGTATCAATGCTGTACATCCTAGGAGCACTACTGACTAGTACTCAGTAGCTTTGACAAGAGACTGATCCATGCTATTGAAGTAAAAACCCTGCAGACTTGAATGTAAAGCAAGGAAGACCTAGGGGGTATTCCAGAAAGCAGGTTTACTGGCTTAACTAGATATGTTAACCCAGAGTTAGCGGTAAACCTGGGATTTCAGTTCCAGAACGCTCAAATATGATCAGGCTATGTAAGTAACTATGGTAACATAGGCTCTGAACTTAACTGAATATGTAAACCCAGAGTTAGCGGTAAACCTGGGATTTCGGTTCCAGAAAGCTCAAAAATGATCAGGCTATGTATGTAACTATGGTAACATAGGCTCTGAACTTAACCTGAACAAAACCTACCCCTAGGTTTTGTTCAGGTATATAATCTTTAAATTGGTCCTTTTCTAATTTGCAAGGCTACACAAATTAGACATAAGTGATTTAGGCGTAGGCCTATTAGGGAAAATACATTGCACTAGAACATTTTGCTCCTCCTGGGAGGTTGAGGGCTCCGATGACGTGCCCCCAGGAATCCCCTCCATTATCGGACGCCCTCGATTGATACTGATCGCCAACTCCTCCACAGGGGTGAGGGGGGACACCGCTGGCCCAGAACCGGTCTTCCTCTCCTCTGCTTTCTTCCTATTAGCTTTGAAATGAATGTACCTTGTTGCAATATGGCAATTCAAGAGTATAATACTGGATAAGTGATGTCTAAGACGATGCACCCAGATATATCTTACCAACTTGGGCAATGTTTTTATATTTAGTTTTGACCTGCGGCCACATTCTCTTGAAGACGGTCGGGTTACATCTAATTAAAAATAGTACAATATATGACAAGGTAGTCTATAGTATAAGAAAGTCTCATACAAAGCAGTAAATATGTAGAATAATATCTACTGGGTTATTGTGCTTCTGACATACATTAATGTGCTATATTAAACTTACGCATTTACGCAGTCAGCAATTCTCTGCCAAGCAAGGTCTCATTCCTTGGCAGACGCGCAAGTATTGCTTTTTTCGTATTTATCTCTTTCCTCCTCGTGCGCCTCGAGCAGAACTTGCTGCTCCGCTTCAGAAAAATAGGCTGCTCTGCGCTTTGCCATTTTTACTCATGGTTTCGACTCTCAATAGATGATGCCTTTATAACTTCGCCGTGAACGTGCACAACTCTAGCTTAACCAATACGGGGTTGATTGAACTGAGCTCTGCGGGTTTAGTCGCCTCAGGTTCAGACAATCCAGCGGTTTTGTCTCAGTATTTGTTAAACCTCCTTTCTGGAATACCCCCCTGGGAGAATCAGACCAACTTTTTTGTGAACCGAGTTATCCAGATTGTCTGTAGCCAGCAGGACAGAGATCTGTTTAAGATGATCTCCAAACTCTGTCCAAGTAAAGCCCAAGGTACTTAGCTACATAAGGTTTTAACAGCATGCATTGTTCTCTTTGTCTCACCTAGTCTTCTGAGGGTCCTTGACTGTAACCCTTGGAGCTATTTAAATGCAGACAGACAGTTAGAAACAGACTTGCTGTTTGTGGCAGGTCTGCATATTTTAAAATCCAACAGCCAAAATAAATTCCCAAATTAGACAAAAGAGCCATAACACTTTGACAGTGATACGGTATATCCATTTCTAAAACATGCTTCTTTATTATGTAGAGTATAGTGGTAACTGGCAGTATGAATCATGACATGAGGTGTTTGATTTCAATTCCTTTGTGCTTGTGGGAAAGCTTATCATGATAACTAAACACTTCCATTCCCTGAATTTCTACTTTTTCTTTATTCTGCTGTGTTTCCTTGTAGGTGTTCCATGATTTGAGCAAGTGCTGGAACCTTGCAAAAAACTAGAGAACAAAGTCATTTTGAAAAGTGAGAAAGGTGTATCTCAACTCTGAAATGCTGACTAATTTAAAGGTGGAAAGTGATTTGCAAAGCCTGAAACAGTATGATGGCTGAGATACGGAGAGAGAAGAAGCTGGCTCGTCTTATCTCGCTGTCATGACAAATAGGTCTGAATGTAGATGGTTTTCCACCCGTTTATGAAAGTGAAAAGTCACTGTGTTCTTCTGAACTTCCACAGCTGAATGATTTTTTCTCTTCATAAGAATGTGTCTTTCTCACAGAGTGAGAGTGACTTAAAATCTTAAGTGTTGTATAATCCTCTCTGCATGTCTTAATACTCATATATAATAAACTGAACTTAGGTATTTGAGTATTTAGTATTTATTTAGTATTTCTGATGAAAGGCTTACAGCATACAGTGGTATAGTAGGCCATGTTCCATGTTTAGACTGATTCAAGGTTTTCCCTGTGATTATCTGTAACTACTGAAGTTCAGATGAGTGTGAAGGAATTCAGCTTATCTTGCTGCTGCTCTGTGTGTGAGTGTCATGGGGCAACCACAACCACCTTGCCGCTGCGCTTGCAGTAAATCATATTGATGATGGGGAATCTGAGGATTCCCCTTTTCAGTGCTTAAATAATCATGCTGGGGAAAGTTCCAGTGTGGGAGGTTACAGTGTACAGTGCTGAGCCAAAATCACTGACCAAAATATTGCACTAAACCTTTTACCCAAACCTAAACATTTTATACCAGGCTTAGTTTTTATAATTCAAATATAATATACTATTTTACACAGTTCATTTGACTATAATGCCATAATCCCAATAAAACATCTGATTTCATCTAATGCCCATAAGGACATACAGGCTGCATTATAAAGACAGAAATATAACTGCTGACCCAGAAAATTATTTTCTTAAGAAGTGCTTTGCGTCGATGCTGAAAGACCAGACACAGTTACACACCAAGCAGGGTTCAATCCATGGGGTTGAGTCTTCATATAGGTATTCAGCTTTCCGTCTTTTTAAAAAACATAATTAATTATAATACTGTATATTTAATCATGTTTAAAGGTAAGGCTGGCTGCGCAACCAAAGTATTTGCGCATCAACAGTGCGAACCACGGTAGTTTTGTTTGTGGCTTCAATCTTCAACATATCATATACGCTCGATTGCTGTTTAAAAGGGCTAGGCTAATTTATAGAAAGATTGGTTGTTGGTACACAGCAAATTCATAGCCAAATCAACAGCATCAAAGTTAATCTATCAACACTATATGGGTTCACACCAGAGTGTTACCACTCTTTTTGATGTGTTGGTATGCTAATCCTCCTAAAATGTTATTATTGACTCTTCATAGAGTTCAAATTTAACACTTCTCAACACTAACCAGTGTTAGTTTCTCTCAACACTAGTGTATAGTGTTAGCTGTCAACTATCTCATAGTGTCAGTTGTTAACTACTACAGGTGTTTACTTCATATTTACACTGTATTGTGTAAATATAGTTTTCAGTTACATATTATATGTAAAACAAACTATGATGAAATAAAGAGGCCATGTTAAGCTTAAAATATTTATTTTAAAATGTATGAAACAACACATTCCCTGCCTTTCGCTCGATGACAGCTGGGATTTGCTCCAGCAGCCCCCCACGACCCTTAACAGGACTTGCTCTTTCGTTAGCATATAATGGCAGTGAGGGGCCCACTAACCTAACATGGTTTAGCTAAGGTCAAACTTAATGCTAACCGACAAGCATGTTAACACCACTGCAGTTACTGTCTTTGTCTACTTGGTCAGCTGTAACAGCTGAAACAGCCTACTTATGTTAACCATGTAACTGTACATGAATAAGTATTTACTGACTGTAGCATGCATGTAAACTAGAATGTTAGCAGTAGCTTGTTGTTTGGACACAGCGCTGTTCAGGGCATGCCGCAGGTGAAATTAAGAGTCAATATTTACGTCAAACATAACATGATACACAAAGTGAAACACATTTACTGACCAACAACGTTTATCATCAGTGATAATCAGTCAGTAGTTGTCGGGATGACTGTCCAGTTGCGGGTATAATAAATGGGCGGAGTTTATAAATTAACACCGTAGATGTTATATCCAGGTTTCTGAGCTCGTCGTAGAAATTAAGAGAGTTAAATGTGTTGCACTGACACTTACAGAGTTAAATCACAAGCACTCAATTCTGACGCTCTATTTTAACACCAACTATTTGTCCTCAGAGAGTTATGTATAATATATGTAACTGTACAAAGAGTTGCATTAACTCTACACTTGCTAAAATTTCACCTACACCAGAATTTTAACTACACAGCATTTGCTATGTAGTTGCTGTTTGTTTGTTAGCTGCTGAGTGGGACATACAAGCCAGCAACATTTGGTTAGCTTATATTTTGCAAGGTTTGAATTGTCCACTGTCTGCTGCTGAGCGGGACATACTAGCCAGCAGCATTTACTTAGTTTATTTTGATTGTAGGTTTAGTCATCATATCTCTAAATGCATTGACTGTAGATTAGTTAGGGTTTTCTCAGTTGGACGGGGCCTCTAAATGTGTGTTGCCTGGGATCTTGGAACAAGGAATTGTACCATCTAATCCTGTGTATTAACAAATTCCGTTTTCCATCTTTTTAAAAACATAAGTAACTGTAATACTATACAAGCTAAAGCTAAACATTTAGTGAGTAAGTGAAGTGATTTGGGGTTCACTTTTCAGTGTTTTTGTGCTATATCTCAAATGCACACTTGCCATCTTTGTGCAGTTAAACCTTGAGTGCTGTGACTATCTTTAACAAATGTCTGATATAGAATGAAACAGCTTAACTACTGTTGAAACAAAATGCACATGGGAATTTATGTGTAAAGATTCAGTACCTGGCAAGCATCCTAATGATCCAGTCAGCAAACAGTCTAAGGTCCCATTCAGACCTTGCATTAACATCTGTGCTGTAGAATCCCATCACAAGTGACCAGCATACAGGTGTGAACATGTCCAGGTCACACCAAGGTTGCATTTGAGAGATCTAATCTGATCTGACCAAATTTAACACACAAATTTGGCACAAAGTGCTTCAACGGATTCATGGTAGCAAATTCTCCTGCCATCCAGGAATAAATAAAACACTAACCCCTTTGAAACACAGCTTCTGCTGACCCACTATGGCCCAAGACACTCACTCATATGTTTTGGCCTGGTCTGTTTGCGCTAGAGGGAAGACCTCTAATTCACCTCTAGGTCGGTCGTGGTCCCACATTGCCCTGGACTTTGTAACTGGACTCCCTGAATCTCAAGGTAACTCTGCCATCCTTACTGTGGTAGATCGTTTTTCTAAAGCAGCACATTTCATTGCCATTTCCGAACTGCCATCTGCTGAACAATTCATTTGAACTACTTACTAACCACATCATCTGTTTACATGGCATCCCAGTGGACACTGTTTCTGACAGGGGACCTCAGTTTGTGTCACAGTTTGTGTCACAGTTTGGCGAAGACAGAGCAAGCTAACCAGGATCTGGAAAAACCCTGCATTATATGGTGTCAACAAACCGTGCTTCCTGGAGCACTTTCCTCGCCTGAATAGAATATGCCCACAATTCCTTAGTCTCATCCGCCATAGTTATGTCACCATTTGAAGCATCACTTGGTTACCAGCCCCCTTTGTTTCCCAGTCAAGAGAAAGAGCTGGCAGTGCCATCCATTCAGCAGCATCTTCTGCACTGTTGGAGAGCATGGGAGAAGGCCCGCACTTTTCTTCTTTGTTCCTCTGCCCGGACCAAGCCAGCAGTTTACCACCACAGGACTCCTGCTCCTAAATACCAAGCAGGTCAGTCAGTTTGGCTATGTTCCAAAGATGTACCCCTGAAAACAGATTCCCGCAAGTTGTCACCTCTTTTCCTTGGTCCCTTTAAGATTTTGAAAATTATCAGTCCCACTGCTGTCCGTCTGGAACTGCCCAAATCTCTTAGGATCCATCCGGCTTTTCATATCTCTCAGTTGAAACCTGTTAATCCCAGTTTGCTTTGCCCTCCAACCGAACCCCCGCCTCCCCCGGCTCATCGACAATCACCCTGTATTTACTGTTAAGCACCTATTGGATGTGTGGTGGAGAGGTCAAGGTCTCCAGTACCTGGTCGATTGGGAGGGTTATGGATCAGAGGACCGGCCTTGGGTGCCACGGTCTTTTGTCCTGGATGCTGCCATAGTGAAGGAGTTCCACGCTACCCATCCATCCAAGCCTGGGGGTTGTACTGTCAGGATCTATGTTTCTTTTTGGATTGGTTCTGTCTGACTCTCTCTGGAGGTTGGTCTGGAGCTGGGCGGAGCTGGAGCCACCTGCAAACACACCTGCAAGCAATGGAGCCTCATCAACCACCTACTTACCTTGTCAATATAATCCTGGTTCAGTCTTCCACTCGTTGCCAGATTGTCTGCTTACCATAGTGGTACAGTGCCTTGGCTTATGCTCTGGTTATTTCTTCTAGTGTTGTATACTCATTCTTTGTCTCTTTGCCTTCAGCTCCCAGACCCATCCACTCCCCAGTTGTTTTGTCGTCTCCTTGGGATCTTCACCAGCTCCAACAGTCCGCCAGCCTTCTTCTCACATCTAGAAAACCTCACAACCTGCTTCTGACCAGCCTGCTTCTTGTTTCCACAATAAACCGGTTTCATCACAACAACAACTGGCTTTGGGTTTGTGTTTGAGTCTTGTGTCCAAATTATATCAGTAGACGTGACACCAAGAGCAGTGGACAAGGTGCCTCGCGGGAATGAGTGTGAAGGACATGCAGCCTCTTTCCACAGTGGAAGATGTCGGCTTCAGGGCCCGTATTCCTAAAGATTCTTAGCGCCAAGAGTTGCTCCTAGTGGCCAAATTCTAAGAAAATTCTTAAAAACATGATGTTTTCTAAGATTTTCCTCTCAAAGTTAGGAGTAGCTCCTAGTAAATATAGTAAAAAGAGCTTAATTGTAAAAAGATTAATAGTAAAGAGTAAGAGATATTGCAGGATTCCCTGGTGTTGTGGGTGTAATTGATGGGACACATGTCCATATAACTACACCATCAGAAGATGAAACCATCTTCGTGAATAGGAAGAGATTTCACAGCATCAATGTGCAACTTGTTTTCAATGCCGACTTTGTTGTTGCTAAATGGCCAGTCTCAACACATGATGCCAGAATACTCTCTGAGAGTGGCCTCTGACAGTTTTTTTGAAGGACATCATGTGGCAGCCAGTTGCCACTTGTTAGGAGACAGTGGCTACCTATGTAAACCATGGCTCCTAACACCTTACCTCAACCCAGACCAAGGGCCGCAACTAAACTACAACAGGTAACAGGTAACCCAAACTATATATGAAATTATGCAGGGAAATAAAATGTATCATAGTAGTGTAAATATTTCCCTTAAATAATGTACATTGTCATTAAATTATTCACATAATTTCTAGTTGTTTTGAATGAAATTTTGATTATACCTGTATTAACATGTAGGGCCATAAGACAACAAGGGCAGTAGTTGAGCACATTGGCCAGCTCAATAGGCGCTTTCATGTTCTCCATGGAGAGGTGCAGCTGAGCCCAAAAAGTCTGCAAAGTCATCATAGCCTGTGCAATACTACACAACCTTTGCAAAGCTACACAAATTGCAGAACCTCTTGATGGTGATGAAGACAGCAACGATGATGAGGATGAAGAAAATATTCACACTCCACAGGTGAACTTGGCCCAGAGTGGACTGCCTTACAGTGCAGTTTACAAATTTACATTTCAGGCAAGTTATAGTAGTAACTTAAGAACTTGTGACTGCAGTGAACCAATATTTACCACACAGACCCTACAATAGTTAAATACATGACACATATTACACACAAAGACACATGAATACATAATATTCTATCTGTCATGGGATTTATTTTATAGGAGATAAATTTTTAGTCTGTAGTACTCCTCCTGTAGACATAGAACTCTTTTCTGCTGTCTGAGGACATCTATTGTCATCTCCAATTTTCTGTCCTGCAGGGATGATGTTTGAGTAGCAGCAGCAGGAGAAGGAGGAAGCAGGCTGAACCATGATGTTTCAGGCTGAGGGTCGTACACCTGCAATGTCCATGCTACGAAAAAGGGAATACATTTAGTTTATTTAATGGTGTTATTTCATTGATTTCACAGAATCAGCATCATTTCATCTTTGTTGCATTTCATTCAGCTGCATCATTGAAGAGTCAATGCCTTCCCTCAGCCCACTGATACTAACTTCTGACTGTCCCAGGATATTAAACACTGTTTCTGCAACCTGGGACAACTGCTTGGCAAGTGGTCCACCCCCTAAAAAACAGTCCAGTAACCAATATGTACACATTAATGATGTAACTTTGCCAGCAGTTGTAAGTCAGTGGTAAATCACTCACCTGTGTGTGGAGATTCACGTGTGTGTGCTGCAATCTCCTCTCTTGCTTTTGACTGCAACACATACCACCTCTTCTCACACTCACACAACCAGTGGAAAGGAGGCATTAATTTGTTGCACTTTATATTCCCATGCCTGCTTCTTGGCTTGTAGTGTAATGTTGGGTCCAAATCTACCTCTCAAAACATTTTATTATCATTGAGCCAGAAGCAAATACTGTTCTTCTGTCCAGTTCGGTTTCCTACCTTTTTCTCCATTGCTGTTGGATTTGTGGAAGATTTGAACACCAACCAACTCTGCTCCTTATAGGCCAGTTAACAAACACAAAATTGATGAAAGCTGAGAGACGTTTTACCCTTGTTAATACCAAATGGGTGAAGTGCAAAAATGAGCAGCATGGTAAATGAATGAAACCCAATAAATAGAACTATCAGCATGTGAATACTGTACAAGTGGGCCTAAGGTTAATCACACATTTTACATTTAGCTTACTATGTATTTATTTTTATGTAAGTATTATTTATAATTACACAGTCTTCATAGAGATTATATTGTGTTATTAAGTCTATTGATTTGACATCCATTCTAGGCCAATTATCACCAAAACTGTATTTTTAGGTCTATAGGCGGCGCTGTTTCATTTTCAGAAATTCACCAAAAACGGAGAGGAAGAGGTGGCGCATGCGCATGAAGCTTGAGCGCTGTTTACAAATCGGCTTTAGAAGAAACCAAACTCAAGGAAAAATTAGATTTTGCCCTAGTAACCATAATAGGCTCAATATCTTCTCCAGTAGTAACGCAAGCATGTAGTCTGCCATTGTTGTTGATGTTGTTATGAGACGTTTTGCGGGATATAAGAGGTGGAAGGCTGCTCGAGGGGTGTGGCGATGGTGGCGATGACATCATCGTTTTCCAAAATCTCCGGTTTCCCCTGTCCAGACGGATCCACAAGAAGTGCGTTTTCGAATTTATCCACCCTGGGATCAGGTTTCAAAACAGTGTGTTTTAGGGCTATGTTTACGGGATTCGTCTGGACGATAGACCAAAACGATTAAAAACATCTGCTTTTACGAAAAAATGCGGTTTCGTGTGGACAGGGCCTTAGAATCTTTAGGAATATGGGCCCAGGAATTTTGGAGGGGGATGGAGGGGAAACTACCAGCAAAAATGCTCCTCTACGGCCAGAAAGGCATTAAGTAGTGTGGACAATGTTGTGCTGACAACTGACATGTGGACATCAACAGCCACAGAGGCATATTTAACAGTCTCATGCCAATTCATAGATGAAAACTGGTAAATGCTGGCATGCGTGAAACATGCTCTGTTCCTGGACAACACACTGCAGACAATATTTGTTCGCATTTAACTAAAATTGCGGGAGAATGGGGCATTTCTTCTGGCTACAGGAACGGACAGTGGCGCCAACATGGTTGCTGCTGTGCGTAAAGCAGGTTGGTCACACTACCCATGTTTTGCACACACTTTAAATTTAGTGGTGAAAGACTCTTTCAAGGTTCACCCCGAAGTGCCTGAACATAAACTTTTTCAAGCAGTTGTGACAAGGTGGAACTCTATCTTCTACGTGTGGGAGAGATTGTTAGAGCAAAAAGAGGCAGTTACCACAGCCCTCTGTCTCGCTTTGCTTGAGTGAGGAGGAATGGTCTGTCAGCCTCACTATTGATGCACTGAGACCATTTGAAGAAGCAACCAGGGAGATATCAACTTAAAAACATGTTTCAATTTCGAAGGTGATTCCCCTGGTTTCAGTGCTCCTAAGAACTGCTTCAGCTTCTGAGCGACAAGGTAGCAAGCTAGCTGAGCTGTCAGCACAATGTCACTGTCATTTCAGGGCTATTGAAATGTTTTATGGTCTTGCTGTCAGCACCTATCTGGACATTCAATTTAAAAATATGGGATTCCGTGACTCTGCAAATGTTGAGCATGTGAAAGCCCGACTTATTACAGAAATACAGTCAATGAGTGAGACCTCAGCACCTTTAACATCTGGATTAAGCTCAAGCTCTGCTACCAACTCGGCCACCAGCTATGCCTCAGCTCCTGCAACTACTTTAAGAAGAGAGGCCAATTCCTCGTGATCAGGATCCACTACTTGGGTGGAAAAACAACATACAAACATTCCCCTCTTCTTATCAGTGCCAGCTGAGAGGAGTTTTTCAAAGACAGGACAGTTATTTAGTCACAGGCAATAGAGGTAGACCGATAGTGGATTTTTGAATGCCGATATTATACCAATAGTTTGGAGCAGGAAAAAAACGATAACCGATTAATCGGCCGATAACCCCAAAAAAAAAGAAAACATTTCAACACTGTTGGAAGTGAACAATTTGACTTTATTACCAACTTATTAAATAAATATTCAAATATATAAAATCTCCAAGTGAAAATAACATAACAGAACATAATAAATACAGAAATCTGGATAACTGAACACCTAAATGAATAAACAAATCTGGAACTGAACATCAAACAGACAGCTTTCATTTTAGCCTGTTAACAAGCTAACTGTTGTTAGCTTAACAAGCTCATGTAGGCTAAATCATGCCGGTGGAGATGTGGCTGTTAATGCTGAAATATGATGCACATTTATGCTTGTTGAACTAGTGGTACTTATTGCCTATGCGAAGGAGGTTATGTTTGTTGACTTTCAACTTGTGAAGGTTTTATTTCACTTACAATGACACGTGTTGTCGTCCAGTCGACTTGTCTTCTCCACAGATCACTTAACTCCTCTCTGCTGCCGCTGCACACGCTGCGTTTCTCTCTCTCTCTCTCTCTCTCTCTCTCTCTCTCTCCCATGCTCTCTCTCTCGCTGTGTGTGAGGAGCAGTCCCGCCCCTCAGTGATCAGAGCGACAGAGCGTTTTTTTTTTCGTTTTTTCAGAGAGAAACCGAGAGCAAAAAATGGCAGCTATCGGCAACTATCTGCGCCAAATTCGGCCGATGCCGATAGTTTTTAAAACGTCCTATCGGCGCCGATTAATCGGCCAAACCGATTAATCGGTCGACCTCTAGTTTCTAGGGCAAAATCTAATTTTTCCTTGAGTTTGGTTTCTTCGAAAGCCGATTTGTAAACAGCGCTCAAGCTTCATGCGCATGCGCCACCTCTTCTTCTCCATTTTTGGTGAATTTCTGAAACTGAAACAGCGCCGCCTATAGACCTGGGATATGAAGTAGCGTTTTCAGTTGTGTAAAGACAGATCAGTCTGGACGCGGATATTTTTGAAACCGTGCCAGCGAAAACGGATAGGAAAAAGATCGTTTTTGTACGTGTGGACGAGGCCTAAGACGGCTATGCCCCTGTGGGGAGCCCCCACCTGGCTGAGGACCTCGGTGACTTCTGCTCCATGTTTGAAAGGACTTTCACACCTTTCATTCCCCCCACACAAAACGCCTAGCCTTTGTGTGGGGGGAATGTACCCGACTGCCTGCCTGCACTGAGGAGCTCTGAACACCTACAGTAGAACCAGGTGTTTTACCAATATCCAGCCTTCCTTTTGTTTCAGAAATGCTAGAATCATTCAAGAATTCATTATTTAATCACCTGGGGCCTCATGTACTAACGTTGCGTACGTACAAAAACGTTCCGTACGTACTCTCTCACGTAAAAGTTCAGATGTATCAAGAGAGAAATGTCCGTGAATTTTGTACGTGCCTACGGCAACTACGTGGCTGGCGTACGTATGATTCTACAGATGTGGATCCTTTGGCGACACTTAGAGGTCATGCCGGGAAACTGTCATCATAAAACTGTGAAAACTATTGTGATGTGCACATCAGAGAAACACGACAAATTTGCACTGATGAACAATTAACACACCCAGGTGTCCGTAATTATATGAGTGGATATAAAAGCATGCGCAAAGAGGTGCAGAAAACGCCGTTAACAACAATGGCAGCCTTAGCATTATTAGAAGATATCGCAAACGGTGCAATAAGAAGAGAGCGTGCATGCATTCAGAGACAGAGATGATTTCCTGGCTAATAACGACAACTGGCTCATCAGCCGCTTTATGTTCCCGAGGGTAATCCTTCTGGAACTGTGCGCAGAGCTTCGGCCGGCATTGGAGCGCGACACGGCAGAGCCATGCGTTACCTGTGTCCGTACAGGTACTGACCACACTGGGGTTCCTCGCAACCGGGGCATTCCAGAGGGAGCTGGCCGACCGATCGGCTGTGCCGGCGCTGTGCAGAACCATACAAGCATGTGGGATGGAATTATACGCATGTCAGCCAGGTATATCAGATTCCCATATAATCTGAACAGGTCAACATTAAGAGCAATCTGCAGCGAGAGGCGGTTTTCTGAATGTAATCGGATCTATCGACTGCACACACATTTCTATAAAAGCGCCATCGCATGAATTTGTAATACGTAATGCGCAAATGCAAGTAAACATTGTGGCTCATTCTTATGTTTTCGTTTTCTGATCGCGCAGACAGGGGAATCTCAGGTGCAGGGTCAATTTAAATATAATTTGCATATTTAAAAGAGGCGTGGACACGGAGTTGCATATGTAAAAGGGGCGTGGACGGGGAGGAGTCCGGTACGTACGATTGGGATGTACAAAGGAAATGTGCTTCGAAATGCTTGTAAATCTGAGCTTACGCCACGATTTAGTAGGAAATCTACGCAACTGTTAGTACATGAGGCCCCAGGACTGCCTTCTTTCACCTGCATAATATTGTCAAAATTAAGAACATAATGCCTCAGTGTGATGCTGAAAAAATGGTTCATGCATTTGTGTCTTCCAGGTTGGATTACTCTAATTTATCACTGTCTGGCTGTCCAAATAGAAAGTCTCCAATTGTTTTAAAATGCCACAGCAAGAACACTGACAGGACTTAGCAAGAGAGATCATATTACTCCAGTTTTAGCTTCTTTTCATTGACTCCCTTTATTGACTCCAAATACAATTTAAAATTCTCCTCCTTACATACAAAGCCCTTAACGGCCTTGCTCCATCATATCTGTAAGACCTCATTGTACCATATTATCCAAACAGATCACTTCGATCTCAAAATGCAGGCCTACTTGTGGTTCCTAGAATTTCAGAAAGTAGAATGGGGAGTAGAGCTTTCAGCTGTCAGGTTCCTCTCCTGTGGAACCAGCTCCCAATTTGGGTTTGGGAGGCAGACATGCTATCGATTGTTAAGGTCAGGCTTAAGACTTTCCTTTTTGTCCAAGCTTATAGTTAGGGCTGGACTGGACTATCCCATAGTTATGCTGCAATAAGCCTAAGCAGCTGGGGGAAGATGCGCTGAGCACAGGTCCTCTTCCGTCTTCTCTCTCGCACCAAGCTCCTGTCCTCTCATTTTTTTCCTCTGACACTAAGCTCCTGTCTTCTAATTTCTGACATTACTGACACTGTATAAATAAAATTTAATTAAACCGAATTAAACCGATGTAAAATGAATCCTTCACCATGATCTCATATAAATAATCTTACTAATGCTTTAAAGTACAGCTCACTGTCTTTCTGAGCAGACTGCAATATTTTCATCACATGAAAAAAAATGAAACCGTCTCCTTGTTAACTAAGCAAATCGAAAGATTTTATTAAATGTCAAATGGTCTTATAGCTCTATTTTGGTACTCAAAACACTTTACAGTTGCAGTGACACATCTATCGATTTGCTGACACAAGCACATACACACATTCACAGCCAGCAGTTGAATAATCACCTGTAACTAGAAACCATTATGTTTTGCAAGCTACACAAGAACTTGGTCTTCCTTTTCATAAAGTTGACACTTAATGACCACAAACAAATGACGTTTGGGAAATCCTCTTTATTGAGATAATGAATGAGTCAAGATAAGAATCAGTGTGGGTGTAAAGGGTTCATCTGTGATGCATTGGTGAAGGTGCTTACGTGTTATTTACGAGGTCTCAGCCACAGCACTGAATTAGATTAGATTTTATTATGATTTTATTACTTCACTTGCTGTTACGTGATGTTTGCTGTGGGAAATTACACTGGGATGGATTTTATTTCAATTTGAACTACAGTCTTTTCTTTAAGATGGTGGTGAAAAATGAGTTCTCCATAAACCTCTCCACAATTGTCACTACTCTGTTTTGTTCTCTGTGTCCTCAGCTACATGCACACCACTTGCTGCTCTATCCCGGAGACCTGTCCATGTGGAAAACAAATTTAAAGCCCAAAGTCCATGTTCTGGGTGAATGGAAGGTTGGAAATTTGAGAAATTTCCCAGTTTGGGATTAATAAAGAAACTATCTGTCTATGTAAGGTCAGCTTCTAGTCTGATCGTGTCTGTGCAGTCTGAGGGACACCTTAATTTTTTTTTTTTTTAAATGGGGTTTGCAATAGCATTTCATTTATTGGTTTACAACTTGGGGCTTCCACTGAAGCCGAAATAATATTATTATAATAATACCAGTTATCCCCCCATGCTCACTGGCGATGTAAAGACTCTACTGAACGACAAGAGGAGAGTCCCCAGGGGCCTCATGTACGAATGTTGCGTGCGTACAAAAACGTTACGTATGTACTCGCTCACGTAAACGTTCAGGGGCCTCATGTACTAATGTTGCGTACGTACAAAAACGTTCCGTACGTACTCGCTCATGTAAAAGTTCAGATGTATCAAGAGAGAAATGTCCGGGAACTTTGTACGTGCCAACGGCAACGACGTGGCTGGCGTACGTAGGATTCTACAGTAGTCGATCCTTTGGCGACACGAGGTGATGCCGGGAAACTGTCTTCAATGTGAAAACTATTACTCCGACCGATGGGGACTGAGCCAGTCGACCCTGAGCAGAGGGACGGAGTTATATCTATTTAAAGGCACGCGAGAGTGGCATCTCCATTTAAAATGACTCTGTCCGTCTGTTCTGGTCTACGTTGCTCATGGATACCGAGTGATCCATGAGGACTCCTCCACAATAGTGTCAGCACCACTTGACAAATGTGCTTGCCCTTCAAAATGCTTGTACAAGCACAAATCTGCAGTGACAAACGGTTTTCTGAATGGAATCAGAGCTATCGACTGAACACACATTGCTATAAAAGCGCCATGGCATAAATTTGTTGTGTCAACAGGAAACATTTTCATTCCTCAGTGTACAGATCATACGTGATGTGCAAATGCATGTAAACATTGTGGTAGCGTGTCAAAAAGCGCATTTTTACGCATCTCCACTCCAGTGAGTAGCGTCTCCATTTCGCTTTCTGTGAAGTTCTTCTTGTTTCCCGTCTTACTCATTCTTATGTTTTCGTTTTCTGATCGCGCAGAGAAGGGAATCTCAGATGCAGGGTCAATTTAAATATAGTTTGCATATTTAAAAGAGGCGTGGACACGGAGTTGCATATTTAAAAGGAGCGTGGACGGGGAGGAGTCGGGTACGCTCGATTGGGATGTACAAAGGAAATGTGCTTCGAAATGCTTGTAAATCTGAGTTTACGTTACGATTAAGAAGGAAATCTACGCAACTGTTAGTACATGAGGTCCCAGGTCTGGAACTAAGGAGGAGCTAAGGAGGATATAGCACCAGTGTCATCGACCAAGAGAGTGGCGACACTCCCATAGGCCTCCGTTGTAAAAAAATACTTCCGGATTTGAAGATCGGATTTGTTCCAAACACTGTCATTTGGGCGTTGGACCTCATTTATTTACATTACATTGAGTTGTTCCAGAAGTAGGCTACTTGCTGAAATATCGACCTCTGAATTGTCAACTGTCTATATTGTATCAGAGGCCCTTTGCGGATACTGGTCTTCATTTGTATAAGCGTAATTATTTTATCTTGTTTCAACCAATTTTCTAGCATCGCATGCATAAAGCCAGCGCGACTTCCCCTGCTGTAAAGGTAGTTAGGTGATGAATCGCTACCACCTTTATAACAACTTTTTTTTTTATTTAATTTTGGGGTATACTAACTTTTCATTAGGGATGTCCGATATTATCGGAGGGCCGATATTGAGTTAAAAATGTAATATCGGGAAATATCGGTATCGGGTTTTATAACCGATATTTGTTCTGTAGGCATCAGCATATCCGAATGTACCTGAACGCAGCATGGGACGTTAACAGGCGCGTGCTTGATGACGTATAACAACAACACGCTAGCAAAGAGCATAGAATACCAAGAGGCGAAACTCTGTTGTGTTATGGGTAACAGCCTGTAGATGGCGCTGCGGAGGCGCGTCCGCCATTATGGACTGAAAGCTGCTGAACTCTAGCGCAAGTTTGCACGCAAGTGGTCAAAACACAAGCAGTGTTCTACAATAAATTGCAAGAATTATCAGTCCACCAGAAGTGATTTGGCATTCCATCGATTTCCAAAGGATGCACAAAGGTAATAACTCATTTAAGTGGAAATATTTTAATGATGTCGTGATTTAACTTGAATGCTGAACGTGAATGACAGCATTGTTAGCGTTTGCAAAGCTGCATGAATGTTAGGCTAATGATTATTATTAGATCGCATTTATTTTCCATAGCATAGACATGCTTTTTTAGAATAAAATTAAATACATAAATAATAATAATAAATTACTGCGTCTGCCTGATATATGCCGATGTTCACTAATTTCAAAATCAACATTTAATAAATATCTCATTACTGTGTCTGCCTATATTTCACGAATTTCTGTTATTCATATAACAAAGAAAATGCATAATAGACTGGGGCAGCCGTGGCCTACTGGTTAGTGCTTTGGTCCCCGAGCGCCGCTGTAGCATGGCAGCTCACTGCTCCAGGTTAGTGTGTGCTTCACCTCACTGTGTGTTCACTAATTTCACGGATGGGTTAAATGCAGAAATCACATTCCATGTATACACAAGTATACATGGCCAATACCACTAATTATTAATCATTATTATTATTATTATTATTAATAATAGAACATAAATATTGATAGAGTAAAGGTTTGCAGTAATTTTATAATTGTATCTTTGCAAACCGTAAGTGGTAGGCTAATGAAGCAGATTCGGTGGGGGACGAAAAAGTACTATTGGAATCTTATAGCATTTTGGGACAAAATATTATCGTAATCTTATAGCAATACTATAGTAATTTGGGTTTTAGAAGTACTATAAGACTACTATAGAAATACTGTAGCGGCTATAAAATATTATAGAGGTAGAACATCACAGAAGTATGTGATGTTCTGTAATACCTCTATATCCTAGAGCGGCTAAAGTATTTCTGTCTTATAGTACCTATAGTATGTCCGAAATTATATAGTATTCCTATAAGATTACTATAATATATGGTCCCAAAATACTATAAGATTCCTATAGTAGCTCTCTTTGTGAATATCACTATATAACGGGAAACTAGGATCGGAGGCATGCACAATTCGGTAATCTGAACATTTAAAAGTAACGTAGTTTATACGCTGTATATAAACTAGAGGTCGACCGATAGTGGATTTTTGAATGCCGATATTATACCGATAGTTTGGAGCAGGAAAAAAACGATCGGCCGATAACCCCCCCCCCCAAAAAAAGAAAAAAATTCAACACTGTTGGAAGTGAACAATTTGACTTTATTACCAACTTATTAAATAAATATTCAAATATATAAAATCTCCAAGTGAAAATAACATAACAGAACATAATAAATACAGAAATCTGGATAACTGAACACCTAAATGAATAAACAAATCTGGAACTGAACATCAAACAGACAGCTTTCATTTTAGCCTGTTAACCAGCTAACTGTTGTTAGCTTAACAAGCTCATGTAGGCTAAATCATGCCGGTGGAGATGTGGCTGTTAATGCTGAAATATGAAATATGCTCGTTGAACTAGTGGTACTTATTGCCTATGCGAAGGAGGTTATGTTTGTTGAATTTCAACTTGTGAAGGTTTTATTTCACTTACAATGACACGTGTTGTCCGTCCAGTCGACTTGTCTTCTCCACAGATCACTTAACTGCTGCACACGCTGCGTTTCTCTCTCTCTCTCTCTCTCTCTCTCTCTCTCTCTCTCTCTCTCTCTCTCTCTCTCTCTCTCCCATGCTCTCTCTCTCTCGCTGTGTGTGAGGAGCAGCCCCGCCCCTCAGTGATCAGAGCGACAGAGCGGGGTTTTTTTTTTTTTTTTTTCAGAGAGAAACCGAGAGCAAAAAATGGCAGCTATCGGCAACTATCTGCGCCAAATTCGTCCGATGCCGATAGTTTTTAAAACGTCCTATCAGCGCCGATTAATCGGCCAAACCGATTAATCGGTCGACCTCTAATATAAACCTTACGGTGTTTGCCGTCATTGTCAAGTTAGATTAATTTTTCGTCTGATAACGTTAGCATTTATGCTAGTGGAATGTCAGATGATCGGACATTGTGCTTTTAAGTAGGTATCGCCACTACGTTATCCACTGTATTATTTCTGTGTTAACTTTGCACAACAAGTTCACCTAAATTTGACGGAAAGCTATCGCAAGGCTTGTGGAAGTTGCTAAACGCATCTTTTCTGTCATATCATTAGCCAGGCATATAGGCTAATGTTAAACTGAAATGTACTGTAACGTCGGTGCCGAGACGTAACATTTTCTGTTATTTAACGTCGGTCATCCTCATTAATGTATTTTAAATTGTTTTCATATTAAGATATGACGGCCAGAAAATTTTAATATTACTTTACATTTGTTACGTTAAGTTGGTTAAGTGCCATTGACTCCCATTGTTTTTCGGGTTTTTCCTTTAGTTTTCAGTCCATAATGGCGGCCGCGCTGTCACGTCATGGGGGCAAGTGTTGCTATGGAGCGTTCTATTGAGTTTCGCCTCTTGGTATTCTATGCTCTTTGACACTAGTCTCAGGTCGCTAACCGTGGCTAACAAGCTAGCTCTCCCGGTGTATGAGATGTCCGTGGTTTAGAAGTATTTCCAAGTGTCACCTACTACATTTGTAATGACTGCAAAGCAAAGGTGGTTATGAGAGGAGGAAATAGGCTACATGAAATTTGTTCACCCACCTCAAGAAGAAACATGCAGAGTTTTACGCTACATTTGTGCGCTTGTCTTCCTCATTTTGATATTGTCTGTAGTGTTTGAGGCAAAATGTTCTCTCTAAAAACACACAAAAAATAAATAAATGGCACTTTTTTGGCACTTTTTTCGGTAACTTATTTTGCACATACAGTGTTTACATTTGAAAAGCCATGTTGCATTTATGTTTGCATCCAATGGGACATATCGCAATAAAATTATTATTTCATTATTATTCCATAATAGGAATATGTTACCTCATAATTTTGGTGTAAAAAGACTGCATATATCGGTATCGGGTGATATCGGTATCAGAAATTAAGTTATCGGACTATCGGATATCGGCAGAAAAGCCATGGAGCATCCCTACTTTTCATTATGTGACGTGTTGGCTGTACTTAATTTGTTGTACTGTTCCTGTTCCATGTTCACTTGGCTGTACAGTTTGCTCAGCGCTACTTGCTGATGCTTGATGAGATGTTGATAGATGCTATCCCATGCCATGAGGAATTTATAAGCAAAATCACGGGAATCAATAGCCTAATACAGCCCAGTTGTGCTCAAATGAATATCATGAAACGTCTACCATCAGATGAATGCTATGGAAAAGTTAAGTTAGAGCATCTAAAGCAGGGGTGCCCATTACGTCGATCGCGATCGACCGCGATCGACCGGTAGATCTTGAATGTAGTGCGGGTCAATCACGTGCCAATGACATTTTTTTTAGATGTTAGTCTAAAACATTTATCTGCTCAAAAACAAACACCAAGACAAGCGTTCATCTTTTATTTTTACTTTATATTTGCAACACGCCCTCAATTCAGCGGTACACATCCACAGCAACGGCCAACTTCAACGACAACTCAAGACTACCATTCTTAAAGACACAGCGCTATTTTTCTAAAGGTGCAGTGTAACAATTTTCTTGACAAAAATAAAAACAAAGATGGATAGATCTTTTAACACTGTAGCAACAATTAATATGACAATTAATGTATCTAGATAGATAGATAGATAGATAGATAGATAGATAGATAGATAGATAGATAGATAGAAAACTGACATTAATAAAAATGCAATAATGTAATAACAGCTGAAAAAGTACTTGGGTGTGTGTTTTAGTTTATATTAACCGTTCAATAATGCAATCGCTGCTGTCTGTCCCATAGAAGAACATGACAGCCAGCGTATGTTTTCGAACTAATTGGGTTTACATGAACCACATGACAGCCATAGCGGCGACATCAAAGAGTGTCGCAACTCTCTCTCTCGATGGCACTGTATAGCACTAACTGCGGAGAGAGGAACGACTCCTACAAGAGGAAGCTGGACACCAAACTCCAGCAGAAGAAAATGATTGACGTGTGGTCAGAAATGAAGGTATCACGGGCCCCACACACACACCTCCCTCGAATGCAGGGCCGTTTCTAGCTTTGTGGGGGCCCTAGGCAAGATGCTGTTTGGGGGCCCCTAGTTTGTCGAACTATGATAAAGAGATTCATAACCTTTGATGGTCCACTAAGATGAAACAATCTATAACACTAAAAATTATGAGATTGGACTCACGAGTGGCGGATCTGCTACAGATTCGCTACTCATGGATCCCTGCTGGCTGATCGCAGGTGGCGCTGCTAGTGGTCAGGTCGAGTACATTTTGTGATCTCACTTGGCAAAGAAGCAAAATTTACATATGTTTGAATGGTGCCGTTTATTGATTATATATTAATCAAATGTGGTAGGACTCAACTGAGCCGATTCAATAGACATCTGGTTCAATGAGCCAGAACCCGAATCTTTTTTCCACTGCTACCTACGGGAAATTCAAACCTTCGCACTGTGAGGCATCACTGCTAACCTCATCGCCACTATGTTGCCCTCAGTAAGGACAGTGGGACCTCAAAAGGCAACAAGGCAAAGCTGGGAAAAGCTCAGGCTGCCTTTTTCCAACTTCATTCCATCTGGAGGTCCAAGCAGTAAAGAATTAAAACAAAGATGCTCATTTATAACAGCAATGTCAAGCCTGTCCTGATATATGGTTCAGAGAGCTGCTGAGTGGTCAAAGCAGACACTAGGAGACTGGAAGTGTTCAAAAACTCAAACCTCAGTTAAATATGCCAGATCTTTTGGCCAAACAAAATCTCCAACAATGAACAATGCACAAGAAACAAAGAGCCGTACCATCGCCAAGGAGATTACACACAAATGTCTGAGATGGCTAGGACATGTAGGATGGAACATAACCATGAAGGTCACCTTAAGATGGACACCACCAGAAAAAAACTGGGAGACCCAAAACCACGTGGCACAGAGCTGTGATGCAAAAGCTGGATCAGATGAAGCTGTCATAGGGGGAGGCCCAACTTGCTGCCAAGTACCGAATACAGTGGAGGGAGCTTTTCCATCGGGGGCGAAGAGGAGTAAGTATGATGGTCTCTCATCTTACAGTTTTTTACAAGCGCTAACAAGCGCTTACCCATACTTTGGCCACAACTGGCCAAATGGATAATTTTCTTCTCAAAAACACATTTTGTTAAATATATACTAACTCTTCATTTCAAAATAGAACACATCTTTCTCTGCACACACCAACTTACCAAAACACTGGTAATATGACTCAACATGAAATGATTCTGTCAAAGAATAACTCTTGTTTTCACTTCACAAGTTACATGCAGTGAATCAAAGTACACCAGGTTTCAAAAAACTGGCTATTGCTGACATTACAAAAACTGTATAGACTTTTATGCTTCAGTTTTACAGGTATTTGCATGCAATCCATCGTTTTTTACCCCAAATTTCTTGGTTGGAAACTCTATGTCCACGTGTATTGTTCACATTCAAAAGCATTCCAGTAAAAAGCAAATCATTTTTTTCCTTTACTGTTTACTACAGGAGACACAGTAGAAATACTGTTTACAGTATGATAGAACAGAAAAAAAAATAACAGTATTGCAAAATGACTGTATCTAATCTCTGCGATCTTCACGGTTAGGCCACATGTTTTCATCAACATTGCATCTGATATTATCCAAGGCGATGCACCTGGGATAAAAGCGCTTGATATGTCGGATCCACCCTTGGCAATCATCATCTGTGATGTCCCTGCAGTCAGCATCCATGGCTTCAAGGAGGAACATCTAGCCATGTGGCTGATGGTCATAAACCTTCCACCTCCTTGCAGAAAAGAACTCATCTATGGGGTTGAGGAACGGTGAATAGGGTGGAAGGAGTAAACTTTGAAGGGACATTGAAATTGACACTTCTGAGGCAATTCCAGCCATATGCTGACCTCTGATATGACCTCTCCTGCCTCTGCTCCCCTGTTGATCAGAGTTTCCTGATCATACTACCTGAGTGTCACTCTTTTGTCCTTTTGTTCTGACCACGTATGGGAGCCATCTCTACCCTTTCACTGAGTTCACCCTCCTGTTTAAAGTTGCCCTCGACTGACCAATATACAACCACACCTGGGGACAGGTTATATTTGTGCTCTGGTCCTACATTCAGGGTCAGTCTCTGGTCTCAGACCCACTTTGTGTCGGTAGGCTCACCATGACCTGGAACTCCAATAAACTTGCACCACTTACTGTAAGCAAATTTGGAACTAGACTTCGATTGTTTTTATTCTTCAACAGTGGACTTCAAACCAAGCGATTAGCAATTGAAAAAAACTATTATCAGCTGAGATATGTTGTTTTTGAACTGATATCATTACAGAAGAAGAGGTTTTTATACTGTATCTAAGGTTTGGAATATTGTTTTTGCTATTGTGGGATGTTGTGTGCTAACATTCGTAAATAATACAAAAACAATCCATAATTTTGTTGGGAGGTACAGCTGGTCTGTTAAGAACATGTAAGCATTGTGGAAATGTGTTCACAGACTGCATATTGTGTGAAAATGACATGAAATGTGTGAATGGTATGGCCACAAAAGACCGATGCTGTGCTAATTGTATTTAGAGTTTTGAAAATGTGACCACTGATTGGACAAACGCTTGTTAGCGACTGAAAAAAACTGTAAAGGCCAACAGCATTCACGGCTTAAGGTATGACGTCCAGATCATACAACATCCTCTGCTCACGGTCTCTGCCACAATGTGTGATATCCCTGTGCTGATCACTAAAGCCCCCCGTCAACACCACCAGTTTATTTCTTCTACAAGTTACACCATGAAAGTGTCACAGTCATAAAATCCCAATGGTAATGGTTGCCCATTACAAATAATGATTAGTTTAATCCAAGTCCTGTGTGCAAACCAAGATTGTTTTAATATTACTTTTCGTTTTTGTGCTGCACACACTTGGAACATATTGTTTCTCTACAATGATGTCAAACTAATGTGTTTTTAAGATGGGAGAACAGTTTAAAAATATTACCCCAAATATATTTTGTGCAGAAGCTTGTTGTGTCATCTAGTTGTGACAACTCAATACAGTGCACATAGTAATCATGATAGCAGCAAAGGACGAAGTCAACTGATAGTGAAACAAAGTTGTTTTAGGAAGGAAGTTAGTTACAAGACAAAAAAAAAATGTTTTACCCACATCCTGTTTCTGGCCTTTTGTCATTTCCCATGATCCCCTCCACTAAGTTGTTCCCCCTCAGTGTTGTTATGAGAGAAAAATAAAAGCACCAGTAACTCTAATAAATGTCTTCACCTTGCTAAGGGCAGATGACAGAATATCCCCTCATTTCATTTTTCACTACATAACTATTGTATAACTCTGAGGGTGTGAGACACTACGGTGCTGGGAACTCTTTACCCGTGAGCGGATTCCGGTCAGAGAATAGGGACACCGATGATGGTTTCAATTCTTTATATAAACAGTTTGCAGCCAGGTAAGTAAGTACACACATCGTATGCTAACAACCCCGACTCGACCAGGACCCTCCCAGGGTGAACATAGCTGCCCTCCTAAAACGCCTGACCCAATATAGAATGGGCTAACTGAAGATGCCTGATTAAAATGTTCAGGTACATAACTTAAACTATATTTAACAAATTAACATATCATTAATGGGCATTAGCATACTCTCAAAGGGAATTTATAACAGTCGCCCCCGAATTAGCTTGGCTATTTTGAAACAACATAAATTCCCAAACAAGAGTCCTTTAACTAGGATCGTCTTCCGAGCCACCGGTCTCAGGTAAGTCTTCGTGCTAACTCTGACCACAGCTGTTCTGATGCATCCATCATCACTTTCATTCAGCTTGACCACCTTTCCAATTGGCCAATGAGCATGTGGAAGCTGAGGATCAACAATCATCACAACTGTGTCCAGGGGGAGATTATCTGTGTGTTGACGCCACTTCTGGCGGGTTTGAAGAGTGGGTAGGTAGCTCCTGATGAATTGTCTCCAGAAGTGGTCCGCCATCATCTGGCAATGACGCCAGCGCTTCCTGGTGAGGTTGTCAGGAGCATAGGTGATTTGCGGGACAGAGGCATCCTGCCGCCCCATCAACAACATGCTAGGCGTCACTGGGTCTGGATCGGCCACATCAGAAGATACATAACCCAAAGGCTTGGCATTAAGGATGCCTTCCACTTCGATAAGGAGTGTGAGCAAGACCTCTTCTTGGAGTATTTGTGCACCTACAACCACTTGCAGGGATTTCTTGACTGATTGAATTTCACGCTCCCACACGCCACCAAAGTGGGGAGATGCTGGTGGGTTTAAACGGAACTTAATCCGTTTTTCTGCAAGCCTGTCCTGCAGCTGTGACTCCATCGCTGCAGAGGCCTCCTTCAGCTCCTTATCTGCCCCTCTGAAGTTAGTCCCCTGGTCAGAGAGGACTTCAAACAGGGTGCCTCTCCTTGCGATGAACCGTCTCAATGCTAGGAGGAAAGCATCTGCGTCGAGGCTGGTGAGCAGATCCAGATGGATACACCGTGTTGTGAGACATTTAAATATAATCCCCCAGCGTTTTTCACTCCGCCTCCCAGCCTTGACCATGTACGGCCCGAAGCAGTCCACACCTGTCGAGAAGAATGGAGGCTTAAGCAGCCGCAGACGGGCCGAGGGCAGATCTGCCATCCTCGGCACCACTGGCTTCCCTCTCCACTTCATACAACCAGCACAAGCTCTCTGATACTTCTTAATAGCCTGCCTTCCTCGCAGAACCCAGTACTGACGCCTCATCTCCGCGAACACCCTGTCAGGCCCAGGGTGGTGTAGTTGGGCATCTGTGTCTTTAATAAGGCATTTGGTAACTGCATGGTGTGGATCCAACAGTATCGGGTGAACGTCAGTGGACCGAGAGCTGTCAATGCGGCGCAGGCGTCCCCCAACCTGTATTAGGTCCATTTAAGGATCCAATTCCGGAGCGAGGGTACTCAGCTTACTGCTAGGGGGTACCGGCTTGCCGGCTCTGAGGCATCTGATTTCCTCAGGGAAGCACTCTGCTTGGCTGGTCTTCAGCAGGTGGACTTCTGCATCCCGAAGGTCACACAGAGGCGAAGCAGGATCGGCCGCCGCCCCATGAGGAGACTGCTGAGTGGCCTTGACCAGCTCTCCCCAGTTGCTGAACTGGGCGATATCGGGTATCTTGAGTGGTGAGCTTGTTTGTGTGAAAGCACAGAAAACACTCAGTTTTAACTCACTACTGTCCTCTGGCTCTGTGGTGGTAGGAAATGATGGCCATTCATCTGGTGGACGTAATAATAATTAATAATAATTAATAAATAATAATAATAATAATAATAATAATTAGTGGTATTGGCCATGTATACTTGTGTATACATGGAATGTGATTTCTGCATTTAACCCATCCGTGAAATTAGTGAACACACAGTGAGGTGAAGCACACACTAACCCGGAGCAGTGAGCTGCCATGCTACAGCGGCGCTCGGGGAGCAGTGAGGGGTTAGGTGCCTTGCTCAAGGGCACTCCAGCCGCTTTCTACTGGTCGGGGGTTCGAACCGGCAACCCTTCAGCCACAAGCCCAAAGCACTAACCAGTAGGCCACGGCTGCCCCCACGTCGGAGGAATGCTGGTCCTCGGATCCAACGACTTGGTGCAGTTAACTCAGCCATGGTCTTGCCACGTGTGAGATCGTCGGCTGGATTATTAGCTGTATCCACATACCTCCAGATGTGTGAGGCAGTCAATTCCTGGATCTCAGCAACCCGGGTTCCCACGAAGACCTTGAACCTACATGACAGGAATATCAGCCAGGTAAGAACTGTTGTGGAATCAGTCCACAAGAAAGTCTGGGTAATACACAAGGTGAGCTCTTTGTGAATGAGGGAGGACAACTGAGCTCCTGTCAGCGCTGCACAGAGCTCTAACCGTGGCATTGACTGCTGGCGTTTTGGGGCAACCCTAGACCGAGCCATGACGAATGAGACATGAACTGAGTCATCACTCGTTGTGGTGAGGTACGCCACTGACCCATATGCTTGCTCAGAGGAGTCGCAGAAGACATGGAGAGTGTACTCTGTGGTATCAGTTGCAAGCTCCAATGGCGCATAGGTTCGAGGGATGGAGATGTTGGCCAGCTCAGGGACTTCTCTCTCCCAGCTAGACCAGGCCTGGAGAATGTCAGGAGGGAGGTTCGAGTCGTCCCAGCTCCTCCCTTTTGCCCACAGTCTCTGAACAAGGATCTTGGCCCGTGTGGTGTACGGGATAATGATCCCAAGTGGATCATACTGGCGGGCAAGCACCTTATATATGTATCTCATGGTAGGGGTCTCAGTCTCTGGAGGACTCAGCTTGTAACCGAGCTGATCAGCTGAACAATGCCATCGCAGGCCGAGAGCTGGCTCCTGTGTATCGTTGTTCTTCTCAGCTAGCCACCGCTCCGTGCTTTCAGATCTGGCACTGGAAGGTAGATGAGAGACAACAGATGAGAAGTTACTTGCCCACTGTCGAATCTCGAACCCCCCTGAGGCCAGACACTGTCGCATCTTGTTCACGAGAAGCTTGGCCGACTCAGCCGTTGACAGACTCTGAAGACAATTGTCCACATAGAAAGACTGTTCGATGGACTGCAGGACATCTTCGTTCCCTGGAACACTTTCTTTGACATGTTTTTGCAGTGGAAATGTTGCACAACATGGGCTGCTTGTGGTACCAAATGGCAAGACTTGCCACCCACATAGCAGAGACATGTGGGCTAGATCTGGCTTTAAGCCGGCACAGGTGGTGTTCACTCGGCACTGGCATACGGCATGTGAACCGAAGTGGGCTAGATGCGGCAAAGGCGGCACTGTCTTGACTCCGGCAGACAGATGTGGGTCACTTGTGGGGTGCCGAATTCGGCCTACATATCAGCTTAGACCTCTGGGTCACATATGTGTGGCCGGACTCATGCCACCCTTAAAGTTATTTTTCGATATTTTTGAGTGAGTTGTTGTATAACATCACAGATTTAATAAAAATAAATAAATAAAATATTCTTATGATATATTATCGATGTCAATCAAAGTCAACTATCAATTCAATTCAAAGTGGGCTTTATTGGCATGAAAGTTTCTTAACAAAACAATATTGCCAAAGCGAATCAAAATACAATACAATGCTATCACCCTTAACAATATCGTTCTTGTCGAAACAGGACAGATATCACAGTTGATCTGAAATTTTAAAGTTAAATCTTGCAACAGCGGACTTTCAGCGGTCAGCCAGTGATCCACTTTTTAAAGTCATCAGCCAATCAACGGAAGTAACGTCACCGTCCAGGTGACTGACGCGACCGACGTCACTGTGGCCAGAGCTGATGGCTGCTCGTACACTCCGGTGAGATCGACAACAAAGACGCGGTGAGTGAAATGCGTCAGTTTTATGTTTACGATAACGTTTGTTTTTGAGACAATGCATTAGCAGTTGGTATACAAAGACAATGTCTGTCTAGAGTCTAACCTGAACGTTAACAAGGGGCGCTAACGTTTAGCTATGAGGCTAACGGCTAGCTATGTGGCTAACGCGTGGTTAGCGTTAGCTAACGATTACCGTTAGCGAAGGATGTCACCAACCTTCACTCTCTTGGTGCGTGCTTCCAAGACGCCCACCACCTCCTGGTCCAGGCGGGACCGCACTGCTAACCGCTCAGAGGCATTCGACATGTTGGTAGAGGTCATCTGGTGTTGGCTTGAAGGCGGTGTGGTAGCATGAGGCAGCATGGGAAGGGACCAAAGGGAGGACCTGTGGCGGTGATCAGGTGAGTATAATCTGCACCAATAAGTAGCAGTGGTTGCTCTGCAGTTGTAACCCTCGCAGGTGGCGGTATCGTCTCTGGAGCGCCTCTGGGTAGGATTGCTCTGTCAGGGTAAGTTGACCCGCTGTGTAGGTCCTCTCAACCAAGTGCTGCTCTTACGGTGTTGCTGGGGAGGCTACATGAAAGTCAACTGAAGCTCCAGCGAGGTCAACAACATCTTGACGAACAGTCCGCAGGGTGAGGGACTCTGCTCTGCCTCTGAGCCCCAGATCTCGAGCTGCAGCTGGCAGTATTATGGTGCGTTCAGCCCCATCATCGAGGATTGCATATGTCAGTCAGCCATTTTCTAAACCCGTTTAGTCCTGTTAGGGGTCACGGGGGTCTCTCATCGGGCGAGAGGCAGGGGTACACCCTGGACAGGTCGCCAGTCCATCGCAGGGCTCACATGCACACCTACGGGCAATTTAGAATCACCAATTAACCTAATGAACATGTCTTTGGATGGTGGGAGGAAGCCGGAGTACCCGGAGAGAACCCACGCAGACACAGGGAGAACATGCAAACTCCACAAGTGCTGCTCTTACGCCAGCCGGCCCATGGATTCGAACCGGTGACTTTCTTGCTGTGAGGCATCAGTGCTAACCACCTCGCCACTGTTCTGCCCAGGAGCCCTCCTTGGATAGAGTTAGCAGCTGAGGTGCAGTCTTTGGGTGTGATGAGATAGACACGAGGGCCTGGTCTGGCAACGTCATGCAGAACTCTTAGGTGAACCTCTTGACATTCACTGCATGGTTTCTTTAAGGTGCAGTTCTCTTGGTCATGGTTAGTGTGGCCGCAGTTGCGACAGCGCTTGCCATCTACTATCCACTTCTCCACTTCCTGTGTTGAGCATTTAATAATGTCTGGACACTGTGACAAATAGTGCTCTGTACTAGACGTCGACCGATAGTGGATTTTTGAATGCCGATATTATACCGATAGTTTGGAGCAGGAAAAAAACGATACCCGATTAATCGGCCGATAACCCCCCCCAAAAGAAAAAAATTCAACACTGTTGGAAGTGAACAATTTGACTTTATTACCAACTTATTAAATAAATATTCAAATATATAAAATCTCCAAGTGAAAATAACATAACAGAACATAATAAATACAGAAATCTGGATAACTGAACACCTAAATGAATAAACAAATCTGGAACTGAACATCAAACAGACAGCTTTCATTTTAGCCTGTTAACAAGCTAACTGTTGTTAGCTTAACAAGCTCATGTAGGCTAAATCATGCCGGTGGAGATGTGGCTGTTAATGCTGAAATATGATGCACGTTTATGCTTGTTGAACTAGTGGTACTTATTGCCTATGCAAAGGAGGTTATGTTTGTTGACTTTCAACTTGTGAAGGTTTTATTTCACTTACAATGACACGTGTTGTCGTCCAGTCGACTTGTCTTCTTCACAGATCACTTAACTTCTCTCTGCTGCCGCTGCACACGCTGCGTTTCTCTCTCTCTCTCTCTCTCTCTCTCTCTGTGAGGTGGTGTGTGAGTAAGGAGCTGAGAGCGTTTGGTTTTTGTTTCAACTTTTCGTAAGTTTTGAGAAAAACTTTTTCTTTTTCGTCGGTGTGAGTGTGTTTATGAGTTATTATTTTATCCTTTGTTGTTAAAAGGATTGTTTTTGCGTGTGTGTGTGTGTGTGTAATTGTTTGTGAGGGGCAGCGTGCTCTGTGTGGCACAATGCCGGTGGCGGAGGCTGCACTTGCGGATTTTGAGAAGCTGACTCGCAGACATGCGATCAAGCTTTTCCCCGCAGTGCAGTGCTCGGTGGAGGAGGCCGGGCTGGCTGTGGGAGAGGTGGTCGGGTGTGACAGTGTGAGGTCTGCCTCGCGTATGAACAGGACTATTGTACTGTTTTTGGATAGTACGGGAAAGGTTGGCGAGGTGGTGGAGAGGGGAGTGGTTATCAGAGACACTTTCACTCCCGTCTCCCCTCTCGTCAACCCAGCCACAAAAGTTATTATTTCAAACGCTCCCCCGTTCATAAAAAATGAATTGTTGGGGAAGGAGCTGTCAAGATACGGACAACTTGTGTCACCAATCAGGATGGTTTCGCTGGGGTGTAAATCTCCTAAACTCAAGCACGTTGTATGTCACAGGAGACAGGTGTACATGATCCTGAAAGAAAGAAACACCGATCTGAGCCTGTCTTTCTCTTTTAAAGTTGATGGTTTTAATTATGTGGTCTTCGTTTCCTCAGAGACAATGAAATGTTTTGGTTGTGGGGGCGAGGGGCACCTGGTCCGGTCCTGCCCGAAGGACTGCGGAGTGCAGCGGGCTGCTGCGGGGGGAGATCCGCCCGCTGCTGCGGCTGCGGCTGCGGCTGCGGGGGGAGATCCACCCGTTGCTGCGGCTGCGGCTCCGGGGGGAGATCCACCCGTTGCTGCGGCTGCGGCTCCGGGGGGAGATCCACCCGTGGCTGCGGCTGCGGCTCCGGGGGGAGATCCACCCGCGGATGTCACCCCTGCCCCGGTTACCATGTGGGGCACCTCCGTTGTTGCCGCAAGGCCGGTTTTTTCTGCTCCGGTGGGGCCGTCCGTCGCGGCGCCGGTCCCCGTGGTTGCGGGGAATGTGATTCCCAAAATGTCTTCTGAGGCAAACATTGAAGCCATAACAAGTTTGACTGAGAAGAGTGACATAGTTGAACAAATGATGGAGGAGGATATTTCAGATGACGATCTCCTCAAAATGTCTCAGAAACGAAAGATCATTGAATCTGGAAAAATGAACAGCAAAGTAAAGAAAACGAGTTCCCAGAGGTCCACTGAGTCAGAGGGTGATGTTCTCCTGACTCAGCTGGACTCTCAGTGTAACTACTCCCCAGAAAAAATCAAAGCCTTCCTGGAACAAACTAAAGGAGCCAGGCTGCTTAATGTAGGTGATTTCTTTCCTGACCTACAGCTATTTATTAGTTCAGCCAGGCCGCTTTTAGAACTGCTTTTAAGTTTTTTTGGGAGTCCCACAGAGAGAGCAGGCCTGCCTTTACTAACATACAACAGTGGTGGGACTTTGGTAAGACCCAGATCAAGCAGCTCTGCCAGCAGTTCACTCGTGGTGTCACTACAGACTTAACCCGGTCCATGAAAGATCTGGAGACGCAGGTGGTGGAGCTGCAGACTTTAGCAGACTCTACAGCAAATCGAGGGCTTTTAGACTCCCTCAAGTCAAAAAAGTCGGCCATAGCCAACCTGCTGGGCATCTCAGCACAGGGGGCTCTGGTCAGGTCGAGGTTCATGAACATCACGCAGATGGACGCCCCATCTCGCTTCTTCTTTGGGCTGGAGCAGAAAAATGGACAAAGGAAGACCATTCACTCTTTACGAACGGGTAGCGGCTCCCAAGTCTCAGAATCATCTGGGATTAGGAAGTATGCTGCCGAGTTTTACAGAAAACTTTTTAAGAGTGAGTGGACAAATAATCCAGATGTACACAGCAGCTTCCTCAGCGGTCTCCCTCAGGTCAGCAAGGCTGACAACAGCGAGTTGGCAGCAGAGGTGACGCTGCAGGAGCTCCACACTGCCACCATGGGCCTGCAGAGCGGGAGAGCTCCGGGCATGGACGGCCTTCCTGCTGACTTTTACAAATCTTTCTGGTCCACAATAGGACCAGATCTGCTTGAGGTCATAAATGAAAGCTTAAAGACCGGCAGACTGCCTTTGAGCTGCAGGAGGGCCGCAATAACCCTGCTGCCTAAAAAGGGAGACCTACAAGAACTGAAAAACTGGAGGCCGGTCTCATTGCTGTGCACAGATTATAAGATCCTGTCCAAAGCTCTGGCCCTTAGACTGAGAGAGGTGATGGCGTCCATCATCCACCCTGATCAGACCTACTGTGTGCCCGGCAGGCTCATCAGTGACAACGTCACTTTAATTCGAGATGTTTTGGAGCTCTCCAGTTCACTGGGTATAGAGACTGGTCTGATTTCAATAGACCAAGAAAAGGCTTTTGATCGGGTTGAACACCAGTACCTGTGGCAGACTCTGGCTGCCTTTGGGTTCAACCCTGGCTTCATAGCCATGGTCCGGGTTCTCTATAGTGACATTGCGAGCGTTCTGAAAATTAACGGCGGGCTGAGTGCACCATTTGAGATCCAGAGAGGGGTAAGGCAGGGCTGCTCTCTCTCTGGGATGTTATATTCGGTAGCCATCGAGCCTCTGCTCCACAAACTAAGAGCTAAACTTACAGGTGTGTGTTTCCCCCAGTGTCCCGTGTCTTTTAAACTGTCTGTGTACGCGGATGATCTCGTTGTTTTAGTTAAGTCACAACAAGATATTGACATTTTAACTGACACTGTGAAAGACTTTGGTTTTATTTCATCTGCTAGAGTGAACTGGGGGAAAAGCGAGGCTCTGATGGCTGGAGGGGAGCTGGGGGGTCGGCTCGGGCTGCCTGGTGGCCTACAGTGGAAAAAAGGAGGCTTCCGATACCTTGGAGTCTTCCTGGGAGATGAGACCAGCAAAAAAAAAAACTGGGACAATGTCCTGGAGCAGGTTAAAGGTCGGCTGGAGAAGTGGAGGTGGCTACTCCCGAAAATGTCCTATAGAGGCCGAACCTTAATAGCAAATAACCTGGTCTCATCCTCCTTGTGGCACCGGCTGGCCTGCGTCGATCCTCCAGTTTCTCTCCTGTCAAAAATTCAGTCGGTTTTAGTTAATTTTATTTGGGACAAGTTACACTGGGTCCCACAGAGTGTCCTGTTTTTACCTAGAGAAGAGGGGGGGCAAGGCCTGGTCCATCTGGCCAGCAGGGGCGCGGCTTTCCGCCTCCAGTTTATCCAAAGACTGCTGACCGGGCAAAAGGACACTCTGTGGAGACCCCTGTCCCGCTGCATTCTGCAGGGTTTTAAAGGCCTTGGTCATGATTTTAATTTGTTTTTAATGAACATACCAAACATGAGTACATCTTCTTTGCCTGCTTTTTATAAAAGTGTTTTTAGAGTGTGGAACCTGCTAAAGAAAGAGAGGAGAGATAAAGCGGACTCCTTGTACTGGATCCACCAAGAGCCGGTCCTGTGGGGGACTCGTCTGGACCTTCCCAGCTGGGCAGGACAGAGTCTGACTACAAGACTGCAAACTGCGGGGGTTGTTACTCTGGGGCAGGTGGTGGCGCTGACTGGGCCCCGGATGGATGACCCCTCCAGACTCGCTGCCCAGCTGGGACTGACGTCAGTGAGGGTCACACAGAAACTCTTAGAACACTGGAAACAGAGACTCACAGGACACGACCGCCTGCTTTTAAACTCCTCTTTTAATCAGACAGTGACGGATGACGATCCTTTTCCTGCCATTTTCCTGGCACCGGATTTTAAAGACTGCTCTGGGATTTTAATGGAATATACACACCTCGCACCACTGGATGGTACCACAGGAAAAACATTTTACAGACTATTGGTGAAAGCAATAAACAGATATATAGATGGCGGCGCGTGAAGACGCAGCGGCCCCACGCTCTCCCGACAATGCGTTGTTTTGTTCGTCAAACAAGTGTTTGTCTGAAAGTATGTCTTGTCAGTCTACGTCGGAATATGTGTACAGTCGACAGGCTCTCTTACACATTCGGAGAGACAAGATCTGCCGAGTTCCAGACACAGAATTGGAAAATTTGCTAAAGGAACTGGGACTGATGCGCCGGCAACGGAAGCGGTGTACGAGGACGAGGAAGCGGGGCGCGCGCGGAGGTGTCCGAGCTAGGCTAGCGGCTAAGCCAACTCGCCCAGCTATACCATCCATCCTTCTGGCGAACGTACGATCACTGGACAATAAAATGGATAACATTCGACTTCTGAGATCAGCGAATCGGAAAGTAAGTGACTGTTGTGCTCTAGTTTTCACCGAAACATGGCTAAACAACAACATTCCGGACTCGGCGATACAGCTGGAGCAGCTAACATGCTACCGATCCGACAGGGCTCTCGTAGACGGAGGGAAGTCACGCGGTGGCGGTGTTTGTGTTTACATCCGGGATGCGTGGTGCCGAGATGCCACTGTAGTCTACAAACACTGCTCACCTCTGGCAGAGTTCATGATCGTGAAATGTCGCCCTTATTACCTGCCTAGGGAGATAAGTTCGATCCTGCTGGTCGCCACTTATATTCCCCCAACCAACAACAACAGCAGCAGAAGCGCGGCGCTGAACGAACTGTACCAAGCCATCAGTGAACAACAGACAGCACAACCAGACGGTTTCATCATTCTTGCTGGAGATTTCAACCATGCTGACCTCAAAACTGTTCTCCCAAGGTTTCATCAACACATCAATTTTCCAACAAGAGGAGATAGTACCCTGGACTTAGTCTACACTCAGCACAAAGGGGCATACAAAGCCACCCCCCTCCCCCACATTGGCGCCTCTGATCACCTCACCATTATGCTAATTCCGGCATACAGGCCGAGAGTAAAAGTCACCAAACCTGTTCTGAAAGAAGTAAGAGTGTGGCCAGAGGAGGCAACTTCTGCTCTGCAAGACTGTTTTGAGACAACTGACTGGGAAATGTTTAAGGAAGCAGCCACCTACAACAACCTCATAGATGTGGAAGAGTACACAGACACTGTGACCTCCTACATCAGCAAGTGCATCGACGACGTGACCCACATCAGGAGCATCACCACTCGAGCTAACCGGAAGCCATGGCTAACAGGAGACGTCCACAGGCTGCTGAAGATCAGAGACAAGGCCTTCAGAGCTGGGGATGAATCAGCCCTCAGAACAGCGAGAGCCAACCTGTCCCGCGGCATCAGGAAAGCGAAACGAGACTACACAACCAAGATAACCTCCCACTTCAAGGACAGCAAGAATGCACAGAGCCCATGGCCATCACGGATTACAAACCTGCACCACGAAGCTGCGAGAGCGACACCACTCTGCTCAACAACCTGAACAGATTCTTCGCACGCTTTGAGGAACAAAACACCACCCGTCCGCAGAAGACACCACCACCTCCGCACGACCAGCCTCTGTGCCTGTCTGCTGCCAGTGTGAAGAGGACACTCTCCACCATCAACACCCGAAAAGCAACAGGTCCAGACAACATCCCTGGCAGAGTACTGAAAGACTGTGCAGAGGAGCTGAAAGATGTCTTCACAGACATCTTTAACACCTCCCTGAGGCAAGCCATTGTGCCATCAGGCTTCAAAGCTGCCACCATTATACCTGTCCCGAAGAAATCATCCCCATCCTGCTTCAATGACTACCGTCCTGTGGCACTGACACCCATCATCATGAAGTGCTTTGAACGACTGGTCTTGTCACACATCAAATCCACCTTGCCCCCCAGCCTGGACCCGTACCAGTTCGCATACAGAGCAAAACTATCCACAGACGACGCAATTTGCTCTGCCCTCCACCCAGCGCTCACCCACCTGGACAAGAAAGACTCATATGTGAGAATGCTGTTCATTGACTTCAGCTCGGCATTCAACACCATAATACCACAACAACTCATCTGTAAATTGGACAATCTGGGCCTCAGCACCTCCCTCTGCAACTGGCTGCTGGATTTCCTCAGCCAGAGGCCTCAAGCGGTGCGTGTTGGCAACAACATCTCTAGCAGCATCACCCTGAGTACAGGGGCCCCACAAGGCTGTGTGCTCAGTCCCCTCCTCTTCACCCTGCTGACACATGACTGCAAAACAACCTACAGCTCCAACCACCTCGTGAAGTTTGCAGACGACACAACGCTGGTGGGCCTCATCACCAACGGCAACGAGACTCACTACAGGAAAGAGGTGGAGCTTCTGACCGGATGGTGCAAAGAAAACAACCTCGTGCTAAACATCAGCAAGACCAAGGAGATTGTTGTCAGCTTCCAGAGAGGCCACACCCAACAGCCCCCACTGAACATCGACGGTACTGCAGTGGAGAGGGTGAGCAGCACCAAGTTCCTGGGGGTGCACATCAGCGATGACCTCTCCTGGACCACCAACACTGCATCACTGGCCAAGAAAGCACAGCAGCGTCTCTACTTCCTACGCAAACTGAAGCGGGCATGCGCCCCACCACCCATCATGACAACGTTCTACAGAGGAACCATTGAGAGCATCCTTACCAGCTGCATCACAGTATGGGGCGGGAGCTGCACTGACTACAACAGGAAGGCTCTACAACGCATCGTGAGAACAGCTGAGAGGATAATCGGTGTATCACTCCCCACCCTCCAAGACCTGTACACCACCCGCCTCACCCGCAAAGCCATCACAATCGTCAATGACGCAAGTCACCCTGCACACAGTCTGTTCAGCCTCCTGCCCTCTGGAAAGAGGTACAGGAGTCTCTGCTCCCGCACCACCAGACTCACCAACAGCTTCATCTACCAGGCTGTGAGACTGCTGAACTCCCTCCCCTCCACACCCTCAGCCCCAGCCGGAAGGAACACCAGGCTGGGGAGGAGTCTAGTTACTCTGGACCTGCACAACAACTGAGACTCTTGAATATGCAAATTGCACACAACTGCTGCTAACTTCTATATTTATATTATATTTATATTATTTTTTGCACTGGCCATTTCTATTACCTGTTGAAATTGCACACGTATGCTGCAAACTCTTATACCTATAGTATTTGCACTGGCCACTACTCTACTCTACTCTCCATGTACTGCCTATTGACTATTTCTGCACCTTTACAACAACAACTACCACTAAATGCACACAGCTGGAACACTCAGTCTTGTCTTGTCTTGTCTTGTCATGTCATACTTGTTTGTGAATCTGCACTTTACTGTTGTTCGTGGTTCATGTATACGCATGGGATGGGGTGAAACGTAATTTCGATTCCTTTGTATGTCAAGTATATGCGAAGAAATTGACAATAAAGCTGACTTTGACTTTGAAAACTGGACAAAAGACCCGACACCCCTTGGAGGAGATACCTGCAACTGGCTCCTGCAGCCAGACCAGAGTGGAGGTCTTTCTACAAGCCTCCACTCTCAAAAAGACATGCAGACTTTCACTGGAGAGTTCTCCATGGGGTCATAGCAGTGAACTCCTTTGTGTCTACGATAAACCCAGCAGTAGAGGACAAGTGTCCCTACTGCGACCAACGAGAGACTGTGTTTCACTGTTTTTATGAGTGTCTTCGTCTTTTACCCTTGTTTCTGTTTTTACAAACTGTTTTTACCAGATGTGGAGAGGTTTTTACCAAGCAGCTTTTTATTCTGGGTTTTAAATACACACGCCAACACAAGAACAAATGCCAGCTTTTAAACTTTGTTTTAGGGCAGGCCAAGATGGCGGTGTATTTTAGCCGGAAGAGAAAGGTGGAGGATGGTTTTATTGTTGAACCGGTCACTGTGTGTGTCAATATGATGAAGTCCAGACTCCTCATTGATTTTAACTATTTCAAAGCAGCAGGAGATCTGGACTCCTTCCAGCAGGTTTGGTGTTTTAATCAGGCGTTGTGTTCTGTGGAAAACCACACACTTTTTTTGTGAAAAGGTTTGAATATATTATATTCAGATGATTTTCTGGAAAAAAGAACGAAAAAAAAAAGTTGATTCAAAAATCAAATCTCTCTCTCTCTCTCTCCCATGCTCTCTCTCTCTCTCTCGCTGTGTGTGAGGAGCAGCCCCGCCCCTCAGTGATCAGAGCGACAGAGCAGGTTTTTTTTTTTTTTTTTTTTTTTCAGAGAGAAACCGAGAGCAAAAAATAGTTTTTAAAACGTCCTATCGGCACCGATTAATTGGCCAAACCGATTAATCGGTCGACCTCTACTCTGTACTCTTACAGAAGAGACACATCCTTTTAAACCTTTGCTGCTTGGCTGCTGGTCGAGGAATCTCTGGTAATCTGGGCTGGTCAGCGCCAGAGACAGGTTGAGTCCGAGGTCGGGAAGTATGGACGGGTCTGTCTGTCTTGGCAGGCTGTGCTCCCTCAGCTCGATGGCGCTGTGCCATTTTTGCGGACAGTCTGACAGTCTGAGCCTCTGCCTTCACCTTGAGCCAATCTGCGAAGTCTTTAAGGTTATATGGGTTTAGGCCGCTGGTGTTGAGGCGCCCCTGAACCTGCAGACGCTCCACAAAGTTGTCCCTCATGTGCCTTGGGAGTTTGCTAAGTAGCCGATCAACATGGCCTGTAGACATCACTTCCATCCCATTTGGCCCCTCCAATGAAGTTAGCATTCCCACTAGCAGATCAACGTTGAGGGCGAAGCTCTGGAAGGCTTTGGGGTCTCCTGGTTTGAGGTCAGGAGAGTTCAGGATGGCTGCAATCTCACTCTGTGCCAACTGATGCAGCTGCCCGTACTGTCTCTGCAAAGCTTGCATGGCAGCGGTGTAGGGTTGTACATAATGTCTGCATGACTGAGCTATTAGCTTGGCTTCGTCCAGGACCAAATGTTCTATGAGCACACGGTATTTGTAATGTTCAGAGAGTTGGATTGAGCAGATGGTCCAGGGCCATTTTTAGGTCAGCAAACTCTCTCTCACTGTCATGTACCAACTTAGGCAGTTCAGGTACTGGAACTGGCTGTCCGGGGGACTGGACGGCATATGGTACCTGCAGTGGTGTATACTGGGACTGGGGGCTGCACTGAACCTGTAGTGCTGGTACGGGCTGCTGCAGGGTGAAACCAGGTGGAGCAGGCACCAGTTGATAAGCTGGCTGAGATGAGGGGGCAGACGGAGGCTGATACAGCTGCAGATGTTGGTTCGGCTGCGTAGAGATAGTCGATGGAGGCTGATAGACTGTCCCCAGGTGGATAGCAGGGCTGTAGGGCGGTGGATTGATAACTGGCTGAGTGGCAGCTGTAGCAGATAACTGCGGTACAAGGTATGGAGCTGTTGCTATCTGGGGTGGTTGATATACTGGTTGTGCAGGCATGAGTGGAGTGTGTTGATGCACTGGTACTGGATTTACTGATGGTTTCTGCATTAGCAGGTATTGATGCTGTGCAACTGGTGGCATTCTGCCATATACATCATTGACCCTCAGCGTAGAGGGCTGGTTAAACTGGTAGCCACATATAGCTGGTATCTGTTGGCCTGCATAACTCACTGCTTGTGATGTTTGAGGAGTGGGCTGCAGCATGGCCATATCCAGCATAGTAGGGGAAGGAGGTGCCCATGCAGACGTCACAGTTGATGGCAAAGACTGAGTCAGTGTATAATTCTCCGGTCTACCGCCTGGTGTAGGAATCCTTGTTGCCTGAGGTTTCAATACTGCAAGGGTGGTATATGGCAGCATAGACAGCTGTGGCTCATGTTGAAGCAGTCTAGCTGATCCAAGCTGAAGGTTGGATGACTGTAGCACAGGAGAACCCTGGCTGCTTAGATAGCTGTGGTCTGAGGGAGCTACTGATGGTGGGCTCATGTGGCCTGTTAGCTGGCTGGGTAGGTCTCTACCGTGCATCGCCAAGTGCCACTCGCTCACCTTGTCGGCTGCTCCCGGCGATGAGGGACGATCAGCGATAGCGTGCGCTCCGTGCGGCTGGTCCGCTATACGAACAGACTCGGCCTGTAAGCTGAGTGACTGCAGCTGCTGTGCGCCGACGCTGTCACTTCGGTCTCTGGCGCAGGCACCGTGAGGAATGAGGGAGTGTGGCAGGCTAACCTGGTAGCTTTGTAGGTGAACTGGAAGCTGTCGCTGTCTCGCTTCGAGTGCGCCGTCTACGGCCTTTGTTATTAGTGTGTCCATTTCTCCGTCACAAGTGAAGAAATCCGGCTCGAAGGACCAATATTGTATAACTCTGAGGGTGTGAGACACTACGGTGCTGGGAACTCTTTACCCGTGAGCGGATTCCGGTCAGAGAATAGGGACACCGATGATGGTTTCAATTCTTTATATAAACCGTTTGCAGCCAGGTAAGTACACACATTGTATGCTAACAACCCCGACTCGACCAGGACCCTCCCAGGGTGAACATAGCTGCCCTCCTAAAACGCCTGACCCAATATAGAATGGGCTAACTGAAGATGCCTGATTAAAATGTTCAGGTACATAACTTAAACTATATTTAACAAATTAACATATCATTAATGTGCATTAGCATACTCTCAAAGGGAATTTATAACAATAACCATGACATCACATGTCACAATTATTAAAGAAGTCAGTGAAACTCAATGAAATAAGTTAACAGGAAACATCAATGCTGTATTACTGCCAGGGTTCTTACAGTGTAATGTAAGTTAAATGTCACTTGAAATTAAATGTAAGACTGACACAATCAACACAAATTGAAATTTTTATTTGATTTTCATTTTCATTTTGAAAAACATAACACTTTCCAACTATGGCATGGAGCTGCAAGCTGTCTTCACTTCCTCTTCCACCTGTTGTAATTCTGCCCTTTTTCCTTCGCATCGCTTCCTTAAAATGTTTGATTTGGTGATGAGCTGTGCCATCAGGTTGCCAGCCTTTCCCTTAGCATCATCCAGCAGAACCTTTGCCACCAGAGACAGAGATTTTTTCCTCTTCTTAAGTTCCTGTTCTTGCTGCAGTAGCACCAGGACCAAATTAACATTTGGTCTGTCTATGGAGACAGACAACAGTTTACACCTGAGAATAAATGATGAAGCATGCTGGATTAATCTAGAATAGATTTAGAAACTATCATACAGCATATTATCTCTGTAAAGGATGGGAGGCTGACACAGAAAAGGAATCAAAACTGACACCTTAACAAGTCAAAGCTGAAGACCATACAATATGAAGTCACCAGCCACTTCATTCAGAGCACTTGTACAATATAATGTGATCCAATACAACAGCCCTGCCATAACTTCTACCTTCACAAATATAATAATATCCAGTTTTGACTTACACTGACAGAAAGATATTCACTTACAGTTTTTTACAACTGCTATGACCCATTTGTCAGAATCTTAAACACTTTTTCAAAATGGTTAACGCACATCACACCTGAAACACACAATTCCCCAAACAGTTAATTTCATGCTCAAAATCAAGCAGTGTTACTAAACACAGACACACACTTCCAATCTACTTTTTTCCTTTTTATTTTACAATCAACAGATTATTGTATTGATCATACATGTACATTTTTTTGTGATGATGTTCTTCATTTTTCATTTGTTGGGCATGAATTTTGTTCATTTTTTTTGTACACACAAAAGTGAACGACCCAAGTCCGAGCAGCTTTGCAGAATGTTTATGAAAGAAGAAGACAGTAAATGACAGGATTTGCGGTAAACACTTTACTGTATTGCAAATGAAAATGACTTACAGTAAAGAGGGGGAAAAAAAACAGCATTTAGCCGTCATTCATTACTGTATTGTCAAACACACAAAAAGAAAAAGGAGCAGAAGAAATCACTGTAAAAGAGGAAGAAAAAAAGCTAATCTGCTCGGTTGTCAGCATTGGGCCACATTTTCATCAACATCACACATTCTCTGGCCAGGCATCTTGGGAAGTATCTTTTTGCATGCCTTATCCAGCCCTGGCAGTTGTCAGCTGTGATCAATGTAATCTTGAATCCATTAGTTTTGAACATGAGGTTTTCTGTTTTGACAAACCGTGTGAAAGCAATTGAAAATTCACCAGTTACAGTTTTTTTCAGTCGCTAACAAGCGTTTATCCAATCAGTGGTCACATTTTCAAAACTCTAAATACAATTAGCACAGCATCGGTCTTTTGTGGCCATACCATTCACACATTTCATGTCGTTTTCACACAATATGCAGTCAGTGAACACATTTCCACAATGCTTACATGTTCTTAACAGACCAGCTGTACCTCCCAACAAAATTATGGATTGTTTTTGTATTATTTACGAATGTTAGCACACAACATCCCACAATAGCAAAAACAATATTCCAAACCTTAGATACAGTATAAAAACCTATTCTTCTGCAATGATATTAGTTCAAAAACAACATATCTCAGCTGATATAGTATTTTCAATTGCTAACAACATGGTTTGAAGTCCAGTGTTGAAGAAAAAAACAATCCAAGTCTAGTTCCAAGTTTGGTGAAGTGGTGCAAGTTTATTGGAGTTCCAGGTCATGGTGAGCCTACCGACACAAAGTGGGTCTGAGACCGGAGACTGACCCTGAATGTAGGGCCAGAGCACAGATATACCCTGTCCCCAGGTGTGGTTGCATATTGGTCAGTCGAGGGCAACTTTAAACAGGAGGGTGAACTCAGTGGAGGGGTAGAGATGGCTCCCATACGTGGTCAGAACAAAAGGACAAAGGAGTGACACTCAGGTAGTATGATCAGGAAACTCTGATCAACAGGGGAGCAGAGGCAGGAGAGGTCATATCAGAGGTCAGCACATGGCTGGAATTGCCTCAGACATGTCAATTTCAATGTCCCTTCAAAGTTTACTCCTTCCACCCTATTCACCGTTCCTCAACCCCATAGAGGAGTTCTTTTCTGCATGGAGGTGGAAGGTTTATGACCATCAGCCACATGACCAGATGTCCCTCCTTGAAGCCATGGATGCTGGCTGCAGGGACATCACAGATGATGATTGCCAAGGGTGGATCCACCATACCAAGCGCTTTTATCCCAGGAGCATCGCCTTGGATAATATCAGATGCGATGTTGATGAAAACATGTGGCCTAACCCTGAAGAACGCAGAGATTAGATACAGTCATTTTGGACTTTTTTCTTTTTGGGCTTTTTGCTGTTGTATTTTTTGTTCAGAATGCTCTTGTGTGTTTCATGGATATTTTGTTGCTGTACTGTAAGCAACACTGTAAAACTTTTTTCTGTTCTATCATACTATAAACAGTACTTCCTGTAGTAAACAGTAAAGGAAAAAAATGATTTGCTTTTTACTGGAATGCTTTTGAATGTGAACAATACATGTGGACATACAATTCCCAACCAAGAAATTTTGTGTAAAGCGATTGAATTCCATGTTTTGCATGCAAATACCTGTAAAACGGAAGCATAAAAGTCTATGCAGTTTGTGTAATGTCAACAATAGCCAGCATTTTGAAACCTGGTGTACTTTGATTCACTGCATGTACCTTGTGAAGTGAAAACAAGTGTTATTCTTTGACAGAATAACTTCATTTTGACTTAGATTTCCAGTGTTTTGGTAAGTTGGTGTGTGCAGAGAAAGATATCTTCTATTTTGAAATAAAGAGTTAGTATATATTTAACAAAATGTGTTTTTGAGAAGAAAATTATCCATTTGGCCAATTGTGTTTTGTAGGTGAGAGTCTGTGTTAAGAGTTTAGAAAAAATATCTGAAGTATGGGTGAGTGCTTGTTAGCGATTGTAAAAAACTGTAACATCCACTGTTTTGGTCTTGATTGAGCTTGTGTGTAAAAGGAGTTACAACTACAGTTTACAACTACAGGAAGAGGGTCCAACCTGACATCTGTGGAGGAGCAAGCCTGTATTTGCAATTGCTGCACACATGGTAATGTTTGCCCCTCTCTGTCCTGGCACATCAACTGTGGCCCTTTTCCCAATTACGTTTCTTCCACGTCGACGCCTTTTGGCCAGATTGAATCCTGCCTCATCTACGTATATGAATTCATGAGGGGTCTGGTTGGCCTCCAATTCCATAATTGTCTAAAACAAAGTTCATGCATCATGTCATTATCATCAACACTGAAAAAAGTATAACCTTGCTCAAACTAAAAAAAATGATGTCCAGATATCACATCTAAAATATTTGACTTCACAGAATCTAAATTGAGTAACTTCATATGAGCTAATTATTTTATGTTGGCGTAAACAATAATACTGCACTTGACTCAACCTTAATTTTTTGCCTTGATCCAAATTATTTTCTTCACTTTTAGTTATTGAACCAAACTAATAAATTGAAATTGAACCAACCTAATGTATTCACTTTTAACTGATTTAACTTGAATTGTTTGCATTGACACTAGTTAATTAATTTACATATATCCAAACAATATTTTTTACATTTTATTTGACCCAAAAATAATTTGTTTCCCACCTTATAAACTCTATAAAAAAAAGACACTTCGCCAACAGATTACATTAAATGTATTTATTAATCTTAAACATATTAAAGTGCTGACTTGTGGTTACTACAGGCTACCTCAATATAAATGCAACATCTACTGTGTGTGTAAACACACAAGCATGTGTACGCATGTCACACATACTACTGTGCAGTGTGGAGTTCACCATTCAGTTTGCGAATCTTGGAGCTCATCTTGTTGGAACCAAGCTCCATCAGGATCTTCTGAAGAGCCTCAAAGGTGAACCTTAACCCCTGTGGATATTCCATGTTAAGAGCATAACAGAGTCCAAAGAGCATTACCACTCCAGCTGCCACAGAAGGCAACTCACTGAGAACTTCCACACCATCGATGATGATCCCGATCTCTTTTGGCTGTTGTAGAAGGCTGGAGTTCTCTCTAAAGACGAAGACCGCCATGGTGGTACTCTCCAGCTCGGCTTGATCTTTCTGGGACATCTGAGGTCAAATATAGGACAAAATGTACAAGTGAACAACTGATTATTAATCACCACATCCAATAGCAGGGCTTTCAAGCTTCCCCCAGGATTATTAAAGTTGCATCTCATCACGGAGAGACAACAGATATGGACATACCGTGTATTCTTTTATCAGGTCCTCAACACATTCTCCCAGGTATATGATGAGAGATTTGAGGACACACTCCCTTCTGAGATCAGCATCAGCATCCTGCGTTGTTATCTGCTTCACTCGAACTGTATTTCCTTACCTTTACGGACCTGACAACTGTTGCTGTCAGGGGCAGGAGGCTACACAATTGAGCCCGAGAGGACGGGCCCAGTCTGCAATATCTGTTTAGCCTGGAATGTAGCCTTTTGGCTAACGTTAGCTTACATTACCGACACTTGTAAAGAGTTAGAAAATATATTTATTATTATTCACGGTCATAGCTGCTACTGCCAACTAGCTAGCCAGCTAACGTTACTGCCAGCTAACGTTACAATCATGCCAGGTAACTTATCGCCCCATATAAGTACTTACATTGGGCTATTCTTTGCAATTTTAACAACACAAAACACTAAAACATTAATTATCAGCAACGTCTTTGCTACTTACGTTTATTTTTCGACGAAATCCACCCAGGACGTAAAGGATATCACGATGTCCAGCGTCTGGTCAGCATGCCGAGAGGGAGCTACCGGACTTAACGTGCGCTGACTGAGCATTCTGCAATGCGCATGCGCAGTTCATTTGACTCAACCTAAAAATATTACCTGCAGGCCATGAAGAAAAAAAATAAATTGAGAGAAATCAAAAACTTTGTTTTGGGTCCTTTGGACGTATATTTAGTTCAGTATAAATCAAACTTGATGTATCTAAATGCAAAAAGAATGAGTTTTACAATCAAATCAATAATTTTATACTGTTTTAAATGGCAGTTATTAGTTTGAATGAACAACTGCATGTTACACTTTTTTCAGTGAACCATACTGTACTGTAACCTATTACTGTGAAGGTGCAAAGCTTAAAGAACTGGACATTGAATTGAATATACACTATACCTGGACATATTGTCGTCGTAGCTCCTTGACTCTCTCACTGTTCCTCTCAAAGGGAACAGTATAGAGCTGCTTCATCCGCACTCTGTGTTTGGACAATGTCCGTGTAATGGTTGCGAGGCTGATGCTGTTGATATTGTCAAATATCTCATGGTCCTCCATAATTCTAGTTTGAATGTCATGCAGTTTAATTTCATTATTTGCAACAACCATTTGTACAATGGCGAGCTCTTGATCATTATTGAGGAGCTTTCCTCTTCTCCCAGAGGGAGGAAGACGTTGCATTCTTTAGAGGGACAAAAAAAAATCAACATATGCATTACTGTATGGCCTTATTGACATGTCACGTGAGAAAAGAAACAATCTATGTAAAATGCACTACTTACCTGTTGGTTTGTTGAAAGATGCGTATAATGGAGGCTACCGTTGACCGCCTCAAATTGGGCTGCACTCTTTTACCAGCTTCTCTTAGTGAAAGACCATGGTTGATTACATGGTCAATGATCGTGGCACGAATTTCGTCACTGACTACTGCACTGTAAAAAAATAAAGCTACTTCAACTTAAAATAATTTGTAACCTGGCTGCCTTACAATTTTGATTTAGGCAAGCCTTAAAATTAGAGTTATGCAAGCTAAGAAACTTCAGTTGTTTGAACATAGATGTAAGTTCTAAAAACCTAGAATAAGTAGTTGGGGTAGCAAATGTGAAGCTGACAAATTAGTCCTATCAACTGTATATTTTAAGTTAAATCAGCAATTTTTTTTTTGATACCAACAAGGCATTTCAAGTTTTACAAACAAAAATCTTGGTTGAGACAACATGGAATGATAAGTAAAACCCACAAATCTGTATCGATATCCTGAGTTGTAAAACATAAAAATAAAAGTTGTTTAAACTAAGCATGTTGTAGAATTAATTTATAATTTCTAGTTGTGTAAATATAATAATAAAGCTTGGCCAACTAAGCATGTTGTTGAATTAACTTATATTTTTAAGGCAGCCAGGTTACTTTTTCCAGTAATAGTTCAATTTAGTTGCAATATTAAGTACATTCAAAAAATGTAACTGCATCATTTCCCCACACAACTTAAGTCTATTTTCTAAAAGTACTAAACGAAAAATATTCTTCAACATCAAAGAACATTCAGAATGCCATGTTTATGTCAAGATTTATTGACAGTATGGTATGAATCTACGCAGTAAAACATGAACATTTTGACAAATGCCACATGTTTAACATTTCTCTAATAAAATTGTATGCAACTTAGCTTTAGTACTGTGCTTTCATTTACAAGAACATAAACACTTTAAACAAATTGTACAAAATAATAGCTTAAGGCTTAAAGGTTTGTATTTTTTAACAACAGCACTATCACACTGTCAAATCAAATCAAATCAAATCAAATCAAATTTTATTTGTATAGCCCAAATTCACAAAACATGTTTTGCCTCAGAGGGCTTTACAATCTGTACAGGGAGTGACACCCTCTGTCCTTAGACCCTCGGTTCGAGTGAGGAAAAACTTGCCCACAAAAAACCCTATTAACAGGGTACTGTCACAGTATCTCTTAACTACAACAGTAATAATCTGAACAATGATAGCTGCATTTAACTTACCCAACTTGCCATTACACCTTTCCTTTAAACATCTTGTTTCGGATTCCATGAACTTTGGCTGAACAACTGTCACCTCCAATGCCCATGAACACTTTTTGTATTAGCTCGAATGTGTACCTCAGTCCTTTGGGATAGTCAATGTCAAGGCAATAAAGAAGACCCATCAGTGTTGCAAAGGCATTAGCAACATCTCTTGCAGAATGATGTGCTCCTCTAACACAACAGCAACATCGATGATCTCTTTTGCCAGCAAGTCCAGTTCGCTTCCACCTTCCTCTGCAACAATCAAAAGGCCAATGTCCACTCCTTGTGTAGCTTCCTCTTCCGGACTCCCAGTCTAAAGAAAATAAAAGTATTCGGTAATTAAGCACGTACTGTAACTATACCAAACTTAATTTACTACCCTATGTTGGTAAGACACAATGACAACAAGAGATGTGATGTCATAAGGCATAATTATTTTATTTCAGCAAATCAATAAAAAATGTTTTGCACTTAGTAGCATTTTCTTTCATTGTAATGATCATGAACAGAGAAGTTTATTCTGTTCTCCCCTTTAATTATTACAGCAACTCTGAGCGATCTCTGCAGAATAGCACTATGTATGAACAGGACATTGTTTTGTGTTTATACTGCTGCTAGTTTTCTAGCATGACAAGCTGAGAGAAATAAACTACAATGGCCATTTTCATTTCAACACAGTAATATGTCCCATGTTTAGTGGTATATTTTGTTTATGCTTAGTAGGCGAGTATGTTGGCATAAACGCATAAGCCATAACAAGCTTTAGCTGCACAGAATGCTGTACTCGTTAGTAGCATATAAATCATTTTCACAAGTCACAAGCCTTGTACTGAATAAACGTTTTCAAAATACCAAATAGGATAGATGGAATTTGGTAGTAAATGCATAAATGTATGCATAAGACAACCATAATGGATATAAAAACAGTGTCTTCATTGTGTTGAATATTATCCTGTAATCATCCTACAGCTTGAGACAGATATGTGATCAGTGTTACTCTTTTTTTCCCTTTGTATTTATAGCTACTTAAAAGGCTAAATCTGTGATCCAAATGGCTTACCAAACATCAAAAGACAAATTTGAACCTGTCATCAGTAAGACTTACAGCAGTTTCAATAGCTGGACTACAACTAGGTAACAATTGTAGTTCTTTGCAAAAGTTAGTCAACAAAAACAACGATTCTTATTTATTAGTGATTAGATACTAATGAAAACAGAAACAAAGTTCAATTTTTCCCACATTCTGCAATTAGAAACCCCTTAAATCTTAGAGATCTTTAATGTGCAGAGATATCAATCACATTTGTTGTTTTTCACAGTAATAAAGAGTTTTCCGTGCCAATAATCCACTCACATACCTCACAGACACAGAGGAAACGGCTGGGATCCTCCTTCAGGTAAAATGGAAGTCCAAGCAAAGCAGCTGCTCTTATCTTCTGGTTTGAAGTCTCAACATACAAAAACAACAGAAGACAATTGTTGTAGTCAAGTATGTCCATGTGAATTCTGACACTGGGGCTGCTGCTGTTTTGCTTAGCATTTGATAAGCTAAACTGTGATTAAGTACAGATTTAGCTACATCACAATCAGGTACATGCTAAATGGGACATGGCTGATCAGTCCAGCTATCCTGGATACATGACACAGTAGCATTATAAAATCCACTACATCATAACACGATATGGTAAAAATCTATACTACTAAACTATAAAATAATATTAACAGTATTACTTAAGGAACAACTGTTTGACTTGATAGGTAGGGGGAAATGATACTTACTTGTACACTCAGGGGCTGAAGCAGATTGCGCAGGTCAGAACTGCTACTACTTCGCACTCTGTACATTTCTAGCAGTCTTGGGGCATACTTGTCGAGTCCATCAAAGAAAGAGCGGTAGAGCTCAGTATAAACCAGGCGCATAAACTCGGCACTGATCTGTAAGGACAAAAACAAATGACTTGTCTGCGGTTTCCTTACAACATAAAATACATTGAAAGAGGATAGCAAAGAGGTTAGCATGGAGTTGGATTTGGTTCTTACTAGGGGTGTTACTTTTTATTCGAAAACTTGTTCGAAAGTGGGGGGGAAGTTGATATTCAAATGTAATTCAATTCAATTCAATTCAATTCAGCTTTATTTATATAGCGTCAATAACAATACAAATCGTCTCAAGACGCTTTACAAGACCCGGCCTGAAACCCCCAGAGCAAGCCTGCAGGCGACGGTGGCAAGGAAAAACTCCCTTTTAGCAGGAAGAAACCTTGAGCAGAACCCAGCTCATATGGAGGGACCCATCTGCCTAAGGCCAGCCGGGTACAGACAGAGAGAGACAACAGCAAGATAAACATACATCTGTCATAGATACACACATCTGACTAAAGCATACAGGTGGGATGCTATGGTACAAACTAATGATGTTACATGACAGTTAGAAAATGTAAGGGGAATCATCAGCAGGTTGGAGAATCGTTCATTCAGGCAGGAGTGGATAACAGCAGGATTCCATGGAGACTGGGCAGGCTGATGAGACCACGACAACAGATGTAGTATGGAGCTCCACAGGAAACACTCAACTCCAGGCCAGAGATACTCGGAAGAAGGGAGAGCAGCAGTAAACATTCTACATAGTAATAGCACAGAATTGCATGACTAGTAGCAGATAGGAATTTAGAGGGCAGGAGCTCTGTGCCAGAGAAAAGAAAGTGGAGGACACGAGAGTGGAGAGAGAAGAAAGAAGAATGTTTGTTGCATTGTCCCCCAGTAATGACCTGTTCCTATTCAAAATGACAGTCTATAAGCGCAACAGACCGTTGGAAGTAGTTAACCTTGTGATCCAGCTTGTCTTATTGCACACCCTATTGACCCTTGATCTATCAATTCAGCTAGTATAATATGTTGTTTGCTACAGAAATGGACACTAGCGAGAAAAGCCGTCCTGAGAGGACAATCACAACAGCAAAGTATCTGAGAAGTAGTGTATGGAAGTATTTTGGGTTCTACACCGTAGATGGAAAAAACAAAAAACAAAGATGAAGCTGTCCGACTTTGTACACAGCAGTTCTTTACTCTACGACAACAAATCTGCGGACTCACCTGCTACCTTACAACCTCAAATTCATCTGAATAAATTGCTAAACATTTCAAATTTGTTCGAACTTGACTTTTTGAAATAGTGACATCCCTACCTTTTACAGGTCATTAAAATGTAAAATTCTGCAGTTGAAAAAACTGACAAACTGAAAAAGAAAAAATCTAATTCCCCATCAATACATGCCGATATTGAAAACTCAAAATCATATCCAGCAAAGCCTGATGTTTGATAAAGCTGAGGATAAAACTAACAATGAAAGTTTACTACAAAATTATTACCTGTCTTTCTGAGAACAGTGCAGGCCATCGTTCTTTGACTTCAGACACTGGAGGCTCACCCTCAACAATCTCCTTTCTTCGCAAGGCAAAGGTGCTCTCCATCAGAGTATCAATCATTTTCACGTCCGTCTTCTTTTTCTTCATTTCCTCTATCAGAACTATTCTCTCACTTTCAAGGCAGTCTGGAGACTTCCCTCCAGGAATATCTGGCAAGAAGTTGATTTCTGATCGTTTTGCTTTCTTCAGTTTCCTGTTCCCAGTTGATGTGTTTGACCTCTTTTGATTGATTGCAAGCTCTGGGCAACCAGCGATGCGGTACTTCTGACGGAGGTTGCCCATCTTAAAAGTCAGGCTGAACTTCCAACAGTACCATCCATGTGAAGACCCTGGCTCTCTCAAACAGGGATGCTTTTCAACTAGGGCTTTAGCAACATCCTCAATTTGTTTTGATGTTGGATATGCATTGTACTCATAAATAGCACTTCCTACTCTGTCAAGTATGTCTCTTTTCATAGCAGCAGTCACAGTAAGTAGGGAGCCATCTTTTTCATAAGCCTCATTTCCTTTTCTGAGCCTAAGTTCAACATCATAAGTGAAAGTGGGTATGATGAAATTGTCAGGCCAGTGCTTAGTACGACTGGTTGATGGTGAACATACTGAGGATGTTGAGGACATACTGGCTGTGTCAGAAGAACCAGTGTCCAATGAAGATACAAAAGAGGGTGTAATTGGTGGTGCCTTCAGTATTACTTTCAGCCTTGGTCTCTCTGTGGGCAGCTCAGACATGTCGGTCAAGTTGCATAGCTCATTTTTGAACTCTGGATCTTGAAACTGGATCACAATATCACCCTCTAGATTGAGCTTGCTCTTGAGTGTAGTCTTTAATTCGTCCACTGTCGCTGGAAGAGTTTCAATCTGGACCCTCCGGATGTCATCATCCGCAAGAATGACGTGAATCAACATGTTGGCTGCTTAAAAGAAAAAGAGCAGAGAAAAGGAGTGCTATTAGAACAAAATTTGTTTGAGTTCAAGTCTGTTTTAACTAGTAAAATTCAGGTATTTAATTGACTGGGATAGTTCTGGTTACTTGAAGTGGGAATGTATGAAGTCAGTGTATTATCAACAGAAGTTAGAAGTGGGCACACTCCCAGTTTGGAGAGGCAGGCAGGAGGACCAGTATGGAAGCTAAGCAATGTACTGCTGTAAACAAGGGCAACAACAAAATGTTCTGTTTTTTTGTTATTTTTATCTAAAAAAAATGAATATCACTGTAATGTATGCTACGTTTAAAATATTTTCACCCCTTTAGCTTGTCAGCAGACCGCACTTTAAATCATTTGTTTTCTTCTCACAAAGAGTAATTTGATGGCAAGTCAAAGCAAGGAAAATATTCTTAATGTAACAAAATTAAACTGATGTTTTCTTTTTGCGTGTCTAAACTGGATTCGTTTTTGCCCCAATCCACAGCAGTCCATTGCTTAGCTTCTGTGCTAGCCCTCCAACACTTGGGGTGTTCCGATTGCTGTCTACCATAGGTAACACATTGACTATGGTTATGTACCTCGTACAACCGCACCAGAACTATCCTTTAATAGCCAGTTCTGTTTTGGGTCCTATTTTATAGTTTTGGCCACCATTTATTTCAGGTATGATAAAATTGTTGTCATAAGTTAATAAGATCTGGGAACGTGACAATATTGCCGTCAGATGACAAAACAACGTAATGTGATTATCCTTTCAATTTAAAATGCAACGTATCACTTAAATAGGTGAACACATTTCAATTTAGATATTTTCTGGCAAGAGATTTACTAAATCATGTAACACATTCACATAAAAAGAGTTACCTTAGTGAAGTAAAAACACCTTGGGTGAGACCATTAGTCTTCCTCGCACCATGTAAGGGGCCAGTGGGCAGAAGTTGTTCAGTTCTTCTGGGTCCGCAACCTTAAGGTCTGTGGACACTTTCTTTGTCAGTTCATAGCTTCGGAAGTGCTCCAAGTACCAAGCTGAAAAGCATTCAATGATGAATGATGCCTTGTTGCCCACAATCAGTACTTTGAGAATTTTACCAAAATCAGGCAATCCGCTTGTGCTTCCAACAGAAACAAACATCCCCTCAGAGTATTTAGTGCCATGTAGAATTACACTAGTTGTAAGAGAGACAGTCTTATCATCCTTGTATTTAAGTCTGATAGCCTGTTTGACAGAGTTATCCAAAATATCCAGAGAAACAAGAGATACACAGCCAGCTTCCACTAGTGGCTTGAAAAGGCTGGGCATGTCAAGGAAGTAAGCTAACATATGTTGGTGTCTTGTGGCCAATGTTAGCAATACGTTTTTGAAATTGTTCACATCACGCACAACTTTTTTGAAAAAGCTGTGCTTTGCTTCAAAGCGAATAGTCCAACAGTCCAGCAAAGGTCCAAAGCAACTGATGAGGTAGGGATAGTGTAATATGAAATGGTGTTTTGGCCTGAGTTTATGGTCAGGAAAGGCTTCCTGGAGCAATTGTCTATGGAATGAGATTTTATCTTCCAAATAACACAGTGATTGATTTGTGAAAGAGGATGATGCCAAGAGTTCTACTATGTCCTTCAATCCAAGAAGCACGCCCCATGTTTTGTCATTTACTGGTATTAGTTCACCAATGATCAATGGAAGCAGTCTTAACAAGGTCCAGTTCTCATGTCCGTTTCCACCAATTGATCCACGGATTCTGAAACTTGGGGGTATTCTGTTTGGGCGGTTAGTCTTATCCGAAAATAAATATGGGAACTTCTGAATAGCAGAGTTTAGTTCATCCAAGGTGAAGTACTTATTTGAGATCAGCTTGTTCAAACACAAGCTAAGTTCAACAGGCACAATTCCCTCCAAGAGGTCATGCAGAAAGTCAGGTGGGAACCCTGTAACTGTATGAAAGTATGTCAACTTGTTCAAAACAGAATCATTTTTAACACCATTTACATGGTTTACGAGCTGATTTTGTTTAACTTCCAGAACATTTGCTTCGTAATTCAGTTTTGTCCTGAGGGTGAATAACCCACTCTTTACTTTAGTTGTTTGAATATCGCTACGGCTGGCTAAACAAAATCTGCAAAATTTATCAACAGCGAATGATTCCTGAAAGCCAGCAAGTGAATGAGCTCCCAAGTTGTCAGCAGACACAAAAAGCACTGTTCCTTTGACACTTGCGCCTAACCTCTGGATGAACAGACCTTGGTTCTCAAGTATCTGTATATCTTTTAAAAGTGGCTCAAGAATTCTTTCATAGCCAAATGATTTGGCATCATTACTGTTACAGAGCACTGCTAGGTATATGGACTGTAATGATGATCGATATTTGATAGGCAAATTGGCTATAACCCAATACACAGCACACACCTTATATTTTTTCCTAGAAGTACCTAAAGGATTGCATATTTCAAAATCATCTACATACAGTCCAATGGCAATTGACAGCTCCTCTCTGGAGAGCAGTGGATTTTTTTTGAAGAACAAGCCGTCCCTAAAAGTTTTGAAGTGACCAGACTGCGACGCAACTGATTCTTCAATTAATAGTTTTTCTAGAATATCATTTCTATTGAGTAACTCTGATAAAACACTTAGAATGGGCACATATACAAATGTCTTCTTCCCAATAGTATTGTCTAAAATATATTCCACTGGCTCAATTACAGGAAAATAATTTCTGAAAAACAATGACCTCTTGTAGTCACTGCCAAAAGGCCCTGTCTTTGAAAGTAAACTAAGAGGATTCGTTTCCTGAAGCGTTTCCCTTAACCCAGTTAAAACAGTGTTGTCAGTGTTGCAATTATGTTCTCTTAGAACTTTTTCAATTGATCTATTGGTAAACTCTCCTGCCAAAACACCTATCTCATACAGCTCATTTACTATTTCCTGTGTAGCCGACTTCGACACATGCAAAATTGTTTGCATACGAAGGAATAAGGATGCAAGTCTATGCTTAATTAAATCCCCATTATCTTCATCGTTGTCTTCATTATTTGGAGGGTTATCATGGTCTAATGAAACCACATCTCTTTGTTCCCCACTGGTTTCTGCTGGATTGTGATCACAAATCAGTTCACGTCTTATCTTTGTAAAGCCTGAATCACAGTGGTATCTACTTTTGTGTGCAGTAAAGGTTGAATACACACCAGACTTAAATTGACACTGCTCAAAAGGACAGTTAACAGTTTCCTTGCTTTTCAAATGAGTTCCCAAATGAGTAAAGTATTGTTTAAGAGTACATGGCTCAGAAAAATCGCATAATTCACACTGTAGCCGATGAGTTACTACATTTGACTGAGATTCATGGCCAACAATGCCTGGCTGAGATGATTCATGTTTCAACAAATGATTTTTAAGAGCAACTTGTGTCTTAAAAAAGCACACACAGTTATTGTAAATGTATGTATGTATTATAGTGTCCGTGTCTTAGCTTATAATGCCTCAGAATGCTGCGTTGGTTGGCTGAAGAAAATGTGCAGAACTTGCAGGTCCAATTCATCCAACTCACAGGACAGGTTTTTCCACAGAAGTCAGTGCAGCTTCTAGTTCTAAAGAAAAAGAAAATTAAAGCTGCAAGCAGCATTGGACGGGCCCTCGCACCCCACGCTTGTCGGCGACCGGCAAGGACGGGGTCACTGCAGTTCCCGGGGCAGAGCGACAATATTCTCCCCTCCCTGAATGTATTGTATGCAGTTTGGCAGACTGCTAACAGTTCTCCAATGAGAGGCAAAGTCTACTTGCTTCAAGGATTTATTTTGTCACTACCAATTCAAGTTGACTGTAAAACTGAAATACATACAACAAAAGATGATTCCAAATAAAATTCTGAATATATTTTAAGTATCTCTAAGTATCTCTTACTTCTCTTTACATCTAGTTTATAAATAATAAATAAATAATCTCTGTACAACTTTATAATTTATGAACACAAAATGTCCATGTATGATGGCACATTGTAATGAGTAAGACATTCACCTCTCCTAAACCCCTTTTAGAAATGCTTGTTTTAACAGTATAATGGCACCATCTCCTGGACAAAGTAGCGTACTACATCCAAAAATTAGGGATTCACTCATACAGGGACAGGTGTGATTTTGCTACAGTGGAACGCCCAAAGTTTAACGAAAAGTCACAATTTTCGCAGTGAACGACCAAAACACTTATAAGTACATCCTGAAAAAATTTGAAGAGAATCCAAAGACCCCGAAAGGAACGGCAGCTCACACAACAAACATCATATATTTTGTAACGATTCTTGTCCACAGTGGGTGGCGCTACAATAATTGTATGAATATTGTCATATGGATGTGTTAAGATAGGGACCAGCAACAATACTGTAAAGTTTGATGCACTTTGGACCACTTTGGACTGAATTAAAGCACATTTATAACTACCTCTTGTTACATCTCGCGTCATCAAATACTAAGAAATTTTTGAGAGGCCAGAACACCCACGCCACTTCGACGAAAAGTCAGTTTTTTTTCTCAAGATATTGCCTATACTTGTAACTATCTATTTCCACATTTTGAAGTCAATCTGACAAGGTTAAATGCCAGACCCTCCCACATTCCAAAGCCAAGATTTTGCAATTTCAAGGTGTTTTTTCAAGTTTGCGGACAAAATAGCAGACTTCCTGTTGGGTTTAGACTATGGCCCCTTTTGATGTTTTGGTGCGTCCTGGGATGTTACATAAATGTGACATATTTCCAGATTTTTAGACGCAACGGGCTTCCGGTCCAGGTCCGTTGAAAATTTGTAGGTGGCGCTAGAGAGGCATTTTGCCACGCCTGTGCTTGGGGCACTTACTCAGATCAGTATTGGAGGGAAACGAATCTCTCTGCCCATTTTCAGGACTTTTCGTGCATGTATGACGAAATGCTGATTTTCGGCCTGAACAGAAGAACGAGAAAAATAATAATAATAATAATAATTAAAGCTGCAAGCAGCATTGGACGGGCCCTCGCAATCCACGCTTGTCGGCGACCGGCAAGGACGGGGTCAGTGCAGTTCCCGGGGCAGAGCGATAATATTCTCCCCTCCCTGAATGTACTGTATGCAGTTTGGCAGACAGCTAACAGTTCTCCTATGAGAGGCAAAGTCTTCTTGCTTCAAGGATTTATTTTCTCACTCCCAATTCAAGTTGACTGTAAAACTGAAATACATACAACAAAAGATGATTCCAAAGAAAATTCTGAATATATTTTAAGTATCTCTAAATATCTCTTACTTCTCTTTACATCTAGTTTATAAATAGTAAATAAATATTCTCTTTTCAACTTTATAATTAACTTTGTCCATGTAAAATGGCACATTGTAATGACTAAATAAAAAACCTCTCTTAAACCCCTTTTAGAAATGCTTCTTTTAACAGTATAATGGCACCATCTGCTGGACAAAGAAGCGTACTACGTGCAAAGTTGAGAGCACCAGTCAGGCCGGGGCCGGTGTCACTTTCGCTACCGTGGAACGCCCAAAGTTTAACGAAAAGTCACAATTTTCGCAGTGAACGACCAAAACACTTATAAGTACATCCAGAAAAAATTTGAAGAGAATCCAAAGACCCCGAAAGGAACGGCAGCTCACACAACAAACATCATATATTTTGTAACGATTCTTGTCCACAGTGGGTGGCGCTACAATAATTGTATGAATATTGTCATATGGATGTGTTCAGATAGGGACCAGCAACAATACTGTAAAGTTTGATGCACTTTGGACTGAATTAAAAGCACATATAATTCTACTTCCTGTTTAATCGCCCGTCATCAAATAGTAAGAAATTTTTTGAGGGCCCAGAACACCCACGCCACTTCGACGAAAAGTCATTTTTATTTTTTCAATAAATTGCCTATACTTGTAACTATCTATTTCCACATTTTGAAGTCAATCTGACAAGGTTAAATGCCTCTGTCCCCCACATTCCAAAGCCAAGATTTTTCAATTTCGAGGTGTTTTTTCAACTTTGCGGACAAAATAGCAGACTTCCTGTTGGGTTTAGACTATGGCTCCAAGAGACTTTTTTGTGCGTCCTGGGATGTTACATAAATGTGACATATTTCCAGATTTTTAGACGCAACGGGCTTCCGGGGCTGTTCCGTTGAAAATTTGTAGGTGGCGCTACAGAGCCATTTTGCCACACCCGTGCTGGGGGCACTTACTCAGATCATTATTGGACGCAAACGAATCTCTCTGCCCATTTTCAGGACTTTTCGCGCATGTATGACGGACTACTGATTTTCGGCCTGGGCAGAAAAACGAGAAAAATAATAATAATAATAATAATAATAATAATAATAATAACTAGACAATTCCCCTGCGGGAAATCGCGAGAGTGGGGCTGTGTCGGCAGCAGTTTGCGCTAAGATGACATGATACAACACTACGATGCTACGATGCTACGATGCTACAATTTTTCACCTAATCTTATCCTCGCAGTTGCTATTGCAGAGGCTGTAGTAGTGCTTCGCACAGCCCACTACTGGCCCTATAGCTTTGCTATATGGGTCAGTAGTACATGCAGCAGACCCCTCCCAGCTCCACCTGAAAGCCAGCATCAGGCTAAGTCATTGGTCAGCTAATAGTTAACATATATTAGCGGTGAAGTTATGTTGGGCACAAACACACTTAACACATGGATAATTCTAGAAATCCCAACTGATTGGGGAAAGGGGGGGGTCATAGAGTCATGTTCTGGCACCCTAATATAGTCCTGTATTGAGTGAAGTGGTCATAATGTTTTGGCAGCCTGTGACTGTCATGTAAAAATGGAGTGGAGGGGTCATAGTGTCAGGTGTGGCCTAGGCTAAGAGGAATAATAATTAAAACATATTTTTATTGAACTTCTTGTCGTTCACCAGTTTCTGATATTTGAGCTGTGTATAACGCAGCATTTCACTGAAGTTGTAGCCTAATAGATGGCATATTTTATGTCTGCACCGACCTGGCGCCTGTATAAAGCACTAAATTAAGTTTTGACCACATAATGAATGTAGTAACCTAACAAAAACATAGACTATAACCTATAACATTTCATAAATGTTAATGTCAATTTTATATTTCCATTGAGCTATCACTTTTGTACAGTAAATGCATGACTTGAACATTTTCTGTTGACAATATTGTTAGGTTAAAAATACAAGGCAATGCAGATTTAAGATTACACTATTGCTGTAGTAGCCAGGCTAAGCCCAGTGATAGCCTCGTTTTTTTGTCCTATAGTTTAGTTTATCCTACAACATGAACAGAAGGCATTTTGAAAATGAGATAAACGGGTCCAAAACGGACCCGGGCCGCAAATTCATACATACATACAATTGATACATACATGTATGTATCAATTTGCGGGTCCCAAACGGACCCGCCGCGGAGGTGAGGCTTTAATCGCGGATGCGGAGCAGCGCGGAGCCACGGCGGAGTTCCTGAGTGCATCTGGACCCCGATACGGGTCCGTTCCGGAAGCCGACATACATCCGCGGCAGGTCCGCTGCGCAGTCCTTTTGCTGTGTGGGATGATGCACGTTTATGCTTGTTGAACTAGTGGTACTTATTGCCTCTGCGAAGGAGGTTATGTTTGTTGACTTTCAACTTGTGAAGGTTTATTTCACTTACACTGACACGTGTTGTCGTCCAGTCGACTTGTCTTCTCCACAGATCACTTAACTGCTCTTTGCTGCCGCTGCACACGCTGCGTTTCTCTTTTCTCTCTCTCTCCCTCGCTGTGTGTGAAGAGCAGCCCCGCCCCTCAGTGATCAGAGCGACAGAGCGGAGGTTTTATTTTTATTTTATTTTTACAGAGAGAGACCGAGAGCAGTGCAGGGACATCTAATATGTTAGCATGTTGGCATATGTTAACGTATGCTAACTAACATATGCTAACTTCCGTCGAAGTTAGCATATGTTAGCATATGCGCCACAGGCCTCGCTCCGTCCTTTTTTTTTTTTTTTTTTTTTTCCCCAAGCCTCGCTCCCTCTGTGTGTGTGTGTGCGCGTGTGTGACGTCAGTGAGACAGAGCGGGAAACAGCCCTCCCCCTCCTTAACTGCTGCTGCGCAGGTGCTTTGATTAACCAAGAAGCACAGAACCACTCCCTCGAACCACTGCCATTTACTAAAAACGTATGCCAGTTACTCACAAACTTTTTTCACAGTGACTACCACAAGGCTTCCATGAACACAGACATGTATTTTTTATTCTTCCTAGTGTAAAAAAAGTGGACATTCTAGCGAGTTGAAAACTACCGTCCGTTAAACTTTTGTGACGAAAAACTTTGCTGAATTAACATTGGGTCCTATGGAGCAGTTAGGCTGTCCACTCCTCACTTCTAGGCTTCTCATTCAAAAACTGTGAATCCTATCGGTTAGGTAGACACATTGTAGGCATCAGGACAAGTATGACTACTACTTTGGAGAAAATTTTGTGTGTAGAGTGAAATTTGTGGAAGCAATCACAGTTTTAAAAAAATATTTTGAACATTTTTTCAGAGCAGCCCGCCCTCTAACTGTTGGGCCTCTCACTCTAGCGCGAACATTCCGCGCAATACACACCCATTATAAACCCGAAAAAACAATTTTCGCGACTATGTCGCGAATAGTTCCGACCTGGAGAAACTGAATAATAGCACACCCGCCCCGATCGATACGCACGTTTTGATGTATTTTTCGTGTATGTGCGATGAACTGTGCGGGAGGAGATAGCGACCGAAAATCCGTGGGAATAATAATAAAAATAGACGACAATAACAAGTAGTGGGCTGTGCTTCGCACAGCCCACTACTGACCCCTATAGCTTTGCTATATGGGGGTCAGTAGTGGGCTGTGCTTGCACAGCCCCACTAATAATAAACAGTACGAAAACAATAGGGTCCTTGCAACTCCGTTGCATGGCCCCGTTGGGCCCCTGCACTTCGTTGCTCGGGCCCTAATTAAAGCTGCAAGCAGCATTGGACGGGCCCTCGCAATCCACGCTTGTCGGCGACCGGCAAGGACGGGGTCACTGCAGTTCCCGGGGCAGAGCGATAATATTCTCCCCTCCCTGAATGTACTGTATGCAGTTTGGCAGACAGCTAACAGTTCTCCTATGAGAGGCAAAGTCTTCTTGCTTCAAGGATTTATTTTCTCACTCCCAATTCAAGTTGACTGTAAAACTGAAATACATACAACAAAAGATGATTCCAAAGAAAATTCTGAATATATTTTAAGTATCTCTAAATATCTCTTACTTCTCTTTACATCTAGTTTATAAATAGTAAATAAATATTCTCTTTTCAACTTTATAATTAACTTTGTCCATGTAAAATGGCACATTGTAATGACTAAATAAAAAACCTCTCTTAAACCCCTTTTAGAAATGCTTCTTTTAACAGTATAATGGCACCATCTGCTGGACAAAGAAGCGTACTACGTGCAAAGTTGAGAGCACCAGTCAGGCCGGGGCCGGTGTCACTTTCGCTACCGTGGAACGCCCAAAGGTTAACGAAAAGTCACAATTTTCGCAGTGAACGACCAAAACACTTATAAGTACATCCAGAAAAAATTTGAAGAGAATCAGAAGACCCCGAAAGGAACGGCAGCTCACAAAACAAACATCATATATTTTGTAACCATTCTTGTCCACAGTGGGTGGCGCTACAATAATTGTATGAATATTGTCATATGGATGTGTTTAGATAGGGACCAGCAACAATACTGTAAAGTTTGATGCACTTTGGACTGAATTAAAAGCACATATAATACTACATCCTGTTTAATCGCGCGTCATCAAATAGTACAAAATTTTTTGAGGGGCCAGAACACCCACGCCACTTCGACGAAAAGTCATTTTTATTTTCTCAATAAATTGCCTATACTTGTAACTATCTATTTCCACATTTTGAAGTCAATCTGACAAGGTTAAATGCCTCTGTCCCCCACATTCCAAAACCAAGATTTTTCAATTTCGAGGTGTTTTTTCAACTTTGCAGACAAAATAGCAGACTTCCTGTTGGGTTTAGACTATGGCTCCAAGAGACTTTTTTGTGCGTCCTGGGATGTTACATAAATGTGACATATTTCCAGATTTTTAGACGCAACGGGCTTCCGGGGCTGTTCCGTTGAAAATGTGTAGGTGGCGCTACAGAGCAATTTTGCCACACCCGTGCTGGGGGCACTTACTCAGATCATTATTGGACGCAAACGAATCTCTGTGAAAATTTTCAGGACTTTTCGCGCATGTATGACGGACTACTGATTTTCCGCCTGGGCAGAAAAACGAGAAAAATAATAATAATAATAATAATAATAACTAGACAATTCCCCTGCGGGAAATCGCGAGAGTGGGGCTGTGTCGGCAGCAGTTTGCGCTAAGATGACATGATACAACACTACGATGTTACGATAAATGCTACAATTTTTCACCTAATCTTATCTTCGCAGTTGCTATTGCAGAGGCTGTAGTAGTGCTTCGCACAGCCCACTACTGGCCCTATAGCTTTGCTATATGGGTCAGTAGTACATGCAGCAGACCCCTCCCAGCTCCACCTGAAAGCCAGCATCAGGCTAAGTCATTGGTCAGCTAATAGTTAACATATATTAGCAGTGAAGTTATGTTGGGCACAAACACACTTAACACTTGGATAATTCACCCTAATATAGTCCTGTATTGAGTGAAGTGGTCATAATGTTTTGGCAGCCTGTGACTGTCATGTAAAAATGGAGTAGAGGGGTCATAGTGTCAGGTGTGGCCTAGGCTAAGAGGAATAATAATTAAAACATATTTTTATTGAACTTCTTGTCGTTCACCAGTTTCTGATATTTTAGCTGTGTATAACGCAGCATTTCACTGAAGTTGTAGCTTAATAGATGGCATATTTTATGTCTGCACCGACCTGGCGCCTGTATAAAGCACTAAATTAGGTTTTGACCAATGAATGTAGTAACCTAACAAAAACATAGACTATAACCTATAACATTTCATAAATGTTAATGTCAATTTTATATTTCCATTGAGCTATCACTTTTGTACAGTAAATGCATGACTTGAACATTTTCTGTTGACAATATTGTTAGGTTAAAAATACAAGGCAATGCAGATTTAAGATTACACTATTGCTGTAGTAGCCAGGCTAAGCCCAGTGATAGCCTCGTTTTTTTGTCCTATAGTTTAGTTTATCCTACAACATGAACAGAAGGGATTTTGAAAATGAGATAAACGGGTCCCAAACGGACCCGCCGCGGAGGTGAGGCTTTAATCGCGGATGCGGAGCAGCGCGCAGCCACGGCGGAGTTCCTCAGTGCATCTGGACCCCGATACGGGTCCGTTCCGGAAGCCGACATACATCCGCGGCAGGTCCGCTGCGCAGTCCTTTTGCTGTGTGGGATGATGCACGTTTATGCTTGTTGAACTAGTGGTACTTATTGCCTCTGCGAAGGAGGTTATGTTTGTTGACTTTCAACTTGTGAAGGTTTTATTTCACTTACACTGACACGTGTTGTCGTCCAGTCTCCACAGATCACTTAACTCCTCTTTGCTGCCGCTGCACACGCTGCGTTTCTCTTTTCTCTCTCTCTCTCCCTCGCTGTGTGTGAAGAGCAGCCCCGCCCCTCAGTGATCAGAGCGACAGAGCGGAGGTTTTATTTTTATTTTATTTTTTTCAGAGAGAGACCGAGAGCAGTGCAGGGACATCTAATATGTTAGCATGTTGGCATATGTTAACGTATGCTAACTAACATATGCTAACTTCCGTCGAAGTTAGCATATGTTAGCATATGCGCCACAGGCCTCGCTCCGTCCTTTTTTTTTTTTTTTTTTTTCCCAAGCCTCGCTCCCTCTGTGTGTGTGTGCGCGCGTGTGTGACGTCAGTGAGACAGAGCGGGAAACAGCCCTCCTCCTCCTTAACTGCTGCTGCGCAGGTGCTTTGATTAACCAAGAAGCACAGAACCACTCCCTCGAACCACTGCCATTTACTAAAAACGTATGCCAGTTACTCACAAACTTTTTTCACAGTGACTACCACAAGGCTTCCATGAACACAGACATGTATTTTTTATTCTTCCTAGTGTAAAAAAAGTGGACATTCTAGCGAGTTGAAAACTACCGTCCGTTAAACTTTTGTGACGAAAAACTTTGCTGAATTAACATTGGGTCCTATGGAGCAGTTAGGCTGTCCACTCCTCACTTCTAGGCTTCTCATTCAAAAACTGTGAATCCTATCGGTTAGGTAGACACATTGTAGGCATCAGGACAAGTATGACTACTACTTTGGAGAAAATTTTGTGTGTAGAGTGAAATTTGTGGAAGCAATCACAGTTTTAAAAAAATATTTTGAACATTTTTTCAGAGCAGCCCGCCCTCTAACTGTTGGGCCTCTCACTCTAGCGCGAACATTCCGCGCAATACACACCCATTATAAACCCGAAAAAACAATTTTCGCGACTATGTCGCAAATAGTTCCGACCTGGAGAAACTGAATAATAGCACACCCGCCCCGATCGATACGCACGTTCTGATGTATTTTTCGTGTATGTGCGATGAACTGTGCGGGAGGAGATAGCGACCGAAAATCCGTGGGAATAATAATAATAAAAATAGACGCGAGCAATAACAATAGTGGGCTGTGCTTCGCACAGCCCACTACTGACCCCTATAGCTTTGCTATATGGGGGTCAGTAGTGGGCTGTGCTTGCACAGCCCCACTAATAATTAAAGCTGCAAGCAGCATTGGACGGGCCCTCGCAATCCACGCTTGTCGGCGACCGGCAAGGACGGGGTCAGTGCAGTTCCCGGGGCAGAGCGATAATATTCTCCCCTCCCTGAATGTACTGTATGCAGTTTGGCAGACAGCTAACAGTTCTCCTATGAGAGGCAAAGTCTTCTTGCTTCAAGGATTTATTTTCTCACTCCCAATTCAAGTTGACTGTAAAACTGAAATACATACAACAAAAGATGATTCCAAAGAAAATTCTGAATATATTTTAAGTATCTCTAAATATCTCTTACTTCTCTTTACATCTAGTTTATAAATAGTAAATAAATATTCTCTTTTCAACTTTATAATTAACTTTGTCCATGTAAAATGGCACATTGTAATGACTAAATAAAAAACCTCTCTTAAACCCCTTTTAGAAATGCTTCTTTTAACAGTATAATGGCACCATCTGCTGGACAAAGAAGCGTACTACGTGCAAAGTTGAGAGCACCAGTCAGGCCGGGGCCGGTGTCCCTTTCGCTACCGTGGAACGCCCAAAGGTTAACGAAAAGTCACAATTTTCGCAGTGAACGACCAAAACACTTATAAGTACATCCAGAAAAAATTTGAAGAGAATCAGAAGACCCCGAAAGGAACGGCAGCTCACAAAACAAACATCATATATTTTGTAACCATTCTTGTCCACAGTGGGTGGCGCTACAATAATTGTATGAATATTGTCATATGGATGTGTTCAGATAAGGACCAGCAACAATACTGTAAAGTTTGATGCACTTTGGACTGAATTAAAAGCACATATAATACTACATCCTGTTTAATCGCGCGTCATCAAATAGTACGAAATTTTTTGAGGGGCCAGAACACCCACGCCACTTCGACGAAAAGTCATTTTTATTTTCTCAATAAATTGCCTATACTTGTAACTATCTATTTCCACATTTTGAAGTCAATCTGACAAGGTTAAATGCCTCTGTCCCCCACATTCCAAAGCCAAGATTTTTCAATTTCAAGGTGTTTTTTCAACTTTGCGGACAAAATAGCAGACTTCCTGTTGGGTTTAGACTATGGCTCCAAGAGACTTTTTTGTGCGTCCTGGGATGTTACATAAATGTGACATATTTCCAGATTTTTAGACGCAACGGGCTTCCGGGGCTGTTCTGTTGAACATTTCTAGGTGGCGCTACAGAGCCATTTTGCCACACCCGTGCTGGGGGCACTTACTCAGATCATTATTGGACGCAAACGAATCTCTCTGCCCATTTTCAGGACTTTTCGTGCATGTATGACGGACTACTGATTTTTGGCCTGGGCAGAAGAACGAGAAAAATAATAATAATAATAATTAAAGCTGCAAGCAGCATTGGACGGGCCCTCGCAATCCACGCTTGTCGGCGACCGGCAAGGACGGGGTCAGTGCAGTTCCCGGGGCAGAGCGATAATATTCTCCCCTCCCTGAATGTACTGTATGCAGTTTGGCAGACAGCTAACAGTTCTCCTATGAGAGGCAAAGTCTTCTTGCCTCAAGGATTTATTTTCTCACTCCCAATTCAAGTTGACTGTAAAACTGAAATACATACAACAAAAGATGATTCCAAAGAAAATTCTGAATATATTTTAAGTATCTCTAAATATCTCTTACTTCTCTTTACATCTAGTTTATAAATAGTAAATAAATATTCTCTTTTCAACTTTATAATTAACTTTGTCCATGTAAAATGGCACATTGTAATGACTAAATAAAAAACCTCTCTTAAACCCCTTTTAGAAATGCTTCTTTTAACAGTATAATGGCACCATCTGCTGGACAAAGAAGCGTACTACGTGCAAAGTTGAGAGCACCAGTCAGGCCGGGGCCGGTGTCACTTTCGCTACCGTGGAACGCCCAAAGGTTAACGAAAAGTCACAATTTTCGCAGTGAACGACCAAAACACTTATAAGTACATCCAGAAAAAATTTGAAGAGAATCAGAAGACCCCGAAAGGAACGGCAGCTCACAAACAAACATCATATATTTTGTAACCATTCTTGTCCACAGTGGGTGGCGCTACAATAATTGTATGAATATTGTCATATGGATGTGTTTAGATAGGGACCAGCAACAATACTGTAAAGTTTGATGCACTTTGGACTGAATTAAAAGCACATATAATACTACATCCTGTTTAATCGCGCGTCATCAAATAGTACAAAATTTTTTGAGGGGCCAGAACACCCACGCCACTTCGACGAAAAGTCATTTTTATTTTCTCAATAAATTGCCTATACTTGTAACTATCTATTTCCACATTTTGAAGTCAATCTGACAAGGTTAAATGCCTCTGTCCCCCACATTCCAAAACCAAGATTTTTCAATTTCGAGGTGTTTTTTCAACTTTGCAGACAAAATAGCAGACTTCCTGTTGGGTTTAGACTATGGCTCCAAGAGACTTTTTTGTGCGTCCTGGGATGTTACATAAATGTGACATATTTCCAGATTTTTAGACGCAACGGGCTTCCGGGGCTGTTCCGTTGAAAATGTGTAGGTGGCGCTACAGAGCCATTTTGCCACACCCGTGCTGGGGGCACTTACTCAGATCATTATTGGACGCAAACGAATCTCTGTGAAAATTTTCAGGACTTTTCGCGCATGTATGACGGACTACTGATTTTCCGCCTGGGCAGAAAAACGAGAAAAATAATAATAATAATAATAATAATAATAATAATAATAATAATAATAATAATAATAAACAGTACGAAAACAATAGGGTCCTTGCAACTCCGTTGCATGGCCCCGTTGGGCCCCTGCACTTCGTTGCTCGGGCCCTAATTAAAGCTGCAAGCAGCATTGGACGGGCCCTCGCAATCCACGCTTGTCGGCGACCGGCAAGGACGGGGTCACTGCAGTTCCCGGGGCAGAGCGATAATCCCTGAATGTACTGTATGCAGTTTGGCAGACAGCTAACAGTTCTCCTATGAGAGGCAAAGTCTTCTTGCTTCAAGGATTTATTTTCTCACTCCCAATTCAAGTTGACTGTAAAACTGAAATACATACAACAAAAGATGATTCCAAATAAAATTCTGAATATATTTGAAGTATCTCTAAGTATCTCTTACTTCTCTTTACATCTAGTTTATAAATAGTAAATAAATATTCTCTTTTCAACTTTATAATTAACTTTGTCCATGTAAAATGGCACATTGTAATGATTAAATAAAAACCCTCTCCTAAACCCCTTTTAGAAATGCTTCTTTTAACAGTATAATGGCACCATCTGCTGGACAAAGAAGCGTACTACGTGCAAAGTTGAGAGCACCAGTCAGGCCGGGGCCGGTGTCACTTTCGCTACCGTGGAACGCCCAAAGTTTAACGAAAAGTCACAATTTTCGCAGTGAACGACCAAAACACTTATAAGTACATCCAGAAAAAATTTGAAGAGAATCAGAAGACCCCGAAAGGAACGGCAGCTCACAAAACAAACATCATATATTTTGTAACCATTCTTGTCCACAGTGGGTGGCGCTACAATAATTGTATGAATATTGTCATATGGATGTGTTTAGATAGGGACCAGCAACAATACTGTAAAGTTTGATGCACTTTGGACTGAATTAAAAGCACATATAATACTACATCCTGTTTAATCGCGCGTCATCAAATAGTACAAAATTTTTTGAGGGGCCAGAACACCCACGCCACTTCGACGAAAAGTCATTTTTATTTTCTCAATAAATTGCCTATACTTGTAACTATCTATTTCCACATTTTGAAGTCAATCTGACAAGGTTAAATGCCTCTGTCCCCCACATTCCAAAACCAAGATTTTTCAATTTCGAGGTGTTTTTTCAACTTTGCAGACAAAATAGCAGACTTCCTGTTGGGTTTAGACTATGGCTCCAAGAGACTTTTTTGTGCGTCCTGGGATGTTACATAAATGTGACATATTTCCAGATTTTTAGACGCAACGGGCTTCCGGGGCTGTTCCGTTGAAAATGTGTAGGTGGCGCTACAGAGCCATTTTGCCACACCCGTGCTGGGGGCACTTACTCAGATCATTATTGGACACAAACGAATCTCTGTGAAAATTTTCAGGACTTTTCGCGCATGTATGACGGACTACTGATTTTCCGCCTGGGCAGAAAAACGAGAAAAATAATAATAATAATAATAATAATAATAATAATAATAATAATAATAAACAGTACGAAAACAATAGGGTCCTTGCAACTCCGTTGCATGGCCCCGTTGGGCCCCTGCACTTCGTTGCTCGGGCCCTAATAATAATAATAATAATAATAATTAAAGCTGCAAGCAGCATTGGACGGGCCCTCGCAATCCACGCTTGTCGGCGACCGGCAAGGACGGGGTCAGTGCAGTTCCCGGGGCAGAGCGATAATCCCTGAATGTACTGTATGCAGTTTGGCAGACAGCTAACAGTTCTCCTATGAGAGGCAAAGTCTTCTCGCTTCAAGGATTTATTTTCTCACTCCCAATTCAAGTTGACTGTAAAACTGAAATACATACAACAAAAGATGATTCCAAAGAAAATTCTGAATATATTTTAAGTATCTCTAAGTATCTCTTACTTCTCTTTACATCTAGTTTATAAATAGTAAATAAATATTCTCTTTTCAACTTTATAATTAACTTTGTCCATGTAAAATGGCACATTGTAATGACTAAATAAAAAACCTCTCTTAAACCCCTTTTAGAAATGCTTCTTTTAACAGTATAATGGCACCATCTGCTGGACAAAGAAGCGTACTACGTGCAAAGTTGAGAGCACCAGTCAGGCCGGGGCCGGTGTCACTTTCGCTACCGTGGAACGCCCAAAGGTTAACGAAAAGTCACAATTTTCGCAGTGAACGACCAAAACACTTATAAGTACATCCAGAAAAAATTTGAAGAGAATCAGAAGACCCCGAAAGGAACGGCAGCTCACAAAACAAACATCATATATTTTGTAACCATTCTTGTCCACAGTGGGTGGCGCTACAATAATTGTATGAATATTGTCATATGGATGTGTTTAGATAGGGACCAGCAACAATACTGTAAAGTTTGATGCACTTTGGACTGAATTAAAAGCACATATAATACTACATCCTGTTTAATCGCGCGTCATCAAATAGTACGAAATTTTTTGCGGGGCCAGAACACCCACGCCACTTTGACGAAAAGTCATTTTTATTTTCTCAATAAATTGCCTATACTTGTAACTATCTATTTCCACATTTTGAAGTCAATCTGACAAGGTTAAATGCCTCTGTCCCCCACATTCCAAAACCAAGATTTTTCAATTTCGAGGTGTTTTTTCAACTTTGCAGACAAAATAGCAGACTTCCTGTTGGGTTTAGACTATGGCTCCAAGAGACTTTTTTGTGCGTCCTGGGATGTTACATAAATGTGACATATTTCCAGATTTTTAGACGCAACGGGCTTCCGGGGCTGTTCCGTTGAAAATGTGTAGGTGGCGCTACAGAGCAATTTTGCCACACCCGTGCTGGGGGCACTTACTCAGATCATTATTGGACGCAAACGAATCTCTGTGAAAATTTTCAGGACTTTTCGCGCATGTATGACGGACTACTGATTTTCCGCCTGGGCAGAAAAACGAGAAAAATAATAATAATAATAATAATAATAATAATTAAAGCTGCAAGCAGCATTGGACGGGCCCTCGCAATCCACGCTTGTCGGCGACCGGCAAGGACGGGGTCAGTGCAGTTCCCGGGGCAGAGCGATAATATTCTCCCCTCCCTGAATGTACTGTATGCAGTTTGGCAGACAGCTAACAGTTCTCCTATGAGAGGCAAAGTCTTCTTGCTTCAAGGATTTATTTTCTCACTCCCAATTCAAGTTGACTGTAAAACTGAAATACATACAACAAAAGATGATTCCAAAGAAAATTCTGAATATATTTTAAGTATCTCTAAATATCTCTTACTTCTCTTTACATCTAGTTTATAAATAGTAAATAAATATTCTCTTTTCAACTTTATAATTAACTTTGTCCATGTAAAATGGCACATTGTAATGACTAAATAAAAAACCTCTCTTAAACCCCTTTTAGAAATGCTTCTTTTAACAGTATAATGGCACCATCTGCTGGACAAAGAAGCGTACTACGTGCAAAGTTGAGAGCACCAGTCAGGCCGGGGCCGGTGTCACTTTCGCCACCGTGGAACGCCCAAAGTTTAACGAAAAGTCACAATTTTCGCAGTGAACGACCAAAACACTTATAAGTACATCCAGAAAAAATTTGAAGAGAATCAGAAGACCCCGAAAGGAACGGCAGCTCACAAAACAAACATCATATATTTTGTAACCATTCTTGTCCACAGTGGGTGGCGCTACAATAATTGTATGAATATTGTCATATGGATGTGTTCAGATAGGGACCAGCAACAATACTGTAAAGTTTGATGCACTTTGGACTGAATTAAAAGCACATATAATTCTACTTCCTGTTTAATCGCGCGTCATCAAATAGTAAGAAATTTTTTGAGGGCCCAGAACACCCACGCCACTTCGACGAAAAGTCATTTTTATTTTCTCAATAAATTGCCTATACTTGTAACTATCTATTTCCACATTTTGAAGTCAATCTGACAAGGTTAAATGCCTCTGTCCCCCACATTCCAAAACCAAGATTTTTCAATTTCGAGGTGTATTTTCAACTTTGCAGACAAAATAGCAGACTTCCTGTTGGGTTTAGACTATGGCTCCAAGAGACTTTTTTGTGCGTCCTGGGATGTTACATAAATGTGACATATTTCCAGATTTTTAGACGCAACGGGCTTCCGGGGCTGTTCTGTTGAAAGTTTGTAGGTGGCGCTACAGAGCCATTTTGCCACACCCGTGCTGGGGGCACTTACTCAGATCATTATTGGACGCAAACGGATCTCTGTGCCCATTTTCAGGACTATTCGCGCATGTATGACGGACTACTGATTTTCCGCCTGGGCAGAAAAACGAGAAAAATAATAATAATAATAATAATTAAAGCTGCAACCAGCATTGGACGGGCCCTCGCAATCCACGCTTGTCGGCGACCGGCAAGGACGGGGTCAGTGCAGTTCCCGGGGCAGAGCGATAATATTCTCCCCTCCCTGAATGTACTGTATGCAGTTTGGCAGACAGCTAACAGTTCTCCTATGAGAGGCAAAGTCTTCTTGCTTCAAGGATTATTTTCTCACTCCCAATTCAAGTTGACTGTAAAACTGAAATACATACAACAAAAGATGATTCCAAAGAAAATTCTGAATATATTTTAAGTATCTCTAAATATCTCTTACTTCTCTTTACATCTAGTTTATAAATAGTAAATAAATATTCTCTTTTCAACTTTATAATTAACTTTGTCCATGTAAAATGGCACATTGTAATGACTAAATAAAAAACCTCTCTTAAACCCCTTTTAGAAATGCTTCTTTTAACAGTATAATGGCACCATCTGCTGGACAAAGAAGCGTACTACGTGCAAAGTTGAGAGCACCAGTCAGGCCGGGGCCGGTGTCACTTTCGCTATCGTGGAACGCCCAAAGTTTAACGAAAAGTCACAATTTTCGCAGTGAACGACCGAAACACTTATAAGTACATCCAGAAAAAATTTGAAGAGAATCCAAAGACCCCGAAAGGAACGGCAGCTCACACAACAAACATCATATATTTTGTAACGATTCTTGTCCACAGTGGGTGGCGCTACAATAATTGTATGAATATTGTCATATGGATGTGTTCAGATAGGGACCAGCAACAATACTGTAAAGTTTGATGCACTTTGGACTGAATTAAAAGCACATATAATTCTACTTCCTGTTTAATCGCGCGTCATCAAATAGTAAGAAATTTTTTGAGGGCCCAGAACACCCACGCCACTTCGACGAAAAGTCATTTTTATTTTCTCAATAAATTGCCTATACTTGTAACTATCTATTTCCACATTTTGAAGTCAATCTGACAAGGTTAAATGCCTCTGTCCCCCACATTCCAAAACCAAGATTTTTCAATTTCGAGGTGTATTTTCAACTTTGCAGACAAAATAGCAGACTTCCTGTTGGTTTAGACTATGGCTCCAAGAGACTTTTTTGTGCGTCCTGGGATGTTACATAAATGTGACATATTTCCAGATTTTTAGACGCAACGGGCTTCCGGGGCTGTTCTGTTGAAAGTTTGTAGGTGGCGCTACAGAGCCATTTTGCCACACCCGTGCTGGGGGCACTTACTCAGATCATTATTGGACGCAAACGGATCTCTGTGCCCATTTTCAGGACTATTCGCGCATGTATGACGGACTACTGATTTTCCGCCTGGGCAGAAAAACGAGAAAAATAATAATAATAATAATAATTAAAGCTGCAACCAGCATTGGACGGGCCCTCGCAATCCACGCTTGTCGGCGACCGGCAAGGACGGGGTCAGTGCAGTTCCCGGGGCAGAGCGATAATATTCTCCCCTCCCTGAATGTACTGTATGCAGTTTGGCAGACAGCTAACAGTTCTCCTATGAGAGGCAAAGTCTTCTTGCTTCAAGGATTTATTTTCTCACTCCCAATTCAAGTTGACTGTAAAACTGAAATACATACAACAAAGATGATTCCAAAGAAAATTCTGAATATATTTTAAGTATCTCTAAATATCTCTTACTTCTCTTTACATCTAGTTTATAAATAGTAAATAAATATTCTCTTTTCAACTTTATAATTAACTTTGTCCATGTAAAATGGCACATTGTAATGACTAAATAAAAAACCTCTCTTAAACCCCTTTTAGAAATGCTTCTTTTAACAGTATAATGGCACCATCTGCTGGACAAAGAAGCGTACTACGTGCAAAGTTGAGAGCACCAGTCAGGCCGGGGCCGGTGTCACTTTCGCTATCGTGGAACGCCCAAAGTTTAACGAAAAGTCACAATTTTCGCAGTGAACGACCGAAACACTTATAAGTACATCCAGAAAAAATTTGAAGAGAATCAAAAGACCCCGAAAGAACGGCAGCTCACACAACAAACATCATATATTTTGTAACGATCTTGTCCACAGTGGGTGGCGCTACAATAATTGTATGAATATTGTCATATGGATGTGTTTCAGATAGGGACCAGCAACAATACTGTAAAGTTTGATGCACTTTGACTGAATTAAAAGCACATATAATTCTACTTCCTGTTTAATCGCGCGTCATCAAATAGTAAGAAATTTTTTGAGGGCCCAGAACACCCACGCCACTTCGACGAAAAGTCATTTTTATTTTCTCAATAAATTGCCTATACTTGTAACTATCTATTTCCACATTTTGAAGTCAATCTGACAAGGTTAAATGCCTCTGTCCCCCACATTCCAAAGCCAAGATTTTTCAATTTCGAGGTGTTTTTCAACTTTGCAGACAAAATAGCAGACTTCCTGTTGGGTTTAGACTATGGCTCCAAGAGACTTTTTGTTGCGTCCTGGATGTTACATAAATGTGACATATTTCCAGATTTTTAGACGCAACGGGCTTCTGGGGCTGTTCCGTTGAAATTTGTAGGTGGCGCTACAGAGCCATTTGCCACACCCGTGCTGGGGGCACTTACTCAGATCATTTACTGGACGCAAACGAATCTCTGTGCAAATTTTCAGGACTTTTCGCGCATGTATGACGGACTACTGATTTTCGGCCTGAACAGAAAAACGAGAAAAAATAATAATAATAATAATAATAATAATTAAAGCTGCAAGCAGCATTGGACGGGCACTCGCACGCCACGCTTGTCGGCGACCGGCAAGGACGGGGTCACTGCAGTTCCCGGGGCAGAGCATAAATTCTCTCTTCCCTGAATCTCCTAAAGCCCTTTTAGAAATGCTTGTTTTAACAGACTAAATGGCACCATCTGCTGGACAAAGTTGCGTACTACGTGCAAAGATGAGGGATCAGTCAGACAGGGGCAGGGTGTCACTTTCACTACAGTAGAACGCCCAAAGGTTAACGAAAAGTCACAATTTCCGCAGTGAACAACCAAACCCATATAAGTAATCCTGACAAAATTAAAAGAGAATCCAAAGACCTCGAAAGGAACTGCAGCTCATCAGATATTTTCTAACATTTCTTGTCCAAAGTAGGTGGCGCTACAATAATGTATGAATATTGTCATATGGATGTGTTCAGATAGGACTAGCAACAATACTGTAAAGTTTGATGCACTTTGGACTGAATAAAGCACATTTAACACTACTTCCAGTTCCAACCGCGTCATCAAATCCTAAGAAATTTTTGAGGGGCCAGAACACCCACGCCACTTGGACGAAAAGTCAATTTTTTTTTCTCAAAGACATTGGCTATACTTGTAACTATCTATTTCCAGATTTTGAAGTCAATCTGACACGGTTAAATGCCAGACCCTCCCCACATTCCAAAGCCAAGATTTTTCAATTGCAAGGTGTTTTTTCAAGTTTGCGGACAAAATAGCAGACTTCCTGTTGGTTTAGACTATGGCTCCAAGAGACTTTTTTGTGCGTCCTGGGATGTTACATAAATGTGACATATTTCCAGATTTTAGACGCAACAGGCTTCCGGGGCTGTTCCGTTGAAAATTTGTAGGTGGCGCTAGAGAGGCATTTTGCCACGCCTGTGCTTGGTACACTTACTCAGATCAGTATTGGAGGGAAACGAATGTCTCTGCCCATTTTCAGGACTTTTCGTGCATGTATGACGGACTACTGATTTTCGCCTGGGCAGAAAAACGAGAAAAATAATAATATAATAATAATAATAATAATAATAATAATAATAATAATTAAAGCTGCAAGCAGCATTGGACGGGCCCTCGCACCCCACGCTTGTCGGCGACCGGCAAGGACGGGGTCACTGCAGTTCCCGGGGCAGAGCATAAATTCTCTCTTCCCTGAATCTCCTAAAGCCCTTTTAGAAATGCTTGTTTTAACAGACTAAATGGCACCATCTGTTGGACAAAGTTGCGTACTACGTGCAAAGATGAGGGATCAGTCAGACAGGGGCAGGTGTCACTTTCACTACAGTAGAACGCCCAAAGGTTAACGAAAAGTCACAATTTTCGCAGTGAACAACCAAAACCCATACAAGTACATCCTGACAAAATTAAAAGAGAATCCAAAGACCTCGAAAGGAACTGCAGCTCATCAGATATTTTCTAACATTTCTTGTCCAAAGTAGGTGGCGCTACAATAATTGTATGAATATTGTCATATGGATGTGTTCAGATAGGGACTAGCAACAATACTGTAAAGTTTGATGCACTTTGGACTGAATTAAAGCAATTTTTGAGGGGCCAGAACACCCACGCCACTTGGACGAAAAGTCAATTTTTTTTTCTCAAGACATTGGCTATACTTGTAACTATCTATTTCCAGATTTTGAAGTCAATCTGACACGGTTAAATGCCAGACCCTCCCACATTCCAAAGCCAAGATTTTTCAATTTCAAGGTGTTTTTTCAAGTTTGCGGACAAAATAGCAGACTTTCTGTTGGGTTTAGACTATGGCTCCAAGAGACTTTTTTGTGCGTCCTGGGATGTTACATAAATGTGACATATTTCCAGATTTTTAGACGCCACGGGCTTCCAGGGCTGTTCCGTTGAAAATTTGTAGGTGGCGCTAGAGAGGCATTTTGCCACGCCTGTGCTTGGGGCACTTACTCAGATCAGTATTGGAGGGAAACGAACCTTTCTGCCCATTTTCAGGACTTTTCGTGCATGTATGACGAAATGCTGATTTTCGGCCTGGGCAGAAAAACGAGAAAAATAATAATAATAATAATAATAATAATAATAATAATAATAATAATAATAAACAGTACGAAAACAATAGGGTCCTTGCAACTCCGTTGCATGGCCCCGTTGGGCCCCTGCACTTCGTTGCTCGGGCCCTAATAATAATAATAATAATAATAAACAGTACGAAAACAATAGGGTCCTTGCAACTCCGTTGCATGGCCCCGTTGGGCCCCTGCACTTCGTTGCTCGGGCCCTAATAATAATAATAATAATAATAATAAACAGTACGAAAACAATAGGGTCCTTGCAACTCCGTTGCATGGCCCCGTTGGGCCCCTGCACTTCGTTGCTCGGGCCCTAATAATAATAATAATAATAATAATAATAATAAAGAGTACGAAAACAATAGGGTCCTTGCAACTCCGTTGCATGGCCCCGTTGGGCCCCTGCACTTCGTTGCTCGGGCCCTAATAATAAACAGTACGAAAACAATAGGGCCCGAGCAACGAAGTGCAGGGGCCCAACAATAATAATAATAATAATAATAATAATAATAATAATAATAAACAGTACGAAAACAATAGGGTCCTTGCAACTCCGTTGCATGGCCCCGTTGGGGCCCCTGCACTTCGTTGCTCGGGCCCTAATAACATTAATAATTAAAGCTGCAAGCAGCATTGGACGGGCCCTCGCAATCCACGCTTGTTGGCGACCGGCAAGGACGGGGTCACTGCAGTTCCCGGGGCAGAGCGTAAATTCTCCCCCTACCTGAATGTACTGTATGCAGTTTGGCAGAGCGCTAACAGTTCTTCAATGAGAGGCAAAGTCTTCTTTCTTCAAGGATTTATTTTGTCACTCCCAATTCAAGTTGACTGTACAACTGAAATACATACAACAAAAGATGATTCCAAATAGAATTCTGAATATATTTTAAGTATCTCTAAATATCTCTTACTTCTCTTTACATCTAATTTATAAATAGTAAATAAATATTCTCTTTACAACTTTATAATTAACTTAAAAGTATCTTATGAACACACAATGTCCATGTATAATGACATATTGTAATGACTAAATAATGCACTTCTCCTAAACCCCTTTTAGAAATGCTTGTTTTAACAGACTAAATGGCACCATCTGCTGGACAAAATAGCGTACTACGTGTAAAGATGAGGAAATCAGTCAGACGGGGCAGGTGTCACTTTCGGTACCGTAGAATGCCCAAAGTTTAACGAAAAGTCACAATTTTCGCAGTGAACGACCAAAACCCATATAAGTACATCCTGAAAAAATTTGAAAAGAATCCCTAAAAGGAAGAAGACCCTGAAAGGAACAACAGCTCATACAACAAACATCAGATATTTTCTAACATTTCCTGTCCACAGTGGGTGGCGCTACAATAATTGTATGAATATTGTCATATGGATGTGTTCAGATAGGGACCAGCAACAATACTGTAAAGTTTGATGCACTTTGGACTGAATTAAAAGCACATATAATACTACTTCCTGTTTAATTGCGCGTCATCAAATAGTAAGACATTTTTTGAGGGCCCAGAACACCCACGCCACTTCGACGTAAAGTCAATTTTTTTTCTCAAGATATTGCCTATACTTGTAACTATCTATTTCCACATTTTGAAGGCAATCTGACAAGGTTAAATGCCAGACCCTCCCACATTCCAAAGCCAAGATTTTTCAATTTCAAGGTGTTTTTTCAACTTTGCGGACAAAATAGCAGACTTCCTGTTGGGTTTAGATAAGATAAGATAAGATAAGATAAGATAGGACTTTATTCATCCCCGTGGGGAAATTAGGGCGTTACAGCGGCAGGAAACAGCAGTGCAAGATACAAGAAAGTAAAAAATAAAAAATAGAATATGGCAGACAAATGTGTTATGTACATAAAATATTTACATGTTGCATCAGAGGGATTCACAGTGTCTAATCTGAGTTGAAGCAGCCGATTTTTAAATATGTTTATGTCGACATTCATGAATATCATGAATAAAAAGAATAAAACAGCATCGAACTCCAATAGGAGTTAAATTACCATGTACTGTAACTAGAAAGGTGTGAGATGATGGTTTTTTATATATATATATATATATATATATATATATATATATATATACATACTGTACACAGTACATAAGTCAGTGAGAAGAAGCCCAGCAGCAGCAGAACAGTTAGGAAATGCTGATGTTAAAGAGTCTGACTGCTGAGGGGACAAAAGACCTGCGGAAGCGTTCCTTCCTGCACTGTGGATGCAGCAGTCTTTGGCTGAAGGAGCTTCCTAAAGTCCCAACTGTCTCATACAGGGGATGAGAGGGGTTGTTCCTGATGTTGGACAGTTTAGCCAACATCCTCCTTTCCCCCACCTGCTCCACTGAATCCAGAGGACAGCCCAGGATGGAGCTGGCCCTCTTGATCAGTTTGCCCAGTCTGTTCTTGTCCCTCTCTGTTACTCCACTACACCAGCAGACCACAGCATAGAAGGTTGCTGATGCAACCACAGTGTCGTAAAATGTCCTGAGCAGCGTCCTACACACACCGAAGGACCTCAGTCTCCTCAGCAGGTGGAGGCGACTTTGTCCCTTCTTGTAGAGGACACTGCTGTTGTCTGACCAGTCCAGTTTGTTGTTCAGGTGAACACCCAGGTATTTATATCCATCCACGATGTCGATATCCAAACCCTGGATGTTCACTGGTGTTGTGTGTGCTGCCCTCCTCTGGAAGTTAATCACCATCTCCTTTGTCTTGGTGGCGTTGATGTGAAGGTGACTGCGTTCACACCAGTCGACAAAGTCCTCGACCACCTTCCTGTATTCCAGGTCGTTCCCGTTCGTTACCCGTCCAACGATGGCTGTATCGTCCGAGAACTTCTGGATGTGGCAGCTGTCCGTGTTGTAGCGGAAGTCTGAGGTGTAGATGGAGAAGAGGAATGGAGAGAGTACCGTTCCTTGTGGAGCTCCCGTGCTGCAGAGCATCTCATCAGACACACAGCCATGAAGCCTCACATACTGAGGTCTGTTGGTGAGGTAGTCGATCGTCCATGCAGTCAGCTGGCTGTTTACCCCTGCTCCCTCTAGTTTCCCCTTGAGCAGCGACGGTTGTATTGTGTTAAAGGCACTGGAGAAGTCAAAAAACATGACTCTCACAGTACCTCTGGGCTCCTCAAGGAGCGAAAGGGATCTGTGCAGCAAGTAGATGACAGCGTCATCCACCCCAATGCTCGGTTTGTAGGCAAACTGCAGGGGGTCCAGCTTCGGGCTCACAAGGGGTCGGAGGTGGTTCAGGATCAGCCTCTCCATGGTCTTCATCAGGTGAGATGTTAAAGCCACAGGTCTGAAGTGGTTGGGCTCCCTGGCGTGTGTGATCTTTGGTACTGGGACCACACAGGAAGTCTTCCACAGCACAGGAACTTTCTCCAGACTAAGACTCAGGTTGAAGATGTATGTGACCACCTGGCTGAGCTGGTCTGCGCAGTCCCTGAGTAGTCTGGAGCAGATGCCGTCTGGACCTGTAGCTTTCCTGGCCTTGATCCTACCCAATTCTCTTCTCACCTGGAGCTTTGTTATGCAGGTGCTGGGGGGATGAGTGGGGGGTGGAGAGGTGTCGGTGGGGTTGTGTGGGGGTGGTTCAGGAGATGCTGTTGGTGCTGTGGAGGGGGAGGGGGTTGGTAGCCAGAGGGGAAGTGGCTGAGGTGCAGACTGATGGTTCACGGGGGTGGGGGAGGGTGGTGGGGTGGATCTAGAGTCGAATCTGTTGAAGAACAGATTAAGTTCGTTTGCCCACCCTCTGTCTCCAGGTTCTGAGCCGTTCCCACTAACCCTGTTTGAGCCTGAGATCGTCTTCAGCCCTTTCCAGACCTCCCTGGTGTTTTTCTTCTGCAGTTGGTCCTCCACTTTCCTCCTGTAGATGTCCTTGCCTTCATTTATTTTCTTTTTGAGTTCGCTCTGAATCCTCTTGAGTTCCTCCTTGTCACCAGATCTGAAGACCCTCTTCTTTTCGTTGAGTAGGGCTTTCAGCTCAGGGGTCACCCAGGGTTTGTTGTTAGAGAAACACCTCACTGTCTTGGTGGGCACGGTGTTCTCCACGCAGAAGTTGATGTAGTCAGTGATGCAGTGGGTCAGGCCGTCTATGTCCTCCACGTCATGTGCTCCACACAGCACCTCCCAGTCAGTGGATTCAAAGCAGTCCCTCAGCTGCTCACTGGCGTCCTCTGTCCATGTCCTCACAGTCCTTGTAGTTGGGGGTTGTTGTTTAACTACAGACTATGGCGCCTTTTGATGTTTTGGTGCGTCCTGGGATGTTACATGCACGAAAAGTCCTGAAAATGGGCAGAGAGATTCGTTTCCCTCCAATGCTGATCTGAGTATGTGCCCCCAGCACTGTTGACCGGCCCCCTTGACCTTTTCACCCAATAAGAGACCAGGGGGCACCATCCCCCACACTTGCTCTTGCAGAACACCTCAGAAAGAATTGACAAGAGAAGTGAGGGTTTTTGAGTGGCGAAAATGAGAAAGAAGAGCAGCGTGTGGATGCACTTTGATATGGGAAATCCAAAGCAGGCTAAGTGCAAACTATGCAAACAATTAATCTCTACTCATGCAGGGTGTACATCAAATATGATAAGGCATTTGAAAACCCACAGCACTGATGGAAGTTGCTCGAGGAGAGGAAGAAGAGGGAGCAACAGCAACAGGAGCTACAAGTACTGAGTCTGCTGCATCATCCAGTTCAGATGGGGCAGATGCCACTTTGACAGCCCTAGCACCACCAGAAGTTGTCAGAAGGCGCCCAAGGCAGACAACACTGGGGGCCTTTGTAAGAAGACCCATGCAACCTCTGCAAAAGAGTAAAGTGAGGCACTTATTAATATGTTAGCTAAGGACTTTCAACCTTTTTCTATTGTGGAGGAAGAGGGCTTCAGCGAATACATAACTGCGCTGGACCCTTCATATGTTCTGCCAAGCAGGTACATGCTTTCAAAAAGGATGCTGCCAAACCTACATGACAAGATTAAGCGAGAGCTTAAAGTAAATCCAGAATGCTACTGCAGTGTGCCTGATAACAGATTGCTGGACATCCAGAACCACTATTAGCTACATGTCAGTGACATGTCACTACATTTAAGAGTTCACACTCAGGAGCAGCTTACTGGACTGTTGTATTTTAACAGAGAGACACATAGCTGAGCAGCTTGCGTACAAATTGAATCAAGTAGTGGAGGAGTGGGAAATCAAAGATAAGGTTGTAGCATGTGTCACTGACAATAAAGAAAGTGGTGAAGGACATCCTGCAATGGAACCACATGAGCTGGACAAGAATGGGCAACATTCTTTAAATCTTATTGTGAGACATGCTCTTGATGATGCCCCTGGCATACAGAGAATTATAAAGATGGTGAAGGCCATGGCTGAATACGTCCGGAGAAGCACAGTGGCAACAGAAAAACTACATCAAATGCAGCAGAGTATGGGCCAGCCACAATTGCGACCAAAAATGGACATTATTACACACTGGAACTCAACATTTTACATGCCGGAGCCCATACTTCAAATCAAGGAGCCCCTGGTCTCCACACTAGCACTTCTAAACCCGCAGCAGCCAACACTGTCACATGCAGAGTGGGAAGCTTTGGAGAAAGCATGTGTGGTCCTGTCACCTTTTGAAGAGGTCACAAAAGAAATGAGCTCAGAGAGGTATGCAATTCACATTTTATATATCTTAGCTTTACATGTTGAAATTATCTTTTGCAGGTTATAGACATTACCGTTAAAATACTTAATATGTCTTTCATTAAAATATGTTATTACCTTAAATAAAGCACTTAAACAAAGCACTGATCACTGCTGTCCAGTGAAAAATGCTGGTCAACGCTCTTACAGCTCAACTGATGGAACGATTAGGATACCTTGAGATGGTCAATGTACTGGCTGATGCAACCTTCCTGGACCCGAGGTTCAAAAGGCATGGCTTTGTGAATGATTCATATGCCAATCAGACCATTTCAAGAGTGGAGAGGGCAACAATGAAGGCAGGCACTCAGCCATCCTCTGATGCAGTTTCAGAGGACAGTGAAGTTTTAAAACAAAATTGCTAAAGCAAAATTTTTTATTAAACAAAAAGATTATGAAATGGTAAAGAAACCAGGTAAATTATTTGCCCATCAAATAAAGAAGAAGCAAGCTGAAAGACTATAAAACCTATGCATTTTAGTGATAATAAAATAACCTATCACCCTGGAGAGATCAACCAAACCTTTTTCAACTTCTATAATAATCTTTACAAATCACAAAGGGGTTACTCTCAAGAAAAATTGGAGGATTACCTCAGCAAAATCAAGCTACCTGAAGTATCAGCTTCAGACCAACACTTAAATCTACCACTTACAGAAGCTGAGATACTGGCTACAATTAACTCAATGTTGTTAAATAAAAGCCCGGGACCAGATGGTTTCTCAGTAGATTTTTATAAAGAGTTTTGGCCTGAGATCCATCCTATCTTTATGGCAATGGTGAACAACTTCTGTAAGGGAAAAATACTCCCTCAGACAATGAACTTGGCTCACATTAGTGTTTTACTTAAAGGTGGCAAAGATGCTCATCATACAGGCCTATAAGACCACGACTATAAAATTATCACCAAACTTTTAGTTACAAGGCTGGAGTCAATCCTACCTAAACTAATCAACCCAGACCAGTCAGGCTTTGTAAAGGGGAGATATGCAACTGACAACATTAGGAGAACCCTGAATATAATAAACTGCATTAACAACCAGCGGAAGCCCTCTCTTCTGTTATCTTTAGATGCAGAGAAGGCTTTTGACAGGGTTCAGTGGAGCTTTCTCTTTTCTATTCTGGAGAAATTTAAAATGGGTGGTAACTTTATTGATTGGATTAGGAGTATTTATAACAGCCCTAAAGCCCTTTGTCAGCTTTACTTTTTGCCATAGTGAATGAACCACTGACTGCATTTGTTAGAGACAACACTAATATCCAAGGTTTCGAGTTTGACGCTAATGAACATAAAATGTTGATGATGACATTCTCTTATATATCACTAACCTGGACAATTCTATTCCTCACCTCCTAAATACAATTAAAGAATTTGGCAACTATTCAGGATACAAGATAAATTTTCCTACACACGATACCAACTGAAGAATTGTTATCTTCTAGTGGGTTTAACGCTACACCAGAAGGCTCCAAGTACTTGGGCATATTCATTACTCCAGATTTGGATAATTTAAGTAAAGAAAACTACACTCGCCTTTCACTTAAGGTTAAGATAGAGTTGTCAAAGTCGCCATCTCTGCCATTATCACTCTTGGGCAGAATAAATGTAATTAAAATGAATGTTCTCCCAAGATTCATTTTTCTTTTCCAGATACTTCCATGCTTTTTATCTATAGAGTTTTTCAATTCAATTAATAGCTGTCTCTCGAGATCCATTTGGAGGAATAAAAAAACTCGGATTAGTCTATTAACTTTAATGAAACCCGAAACTTTGTGAGGTCTGGGCTTAACCAACCTACAATATTATTTTTAGGCAGCCCAAATAAGGAACCTGATTTCATGGTCAATGGAGAGACATGAATCCATGTGGTTTCAGATGGAATCAAAAACATTCGAACCGCTTCCTCTCATCTCCCTCCTATTTATAAACCATTTTGAAAAGATAAAAAATATGAATAAATGTTACTCCGTAACCAATACTCTACAAACCTGGAAAGATTGTAGAAAGAAAATGGGCATTATCTTGTGTACCTCCATATACTCTCCGATATTTCAAAATCCAGACCTTAATACCCAAAATAATTTGGTCTATACAGGTCAATGGACAAATTCTGGCATAATACATTTTAAAGATTTGCTAAAGCAGAATTTGCAGTTAAAATCATACATGGATTTATTTTCAGAATATGACATTTCCAATAAATATATATATTTTTAAAATATTTACAGATTATTATTAAGGAAAAAAAATCAGCTTGAGCTATCTGAAATGGAGGACCCTTTGTTATCCTCAGACACAATAAAAGGAAAGATCAGTGTATTTTACAATATTCTGATAAGAGAAGGTCAATCCTCTTTCCAATTGTTAAAGAAAATATGGGAGAAGTACCTGGGGAGAACTTTTGAAGACAGTGTATGGATAAATATATGTAATAGAATTCATTTCCCATTCATAAGCAATACAATTAAGGAAGCTAATTTCAAGTTGATCTACAAAACGTATCCAACTCCATTAAAAATGCATAAAATACCAAATGATATATCAGCAGTTTGTCAGAGATGTAATAAGGCAGAGGGGACATTCATGCATATGTTTTGGAATTGCAGTCTTTTAAAAAGCTATTGGAGCTCAATCCACTCTTTTACTCGTCCTGTCATGGAAATACAACTTGATTTGAGCAGTTTATTTTTATTAAACGACACAAATAATTTACAGTTAGATAAAAAAAATGCAGGATACTTTTTTTAATCACTTATTTTGCAAAGAAATGCATACTTTTATTCTGGAAGAATGGTATCCCCCTTCTTTCAAGATCTTCCTTGAGCAACTGTCTTCATTCTTGCCTTTAGAAAAACTGACTGTGGACAAATACAATCGTGGACATCTCTTTCAAGAATTTTGGTGCCCTAAACTATTGGGTATGGCAAAAGCTTGAACTGGTATATCAAGTGCTGTGTACATGCGGTCCTTTTATTGTTATTTAGGCTTCCACATCGATATGCTGACATTACTGCTGCCCCAAATACTTTTAAGTTCTTATTTTTTGTCTGTTTTTTCTTTTATATATATTTTCTTTTTTTTTACTGTTATTTCTTTATTTTTATCCTTTTTCCATTTTTATTTCCAGTAATATTTGTACTTTTACGTTAAGGGCGTTTTGTTGGGTTATCCCTCTAAGGGTGGGGGGTGGGAATAATGCTCAAAGGAAAATTGTAAACTCTATGACCGAGGAGCAGTATTTCTGTATGTTATCTGAATGACTTTCTTTTGAGAAATAAAAAGACATTAAAAAAAAAAAAAAAAAAAACTGAAGCTGCAGCAACTACAAGGCCTGACTTTGAAGAGAGAGTCACAAGCCTAAGGCCAGACGTGCAGAGCCCCCAAGCTGTGGCCTTGCTTGAGGTAAAGGGATATCTGTCAGAACAACTCATTCCTCGCACAGCTGACCCGTTACAGTGGTGGAAGACACGAGCACAGGTCTATAAAAACCTGTGCATTGTGATGATGACCAGACTTTGTATCGTTTCCACCATAGTGCCCTCAGAGCAGGTTTTCTCCAAAACAGGACAAATTGTGTCAGACAGGGGGTGCTACCTCACCACTGACAAGGACTGTCAGCTTGCATCTTTAAATGCCAACCTCAAAAAGTCAAAAAGTGAATAGTGTCACTGTCCATTTCCCCACCAGCTTTTTATTTCCATTGACTATATTCTTAGATTACTTTCTTCATATTTTTTATATTTTACCAAACTGTAATAGGAATTTTTGTTGGTATATTTTTTTTTGTATTTCATGCCTTGTTTGCAGTGTCACTTTAAAGCAGTTTGCACTTTTTCAGATTTCTCTGCAGTTTGTTGTGTGTGCCTTTAATATTATTAGGGAACCTTTATCTTATTTATTCATTTATTTTTTTATTACTTTATTTGTCAGGGACAATGCAGCGCACATTATTACATACATAGCTATCACAGTCAATGTCATAACATGTCTGTAGATGTGTTACATAAAAGGTTTCTAGCCACTTGGCTAATTTGCAACCCCAGTCCCTGGTCAGACCTTTCTGAAAATGTTGTAATCTAAAAATATTCTAAGAGTGTAGTATATGTGTACAAACACCTCTATATACACGTAGAAACCACAAAACATCAAGGGTAACTTTAGTGTTCCTACCCTAACCATATACAACTAAATAACCACACATACATAAAAAACATTACAATCAATAAATCACGTAACACAACCCCCAAACACCCAGCTGCCCGCCAACTCTCACTTATACGGTCAGCCAAAACAATAACACAGATAACAAATCACATATGATACAACCCCCAGATACCTAGCCGCCCGCAAACTCTCACCTATGCGAGCAGCCAGGCATCAACACCGACAGTACGGTAAAACATAGACAATAGAGTGTGTGTGTGTGTGTGTGTGTGTGTCTGCGTGTGCGTGTGCGTGCGCCCATATCTTAATGGTCACAACCCTGATTTGCTTTCAGTTCTGTTTGTGTTTTTAGTCCTGTCGGTAAGTTGTTCCAAAAACGGGTTCCTATTACTGAAAAACATGACTGGCCAAAAGAAGTTTTGCGCCCCACTGTATAGTAATACAGTTGCCACCTGCTACTCCCCTTGTGGCCACACTTCTTGCCTTTGTTTTCATGACAAATGGACAGAGAACAGAGGGCGCCAAATTAATTGCGCATTTAAAAATTATTTTAAGAAAAGAAAACTTAATAAAATTGTCAAAACTTAATAACTTATATTTTTGCAAAATTAAACAATGGTGTGATGTCACTGGTTTCCAGTCCATTGTTTTCAGTGCCTGTTTGTATAATGATTTTACTGGATTGATGGTTGTCTGGGAGGCTTGTGAAAGAGAAGTAAAGCAGCCTTGACCGGGATGTGGTGTCTTATCATTCTGAAGCAGTTCAGGTTTGTCCGAACTGTCTTGCAGAGTTTCTTAACGTGCTTTTTGAAATTAAGTTGTGAGTCTAAAATAATACCTAAAAATTTGAATTCATCCGCTTCCTCTATAGCCTCTTGGCCTAATTTAATGGTGCATTTGGCTTTACCTCTTATAGAGAAGCACATTGAGACAAGTCTTTTTGATGTTAAGCATCAAGTGGTTATCTTTGAGCCATTGGGATACTCCCTCCATTTCCTTAGTCAGTACCTCTGCTGCTGCACCTGGTGTTCTAGCTGGTGCGTATATGACTGTATCGTCAGCATACATTTGACAGTTTACTGACTGACAGCATGTTGGTAAGTCATTGATATACAGACTAAACAGCAGTGGCCCCGGGATGGATCCCTGTGGGACACCCATTGTCGATTGAAGCGGCATTGAGAGTTCTGTGTTTATTTTCACTCATTGCTCTCGATTGGCCAGGTATGAGGCAAACCAACCGATAACATGTTCAGAGAAGTTGAAGTTGGTAAGCTTGTTCAAGAGTATGCTGTGGTTCACTGTGTCAAATGCCTTTATGAGGTCTATAAACATTGGGTTTATATATTTCTGTTGAATACCCTTGTCTAAACCCAAATTGTTTGTGGTTAATGTGACAGTTGTTTTCAAGATAACTAACTAGTTGTTCTGTTATGATTTTTTCTAAAATTTTTGAGAGGGCGGGTAATATTGAAATTGGCCTATAGTTACCTGCTTGGCCCTTTGCACCAGCCTTAAAGATTGAAATAATAATGGCTTGCTTCCAGCTTTGTGGGAATTTGCCCACTCTAATGGAAAGGTTTACCAGATGAGTTATAGGTTTGACCAGGGCCAAGCAGTGAGTTCTAATAAAAGCAGTGTCCAACCCAAACACGTCCTTTGCTTTAGACTTATTCAACATGTTAATAGTTTTATAAACTTTTTCCTCACTGACCTCCTTAATTTGGAACAACTTTGATGGCATAGACTTTGAGCTCTGCAAAGTTGCTGGTTCAAAAGTCTCAGCAAGCTCCTCCACTGACTGAATAAAGAATTTGTTAAATTCATTTGCAATAGCTAGATTGTCAGTGCTAATAACTCTATTCACTTTCAATTCAGTTATTATTTTTTGTTGACTTGGCTTAATTTTAGCGAGACTGTTGAGGTGCTTCCAGAGGGAAGATTCCCTCAGATTCCCCAATCAGTTGCATATAATAAGCTGTTTTTGCTTTACGCAGTTCTTTTCTCAATCCTTTGAAAATTAGAAAATCCGTATTAGTCTTCGTGAGTAGTGATTTTTTCAATGCGTAGTCTCTTTTTTTCATTAGCTGGCGAATGTCATTACTCAGCCATGGTAAGGATGCTTTTCGCTGCGTGCCCTTGAACGTTTTCATGTAATTCCCAATTAGGTTTGTGAGATTTTGTGTTAAGGAGATACAACAACTTTCTAGCTCGTTTGATTGTAGAACGTTATCCCATTCTAAATTGTTTAGATCATTTTCAAATTGTGCCCGCTTGTTTTTGGGAATACCCTGGTTACCAGAGTTACTTTCATTCTCAAATTTTGATAACCACTGTTTAGTAAGTTTTTGGACAACCATGGTCATGTTATGATCTGATAGCCCTGTGAGGAGGTTATAAGTTCTCATGATTCGCTGAGGTCTATTAGTAATAATTAGATCTATCAGAGTTTTAGTTGTTCTTGTGATCCTCATTGGGCCTTTCACCATCTGCTGAAGACTGTGTTTTGACAGCAGTGTTTTTAATTTCAGCCAATTAGTATTTAAATCACCTAGTAGAATCGATTCTGTGCAGGTATTTGTATGTTTGAGAAGTTTATCTAAGTCATCATAAAAAGAGACATCGTGCGATGGTGGGTTATATAGTGCTACAATATTAAAATTCATCTTCGGCGATAAAGCAACATTCAACGCCAGACATTCTAATGGTGTATTCAGTTAGATTTCGTTACATTTCAGAGTGTCTCTAACATAGAATAATACTCCCCCCCCAGCCCTTGTCTGATGTTCTATCTTGTCTGTAGCATGTATAGCCAGGGACGTCAATCATGCTGGTCGGGATGTTACTATGCAGCCAAGTTTCAATCAGTGCTAAAAAATCGAAGTTAGAGTCCGTTAGAAGATGTTCAATCTGGTCACGTTTTGGCAATATACTCCGAATGTTCAAGTGTCCGCCCAATATACCCTTTGGTTTAGATGTAGGCTCCCATATTACTCTTGCATGATTTACAGTCTGGAAAAATCCAAATTCACGTTGTTTTCTTGCTGAGTGAATCATACCGTTAACCCCGTATGGAGTACCTGTTGCCTCGACGGAGATGTCCCTCCCTCCGGGTCTCAGCCGCCATCCACACAGTCCGCTCGTCGCCGCGCCCACCGGGGGACAGTGAGTAGTTGGGCCAGGGTTTAACGGCACATCCCCGGACAATAGGATCAGGAAAACATTGAAATCATGCCGATTGCCTCTTCTCCGATTGTTTTGTTTGCTCGGCGTGTCGCAACGCTGGTAGTCTGATTGTTTGGTGATCGAGTAGACGGCAAAATATCCATATCCAAAGAAGTGTAGCCTCGGTGTTTCGTTTATATTTACCGCCTGGTCATTAACGTCTTGGGATGGTCCAGTTTGCTTAAATTGGTATTGTTTAATCACGTTTAGGCCTATATGTTGACCAAGTGGCAGCAGCAGGAGCCAGCAGCAGAGCAGCAATGCGCACCCATTTCCCTCATCTTTAAGATTAATATTTGATGATTGTCTTTGTTTTGTTCTGGAGTCAGAAAATGTTTCGTTAATAGCAAAGGCTATCATGCCAAATAATTGCAGAAAAAGCCAGTAAAAGAGGAATTGAGTGGAGTCTGACAAACCGCTCAGCTCCTCGGCAGCCATTTTGTTTCTGTGCTCTGTTTGCACAAATTGTTTCATTTGTTGGATGTTTATACCCCGTGTATGTGCAATTTTTTATTTATCATATTCAATAAAAACTGAATAATGGTTGAACTATTGGTAGGCTACTTTTAATACCTGGTGGTTATTAACATTCTGCTGAATGGGCCTACTTGCTGCCACATGAAATATAACTAAAGACTAATTTCAGGAGAAAATAGTAACCCAAAAATGCAAGTGTATATGTTTTATTAAGTTGTGAGGAAATGTATGTACTGGAAACACTTTCTTTCGCACTCGGGCCATTTTAGGTCAAGTGACTCAAGTGACTCAAGTGATTCACAAAACCCGGATCATATCAGTGAGTGAATCAGACTGATCCGAATCCCTCAAAAGATCCAGGTTTTACACCACTACTGAAGACACTGAAGTACAGGTAAACATTGAGCAGGAGCTGAGAGTTGCAGTATCATGCTTCAAACCCTGCTTCGAAAAGCTGTGCACTGCAAAACATGCTTATTGTAGCCATTTATCCTGACTTCCTCATTTTGACAAAAAAAATAAATAAAAAAACACACAAATAGTTTTATTAATTTTTTGTTTTGTAGGTTAAAGTGTTTTATATATTTCGAGTTAATGTTGCTATTTTTTCTTGATTTTATTTCATTTCATTTTTCAGTATCAAATGATAGGTAACAGAAATGAATTGAGAAGTACTGGTTTAAATCATAAAACATCTCCAGCTCTCAGCATCTCAGCATTTTTTATTTTTTAGTCAAATTAGTTATTTCAGGTCTTATCATATTTGTTTTGTTTGACTACACACCTATATGCATATGTTCTACTAGTCCCTCAATAATTCATAGCAATCACCTCAATAAATAAATATTTATTCACGTTTAAGAAGTTGTTTGTGGTGTTGTTTTACGGCAGAGAATGAATGGTACAAACTGTGGAAAAGGATTCACTTCTTCAGATTTAAAAATAATTTAATCGAGACTGATAATTGATTTAAATTGTGTGAGGTGGTGCCCTGATGGGACATTTAAAAAGTGTAGGAAATGGTACAGGATTCATTGCAGTTAATCTCCACTTATTACAGTGCTGACACTTTTTTACTGCCTATATTTATACACTTCTTGCTATTTTGTACTATACTTAGTCAGCCAATTTTATTCTATATTTATACTTTTTACTATTTCTGCTATGGTTTGAATCAGGACCAGATAAACTAATTTTGTTCCACCTGATGTACCAACATGTGTTAAAATGACAATAAAGAATCCTTGAATCCTTAAACAACTTCAGCCTTGTTCAAAACTACCAAATATTCAAGCATTTTGAGGACTGTGCTATTTGCCATATGACAAAGGTTGGGGGCTTTGGCATTTTGTTTCAAATTAGTCTTGGATATATATATGTAAAAAAACGTTCTTCTCCCCCACCTCGGGTGGTATCTGTATCATCCTCAAGCTCGGGTCCTCTACCAGAGGCCTGGGAGTTTGACGGTTCTGCGGAGTATCTTAGCTGTTCCTAGGACTCCGCTCTTCTGGACTGAGGCTTCTGATGTTGTTCCTGGGATCTGTTGGAGCCACTCCCCCAGTTTGGGCGTCACTGCCCCGAGTGCTCCTACTACCACGGGGACCACGCTCGCCTTGACCTTTCACATCTGCTCCAGCTGTTCTTTCAACCCTTGGTACTTTTCAACCTTTTTGTGTTCCTTCTTTCTGATGTTGGCATCTGCTGGTATTGCCACATCTATCACCACCGCCTTCTTCTGCTCCTTGTCTACCACCACTATGGCCGGTTGATTGGCCAGGACCTGTTTGTCAGTCTGGAAGCTGAAGTCCCACAGCACCTTGGCCCTGTTGTTCTCAGTCACCTTCTGTGGTGCGGCCCATTGGAACTTGGGTACTTCTATTCCATACTGGGTACAGATGTTCCTGTACACTATTCCAGCCACTTGGTTGTGTCTCTCTATGTACGCTGACCCGGCTAGCATCTTACAACCAGCTATGGGGCATCTTTGCATAGTCGGCACCTTGGATCTGATCTACTCTTGTAGATCTTGGCCTCTATGACTCTTGTACCTAGGGCATGTTCTTGTGCTGCCATGATCAGTGCCTCTGTGCTGTCTCTGAATCCTGCCTTTTCTAGCCATTGGTAGGTCTTGTCGATATCAGACACTTCTTCAATTTGGCAGTGGTACATGCTGTGTAGGGGCTTGTCCCTCCAGGTGATCTGCTCCTCCTCCTCTGCGCTCTTATCGGATTTCAGTTGTCTGAGACATTCACTCAGCAGTTCATCCTTTGTGGCCATCTTTCTGATGTACTCTTGGATTTTTGATGTTTCATCCTGGATAGTGGCCTTGATGCTCACTAGTCCTCGGCCTCCCTCTTTCCGCTTAGTGTATAGTCTCAGGGTGCTGGATTTGGGGTGAAACCCTCCGTGCATGGTGAGGAGCTTTCTTGTCTTGATGTCTGTGGCTTCTATGTCCTCCTTTGTCCAGCTTATGATCCCAGCAATCTGATGACTGGTATTGCGTACATGTTGATGGCTTGGATCTTGTTCCTGCCATTTAGCTGACTTTTCAGGACCTGCCTCACTCTCTGGAGGTATTTGGTTGTGGTCGACTTCCTTGTGGCTTCCTCATGATTTCCGTTAGCCTGTGGGATACCAAGGTACTTGTAGCTGTCTTGGATATCACCAAGTAGCCTCTGGTAGGTCGACCCCTTCAGTTCTGATCATCTTGCCTCTCTTAGAGACCATCCGGCCACACTTGTCCAATCTGAATGACATCCCTATGTCGTTGCTGTAGATCCTGGTGGTATGGATCAGTGAGTCGATTTCTCGCTTATTCCTGGCATACAGCTTGATGTCATCCATGTAGAGCAGGTGGCTAATTGTTGCTCCACTTCGGAATTGGTACCCGTAACCACTCTTTGTGATGATCTGGCTGAGGGGGTTCAGGCCTATGCAGAACAGCAGTGGTGATAGTGCATCTCCTTCGTATATGCCGCGTTTGATGTGGGCAATTGGCTTTGTGTTGGCTTCTAAGGTTGTCTTCCACATTCCCATCGAGTTCTGGATGAAGGCCCTTAGGTTCCTGTTGATCTTATACAGTTCCAGACATTCCAGTATCCATGTGTGGCATTGAGTCGTAAGCTTTCTTGTAGTCAATCCAGGCGGTGCACAGGTTGGTCTGTCTGCTCTAACAGTCTCGGGCGACTGCTATATCGACCAGTAGCTGGTGCTTGGCTCCTCTGGTGTTGCTACCAATTCCCTTCTGAGCCCCGCTCATGTATTGACCTACATGCTTACTCATCTTAGCCGCAATGATGCCTGACAGGGCCTTCCATGTTGTGGAGAGACAGGTTATTGGCTGGTAGTTGGATGGGATAGGCCCCTTCTGGGGGTCCTTCAGGATTAGGACTGTCCTGCCCTGGGTTAGCCACTTTGGGTGGGACCCATCCCTTAGCAGCTGGTTCATCTGTACTGCTAGGCATTCATGGAGTGCTGTTAGCTTCTTCAGCCAGTAGGCATGGATCATATCGGGGCCTGGTGCTGTCCAGCTCTTCATCTTTGACACTCTTTCTTGGATGTCTGCCATTGAGATGGTTACAGGTTCTTGTTCTGGGAGGTTGCTGTGGTCTGCTCTTAGCTCCACTAGCCATTGGGCATCTGGGTTGTGTGATGTTTTTTTTTTTCCCATATACCCTTCCAGTAGTCTTCCACCTCAGCTCTTGGTGGGTCTGACCGGTTGTTATTTCCTCCCTGCCACTGAGAATACACCTTGGCTGGTTCAGTGGAGAACAGCTTGTTTATTCTCCTAGCCTCTGTCTCCTTGGTGTATCTCTTCAACCGGGTGGCCAGTGCTGTTAGTATCTGTTTGGCAGTTTCGAGTGCTTCAGGTATGGAGAGCTTGCCGTACCTCCTTGGGTGCCACTTTATTCACCATGCTGCCTTTCTACAGTTCTGTTAGCTGGCTGACTTCTCTCCGTGTCGCCCTTATCTTGGCCTCTAACCGTATTCTCCATGGTGGATGCTGCCTGTCATGGTTTGAGCCCATCTTGTAGCCAAGCATTTCAGCCTAGCATTTCTAGGATTACTGTTGCTCTACTGTGTATCAGCTTATTGGTCTCAGTGATGGTTCCCATAGGGATTGTTGTTAGTGCAGCATTGACATCTGTAACAGTTACCACAGGTAAGTATATTGATGGTTTAATATTGGACCAGAATCAGAAGGATCGAGGAATGACTGTAGAGCCTGAAAGCATGTATTAGCAGAGATACCACACACACACACGACTGGATGGTTTGAATTAGTTGTATTGTGCACAAATCATAAATCAGATCACAACCTCCCAACCTAAGCCGGCTTTCTAGTCTGTACTTCTGCACAACAAATGGGCCCAAAATAAAACAAAATAAATAACGTCAAATAATCGTGTCCTCTCTGGAGTTCCCTTCACAAAATAAAGAATAAAGTTCGCTGTCCAACGTGCACTGCTCCTTAATGGGAAGAAGCAAAGGTCTCTTGGGTATGAGTGTGTGTGTTCTTGTACTATCTATGCTTGAACTACCCGGGTAGATTTTGTCTTATCTGTCTGTGAGTGAAGAAGGAAACCGAGGATGCTGTGTTCTGCATATGGATCCTGCAGCTGGCCACACCGCGTTGCTGGTTCCTCCACAGTCAAACTCTCACTTTATACTGGCTCGCCACTGAACACCAAGTTCAGGTCCCGATCGACTCGGTCTGGGTAAAAAAACAATCGGAGCTAAGGCCCGCTGTGACCCACTGTGACTGTGTTTCCTTGGCAACGCCTTCACTTGAAAAGAGAGTGAACACGGCTGAGCGCCAACCTCTGGTTGGGCAGGGAACTGTATTAGGAACCCATGTGGGTTACACATCCACTAGTAGATCTTCTGAAGGTACTTTACAAGTCAGCTTCGGTATTCGTCGGGGTTCCAGGCTTCTAATTGTGCCAAGATCTTCATTCTCAGGTCAGCAGCTCTTGCACTGAGGCTGGTAGTTGTTGGGGCTTGGTACCCAATATCTGATTGTGGGGGTGATGGTGGCATCCCCCCGCTGACCTGTCGTCCTGGCGCCTCCTTGCTGTAGCATCGTTGTTGTATCTCATCAATCTCTAATTGTGATAGGAGTTTTCGATTGCGGATGTTGGAACACTGGGCTAACAACTGTTTCGTTGTTAGACTTGATTGTGGGTTTCGAAGTGACCATTGGTCCCACATTCGCTGCATGTATCCCTTCTCTCTAGGGTTGCTCGTATAGTAGCATTCCAAAAGTTCCGTGTTTTCCGCCCTTGTCCATCTGTGTCTTGTTCCAGTGGCCCATTTTTCATCAGTTTGCCCTGGTTCCCTAGCACCTGACGCGGACCTTGTTCACCCGGGCGACGTCCAAGCCGGTGTGACTCTGTCATTTGTCTGTATTCCGATATTCCGATATTGTCTAACTCTTAATTTCCGATACCGATATCACCCGATACCGATATATGCAATCTTTTTACATCAAAATTGTTAGGTAACAACATAACATATCACCTATTATGGAATTAACACATTATGCCTAATTTTTATTGCGATGTCCCACTGCATGAAAACATGAATGCAACATGGCTTTTCAAATGAAAACACTGTCTGTGCAAAATAAGTTACCGAAAAAAGTGCCATTCATTTATTTTTTGTGTGTGTTCTTAGACAGAATATTTTGCCTCAAACAACACTACAGACAATGTCAAAACAAGGAAGACAAATGTAGCGCACAAATGTAGCGCACAAATGTAGCGCACAAATGTAGCGTATAACTCTGCATGTTTCTTCTTGAGGTGGGTGATCAAATTTGATGTATTAAAAGAAGACGCCTTGTTTCCTCCTCTCATAACCACCTTTGCTTTGCAGTCATTGCAAATCGCAAATTTACTGTTAGTAGGTGACACTTGGAAATATTTCCAAACCATGGACATCTCATACACCGGGCGAGCAAGCTTGTTAGCCACGGTTAGCAACCTACGTGTGTTGTTGTTGTTATACAGTACGTCATCAGGCACGCGCCTGTTAACATCCCATGCTGCGTTCATGCGGACTCGGAGATGCTGATGCTTACAGAACAAATATCGGTTATAAAACCTGATGCCGATAATTCCCGATATTACATTTTTAACTCAATATCGGCCGATAATATCGGAGGGGCTGATATTGAGTTAAAAATCGGACATCCTAAGAGCAACTGGGGGTTCAGTGTCTTGTTCAAGGACACTTCAAGCACATTCTGATCGAAATGCTAACCCTCTGGTTCGTGGAACACCTGCTCTACCTACTGAGCCACAGTCACGCGGTCGTCTTGAAAGTACCGATGCAGCAATCAGCTTTAATAGCCTTTACATCTCTTTTAGCAAGATGACTTAAATTTTGTAACTGGAAAGAAACAACACCTACAACTTAAGGTGTCAATTAAAGATCTTGTAGAATATTTAACTTTGGAGAAAAGCAGCTATTCTACAGGAGAATGTGCTCAGAGGTTTAATATTGTGTGGCAACCATCTCTAGCCTTTATAGAGAATATGGATGCCAGGGACATTATGAACCTGTCTTATGTATAGTTTTTTTTTTAGTGTTTTTTATTGTTGTTTCTCGATTCTATCTATCTATTAATCTATTAATTTAGTAGATAGTTTAGTAAATATAGTATCTATTAATTTATTCTTTATTGAATATTCATTATTTCCATTCATTTATACAAATTAAGGCTGCTCATGTAAATCTCTATCCAGTGACTTCATGGTACAGTAACTTTACTGGGTAACATTACACATTATATTAGTGTGATCATGGTTGTTATAACTGTGCATTTTGTATACTATGAAAAATCTATCAAAATAGTTTGACCCAAAAATATGTGCATGTGTAAATTGCACTTCTGAGCATTGACCTTGGCAGCCTCCCTCATGGCTCTGATCCATTCCTCCTCATCATCATAGCCGTCTGTGCTGAAGTAGTATGCCCTGCTACCAGTGTGCTCCACTGGCATGCAAAACACAGTGGGACCCTCTAGTTCTTCAACTTCAACTCCTTCAACACCTGCAGGGTGAAACAAAACAAAGAGAAGCAGCATATTCTGTACTTAAATCATTATTAGACCTGTCAGTTAGACACCACTATTATCTTCTTAATAAGACAATACAATTTGATTAAACATGCAATGCAAAAGGTAATTAGTGGGGCTGTGCAAGCACAGCCCACTACTGACCCCCATATAGCAAAGCTATTTAGTGGGGCTGTGCAAGCACAGCCCACTACTGACCCCCATATAGCAAAGCTATAGGGGTCAGTAGTGGGCTGTGCTTCGCACAGCCCACTACTTGTTATTGTCGTCTATTTTTATTATTATTCCCACGGATTTTCGGTCGCTATCTCCTCCCGCACAGTTCATCGCACATACACGAAAAATACATCAAAACGTGCGTATCGATCGGGGCGGGTGTGCTATTATTCAGTTTCTCCAGGTCGGAGCTATTCGCGACATAGTCGCGAATATTGTTTTTTGGGGATTTATAATGGGTGTGTATTGCGCGGAATGTTCGCGCTAGAGTGAGAGGCCCAACAGTTAGAGGGCGGGCTGCTCTGAAAAAATGTTCAAAATATTTTTTAAAACTGTGATTGCTTCCACAAATTTCACTCTACACACAAAATTTTCTCCAAAGTAGTAGTCATACTTGTCCTGATGCCTACAATGTGTCTACCTAACCGATAGGATTCACAGTTTTTGAATGAGAAGCCTAGAAGTGAGGAGTGGACAGCCTAACTGCTCCATAGGACCCAATGTTAATTCAGCAAAGTTTTTCGTCACAGAAGTTTAACGGACGGTTAGTTTTCAACTCGCTAGAATGTCCACTTTTTTACACTAGGAAGAATAAAAAATACATGTCTGTGTTCATGGAAGCCTTGTGGTAGTCACTGGTGAAAAAGTTTGTGAGTAACTGGCATACGTTTTAGTAAATGGCAGTGGTTCGAGGGAGTGGTTCTGTGCTTCTTGGTTAATCAAAGCACCTGCGCAAGCAGCAGTTAAGGAGGGGGAGGGCTGTTTCCCGCTCTGTCTCACTGACGTCACACACGCGCACACACACACAGAGGGAGCGAGGCTTGGGAAAAAAAAAAAAAAAAGAAAAAGGACGGAGCGAGGCCTGTGGCGCATATGCTAACATATGCTAACTTCGACGGAAGTTAGCATATGTTAGTTAGCATACGTTAACATATGCCAACATGCTAACATATTAGATGTCCCTGCACTGCTCTCGGTCTCTCTCTGAAAAAAATAAAATAAAATAAAACCTCCGCTCTGTCGCTCTGATCACTGAGGGGCGGGGCTGCTCTTCACACACAGCGAGGGAGAGAGAGAGAAAAGAGAAACGCAGCGTGTGCAGCGGCAGCAAAGAGGAGTTAAGTGATCTGTGGAGACTGGACGACAACACGTGTCAGTGTAAGTGAAATAAAACCTTCACAAGTTGAAAGTCAACAAAACATAACCTCCTTCGCAGAGGCAAATAAGTACCACTAGTTCAACAAGCATAAACGTGCATCATCCCACACAGCAAAAGGACCCTGCGCAGCGGACCTGCCGCGGATGTATGTCGGCTTCAAGTCGGCTCCGGACGGACCCGTATCGGGGTCCAGATGCACTCAGGAACTCCGCCGTGGCTCCGCACTGCTCCGCATCCGCGATTAAAGCCTCACCTCCGCGGCGGGTCCGTTTGGGACCCGCAACTTGATACATACATCCGCTGCGGACACGCGGATGTATGTATCAATTGTATGTATGTATCAATTTGCGGCCCGGGTCCGTTTTGGACCCGTTTATCTCATTTTCCAAATCCCTTCTGTTCATGTTGTAGGATAAACTAAACTATAGTATATATAAACGAGGCTATCACTGGGCTTAGCCTGGCTACTACAGCAATAGTGTAATCTTAAATCTGCATTGCCTTGTATTTTTAACCTAACAATATTGTCAACAGAAAATGTTCAAGTCATGCATTTACTGTACAAAAGTGATAGCTCAATGGAAATTAAAATTGACATTAACATTTATGAAATGTTATAGGTTATAGTCTATGTTTTTGTTAGGTTACTACATTCATTATGTGGTCAAAACCTAATTTAGTGCTTTATACAGGCGCCAGGTCGGTGCAGACATAAAATATGCCATCTATTAGGCTACAACTTCAGTGAAATGCTGCGTTATACACAGCTAAAATATCAGAAACTGGTGAACGACAAGAAGTTCAATAAAAATATGTTTTAATTATTATTCCTCTCAGCCTAGGCCACACCTGACACTATGACCCCTCCACTCCATTTTTACATGACAGTCACAGGCTGCCAAAACATTATGACCACTTCACTCAATACAGGACTCTATTAGGGTGCCAGAACATGACTCTATGACCCCCCCCCCCCCCCCTTCCCCAATCAGTTGGGATTTCTAGAATTATCCATGTGTTAAGTGTGTTTGTGCCCAACATAACTTCACTGCTAATATATGTTAACTATTAGCCGACCAATGACTTAGCCTGATGCTGGCTTTCAGGTGGAGCTGGGAGGGGTCTGCTGCATGTACTACTGACCCATATAGCAAAGCTATAGGGCCAGTAGTGGGCTGTGCGAAGCACTACTACAGCCTCTGCAATAGCAACTGCGAAGATAAGATTAGGTGAAAAATTATCGTAACATCGTAGTGTTGTATCATGTCATCTTAGCGCAAACTGCTGCCGACACAGCCCCACTCTCGCGATTTCCCGCAGGGGAATTGTCTAGTTTCAGTTTACTACTGCTTTATTAGGGCCCGAGCAACAAATTGCAGGGGCCCAACGGGCCATGCAGCGGAGTTGCAAGGACCCTATGGTTTTCATACTGTTTATTATAATAATAACTAGACAATTCCCCTGCGGGGAAATCGCGAGAGTGGTGCTGTGTCGGCAACAGTTTGCGCTAAGATGATATGATACAATACTATGATGCTACGATGCTAACATGCTACAATTTTTCACCTAATCTTATCCTCGCAGTTGCTATTGCAGAGGCTGTAGTATAAGTGCTAACATATGCTAACATAGCATATATTAGAAAAATGATTCTATGTTAGCTATGTTACCATATGTTAGCATATGTTTAGGAAGTAATAGCACACCCGCTCCGATCGAGCCGCACGTTTTGATGTATTATTCGTGTATGTGTGATGAACTGTGCGGGACGAGTTAGCGACAGAAAACGCTAATCCCTCATAGCTTTGCTATGGGAGTAGGGCCTCAGTCATTGGCATGAGGCACTAATTAGAAAATTCCCGCGGAAATTTTGAAGTGCCGAGTGGGCTGTTGCCATTAGCTGCTAATGTTAGCAATTAGCATGATGCGCTAGCCACCAATTTTAACATTGGTTTAGTGTTAGCATGTCTTTTAAGCCCCTAAAAATGAAATAGATGCAAATTACTAACATGCTAATCCTAACATGCTAATTGCTAATATGTGGATGTTGGAAAAAGTGTTGAAAAAGTGTGATGTTTGCAACTTTTCCCATTCATTTTCTATGGGAAAATTTCTTGTAGTTCCAACCTGTAGGAACGAAGTAAGAGCATACTTGCTCTGATTGAGCCGCACGTTTTGATGTATTATTCGTGTATGTGCGATGAACTGTGCGGGACGAGTTAGCGACAGAAAACGCGTGGGAATAATAATAATAAAAATAGACGAGAATAACAAGTAGTGGGCTCTGCGATGCACAGCACCACTAACTAGACAATTCCCCTGCGGGAAATCGCGAGAGTGGTGCTGTGTCGGGAGCAGTTTGCGCTAAGATGATATGATACAACACTATGATGCTACGATGCTAACATGCTACAATTTTTCACCTAATCTTATCCTCGCAGTTGGACTGATTAAATAAATATCCAAATATATAAAAGCTCAGTAGGCTAAATCATGCCGGTGGAGATGTGGCTGTTTATGCTGAAATATCCCACACAGCAGGGGACTCCTAGGCGGATCCGCGTTCAAGTCGCCAAACCCGCGTGACTGTCACATTCGTTTTGGCTACGCCCAGAGGATCCGCTCCGCAACCAGGCGGCGCGCAAAATTCTGCTGTCGTACAGCTGAGCGGACCCGTATTGGATCCGTGGACGCGCCATTAACGTAACGTTTGAATTTAAACAGTACGCAACGCAACGCAAGAGACAGATCACATTTTCTTTTCTGGACACGGTTGCTGCCTGCGCCCTCTTGAGTAAGTATATTGATTTATTGACCTTTTACATTCACAGTAAACATTGGCCTTTGTTTTTTTACCATTATGTATTAATAATTTGTTTAAATGAATGAATGAATGAGTGACTGTCATTTTGTGCAGCTATTAACGTTAGCTGAGATGTGATAATCATGTGAGTCTGTAGCCTATTTGATTTAAAATGGGATAGCAATTTCGGTGTAGAATATGTTATGATAGTGTGATTAAAAAAAACGTTGTTTGATCTGGCCTGTTTTACAGTTTTTACAACCGCTATGACCTGTTTGTCAGAACCTTGAAAACTTTTTTTCAAGGTTCATCTGCACATCACACCTGAAACACACAGTTCCCCAAATAGTTAATTTCATGCTGAAAATCTCGCAGTGTAACTAAACACAAACACACACTTCCAAAATACAATAATACACTAACACAGTTCACCAAATCTACCAAAGCACTGACACACGTTGTCTTCCAACAGAAACATTTAGTCAGTCACAGCACAGTGTCATAAAAAGCACTGACAACTGATGGAATAACACAAATTTTACAATCAAGAGATTATTGTATTGATCACACATGTAAATTAATGTTTGTGATGATGTTCTTCATTTTTCATTTGTTGGGCATGAATTTTGTTCCTTATTTTGTACGACACTCAATACAAAAAGTGAACGCCCCAGTCCGAGTAGCTTTGCAGAATGTTTATGAAAGAAGAAGACAGTAAATGACAGGATTTGCGGTAAACACTTTACTGTATTGCAAAATGAAAATGACTTACAGTAAGAGGGAAAAAAATCAGCATTTAGCTGTCATTCATTACTGTATTGTCAAATACTCAAAAAGAAAAAGGGGCAAAAGAAATCACTGTAAAAAAAGAAGAAAAAAGCTAATCTGCTCGGTCGTCAGCACTGGGCCACATATTTTCATCACACCTTATGTCTTCTCTGGCCAGACATTTTGGGAAGTATCCTTTTGCCTGCCTTATCCAGCCCTGGCAGTTGTCAGCTGAGATGTCCTGGCATGCAGCAGCCATTGCATCCAGGAGGGACATTTGGTCATGTGGATGGTAATCGAATACTTTCCACCTCCAGGCTGAAAAAAAATCCTCTATTGGGGTTGAGGAAAGGGGAGTAAGGGGCAAGAAAAGGGACAGCGTCCTGGGATGGGCATCAAACCAAGTTGTGACTGCATGTGCATGGTGGAATGCCACATTATCCCAGGTGATCGCATATGTTAGCAAGTTAACCCCCAACTCACCCTGTCCCCTTTACCCCTCAGGTACCAGTCTGAGCTGGGTGAGACGGGAATCAGCTGTGATCAATGTAATCTTCATACATTAATTTTGAACATGAGGTTTTCTGTTTTGACAAACCGTGTGAAAGCAATTGAAAATTCACCAGTTAACATCCACTGTTTTGGTCTTGATTGAGCTTGTGTGTAAAAGGAGTTAAACTAATTTTAAACGTGTAAAATGTGTGTATTTTGTGTCAAAAGAATAAGAATTGTGTTAATTGTATAGCCCACACAGGCTGATGTTGTGGTAAGTGTGTGAAGAGTTTTGAAAAACGTTAAAAGTATTGAACAAGGGTCATAGCGGTTGTAAAAAAACTGTAATGTGTCGCTGATTTATGTAGCCTGCTAAAAGCGTAGCTGCTAACCTTAGCCAACATGCTGCTAGGCGCATTTGCATCATTTTGCAATTTGCTAATGCCTATATGAGTTCACGTTTGCAATGCAAACTATACACTCTAAAATCTAACAAGTTGGCATTACTTAAAAAAAATTTGGAAACCTGGATTGCCCTAAAAAAAGTTAAGTAAATATGATCATAATTTTAGATTAGATTTACTTATATTACTTGTTCTGTGACTCAGAAGCTTGTTGTGTGTACTTAATTATATAAGTTATTTCAACATGAGTTAAGGAAGTTCTGTCAACTTAGAAATGTCAAGTACTATCAACTCAGCTACACCAAGTTTTTCTGACTTACATGAACAGTGTTGTTTACTTAGTAAAATATAGGAAACCGATTGCCTTAATAAATAAAGTAAGCCACAAACGAATGGTTAGCACAGGGGACCACTTCTTTATTTGTACCAAATTAAAAAAAGCCATGGCACAGTGGTACAACAGTACACAATGGTACAGTCAAAGGCATACTTAAGCTTGTTACAGTTTGAAATGAACAAATAAGGAAGCTACCAGTCCCATAACTTGTGCAAAATGTATGGCAGATATAAAGAATAATTGGAAATGTGAACAAAATGTTACCACAATACGTGAGAATACAATGACTGAAATGAGTGCGTGTGTGAGTGATTTAGTGAAAATGAGGGCCTATGGTGGTGTGTCTGTGCATGTGTGCGTGCCAAGCATTAGTCTAACTGTCAACTTGTGAACAAAATATTCTCATAATGGCCTTTACTAATGGTAACAAGCTTGTTTGTTAAACTTAGCCAGCTAGATTTGGCTGTTTGAGACAGAGATAGAATAGCGTCACACAGAAAAAAGGCCAGCACCAAGAAACATGTAGCTTGAGCCTCTACTGCAAAAGTGCATTTTCAAGCTCTGAAGTTTGGGCCTGAGGTTACCTACACCCAGACTGAGCATCACCCTCTGAATGAAGTCAAAGGTGTTTTTTAGAGTTTTTGGATAGTCAAGATGCAGGGCATAGATTAGGCCAAATACAAGGCAAAGAGCTTGATCGTGGCTTTCAATGTCATCCATGACGATTGTACCTTCTAGAATGATAGCAATGTTGGATGATTCGGGTGTAGAGCATCTGGACCTGGCCGCTGACTGACTTCGGGTATATAAAGTCAATACCCCCACAGGAACCTGGTGTAGTCTGCCAATGCATCGCAATCCTGTGGAGACTAAGAAAAGTAAAACAAAAATTAGACAGAAATCTTGGTTTCCATGTGCACAACCTCTAACAATAAGTACACGCGTGACATTTTACAATACTTACAAAACAGACAATGTAGAAGTCACTTCCATCATCCCCGAGGAAATCGAAAGGCATCGCAACACAGTAGTCCTCATGGCAACGACATCAGTGGTCTACCAATGGGGAAAAAATAGTCAAAATAAGCATTTTCCTCCAAGAAAATTAATGAAAAAAATAAATAAATGAAAGAATAGTCCAACATGTCCAGAGAGTGAGTGAGTGAATGAGTGAGTAATAAATGAGTGAGTGAGTGACTGTGTGTGTGTGTGTGACTGTGAGAGAGTGAGTAAGTGGTGACTGTGTGTGTGTGTGGTGTGTGTGTGTGTGTTGACTATGTGTGTGTGTGAGTAAGTGAGTGACGTGTGTGTGTGGTGTGTGTGTGTGTATGTGTGTGTGTGTGTGTGTGTGTGTGGTGTGTGTGTGTGTGTGTTGTGTGTGTGACTGTGAGAGTGAGTGAGTAAGTGAGTGACTGTGTGAGTGAGGACTGTGTGTGTGTGTGTGTGTGTGACGTGTGAGAGTGAGTAAGTGAGTGACTGTGAGTGAGAGAGTGATGTGTGATGAATGAGGAACTATGTGTGTGTGTGTGTGTGTGTGTGTGTGTGTGTGAGTGAGTGCGCATGTCTGCAACTAAATGTCAAGAAGAAGATATTGAGAATATTTACCTTTGTTCAACCTGGGCAGAATCTGTGAAAGTGGATTGCCAACAACTCCTTCTTGGACTTGAAGATTTCAAGGAAAGGGGTGTGTGACGGTCTAAGGACTAAAAATCTTGCCCAGATTTCTGCTAGCCACCCTGGTGAACTCAGCAAAAATCTGTGAGGACAAAACAAACATAATTATTTAAAAAAAAAAAAAAAAAAACATGGGGCAGACACATTTGTATTTTTAGATTCACTTTAATTCTTACCTGTTGTTTG